>BTRK01000006.1:34515978-35985906 GCA_036245805.1 Pristionchus mayeri | reverse complement strand
GTAGAGCCATGGCCCATGTGCATTTTATGGGGTGGAACAACAGGACTGGTGTCAATAAAGAGTAGAATTTCGTCAACGATATCCGATCGGCAATGCTTAAAATAATTTTTTGCTCTGAGCTATCATTTACCTGAGACTTAGACAATAGGGTTCATAATCAAGTTCTTCAAACCACATATCGTAGAGCTAACAAATTCATTTGAAAAAATATTAAGTCTTCGAATTAAGTGATCAAATATATTTTCAGAAGGAGCCGATTCAGGATTTCTTCACCGACTGCTTCCATCAATGTAAGTTTTGAGTATTTATTTTTTCATTTATGCAATGCGCACGCAGTTCATGTATATGAGCTCGGTTGCGTAAGAATCGGACAAATCCTACTGGAAGCTGGCATTGCGAAAAAATGTCAATTTTCTGAAATTATGTGTTTTGGGGTTTTCAACGGTGCTGAAAACGATGCGCATATTCATTTTGCTCGTAAAGTCCTCGTTGAGGCCAGACGACGTCACGTCGTTTTCGGTTTTTCTGGAATACAACCTTGCCCGGTATAAAAATATCGCGAAATTGTTTCTAGTACAGTTTTTGATGGTGATCACTCCTGTCCAGTTCATTTTTTATGATTTTCAAAAATAAATTATTAAAACACAACTTTTCGTAGACTAAAATATGTTCTGCGAAAGTAGTACATTTCGGACCGGACTGACGAGAAAAAAAATTAATCTGAAGTCGAAAATGAGAAAAAAACATCTGAGTTTCGCATGGAATAAAAGATAGTGAATGTTCGTGTAAGTGATATCAGACCAAGATCCAGCCTATTGACCCGTCCCCTGATCTACCCGAGTCTCTCATTGTCTTGACCCCTTCCCTTCTCCAGTGGAATAACAACCGACCGAGGAAGACTCGGGTAGATCAAGGAACGGGTCAATAGGCTGGATCGTGTTCTGATTTCACTCACACGAACATTCACTATCTTTTATTCCATGCGAAACTCAGAAAAAACGAAACTCATGTTTTTTTTCTCATTTTCGACTTCAGATTAAATTTTTTCTTGTCAGTCCGGTCCGATATCACGCCTCCCACGAGAGATTCGAGCTGAAACACGGAATGGAAGGAAAATCTTGAAATTGGTTCTGACTAGTTTTGGGCACCTTGAGGCATGCCTAACAGTCCCCCAAAGTCTTATTCTGCATACTTCATTTTCAAGCACCCAGCATCAGGTCGGAGATCGGCACCTCCTCCTTTCACGGCGAATATCTCATTTATTGTGTAAGATAATCGAACTTTGCACTCTGAGTGACCCCCACCAATTTTTTGAGCTCTATCGACCCATCCAAACCGTTTCCCCTAAAAGTAAATTTTAACCATGCTACATTCACGACAGATTTTCTCGAAAATGTAGGCAAAGGAGCAGCTCAAAATTTCACAGTACATGCAGCGCATCAAGAGCTTTAGAATGAATGACTTGCGCCGAAAATACGATCTCATTGGTGAGACTTGTGCCGATTTTAGATTTCCTTATCATTTGAACTTTATTTTCAACAGAAATAAATAGTGAAAACGATCATTCTTGATCGCTCTCTCCGATGAGAGCGGTGTGAGGGTTAATTATTCTGTTGAAAATAAAGTTCAAATGATAAGGAAATCTAAAATCGGCACAAGTCTCACCAATGAGATCGTATTTTCGGCGCAAGCCATTCATTCTAAAGCTCTTGATGCGTTGCATGTATTGTGAAATTTTGAGCTGCTCCTTTGCCTACATTTTCGAGAACATCTGTCGTGAATGTAGCATGGTTAAAATTTACTTTTAGGGGAAACGGTTTGGATGGGTCGATAGAGCTCGAAAAAATAGTGGGGGTCACTCAGAGTGCAAAGTTCGATTATCTTACACGAGAAATGAGATATTCGCCGTGAAAGGAGGAGGTGCCGATCTCCGACCTGATGCTGGGTGCTTGAAAATGAAGTATGCAGAATAAGACTTTGGGGGACTGTTAGGCATGCCTCACGGTGCCCAAAACTAGTCAGAACCAATTTCAAGATTTTCCTTCCATTCCCAATAATTGCGATTCTAGCTCGATTCTCTCGTGAAAAGCGTGATATGTACTACTTTCGCAGAACATATTTTAGTCTACGAAAGTTGTGTTTTAATAATTTATTTTTGAAAATCATAAAAAAATTAACTGGACAGGAGTGATCACCATCAAAAACTGTACTAGAAACACTTTGCGATATTTTTATATCGGGCAAGGTATTCTAGAAAAACCGAAAACGACGTGACGTCGTTTGGCCTGAACGACGACTTTACGAGCAAAATGAATATGCGCATCGTTTTCAGCACCATTGAAAGCCCCAAAACACATAATTTCAGAAAATTGACATTTTTTTGAAATGCCAACTATTGTCCGATTCTTACGCAAACGGGCTCATATACCGAATTTTAGGCAACAGTTGTACCAATAACTCCAATATGAAAGAATTATTTGCGGCGTAATATAATATCACTGAAAACTGTTGCGCTTTGAGCATAGATAATATAAAATTAAAAATATGTTTTGCATGTAACGAGGGCGTATTTTCAGGTATCAACCAGCCCGACGATCTAACTACTATGTCCTCCTCCACTTCAAATCGCCCTCAACTCACCCTCACCACGCAAGGTACAGTCATGGTCCGATAGTGAATACATTATATGAATAAGGAAAACTAAATTAATGATTTCAGAGATCGATCAGACCCTGCCCGCATCCTGGAGAGACGGAGGTGGGAGTCCTCATCGACTACTCCCACCTCCGTCTCTCCTTCATTTGGTCCCTCTCCTTCGTCTCCTTCTGTCTCTTCGTCATCTCCCTCTCCCTGTCGCCACTCCTCCTCCACTGCTCACAAAACAGCAGGTACAACCTAGATGTCACGATTAAATAAATGCCCGATTCCACGTAGGAACGAACTTGTTTGAAATAAAATGGTTTATGGTGAAATTATGCTCAATAACTCTAATTCCAGGCAAGTCGAGCACCACAATTGGATCTACAAGCACGTCTACCAGATCATCGAAGTCCCCATCGAAGGCCGCTCATTCAACGACAAATAGTGAGCATTGATTATTGAGACATAGTAAATCCGCACATGCAATTCAATTCAGTCACTAATTGTAGCCACGACGACCACTCGAGTGACTCCCAAGGGAACGAGATCAAAGAAGCCATCGACTGCATCTTCGACCCCCTCTGGTGAACTCTTAGCGAAGGGAATCCAACATGGTTCTTGTCGAATATGTTTCTGGGGAAATTGGTAGTGATCTATCTGATGGGAATTCTAACTAACCACTACAGATCCGATGCGGACGACCGCCTTCTTGCCTACCACAAACTACAACTGGGTGAGTGAATTGTTGTGATGTCTTCTCTTTCTGTTTTCATGCGCTTCCGATAATTATCCTCATCCATCGATTGCTCGTTCGCGTTCGAACGCATTTGCTGCTGAGCTGATCATATTATTGGTTCAAAACCAGAAGAACATTCCAATAATATGATTAGATCTTGCATTGCCATCGTGATCTCTCTTCTTCCCTCCTCATTAATCTATTGCTCGCTCGCGTCCGATCGCATTTGCTGCCGAGCTGATCATATTATTGGTTCAAAACCAGAAGAACCTCCAATAATATGATTAGATCTTGCGTTGCCATCGTGATCTCTCTTCTTCCCTCCTCATTAATCGATTGCTCGCTCGCGTTCGATGGCATTTGCTGCTGAGCTGATCATATTATTGGTTCAAAACCAGAAGAACCTCCAATAATATGATTAGATCTTGCGTTGCCATCGTGATCTCTCTTCTTCTCTCCTCATTCATCGATTGCTCGCTCGCGTTCGATTTCATTTGCTGCCGAGCTGATCATATTGTTGGTTCTAAACCAGAAGAACCTTCCAATAATATGATTAGATCTTGTATTGCCATCGTGATCTCTCTTCTTCTCTCCTCATTCATCAATTGCTCGCTCGCGTCCGATGGCATTTGCTGCTGAGCTGATCATATTATTGGTTCAAAACCAGAAGAACCTCCAACAATATTATTAGATCTTGCATTTCCATCGTGATCTCTCTTCTTCCCTACTCATTAATCGATTGCTCGCTCGCGTTCGAAGGCATTTGCTGCTGAGCTGATCATATTGTTGGTTCTAAACCAGAAGAACCTTCCAATAATATGATTAGATCTTGCATTACCATCGTGATCTCTCTTCTTCTCTCCTCATTCATCGATTGCTCGCTCGCGTCCGATGGCATTTGCTGCTGAGCTGATCATATTATTGGTTCAAAACCAGAAGATCCTTCCAATAATATGATTAGATCTTGCATTGCCATCGTGATCTCTCTTCTTCCCTCCTCATTAATCGATTGCTCGCTCGCGTTCGATGGCATTTGCTGCTGAGCTGATCATATTGTTGGTTCTAAACCAGAAGAACCTTCCAATAATATGATTAGATCTTGCATTGCCATCGTGATCTCTCTTCTTCCCTCCTCATTAATCGATTGCTCGCTCGCGTCCGATGGCATTTGCTGCTGAGCTGATCATATTATTGGTTCAAAAACAGAAGATCCTTCCAATAATATGATTAGATCTTGCATTGCCATCGTGATCTCTCTTCTTCCCTCCTCATTAATCGATTGCTCGCTCGCGTTCGATGCCATTTGCTGCTGAGCTGATCATATTGTTGGTTCAAAACCAGAAGAACCTTCCAAGTATATGATTAGATCTTGCATTGCCATCGTGATCTCTCTTCTTCCCTCCTCATTCTTCGATTGCTCGCTCGCGTCCGATGGCATTTGCTGCTGAGCTGATCATATTATTGGTTCAAAACCAGAAGATCCTTCCAATAATATGATTAGATCTTGCATTACCATCGTGATCTCTCTTCTTCCCTCCTCATTAATCGATTGCTCGCTCGCGTTCGATGGCATTTGCTGCTGAGCTGATCATATTATTGGTTCAAAACCAGAAGAACCTCCAACAATATTATTAGATCTTGCATTTCCATCGTGATCTCTCTTCTTCTCTCCTCATTCATCGATTGCTCGCTCGAGTCCGATGACATTTGCTGCAGAGCTGATCATATTGTTGGTTCTAAACCAAAAGAACCTTCCGATAATATGATTAGATCTTGCATTGCCATCGCGATCTCTCTTCTTCTCTCCTCATTCCTCGATTGCTCGCTCGAGTCCGATGACATTTGCTGCAGAGCTGATCATATTGTTGGTTCTAAACCAAAAGAACCTTCCAATAATATGATTAGATCTTGTATTGCCATCGTGATCTCTCTTCTTATCTCCTCATTAATCGATTGCTCGCTCGCGTTCGATGGCATTTGCTGCTGAGCTGATCATATTGTTGGTTCTAAACCAGAAGAACCTTCCAATAATATGATTAGATCTTGCATTGCCATCGTGATCTCTCTTCTTCCCTCCTCATTAATCGATTGCTCGCTCGCGTCCGATGGCATTTGCTGCTGAGCTGATCATATTATTGGTTGAAAAACAGAAGATCCTTCCAATAATATGATTAGATCTTGCATTGCCATCGTGATCTCTCTTCTTCCCTCCTCATTCTTCGATTGCTCGCTCGCGTCCGATGGCATTTGCTGCTGAGCTGATCATATTATTGGTTCAAAACCAGAAGATCCTTCCAATAATATGATTAGATCTTGCATTACCATCGTGATCTCTCTTCTTCCCTCCTCATTAATCGATTGCTCGCTCGCGTTCGATGGCATTTGCTGCTGAGCTGATCATATTATTGGTTCAAAACCAGAAGAACCTCCAACAATATTATTAGATCTTGCATTTCCATCGTGATCTCTCTTCTTCTCTCCTCATTCATCGATTGCTCGCTCGAGTCCGATGACATTTGCTGCAGATTTTACGATTTACGATTTTAACACATTTATCTAGAGGTCATTAGATTCTCGGGAGATCAGGCGAGAGCTCTGATGTGCATGGTGTTCCAGTTAGAGCTTCGTGCTTGATTGAGAAAATTTGGGCCTGTTGCTTTGCGGAAAGAGTCGCTCCATCTCGTGATTGGGCGGCCGCGGCTCCTCTTTCTCCGCGGAATCCATTCGATCACAGATCGGCTCCACTTCCGGCAATCATCATTCGCGATCTTATGCAACCAAAACCATTTCCTTTTCTGAGCAGTGCGAACGAAGTCCTGAACTCTAGTTGAATCTCGCAACCTCTCATTAGAGACATGATCGAGCACAGTACAGCCAACCATCCAACGTTCCATTTTTCTTTGAGCCACCGATAATCGATTCATTTGTGCTTTGGTCAGCGCCCAACATTCACAACCGTAAACCACAGCGGGAAGTATGCAGCCGTTGAAAAGCCGACGTTTATGTGCCATTGGAATACCCTTGTTGATAAGAAAAGTGCGGTGTTTGTGGAAAGCACCAAAACCAGCTTGAATGCGTCGGGTGATTTCACAGTCATCATTTCCGCTGACTGCGATTGCGCTTCCCAAGTAGACCACCTTATCTTGCAATTTTACTACTTTTCCTCCTATTCTTACATCCCTTGGATCAGGCTTGGAACTCATTCCGACAGTTTTATCGCCATTGAGACCCAATCCCACTGTAGCAAGTACACGCTCTAATTCCCTTCCCATCGTCTGAATCTGTCGTTCATCGTGAGAAATGAGAACGGCATCATCAGCAAAAAGAATATGGGACAGAAACCGACCATTGATACTTACTCCCTTATTTGCCCAATTTAGCCGACGGAGTGCCATATCTAGAACCGCAGTGAATAGCCTAGGTGACAAACAATCACCTTGTCGCACACCCCTTCCCACCTTTATGTTGACCTCCTTGCCATTAACCACCACCACATTTCTACTTTCCTGGGAAAGGCTTGCGAGGAAAGAAACGACTTCCGAGGGAATCCCTTCTAACTCTATCGCCTTGAACACCGCTTCCGTGTATACACTGTCAAAGGCCTTCGAAATGTCTACAAAAAGCAGATAGATCGGCAGCCTATAGTCGACACAGTGAGCAATGACAGACTTTAGAGTGTGGATAGCGTCAACTGTGGAATGACCACGTCTGAATCCCATTTGTTCCCAGCTTCTATTTCCATCCAGTACCGATCCATACCTCTTGTTGAGCAGCCCAGTTAGCGCTTTCTGCAAAACAGGAAGCAGACTAATAGGTCTGTAGTTTTTTGTAAGAGTTGGATCCCCAGATTTTGGTAGAAGAATTGTGCGAGAATCCCCAAATCCCAGAGGAATAGAACCCAAAATGATGTTGTTAAAGAGATTGGTGAGAGTGGGAACTAACTGATCTACCCCCACTCGGAGCATTTCTCCTGTGATACCATCCCTTCCCGGAGCTTTGCCTGATTTGAAATACCGAAGTATTTGAACGACTTCGGCTTCTACGATGGGAACGAAAGGATCCCTTGCTATCTCCTCGCGGTATCCAACCCCTCCATCCCCACTATAGAGAGCATTGTAGAAAGATTTGAATGCCTCCTCTATGCCCGTTTGAGTGAAGACTAAGTTCCCATTACCGTCCCTAATGCGTGAAATTCTATCCCTCCCAATTGCTAAATTTCTAGTTGCCCTTTTGTAACTTTTCCCAAGCGCAATGGCCTCGTCTACGTAGGAAAGGAGGGATTTATCCCGGTCGTTTTTAAACGACTCCCTAAGCGCCCTGTTGATAAGTAACCATTCCACTCGAGGAACCCCCACCGCGTCCATTTTTAGTTCCCTCCTACGAATCAACAAATCCCTGGTCTTATGGGATAACCTACTGCCCGGCGGTCTGAACGATGTTGAAATTCTCCCCGCTTCTTGCACTGCCGAGACCACGTTACCGTAATCCAAGCTCGCACCTCTGCGCTTCAATTCTATGCCTAAGCTGAATTTAAATAAATCGTTGTTGAGGTGCGAGTCCCCCCTTGCCGGTCTATTGCAACCACGACGAAATCTGAATGAGAATGATATGGTAGATCTAACCAATCGATGATCGGACGAGAAGTCGAACCGATTAACCACTCCCACATCCAGCAGCCGAAGACCCTTTGGGAACAGAATGTAGTCTATCTCGTTCTTAGTGCGCCCATTGGGTGAAACCCATGTGAATTTTCTAGTACCCCGTTTTTGAAAGAAACTGTTACCAACCCGTAGTTGCAACCTCTCGCAGAGATCCACAACCATTTGGCCCTTTACATTTCTATTCCCATATCCAAACTTCCCCACTGCACTTTCTCCTGGCTCGCAGTAACCCACTTTCCCATTGAAATCGCCCAGGATGACCTTATGCACGAATCGATACCGGTGACTGCCTGAGACTGGTCCGTTGAATCCTCTTTCAACCTCATGGATGAAGTTACTGTACTCGACCATGTCATCGCAGGCGGGTGCGTAGAACTGGAATAAGCGAATCAGGACCTTATCCGACACCGCTACATCAAGGAAACAGATCCTGGGAGTTAGAACGCAAAATCCGACTACCTTCTGCTTTACGATGAAACCTCCCCACTCACGATGAAACCAACTCCAGCAGTACGGTTAGGAAGGCGCGATGAATGATAGAGTCTTCCATTGCTCCACGTGAGATCCTTCTCTTCTTCTGTCGATCTTCGAACTTCAGAGAGTCCAACGATGTCCGCCTTGATCTTGCTTAGGGCGTTCTCCAATTTCACGATACGAGCATCCTTGCATAGCGTTAGGCAGTTGAGCGTAGCCAGCGATAAAACAGCCATGAGCATGGTCATACAATGCCACGGTGACCACTCCGGCTTGGCAAGGGATTCAAAAATGACGGAGCGCAAAGCGAACCGACCGGCAGGGAATTCAGCGCCGACTGAGAAAATTTGCTGCAGAGCTGATCATATTGTTGGTTCTAAACCAAAAGAACCTTCCGATAATATGATTAGATCTTGCATTGCCATCGCGATCTCTCTTCTTCTCTCCTCATTCCTCGATTGCTCGCTCGAGTCCGATGACATTTGCTGCAGAGCTGATCATATTGTTGGTTCTAAACCAAAAGAACCTTCCAATAATATGATTAGATCTTGTATTGCCATCGTGATCTCTCTTCTTATCTCCTCATTCATCAATTGCTCGCTCGCGTCCGATGGCATTTGCTGCTGAGCTGATCATATTATTGGTTCAAAACCAGAAGAACCTCCAACAATATTATTAGATCTTTCATTTCCATCGTGATCTCTCTTCTTCTCTCCTCATTCATCAATTGCTCGCTCGCGTCCGATCGCATTTGCTGCTGAGCTGATCATATTATTGGTTCAAAACCAGAAGAACCTAAACAATATTATTAGATCTTGCATTTCCATCGTGATCTCTCTTCTTCTCTCCTCATTCATCGATTGCTCGCTCGAGTCCGATGACATTTGCTGCAGAGCTGATCATATTGTTGGTTCTAAACCAAAAGAACCTTCCAATAATATGATTAGATCTTGCATTGCCATCGTGATCTCTCTTCTTCCCTCCTCATTAATCGATTGCTCGCTCGCGTTCGATGGCATTTGCTGCTGAGCTGATCATATTATTGGTTCAAAACCAGAAGAACCTTCCAATAATATGATTAGATCTTGCATTGCCATCGTGATCTCTCTTCTTCTCTCCTCATTCATCGATTGCTCGCTCGAGTCCGATGACATTTGCTGCTGAGCTAATCATATTGTTGTTTCAGAACCAAACCAAAAAAGTTAATCTGAAAAAGATAAAGGTAGTTTTCTTTGTTGCCAATATTAATCAATCCATTTCAGACCATCCCCTCGACCACTCCCCAGTCGATCAAGAGAACCACGAGAGGGCTGAAGACGGAGGCCACCACCACTGGTTAGTTATTAGATTCTTCATCTGTGAAGTTCGAGGTTTCATTGATACCTAAAATAAAGAAATCAACTGCAGGACCCAACTCGGAGCCGTGCCCGGACGATTATTTTGAAGGGGATCATGGATGCCTGATGCTGCTGAACATCCGTAAGTTAATCTTAGATTTGCTAGCAATTCCTCAGTTACAAACTGTTATTCTTCAGGCGGCAAGTACACCAACTCCCTCTCCCTCTGCCAGGATCTCCCCAACGGAGACATGATCTCCTATTACGACTTGAGCGCCGAGTACACGGGCATCAGCAAACTGATGTGAGATACTTTCGATTCATTAAGAGTTTCTTTGCAAGGTTGTTTCTTCCTAATATATTAAACAGAGTAATCCAATTGCTTTCTCATGCAGGAAATACAATGGTCTCCCCCTGTATCGATGGTTCGTCAACGGGTTCATGAGTCCCCTCTCGAGGTTCGTTTTGCACTGCTCCCCTTCAGTACCACAGTTTATCATCAAAGCACTAACACGTATATTTCAGAACATTCCTTCAAGCTCAAGTGGTCTGGGTCTCTTCATCTACCCCACTCTTGGTAAGAAACCATACATTTGGGCACAAATAATTATCAATTAATTGTTTCAAATTGATGAATTCTACAATGATTTCAGACATCGAACGATAGCATCGTCAGCAGATCCCAGGTGCAGGAGAGTGTCGGCACTATCTGCAAAGTGCCCAGTAAGTACTCTTCTTGTTTGTTAATTGAATGAAAATCATTCAAAAAATTCAATCCGGAATTGCAGAGTATGGGCTCCGCTGGTCCTGCCCGACTGCTCCCTCTCTATTGGATGCCCCCTACATCGAGTACGCCGACCCCCACACCCCTGCATTCCTGAACTACACTGATAAGATCTACTTCCAATGCAAGGACAAATCAGTGGTGAGTAAACTTACAAATACAAAGGATTGATTATTATGATGCGATATTATGATTATTATGATATTATTATGATTATTATAATGCGACGAAAGAATAGAAAAACATCAATTTCATTTCAGCACGACAGACGATACACTGCCACTTGCACGGAAAGGGGAGTGGTGGCACCGGCTGCCAGCATCTTCAACCCCTCTTGCGCACCCGAGGAGAAACCAGGTTTGTTATTTCCGATTACATGGAACTAGTGAAAGAATGAATAGAATACTAGGTCTAAAGAGAACGATCAAAACCAAGATGAACTTCTGCAGTATGTTTCGAAATTTAATTTTTTAGAGAAATAGTATTGAAATATTGGAGAAATGTAATCCGCGTTTTCTCGTTCGCCAGAAAATTAGTCATTGATTAATTACTGGGAGTATGCCAAACGGGTTCTGTTCCAGCCCCGCCCCCCACCCCCAAGGAAGAAGAGATGCCTGGGCTCAAATGTGAATGGTGCGTGGAGCGTGGAACGGACCACTGTGAGAAGGGCAAGAAGGGAGAAGACGACAGATGTGTCTGCCGGGAAGGATGGAGTGTGAGTAAAATTGCCGTATTGATTAGAGTAGCAAACACAAATCTAATTACTTCACATAGTTTCTCCTGAAGCGGCATAGGAAACAGTGTGAACTGATTGAGAGCTGCATTAGAGAGACTAGAAAACGTGCCTTTCTAAAGACGCAGTACCGTCATTTTCTGAATACGCGTGGAAAAAGTCAGCGCATATTCTTAAATTGAACAATGACTACCTGTGCACATTGATAAACGAATTCAATTTAATGAGTGATTCATTAATTTCAGGGGAAGAACTGCTGGCGATTTCCCCACTTCTGCCCGGAAATGACCTGCCCTAAAGATTCGATCTGTCGTGAACGGGTTAGTTCACTACTTATTACGCTTTGGATTACCGATGAGAAGGCGGAATATTTTGGGGGGAAAAATCTATAGTATTTGAACAATGGGTGGACACGCTGTTCCCATTCTTCAAATTTTTGTCACTATCCATTTCCCAGAAAATGTTGCGTTCTCAGCAGTACACCCATTCACACATTTCAGTAGAACCAGTGGTTGCTCGAAAATACAAATAAGTGTTAATTGCAGGTCGACCACGCGGTATGTGAATGCCAATCTGAACGCTGTGTCGTCATGATGAGACTCGCCAACAGAACTAATGTGAGATTTCACAAATATTTCCAAAGAATTTCGATCGATAGAAATAATGCACATATTACGAGATATTACGAATAGATTAATATTTTGAGCAATAAACTAATAATTTTTTTTTCAGGAAATGAAGGTGCTCGACGTGGCAGTGATGTTCGTGGGACCCGTTTTCGACCTCCTTCTCCGTATATTCGTGCAGATGCTCTGCTCCCCGACAACCGATGTAAGCCCATCTCTTTCCATTTCTCACTTCATTTGTTCAGTGATTGCATTAAGCGAACTAGGAAAGATAGAAATTGCTAAAAACTCAAATATTCTTTTCAGACGGTCCAGGATTCTCTGCAGTGGATGCGAGGTATGGCGGCCTCCTTCGCTGGCATCATCTACATCGTTGGATCAGACCCACTCACGTTCAGCATGGGTGAGTATTCTTCAATCAGTTCTCATTTTAGTGGTGGCCAACTGTCGCAACTTCTACCTTTATTAATAGTTAGTTTTCAATTAGAAATCAGCACTTAGCGATAGGAACATTTGTCATTACGTTAGAAAGAAAAGAAAAATGGGTTAAAAAAGATATTCGTTTTCAGATGTCGCTGAACGTCGTTTCTGCTCTCTTCCACATCCCCACCCTTCTGAGTGAGTTGCCACTTATTGATTTATCTTGAGATTGTAAACTCTCGCTAATCATGTTCACATTTCTTTCATTGCAGTCCACATCTTCTATTGTGTCGAGATGTTCCATGTGGACAGAGTACTCAAGGGGAAGTCGGATAACACCTGGAAGACCTCCAACAGACAACGCAACAAGTGGGACTATGGAGTGAGTACTTTACTATGATATGAATTCTTTTCGAATGTCATTGTGGCAACCAGAGAAATTTAAAGTTGCGTTATTTCAGTGGACGTACGGTACCACGATCATCTTCGGAGTGGGCGTCACCCTCACGATGTGGGTGGTCAATTGGGACTCTCACCAAAAGGAATACACGGCATTCGGTGAGATTTTCATTTTCGTTTAATTTAGAAGAATTGCTTATGCACATGCAATTTCCACTTGAAAACAGTAAACTATCGATTTCAGGGATCGTTAACTCCTAACTCCAATCTGGGGATGATGGGATGTGCTTGCTTGGCCTACCTGCTTTGCTGCACTTACTGTTTCTGGAAGGGCATGGAGATCGTGCTGGACGAGGACAGGTTAGATTACTTCATTTGTCAAATCTCACAGCAAATTGGCATTAGGATGATCAACAATTTCGACTAATATGTTATTCTTTCAGAAGGCTCCTGGAATTCACGAGGAGGGACAACAAGTACGAAACGTCGAAGAATCCCAAGAATGTCGAGAACGAGGAGAAAGTTAGTTATTTTTCTTTCTAATTTCGTCTTTCATTGAAATCCTCAATCTTCCTTTATCTGATCATATCCTTTCAGTGCTGGCGTAACATCCTGCCGATCATGCTGGGTGCTCCCATCCAGTTCTTCTACTCCGTCTCACTCCTCGCCAATCTCGCCTTCGACTGGAGGGAAATCAAGTAGTGAGTTCATTTGTATTGAACACTGATTATAATATTAGGAAAGCCGTCTGAACACTTCGAAATCTAGGGATTTTGGGATTCTTCAATAGCTTTTATCGAATATTCTTCATATATCTCCTCCCAGACACCCTCGCTCCCAGAACTACGATAAGTCTCGCACTTCCGCCCATCCCACTCTCGTTCCCTCCGCCACCACTCAGTCCCTCTTCCCCAAAATGCCTTCCCTCCTCGATTCTGCTCCCACTACACCCATCACTACTACTCCCAACTCAGTCGCCCCTCCTTTAAACTAGCTCAGCCCGAGCCAGCGATGGCCTCCTTATCATGCCACTATTTGAATATCCGTTCAGTCGTTAATAAGCTCGATGCTTTCCGCTCATTCCTCATGGCAACCCAACCTGATATCGTATTCCTAACTGAGACATGGCTATCAAGCAAGACCCCATCATCTCTCATTATCGGATCTCTACCGTACACCGTCATTCGCTCTGATCGATCCTCCCGTGGTGGCGGAACCTGCATCATTCTTCGTGATTGCCTCTCTTTCTCCACAGTATCCCTTCCCTCCACCGAACACGAGATTACCTGTATCGACCTTTTCCACTCGAGTGCATACATTAGATTATGTCTAGTCTATCGTCCTCCAAGCTATTCCATTTCCAAGACCGACTCCCTCATTAATTGCTTATCAGACATCCATGCATCGTCTCCACACCCCATCATTATTTCCGGTGATTTTAACTCAGATTCCCTTTGTACCATTCCTACTCCCGCTGATCGTACATTTCGTGATTTCATTATATCTGCAAATCTCTCTCATCTTCACATGTTTCCAACGCGCGGCGTTAGATGTATCGATTGGGTCTTAGGTAAAGATCCCACCGTAGTATCGGCCATTTCCGCTATTCCTCCCTTCCCTTCATGCGACCATTCTGGTATTTCATTCTCCCTCTCGTCTCCTCAATCCCCACCTCAACCTCCCTTAATTCGAGACTTCTCTCGTGTCGATTATCCAGCTCTGTCCAACCACCTTCTATCTATTGACTGGTTATCCTTATTTCGTGACTGTCCTGATATCGATTCCGTGTATAACCATTTCTCTTCTACAATTCATTCAGCTATTGACCTCTTTGTCCCCTACCGTACTCCTCGACCTCCCTCTCTTTCATATCCAAGCCACGTTACTCGCTTAATTAAGCATCGTGATCAATTATTCGCTAAGATTCATATCCCGGCTGTTAGAACTCTTTTTGACCATTGTAGTAAGAAATTACTTTTCGAGATTGACAAATGGACTCGTTACTCTACCCGTAAGAAATTAGCTCGTTCGAAAGATTTGTATCGCCATATTTATTCTCTCACAAAACCTAAGCTATCTATACCTGAACTAGTTTCATCTGATAATGAACCAGTTTATGATAGTTCTTCCAAGTCTAATTTACTTGCTTCTGAATTCGCTTCTCATTTCACCTTAGATGATGGCCTTCTCCCCCCTCTCTCCTCCTTACCCATCTCTCCTTCACTCTCTCTATTCACCCTTTTCCCTCATGCAGTTTACAAAGCATTACGCAAATTGTCCCCATCTTGCTCTACAGGCTATGATGGCATTCCTCAGATTATTTTCTCTAAGTGTGCATATGCTCTATCTACCCCCTTAGCTGATATTTACAACCTCAGTCTCATTTCTGGGACTGTCCCATCAGCTTGGAAACATTCCCTTATTACTCCCATTCCTAAGCCGGGCAAAGATAGCAACCTTCCCTCCTCTTATAGACCCATCTCTATCATTTCTCCTGCTGCTAAGACCATGGAACGTCTCATCAAAGACCACCTCAATAGTCACCTCTCTCGCTTCAATATCCTCCCTTCCAACCAGCACGGTTTCCGTTCTGGTGCTAGTGTTATTACAAATTTATTGACTTGTCAAAATGATTGGACTACTTCTCACTCTAAAAAGCTTACAACTGATGTAGTGTACATTGATTTCACTCGCGCTTTCGATGTTGTTCCGTACCCTAAATTAATTGCTCGATTATCTCACTACGGTATCCATGGTAATCCACTATCATGGATCGACTCCTTTCTATCCAACCGCACTTTCTCCGTTCGTTTGCCCTCCGTGACTAGCGACCCCTTCCCCATCCTCTCAGGAGTACCACAAGGCAGTGTCCTAGGACCTATTCTCTTCTCCATCTATCTAGCTGATCTTTCTCGTCTCCTATCCAAGTTTCACAACGTATCCGTCCAATGTTATGCTGATGATGTCAAATTGTATATCTCCTACAATAAGTCGACCAAATCTGCTATTACTTCTGAATTTCAATCTGCCCTTGATTGCATCTTTGAATGGACCCAACTCAACCAATTGTCTCTGTCTGCTTCTAAATGCTCTCATCTTCGTATAGGCTCCAAACAATCCTCTCCTCGCTACAATATTAATTCCATTCAGCTACCCCTCGAGAATAACGTCCGTGATCTAGGTGTTCAAGTCCGCTCTGACCTCAAGAATTCTTGCTCTATTAGAAACCGTGCTCAGAAAGCCACCTCTAAGTTATTCCTGCTTCTCAAAGCCCTCCCATTCAACTGCCCCACCATCCTTCTTCGTAGTTACAAAGCGTCCTTGACCTTCCCCTCCTTGACTTTGCTTCTCCTTTTTGGAATCCTCATTACTTATCTGACATTGAAACTCTTGAGAAAGTTCAACATATTTTCACCCGTCAAGTCTTTTATCGTTGCTTCCCCTCTCCTTCCTATCCTCTTTCTCTACCCTCCTACCCTGATCGTTTGAAACTTCTTGGCCTGCGTCCGCTTACTGAGAGGAGAGTCATAGGTGATATTTGTATGACTCATATGATTATGACTGGATCCACTATTATTCCCCGTTCGTCATTCTATGTATACAAACCTCAACGAGACCAGCGAGATCGAACATCAACATTTGGTATCAATATCGAACTGACCACTAGCACTTCTAGATTTCATTCCTTTCCTGTTAGAACATCCAGATGGTATTCCCTACTCCCTGAAGAAATTCGAACCGCCCCCAACATACGAGTATTCAAGCGCCGATTACTGAACCACCCCTTAATCGCCATACTCTCTCGCACTGAATAATTACTGAGAGTCAATTCCCATTTCCTTGCTATTTGATCACTCATGTACCTTACTGTTTCGTCGCGCCTCGGGCGTAGATAAATTATTATAATTATTATATATTTGCAGCGCCAACATCTTCCTCGTCTCCTTGAACTTGTTCGTCACATTCAGTCATCTTCTGCGATAGAGTCAGTCTTGCTTCCTCCTTTTATTTAGTATTTATAATTATACTATGATTAACATATTTATTAAATCTTCCATTGCAGAAATTCCTGGGTCGATGGCGAGGACGGCAACTCGCAAGCCAGCCTCTGCTCGAGCAATTCAATCACCTCACCTGGCTCACCACGTTAGTTGCACTCATCTTTTCACTGGATTTTATTCAAATCGTTGTTCTCTTTAATTCTGATGCATTTAATATTTTAGATATTAATTTTGAGGTCTGAGACGATCGCGAAGAGAGGGAAGGAAGAATACGAAGAGATGCTGAAGAAGAGAAGAGAAGCTGAGATTGAGAAGAGAAGAGAAGAGGAAGAGGAAAACGAAAAGGAGAAGAGAGAACTAATGGCCAAGGTACGAAACTGCACGTTTGATCAATAAAAGTCATTTCAATTCAGGGAATCCCTGCCAAGTACCATCCTCATGAACCAATGGAAGGACCCGAGCCATGCAAGAAGTGGGTTTACGACCCGTGCAACAAGGTGAATCTTTTACTTTCAACGAAACCAGTTGGCAGTGGCAATTGTTTGATCGGCTCATATCTAGACTAGGGAAGGGTTCGCAAGAAATACCTCTCTTTCACCGATTTACACGTGATAGAGAATGAAGAATGAAGAGACCGTTCATTGCGAAACCATCACTAATGAAGATCAGCCCTTCAATGAAAGATATTCTGATTTCAGAACTCGTTCTCGGCAAGTGAGAGAGAATGGAAGTACTTGGAGTGGACAGAGAAGTAGCTCATGGCGAGGATCAAATTGGGAATTACTGTGCAGGATGCATGTAAGGTATGTGAAGTTTATGAACTGTGTTAGATTAGCATGCCTAAAAATACTTTGAAACAGTGAAAAAATTTGTATTTGCAGCACGTCCACAATGGCCTACTCGACAACGGGTTCATCCATGGAGAGGAATGCCCCAGTGTAAGTTTTGATTCGATTTGTCGTCTGTAATGTGTGGTCCGTCTTCAAATTTCCCGCATTCAGGAACAGGCGGCAACAATGTTCAACGAGTGGGCAGATATGATGGCAGTCCAGGACAGGATGGACTTCGCCCCTCCCACCGTTAGTTTTCTATCCTTATGTTTTGTATATGCATTATTTCGACTAACACACAAACAAATTACTTGATTGCAATTGGTTTCTTTCAGCACGCGGAGCGCAGATTCATCGAGAATCTGCCAGATGGATTGAGAGAGGACATGCAAGGACTTCCCGTGGCAAGCAGGATAAAAAAAGCTCCGGTCCATCCAAAGAAAAGGGTGAGTAACAACTTGTATTTAATCACAGTTCACAAAATGATGCTTAACATGGGGTAATTCCCTTGCTTGCAGAGGCTGTTGAAGAGCATCTTCCCGATGTTCAGTTTCTCCTGCCCTGAGGAGAGAGAAGTGGGAGTGGCGCTTACCCTGGATCAGGTATTCCTTAGATACACTGTTTTGGCAGCTAGTACAATGAAAACCATATCTTTGAAAAGAGTCAAATTATTGAATTCAATCTAATCTGATTTCAGTTCGGTCTCCCTGAGGAAGTGCGTGTGGCTCTGGATCTGCCCATCATCACTCGCACTCAGGCGAGTGGCTTCAATCTATTTGTTCATTTCGTATTGTGCGGATCTTGTCAGTAATCCTAGTTGAAAACTTCTCAAGTATGATTTTTTGTAGGAGAAGCGTATGATGGAAATGCTATCAAGGACAACAGGAAGGACAACATCAGATGGAACAAGGTGAATACTCACTTTGAATATTAGAATAGAGTATTGAAACTTCCACTCGTTCCCGGATTGTCAAATATGCTTGCTAACAATGCATAATTTGCCTACATTTAGTTTTTTCCATGCTCAAATTAGATCCGGAAACACTCGAACATTTTCTCCGTTGATCCTGATTAGAGGGAGACATTTCAGATCTACTCCGATGATGCAGTCTTCCAGGCGGCAGAAGGCGAGCCTTACTACGACGCCCTCAAGGAGACCTTCGTGAGTAAATTGCTTTCACTATGAACCCAATGCAATCATAGAGACCTATCCCCTTCATTTTCCCTTTTCATGTCCATTTCCTTAACATTTTCAATGGTTTTGTATTTCAGAACATCCAGGAGGCCTTCCCGGAGGGACCCGACAGACTCAGCCAGAATCCGAGGATGCACGTCATCGACGTGAGATATGAGCAGACGAGACCCGAGTGAGTTTATCATCACTGTCTTACGCGCATTCCTTATTCAACCCGAATTACCCATTTTACAGTTTCATCGGGCCAAAAGAAGCGGCTTATCACGTCCCGGCAGGACCTCTACTCAATCGCTACTGGCTGGAATACACATTCGGAAATCACAGGTGAGGGAATTTCGCGATAACTCCAATTTATTTATCTATTTTCAGAGGCCTCGTCTGGGACATTCTACAAGAGAAGGCTGCTGAACGCAGAAACGTAAGTCGTCTTGTTTTCATGCTCTGGTTATCTTCCTTTCCGATTCTCTTTCATATTTTTTTTTCTTTTCAGGCCCGCCTGGTCCGGGAGAAGATCAGAAACCACGAGAGGAATTGCAAGAACAGATCGACCTGTCGGATCTGCAACAAGCCCCACGGCGTGACAGCGGGACCCGCCCTTGCCCCTGGGGCACAGCGCACATGAGTCCCACCCAGTAACAATCACACCTAATGTTGTTTACTCGAATGCATCTTTCACGTAGCCTTGACTTTATTCAGTTGTAATATGTACTCGTACAGCCATGTCTATTTATGATCTCTGATCTCACTCGTTCACAACATTAATCGACACCTTCTAGAATTAAATCATTCAAGGTTCCATATTCTGATATTTGATTGAATTCACACATAATAATTGTTTCAATGCACTCACTTATTCCACGACCTCGTAAGAGGCATTTCTCTGGTCTAATTTGCGGATAAATTGGCAGAAATAATTATCTTTCATCAACACTGCATTCATAATATTCCCTATCAGATTTTCAACATTGATTCCTTCTCTTCTCGATCTCTCCGTTTTCTTCTTCGGTACAATCACTTCTATATCTACATCATCAACGCCAGGACGCTGGACCCAAGGGAGAAGCCGACTGTGATGGAGCTCGCGCTTGGTGAGATCTCTGTATGACTAAACCTGCATTATCTGGAAAAAATCGTCCTTTTAGCGCGCAAACTACTGGACCTTCTTACGATATACCAATGAAAATAAGAAGAGGAAGGATATGGAGAAGTACCCCCAGCAGGTGAGCCCATCCCCTAGATGATTAGTAACACAGCATTCACATATTTTCCACTCAATTCCCTTCTTCCCATGGCCACTAAAGCGCGTTAGCGAACCGTCCATTATGCACATGTGATCTCAGAACCTCTCTGACAAGGAATGGCCGCGGGGATATGTTGGAGTTTCGGAATGAGACCCTGAGGGATCGAAAGGTACCCAGATAGGCATCCGGAATCGACTCTTCAAAACTGCTGAGGAGCCTCATGGCATGAGAAAATCGATAATGTATATTTCATTGAGCGTTGGTAAAGCCTTCCACATCTCCCAGCCACCAATCATCGGTAGTGTAGCGGTAACAGTGATATCTTGAAATCAGGAGGCTGAGGGTTCGTTCCCTCCCTGCCGTAACTATTTTGCCTCTCTTCGAAACACTTTTTTTTATAACAACACAATACTTTTCAAGGTTATTTTTTGATTGAAGTCACAGATGTCATCATCTGACGGTGGTTTTTGCATAAAAAACAAACAAAATTTGAAAATGTAGAGAAAAAACTACATCTCGCGCCACATTGTTGCCTTGCCACATTGTACGATTTCACGAACGTATTCATCAGTTGCAATGAGTTTTTTACCATTAAAAACATTAATTTAAAAAGTATCGAAGAGATGCAAAATAGTTACGGCAGGGGGGAACGAACCCTCAGCCTCTTGATTTCAAGATCCCACTGTTACCGCTACATCACCGACGATTGATAGCTAGGAGATGTGGAAGGCTTTACGAAGGCTCAATGAAATATGAATTATCGATTTTCTCATGCCCTGAGGCTCCTCAGCAGTCTTGAAGAGCCGATTCCGGATGCCTATCTGGGCACCTTTCGATCCCTCAGGGTCTCATTCCGAAACTCCAACCTATCCCCGCGGCCATTCCTTGTGAGAGAACCTCTTGTAATCCAGTGATGTTTCAGGAAGAAATCGTCTTCCGAATTCTGGGGTACAAGATCGAGAGCGAAGAGATGATGAAGGTGGCGTCGAGGGATAGAGAGTACTGTCTCTCACTGAGGACCGACGAGATCGAAGCTGGTGAGCGACTATCATATGCAGTGTGAGCGTATAAATATAGTGAACTCAAAAACATTTGTATTTCTACTGCAACGAGAGGAGAGAGGAATATTCTCCATTTGCAGCCCTTCATGAGTTTCTCTCCTTCCGTGGTACCGATGTGAACGTGATCATCGATGAGCTACTCGATCAGCTGGAAGTGGTTCGGAGGGCCGCCTCACTTGGTGTACCACATATTATCATGGACATCGTGAGTAGCAAAGGCGTTACTTGGATACGAGGGTCTGGTCACCTTCCCCTCCTTCCCTCTCTTCCCCTCTCGCTTCCTCTCCCCTTCCTCCCTCTCCCTCTCTCACTTCTCCTTACCTCAAATCGGTCCTAATTGGCTAAGTTCGCGTAACGAAGCGACAGACCCTCTCGGGGCGTAATTCACCCTGTGTCTGCCTCAATCTAAGCACGAGGAACGGAAGAATGGTCACTCTCTGCCCCATTGAGCATTTGATAGAAGAAGCAGGGGCTATTGTGTGACCCCATCTCATTCAGGTAGCAACACGACGTCCAAGGAACTGATAAAGATGTTTGGAAGCGACCCGCGAAGTCGATCGTCTCCACGAACGACATGATCCACTTCTGTCAAAATCCCTCTTACATACTGTCAAACCCATCGTTTTTCCTTATTCCCATGGGCTCAACAACGTATCAACTTACTCCCACGTTTCCATTTTCTACAATTAATTCCTAAACGCATACACTCGCTACTGCTCTTAGGAAAAATGCTGTACCTACCTCACAAAAGTCTGTGATAGAACTGTTGGAAAGTGCATGCTGTATAGAGAGTATCTAAGCAAGGAAATGGGCAAATTTGCATCTTGAAGAAAACAAACATTTGCTTTTCGCCCGTGACAAAAACCATGAACTTACCAATTACTGTGATGGCAGAAGCAAATTTAGAGAATTCTTAAGGCACAATCATTATTACAGAGAATGTTAAAAAACTCGGGAAATTTGTTAGGCAATACAGAAATGAGTTCTTTAGATCTTTATCAACCAACTATAAATAATTATCAGTTATTTGTTAGTTGACAGCATACGTCCTCCTTCAAATCTCCATGGACTTCGAGAGCGATCCGATCTGATTACACTACTCTTCATTTTTTTGATTTCAGTCTGTACCTGTGTCTCGATCTCAGTTCCGACATCCTCCATCGAATCTTGCACCTGATTATGGTTAATTTCATCTCCTCGTTCAACAGAAAATTATGTGCTCAATTGTGCTCAACACACCATCTGTATTCCATCCTTGAGAACCTCAGTGACGAGCACCCTCGGAATGTCGATGAACTCCTTGATGACCTGCATGAGCGGTGAATATGGAACAATTCCTTTACCGGGAGGTGCGCTCATGTTAAGCCTGTGATTACCTTGCTGATGGAATTCGCGGCCTCACTGAGTTCCCTCTCCACAACTTGCATTCTCTTCTTGGCCGATTCGCCCACAGCGCACCGGTGCTTCAATAAGTCTCACTTCGAGGAAATACTATTTGAACTATGTAGGAAGTTAGCAATTGGTTAAACATCCAATACGGTAGCCTTTTGAAAGTGGCATTCACACGGAACCTCCTTCTCCTCCCTGCTGATGTCAGCTACTGCGCAGCAGATGAGAGCGAAGAAGAGGAAGAGAAGAGGAGAGTTCATCCCTGTCGAAGGAGAATTGAGTAGTGAGGAGGATGAGGCAGCTCCTCCTTTTATCGAGAGATGGGTATGCTACCTATGCATCTGATATCATCGCGCATGCCGAGTGACATCAAGCGGATTGCTCATGCATTCTACGATGGCTTAAAATGGGTAGAGAGCGGGGGTTTATTCACTCTACAATCATCATCGGGATGAAGTTCCTTCTCTTCTCTCTCTTCTTCATCGCTCTCGTCTTCTCCGATTCCTCCTCCGTCGATGACAACGACGAGAAGGCCGAGGAGAACGTCGACGGATCAGGCGTTGAGGAAACGGAGGATGAACCCAAGGAGATTGACGGAAAATTCGAAGCTGCGCTTGTGAGTTCTGTTGTGTGTAAAGTTAAAGAATTGTTCGTCCAGTGGAAAAGTCGTCGAAGTATCTCAAAGCACCATTACAGTCGTTATGGGAAGTATCAAAACAAGATTGTATTCGATCTCAGTAATCTCGCATTGTAGGATGCCGTCTGCAATCCTGGTCCGGAAAGACCGCTCAAGTCGGTGAGTTACAGTATTCAATTGAGCAGCGTAATGCAGGACTCTTGCAGATCGATGAGGAGATCAAGGAGGCGTGGGCAGCAGTCGCGAGAGCAGCCGAACTCATCTACAACGTTCCCCAGGTCATCTACGAAGAGACCATCCATCAGGCAGTCGAAAGCGTGAGTTTGGGAGAAGAAACGAGAACGAACAGCATGCGTCCTTTCAGTATGAGCTCAAGAAAAACATAACTTCCTCCGTCACCGATATCAAGGTTATATACGAAAAAAAACCTATTTTCATGACTTCATATCAGGTCGAACTACCCGAAATTCCCGATCATGTGGACATTCCACTGGGAGAAGATCTCGGAACAGTCACCGTACATCTTGGTTAACACTTCGATGTGATTCATCCCCGCTGAATAAAGCAATTTTCATCAATTTATTTCTATTGAGCTCGTCACAAAGACACACAATGACTTATTAACAGTATCATAATGACTTATTAGGACAATTTGAAACTTGTCACAACGTAATTACAATAAATACTCTCGTAGCAATCTAGCCTATGTATAAATTACAAGCACTTTCAAGTAAGCAGAATCGGATGGATATTGGTAAGTAAGTGGAGGTGGATACCCGTATTGACTCGTCTATGGTGGGCAGAGCTCAATGGGATTGAGCGATGTCGGAGAAGAAGGAGAGGACATCGTCGATTGACACTTCCAACTCAATCTGCAATCAACAATAAATGAAATTGATAAACACATTTTACCGTACTAATGGCCCCCACTAATGCATCTAGGGCCTTTATCCCACTTTATCCTTCAAACATAATTAGATTTGCATTACTGCATAGCACAGGCAATTAATTTTATTGCAATTTCAACATTATATAAATGAATATTTATCGATTTGCACGATGGCACAATTGCTTCATAATACACATCCCAACTCACTTTGCTATTGGGGTAGCACTCGGCCATGATCTGTTGGTAGGACTGCAACTGCTTGATGAAGGCCTCCTGCAACCAAATACTATCGTCAAGGGATGATAACAATAAAACATTGTTTTAATAAAGTGAAATACACCAATCAGGAAATAAATAATTCTTTACGAAGGAGTGAGGTTACTACGTTAAAATTGCTCGAAAATAGTACTAATCTTCATCAGGAAACACAACCTCAATAACATAAACAATATTCCGTGCTACGGTAAAATGTTTCTCTAACCATCTTCGAATCAAATACTGAATAAATACTAATCCTCGCCTGCATGTTCCTCCACACAACTTGGAGGAGGGAGGAGTTATCGACCAGATGCTTCTCCAGTTTCTTATACAACTGCTCCAGACCCTTCCTCACTTCCTTCCCAGGATACTGAGAGATCACCTGAGAAATTATTATTACTATTGATTCATGCCACAACTAGGTTAGGATTCCCAAAAAGTTCATATAATATTATCGCACGCAATCTAAGAAGGTGAAGAACAAACAGTTCTCCGTCACCTACAGGCGCATAATCATAGAGGGTGACTATTTCCAGACCTTCTTGAGTTCCATCTTGGAGAACTGTTGCTGGTAGGCGATCTCCTCGGCGCGGATTCTCTCCTTCGCTCGAGAGACCGACTCGAAGAAGAGCTGCAATAAACAATAGCCAGATTTCATTATAAGAATTAAAATATATTCTAAGATAGTTGATTAGTTATCGTTATTCATAGAACCCATTCATGATAATTAAAAAGAATAAAAATAGTGCATTTTTTCCCAAAATGTTTGACAAGAGCTCAACAGGCAGAAACATGATAAAAATGCTGACGTGTATCTTCTCGAGTGGTCTTCCCATGTGCTCTCTCACGTACAGCTGCATGGCGTCCTCACAGATGATCTTCGACTCCTTCCTGTAGTGGTCGAGACACGAGATCTTTTGCTCAGACAGCGTCTCTGCAATTACTCCTTAATTAAAGTAAAATATAAATTAGTTTGTTTGACTAGCGAGGAATTACGCCACGTTAAATGTTGGGAGACTTTTCTACACTTTTCGCAATTTTCTGAATATCTTTCAATTAAGCCCTAGTTTTTTAGTTGTCATGTCGTTATATACCACGATTACGCACTTGTTCCTAAAATTTCAGCTCCCTACTTGCTATGGGTCGAAAAAGCTTACGGTTTTATGTAAGTATATGTAATTTAACTAACAGACTTGCGACAATCCAACGAAAACAGAAATATTTTAAACATACTAAATGTAGGTTCAGCAAGAAGTATGCTTTATCTCGTAACAAACGGCGTCGCAAGTAAAGTAATTCAATATGATTTAGTCACTCACGGTACAGCTGATGGTAGTTCTCGAATCGGACGACGGTCGCGGGCGACTTCGTGTGGGGCGAAGTTGCCGCCTTCTCGATTCCCTCGCACGTCGCTTTCACCAGATTCACGTACCTGATGAATTGTAATCTAAACGGGAGTGGAGAGCCAACAATTTTCCCCGCGTACTCTGAAACAAGCCGCACCCTGAAAACACAAAACGCGTTAAATATAGGCACATAAGTTAACGATCGCAAACGTTTCCACTCGAATATCATTCTTTTATATGTCGTACGCAAACTATTTTGATATAAAACTGATATAAATGGAAAAAAAGTTGAATGTCTGACCACTTCTCGAGGTCGGCCCTCCGTTCGGAACCTTTGAATCGATCCTCTGACAGTTTAATCATCTGCGCCAGTTTGTCAATCGTTGGGAGGATTCCCACACGAGTCCTTTTTGTGAATTTGATTTCACGTAGATTCTGCGCCTCCGCATCCTGAAATGCATATCCTACGCGTCTGGTATTGGCGTCTATAATTATTTTATAGTGTCAACTCTACTCAAAATAAGCTAGCCTTTGTGCTAATAAGAAGTCAAATCCTGCTAATTTTCAAGTGGCTAGAACAGAGGATATGTTCTGACCATGTAATTGTCGAATTGTCTCTTGATGAGGACGACGAGGCTTCCGAAGGTGACTGCGTAGTAGGAGCCAGACTCCGTCGACGAGAGCACCTTCTTCGACATGATCACGAAGAGCAGCAGGATGTTACTGCAAGAATCAACATATTAATCCTTCCTTACAGTATGCCAACATCAACATCTGATTTAGTCATTCTCTCTTTGCAGTAACAAACGAAAAAAATCTACCCCTCTTTTCATTTCCATGAAATCCCCTCACCTTCTATTGCTTTTGCAGCATGCCTTGGTGAATCTATCGAGGTTCATCGAGAGGGAGGAGTCGAAGAGGGGACCCATCATGAGTCTCACCTGCTCGTTCACTTGCTTGTCCACTCCTCGTGCACCTTAAAAAGGCAAGGTCGATAAACCTCAAGCTGCATTCCCTCTACTCATCTCGACATGCGTCTTCTGGCTACTGACAGCTAACTAACCGATGCTGCCGCTGTCTCCACTGTCCATCGATATCGTGTCCGATCCGATGGCGTTCTCCGAGTTTATGTGGAAAAAACGGAGACAGAACTTCTGCTCGTTAGTGATCACGGGATTCAACTCGCCCAGCACTGTCTCGATCAACTGAAAGGAGGAGGTTTGCTCGACAGATGAATAATAACATGTTGTGATCACTGATTGCACATTACAAATTACAAATTGCGTGAGCACCAGATTATCCTCGCAAAGCAACGGACATGCAAATACTTTAGCATTTCTTTCCAGTTTTTTCATATAACCAACTAGAGTGGAATGACTCACCGAGGACAGACTACTCATTCCCTCTCCGGTTCCTCCACTCGATCGTCGATCACTCGCACCCGTCACTGTCTTCGTGACCTCGTTGCAGATGGCGTCGAAGAATCGATCGAATAGTCGCTGATACAAACGACGAGTCGCGTCGATGTAACGATCGATCGCTGCAGTTTATTTAATTATGGGATTTTTGTATACCCGCGTCTGATTGAATTTTATTGACGTACATATTTCTTTAAGAAATATTAACATTTACGAGACTAAATTGATTCAATACTCGAAAAAATTGCTTTAGATTTTGAACTGATAGTGTAATTTTGAATGTAAATACAAAATTTTCTCCTAAATGAAAACTTATGCTTAGATTTGAAATTAAGAATGAAAATACATACCCGCCCGATAGACGTTTTCCCTGGTTGCCTTTAGCCATCCCATGAGATCTGCGAGTGGGGAGAGGGCACGATGTCGCTGCGATTGCTTGGGAATGGCGAGATGGCCCCAGTCCTGCGAATCAGTCATCTCTGCCAGATTGTTGAAGAGAGCAGTGAGATGAGACATGAGACGATCCACGAAGAGATCCAGCACCTAAAAAGAAGAGTCATCCATTTATTTTGAACGGAATAAATTTCTATGGAACATCACTTCGCGAATGAATTGCATCGCAACTATTTAGTAATCCCCCCTATTTAGTAAAGTTGTAACATCCCAATTCGTGAAATGGAATAAGATACTAATTTCGTCCATTAGAAAGGATCACACCCGAAACAACCAAACAATAACAAGAAAGACACAAATAGGTGAGAAAAAAATTCGTGCACGCTTTTTCTTTAAATCTCTCAATCAATAGGTATACCTCCCCTATGCCCGTCCAATAAAAACATTGATAAAGTAGGACTGACCGACAGCTTGGAGTTCTGGTCCTGGTAAGCCTTCATCTGCCGCAGTGTCTTCGGAGTCTCGGCGACGAACTGAGAGACGGCACGGGCTGCCTCCACCACTCGAGAGATGCTGAGAATGGGAGATGACACATTTTAGTTACTTCTTTGTATTTTTGTCAGAAAAAAGTGAAACAAGCTAAGAAATTTTACAAAAAATATGCCAAAAACCGTTGAAGTCTGAATTTTCAATTAATAATTTCTAACATACTCCAAGAAGCATAAAAGTTTTAAACTGTTTATAAATGAGCTAGAACTGACCTAGCGGGGTCGGAGATGTTAGCCTCGGAGAGTACTTGGAGGTGCTTGTTGGAGAGGACGTCGAGATGGGCGACGAGTTGTCTGGCCTCCTTCTCCAGTTTCTCCTTGTTCTTCCTCTCGACGACAGACAGCGAGTCCTTCTCCTCGATCAGCTCCACGCTGTCACGCACCACCTGCAAGGAAGGCATTCAGACGATGAATCTTGGCAAGATGTTTGAGCTCTCCGTGATCCATTCCAGATAGGTGTTATCATAAAGCGAATGTAATGCAAAAAATCGCCCGACTATTTAAAGAAATCACGTGAAGGCCCAACGATCAGCAAGCCAAAATTACTACAAATACGCTCGGATGACGGATGATATCACAAAAATATATTTTATCAAATTATTTCGATTGTGTGTTATTATATTTTCACCAACAATTACTAGTTCAAAACTTATAAACGACAATAAATAACTGCTCACGCAAAGGATTGTGTCGCATTTGTTCATCTCCAGGTCCAGCTCAGTCACTTTCCCGATGGCTCCGTCGATTACATCCAGCAGTTGATTTATCTAAATACAAACAATCTTAAAGTGAAAGGTTAAAGTCATTCCGAATTATTCGAGGCATATTTCGCGGGAAAAAACACTGCTACGTCTGTGTCCATGTGGGTACATGCAGTCTGGACCCCCTCCCCCCCACCCTTCTCTCGATCCAGTTACCGTAATCTTATGAACCGCATTATATTTTAAACTTGAATGAATAATACCTAAGTCAATTGCTAGGTAAATATTGGGGTGTCCGGAAAGTTCGTATAATGCTTCGGAAAAAAGTCAGTTCGCGATCAAATGCAGTAATTGCGCAATCTGTTTGTCAACAATGTATTGCATCATTCTGACGTTGAGTAGTGAGAGGATTTAATCAGTCTAATAGTTGCTACATTGATTCTTGTGATGGACTCCCATCTCTACCTCCGAGCAGTTTTACTTCATTACTACCGTCTTGGCCGATCCGTGAAGGAGGCCCAGTCTGCCCTGGCCCAGTCGGAAGGAGCTGACGCCCCCTTCATACCCTTCTGCTATAAGTGGTTCTCCCGCTTCAAGAAAGAGGAGTTTGGTCTCGATGATCAACCCCGCTCTGGACGCCCTCCCTCCTCGATCAGCCTCTCGTTCTCCGCACACTGAAGCGCAAGCCCATGGCCAGTGTGCTTGAGTTGAAGAAGGATACTGGTACTCCCAGATCAACGGTGTCCGATATCCTCCATCGATCTGGGAAGAAGCCGAAACTCCCACAAGTGATTCCCCATGACCTCTCCCCCGAACAGCTGAAAAATCGTGTTCAAGTCTGTCGGGAATTACTCCATCGTAGATCCAATCTTCGATGGGTCAATTCCATCAGCGCTACAGATGAGAAGTGGATCACTTACGATAACCCTGTGAGGAGACTGCAATGGGTGGATGCAGATGAGAAGCCCACGCCCGTCCCGAAGAAGGAAGAGCACGGAAAGAAGGAACTCCTCTGCTTCTTCTTCTCAGTGCTCGGTCCCATCTACTGGGAGATCCTCGCCCCTGGCACCAGCATCAATGCCGACCTCTTCTCTGAACAACTGGAAGATGTCGCGATCAGAGTCCCTCCCAGACTCCTGAACCAGGGAAAAATTCTTCTTCTGATGGGCAATGCTCGCCCACATCGAGCGAAGATGACCCAGAAGAAAATGGACGAGCTGAAGATCGAGAGGATCCCCCATCCACCGTATTCCCCGGATCTCTCCCCATGCGACTACCACTGCTTCCGCTCTCTCTCTGACTTCTGCAAAGGAAAGAAGTTCAAGAATCGAGATGAAGTTGTGAGGGCTTTCGTGAACTGGGCGGTCTCGAAGAAACCCGCATTCTGGAAGAGAGGAATCGAGACCCTGCCCAATCGCTGGAGGGAGGTAGTGAGAAAGAAGGGGGCATACATTGGTCACTGAGAATTGTAAAGCATTGAATAAAAAATAAAAACAAAAAATTATACGAACTTTCCGGACACCCCAATATCAGGTTGTTGCGAAAGTCTTGTCGCGTCATAGCGCTTGAACGTTGTATCGCCTATAGTCCTAACTTCATCTTTCTAGATCATGTAACTAATTACTATCGATAAGGTAATAGATAGTCTTTCTAGCGCACCTTATTCCGCAGCTGAAGGATCATTACCAAATTAACAGAGCAAGACGAAACACTGCTTACTGATATCACCGACATGCTCGTTTCTACGTTTACAACTACTCGTAAAAGTGGTATGGCCAAACGCATAACATATTCATAAATCTAATGAGCCAGGCATTGCCAGGGCTCATTAATAGATAGCCAGGCACAAATGCCTTTCTGGAAATTTTTACATATTTCGGAATCAAGCTTGGACGAGAATTCTCGAATACATGTTTTATCGTCTCATTTTTGTTCCGATGGATCTGGGAATCTATATTTGTCTGAAAAAGATAATAAATGTGGAGATTGACTTACTATTTCATTTTGGTGTTGGTGGACTATTTCCACGGCAAAATTCATCTTTAAGAAAAGAGATCCTCAAATTTTAATGACGAAAACTACATTATTTAAAAAAAAATTAGGGCTCGCAGGCGACATAAATGGTATGTCTATCGTGCTTATCTGAACAAGCAACCCTTCCTCTAATATCATTTCACAAGAAAAATTACAGAAGTCGCTAGTTGCTTTAAGGCTGTGATAAATTTGGAACATATTTTTATCACATTTTCACTCAAAATAAAATTCGTGAATTTTTCTGGTTTTCGATAGGGGCTTAGGGGTAACTACTTGACTATGGTGCGCATGCATGCACCTAACATATCACATGTATCATGAGTCAGTGGGGGGAAAAGTCAACACCCGGGAACAATTTCCAAGTTTTATTTTTTTGTTTCGGTTCATATTATTGTGGTAGCATACACTATATCCAACTTCTTGAAAAATCTAGGTCACAGGTCCCAGAGCCGTCGTTTAGGGATTTCCCGGTTTTATAACCGGCCCTACTGTATTTCAGCTTCCAGATGCGCTACAGAGTTGGCAGTGGGCTCAAAATAAGCGGAAAATTATTTTGAACAACTTTTATGTTGAAAGTGAAACAGTAAGACTTGAATTTCAGAAAATATGAGCGAAAACCTGAAATTACGAGTACAAATAAAATCATAGCATCTCGGTGAGTAGCAAACAAAGTGAATTTTATTGAAGATTATGGAAGTTTAACTCCAGCCGCATATAGAAAAAAATAGTAATCGGCAGATTCAGGGTGGCCCCTTTCCGCTGTATAGCTCCGAAAGTCGAAAAAATGATATGTCAAATTTTGAAAAATTCTCATCTCGCAGATTCATCATTCCATTCGATCAGTTCAATCATTTCCTTTAATTTCTCGATCATAGACGCTAGATGACGTTGAAAGAGCACGCAAATTACACACTTAAAAAAATTCGATTTTCAACCCTCCGATTTTTCCAAGTTCGTGAGCATCCAGTTCAGGATTTACCCAGCTATGGAATTGAACTCAAAGTGTAATCAACAGTGGTGACTGACATGAGTACATTCTGCCATTATGGGCTCTCCAAATGGTTCCATGACCTGGATTTACATGCTCGAACTTGCTGGATCGCGTTGGTTCAAAAACATCATAATGCTATTTTGAATTAATTTAAAAGAATATCCGATATTTTCGGTATCTAACAATCATATTTAGCGCAGGAGAGATGGAAAATGTTAAAATTGTGTCCATTTTCAAGGCTGTTCAAAAATTCAAAATCTCAATGTTCAAAAATGTCATATTTTTTAAACGTAGTTTTTGTTGTTACTGTGAGTATTTTCTATCTCAGTGTAACTCATCATATTTATCCCTAATAGAAAAGGGCATAGACTCCTTGAAATTTAGTCAAAATAAAATTATGTTTCATTTGGACCAACGCGATCCATCAAGTTCGAGCATGTGAATCAAGGGCATGGAACCAACTGGAGAGCCAATAATGGCAGAATGTATTCGTATCAGTCACCACTGTTGATTACACTTTGAGTTCAATTCCATAGCTGTATAAATCCTGAACTGGATGCTCACGAACTTGGAAAAATCGGAGGGTTGAAAATCGAATTTTTTGAAGTGTGTAATTTGCGTGCTCTTTCAACGTCATCTAGCGTCTATGATCGAGAAATTAAAGGAAATGATTGAACTGATCGAATGGAATGATGAATCTGCGAGATGAGAATTTTTCAAAATTTGACATATCATTTTTTCGACTTTCGGAGCTATACAGCGGAAAGGGGCCACCCTGAATCTGCCGATTACTATTTTTTTCTATATGCGGCTGGAGTTAAACTTCCATAATCTTCAATAAAATTCACTTTGTTTGCTACTCACCGAGATGCTATGATTTTATTTGTACTCATAATTTCAGGTTTTCGCTCATATTTTCTGAAATCGAAGTCTTACGGTTTCACTTTCAACATAAAAGTTGTTCAAAATAATTTTCCGCTTATTTTGAGCCCACTGCCAACTCTGTAGCGCATCTGGAAGCTGAAATACAGTAGGGCCTGTTGTATAACCGGGAAATCCCTAAACGACGGCTCTGGGACCTGTGACCTAGATTTTTCAAGAAGTTGGATCTAGTGTATGCTACCACAATAATATGAACCGAAACAAAGTTAAACTTGGAAATTGTTCCCACACACCTCCACTGACTCGTGATACCTGTGATATATTATGAGGTTATGTAACCTAAATTCCAGAGAAGCGAAATCGATGTACTTACGCACGCGACAAGACTTTCGCAACAACCTAATATCTATGTTTAAGTGGTGGGAAATACATTTTGGAACGAAAAAATATATCATTAATTAATAAAATGACGAAATTATCGTTGTCCTTATGAGAGCAACTAACTCACCGCAGTCTCGCTGCTTATCATCGACTCGATGTTCGCCCCATCCAGCGATTGTAATTGGTTAGACAGCGCCTGAAAAAAGGAATGACTGAATTATTCATTCATTGTCAATTTTCTCAATGGGCGTAACAGTAGGAACTATTATTCAAACATTAGTCGAACGTTCTCCATTGATCTAGTATCTTGAGTATTCGAGAGAGGAGAATGAACTTAACTTCAGAATTTGCACATTTGGGGAATTAAACTAGTAATAGCGACGAAAAAAAATTTATACGAAAGCATACCGTATAATGAAGAAGAGATAACAAACCTTCACGAATAGATCAGCCTGGTCGAGCTTGAGCTCAGTGACGGCGAGTAGTCGACGGAAGTCAGACTCTTCCTTCGGAGAAATAGGCTGAAGAAGTTGAAGGTAACTTCCGAGTTAACATAAAAGCCAAAGAATCACACTCACAATCAGCTATATAAATAATACTACTACTGTAGGTGGCCATCAACTGGTTCAAGATGAATGGTACCTGGTACTCCTCGATGGCGTTGATCTGCTCCTCCTCCACATTTGCCACGGGCAAGATGATCGTCGGCTCGTCCACTGGAATCGGCACGTTCATGAAGTCAGGCATCGCGAACGGAATGAATTTGTTAGCCATCTGCAATCACATACTGATTCAAACTGCAAAAATAATTGTTGAAAGAGCACTCGCCCAATTAAATTTCGAACACCAAATAGAAAATAATAAAAAAAATCAATAAGTCCGCATAGTCCAATTGAATAGATGGCTGACCTTGTACAGCTGTCGTATGAATGAGTCCTTCTCCTCGCAGGAGGAGGCAGTCAATCGGAATGTCCGATCGGAGAGGGTCATCGAGAAGTCGGGCATCGGCTGAGAGACCAAGGATGCCGATCGTCCCTTCTTGCCCTTCCATTCCCTCCCATGAACATGAGGAAGAGACAACGAACGATCACTACGACCCATTACTACCCACAACGACACTATTGATACCCCATTCTTTCCTGATGACGAATTTCCCGGGAATGTCAGCTACCCACCCTCCTTTCTTCCTCATTCACAACATTAACGTTCGAGGAGAGATTGTACCTTCTTTCTTAAACGCTCTATTCTCCCTTATCCAAAGCTTCCCAATAGAATATCTGAATGGCGAACCTTTCTCGGGTTGAGTCCATCGACTGCCCTCACTTCTCTCAGCTGGAACTTCTCCTTCTTCCGGTACGAATCCTCCTTGTCCTCCTTCACGAGGTAGATGCGTACCGAGATAGGATGCTCAGAACTCACTGCAACAATGTAAGTCTCGATTCATCACCCTACTTATCCTTCTAGTCAAGTCTACTGTGCTCCAACTACTATTACAATGACAATTTTAGCAATTCAGGATCAAAATCAGTTAGTAGAGCTCATAACTGACAATTTCCGACTCCCAATCAAGTGGTTAAAATAAGGACTCACGTGTGAGGCAGAGGTAGGAGGGTCGCTTCTTCTTCTTACCATCGATCTTCACTAGACTTACGATGGCTGACAGTCGCTCGTCGGCGTCTTGGAATAATTGACGCTGGAGGGACGAACGAATCGCGTTCATCCTTAAATGAACCATTTAGGAAGTGAGGATTATAGATAGCAGGCTCGAGGTTTACCCTGCGAGAGGGCGGTGCAAGAGAACCCTAGCAACGCAAGAAAGATATAAAGTAAGCACCTATTTACAAGTGACGCATCGCATGTTTTCAACCCCGCGCAGAGCTGTGAGCAGCTGATATACTCGAAAATTGAGGTTATACGACTGAAGCGCAATTGGAAGATTCTATCACAGCATAGTTCTCATGAAAAGCGGAAGAAAATTGGCAAGAATCGAAAGAAAATGGAGCACACCTTTCGACAGTCTGAGTCCTGAGGGTACGGTAGTCTTATTTCGATCGAGAACTAACTTTTTAGGCGCTTTTTGATAAATAATTCAAAATATTGTAATATGCGTAAAATAATCTTATTTAGCATAATACAATTATGCATATTTACTAATAAATACAATTAAATTTACAATTTGCATTATACGTTATGCAGATATCTGAAGAGCGATCTGATCGGACAACCATTTTCCACTCACTCTATCCATTTTCCGTAGTCCGCAACGGTCGGCTCGTCTGCGAATGACGAATAATGCTCCCTCATCACTGATGAATACTACGTTCAACCATACAACAGCGGCTCCTCCGTTACCAGCAGTCCTTATCTTCGGCTACTTCTCGTATGGAATCTCTTTAAGACTAAGACTGAGTGTTTAATTCCAGCATCACTGCCTTTTCAATCTTGATTGCACTGATAGTCGGCGTGCTCACTGCGACGATCGTTGCTTGCTACTTCGATCTCAAAAGTCGGCAGGTACATATCCTACACTTCTTCCATTTCAGGCCCTCCCTTCCTCCCCTACCCCACTCATTTCTATCTCACCCTGATTTTCGTTCATACAACCCCTTTGAGATAGGAATGAAGTGAGAAATGATAGGGGAGGAGAGGGGGGAGTGGGCCAAATCTCGATGTTATCTTATACCGTAACCTTTCTACCGTATCCGTTCCTCGTTTCAGGCTGGTCTCAACAAGCTTCCCGAGGGAGCGGAATGGGCGCATATTCCGAAGAAGCGATTGGAGGCCTTCCGATCCAGTCTGCGAGAGTCTTCGAAAGAGGAAGATCTTCCCTTGTTGACACCGGTGTGTTTAATGACGTCACTGGTAAAAGTTTCCCAGTGGGATCCAAGTGGATTTGCCAAGCAGCAATTGAACAGCGTCGAAAGTGACCGGTCAAACGACTATGGCGCGTCCCAAATGATTCGTTATTAACACGTCACTTTTAATGAAAATTCACATTCTTCCCAATTGGCACGTCGACTAGTGATTTTCAAAGTGATACGTCGACCAGACGACTTCTTGCCACGGAGCTCATCCGGAACGAAGCAACGCTCCACTATTCTTGAAAATGACACGTCATTTTGGAGAAATAATTGCGCCTTATTATTAAAATGAATGGTGGAAAACGACCTGACATTTTAAAAATAAATGACGAATCGTATACTTTTGACACTAGCCCCCATGGATCTTACTGGGAAATCCAATGGGATCCCACTAGAAACTTTTGCCAGATGCAATCACAATTGGTTATCTCAGAAAGATCCTTCGGCACGCTCTCAACGCACGCCTATGAAACCCGCCGCTTCTCGTCTGGATCAGGAAGAGAAGCACAAGAGAATGATTGAGGGCAAGCCCCATTATTTGAATTTGCGTGCGTGCCTGGTCACGGTATCAAGTAGAGCATGCAAAAACAAGAGAGTGGGCCAGATCAGGCAAGCGCGCAAATTCAAATAATTTCACGGGTGTTGGGCAACTTTAAAGACAAACTTCCTGCAGCTGTCTACATTGCCTCGGGACGCACGGTGCCCCCTCAATTCGTCTCGAACTCTACTCGAACTGCCGTTCCCAACTCAATCCGTCCGAAGAGTGGCGCCGCTCCCTCGAGTAACGGTGAGATTCACGGCACTTCTTCGGTTTATGGCCACCCACCCCCTCTTTTTCTCATCGAGTACTGTCACGATAAGACGGCCGCTCAACCCCTCAATGATGGGAATTCGATGGGAAATGTAAGAGTGTGATGTAGCCATTAATCGAATAAGTGCCAGATCCACTGTACGATTGATAAGCTATCGGGGTGATTGCAGAGCTTTCGGTGGACAAGACCCAATCTGTCAGTGGATCCATTCGGAACCAGCCCAAGTCGATCAGTGGATCCGTTCGTACGATGGGTTAGATGTGACCGAGCATAATATTATGATACAAGATAGTTCAGCTACTCTGGGCAGCGAAATGAGCGACGATAACACGCAGCGCAGCTCCATGGAGAACCCCGATGGCAAAGGTTGAAGTGATTGGTAGCTTTCTCAGTAACCCTCTTTTGCAGTGCCTGAGCCTACTCCTGAACAGATTGAGAGAGCATCGCTCGCTTTCATCCGGTAAGCTGCCACTCTGTGTGGCTCAATTGCATCCGAATGATTCAGTGAAATCGAGAAGACAGCTCCGTCGAATCCTCCGTCCGAGCCTAAGTAGATGACGATAAGAAGATACTAGGAAGACGAGAAGAAGATACGTCACCAACAATGAATCGTTTTGTAAAACAGTGTTCAAAATACTCTTCATACGATCAATTTTCTGAATGTCCATTGCATGTTAGGAATCCGTTATTCGAAACTAGATATCAACATAATCATACGATTTCGGGCTTTCGATCTGTTTGGTCTCTTATCTCTTATCGTTGATCTTTGATCTCTCGACTCTCGGCAAAAACATGTTGTTCTCTCTTTTCCGGATAGGTTTTCCTCATACCATCTTGTTGTGTGAGCACAATCGCTTTGTAAGAGTGTGCAAGACCAGAGACAGAACAGTTCCCGAAGTCGAAAGCGCGAAACAGCGGAATAGTCGAGCACCGGGGCTTAGCTCTGCGGTAGGGCAGCATTCACTTCCCTCAGTGGTCTTTTGACGCTCGTCTGGTGAACTTACAGGTTCGTATTGATGCGTGCCGCTTATCTCGAGCGGGTTATTCAAACCAATTTGTGCGAACAACCTCCTCTCAGAGCAGACGCGATACCTCAATAGTATCAATTCTATCTGACCATCATCATTTCAATCTTTGCTTGTCTAACAGTTTTGGATTGCCTTCTAAGGCGTGGGAGCATGCTCTACAGTTCCTCGATTGTGGCGTACATTGGGCAAACTCGAGTGTCTCAGACACTATTGTGTTCCACTTTTTTGAGACACCGGTCCGTGATTCAAACTACAATCGGCAGTCACAGACGTGGTGTCGTTGTGCGAGATTTTCAGACTACGAAAGGTCGTCATTCAATGCACTCACTGCACGCACACACTCCCTCACAACACCAATCTCTCACTGCTCCCGTTCTCTCACCTTCTTACTTCATGGGTCGATTCTCTGCTGTTTTCGTCTTTAAACTCTATTCTATTGATTCGCTTTCCTCCAATCATTATGAGAACTCGTCTTTCTTGTGACTTTCTTTTCTCTTTTACTCTTCACATTGTTCAAATCTCTCTCATATTTCAGAGATAATGGGTAATAGCAGCTCTCTTATGCTCCGTGATGAGGAAATCGAGGAGATTTCGAGAGAAACTGAGTGTAAGTTCATTCAAATAACGTGAAAATCTTAAATAGCTATTAAAATGGATGTATTCTTAGAAGATAAAGATAATGGTCTCGGGAGAATGTCGTCGCTCTTTGCCAAATGACAGGGTTCTCCCGGTCAACATCCCACCATGATTGAAGCAAAAACTCTCAAACTTAGGTAATTAAACGGAAAATTTGTTTTCAGTCAACCGCAACCAGATCGTCCGTCTTTACTCCCGTTTCCTCTCCCTCGACAAGAAGGGACAGGGATTCCTCGAAAGGGAAGACCTCATGAACGTGCCCGAATTGGCCGTGAACCCTCTGGGAGACAGAATCGTCGACGCTTTCTTCACTCTCGCGTTAGTTCCTTCGTCCCTCTAATCTCCCTTCCCTTCGTGCGTATCTAGTCTCCATCTCAAACAATCACTTTGACCCCTGTGATCATTCCGAGAAACATGAAGGGTTCGAACATTCTATCGCCTCTTTACGGCTACCTTTTTTCGATGGAAACAGTGAAAAATGTGGGAATAAACACGCATAACAATGAAGATCATGCGATTGCAGAGGAAAGGATGACAAACACCTCAACTTCCGCCAGTTCGTGCAGGTCCTCGCGTACTTCCAACCGATTGATAAGACGAAGAAGAACCAACTGAATGACAGAAGCAAGAAACTCAAGTGTACGTAAAATTGTATCTTGACTCTTGAAGCAGATTACGATTGCATATCAGTGATAGTGTGAGCGCATTCAGAACGGTACACATTAAAAAAAGCTCGGGACGCTGTGAGGATTTTTGAAACAGAAAGAGGGAAGGAGTGATAAATGAGATAAAGTTCATTGTAAACTTGATACTTATAAGGGAAAGATGCCTACTGAATATATTGCAGTCGCCTTCATGATGTACGACCTGAACAGGAATGGGTACATCACAAGGGAGGAGTTCAAAGTCATCCTCAACAGCATGGTCGGAGCAAACATCACCGCTGATCAGGTATGAGACTGTGAAAGCAAAAGATCTGTAACAAACATACGATACACAAATAAACAAATAACCCGAAAATATATATGAAAATAATGTTTTGTTTCAGCTCGATAAGATCGCAGACAGAACTATCGAGGAGGCCGATGCTGACCAGGATGGAAAGATCTCATTCGATGAGTTCTGCAAGGTACGCTAGTCGGCACACAAAATGAATAAGGAACATTTGTCTATTACTAAATGAAATGGAGAAAGAACTTACGTAAAAATGTTTTAAAATTTTCAAAATGCTGATACAACAGATGTATGCGTAGCACTATGATACATCCGGAATCACAAAGATGATTCTAAAAATGTGCATTCTGGAGAAGTATTCTGAGCACAACTCGAATGATTGCAGGCGATGGAGAAGACGGACATCGAGGACAAGATGTCCATCAGATTCCTCAACTGATCGACGAGTATCTAACACTTATCTTGCTGAAAGCTGGCCTCTTATATTGTCAATCTCTCAAAAACATTCGAAATTCGATACTTGTATTTACTCCCGATCCTGCATTACATTTTAGATTCCTTCAATAGAGACTAATCGACGCAAACTGCGGACTACTACTAACACAGATTCTATTCAAATAGAGTATTGTTCACTAATGAAATGAAAGACGAAAGTGTTAGGTTGGTCATAAAGTTTTGCGCGATTTCGGACCCCAAGTTTGAGTTCGTATATTTTCTTTTGCTCAAATCGCCACGTATTGTCCTGATGACGTCATATAGGGAAAAAAATAAGATTTTATTTAAAGTTGCTGTACTTCGCAGATAAATTTTTAGATGGAGACTCACAAAGTTTATTAAAAAGCACTAGGCGTACACTACCTAGTTTCAAAAAGAGAGACCTGCCGAATTCTAAATGGGCTTCGTAGAGGTCAATGAAACCCAGGCACTTAGAAAAATAAGATTTCTATCGAGCAAATCACCTGTTTCGAGGATTGACGCAGGTGACCTCTACCTATGGGCGCTGTAATCAATACTTACATGGTTCTCTATTATATCAATATTTAAGAGCCCAGTTTTCTTTCTCATCTAAAAACGTGATATTTGTAACTCAATTATTTTGCAAAGAAAACGTCAAAAAACTTGACATGGAGGGTCTTCAAGCACGGCTCACCCTAGAAAAAGTAGCGACCTCCACAATATTCCTAAGTAGTGAGTGATAGGGCAAGGGTTGTTCGTTAATTTTAACAGGAAAGTAGCGCCGTTCAAACCACATGTCTAGCACAAAAAAGCCTAAAGTGTGTATTTCGATGTTCTAAATTGGGCACCTAAAATCCGAAGAACCATGTTCGTGAATGGAGAGCCCCATTATCCCCCAAAGGGAATTGTGACTTGTACTGGAAAGGTAGTTCACAATCATGAATAATTGAAATCTCAAGAACTGTCGGCATAGATATAGTACTCCAAAATTTATCTTGACAAGTGCCATTAAAACCCACAGATCGGATTACGCGCATATTTCTAATATGCCCTTTGTGGCTGGTCAGTCTCAACATCACCAGTACGATATATTCCCATCATACTTTACTACTGTGGTTTAGATTGGGTCCTATCTCCGTTCTAAATGAAAATCAAATCCTTTGAAAAGTCAGGTCGTTGATCATCCACATGAAGTTTGGTACATCGCCTTATTCTTTTCCTTGATCGGACAGATCTATGATAGTGTACTCTAAAGAGAGTATAAAAGCCTCTATCTACCACTAAAAGATCTACGTTGATTGGACAACAACGAACGATTGTAGATGCAAGAATGCACTTTAGTCAAAATCGCGCAAAACTTTATGACCAACCTGATATAAAGAAAAAAATACTGAAATCTCTTAACGAAATACAGAAGATCAAGTCTTTGTTTGAATAGCACCAACAAAAGAATGTGAAGTGAACAATTTATTACAATTGAAAGCTGCGGAGAGATATGACACGATGTTATTTGAATAGACATGCAAATGATATAGTCAACAGTCATACAACTATAGCCATCCATGTCTTGTTCTAATATTCCTTGTAGGGCAATATTCTAATGTCTATTCCATCCGCACACTTTCTGAATCTCGGAGGCTCGTCTCTCAATGAAATACATTCCCTCTTGATACAATCTCACAATCTCCACCTGATTTCGAGGATCGAAAAGCCGACTGAAGAATTCGAACATTTCCACTCTCAGAGGGATTCCGCACTCCAATTCTCGGATGAGTATGTAATCATGCAAGTGGATTAGATGAAGAATAAGTGGATGGACAGATAGTCTCGAGCTGGTAGTCGCGCGATGAAAATCTTCCCATGGCTCGCCATTTGGATCTCCCTCAAAACAAGGTGTTTGTTATTCAGAAAACAGAACAAATATCACTGACCTTCTCGCTATTAATGCTTGAATTGGCATTTGGCGAATTATCATCTTTGTTATCGGCCTGTCTCTCTCCTTCCGATTGATTCTGAAATAACTAAGCTTTTCAAGATGGAAAACTTCTCAAACCTCTAGTAAATTATCGTCATACTCCCATGTGTTGAAAATGAATAGTAACTGAAAAATATACGGCTTGTCAAATATTTTCTAACTGTGCACAATTCAGGAGAGAAATAGTCGAGTTACAGCATACATTCCGAGATATCGAATCAAATTGGCTTTGATTGAAGCAGAGAATCAATGGAATTTAGAAGTGAACGCACATCAGGTGCACGTTCAAGTGTCGCATTTGCATCCACACTCAGCTTCGTAGCGAGAATTTCCTCGACTTTATCATTGATGATCCAGAATGAGAAAGCAAGGGAAGCGAGGAGGATCGTTTTGAGATTTAGGCGAACTTCCACAGCCGCTAGCATTAGTTAGAAGAAGGAAAGCAAATTTTCCTCGGCTCTTTACAGTTGTTTTGCAATTCTTCTGAAAAGGAAAGGGTGAATGACGCACTTTGGTGGGAGAGAGGTCTTGTTGTTGATCTTTCTGTTCTGCTTGGCGGAAGGGGAAACAGAGGTAAAAAATGATTCTTCAGAAACAGTAAGAGAAGAGAGGAGGGTGATGTAGATCAATGAATCATTGTCGTGTCTTCCTTTGAGTTGAATGCCCTTATCCTCGGTAGTCTTCAATGGGAAAAGGACTCCTGAAATAGAAATATACGAGTGGGCGAGATTCGAGGTGTTTTCTCGTGGCTTCACTCGTGATGATGACATTATCAGTCATCTCCTTTCCTACTCAAGCTCCTCCTCATATTCTCATTCCCATTCTCATCGCCTGTTCCCATGTATCGTCTCAATACAAGTCAAGGCCTTTACACGAAGAGATCGGTCTTCATCACTGGATGCAATCGAGGGATCGGACTACGCCTCGTCAAGGAGTTCCTCAACAACCACAATGTCTCCGTGGTGATAGCAGGCACGCGGAATCTGGCCAATGCTGGGGTAAGTGATAATTAGAGAATGCTCCTCAGTTCATCCTTCAGGATCTCCTCAGTCTGGGAGACGATCCTCGTCTTCATTTCGTCGAGATCGACGTGCAGAAGGAGGAAACCATCAAAACCGCATTCACTAAAGTCAGTTTTTAAACATTCCGTTTAATTTCAGTACTAATTAGACGCTAATTAAGGCTGAGAATTTGCTGGGTGAATCGGGCCTCGACGTACTCATCAACAACGCCGGCATCTGCTTCCCTCTCAACGTCGACGCTCCGATCGATCGAGAGGGAGTGAGAGTGAACTGGGACGTGAACTGTACGGGAACGATCGCAGTTACTCAGGTGGGAAAATAATGAGTACGTTACGCTAGGAGTCGCCCTTTCTTCAATTGAATTAGCTGATGAGGTCATTTACGTAAGAGTATTTCGAGGAGATTCGTGCGAAACGGACGTCGAGATTGATGAAATGTATAATGATGCAAAGCTCATGCTTGAAAACTCATTTCAGACAGGGAATAATTAGAGTGTAATAATGTGTCTCAAAAGATTCAATCTACAGAGTAGATAATTCTCTAGTTGCATATTGATCTGGACAATGTATTCCGACTTTCCAGAACTTCAAGCCACTTCTGCTCAAGGCTGTCGCTAGAAAAGGAAGTGCTTACGTCATAAACATGAGCTCGATCATGGCTTCGATGACTGACACCTTCGGACCAATGGGGGAGAGGCACATGACGGGGTACTCCATGAGCAAGGCGAGCAGTTCAACAGTTGAGATAGATAAGAGCATCTAAGGAGTCTCTATGCTCATCTATCATACTTAGTTTTCCATTCGTCGGTTTGACTATTATCAATCAGGCAGCACTGAACATGCTGACTCGTTGTCTCTCCATGGGATGGAAGGACGAGCACATCGGAGTGACGTCGATCTCTCCAGGATGGGTTCAGACGGAGATGGGAGGGGAAGGAGCTGAGATTTCCGTGAGTTGCGATAAAATGATGTCATGCAGTCATGCACTTGGGGGGGTAATTTCTGTTCTTCAGGTGGAGGAGAGCGCAGAGGGGTTGATCAGATTTGCAATGATAATGACGGAGGAGCACAGTGGCAAGTACTACAACTACGATGGAACGGAGATCGAGTGGTGAAACAAGCACTATTTATCGCAAATAATCGAAAACCCTTTTGGTTTTTGTGCTCCCAATATGCTCTCAAGATATTTATACAGCTAAAATGAATAGACCTCCCTAACCTCACCTCGTTATTACTTACTGTTTACTGTTTACCACTTACTGTTTGTAACAGCGAATGCTCCTTGCAAGTCAGATAAACAAAAATTCTGTAATTTTCATGAAATAGGCCGCAGTACTTGAGAAGGAATCTGTATATGTGTTGGTTGTGAAGCAGAGCGACAATCCTTCCATTCTCGAAGATCTCGGTTTCCATTCTTCGTCGGCAGATAATTATCGGATGGTACTGTGAGAATAGAAAGCGTAGTCCGTGGTGTGGTGGGCGAGATTTAGTATATTTGTTTCTAAGTATACGCGGAACATTTTTCCTCCGCGTTCCGCCTATATTTAGAAACAAATGTACTAAATCTCGCCCACCACACCACGGACTACGCTTTCTATTCTCGCAGTAACCTATTGACAGAGAATGATAAAATTGCTCTTCTCCGGTATTACAGTACATAGTTGTTGTAGCATAGCATGTTCGAGAACTGACAAAAGTATTCCTCGAAAAAAATAATCGACGAGAGAACTATTGTTTTGGATGTCATCCAGTAGGAGTTCATTCGAAGGAGAACTACCGGCAGTATACCCTCGTTCCCTCGTTCTTTCTTCCTCTAATCCTCCTCCTCGTCCCTTCATTCTAATCCATTTTTTCAGTCACATACAGTTGCAGAGTGAATGCGAAGTCGGACGTTCAAAAAATTCATCAACTAATAAATCGGAAACTACAAATTAACGGGGTGCCAGAATCTCGTATGCGATCAGTTGCTCTCGGTCGACGACGAATCGTGCACCCACACCTTGAGCAGACGTGCGATCTGCAAAGTTAAGTATTTGACATGGCAAATAGAGAGGTCCCGATTGATACCATAACTAGCCCAACTACGACTCCCCGCCGTACCTGTGCCCAACGATGGCTTCCGTCAAAGTAGGAGAGCAACTCTTCAACCCGGAGGCGATCTTGCTCCTTCCTCTCTTCGTCCTCCTCTTCTCGTCGTTTACGCTCCGCATCTCTCCTCTCTTCGTCCATTCGTCGCTCCTCTTCTTCTCTCTTGCACCCCTCTTCTCTCCTGCGAATCTCCTCGAGATAACGTTGGTGCTCTTCATCCTTCTTCTTCTCTTTGCGCAGCTTCATTGCCTTCTTCGCATCGTCGTCCATCCCTTGTAATGGTTGTATTTGAATACAATCATGGGCGAACAAAATCAAAATAGAAAAGCAAACAAGAAGAAATCGCGAGGAAGTTGAATTCACGCAGTTAAATAACTCACTGAACACAAAAAGAAACTGAGTACATCGAGCCAGGAGTCGAATAAATACCCCTCAGGCGGCGCATTGCGCCGATGAGAGGCGAACGAGGGATGTGAGAGGAGCGGGGGAGGATTGATATGATCTTTTCTCAGAATGAAATGTCTAATTGCAATAACTGAACATTGATCTTACTGTCTCATATCAAATAGCAAGTGTCCCTGTAAGCGTCCGTAGTCGCTTGGTATTGCCTACATAGCCTGATGTGGTGTTCGGCATATTTGAACACAATTTCAAATAAACCATATGTACTTCAGTTTCCATTCTTTTTATTGAATCGAGAATTGATTCAAGTTTTTTCCATATTCCTTACATCGTCACTATTTGATTTCCCATCAGAAGTAATGAGCGATCCGTATTATTTGCTCCTTTGCCGGTGAGAGAACTTCAACCCTCTTCTACTCCATGCAGTCGCTATAAAAGGCCACGCGCGCATTTTCCAACACGGGCTCGATGAAGGATTCAATGGTTAACATCTTCTGTCCATTGGGGGAGAGACGGGATGCAAGGCGAGATTCAAAGTGTGATATCGGCCACGAAGCAAGACTAGTGACGTTAGCGTGATACCAACTGATACATTCTATCACATTTCGTGTATTAGGAAGTGGTTGTTTTATCCGATCTCGATGCCAGAATCAACCTTGAAGTGATAGTTTACGCAAATTATGAGGAAGCTCGTTTTTACTCCCTCTCTCCAGACCACAATCGTTCATTCTGACCCGCCTGGAGCGGCGATTTGACCCCTCGTTTCTCGTCGTTTGACCCCCCCCCCCCTGGACGACGCATTCTGACATAGCAATGAGGAAGAGCGGCGACGATAAAAGCGCCATAACACCAAAGGTGGTGTGGCGTGATCGTTTACGCTAATTGTATGGATGATCCTTCATTGTTATGGAATCTCACCATGTCAGTGTCCATTGTGCGCAGTTCTCCACAAGTGGCCATTTGTTTTATGAGAGGAGTGTTCTCAGGTTCACGGGTACTATGCCCACACACTCACTCGACACCTTCCTTTACAACCCCCTTCTCGAGAGGAGAGACTGTGGATACGTGATGAGATCATTAACTGATCATGATCTCTCTTCACCCAATAAAGGGAACGATATATAAGGGAGAGAAAGGTGAACCTCTCGTCTTCGTCTACCTCCCGCTCCTTCTCTTTTTGACCAGTGCTCAATTTGCACCTCCACTCGGGTACTCTCATACTTTTCTCTCTTGCAGCCCAGCCATGTCCCGAGTAGCTGCCAAGGTTTCCACTGCTGTTAAGAAGATCCTAATGGTCCGACCGACCCATTTCGAGGTGCGAACACATATATCCGGTTGTGGTTGATGCTCTGTTGTGAGAAATATCTCATGCACGTTAATGCATTACAATTTCCGTGGGAAATACCATTATTTGTATTAAATGATTCAAAGATACAATAATTCAGTTTATTTCAGTATTTTTTTAGGTTCGGTACGCGATCAACCCCTGGATGGACCCTGTGAGCAAGCCGGTGAATCGGGAGCTCGCAATGGCACAATGGAATACTCTGAGGGAGACGATCGAGGAGGTCGGAGGAGAAGTTCACGTGATGGAGAGCTCAGTGAGTACACCATTCTTTCGCCCCTGAGATCGATCATTTTTATCACCCCCTCCTCTTTGAATTTCGATAGAGGAAGAGATTGATCGAGAACTTTCCCTTCCCCATTTCTTCCCCTATCACAATCACTAAGGGATGTCGAAACCAATGAAACGATCGATGAGTGACGTCATTATTTATTACAATACTCTTGTTTAGAATGCTCCCGACTGGCCGGATATCGTCTTCGCTGCCAACGCGGCCACAGTGAGAGGAAACAAAGCGTACCTGGCCAACTTCCTTCATCCGGAGAGGAGGGGAGAACGAGAGTTCTACAAGGCGTGGTTTGAGGCAAATGGATTCGAGACCTGCGGCAGGACTGATATTGCCTTCGAAGGTGAGCAGCTCAGAGAAAGATTCAGTACATAGCCAATAACGCAAATTGTCTCTGATAGACAAGGAAATCAAGAAAATCAATATTTTCCTAGGTGCCGGCGACGCATTGTGGTGCGGCAAGAACTATTCCCGGTTATTCGCGGGAGTGGGTCCTCGCACGGACATCCGCGCCCTTCCCGATCTGGCGAAGCAACTGGATGATGGAAGCGGATTCAAAGTAGTCGGATGCAAGCTCATCGACCCCAGGTTAGGATATATTCTGACTATTTATGAAACACAAGAATGTAGTACTGATTTTAATTTGTTAAAACGATTTTGTTGTTCAAACTCGCCCTCTTTTAGTGAGGTTTCTAGTGATCTTTGATGTAATTTCATGACAAAGATAAAATTAACAAGACAATGACATTCTTTCAGATTCTATCACATTGACGTCGCCTTCTGTCCTCTATCAGATGAGTTGGCTCTCTGGTTCCCGGGCGCCTTCGATCCCGTCACTCAGCACAATATGAAGAACGAGGGCGTCGAGCTTGTGCCCGTGAGTTATCCTCACTATCCAATTATCGTCTCCTACTTCCTTCTAATCTTTCTCGATTGTAGGTCACTGCCGAAGACGCCGGCTTCTTCTCTTGCAATGCAGTCGTCGTAGGAAAGAATGTCATCATGAACCACACTACGACCAGAGTAGCAAAGACCATTGAAAAGGTATGTTTTGCGCCCTTATTAGTCAGTATTTCTCTTCATTTCTGAGTCCAATGCGGGGTGTTTGTGTATAGATATACTTAGCTTTGTTTGTAGTCGCGAGGCAACAAGTCCATTGTCACGATTCGGGGGCGACAATTCATCTAAACTCTGCAGATTGGCTACAATCCCATCTTCATCGACATGAGCGAGTTCATCAAGGCGGGAGGATCATCCAAGTGCTGCACACTACAGATCTGAACTGTCACTTCTGCTCATCATCATCCCACTAGTCATCGATTGATCTGCAAGGGCGACTTCGCCTATTGCTTCCCTCTCCACTTTCCTCCGCTTAATATGATCCACTTGATAGTCGATAAAGAATACATAAATGTTCCGAGCATATAAGGACACCAAGAGAGGGATGAACACGTGGAAGCTAGGATGGGATTCGTTCTCTTGTTTCTCTCCTCCTTCTTTCTCAAACCGACGCTGTCTGCCATCGTCTTCGAGGAGGTCAAAACCTACACTTGCGATGGTAATGTGCCCTTCAACAAGGCGCCCATCAAGGTCTGTTTCTCGACGATCACGTCCTTCTTGAATTCACTCCTAGTGGTACTTCAACACGACTTCTCGATTCTGTCTGGCTGTTCGCGGAGGTTGTCAATCCCAGAAGATGGGCAAACTGCACGATTCCATCGAGGAATGCATCGAGAAGGAGTTCGACAGTGAGATTTGGATATGTTTCCACCCATTTTCTACCACTTATTCCATTTTCTCACTATTAATAGTAGCTGTAATCAATGGTCCTATCAGATAATTACCTTAAATCTGGCAAAGGACAATGCTACGGAGAGTACATGGGGAAAACGCCCATAACATTCACATATGGTTCCAAGAAAACCAAGGTGAGGGGAGTAAGAACTTCCAAAAAGCATTATTTAATCTCTCAGGCTCCCTATCTCATGTCGGCGTGTTATCCTGAGGAGAGGATGTGTCCGGAGGGATCGGGATGCTTCTACGAACGGACTTCCGCAATGGCTACCTGCTGCTCCCTCACCCAATCAGGTAGCCAAAATTCCATTGAATGGCAAATTACGAAATTATTTTCAGGACCGAACTTCGTCTCTGCCAAATTTAGCAAGAGCTTACTCTGAAGACCCCCAGCTTTCTCTCAACCAATAAATGCAGTTGTAAACGTATCTCCTTCATCTCACATCCCTCCAGATACAACTCTGGGACCGTCTCCATTCCCCTCTCTGCTCCCCTTCTCTAATTCTGCCCATCACGTAATCAAAGAGTGGGGGAAGCGCACCTTGTCCTGCCTGGCTAATTTACTCTGAAAGGTGTCTCCCACTGTAGTCGCGGCTTCTCCGTTGCCACCTCATTTGCTCCCCTTTGTGCTTCTCCATCTGCTGATCTCAGTGGATCAGTTCACCGCATGGATAGCATAGTTCGGGTAGTGAATGGGAAGTTCATCCTTGAGGAAGTGAAAACAATGAATTGCCAATGGAAAACAAAGAGGTCAATGTGAGAGGGGGAGCAAGAGAGGTTGCCAATTGTTGGGAGTCTCCCCCTATCCCTTTCCGTCTACTCAATTCCTCCATTCTCCGCGTTGATGTCTCAAAGTGCCCGGGGAAGGACTCAATTCCATTCAGACTCAATTACAATAGGTAATTGTGCCGTCCGTTGCGGCAACAAAGAGACGAGATAGGGAAGGAGTAAGGCAATCTCGAGAGGAGGAGGAGGAGGAGGAAGGGGGAAGAGGACACTCAGCCTGCTTTGTCCACAGCTGCCCTTCCTCTGATCCGACCATCCCCCATTGCCTGATCTACTCACCGATAATCGACTCATATCGTACTCATTGATATACAATCTCTGCCATCGGCCCCTCCTTTACTCTCCCGTTATCTGCAATCGCCCTCTCTTGAGGTCATTCCATATAGAGAAGGTGCTCCCATCGTCCCCTTCCTCTTTCTCGGGTACAACCAATTAGTTGATGCCTCTCCTCTTCCCTCTTACACAATCGTCTCGGCTGGTCTATCATTTGATGACCGGCTGCCTTTAACCTCTCTCCTCCTGTCTTTTTCCTCTTGACTCCATTGCATCTTCCGCCCTTCCGGATCCTCCTCCCCCCTTCCCCCCTCCCCCCTCTCTCTCTATCCGACATTGTTTGTGGTCTTGAGTCTTATTGAATGCGATATTAGTAATAATGGGTGCTGGAATTCAATAATGCTCAAGATGGCCTGAGGGTATGCGAGACGCCCTCCTCTCTCTCTTTTCTTCCCTTTCTCTAGAGACCCATTCTCATCTCCCGGATTCCTCTATCCACAATAGACTCTTTTCTCCCTTCCTCATCTTCTTCTTCCCACCCTCTGGATACTGTAGGTCCTTTTTCATCCCCCAACTCTACCATAGCCCTCCAAGCAGAGGATCTCCTTCCACAATGGGAACTGGCAAGTGAAATCGAGGAAGTACTAAGGATCTCATCTCCCTTTCATGAACTTTTACTTGTTATTCCATTCACTATCATCCCTCCTCCCTCTCTCTCAGCTTCAGCGATTCTTCGTATCTAATCGTTCCGATTTCTTCTTTTGTTCGGATAATCTTATCATATTGCCTTGTCTTGCGGTCCTTCAAAGAAACAGCTAGGGAGGAATAGAGGGCCTAGGGATGGACTCATCAGAGGGACTCAGATGTCCATTCCTATCTCGGTTAATGCAATTGTAGCCTTTTATGGGCATTGTTGGCGGGCGGGGCGGCGAATGGGAACCGTAACAAAGAGGATCCATGCCAGTCTCAATTCCACCCATTTCTATATGCGAAGTGTGCCACTCAATTCGGACTGGTCTAGAGAACCAGAGAATTACTCCACCTCTTTACCCTCTTCCTTTTCAACGGACTTCACTTTCATCCTGGCAGATCGAACTGTCTCAGCACTTTTCGACTGCTTCGATAATTCATCTTCACTCTTTCATCCCAACCGTCTTCTCACTTTCATTTCTTTATTCGCCCCCGTCTTTTTGTCTGTTTTTTGTCCAGTTGACCCTTCGTCCTTTGGATTAAGTGTTTGCAATTCTTTGAAGTCGTCGAAATGGTAGACATCTGGCGAACTGCCTGGGAACTCTTCCACTCTGCTCATCTCTTACCTCTTCTCTCTACCATCTTAATCCCTCGATCAATATGATATCCAGTCTCTTCCCTCTGTCTCTATCACAATGACCTCGATTATTGAATGGACTTCCCTTGACTCCTCGAGTCTCTCCTCAAGTGCCGTTGAACTGCGAACTACAGAGGGAGAAAGTGGAGAGAGGGAGGAAGGAATCTCGAGAGATTGCCCCCTCAGTTCAATCCCGCGCCTTCTTTTGTCGCCTTATTTGGGTTGAGTGATCAGTCTTATTTCCACACTCTTCACCCCTTCTTTCCCCTCCTCTTCATCAACTTGTTCAATCGAGAGCTCCAAAATGAGAGAAGGGACTCGCGCCTCACTTTATTGTCACCCCTTCTTTCGGTTACTGTACCCACTTCCCTCATCACACAACCCAACTCTTCTCTTCAGATTCGCTGCCTCATCATCGACGACAATCTGCCTTCTTCTCGTGCTCCCACGGTGAGTCTCTCTCCTTCTACTTCTGATTCCTCCTATTCTCTGTGCACTCTCTAACCCCATCTACCTGCCTCCACAATGCAATTTCCTCCCATTCCTTCCCTTGACGACTTCTCACTTTCGGACGGGCGATTCGATTTAAACGGTGGTGTCTCACTCTCTCTCTCGCACATTGGGTTTCCATTATGAATTCTCTTCGTAGCTCCATCATCTCCTCTTTCTCGGATCAGATTCAATATCTCCGTAGTAAGGAGAGGGATGGGTCGGATGACTCTTGTCTCTCTCTCTTCTCCTATTAGCCGTGTGTCCCTCTTCACTTTGTCCAATTAGGGAGTGGTAACCACCCGATCTTCGCGCCTTTGTTTCCTCTTCTCCATTTCAATCTCGGGAATCCTTCCTGTCCCTCCTCCTCCTTCCTCACACCTTGATTCCTTCCTCCTCCTTCTCGCATCCATCCCTCCTAACTCGAAATTGCGCCTTCTGTTGAGTGACACTCTCCCCATTATGGTCGTTTCTGTCGTCGTCTCTCCTCGAGTAGTCTTCTTTGTCTTCTTCTTCCCCTCTCATCACAGATTAACCTTATCACTCCTCAGTAGTGCAATTGGCCGATCTTCAATGCACTTAGTTGTTCCCCTCGGTCTTCCTCTCACTCGGGATTGCACACCTTCCTACTCCTCCTCGATACTTCTCATTAGGGAAACATTCATGGTAATGCTGTCCCTTCTTCCCTCTGCTCCTCTCCTACCACCACCGTCATCATTCCTCTTCTCTCTTCTCTTCTCTTATCGTAGTCGGGAATGGAATCGGAAGTGTTGGGGGAAGAGATGGGCGCAGTCCTTTCTTCTCTATTCCATCAGATACTCTGCCGGGGCTGACATCTGTTACACTCGGGGCACGTAACTCTTTGTGAAGAAAGACCAGTGGTCGCTCGAAAAACTGAGAAGAATAGCAGCGGAGAAGCGGATCGCAACAATTTCTCATCGCCCCTCTGATTTCTCACGAAAGCGCAATAACTTGGAGTAGTTGTCTTTAACGGGACTCGACATCGTCTCGATATCCCCCTACTCATTCTCCCTACTCCTATTCCACTGGTCATTCAATTGTTCCAATCGGGGTGGTTGTGCACAGAATAGACAGTTTCTGCCGAGTAGATTAACTTGCGATAACGAGTAAAGGAGGTGGATGGTCAGAGAAGGTAAAGGGTTCTTCTCTCATCTCCCTCTCTTCTCTACTTTGAAATCGTCAGTTGTCTCTCCCACTTACCATTGTCTCTTATCCCACTCTGAACTCATCTCAGCATTTGTTACCTTCTCCTTCCTTTTCTCTATGCGCTGATCGACTCTCGGCTTCCCTACCAATCATTCTCACTTGCATATTGAGAGGGCAAAAGGCTTCTTCCTGTCTTCCTCATCTCTCCATTTCCTCTCTCTCTCCCTTCCTCTCTTCTGTATCTCCAACTCTCGATGCACTTCTAACCTTCTCACCCTCCTCTCGCATTCCCTCTCTGCATTGTTTCCTCTCCTACATTTCTCACCCGACCAACTTTCGTGGATTCTCTCCATCAACTCTACCATCATGTGAATAGAAGCCTTCTCTTCATCCATTTCATATCCTCTGTCCCTCCCCCTTTCTCTCATTCTCTCCTCCTTTATCCTCTCCACTTCATCGTTCTAATGATTCATATTCATCGCTCGATTTGGCGTTCACCTAGGATAAGCTCTCATCTCTACATCTACATTGGTTGCTCATTTCCCTATATTCCCTTTCATACCAGCAACTCTTTCTCAAAGTAGTAATTTGCGGGTCTCCGTTTGTCTCCCCTCCCCTTTATCTAACTGGCACCTGCGACATTTCAGTGATAAAGGCATGGGAGGGAGTAGGCCTATGTTTCTCTGACTCTTTCTCCATTCTTGACCACTGATCTCAATGGGCGCAGAAGGGTAGCTTCACCATGTGGGGCTACGGTAGCCTACGGACAGAGACTGGACGAGAGAGGCGAGCGGAGCGAGAGAGAGCACACCGCATTCAATAGGCAAAAGAGGGCTCTCCCTCTCTTCATTCTATCCCCAAAGGGGAGGAGTCTCTTCTCTTCTTCCAAGTCTGAAAAGGGGCGACGTCCAGTGTGTTACCTGGGATGAATCCGTGTACTTGATCGCGTTGTCTGCTCATTCCCCCAATTGCTTCCCTCCCCCTCTCTCTCCCCCCCCCCCTCCCCTGCACCCTCTCCATTGCAGCATGTCCAGTAGAAGGAAGGCAGCTCCGATGAGAATTGAGAGCAACGGAGAATCACTGGAGAACGGAGCAGGACGTCTGGCCTTCGACGAGCTCAACAATGTACTATACTCCCTTCCTCCTTCCTCGTTCATCCCTCAGTCCCCCCACCCTAACATGGCTTCTTCCCCATCGCTTACACCTAACCGCGCGCATATCCACAATGCATTTCATTAAGTAGACGAGGGACAGAATCCCGACAGGCTCTGTCGGATTTGCGCACGCTTAGCCCCTCCTTTCGATCCCTGATACGATGACCGTCGATTAGCATTGCCTCATCCGCCACTAATCGATGTTCTTGCAGTTGGAGATCATGGATTCGAGTACACCGATGTTCCCTCTCTCCATCTCCTCCCCTCAGGGTCTCACTTCCTCCTCGGCCAAGAGTGACTCCAGCGGCGCCTCCGAACACACGAGGTACGCCCCTTCCAGAGTGCGCCCCCCTTCCTCCTGCTGACCTCCTACCGTAGCACCTGATGGATATCTCTCACCTCCCTTTCTTCGCCCTCCCTTATTTCCAAAACTATCTTGAGGAGTACTATCTTGCGCAAGGGGCGATTGACAATACCCCTCTCTGGTCCCATCCCATTCAACTCCTCCTCCCCCCTCTGTTTCTTCCTCTCTCACCTTCCAATTCTCTCCTCCTCCTTGTTGCCAGCCATCTCAGGGGAGGGAGGATTCAATGTGCGACAAAGAGACACGATAAAGACCCATTTATCTTGTACTGTCCCTCCGAATGGGAAGGAGCCTTCCCACACCCTCTTTGTTCCTTTACAAGTTACTATCAACTTTGGCGCGTGTGTCCGAATTCGCTGTCTTTTCTTTCTCTCCAGATTTCTGCTTCAATTTCACTATCAGCTGCCCTTTCTCTTCTCCTTCTCGATACATTCACTTAGGCTCCGAATATTGAGATGATTGCGAGTCTCTGCGCCGTGAATACTTGAGTAGAGGAGAAGAGAGACTGAAGAAGATTCTAAAACGGTCCTTCAGTACTTCATCCTCGTCCTCCTCCCCGATGGACATCCCCGATGTGCTGGCACAGACCGAGCACGGCTGCACCGTCCTCATCGATGGACCCACCCTACGGTACCAGATGATCATGGTTCCAGCCCCGGTACCAATCCTTTTTGCAGCGACGTCATCCATTCAGTGGAGAATGTGGAGGGACGGCAGGCATTAGTACAGAGTCTCATACGACAGGTGAGGCAAGCGACGATTAGAGACCAGAAGTGGTCAGGACTAATGGTGACTTCCGATTGGCAGAAGAGAGGTGCTAATATGATGAGAGGAAGTCCTCACTGCTTTACAGTTGACGTCCATCAAGGATCGATTGGGATTGGAAGCAGAAAAGGAAGAGGAGAAGGAAGTGAAGAAGGAAGAGCCAGAGCAGGTATTCATTGTCACCGCATTGACTCATCTAATTTGTGATTGGTGAGAGATCCAAAGCAGGTATACGGTAGAGGTGCATTCGTCGGGGTATTATTCTATTCAACGGGGGATTCTTTTGATGGACTACGGTAGACAGGAGGGATAAGGGAGGTGGAGAGAAAGGCCTCTTCTTCTCGAGCTATCCATTGAGAAGCGTAGAGACTTCTAGTTGTGTGAGTGACTCCTAATGGGAGGTATTGTGTGTAGATGATGAATGATAGCGAATTGCTGATGAAGGGATGAAGGAAGAGGGGAGGGTCTCGGGAATAGGCAAGATGAGGAGGGAGTTGAAAGGGGCAGGATGAATCCATCCAGATGGGCACGATATGTGAAAGAGTGGGGGACTAAGGTAGGGGCAAAAAGAATAGATCGTCCAGAAGACATTTGGATGTTAGTGGTGGAGGGAACGAGACAAAAGGACACGGGCCACAACACATTACATCCCCGCAACTATAGGGCGAGAGCGAGTCATCCCTCCTATGACGAAATGTCCAACCATTTCAGAAAATATCACCCGATATCGATTTCCTCAAGCAACAGAGCGACATCTTCAAGATGCAGCAGAATCAACGGTTTATCGCCTCAGTCTTCCCATCGCTCTTTTTCTCAGGTAAAACTGGTGAGGGGTGGTCGAACTCGATGTTTACTCGATCTTTAGACTAAAGAGTGCTGATTGATTGCAAACAGCGATCGACTTGCAACGATGTGGGAAAGATGGGGAGATCAGAGAATATCTTCAGGCAACTACGAGTCTTTGGCTGGATCTCTCTTGTCTGGGGCCGGTGCCAACCCCCTCCTGAACGGAAGTGGATTGACGAAGGAGAAGCTGGATCGATTCGTCGTCGATCATCCACTCAATCTCTCTCATAAGATGAGTGAGGAGATGTCTCGGATACCCGCCTCCTTGGCCTCCCTCGTCCCGCCGACCCTCCTGCCCACCCCCAAGTCCTCAACTGCAACGCCGAATGCCTTCACAGCGCCGCAAATCGTGGCCGAAAGTAAGATTTACGATAATAAGATCAATAATAGGCGTTGATCTCAGGCTCGTTCCCTCCTCACTCGCCCGCTTCTTCCGGCAAGTCGACGCCCAGCCAGAATCTGACACCTGGAGAACTCGGACTGAATGGAGGTGCGAGGAACGTCTCGAGGTGAGTTATTGTGACGACATTTTTCAACTATTTACTTGATTTTTGCAAAAATCGGAGCTATCATCGATAGCTGAGAAAACCAGGAACTTGTAGGAGTCCGAACCATATCAAGCGGCCGATGAACGCCTTCATGGTGTGGGCGAGGGACGAACGCAGGAAGATCCTCAAGGCCTGCCCAGACATGCACAACTCGAATATTTCCAAAATCCTGGGTAAGAGATCGTGTCTATGAAATGGAGAGATGATCCTCGTCGTGCAGGTTCAAGGTGGAAGTCGATGTCGAACGCCGAGAAGCAGCCTTACTACGAGGAGCAGTCGAGGTTGTCCAAATTGCACATGGAACAGCATCCCGACTACCGATATCGGTGAACTATTCCACAATTTTTTTTACCATAATGACTCAAAACAAATAATTTTGATAGGAGAATGTGTAGAACAGGGTTGGCTGTAGATCAATCGCTGTGATTGTCATCATTGCTATTCATCGTAGCTCACATTTCCCCTTGGTTTGCCAACAAAAGGTAGAGAATTCACCTTTGCCTTGCAGTCCTCGACCGAAGAGGACATGTCTCATCGACGGGAAGAAGGTGCGCCTCACCGAGTACAAGACGATGATCAAGAACAAGTCACCAAATGGAAAATCCATGGACTGGGATGCCGAGAGCACCTCCCCGCCCAGCCAGGTACGATACTTGAAAGAACTAATCAATCAATAATCCCTTCAAATATCGATCAATATTCTCAAATGAATATGCCCAATCAATGGACAATCTCAGGTGGACTTCTCATTGACGTCCTCTCTCCTCGCCGATCTCACTCATCATCATCAATTTCTCCAAACAGCAGAGTGAATCCATCCACTCTACTCTCGTATTTATTCCATGGCCATCTCAGTTGTAATAGCACAGTGTTCCTTCGCAGCTTTATCCTCTCTTTCCATTCCTTATTCTTCTTGTTCTTCTTCTCCGTATCTATCCGGGATGGACTTATCTGTCACTAATTCGAATCTCATCGCTTAACTCGATCGTACCCTTCTCGAGTCTCTTCACTTCCATTGTATCTCATTACTAACCCCATAACTTATTCGGATGTCCTTTCCTCTCCTCTGCGCACTTCCACTCTCCATTCTTAACCCCATTTGCACACCTCGCTTCTCATTTGTCCTTTACTCCATATCCAATATTCGATTCCCTTCCATTCACAATGTATTCGTCATCTCTCGCCGAGTTTCCGTACCCTTCTCAAATCAAACTAGTCAAAGAAGATCCAATGGTGTTGCAGCAGAGCGTAGACTAACATAATAATTTCTAATAATAGTGATCCATTCGGTTGTACTCTGCTCTTCTTGTCAGCTCGTGGTTTCCTCTTTTCTCTTCTTTTATCCCTCCGTCTCGTATCAGAAACGAATTCTGCGATAAAGAAGATACAACACAAAGTGGACTATGGATGTGATTGAGAAGAAGGAAGCGGGGAGAATACGGTATCCTTCCGGCGCTTTCTCTGTCTATTTCCTTGGGGGTAAATAATGCATTAGAGGTGAGAGGGAATAATTCCCGAGAGGATGAAATATCGAGAGAGACCAGGTATGCACGAAGTCGATTGTGTATTCCTCTCTTAAGAAGATGAGGGAGAAGAATTAAGGGAGAGAAGATGGGAGAGGGAGAGGGAGGGACATATGGGGAAGACACGCGATGATTGAGAGAAAAGGAGGTAGAAGCAGGACTTATGAATGCGACCATTCCTAGAGGAGAAGAAGCCTTCAATGAGGGGACTATGCACACCTTCTTTATCTGTCGAAAGGAATAGCACACAATACACGATTGTCGATTAGAGCAATGGAGAGGAGAGGATACGGTAGGCAGCAAGGGGTTACAATAGTGGAATCTGTATGACACCGTGTGAAGCGGTCATCCAATGGGGGAATCAGCACATAAGAGGCAATCTGAGGTTGAATAAATACCATTCGAGGGTGATTTGAAGTTGGGGGTGGGGCAACTCGTTGGCTATGGAGGGAAAGGGCTACAGAATCGAAGGGAGGGTTAAAGGAAGGAGTGATCAGAGATCGAGATAAGGGATCGATACGACCCCCAAGATGAAATGTCTGAAGGATGTGGGGAATTATGGTCGAGTTGAATCTAGTGGGACGGCAAATCGAGTGCCTACTAATTACATACACGCACCGAATATTTCTAGTTGTAAATTGACTTATTATAATGCACTCTTGAGCAATGGGATGCATGTGACTAGAAGAAAAGGAGGCCGAGGAGGGCGAGGAATGCCGAGAAGGTCGTCAACGACGAGGACGCCGTTAGACTCCCGTGCGACAGCTTCTCGAGCCGCCAGTGCTCGTAGTCGTACGGCTCCTCCGTCCAATCTTTCAACGACGGTAGCTCATCGACGATGTGTAGCTTGTAGCCCATGTTGTAGGAGGAGAAGGACTGCAAAGAGCAAAGATCATTCCCTCTCCATGAATAATGCTCTTTGCACTGTCTGGGAGGCAATAAAGAGAAAAAGGATGAAGCGAGGATTAGCAGTTGATTGCGAGAGTGGGACTAATATCGCCCTTGTGATGTGTGTTGTTCTCCCTTGCCCTTCTCGTGACTATCGACTACTAGAATGGGATGAAATTGAGACCCAGAGAGAGCAGGGATTCAGAGTGTATATTAGTAGTACGTTTGCACTACTGGGGGTAGCATTAACAACGGGTTAACTTGACACACCACAAGATCGCTATTTCGATCGATGACAAAAATTGAAGCGTTTCATAGCTACATATGCATTTAGAGAAGCAGGTGTGGTTTACTATTGTTGACGAACGTCAAAGGCTAGAAGTAGGCTCACATTGAAGTAGAGAGTGGCGGGCGTGTGCTGATCGGGAGTGAAGGTGAACGAGTGCGGTTGCTTATCGTCGCACTTCAGATCAAGGCTCTTCCTGAAGTCGACGAACGACGAGAAACTGTCCGGGTTGACGTCGCTGTCGGCCGTCCAGACGCACATGCGGCCGACGTGCGTTGACGGATCAGAAGAGGAGTGGATCTTCACCGACTGAAAATACTTGTTTACAAAGTTTACGGAAGGATTACTGTAGTTTGATACTGTGTCAAGGTGTATTACCTTCCTCTCATCCTCGGACAACTTGTCGTAGCCTCCGAAGGGATCCTCAGAGATGTACAGGGGATTGTAGAAGTCCGACGTCGTCTTGTCATTACCACCCTCCACACTGCAAGATGATTGTTAGCTGACAAATGGAGGAGTATTCCGTACATGAAAGTGTATGTGGTGTCTCTCTTCAGGTAGATGTCGACGAGGTATCCATTCACGTACCACACGTACTTGGAGGGACGAGATTGGGTGAGGGCCTGGACGTGATCTTTGATCTTTGCCAAGAATTAGTGGCTTACAGCGTATCCCTTCTTCCCTCCTGGAGGTCCGAGTTGGAAGGTGAAGTTGCGTCTGTTGTCGTTCCCGAGAAGAGAGAGCGATGGCCATTTGTCGATCTTCGAGTTGTCAATCTCGTCGAACTGAAAGAGAGCACTACTCTACTTAGCCTTCCCCCAAAATCTTTCGATGTCCCGTACTCCTTCTGTATTCGATAATTTATCGATAGATGCTCTACCCACTACTCATCTACTGTAAGCTACAGTAACTCTGCTACTACAGTAATTCATCCTTTGATACGGGGACGAACCCTCTTCTGGGCGGGTACGAATGGCGGGATTCTCTGGGAGATGTTGGAGACGGCGACATGGCCGAAGTCGACGCGGAACTTGTAGCAGTAGATGGCGAGCCAGTCGATGTGGTCGATGTCGTACTCTTCGGGAAGGATGAGGATGATGTCCTGCCCTCCGCGATACCGCTCAGTCATCGCAGTGATTCTGAAAATTATAATCAGACTTCATTGATTAAGATAGGCCACCATCAATGAAAATTCGGTGCTTAGTTCTGCATGAATATTTTTAACATTTGACAACATTCATGTTTGCCATGCTATTTAGTGTACAAGATTCCAATGCAATAAAATTTTCTTGTCGGTTTGAGCGCATAGATTAATCACGTCATTTAACTGTGATCGTTTCGCTCAGTTACGACTCTTCTATCTCGAAAACCGCCACTGAGTCATGCATCCTCTATTTGGTAAACGAGCTTTTTCAAACACCGCTTTTTGCGTCGACATTTGAACAGGAACGGGAAGCGCATTCAAATGAGAAACAAAAGCGTTGCCAGATGTGAATGTGACACCATTTAGGGGACGGCCGAGGCTTTGATCGCTTACCCATTTGGACAGTCCCTTCCCCCCTATTCTTTCATCTCTTTCACCACTTTTGTTTACGTTAAGCAAAATGCTACTTTTGAAGGTGGACGTTCAACAACTCACAGTTCAGTGGTGTCTCTTCCCTTGATGGGGACTTTCACTCCCGATTCGTGGTTGACATTCGGTCCTCGACCCACGAAGAAGTAACCATCTGGAACGATTACTCATCTAGAGCAGCGGCTGAAGCAACTCGCAGAGATCGTAATCTTTCCTGCTAGCAAGGAGGATGACTATTGTATTAGCCAGATCTGTTACGATCGAGTGGATTATCTTACCGGGTGCCTTGTCTCCCTCGAAAGTGAATCCGAACACTTTGATCGTTCTCCGATCCAGAACCATAATCGGACCCGATGCGACATTGTAACGAGATCCCTTCAACTCAGCTGAGAGAAACTGCGTCTTCGGAATCTGCAGCGACTCGGGGATGTGCAGAGAAGAGAAGTTGTGCTGGAAACAACTAGTTATCGATTGATCTTGGCATGACTACCGTACCTCGAATCGGAAGCAGAAGAGAGAGAAGCTCTTGAACTGTGAGACTTTGTGGATGCCGGGCAGCAGCAGGACCACTCTATCCGCATTTTCATACGGACCGAGAGGAGTGATTCTACAGGAGATTGATGTTTAATTTTTTGACTTTTACGGCATAAAAATGCGCCAAATTATTCTGCTCTAAGCGTACCCGAACTCGAAGGAGGGGATCTTCAATCCTCCTGTTGTCGGCGTCTTCTCCTTGTCCAACCAGAAGTAGAGATCTGCAATTGCACTCAATCAGTTTCCTCTGATTCCCAGCCACTCATTCATTCATAGTCCATACATTTCGGGTAGTGCTATGTTCGTGTTCCTTTGAGGGTGAAGGGCGTTCTCATTCTGCCACCCTCAGCCCTCTTATACCTCACTTATACCGACTGGCTACAAGGGACACCTCTCCTTCCATTGAGAGACTCCCTCTCTCTATAGTACCTCCTCTCTCCCAGGAAGCCCTCCCTTAAGAGTGCTCACCAATTAATATGGGCCAATTGAGTGTCCGAAAGGGGAAGGATGTACGGAACCAACCTTCACCTCTCTTCCCTTTTTCTATTGACGCCTCTTCCTCCCCGACCCTCCCTTGATCATCACCGAACAGTCAAAAACGACCATGTGTCGTCCAGTTTAGCGACGAAAAGGGAGCGATATGAGCGAAAGAAACGAGTTGACTTAACCCCCTCTCACTAATCACTTCAGACAAGGAATAGATGATTGGGAAGAGATCTGCTCCCTACTCTCTTTCTCTACCCACGCATCGAGTCAAGAAGGAAGAACCACTCAATGGATGATGAAGCAGCTCTCTTTTATGGATCAACGAGTATCTAAGAGATCCGATCAAGAGTGGACAGGAGGGGTTGGGAGAGGGAGGGGAGGGGGGATGAACAGAGGGAGGCTATAACAAGATGACTCACCAGGAGCGTTCCCATTATAGGTGAAATTGACGATTTGGAGAGCGGTATCGTTGATTACGTATACCCTTCCTGACACATCTCCATCTGCCAGATTGGGCAATTCCCCGAGGAAAACTCCGAAGTCGGGATCGTATGAGTTCACTGCGGGCACCTCATCGGCACCTGAGAGAGAGGATTGAATGGAATGAGTGAGAATGATGCTTACCACCCAATGAGAAGAGGGTGAGAAGTAACGGCCAGCAGAGGGACCGCATCGGAGAATGTGAGGGAAGACTCTGAAATAGAGGGAAATCCATGGGGGAGGAGCGAAGGACAAAGGGAACACATGGGCACGAAACAGTAGGACTCAGCGATGAAAGATGATCGGATAAAGAGGCGAGAAGCATCTGGACGAGTGTTGATAAAGCGAATGGGAGGGAGGTAGTTTGATGTAAGGAGATGGACAAATTGAGACTGTGCGAGAGGCATCGCGAGTGATTCGAACAGAAGGGAAGGAGATGCCCGAGGGGGGGGGGGGAATAATGATGAGATAACCGTGCGGAGCATCGTTAATCATGATTGCGAGCGACCGGGGAAGACAATGATGGAAGACCCCCCAGGGCGAGAGTGAAGGGAGAGAGAGATACTATCAATGAGTGATTGTATAACCGCCCCCGTCCATCTAGATGGCCGCGCGATTATGAGGTGGGAAGATCCAAGAGATTTCGGGACGATGCACCAATCTTCTTATCAAGGGAGAGCGACTGAGGGACGGGGGTGACCTCTTGACGATGGAGATAAACAAAGAGAAAGGGGTGAAGCCGAGAAGGGAGTGACCGCCACTGGAGGAAGGATTCCCCCCTATGATGTCCATCTCTGCCCCCGATGAATCCCCCTCCCTGATGCACACCTGATCATACAGAGAGCACTCAAGTGTGCGAGAACACTACTACCGAGATTAAAGGAGGACTCGCGACTTACGGTAATCGAGAAAGAGAATAGAGGACAATAAGAAAAAATTAATCTGAAGCTGAACGAATATGAATGGAGCAGAAAGGAAAATGAAGTGAACTCTCACTTTTCGATGCGCCCCTCCCAGCAGAAAAGGAGGCCAAGACCTGCAGAGAAGCAGACAAGAAATGGATCTAGAGAGAAGGAGGGAAGACACCTAACCGCCTTGTTCAGTCGAGTGAACGACACGTGAGAAATGAGGAGAGTTCGTCCTTCTCCCCTCACTCAAACCATGTGGGATATCGATGGACAGCTAGAGACAGGTCACTTGTTTAGACGGACGCCCAAAGCACTAATTTGAGTAATTATTCGAATGAGTGTGCCCATACAAAAGGGGCAGAGTGGAGGTAGTAATTGTTTCCCTCCACCCACCCCCTCTATCTGCAGTCTATTCAGGGAGGAGATTGATCTAAGAGGGGTGGAAAGTTAATCGGAGGCCTTGGCTCTGAGGGATGAGAGCGAGAGACGAGAAATAAGTGAGAGGACTGAAGAGAGAAGCTGGAAGCAGAACGGGTAGGGATGAGAAGTTCCATTGTGAGGTGTGAACTAGTCAATGGAGGGAGGAGAGCGCCGAGGGAGCATCTAAGGGGTGGAGAGTGCGAATGAATGGGATGAGATAATAGAGGAGGGAGATTGTAGACAAATAAAGCTTCCCCCTCCTCCCTTAGCGAGGGATGATAGACCATTTGGAGAGTTGAGACGATACTCGCATTGAGTGCCACCTCGAGAAGGTCATTCGACATGGGCTGGAGGGTGGAGTGAGGTCGGAAGATGAGGGAGAGGAGAGAGAGACACGGATCACGACTGTAAATCAAAGAGGGAGTGAAATGGATGGATAAGGAGGATTAGACATCGAAGGATGAAGACAAAAGGAACGGAGAGGGGATAAGCAGAAGACATCAAAGAGGTCAGAGGGAACGATGGAGTAGGGGAGGAAGCTTGATGGCATAGAGGGGGGAAAGGTGTTCACCCCAGTGAACTTCTTCTTCTTCATTGCCAGAGATGGTTCGGAAAGATAGAGAAGACGGTCTGAGAGGGGTATGGGAAAGGTTAGTTGAATGTAAGAGGAGGGGGAGGAGATGGAGAATGAAGAGGAGGAGGGCAAGAAAAGAGTGGAGGGAGAGGACAGTGAGTGATGTTGCCAGTCGTGTACCGAGAGTGCTCATTATAAGAGGGGCATTGTGAATCAGTAAGAGACGAGAAGGAAACAATGGAAATTCTATGCCTGAGGGGCTTCAGCTGTGTTCGGAATGGGTGATAGGGAGTGGACAGACAGGTCTCCCTTACGATGGGAGAGGAAGAAGCATGGTCGGGAGAGGGGAAAAGACTATCCCCTCGCCCCGAATCTACCATATGTCCTTGTGCACCGTAATGCAAGCCAATTAACGGGGTGGAGCCTCGCATGGAGATAAAGTGTGAGTGGGGGCCTCTGAGATGAGGAGTGACGGGGATGACGGGAGTTAATCAATCATGGGATGGTTACGAGTGGGAGCAGTAGTAGTCCGATGGTATGCAAATGGGGAGAGAGAGAGGGGGTTGACATTGACGGGATGAAGCACCAACTGCAGCAGTTGCATTCCTCCCTTATCTCCTACACATCGATGGTATTAGGGTCGAGAGAAATTTGCATGAAAGGACGAGAGATGGGCATATGGAATCGGAGTGGATAAGCCGTGAAGAGATATATGACTACCCAGAGAAAGACGAGTGACATGGATAGAAGAGAAGAAATAACAAGAAGATTTGATGATCGGCTAGGGAATCAATTAATGAAGAAGAGGCAGAGGAGCCGGTATCTCATGGTTTGAATGCTTCCTTAGTCTCCCTCTCTTCATCCTATCTTGTCGATGGATCGGAGGAGGGAGGAGATAGGTAGAGGGGAGCCGGCTTACACGTAAAAAGGAGAGTTGCAAGGTCGATGGAAAGGATCAGAAGTGACGGGTCTTGTCAGTGCACAGACTAATTCGATCTTTGTCCCTCGGGGCGCCGTTTGAAGGAGGATCTGAGAAAGTGGAGAGAGCAACCATGCACTTCTGACCCAATTCAGACCCATTCTTCATTCGCTTGTGTCCATTAACCTTGGAAGTAAAGCGAGCAGTTTGTACACCATCTCTCGATAAGTTGACTCATTGGGAAGAATCGAGAGGGATTGGGCCCTAAGGGGGGAAGTGGATATGCGACACTTGAGAGACTCGATTGTTTGCTGCCTCGCACTTTGATAGCCGAGAGAGGAACCAACAACAGTCTGAATGGGGGCTCGATATCCGAGATGGGAAGGTGTTCGGTGCCAGCGAGAGACAAGGGCTGCCAAACACTCAATGAATCGTTTATTCGACACATACAGAGAAGACAGATCTCGAGACTAGCAACAGATCACGGCTATAGAGGGGGAGGGGACAGTTATACTTGCCTATGGACAGGTGAGAAGTGAGTGCAAGGGCAATTAGAGGGGAGAGGGGAGGATTCCGTAGGGAGTAGTAATTCGCACTTGGAGTGAAAGAATGGGACCCATATGAGATTGAGAGGATGAGAGGGGAAGCAACACGGAAAAGGAGAGGCTCATGGAGTGTAGACGCATTCAGGGGTCTGTAATTAGTAAGTGACCCTCTGCACCTGCCGCCGTTCTCTGATTCACTTAGGCCGAAGGAGAAAAAAAGGAGAGATGAAAGGGAGCTCACCGGAATGGCACTGAGATCAGGCGGAATCACCATTTCGTTGAACGGCAAGTAAATGTGTGAATACGAAAGTACGCTGGGTACAGAGAAGACACTCAGCCAGAATATATCGTTTATGTCCTCAAGAAAACTCAGCATTATTGCTTTCCTTTTGAGTGTACTCTCACACTCAGTTTACCCTTGAGAACAGGTAACTTCTAACTAACCTTCTTGCCCGGCAGTCTAATGGTGAGAGTCTCCCCATTATAATCACGCAGTGAATCGCAGTCAAATGAGTTCGTCGACCTCAAGGAAAGTAACTGTACTTTTTAGCCCATGCGTGCTTGTGCTCACCTGTTCCAGATGGGGGCTATGCTACCACTGGCATTAGGGATAATATCTTTGCCAAACATGAACCACAGTGCTTTGCCCTCGGTCTTCAGCACAAAGTCTGTGATTTCGATAGTTTTGAAGTCATGCACCTGTAATTTCCGATATAATTTTCCTTTGGCACCTCGCTCCACCTTGATTGGGCCTGAGCTAATGTTGAAGAGGCCATTAGGAGTGAGTGGTCGAAGGGTCGTCATTGCGGGGATTTTGAAGCCCGGCCCGTTGGGCATGATCACTGAGGCAATAGTCTCCTGCAATCTCCCGAAATAGCCCTTCTTCCCTAACGTGTACGGGGATCTTCTCCCTCTCTCTCACGTTGTGTTTGTGGTCACGTAGTGAGATCCAATTGACACCCTTCACACTTCGATCGGAGGGTAGACGGAGCAGAAGCGGTTGGAAGCCCGCGAACCAATCCAACGCCTTCGGACCCTGCAAGAGATCAGAGACTGGAGGGACCGAGAAAAACGTTTCTTCATTTCTGAACTCAACAGTCTCAATGGAAAATGTGTCGGAGTTCCTAATGAGCACGTACAGTGGGATCTTCCTGCGAGAGGATTGGCGGACGCAGTTCGAATGCACGCGGAACGACGTGGTTGAAAAGGGAAACGTCCGTGGGCGGAAGACCGTTCATCGGCATCGTCAGCGACGGACTAAATTCTGGCTATCATTTTTGTCAGATTCGATGTTTACCGTGTCTCATTCAGTGCAACATCTCCATTTTGCACTTTGACTGCGCCTCCCTGCAGAGAAAATTGTAAATCAGAGCACGTATGGGTTTGAATTTTTTGCCCGGTCAGAGTTGATTGGATTCGAACCGCCACTAGCAATCGAACTTCCTCCTTCTTCTTCTCCATCGGCGGCAATTCGTCCCTCTCTATGTGAATCGGCGCTGCAAAGATGCGTTCAGTGCCTGTGGCCACTAGGGATCCAAAGTCCAATGAAGCCTAAGCCATTCTTCACATTTCTGACGGGATCACATTTGATCTCTGCAATCCTCACCGTCTCTTCTTGCCCTGAGCGAGTTTCCGAAGAGTGAAATCGGATGAATCTTCTCACTTTCATTCCTGACTCTGGCCGGGACTGGCTGTAAGTGAGAGGGAGAGTTGCCCGAGGGATTAGATCGATCTCCCTTTTCACTCACTTTCAAATCCGCCACCACAAAGACGTTTATATCGATGGGTTCCGGTTGAAGGATGAATCCGTTCTCGGAGGGGAACGAGTCAGCAACCAGATCAAGAGTCGCGTGTTCGGGACCCAGCCAGAAAGTGACGTTATCTGTGATTGCGGTCGTCATTAGTCGGTTGCGACTCGTTACAATAAAGACTGACTGGTTAAAATGAGTACCCAGAATCTTGGTTTGTAAAAATTTTTGTAACAACAACAACTGACAAAACAACTAACAAGAACTAACTTTAAAAAACTAGTGCCCAGAATTTTTGCTTGAGAATTTTTTTTTAGCTTCAGCAACTACTTGTGAATTTTTTTTTGCACTTTAATCTCTACTACAAGATCAGTCTACGGTGTTTCAATGCTCCTCAAACATTCCTCTCTGTTCCCATACGTTCTCATCGACTCATTCTCCTTCCCGGATGCTCATTTGCATTCTCATCATCACTGACCACTGAGGGATGACGGCTGGAAGTGGAACTTGGACACGATGAATCGGTCTCGGTCCACTGCCCATATCGCGCCGGAGGGCCTCGCCCGCTTCGCCGATCCTTCCTGCAAGGATGACCCCATCACTTGCACGCGCCATTGCTCTCATCGGAGACATATTCGAGCACCCTGGCCCAGATAAGGAGGTCCCAGCAAGGAAGAAAAGTGTGTGAGAATGAAAGTGAAGAAAGAGATAAGAAACCTGCGCAGCGAGGCTTCCGCAGTACGTTCCGTAGTACGGTAGTTTGTCGCCGTTGGTGGAAGCGGGCACGAGGGTGTTTTTGCGGGGTCGATTTGCCTTGATCCATTCAATGAGTCTGTCCACTTTCTCCTTTTGAGAATCCTCCTTCGTGTCCTCTTTCACCAGCGATCTGCGAATATTTTTGGAATATCATTGTTCCTCCAAAAATAAACTTAAAAATGACCAGTTTTAAAACTATGCATAGTTTAGATCAAAACAGCAATAAAATGAGCAAGCAAATCAGGAAAAAGTACTTGATTGCCGGAGCTAGGGCTTCCGAGTCGATTTCTCCATTGTTGAGTGCTTCTTCTAGCAGAGTTCTCTGATCGGGAGGAAGACCGTCCAGGAGTTTCAATGAGCTCTTCACGTCCTTGCTCATCCGCGCCTGCAATATTCCCAAGATTATCGTAGCCTTTTCACATTAAAATGCACCTGCTTCTGTTTCTCCTTCTCCTCTGTCTCCTTCACTCGATCCTTCTCCTCCTCTTCTCTCTTCATCGCATCGAACTTATCCTGTCGTTCCTTCGCCTTCATCGATTCGCTCAGTGCACTAGCGGCCGATTTGAACAGTTGGTCCATGAGATTCGGCTCGGCTCTAGGCAACGACAAACATTCAGTTTTAATATTGGTCAACTATTGCCCATAATATCTCAATTTGAATCAACAACTCCGGCTTTCGAAATGTGGTCCTTTAGAATTTCAAAATTCAGGGAATTTTGGTTTAATGTTTCCCTCGCGTACCTCCTAGTCTCGATCACAGGTGGATCGATGGCTGCCGCTGTGCCGATGCCATTCGATTTGCCAACGTTCGAGAGCGCACTTGTCATCAGGTCCATGATGTTACCCTGAATATCATAATGTATACGTTTTAGAGCACTTGTTTTGAACTTCATTCGATATTTGAAGAAATATAATTTTCCAATAAAATATAAGAAAGAAAGCTCACATTGCCTCCTCCAGTCGATCCTCCCAGGAAGTTCTTGGCCATCTTCCCGAGACTTTCGAGGGGTGATCCGTGGGCGAGGAGTCCCTCGAGGGGCGATCTCGGTCCTCCTCCTGCGACGACGCCGTTGTCTGCACCAGAGAAACCGTGAGTGGGCGCCAATCCTTCGAAGAGATTGGGCAGAGGAGGAGAAGGAGGAAGGCCAGCTGATAGGAAGTTAGTGGGCAGTTGTGGTGGTTGGATGATCTGAGGAGGTTGAGGGAGGGTGGGAATTCCGTGAGGGATTCCGCCCATCGGGATCTCACTGACAACGCCGCGCGCCTGTGATTGAGAGAAGATGGAGTTGACGATGTTCGACTGGCCACCATTGCTCAGAATGAGGCCTGGCGCCGGACCGAGTCTTGAATACGCAGGAGCTACATTGCTGGTGGTGAAGGGAGTGCGAGATAGGGAGGTCAGAGGATTCTCCGCATTCGCTAGTGGGGAAGTGAGGGTGTTCGATCCGAATTGCAGTGGTTGGAGGTCAGCTGGTTGCCTAGCAGCGGATGAAGTGAGAGGGGCTAGAGGTGTTCCCTGAAACGGAAAAGGTGGTTTTGGATGATGGATTGGGGCGAGATGGCAGTACCTGTCTCTCGATGGCGTTGATGGCGCCGGCGGGCAGATGGTGAGGCCGGGCGTCCACCATGGCGAAGGGAGGCTTGGAGAAAGGAGGATTGTAGTGAGGAGGGTCGACCTCCTTGGGAACCTTCGTCTTCTTGCTCATGAAATTGCGAGGATCATCTGGTCGCCTGCAATAGAGATTTGTATCCCCCAGCACATTCATTCATCTCCCCCCTATGGAAGAACGGATTACTCAACGGATCAATATGCCCACCACTCGAAGCAGCTCAAGGGGCTGTTTGCATTGAATCGCGATCGAAATCCCTACCTCGTTCGTAGTTGGGGACGGATCACGGATTGGGGAGAGGGTGGCCGCGGCTTCTTCCTGTACATATGCAATGAGTCAGCAATAATTGGGGCTGGACTCACTGGGTCTGCATCAATTTGTTGTTGACACTTCCGGTCGAGTAGGAAGGCACATCCGTATCCTCGATCTGCCGTTGCAATGACTTCATCATCGAGTCGGGAAAGGGTTTGAGCGCGCCTTCCGAGGCAGGAATCGGGCCCTTGTGGTTATGGGAGAGCGAGGAGAACTCTTCATTGGCAAGTAATTCCTCCTCCGCCTTCTCCCTCAATCGAGTCTGGTATTCGGACCATGGACTGATTGCCTTGACTCGCATCGACTCGCCAGAGATCAACGACAAGGCGCCTGAAAGCATAGATGATGAGAGGCAACTCTATCTCCCTCTATCGAAAGAGTACTATTATTGGTCAAGCTGCCTGTTTTTGGCTGACCGGATGGCAAGGAGTGAAAGCGGATGGAAAGTGAAAATGATTATACCGAGTGCGCCAATAATGGAGAGCGCCCGCCGCATCAGAGGATGAATGATGAGTGCAATGGGAGAAAGGAGGTCATACGAGGAGACCGGACCATTGAGTCTCCCCCCCCCCCTCCACCCCTTCCTCTCTCTCTCTTTCCCTCTCGCCCGCGGGGCCTGTCCTGTCCAATCCATATAGTAAGCCGATCACGAAACTATATCCACACACCGCGCATTGCGGAACGGGTAATTACAGCGAGGAGTGAACGGTGGTGCAATCGAGGGAATACAGAGAGTAACTTGGTTGGAGTATGACATTTGAATGCTGGGGAATAAATTGTATGAACGTAGTAGTGATTGGAAGCATTGCTACTTCTCACTATCGTCGAAGAATCGGCGAGAGTTCTATTTTGAAGTGAACTATGAATCAAAAATATTGCCTGAATTATGGAAAGGAGAGACGTAGACAAAGAGGGGGGGGGGGTTTAGATGTCCATTCTCATCAGGTAACTTTGAAGGAAACAAGGCTCGGATGGCGAGAAACTGCTCGTAGGAGTTCACTTGAAACGTGGAGAGACCCGCTCCATTTTTCAAGTACGTTCATGGCAACGTGAATTACCACGAATGAAGGGAGGACCGAGGAACGGAGAAGACGTAGGATGAAGAATCCCAGGAAAGAAGGGTGCTTCAAGTTTCTTCATTCTCTATTCCGAATCGGAACAGTATTCCCTGCAGTCGTTCATGTTGGCAAAATCAGAACGACCACCGAGAGGCACCGTGTAAATTTCAATTTCTGAGTCATTGCGAATACGCAAATTTGGAAGCTGTGATTGTGCTCATAATTTTTATGATGGTCGATTTGCCAGAATCGAATGCTGATCACTGCAGCAACGCGAGACAGAAAGAACTGCCGAAGTGAGCAGGGAGGCGTAGCATAGCTCCTCCTCCCAGCATCGATGGTTCTGGCATATCTACATTGCTTTATCTTAATCCTGGTTCGGTTTTTATTTGTTTTTCCACGAGACGTCGCAGCGTCCTCTTATGTTTGGTAGCATCCATGATTGATTGAAATTGAGATTACTATAGATTGGAAAAATCGAATTGGTGTGTACTGTATGAGAACAACTCATAACTAAAAGATTCATTAATAAAAAAATACATGGATATCTGATGGAAATGCGAATATGGCGAATTCACATAGACTTGATGTCATATTTTTTATAATGTTCCGGGTTTCTCGTCGTGAAAAAAATTTGGAACAAATTTACATCACATCACAGACTCTTTGCATCCTACTATAATATGTTGATTAGATCTGCTCAAATTTAATTATGTCATTTTTTAATAAATATTATGATTGTGTTCCTTCTTTATCTTTCTCTATTCTTCATCCTGAGGAAATCAAATGTCAGAATCACTTCATTCCAAGAGCTTCAAAAGATATCATATGTTGTCAGACATACTTTTTATGGAATTTTATGCTCGATAACACTCATATTAAATGTAGTTTAATTCATTCAAAGGCACCCTGTGCGCGCAAGCCCGAAATGAAAGGCGCGTTTGATTCTCTCCATATGCTTTCGCGCTGGAACCCCTATTCATATTACTGTAAGTACTGACGTGGACAAGCAGCTTAACTCAATCCCCCCATTGTCTTATCTCCGGTGAATAACAGATATAACAGTTACCTTAACTTGCTCATTTAATCGATTCGCTCCTCCTTCTAGAAAAGTCTCTTCATCTCGCCATGTGTTCCTCTTCTCTCTTCTCTCTCCCTTCTTCTCTCTAGGTCAACGTTCTCCCCTCTCTCTCAGATCTCTCTAATACCCTTTCCGTCTCGATCGATCACCCCACTCAACTTGGCATCTTGCCCCTTTGCCCTACAAACTCAATCCTTTTCAGCTTGGAGTAATGAACATCTTCCGATTCTTAGCTGATCTCTCCCACTTATTGGCCACGGTGATCCTCTTCCATAAGATATGGAAGACTCGTTCGTGCGAAGGCCAGTTTACCAATATAAATATTCAGCCTTATCCAAGTAACATCCAAATATGTACAAAATTTAATAAAAACATTAGATTTCTCGAATAATCAATGTCAGGCTGGCTATTGGGAGGGTTTCTTTTTTAAAGAAATACCATTTATCTCATATACATTTAATAATTCGTTAAAAATGTATTACTGTAATTGTTAAATAATATTTGCATGTTTTAGGTATCTCTGGCCGTTCGCAGATGCTCTTCGCTCTGGTGTTCACCACTCGATACCTCGATCTCTTCACTAACTTCGTCTCGCCCTACAACACTGTGATGAAGGTAGGCCGACTATAGGCAGAGAGATGGATTCATACTTTCCTTCAGCTTTTCTTCCTCGGTTCTTCCTTCGGCGTCTGCTATCTCATGTGGTTCAAGTTCAAGGCTACCTACGACAGGTCAGTTCATACCACTGCAAATAGGGTGACTGATAAAGGATAAAGGGCGTGGCAGGTCTCCCTCATCAAATGAGTCACATTTTTTTATTTGAATTATATTTTTAAAATATATATTTGGCAATTTCGCTCTAGATATCATATGTAATTTAGCTACAGATGTCGGAGAGATCTGTAGCTAAATTTCATTATTTTGGTCAGATAGATTCAAGGCGTGAATTGTTTTTCAGAAACAACGACATCTTCCGCATGGAGTTCCTCGCCATTCCCGCTTTCCTTCTCGCTCTTGTGCTCAACCACGAATTCTCCTTCATGGAGGTCAGCTAATTTCACGGGTGTATCATCTTTCAAGTTTTGTATATAAAAAATGATTAAATGCAATATACACGTTAATTTCTGAAAACTTCACTTCTAATGTTTTGTTTCGCGATCGCATGTCGGTTAGATGTCAGCAAACACACTGAAAAATAGGAACATTCACTCAGGTGTCACTTTGTGATGATAGTAAAATGATTCTTTCTTTTTGCAAAGTGCGTTAGAAAAAGCAAGGGGGTATTCGAGTGATTCGAGTACCAATATTGATTCAAATAATGTTCATTTCATATTCATTGTTTTTTCAGATTTGTTTGACTAGTGATGAGCCAAGTATTCAAAAAAATTGGAGCTGAACCAGCTTTTTACCGCACCTTTCTAGCTCATTTTCGGCACATTCTTATTCTTGTAAATCCATAACATTTATCTGATTATTTCAGGTTATGTGGACGTTCTCCATCTATCTGGAGTCCGTGGCTATCATGCCTCAGCTGTTCATGCTCACCAAGACTGGCAATGCCGAGACGATCACCGCCCACTATCTCTTCTGCCTCGGTCTCTATCGCGCCCTCTACATCGTCAACTGGATCTACAGGTGAGACACTATGAAAAGCTATTTAAAATGGAGTGAATATTCCAACACAAATATCAACTTGCATTATTATGGAAAAAGTAGTGTCATGTTATGGCGAAAATCAGAGAAACATCTCTTGCTAATGACACTTTCGGAAAATGAGTATAGAATGGATGTGCCAGACCTGAAGTTGAGGAAACACTTACTCCTCCCTATCACTGTTTTTAAAGGAGGAGTAAACTCAAAATTCAATTTTTGAAGCTATCATATGCAGTGCATAGAGCTCCACAACGATATGAAGCTCCGAAATTTTCACATTGATATCTCCATTCCGAACAGAGTTATAGTTAGTTGGCTGGGAGCCAGATCAGGGAAAGCTCAGGGAAGGGGTGAGATAGCACGCGACTTGAAGAGAGTGCGTCCCTATGTGAAACATATTCCAACCGGGCGCGCGTTTGCATTTACTCCTCCTTTAAAGGGATTGTGATGATGTGCTTCAAAGCGATTCAATTGTTTTATTGATTGATTCAAAGATTGTCTTATATTGCGTTATATATTTTAGATAAAATAGATATCGATGAATAACGTTGTCAAATCTAAGGGTCAATGAGATGGTTTTACTACACGCAATAACATTCGCAGATACTACAATGAGAACTTCTTCGACATCATCGCCGTCATCGCCGGTATCGTGCAGACTGTCCTCTACGCCGACTTCTTCTATCTCTACATTACCAAGGGTTCGTCCATCTCGACGACGACATCTTCTAATACGTCCTCTTGCAGTTATCAACGCCCGCAAGAACTTCGAGATGCCCGCGTAAGCGAGTGCACCAGCTGACAGCAAGAGTATCCCTCCCTCCCTCCTTCTCCTATCACACCTTCAGTGCTTCTTCCCTTCCCGTAGTAACATAGTCCCCCCTCGCATGGGTTTTCTCCCCCCCTCCCAACCTAGATGATATCGTGCATAAGCTTGTCACATTTGCATCTATAGCGGCGTTGTTGTTATGTAATTTATGAACAAAAGAAACTGTTAGTATGGATAAACTAAGTATTTAGCAACTATAGCCAATTGCCACGGTCACCCTGTCATCCAATGGACTCCTGCGATACGCATTGAATAGATCACATCTGTTCTTTCCCAAGCCGTAGATATTTATTGTTCCATCTCTTGATCAACCACTTTTTGTATGTTTATCGGGGAATTTGTCTCTTCTCTCCTTCTTCTTGAATGAATAAATGCCGTTCGAGGTTTGAAAGAATGGGAGGACGGAGAGGACATCGAAGGAGAGACGGGAGGGAATTGGATATACTTTAGATCGACTGGACCAACTCTCGAGAGACCACTTCGTACGCACTCCTTATCCATTTCCGAGTAGAGGATTTCCTTTCATCCAAACGAGGAGGTGTGTAGAGATATCAATAAATACTTCTTTATACTACTACGCAAAAATCGATATCTAGACTGGCTTCGATAACTGGACGGGCTTCCGGACGTTCACGTTGAATTGACCGGCACGATTATTGTTACCAGAAGGTCGATAAAAGGCGACGACGACGATCTCGCCGTCTTGCGCCAGAGTGTACGTCCGACTGCAATGATTGAATGGTTCTTGGTTGAAAATAAAGACACCCTTCACGTTGCCCTAGAAATCCCAAGTTTCCACTAATGCACACTCATTCCGAGTATACATTAGGAGTGTGCTCGAAGAATGGGAGAAACCCGAAGAGGACTGCACTTAATGAGAGAGAGAGAGAGAGACAGGCAGGGGAGCTACTTGAATTGGTTCACCGCCGTCGCCACAATAAGGGGACAATGCAATTTTAGTTGTCTCCGAATCCAACTCTACGGAGCTCTCGAAATGAGAGGATAGACAGAGGAAGGGAGTTGATCCAAAGAGGAAGTAGCGAATGTAAATGCAATAAAGAGAAAAGCTCCTCTTCATTCAACGAGAACGAGAATTGGAAATGGAGAAGAAACGAGCGACGAGAAAATTCGAGTTTACGATTCACCTCTTCGAGTTTGGAATAGTGCCGACGTTCTCGTTGGAGTCATTCAGTAGATTGACTTGGGCCACTCCGATTCCAATCTGCAAACAGTCCTCCATTCAACTGATTCCTCCCCTTCTCACAACCTCTTCCGTCGCTTTCCACACTATTTGAGTGAAATAATTGGTGCCATTCTGCCATCCAGGTGTTTCGAATTCGTACTTTTCATGCTCTGCATACCTGAGAAGATTATCCTTCTCTCTGTTTTCCTCTCGAATCTCACCAGTGTTCGACGGCAGTTTCGGGGTCTATAGAAGGAGGGAAGAATGTGATATTCTCGCCTACTCCGCTCAGCTCGCAATAAGTGATGTGTGCCTGGAATAGGAGATATTCCAGAGCACGAGAGGCGAATTGGGCTAAGAGAGAGGGGGAAGTGGAGGGGGCTCCCTCTCTCAAAGCCTAGAACAATTCTAATCGACGACTATGGAGGGGGGGACACAAAATATCGGGAGGAGGGTGGGGGAATGGCAGCTATAGAAGCAGTTCTCCCAAGGGAGCAAACGAGGCTATGAGAAGAAGCAATGGGCTAACGATGAGATGGACTGGGACGGAGAGATTCGGACCTGTTTGGCTAGCCTTTCTGCCCATTGTTGGGCGGAGTGTGCAAGGTCGTCACTCCATCGAAGAGGGGGAGATCCATGCTGCAAGAGGGAAGAGATTGGGGAGAAGATTGCACAGATGTGGAGGGAGATCAACACATGCTGCCTCTCCCTCGAGTCTCTCTCTCTCTCTCTCTTTCAGATTCACGCTCGTGAGGTATTGCTGCTCTCGACGTCAAAACAAGTGTTCACTTCGTCTCTCACTCCTATTCGACTCGCATCACAACAACCTCGCAGAGACGCCTTTTATCAAGCATACTCGCCGGATCAGCTTTCGTCGGCTTTTGAAAGAGAACACGCGAAGAGAAGGAAGGTAAGAATTAGGGGTTTGCTTGAGACTGCGAGTGATTGATGGACAAATGATGAAGTAAAGAAGAGCTCACGAGGAGAAAAAAGCTGTTGTGAAAGAAACGAAACTATGAATCTACAACTCACGAGCAATCGTCGCGTGTTGTGCGCGGAAATGAGCCCTTCTAGGAAGTGCTGACGGTCCTTCATCGTCTCTCAGCACATAGAAGACAGGAGGCAGGAAGTGAACTGCCTCCTCCTCCTCCCCTTCCCTCACTCCAGGCAGGAAACTCCGCCCCGTGTACCCCCCCCCCTCCCCTTCCTTCCAATTTAAATCCCATTGAGACGAACAATTTTGGTTTAGTTTCGTAATGAGGGGAGGGAGGATGATTAGGAAGCCCTTGTTCTCTGCTTGCGACTCGTTTACGCGATTGTTTATGCTTGCAGACGGGAAAAGAAACACTCAGTTAGCTGGGAGTGGAAACAAACAACTATCAGATAGTGTGAGAATTACAAGCAAAGTATCCAAGGTGAACTCGAGTAGGTGTTCAAGGCAAATTATTAGTTAGCTAGAGGGAAGCGGAGAAGGGAGAACGGTTATGAAGACATTCGATCTCGAATGAGAAGAGAAGCATGCCGTATGACTGCACTCAAACAACGTTTACAGAATATAATATAGGAAAACAGAGGCGACCTTCTGAAAATGGATAAGAAAGGAGACAAACAGCATCATGCATACTTTCATCAATCACCTAGAACAAACGATTCGAATAATCTTCAATCGGAATATATGAGGCCATGAGCCAAGTAAGAGAAGATAAGACAATATCGATCTAAGAGCATTCACATCTTGAAAGAATTGTAGACTTGTCCATAACAAAGCTAAGCTAGAAGTGGTGCAGAGGGAAGAACGTGAGAGTGGACTATATCAGACGAAGCTATACACATCTAAGAATGCGCTTAGATAAGGAAAAACGATTCATTATGATTTGATAGGCTAAAATGCACTTGGCTCATCGACGAGTTCGATGATCTAGAACTCTTCTAGGACAGAGGAGTTTAAGCTGGCCTCGATTAGATGTGACATCGGAAGGAAGGGACAGGAAAGAGTGGGGAAGAGCGCCGTTTGCATGCGATGTAATCAAATAATTTAGAGTGAAGCACTAAAGGCGCACTTGGAAAGATGGGACGACTGTGAATGTGGAGGATTAGGAGAGGAAAGGGAGAAAGGAGAGGAAAGGGAGAAAGGACGGGAACGACATGGGCAAAGGGCGTATCTGTCACTCGATAGGATGAAGAGAAGGAGTATGGGAAGGCGCAAATCTGATCAGAATTATTATGACTACTACGTCACCGAGGGGGCTACTATGCTCATTGGCGGATGGAGATGACAGCAATTTGCAGAGGGAAGGGGGAAGGGGAAGAGGTCTAGAAGAGCTTGTGCTTCCTCTTCAGGTTGATTCTCTTCCACTCGGGCAACTTGTAGAACTCGATGGGCGACATTCCGAAGAGCACTTCGAATTCGTCGCGGGAGAGATGACGTTCGAGATGCTGACGATCTACCTCATCAGGAAGCTGCAATTTGTTTATCTTATTTGTGGAGTGATTTTCTAGTTATTATTGAAATATCAATGGACACAGATATGGGAGAAATATTCGGCAGCGGAATAAATAGGTGCAATTGCGCTCAAGATTAGCTTCGTCAACCCACATCTTTGTTCGTCGTCTGCAGTTGTTCGAGGGGGAAGATCCTTGCTGGCTTGCTCATATCGGGGAGCGAGCTGCGAAGGGCTGGCTTCACCTCGGCTGCGGGCCTCATTGGTGTCGGCTTGTCGTAAATGCCCACGTGCGATAGTGAGTCTTAAATAATTGTATTTTACACATGCTTCTTTTCGTGAAATATCAAATGAGAAATAGAGAGCAACGTACGCTCAGAGTAGTGCGTTGAGATGGTCTGGTCGAGCTCGCCGGTGCTCAGGTTGTGTCCGAAGGCGTACGCATTAGGCAGCGTCGCGGCTCGCATCGTGTTCGCCCTGAATTAGGGATATATTCCAATATTTCAGAATAGAGTGTGGAAAAATGTCGAAAGACGTTATCCAACCTGCTGTCTGGGATGTGGAAGCAGGGAAGAGTCGCTCCTCCATCTCTGCTTCCTCCCTGCCACACCACCCACGGCTTAGGACGGTTCATGTGACGAGAGGGTGCTGAGAGAAGATTACGGTAATACGGTAGATCAAGGGAGCAACTCACAAGCATTGATTGGAGTGTCATAGCGGAACTGAAGATGTGGCATCTTCTTGGCCGAGGGCGTTCGAGAGGCATTGCGTGGATCCCAATGGAGTGGTAGCCTAAAAATATCCGTTTAGACTGTAAGCAGGCACTAAAATTGAATTTCCTTGTATAAAATTTTTCGCTCTTTCGAATATTGAACGTTTCTGAATCAATTAAAAAATATTATTAGGTTGATGCAAAAGTCTTGCGGTTTTTTGATATTTTGTCTTCCATCTTCCTTTCAGTTTGACCGATGACCTTCCGTATATTAATTACTAATGAGGCCTTGCATACTCTTTCATATGCGCACCCTATCAGCATTGCCCAAACGGAGAGGGGAGAGCAGGGCAAAGTTAAAATTGCGAACATTTATCCATCGAAAACGACACATTTTTCAACATTCTGTTTCCTCTGAAGCATGAGTGCTCAATTCCTGGTGGTTATATGAAGCTCCCATCTTTACCCAATACATACTTTTTCTCATGGATGATGGAAGTTACATCCTTTTGAGAAAAAATGACTACATATTGCATTTTTTATGTTCATTTCGCATATTTTTGGAAAATGAGAAATTCAAATTTTCTGAAACGAGAAAGGTGCAGGCGCCAATATTTTTTTCAGAGAATAAAGCCTCTTAATGGATGAATATAGCGCACTCATAGCGAAGCCTATATGCTTGGTCTTCGATGCAAAAAATCCGAAAAAGTTTCATGTAACCAGAATCGAAAGCATATTTTCAATAGCATGTAATTCGGTCCAAACTTAATCGAGAGACAGCTCTAACATATTTTCTGAAAGGGTATACGTAATACTTCTCAGACATCAGTATGGGCAGGTTTCGTGAATTTTGACAACAATATCCAGTAAAATACATTTAATGCAAAATTTTGAGAATAAATTTTAATTGGCTTTATCATAATTTATTGCGTTGATTGCGATATCGGATTGATTGAAATGCGTGTATGTAAAGTACAAACATACCTCTAAACATTGCTATGTTTATTAGTCATCGTGATTTGGGACGAGAGAATTATGATAGTTCAAAGCAAGGACACAAAAAACCGCAAGACTTTTGCATCAACCTAATATTTAGGGAAAAAATAGTTGACCTCTGCTTCTTTCCGCTCTCCTCGATGTTCTGCTTCATAACTGCAGCAATGGATGAGTTGACCTCCAGTTTCTCGAGCATCTGCACCGTCTTCTTCATCTTCTCCTCATCGTACTTCTCCGAATCAGAGAACTCGTCGTCCGAGACGTCGTTCTCGATCGACGATGACGACAGACGTCGCTTCAACTCTGAAAAGATTTCTGCGTAAATTTGCTCCTACTCCTTGCGCCATGCAGTAAAAACGCACTTTGTACATCTCCAGACATAACTTTGGTAAGTTATATATTTTTCTGCATGTATTATTATGCAAACTCAATGCTCTACCCACCCTCTACAGCGTAAGGGTATGGTGGTGCGGGGAAGTCGTCTCTCTCGATGGCTGGCACCTCTCCCTCTGCGGGTGCATGACCCGCAGGGTAGTGGGCCATCTCGATCGGCTCCTCGTTGTCCATGTGAGGAGACTTGCACCGGTGCACTTGATTCGCGTCCTGCTTATCCATGTCCTCAGCTGCAAGCAATCGATTGCTTAGATCTACCTCAATCACCATGCTACCGTAATCTCGATTCTACAGTAGCCTTATTTCTACATACAGTAATGAGAACTCACTCAGTCTCTGCATTCCAGTCTTCAGCATCGACATGCGTGACTTTCGGATCTTGATGGGCACTGAAACATAAGTGGTTGGAACCAGGCGTAGATCAACTTCTCCTACCGATGGGATGATGGTACTGGGGTGGGGCGGGGTCGTGCACGGGGATGGGCTGCTTCAGCTGCGTGTGTTCATACTCGGGTAGGGAGTACATGTATGTGCAATGCTGGCCGAAGGTAGCCTGGTACTTCGGTTCGTTGCCCGATCTGGCTGCAGCGCCACCACGAGCCGATGGCTGAAATAGCGACAATGTACGCTCAAAAATATTTCTCCTATTTTCCCCATATATTTTATGATTCAGATTTTTCTGTTTTTATGTTTACCTCACACCGCATTCGAATCTGTCAATTACACACTGTGTATTATGAAATGGAAAACAGCTTCCCAGCGTTGCTTCCCCTTTCCGCTCGTTTAGCGTTTTTTTTCCGCTCTAGAACAAGGAGCGACAGTGCGCCTAATGAAGCGTATTGAGACGAGTTCGGCATTGCGAAACGCGTTAATGAGCCGATTAGACTGTGCTCAACATAGACACTTCCTTTTTAACCTGATCATTTGAACTGAGTAAAATAAAATAAAAATATCATCTACTGTTCAGATCGAAAATCAGTGCATCGATTTTCAAATAAAATAGTTAAAGGGTTGCTCTTTGTACACTTCCTTAAATTGGAGAAGCAGTGAGAGCCACCTCGATTTTCTTTTACGTTTTTTTTTCTTGAAAAAAGGATAGATTTCACAGGTCAATGAGATATTCCGGTTTTTTCTTTGATCGATTTCACATTCTTCTTACAATTGTTCTTAATTCAACAGCAGGGGAATCTTTCAATTCACTCACAGCGATGTTCTCTGTAGTCCTCGCGTGCTCGCAGGAGGGATGCCAGATCTCATCGGCCTGCATGCACATCTCCACTCCGTCTCCAAAGTGGTCACCGCAGCGAGAGCATCGGGCGCAAGTAGGATGGAACTTGTACGCACCCGCCTGGAAAAAAGGAGGTTACGGTAGCCATGACTGCAGTACGTGCTTGATATCTAACAAAGCTACGGTGGACGCAAAGCTGGTAATGACACGGGCTCTGTAGTGCTGATTGTGGTAAGGCTTACATTATCACTGATAATGGAAGTTATGGTAGCACTAGAAACGTTAGGAATTATCATATAGCATCACGTGCGTACCTGGAGAACCTTGCCGGCGATGAACTTGCTGCACTCGTGACATCGCACGCCGAACTTCTCGTTGAAGTCTCGAAGGCAGAGAGGCTTGCCCTCTGCAGCCATGTACCTAAACCATTCTTCTGTGATATCTCATGCAATTATGTGTAATTCTTCTTGATGATTAATATGAAAATAATGCCAAAAACAGCATATTTTGTCTCTTTCATGAACGAAATGATTACTCACTCTCCCTGTAGCACGGCTGCGCACTCGTTGCACTTGAAGCAGTAGACATGCCAGCTCTGTCCGAGGGCGAACAGCACCTGCGTCCTCTCTAGTGGCTTGTCGCACGCGGCGCAGTCTGTAGAGAATATCATTTCTTTTGTGGCATATCATTCTCCGATAACACAAAATACCATGATGCATCATAATTTCTCCGTGTACACTGTATTACATGCATTTAACCGTGCTTTTGAATTTTTTGTTGACTTTTTTTTTGTAAAAAATCTCGTCCGTTGGCCTTACAGCCCTCAGACTCAAGTGAGATTTTGTCTACTGCAGTGGACTCAATTTGGCCTCTTTCTCCCTTTCTCTCGATTTCACTTCATTGATTGCCTCTCACTGGGTTCTCTGTTCTTTCCCATCCCTCTGAGGAAGGACCTTGGCCCTCGTTCTCGCCCTCCTCCTCTTCTCTCTCCCTCTCTCTTCTCGCACGTCTCTCTTTCCACCAATTGGTTACTAATCTTCCCCTCTATACTTTCTTCACCCTCCCCCAAAAACGTAGCGGAGTGGGGAGGAATAAACAGTGAGAGTGTGAGAGAGGGCCATGAAGTCAATCCAAGTGTAAGGGGGAGATGAGGGGACTAAGGGGGTCGAATGGGGCCTCTCTCTATGCCCTCCCTTCATTCCCATTCCTCTTCCATCGATGTTCTCTCCGTCTATCTCATTTGTTATGGGGGGATGATGGACGTGGAGAGATGGAAGAGATATAACGAAGAGGAAGGAGTGAGTGTGAAGTTGAGACAGAAGGACGAGAGAGGGGGCGATGGAGAATGGACAGTTGATGGATATGTGTGAACGGCCTACAGATTACACCGGATTCTTATTGATCAGCGATGATTCTGAGTGATCCGAATGCCTGCTGTACACTTCTCCATCGCTTTCTTTCTCTCATAACAGCACTTCCGGTTTCTTCATATTCCTCATAGTAACAAAACGAGTGGAGAGAGTCTGACGTCCAGGGGGGCCCTCGTGGACAATAAAAGTGGTTAGTGGGAAGAGAAGCAGAGCGAACCCTCTGTCGAGACCCCTTCTCCAGTCTCCTTACACAGTGATCTCCCCCTTCCTCTTCTCTCCTTCCTTCCTCTATCCGATCCGATCAATAGCCAATAGGTACAACAACGCTCATGGGATATGCACCATGTATCTCTTTCACTCTTTCTATCCATTATGAGCACACTCAAACCGGAGGGAGAATGGGAAAAGGAATCAGAGTGGGACGAAAAAGAGAGAGAGAGAGAGAGAGTCGCTAGCAGTCCCGGCCCAACCCATGCATTTCCCTATTTAGTGAATGCATTATGAGACAGGGGCCTCACACAGATGTTTCACTCCTCCACCTATCTCTAACCATGAATCAGTTCTCGTTTCTACACATCGATCTGACTCACTGGAGGGTGATCCGAGTGGAGAAGAGGGTGGATGGTGTTGGTGGAGGGTTCCTCCGGGTGACTGGGTCACTGTGGGCTGCTTCGAGTGCCCGTTGGTCGACTTCTGGGGACTGGGTCCACTGGATTCAGCCTGGACGGAGATCTGCTTCGACACCATCTTGTAGTCCTCGAGGCAGAGATAATTGCCATCGGGTGTGGGGAAGAACCGCTGGTCGGAGAGTGGCCGTCCGCATCCTGAAATGCAATGTTAATGCGAAATTTTGTATAAACTTTTTTATCTTATTATTGAACCTACGAAATTTTCTCTATGAGATAGCTATTTTTCTTCGAAAAGTCGAGAGGTGGAATTGCATGAGCTATTCGCTTGACCACTAAGCTCGTCCCTCGGGGCGAAATCTTATGCCGGGCAGATCTCTGTGTTAGTCGTCCTATCGAATGTCAGCTCATCCCTTAGACTATCCCCTCCCTCTCGAGTAGCTCCTATTTGCCACCTATGAGTAGTGGGTGTGTTTGGGCAATGGATGCGACCATCTTCGGGCACTCTCAGACTTCCCCTCGAGAAAGAACAAAAGAGGAAGGGAGAGGACTGGAATCGATGAGATGCAGCATTGAAATCAAGCAGTGGAAAAGACTCCAAAGAGAGCGGAAGGAGACATTTGCACTTCTTTCCAATTGACATCGGAATACAATGGATTATGTATGAGAAAGATCACGCGAGTCCTCCTTTCTCAACCTTTTCCTTTCCGACAACCCATAGGCTTAATTGTAACAATAAATATCTATTGATATCGGCACGTCTTTTAACCTCAACGCTTGCATACGGTACAAACCATTCAGAAATGTATGGTATTCCTACTTGATGCTTTTGCTGGTATTTATGCCGATTTTGTTGAATATTCTACCAGACACATACAGACAGCAGTTTTTATGCTACCACATGCACGTGTAAACTTGAAATTTTCAAAAATTGAGAGTATTTATAGGTCAATTAGTGTAAATGAACTCACTTGCACATCTAAAGCACGCTAGATGGAAGTATTTGTCCTCTCCAGTCTTGAATGCTTCCCCCGATAGCTTCTTCTTGCATGCCTCGCACTTTTTTCCTGCAACATTGTCGGTGATTGATGGAGTTTCTCGAATGAGTTCATCGATTTGGTTCCTCTCTAAGATTAGATTACGAGTCAGAACCACTCAAAAAGTGCCTTCTCTCTCCCCAGAGAAGAACACATTTCGCTAGCGAGAGTAAACACACAATCGACGTTTGACTCTTTCTCTCCTCTCTATATCTGAACCTTCCCTTTCCCATGGATTATGCATGACTCAAGGGGATCATCACACCTTCCTATCTACGCCGAAACAATCCGAGAAGGAGGGAGAAAGAGATGGGGGCGACTGATACTGATCTACCCTATGAACAGATGCTCAGCAAGAGAGGCAAAATGTTGTTCCAGTAAGAAAGGAAGACGCTTACGCATTTACATTTTCTTTCAGATTCAACCATTTTGTCTCCTCGGAATCTGAATCAGCTCGTGGCTTCTCTTTTCTTTCCACGTATTCCCCCTCTCGATTTCTAATTGAGCGACACTCTCGAACAAGAAAAAGCAGATTAGTTTCCAACTAAAAGCGGAACTTCCTTTCTCGTAAGGAGAAATGGAACGACAAAAACACGAGGCTAATTGAGTGACAAGCGCCCTTTAGCCCATCTGACCGATCAGTCACAAATCTGATTCACGCACCCTTTTCCCTCTCAATCACCGCTCCCTGACTCAGAACGCCCCAATCGGTATGCAAATTATCTAAATAGTGTAAGAGGACTCACCCATTCTCGGGAGGGGGAAGGAGATGGAGAGAGGAGACGAGCTAGAGACAGAGAGCCAAGAGAGACTCGGGGGGAGAAGAGGGAGGGGCACCGATCGATTCTCTTCCCCTCTCTCTATCCCTCTCTCCACTCCTCCCGCTTGATTCTTCTCCTTCTCTCTGTAGGATATCCTCTCTGTCCCTTCTCGATCCCCAGCTGCCACAAAGAATAATCAAATCTCGATGCACAATGAATACTCGGCCGACCCTCTTTTTGAGTGAGACGCAAGGACAGCTAATTAGCAGAGGGGAAATGCTCGTCAGATGGAGCACAAATCTACTGATCTATCCACGATCATTCTCTGTTGTGCTTGATCATTCTGAGGAACGTGTGGAATGTTACTCTTCCTCTTGCCCTTTCTTCCATTAGATGGTCGTCATTTGGAGGGAGGGAAGGGAGGATCTCTTGCCTCGTTGTCCTTCCCAATTGGGAGACACTACAGCATCGGAGATAGAGGGAGGGGAGTCTCCGGGGAGGAAGCGAAGAGCTGTGACCAATCTTGCAGAGGGAGACATCTCCAATCAGAGCAGGAGAGGAGGGAGACACGCACTGTTTAGCCCTACCTTGTTTGCACTATCTCACGCATTACCTGAAGAATGTGGAGAATTTCCCCCCATCCATTGTTAAGACTTGTCAAATAGAGTAGATGATTTTACATTATTTTTTGCCCAACAGTTTTAATAATTGCCCTCAAATACCTAAAAATATACATTACCAGTAAAGTATTAGTGCTTATGACGACTATGGTGAAGATACGCGTCCTTGGGTCCCGCGCGGAAGATCCTGGCAGCCGCTTGGGGGTACTGTGCAAATGACCAATGCGTGGTGACCCCGCTTGACCGTTCAAATGTTTCCAGTTTTAACGTACGTTTTGGCACCTTATTTCATAGTTTTGTATTTTATAGCCGATGTCCGAGAGGTCAGAGTCGGTGTCTCCCGAGTTGGGAGAACCAGACTATGAGAAGGATGAAGACGAGGATGTGGAAGAGGCGAGGAGTGATGGAAGTGGAGAGACGGAGGAGGACAACCAGAGTGAGGAACTGGGAGTGGTCAACGATGACGTCGTCGAAGAAGGAGGAGAAGAAGACGAAGAGGACGAGGAGTCGAGTGAAGAAGAGGATGAAGAGAGTGGAGAAGATATGGAAGAGGACAAGGAGGATGAGGCCATGGATGAAGGAACGGCGAATGGAAGGAAGAAGGCATCCCGTCGGAATCATCGGCGCGACGTAGAGTTCAGTGATGAGGACGGTTAGTGTTGCTAATAATTCTAACCTTCTTTTTAGTCAACAATTATATTTTTGCGATGTACACTTGATAGTAATCTTATTGATTCTAATGTGGCTAAAATTAATGTGATTCACCTTTCATTATCATCTCATTACAGATGAGTTGGGCGCACTGGCAGATATGTCCGAATCCAGTGGCGACTCTGATATCGAGGAGGAATTCCCGGCGTACATTGAGCGACCACGACTGTGCAAGCATCTCACTGTGTTTGGAGAGTGCGATGAACGGCAGTGCGAGTGCCCCGGGTTTAGGTTGGATACTTATTTCAATGTAATCAAAAATCATAATTGCAAAATGAATTTATAATATTTACATACCGATAGCTAGAAGAAAATTTTTTTGTGATTAATAATTATCATTATTATTCTTTATCTGGGAGACAGAGTCCAATAGTCAAAGTTCTCTTCATCAATGAAATCATTGCAGACTCGAGTTCATGTCACGGCGTGCCCTGTTCAGTGTAGACAATGGAGTTGGAGACTCGCCTCAGATCGCCGAGTGCTATGCTTGCGGCCACAAAATGTGTTAGTTTTGTTGTTGTTAATTTCGGCATTTTTGACGGATACCTTGGGTATGAATGAGGACATTATAATTTAATCAAATTTGTATGGCATCAATTAATGACATTTTTTACACGATGGACGGAAATGATTACTCCATTTTCTATTTTCCAGCAAGTCACTTCACCGGTATTCGCGATCTGTCGGTCGAAGATGTCGATCGTCTATCCGATATTATGGATGACGTCGACGTCGCTCACGATGCCATCAAAACAGCTCATCCATTCATTGCATCGGTAGGTCACATGTTCAATGCCACCTACAATATACAAAAGAAAATCATTCACGAATTTATGACTGTAAATCAAACTTTTTTTCTTATTCCAGCACATGCTTAACTTCTACAAGCACGCCCTCATGGCGCTTCGCCTTCTGAACCCCGACGCGATAACTGATCCCTTCCGAGTTGGAGATGCCCTCCCTCCATTCGATAGACCCTCAGTGGAGACATTAATGCGCCACTACCTCGGACTAAATACTCCCACTGATCAGTGAGTAATTTTAGCTATGTATGTGACAAAAAAATAAAAGTGAAGGTGTTAACCATTTCTACGCAGGAGCGAACTGTGCCACCCCATCGTCTGATGGGGACAGTTTCAAATTTTTCGCTGATTGTGCTGTCAAATACAAACCCATTCTTCGCAGGGCTCTCTCTCGACCGATGTACATGCATGCTGGCCGTTTCATGACTGAGTTCAACAGATGGCGACCACCTCTTCCCGAATTCTTCCACCTATGCCATATCGGTGAGATATCAATTACTTCTTAGCATTTCTTGATTTCTTCAATCGTTCATCTACCTCATTATTCACACGTTAATGCCTTTTCATCAATAGTTCCACTGCAGATCAGGGTCAGTACGTGGATTTCCTGGACAAGTGGACGGTTCATTGCGCGTTGCCCGAGATCTTCCCTTCACTCAAGCAGCACGAACCAGTGCACGTATTCGGAATAAACGCGCTCTTCATGTATGCGAGGTGAGAATGCATAGCTCTGCGGTTTTTATGTTTATGGTGATAACAATAGATTGTCTCCAGGTTTCTGAAACGTACTTCGAAAGACACCGAAGAAGATCCGATGCGGAAGGATCAGTTCGTCAATGATCCCATGGTCAGTAGTGGTATTTCAGACAAGTGCATTACACATATACATAGTGAATATTAATAGATTTTGTTCACATTTTATTTAACAATGTATGATTTATTTACACCCTATCTCTTCAGTCCACAATGGAGATGCGTCACTTCTGTCGTGGTTTCTTCCGGTATCTCTACGACGCGAAGAAGCGAAATCCCGAGAAGTTGCGGTACATCAAACCCCATCTGCACCCGAGCTTCCAATGGCCGATCTGGGACAAATTGTCTGATCTGAGAGAAGGAGGAATCGGACCAGAGACCAGACAGCATCTGAAGACCATGCACAGGACCCTCGTTAGTTGCTTCAATTTATTTCCCTAACCTCATTCTACGACAAACAGCTAGGTTGACTGATTCCGTGACCCTGCTCACGACATTGAACACTAATATCATAGTTTTGATTTTTTTCATATATTGTAAACTGGAGTATTGGGAAAAGAGGGGCAAAAAATGTAACTCAGTTTCGAATTTCAGAAAGCTGCTGATAAGGAGCGAAATATTGGCAATATCCCGCATGAAATCATGATGAAGACGTGTCTGAAGATGGTAATGAACGAGAAAGAGAAGGCGAAGGATAAGGATAAGGATATGTTCCTGACTGAGGTGGCGAGAGGAGAAGTGGCCAGGAATGAGGAGAGGGAAGGAATTATCAGGTGAGCTATGAATTATTTAAAATTAATGCATAACATAAAATGAGAAAAAAAGTTCTCAAATTTCGATAGCTTATCTCTACGGCAAACAACTAGGGTAACTCTTCATTAAGAAACTCTTGAAAAACGATTGTTCATTCAGATTCATCAACGTCAAGCACCACGTGGACGAGATGACAGCGAGAGAGAATCTCGTATGGCTGCTCCAACTTCAAAATCTCTTCTCCATCCAACTTCCAAAGATGCCGAAAGAGTACATCACTCGACTCGTATTCGATGATCGACACAGAAACCTCGCCCTGGTCAAGAAAGGTAGCCATTATTTCGTCCGATATGTTCAGAAATAGTTGAATATTTCTGGTGAAAGATGAGCATCCCTGACTGAATACCCCTAATTTGACACAGTACTAGCAGGGTTCTCAAGAATTTGGAAAAAAACGGATGGATCTACTCCCTCCTAAGTTACTCTCACCTAAGTTCAGCGCTAATTTTCATATTCATTGTGGAATGGGTGATGCATTGCAGACAAGGGCGTCATCGGAGGGATCTGCTATCGTCCCTTCAAGGAGCAGGGATTCTGCGAGATCGTGTTCTGCGCCATCACTGCGAATGAACAAGTGAAAGGATACGGAACGCATCTGATGAATCACATCAAGGAGTACATGGTGAACATTTGTTAATTGATCATTCTTAGCAGATCTCTTACAAATTAGATGGTGCTCATCAGGTTTACATTAAAGTCGTATATAGCCGTGACCAGATCGTGGTATTTTTGGAGTCAGTAAGTGCCTAAAATCTATCGATTTTGATTGGCTCAAATAATAGTCGTGGGACACAACGACGCCTTGTGCCAGCAAGCAGTGCATTCTATAGGGAATCAGAGTTGTAAATTTATAAGTTCATAATTCAAAGTTATCAGGTTGGTGCAAAAGTTTCGTTACAAGGCATTTTGCATATTTTCTTCTGAATACTTCTTCTTAATTAAATACCACCTGGGTATTGTTTGAGGCAGTGTTAGGCCATAACAATGGTAGGTTTCTAACGGATCGGTCGAATGTCATTCTGTAGAAAAACAGTGATAAGTGAAAATTTGCAAAATTACCCTGTTTTTGGGTATTCGGCACAAATAATCGCAAAAACTAAACGAATTCCAAACATCTCCCAGCTTTCGGAGAAACTGATGCGGATGGGTGGATGCTTCCATTAAACACGTTAAATGGGAGTCTCGGGCTTCCACGGATTACTAGTGAGGCGAAAAATATCGATTTCGTCGTTCAAATTTGAGGTTCAAATCCATAATTGCGAAATCTCTCGAATGGAAAGATGAATCTTTATGAACTTGCTATGGTAGCATCCTCATGGTAGGTACTTCTGATAATGTTTTATGTGAGACTCGAAGCTCCTCCAGAAAAATCTCCCTGTGAAAATATTCAAAATCTGACAGATGCACTGCTTCACAATTCCGGAATACGAGCCTATTTTCTCAGATTGTTTTTCGGCTGATGCTGATCACTCGCAACAGTAGAATAGCTAGTCATCATACTTCACGAAAATGGTGTTGAAGCGGCGCAATTATTTCTGAGCAAGGAGTAGTTATCAATCAAAAAGTTAAAAAAAATTGCAATTTTCAGAATTTGGAATGCTGTCTCATAGGTACTACTGATTGAGAAAGTACGATGCCATGTGCGCTATGTAGAGCACACATGTACTAACATTATACAAGAAACCACATGAGGACTGTTCATGACCGAAGCTAGATAGTGCTCGAAAACATTAATCGTGATTTTGTAACGAAACTTTTGCACCAACCTAATATATTTAATATTTAACAATTTTGCAGGCGCAACGCTACGAGATTCCGCATCTGCTCACATTTGCTGACGAGTTCGCTACGGGATACTTCACCAAGCAAGGATTCACGGAGAAGCTGGGCATTCCCAAGGAGAAATACGGCGGATTCATCAAGGAGTACGAAGGAGCGACGCTCATGGGATGCTCCCTCAATTCCGAGTCAGTTTTCACTATATTCCCTTGGTTCACTACCCAACAAGTCAAAGAAATTGTCTTCAATACGGGAGAAGCGATTATATCACTAAATTTTGATTTTTGCAGCTTCAATTACACTAACTTCTCTGGATGGGCTCGCGTGGCACGAGACATGCACGCTGCTCTCTTCGACGTGGCCTTCCCAGGGACGAAGGCGTCCAAGACATTCGGAGGCATTGAGCACATCTTTGCAGAGCACGAAAGGCATTGTAAGTAGTGGTTTGTAAATTGATTCCTTCGATCGATAATTTGAGTTGCTCATTTCCAATCAATAATATTCACTTCAGCCAACGATCCCCTCCCTCTTCGCATGATTCCCGGGATGTCCGACTACGATCACAAGCATCGGAAGCCAACGGCAGATCCAGAACTCGAAACGAAAATGAAGAACATCATGGTGAAGTTGAAAGCGGACGCGCACGCATGGCCATTCGAGGAACCAGTCAATCCTGAAGAGGTGAGAGACAGGGGGTATACTTACTATTAGACTAATATTAAGCCAGCAAGGGGATTGCAGAATTGCCTGAGAACAAAGCAACCCTTCTGCATTGCTCATTTTCAGGGGTGAAGTTTGAAATATGCATTATAAGTCTCATTTTTTGATGATTTCTTCAGTCTGATTTTGTTTTGCAGGTGCCTGAGTACGGGGAGTACATCACTTTCCCAATTGATCTCTTCACAATAAGCCAACGAATTAGGGAGAAGTACTACATGCACGTGAGTTCCATTCCCCATTCCGGATACAACGAAAGTGAGAGCAAAAAGAAACAACGCAAGGTGTGAGAACATCATGAGAGAGACAGAGATCACTGCTTCGTTGCCCTTTGACCCCCTCTTTCAATTTACAGGAGCGTCTATTCATCGCCGATCTCAATCGACTCTTCGACAACTGCTACAAGTTCAACGGCGTCGAGACCATCTACTACTTCTGCGGATTCAAACTGAATCAACTCGCCATTAAACTAGTCAAGAAGGAATTCCCCAGAAGTGATTTGCAAGTGCTGATCGCTGAGTGGGAACCGACCTACTCGGAGTGATCTACCCCCCCCCCTCTGTATAGAATAAGTTAAACATGCATCTTGTTGTGGCCATTCCATCTTTTTTGTACATACTAAACTAATCAATAGTCCATTTCATGCTCATTCTGGTACGCTCTCAGTCATCAACTTGCAATTTTCGACTGATCTCCTGTCAATTTATCTCTTCCGAAGTATTTGAGTCTCCTTAAGTTGGAACTGATCTCTTAACTGCTCTCTAGAGCATGGTAATGCTCAATAAAGGCTCTAACAGTGATCCTTTGTCCGTCTCATGCACTCTAAAAATACTCTCACACTCTTTTAGGAACACTTTCGGCGGCTTTCCCAATTTAGCCTGAGCTTGATCTGTCTTCTCTCTGCAACCAGGAACAAAGGGAATTGAGGTTAAATCTAATGAAATGGATTAGAAATATGATCGCCATTGAAATTTTGCACCTTCAATATGGGTCTCCAAGGCCGCTTGTACTCAACCAAAGTGAAAGTGAGAAAAACGGCTCTCGGTGAGTAAGTGAATGCAACCATTCGATCATCAATCGATAGAGCAAACGATCGGGAAAGGGAGGAAAATCTAGAGTAATCAAAAGCCCCCTCCAGCCATTACGTGAATAGGAAGTGCGAAGGGACTAGAGCCTATCATCTCTTTTCTCGTGGTCTAATTAACATTTTACGACTGAAATTCCTGAAAAAACACCCTGACGAGAAGTCAACGAACCTGAACAAGCTAAATAAATTAAATGTGTTATCAAAAATATAACAATAAAGTTTTCTAATTTTCCAATAATAACTTATGGTATCACACATCTTCGCAGGTCATAGAGTTCCAACGTATCTGCTCTGATTCTCACAATGGACAAAATTAAATTCAAGAGAACGGGGAGTTTCTTTTTATAGTTGTCCTCGTTTGTGCCGAAAGGAGAGGAGAATGAGGAGGAGGAGTGCTCCCTAGCTAATCCCTCGTTTTTGCCACTCTAGCTCCGCCCTTTCCAGGTATTTATGAAACGAATCCTCGATCCTCTCAAATGAGCTTTCCCTTGCGTGTGCCGAAGTGTTTCATTGAATCATTGATCTATTTTGTTTGTTTGTTTCTACCCTATTTTGCGACTTACCGTGCTCCTCTACCTATTTCGTTCGAACAGTCAGGGCATATTGACCCAACCGGTGGAGTCTGTCACATAGAGCATCCAAGATGCGGCTTGCCACCAATCTCGCACTTATTTTTATTGGTGAGTAATGATAGACTTTTGTCTAATGATGAACAATGTTCCAGTTCTGGTTTACGCTGCCTATTGTAAGATTCCTTCGGTGGACAAAAGAGGAGCCATGGAGAAAATGAAGGTTTGGTGTTTTCATGAGCGTCTATCTTCATATCGTTGATGCTCTCCAGATGACTGACAAGGAGTACAAGAAAGTAGTGAAGATGCACCAGTCATGGTACGCACAAGCAGTTCACTCCCTACTTGGAGCAATGTCCAGAAAGCTCATCAAGGACAATAAAGAGTGAGTCAGACTTCATCGTTCTTGCAATGCCCGACCATCTTCAGCGACGCTGACATCCGAAAGGCATTCATCGTCTGCTTGGATGAAGTTGAGGAGGAGGACGCTGTGAAGGAGTCAGCCAAGTGCCTCGCACACGCATTCGATGGAACTCTAGTGAGCAGGCATATTCATACTCATTCGATGCCTCTCTTCCATGTCTCCTCATATCGCGAGAAGATGGCACAAGATCGCTACTCGTTCATCGACAAAACTCTCGTAGTCACCGATGCTAACAAGGACTTCCTCCGTATGCGATGTTATCCGTGAAACAATCTCCAATTGCATTTAGAGCGCCCTCATTCTACCAGAGAAGTTTCAACGCCTGTCAAGCCTAAGGAGAGCTACAGCACCTCGTTCGTCACTGAGAAGAGAAAGAAGAGGCGAAAGGGACTCAAGAAATCGCATAGGAGAAAGAAGCTCTCTCATCACAAGAAGAACCGAGGGGAAATGAACAGGTTCGGTTTCATAAAACCTCCAATTTCCAAGTGAACCGTTTTTCAGTTTCTCGAGTCGTTCCAAGCGGTCAATTACGGAGCTGTTCGATGTGGGGCCTGAGAAGAGGAAAGTGAAGAGAGTGGGAGAGATGCCTTCGCTCCTCTCTGCCGATGGATCGGAACTGGTGCAAACTGCAAGGATGGTGAAGAACATCCTGAAGATCACCAAGGACAAACCCGTAGAGAATCTCCCCTTTGAATTCACGATGGGAAGGATCGAGAAGGTAATATTCTTAGTTGAATTAAGAACAATTTCAAAGATTTAGTTGAGAGCAGCTCAAGTCGAAGAGAAGACAGAGAAGGGATACAGGAGGAGGATGCTGGATTCGGTACTTGGCAAGGAGCACCCGCTCAAGGATGCAATCCAGAAGAAAAAGACCGTGTCGGGAGAACTCAAGTAGGTCGCGTCGTTCTTTCGCATCTTCAGTATTTCAACTTGCAGGAAGCTTCTTCCGAAAGAGTTGAGGCCTCTCACTGACATTCTCCAGCAGGTGCCAGGCATCGAGAAGGAGGGAAGAGATCGAGTACTCTCTCCACGATTCCTTCCCTTGTTCCCCCGAGAGCAAACCAACGATAAGTTGTGAGTTAATAAAGAAATTTAAGCTCTATCAGGTGCAACAAACTCCTTTTTCAGCGGTCTTCTCTCTCCCGAGATCATGCCTCTCTATCGCGTGCCTGCACTACTCAATGCAACTGGAATGAAGTCGAGAGACAGGAATTCTCTCCTCTCGCTCATCCTCGAAACTTCTGGTCAGAAATCGCCGAAATAATGCAGTTAACTAATTGAATGCAATCGCAGGAACGGTTGACATTATTGAGGAGGCCATAACAACTGTAGGAAAAGCGCGCAACTTTGGACTCGGCGAGGATCTGAACGAGATCACTTCGGTATGTGGAGATTTCGATGAATTGATCTCGATAGATTCATCGCAGTTGATGACAAAGACGTTCAACGATCTCAAAGGGATGTTCTCCGAAGATCAGCACAAGGAGTTCAAGGAGAAGGAATTCACGATGGCCACGGGATCGCAACTGAAGAAACTCTATGGATCCCAAGGTAAGGAGAGAATGGAAAGAGCAAGAATATAATGGATGTTGCAGGAATGTTCAACGTGAGCAATTTCCCCTTCGACATCGACGAGTACGAAGGATGGAATGCAGATCAGAAGGAGGAATCGTTGAGGAACACGATAAGACTCCTTGCTGATGATGACTCTGGAGCACTCGTGAAGAGAAGATTCAAGAGAGGACTTCTCGACCCTCAAGATGTGAGTCGTACTCATCAGAATCCCCCGCAGAATCACGACAATTGCAGATAATCTTCCCCAATGGATACAAGATCACTTTCTTCCGTCACGTTACTCTCTCCCCCTATGCTTTCTCTCCCACAATCAACTCTGTGAGTGCGAACCAAATGTGTACCAACGATCATTGATCATAACCGTCCCTTTAGCTGGCAGTTCTCGGTCCTGCAGTCATTTCTCCCTCCATCTTCTCCCCCAATATCATGTCTCCTCTTCTACTCTCTCCTCCTGTGATCTCCCCTCAAGTACGTCCACATTCTATCTGCACAGAGTCATTGTTACTTATTTCAGGTCGGTAACCCTTTGATCTTCTCCCCATATGTCTTGGGCCCCAATGTGATGTCAGCTGCCGTCTTCAATGCATACGTGTTCTCGCCATACGTGCTTTCCCCCAATGTTATCAACCCATACGTAATGTCCCCCCTCATCCTTTCACCTTACGTGCTTTGCCCCGACGTTCTTTCGCCTACAATTCTCTCGGGTGCAATCTTATCTCCCTCGGTGCTCTCTCCCGCCATCTACACTAAGAATGCCATGTCCGTTTCCGTTCTTTCGCCTTCGTTCCTCTCTTGAACTCTAGTTCACTTGTTACTTCGTGCTGTCAAACACACAAACTTGCTGCAGGGATAATAATAATAATGTTAATGTTAATAAAAGTTTCGAGCCAATCGCTTCGCTAATCTGGGCGCGAGATGGTTAAATGATCGGCAAGGGATGAGAAGGAACTTAGCTGATAGGGCGGTCGTAAAATCTTCAGCCACTTTCAGCCGATCCCCCCTGGCATAACTTGAAATTCGAGAACAGAGAGGGAGAGAACTCGTTCCTTTCCCATCACACCTCGAGATCAAGATGTATGGCAAAAAAGACACCGAGAGGGGACTAATTGATAAGACCCATCGACGAAATAGGAGACTAATTAATGGGACTGAAGCATAAAAGTAGACATAGATAACGTGAATAAAGTTCGATATATTTTACGTTGACATTTTACGTTGATTGCACAAGCGATCTTGCCGACCCGCCCACTCTTGATCTCATGATAAGCGAATATGTTGTGCTCCCCCCTTATTACCACTTTTCTGTTCTTGAAGTCTTTTTGCATCATTTCGTGATGAACATTTCGATTATATCATCAACTGATCGCATAATGTGAATTATTCTTCAAAATAATTTCATATATTCGGAAGAAAATGTTGCACAGGAACAAAGTCCATTTTTATTCGTTGTTATGTATGCTTGGGATTCGAAATTTCCAACTTAGTCGAGCAGAACTAAGGCCAGATCGTCTTGTTCCTTCAACCAATGAACGCCGCTCTAGATACGGTATCAAGGCAGTATGATCTCAAATCCTTTCACTTTTAATTGTTCGGTAAGCATGTGATTCTGCTGATTGTTTATTTAATTGATTATTCTCGGGAGTTGCTAAAAACATTCACAAAGTTAAAGGTGCAGTCACGTCAATCGAGTTTTTCTTCATGAGACGTTCTACGCTAGGTGGTGCAGTCCGACGAGGACGACTCTTGATAAGACTATCCCTGCTATCCAAAGTGCTTTAGGAAACGTTTCCTTTCGCGCCCTAGGTCACTACCAATTTACCGACCCCGGAAGAGATAAAGGGCCTGGTCTCCCTTGGCGAGTGATCGAAAACAGATGACGAGTGGCGCCTCACACCACTACGCCACACATGCCAGCATTCAACATGCATTGCGAAAATGTTAGTGCTAAGTATTATCTGAACTTTCTAAAAAAATCAATAACCTGTGAGTTGTAATATACAGTTACGAACAGTTTCGAATTATATTTAAAATTTACTCATTGTTTGAATAACAATAATGTTAAAGCAATTTCACGACTTTTATGTTTAAAAATTAGTGAAAAAAATAATAAAATTGTGATTCAACCTCCCAAATTTATTATTTGTAACCTGTTTGTGGCTATTTCATTACAACACCTACCGAAAAACAAAACAAAAACCCTCACCGCAAACATCCCGTATCCCTAACTATTATTGTATCAAAATATTCGCATGGTGATAATTCCAGTGCAAGCTCGACAACAGGGAAAATGAACCGATTCGCAAGCAAAAATGTCTCTCTAGCGTCTCATTAACTGCTTGTGCCCTAATTTGTTCCCTAGTGAAGCAATATCCTGAGGAGAATACAGTAGGAAGTCGTAAAAGAAGTAAGTCCGTTCTCTTGGGAAAACGGGATCACTCGAAGATCTCTTGATGTGCAAGTTTCCCCTCTTCTGTCCGAAAGACCAAAGGCGCATGAGGAGGGAGCAAGGACCGACGACGTCATGGGGCTCTCTTGCAAGGGAAGAGAGAGCGGCACATCAGAGAAGATCAGAGATGCAAGCATCTCTCTTGAGTGTTCTGGCAACCACAATGGAAATGAAATGCTAACACTTGGTTGAAGGGCACTGTTTTGTTGATCGAGATGAATAAACTGTTATGAATTGTTGCAAACATAACAAGAAAATAAAACGAGTATGAGAGTACGAGATCGAGTGGGGGGGGGGGGGGGGGAAGGTCTCTCCTGTTTGCTCCTTCGAAGGCCCACTCAATCTATTCCCATCCTATAAGTCCAAATTTGGAGCTATCACCGCCTAATTATAGAGAGTTCCTCTGCTTTCTATAGATATTTTCCCTTCTTCCTTCGATGGTAAAATTGCAGTTCACTCAAAAGTTACAAGGCCAATGAGTGTTCTTGAGGGACGAAACTGAGTGTATTTTATCGACGCATATGGTCTGCAACATGGAGGAACATTTAGGAAATCTTGAACACGATAACAATCGGCATCGTTCGGGGGGGGGGGGGCGCACTACAATCCAAGCATATGTCGAGTATGCGCTATATTTGGAGGCTGTTGCTGTAGAACAAGTCTCTCCTTCTATCGGTTGAGTCTCCCCTGGTTCGACCACGAGTCGAAGGACGAAGACCCGCCTTGATCTCGATCTCCTTCAAGTAAACTTTTCAAAATTATAAAAAATAAAAATAAAAAGGTGACAAATCGTACCGCCATTTTCTTCCTGTTGAGCATCTTCTTCTGCTCTGCTATGTCCTTGTCTGCCTTGCTCTTCTTTTCCTTCTCGTGGTCCGTCATGTTTCGTGGCTAAAAATTTCCGATTTTCTTCTTTATAGAAACGCGAATGAGCGTTATCGGTATTTTATCTTTTAGAAAAGCGCGTACGTCCAGCTTCTTGGTGATGGCGAAGCTCCGTTTGGCCTTGTTCGTCCCGGTGGGGATCGAGTACTGGTAGAGGTAGCGAAGACGCTGTGGAGGGGAGAGCGAAATTTCCAGCATGAGGATTACTTTCGCCCACTGAATAGAACAATTATGAGACAATGTATCACAAAATTTCCGACCAGTTCACACAATTGCGCGATGCTTTCTCACCTGTCTCTTGTACTCGTCGGTCGTCATTGAGATGGCTTCGTATGTCCGAGTCATCATGGCGATCAGCAGATTCAGTTGCAGGATTGAGACACACAATTCGAAGAAGAGGAAGAAGCCCTGTCGACGTCGGCGATGATTAATTCATTTCGTATAACGAAGGAAGTCATATTTCAACTCTTAATTTTGCAACCTTTTGCTTTTGAAATTAGTTATGCAAAACTAGTAATGGGTAATTGTTTTTGAAGTTTTACCGGTAGAATTCTGAGGTGGAACCCCTCCCCCCCCGCATAGCGAACCTTGCCCAGAATGGACACGCTTAACTTCGGGCACGCATCTAGTTGCTTGTAGAAGCTCATGAACTCGCCAATCGTCATGATGAAGACACGAATTCCTGCTTCCTTCAACGGGAATTATTAGAGCCCCGATGAATGCTCACCCATGGCGTATCCAGGATATTCTCCCATTTCCCATCTTTATCATCATCTTTCCCTTGGTCGACTGCAGTGAGGTTGTACTCACGCACTGCAACCTCACACGAGAAGAAGATCATGTAGAAGGCTGGAGGGAATGAGTCAACCATTTGCATAATTTGATCTCACGCTTTGATCTTTGATCCTTCTCACCTTGGCTGAATCCCATGAGGAAGATGGCGTAGATCATCATGAATCGACGTAGATCTGTGGCGATTATAGTGTAGATCATGAGCACGAAGGGACCGATGAACTTGATGGCTCTGGAAACACGGATAATGTGCTACCATTGAGAACAGATTACGAGGTAGCTCCTAAACAAAACAAAAGTATGCAGAAAGGGCCTTATTAGATCTACGTTTGAAATTTTCAAGTTCGTGATACTGCGTGATACTTCTTCGAACCTGCAGAAGAATAGGAAGTGAATGGTGGAGATGACAACGGCATAGCAGATGATGTAGTTCTCGATGATGAAGAAGTTACGATCGAAGGAGCACATCAACCGCAGTGGGACGGTAAAGAGAATGAGCACCCTGACAGGCAATGTAAGAAAGATCAAAGATCAACTATCAAACCATGATATCTTGTACAAGACCTTGGCAGGGAAGGCTTTCTGGGAATTTGCTATTGTTTACAGGTCAGTGGGGGAATGCTCACGTATATGTTCACCCATTTCTGCCATCCAATCATCCTGATGTCTTTGACGTCCATTAGTATCTGCGCAATTATGAGCAGGAACAATGCGGCTTCGCAGCCCATTCGAACCTAATCTCATCCTTCTTAGATCTTTTCGCATTATTCGACCCACCCATCCCTGATTATAAGGGAGCGTCGAGTATTCTTGGAGGTGGCATCGTGCCGAGGTATCATCTGCAACGTTTGCCATTCAATGATACTCAGATCCCCAGTTACCGTAATCCGTGATGTTCGCAACATTTCCATTTATGTCGGTTGTGTTCACAACATTTCCATAGGCGTCGATCGCGCCCTTCGTTTCCAACTGATGAAGACTGTTATATCTGACTATTTAGGCGGCAAACCTCAGTGACCATACTGAAGGGTCGTTGCATGAAGGCAGTGAAGAGGAAGAAATAATAGACGGAAAAGAGGAAGAGTCCTTTGATCCATCTGGAGAAGGAGAGTTCACAAGGAAGAGTTCGATCGCCTACTCTGTCTTCGCGAACTTGTCCCACTTCTCTTGGAGGATCTCTTCGAGTACTCCTTCCAGCATCTCCAGATGCTCTTGCGTGCTCTGAAATAGTCATGTGCACCAAAACTTCCTAGATTGCTTCATGCCCACCCCATATACTACGAGCGAGAGTGCACTCGTGTCGTCAATATCTCCATTCTCCTCGTTGACTGTATCCAGACGAGCGAGTGGATACGCGCACTGCAACGAAAACCTCATCCTTTGTACCTCACTATTTTTTCCGGTGTTATTTTTTCCGATGGCTTCCTGATAGAGTTAGGTATAATTCTTGCTATGTTTAGCTTGAGGGGGAGTGATGGGAATTCTTTGGATGGACAGAAATGGGGAGTTCACTATTTTTCGAAGAATTGCGGACATTACTTAATCAGAAGAGTCAATGGACTTACGTTGCTCGCTTTTGAGTATTCCCAGTACGTGAAGGCCTCGTGCTCGAGTAATTCGGTGAACATCTATGAATGTTCTTCATCGTACGAATTTTAGATTAACCGACCCTCTTCTTGGCCAACTTGGCAGCCAGCGTAAGTGGAGTTAGCTTCTGCTTGTTCTGTATTCTAATATTCGCTCCGAGTTCGATTATGAGTCGGAGCATCTCCTGAACATTTATTAGGAACTCGAGATAGACGAAGAATCATGCGACGATCTACTTCTCATGACTGTTAACATACCAAGTTTTCGTGTATCACACACATGTGCAGAACCGTATTCCCATTTGTGTCTTGCGCGTTGATGTTTGCCTAGAATTAATACTCCATGGTTTCAGTTCAATCAACGAGATCAGCAAGTGGTGAGTCAAAAAAAATGAACACGGTGGAGATATCTTCAGCGATTTCCGAATTGCCCACCTTGTACACATAGAGTAGCCGCACGCAATCGTGATGGTTCATGCAGGCTGCGAAGGAGAGAGGATACTCCCCGAAGTACATCGTCCTTCAAATATATCCATCCTTTTTCCTAGACTCAATAAAGTAGTGTAACCGAGCAAATCAGAGTCGGCACACCCCGAAAAGTCAAATCGATACCCAGTGTAGTTCGTCCTTTCGACGGGCAGCTCCACATACTCGTGCTCTAGGGAATCCGTTCGACCGTTCTTCTGATCGTCCGCGCAGAAATATGCACCATAGCACCTGAAAGATCGTTTTACCAGCCAGAATCTCTTCAATGAAGACCTCGTCTGCACATCGGCTCCTCGTTTGAGGAGAAAGGCAACGAGTGGAACGTCTTGGTTGATGATCGCTTGATGCAGAGGAGACAAACCTGAACAGTTTCTCTTTCAGCATTCATAAAAACCAATTTACCATAGTAATCCTCCGAGATGCTAATATCGTTCAGCAATTTGGGAAATTCGGTCATTAGTTTGATGGCCAACTTAGTGTGAATATCGGATCCGTTGAGCAGGCAGACTCCAACCAGAGTCTCTCCCATCGATCCTGAACTTAGTTTTGCATTCAGGAATTTTATGATCAAACCTCTCAAGTCGAGCTTCCAGGCAATTTCACGATACTTCGATTCGCCCTTAGCCCCTTTCCCTCCGCCGTCCAACATTTTGAGGGCTGGAAGCTTGTTTATCTCATGTTCTCTATCTCCTCCCGATACCTTTCTTCAGATCTCCAACATTCTCTCCCTCCTGATTGAATTCATCCAACACATTCGGCCCGCTCTTTCCCTTTCCTTTCTTGCGTGAGAATGCGCCCAGCATCGCATTTCTCTCCTATCCAAATGCACCTGGTAATTTCGGTCGATAAATTCGCAATGGAAACCTTGTTACGGAGCTTGACTAGCTCGGTGACGGTAACCAGCTTGCCCTTGCCCTGGTTGTAGAGAAAGTCACGAACCTGAGCGCATTTAAAAAAAATTGAAATTTGAAATATTTCTATCAGAAAATGCAAGAGAATGAGTGAATCTCGATTTGAACTCACTTTCACGTCGATGTACGAATCGACAATGGAGTGATCGCCGCTGCGTAGAGCGTATCTGTATACAACAATTTAATATATTTTTTAAATATTTTAAAATAAAACTAATGTGTCGTACCTCATCCATGGAATGAGATCTCCTGCTCCGTGCATGTCCACCAGTCGGTACAGTTTCGAGTCCTCCCTCAACCGACCCATACTGCCCACCTTGCCCGTCTCCGTCGATTGGATTAAACCCATCTGAAACAAGGTTATGTGTGAAAAAAATGGAAAAGAGGTGTAAGGTGACTACTGGCTCCGAAATGAAAAGAGAGAAAGCAGCTGAATCTAGGGAGAGAGGGCAGTGTTTCTAGATGGAATTGTCGCCGAGAGAATGAAGTTGATCGGGTATCTTGGCGACCGAAGCTGGGGTCTAAGAGAGCCTGGGAATGGGAGAGGGAGGGAGAGATTGGAGCTATTGTGATTGAGAAAAAAAGGCGCCCATTCGATATTGGAGCCTGTTTCCATGACGTCCGCAGTATATACCCTGGAATCCTGGAACTGCATCTGCTTCCTTGCCAAATCGTGCAATGCAGCATTCTGAGCGACATCAGATGCATCATTTTCCTTATGTAATTAAAATGGTCTCATTCTCTTTCACTCTGCACTCGATACCTTTTGTCTTCCATTCAACCCCATGTGATTGATATCCATTGCTGTGATTTGTTTCGTATCTTCAGCATACAGTCCATACGAAAATGCACTTCATACATTCAAATTTACGGATTATTTGAGTTCGATTTATCAATTTCGTAATAATGACGGGAATTTAATAGCATTTTTCTGTTGATTGAATTTGTATTATCTCTCCACCTTCCTTTCGCATTACTGTGATATATTGAAACTTGAACTCTGCGAGAAATTCGCATTACGGTGTGGAAGAAAGCGAGTTGGATAATGATATCAAATTCGAAATAGACACAAAGATCGTGTAAACTGACTGGAATTCAATTTATTATGAGAGAAGGAGAAAGTACTGGCAGAGTGCATTGCTTCGGAATGGGTTTGGACTCTACGGGGAAGTGGCAGAGATTTCCTCTGAGAGGAAGTAATTCTTGATGGTTTCTCAATTCCAAAATTATTGATTGATGTGGAATCACAATGATAGTACGCGAGAATGTAGAGATGCAGAAGTAGATCCCTCAAAAAAGGAACTGTTGTCCTGTTGTTTCCCACCACGGTGACTCGGGGTGACGCATGGAGACGCATGGCCATGTTCTTCGAGTTTAATATGTTTATATAGTATTTTAATTAACGATTAATGTTTTTTATGACACAAGCAAAAATACACGATGAAATTCACTTCTCATATAATTCTGAGATGATGAAGTGTTCGGCCAGAACATGCCAATTTTTGGATGCAAAGTATAAATCGCGGAATCTCTTTTTTGGAATTTTTATGTCGCATTTTTGACAGGAGAAACCAAATTTATACCTTTCAGAATGCACGGAGGGCGATAGAGAAAGTGATTCTAAATGATGAAGGAATTTTTATTGTCGTTGAAGTAATCTAGCATCCATATTATTGCAATGAGAATGAGGTCTCATTCGAGAGGAAATCAAGTGATTCCTTACTCTGGCAATTTCCCATACTTCATCTCGTTTAATGAGGATAAGCTGGGTCGTCCTCATGTTTGCCCGTTGCCTTGGCGTAATGGAGGATCATCCATCGGCCGGTGAATCTAACCCTCATGACGCTTTCAACAACGTATGAATGCAATTGAATATCAAGTCCTGTATCGATTAAAATAAACTCTGTCACAATACTCGTATCCCAAACGAGAAAGTGGGAAATCCTGCAAGAACAAACGACAAATAATTAGTAGCTATTGGAAGTAGCGAATCCAAAATTCACACGAAGAATGATCACTGTGGTTATTCTCGTCCGTGTTACATTCCATACTCCGTTCCATTTAATTCATCGTTGTTTATTAGCTTATTTGCCGGTTTCCCGAAGAAACGGTGCATTCAATCCCACTGCTTCCCACTTCTCTCCATTTCCATCTCCATCCAATCCGTCACATAAATCACGATGAATCTGTCAGGAATGAGAGCGTGGAGAAGGATAATGAGTCTCTTTGTCGTTGTAAATACAGATATCAACGCTTTGAGACTATCTTCTTCTGGTCCGTCCTAGGAGCTGCCCAGATAGTGCATGTGAAAAGCACATCCCATTTATAGCGGCGGTGAGCGTGAATGGGTTAAACTGATGATGCAGGTACAGAGATATTATGATGGGGCTAATATGTTCGTTCGATTGAGTTGTCCGTTCATGATTGGCCGATAAGACGTCTCCCAAAGACTCGACAAACAGCAACAGAGCCTCTTGCAGTCGTTATGGCCAATTAAGAAATGCTATTTTCTCTCTCGAGTGAGGTGGCGCTTCATCTCGAAGATAACAACAAATTAAGGCGCGATACTTGCGTCTAGTGTTGAGAGTTCGCCTGGCTTTCGAGTAGCTGCAGAAAACCGACTACAGCTTTACGATACAGATGACATCAATACCCCCTTCCAGCTTTGGACTACCTTGTCCCACCAATATCTTTATTTACAACTGGTACATACAGGCAGTGGTTAGGGTGGCTCAGAACTTGAGTATGATCTGCTCTCCGTGGCGCAGGAGGATCTGTCCTCTGCTTCGGTAGTACGTCCGCAGCTCCTCGAACATTTCTCGCAGCTCGTGAAGTCGTGCACTGAAAATGCACGAATCAACTGGAATTTACCACTATTAGTTGCCAAGATCCCATAAGAATTTGATTATTGAGCTGCGGGAGTGGAACTACTTCCTAGATTGAGAACATTAGAAGAGTGCAGTGTTCTCCTAGACACGCAAGACTGCACGAAATCCCTTCCCGCAATGAAAAGCTTATCTCGGACTTTCAACATCCCCATTGAGTAGACGAATAAAAAAGAAGTCGGAGAGCGACTGTCTTACCGAATTTTCGCAACTAAATCGCTTTACGACTACAAGTGCTTTCCGCATAAGCACCTTCACCTTTGTGGACTCACACACAACTTCGTTTCCATCTCGTACGAGGCTGTGCTTATTCACAACATTCCCCCGATCCTACCTGCGCATTCAATTTCCTGTTCAAAGATGCAGAGGGAACTCGGATATTCTCAGTGTCTTTCCCTTCGTCAGAATCTGTCACTCACTCGAGTCGTGCCTCACTCTCGACGTCGGCGTTCTCTCGCAAGTGTCTCCACCGGAACAGTTCGATCTCCTTGAAGGTCGACGCGATCCACTCCAGTGTGTGCTCCCTGGAGCGAGTCAGTCTGCTACAAATTAGCTCTCATCTTACTGTTCCTCGAAGTCGTAGATGCCCATTCGGCCGAATTCCAGTACGTGCTTGAAGTCGGAGTGTGTCTGAGTGGCGTGATCCGCGAGGCTCTGTAATTATTCATGAAGCAAACAAGGCCTGGAGCCAGAAGAGGCTACCAAATTAATTCGGCAAACACCATTTCCGCGGGTTCTTTGTCTTCAACACACAAAGGGAAGAGACGAAATTCACCTTCATGGTCCAATTGGGAGGGAAATCGAGTTCCTCTTCCTCCTCCTCCTCATCGTGAGCGTCGTCCTCGTAAGCCTCCTTCGCCTCCTCCACAAACTGCCCCTCTGCTACCGTACCCGACGACATTTTCGATTTCCTCTGGAGAAGAGACGACGCTGAGAGTCGAGCAACGATTCAGAACGCAGAAATGTAGCCTAATTTGGCGTGAGAGGGTGAGAGAAGGAAGGAGCGAGGATCATGGCAAAAGAGGGGAAGGAAGGAAGGGGGAAGGGTGAAGAGGACATCAATGGAAGAGACGGGGAGAATGGATAGGAACGACTTAGCAACAGACGATTTCTCCCTTTGATTCTGCTCGCTTTCGAGATATACGAGAAACGGAAAGAAGAAAGAAAGAGCAGCTTGGATTGTACTCTGGATGGGGAGGAGGCAGAAACGGAATGAGAGACGCAAAGGACGAAGCTTTGTATCCGACCACAGAGATGTGCATCCATAACTCCCCCACGATGCAATGGTAGAGAACAACCGATTGAAATGGCACTGATTTATCGGAAATGCCTCTAGGAGACTTCAGTAAACACACCTAGTTTATGTTAGCGCGCAATTTTATCGAGATATAGGACAGATGCAGAGAAAGGAAGAGAAGAATGGAGAGTGTGTGGGGAGCGTGAAAGGGGAGAGGGCGAGGTGGCAGGATCAGTCCTCCCTCTTCGATTTGGCGTATTTGAGTAGACCGGAGCCCTCTCCTACGAGATACTCCAGACGACGATTGAGAGAGGCGAACTGCCAGAGGAAGTCGTACGACTTCTGCAATGGGGGATTGTCAATGGGTTGGTTGGATGGGAGAGAGAGTGCGCTTGTACCTCCTTCCTGTAGACTCCGAATGGCTTGAGCTTCTCCTGAATCGCCGCCGTCGCCTTCATCAAATTGTAGTGGGGGATTCCAGTGAAGAAGAGATGATGGGCGACGTGCCCGTCAGTGATGTGGTGCATCAGCTGGTCGATTCCGAACCCGTACGGACTGCAAAAACACTGTTCTACTATTTTTGATTAGGAAACCGTGACTTCCTCGTTACTTCTCAAATAAAACAGCCAGCATCACGGATTTGTGGCTCTTTCAAGGAAGCTCGTACTCTTGCTCTAATTCGGCTACAAATCTCCACGCGCGGCTTCGCTACTCAACACTTCAAAGTCATAAGCGGGCAAAGGTTGCCTCGCCACTCTACGAAATTAGAGAATACTTGTTATTCGAACTCTTGACCGCGTCGAACTTTTGATGAATTTCATGCAGTGCAAAGAACAAGAGCAAAAGCTCGCATAAGATATTATAACTGCAGGATTAATGGGAATATTTATGGTTACATGAAAGGAGAGCACCGACCGGTCGATAGTCTGCAGCTGCCCCTTCACATATCCCCAAGTTCCGTCCTCGTACACTTGAATGTCGTCCGTCTGGTGCTAAAATGCGCAAATTTCATTTAGAGTTGATACATTCTCAGCGAATTCTGTATTTTCCCTTCTCGCCTTTTCCCAGACAACAGCTGTACTCCACTGTACTCGTTATCAATTCTAGTCTGGCTATTGTCCATGAAATGCGCGCACTTCGACCTTTCGTACCTGGAGATAAGTGACCATGGTGAGCCAGAATCCCTGGGCGAGAACGGGGAAAACGTAGAACTTCACCCACTGAGAGAACGAACCGAAGTAGTAGAAGGCGAGCTGCAATTTGAATTTTAGAATTATCATTTTTTGCTGAAAAACTGCGATTTTTCCATTATCGTAGTTCCGATCTCTGTGATTCTTATCGAAATTTCATCACCCTCTGCTCATCTGCTAAATGCTAACAGTACCAGTTATCAGGGCCGTTTGCTTCGTTATCAATCACAGGCTGGTTTGCGAGATCAGAGAAAATGCGTGCGAAATGGAGGGTAATCACCAGAGATATCACGTCGGCTACCTACCCTCCTCACCTCTCGTTGGCTCTCGCTCATCTGATCGATAGGAGAGCACCATTTTATGAATTTTAAGGAATCAATGATGATCAGAGTGAATCCAGAATGACAAAGACGTGTCACTCACAGTGGCCCATGCGACGCAGACCAATCCGGAGACGGCGCACTGGATTCGCTCCTGGTTGCTCTTGAAGATGCGAGAGAAGGGATAGAAGTGACTACCGTCAGTGACTCCAGCGATAGTGTAGAAGAACCATCTGGAATTATATTTTAAATTCAAATATTTTATAAATCGTCTCTGCTGAATCCAGAAGAAAAAGCCAACAGCTGTTAGCATGTGCTAGAGGTGAACTCGGAAAACCGACACATGTTCGGGGCATTGATAGAAAGGACGGAAAGCACTATGCTAGTACGTACATTAATGTTTTCGATATTAGCCTCACCATAATAAGCTTAAAATGTGTATCTACATAATCTTTCCACTAGGATACTATAGGAGTCCAGTCGTTCAATGCACTATTACTCAAATTAGCGGCAACCATTACTCCAGTGATAGTTTTCGAATAATCTGTGATAATTACTTTTAGTAGGGTAGGTTTTTTTCCGATTGAACTCACATGATTTTCTAGTATGAAGTTCAAAGTCTTGTGGGAATGATAAGGGATCGCTCTAAATATTCCTCTCTTTCACTGAATTCTCTCTTTCGTGTATGGTACGAGGCTCGAATGGCGCGATAAGTGCGCGCTATCATCAGCAACCAAGAAAAGTGGAATATCGCACTGAGCGTGACAAAAAGAGTGATCAGAAATCAGCGCTTGCCTGACAACCGCCGTGACGACGTTGTTGGCGTAGAACTTTTGTCCATCGCCCCACGCGCTGAAGACGTCGTCGGTGATCCACGGATGACCCATATCCTGCGAAATGAACGAATGCGAAAGTTTCTTGAAGTAATTGTAATATCTAACCTTGGTGAGATGGCTGGTGTAGGTGTGGTGGATGCGGTGGGTCTTCTGCCAGGGCCAGTACGGAGCGAAGAGAACACCTAGAAATCGCTCATTTCCACGATTCCTTCTAATCTTCCGTATGAATCATGTGTGCACTAACCGTGGCATACGTGGCCGAAGATGTCGTTGACCCAAGTGTAGGGAGAGAACGTCCCGTGTCCACAGTCATGGCCAACTACGAAGATGGAGAACCCGATCATTCCGACTAGGAAGTACCTGAGCAAACAGAGATTCGAGAAAAAGTGCGTCAATCCCCTCACCAGAAGATCATTCCAGGGTAACCCGCAATTTCGAAGACCGGCTCGATTTTGTAGAGGAACGCCATCAAGGCGAAGTCCCAGAGCTGCAAATCAGTTCTTAGGTAGGTTCTCAGTCTCACACTTACCATATAAGCGATGGAAGTGCTGAGACTCTTCTCGAAGCATTCCTTAGGGATGGCAGATCGAATCTCATCCAGGGATGGAAGCTTGGCCTAGAAAGAAGGAAGACCAGGTAGGTCACGATAGGTAGGTCACGTACCTGGCTGAAACGGTCGTTGGCCAGCGCGGCCTTCTTCTTGTCGTCCGTAGACATTTCGTCACGGAGTTATTACCTACAAAGGGCAGAGGGCCTTAGAATGGAAGATGAAGTGCATTGCACAGAGGGCAACTCGCAAGGGAGAAAGAGAGAAAAATTGGTTCGCGAAAAGAAGGAATGGACGAATGAATGAATGCTCAGCTAGAGAGACAGAGAGAGGGGGAGCGCCAGAGAGAAGGAGCAGAAACATCACTCTATTCAGTGACCTCAACCCTCCCCTTCCTATCGCCTCCCTTCGAGAGCCCCGCTTCGCCTCTCGAATGTCCATGTTCTCTCTCGCCCCTCCCCCTTTCATCCCTTCGACCTGTAAAGGGCAAAGTTCCCCTCTGTCTCTTCTCTCCGGCACGAATGCTCTCTAGTTGATGCTGTTCTCGAAGAGTAAAGTGCGACCAGTCGAACTGCGCTGTTCAAATTCTCAAATGAACAATTTTATGCATGTAACAGAAATTAAAGCATTGAAATCGGTATTGCGAGGAATTCTTGTACTTATAGAGAAACTACACAAGGATGGTCAGATCCATCTGTTCTAGCTGAATTCATCACATACCTATAGATGAAACGGGTTTGTCTAGACATACACTAGATGTAATGTTTTGATCCTAGTAGAACGGCAAGGTTGGAATCATAACAGGAGAGGTGTGGAGGAACGGGGAGTAAATGGGAGTGGATGAGGGGATCACAAAGTACCTTATGACACGACTCTTCGGAAGGGGAAGAGACGAGGGTTTGATTCGAGATGGAGGAGAATGAGGTGCATTCGGGGGCGTTGGATTGATCACTCGATCGATGGAAGGAAGGACAGAGCACGGGGAGCAATTATTATTGAGATAGATGGAATTATGGTCCTAACTGAAGAAGCGCAGCGGTGATAGAATGCGAGAGAGAGAAAGGCTACGGGGAACAGCCAAACTAGGCAAAATAATAATGAGGGCAACGGGAAAATAAAGGTGATAGTACATCGGGGTGGAGCTACGAACGACTACTTAGAAAAGGGGATACAGAATACTAGCGACGATATATATCACTGTACTTTCACTCGGGTATCCATCAACAAACGGGGAGGGGAGGGGATAAGCTTCACCCGGATTAGAATATCCAATTTGAGTACATACTTCATAAGATGGAGTAACGGAGGAGTAATGGTGCCTATGGGGGAGAGTGATGTGGAGAATGCGAACAGAAACAACAGAAGATGCACCGGTAATGAGAGGGACGAGGAAAGGACTAGAGTACGCAAGAAGGACGGAGATTGGAGGAAAAGGACAACGAATGTTCTCGCTGTTTTCGATTATTGGTTACACTTTACTCCATTCCATTGGAGCCGCTGGAGCCTTGCGAGGCGGGGCCGCCGAATGAAGAGGTAGACGAACGCCGGTACTTGGGCTTCTCGTGAACCTCAATTGTGCAAAATTTTCAGAGTTCTGTAGGAGAATGCCCCCTATGCTCATAATATCGCCCTACATATCCTCGCCTCTGCTTCCCTTCTTTTCGATTCGTCTCCTTACTTCTCTGCCTAATTGGTTCTTCTGGAAGCCCTTGCTTACCTTCGTATGTCTCTTTCTCTCATCAGATCGGGCGAATTTCCTTCCGCAGGTGGGGCATTCGAATGGTTTCTCTCCCGTGTGAGTTCTCACGTGCGTCGTGAGATGATCGGATCGTGAGAAGGCGCGATGGCAGATATTGCACTGCAAGGGTGAGAATATGAGGAGAAAACAGAGTTTATCGAGGGAAGAAATCTAGTTAGTCACTGAAGAAGCAAGAGATCTGACGTGATGATAATATAGGCCTAGTATTTCTCAAGAAGAGAAGTCTCAGAGATTCTATTCTGCTTGTAATCCGATTCGCCATGAGAGGCTTCAAGTGAACACCAGCTAGTTTTTGGAAGCCTCACTAAGAAGAAAATGTAAACATTGATGATTAAGACATTTAGTGATTATTTCGATTAAGGAGATTAGGAAAGATTAAAGATTAGTAATGGGGATAACCTGGAATGGTTTAGATCCCGTGTGAATTCGCATGTGTCGAGTCAATTCATCAGAACGGGAGAATCTGAAACGGTGAATTATTGATAATGCAATTTCCCATTCACGACGACGCAGATTTCATCGCCTCTTCAAGACAGTTCTTCAAAATAATTATTATTTCGACTCTCGTGCAGATTTCATAGGTTCTACTGAGTGCCTGAATCATTTCCCGACAGCCTCAATATATCCTTCTATTCATTGAAATGTCAGGGTCTAATCTAGGTTTCTCTTCAATTCTTAGAGATGCGTGAGTGAATTGCTATGACTAATATTTACCCTTATCTGTATCTCTCGTCGAGTTCTATCCCCACTGCCCCACCTCTTGATCAACAGTTCAGGATCAAGTTTCAAGCGAGTCTTAGCTGATAGCGGCTCATATTTGTATGATCAATCAGATCGGAATGATCCCTTTCTCCTCCCACTTCCGATTTTGTTACGCTAGAGAATAAGGGCGGGTGCTCTTCATTATTAACCATATCGGAACGATCTTGTCATCTACTCATTTTAGATTTGGTTATCCTAAAGGACGAGTGCCAGGGCTACTGTAGCTTACCGCTTATCGCAATTGGGCATGGTGCAGATGTAGGGTCGTTCTCCTGAGGGAAGTACGCCTACTCCGCCTGCCTTCGCACTCCGCAGCGCCCTGGAATGAATACTTCTTCAAAATGTACTCAAAAAATTGCCCGAAAATGAGCTTTTCAGTCAAAAAAGTGTAGACGACACATACTGAACTAAAAACCTTCTAACACGTTTTTGCGATGGTTTTTTTCTGGGAACGAAATGTGTACCGAAAGTTTTTGTCGTCGTCGAGATCCATGGTCTTGTAGTCGTAGTCGGAGCTGTCGGCCATCCCACCTGCATTGGAATCTGATTTTGATGATCGATGATTCTCTTCACTTGACAACAATTCAAAGAACGTGCTTATGATGACTTTTATTTGCATATTCAACGGACAATAAAGAAACAACTGTGGATTGAGCACAAATAGGCAAGGATCAACTTACCATTGTAGATTTCGATGGAGTACTCGTCAAGGGGTTCCTGCTTGGGAATCATGAAGCCCGGCGCCGGCTTGAACTCCAGGTTACTGAATCTGCCTGGATTCGATCGCGCTTTCGGATGCTCAACTTACGTGGTGTCGAAGATGGGGACGTCGTTGGTGGAGGTCATCGGGGGAGGATCGAAGACGAACGCCGGAGGAGGAGGACGAGTTACTGGCTGCAGATATCAGCACTTCTAACACCATTTGTCATGCAAAACTGGATAATTGGCAGTTCCGCCCCCGCGTGCCTTCATAAATAGGATCGTGTGGGGGGAAGTGGAGTGACGAGGAGAAGGAGGAAATTAACGAGAACGTAGTGGGAAAGTGTGCTCACCTGCGTGCTTCCTTTCGTCGACCGAGACGCCGATGGTTCCGAGAATGCTGCCCCTGCCTTCTGCAACAGATCACGATAGACGGACGGTCGAGGAAAGATCAAAGATCAACCTACCCCGTCTTTCGGTTCGTTTTTGCACACGAGCTTGAGTAGGTCGGGCGCTTCGGCTGTTTTTGGCGTTTCGGCGTCCATTACGCTCAATTCCGGCAATCCCCCACTCCTATTCGATATCGTCTGCAGGAAATGTTCGACGAGTGGAGAGAATTGGAACATCCCGCCATTGAGACCTGCAACACTCGACCAGTTATAGATATCATCATGTACTGTTTGTTTACCCGGCGATCCCAATGGTGGCGCTAGTCCAGTGGTGGTGAGACTGGGCAGATTGGGTTTGGGATGCTTCCCATTCATCGTCGTCGTCGTTGCAGGCTTCGTTTCCTTCTTCTCTTCCTTAGATGACGTCGACTGGATGCCCGATGTTGACGGGAGGCCTACAACAAAAGGGTGAGAATGATGGAACGCGACGAATGTGGATGTGTTCTGGGTACTGACAGTGGTCGAAGGCGAAAATGGGAGTCTTGAGTTCTTCGCCGCCAGGAGAAGAATCGTCGGAACGTTGAGATCCATTGGCGGTCACTGCAAAGTCATCCCCATCTTCTTCCCCATCTCCATTGTGTCGTGATAATAGAGACTCGTAGGATCAGTGTGGACAAGGCAGAGAGAGGACTGATGTCCAGAGAGAGAGGGGAGATGCAGAAAGAAAGACTCCCCGAGAGAGATGCCTTCTAGTGTAACAAAGCTTGTGTATGAGAGGAAGAGGGCGCAATCGCTCTGGTGCGATAGTCCACCCATGGTCGGACTAATTCAAGTCAGCTGGAGGCGAACAGGGATTCCGATGGGGACACCATTCTTCCCCCACGCGCGACCTTATCAGTTTCTTGTATCGGTTGGGAAGTCTGAGAGAATCACACGAGACTACGAATTGGCCTAGCAAAACGGGCACGAGTTGTTGCGCATAGCAGTCACGAGATACTAAATTATAGACTACCTTACTCGATGGACGACCATCTTTATAGACAACTCCATCGCACGTGTTGCAATATTCTGTTTATGATAGGGCGAGAGGAGGCGAGCTATTCATTCAGACATTCCAATATGTTCCCTCTGCACTCCACCAATCTACTTTTTTGCCTGTGGTGTCCCGCTGTTCTCAAGAGATCGCCCATGACGCGCCACGGAAATGCATCTTCTCTTTGTCCCCATCATCCCTTCTCTTTAGCGCCCCGGCTGCCTAATCTCATGCAATCTGAGAGTTCTGAGACTGCGAGAAATCAAGGGAGAGAGAGAGGAGGAGAGGAAGGAGAAGCCACGCTGCATCAACATTCAAATACGACTCACCCATTATAGGATCGTTCTCTCCGAAGAATCGTTGTCCTCCGGGTGGTGGTGGAAGGGAGATCTGACTGAACGAGAATCTGGGAGTATCATCAGCTGCTGGAGTGTGCTTGAAGGGCGAGGTCAACTGGCTGGGAGTGGGGGTTTGCAGCATATCCGACATCGTCGGAGTCTTGAGACAGTCGGGGTCATGATGATTGGCCATGGAGTGGTTGATGGCCTGCAAGGAGAGAGGATACTGCCGCATGCCCCCGAATGGACACTGAATGGAGCGAGAGAAGGAGGGCTAGAGACCCCGCCCATGACTACGCCACTACGATTCACTGCCATGAGTGGCGCACCTTGTGATGCAGGGAGGGCGCGGCTCGCGCGAGACGCGACGGAAGCGGCAGATGGCGCGACGGAGGCGCGAGAGTCGCCACGGATGCCCGCTTTGGAGGCTCCAGATGATGACGCGTAGTGAGAGTCATCGAAGATGATGACGATGCTGTCGTTGAATTCGCCATCGGCCGAGCGACCAATGGAGAAACGACAATCGAGGGAGATGGAGACAGGGCTGAGGAAAGGGGAGAGGTTATGAGGGAGAGAGAGAGGGAGAAAGTTACAGACACGAAGTAAGAGGACAAACAATCGTCGAGTTGGTGGAAGAGGAGATAGGCTAGATAGTGGCGGAAATGAGTGTGAACTATCGATCTGACGATGATGGAAGTCGTTCGAAGACAGTGATGGCTATTGATTAGCACGCGAGTGGGTGTGAAAGGAGCGGCGAGATAAGAAACGAAGGCGATTCCAGTGAAGAAAGAGTTGATCAGAGGGTGATTGCAAGATTGGCAAAGGTCGCGCGAGAGGAAACGAAATGGAGAAGGAGAAGGAGAAGGAGGAGAGTGGAGAAGAATGAGAAACTGAGAGGGCAATTAGGGTGATGAGATTGAAGAATTGGGAAGGGTAAGAGAGAAAGACGAGTCATGAATGGAGAGGACTCAGCAAGGATGAAGAGAGAAGGGCGAAGGGCGGGAAATGCAGTAATGAATTGATGAGGATGAATATTGATTGAATTGAATGAATCGATGACTGATCTCGAGTTTCGACCAGTGCCAAAGAGTCACTGCCATTGTTGACAGAGGGAGAAGTAGTAGAAAGAAGAAGGAGAAGAGGGAGAGAGAGAGGGGGAGAGAGAGAGGAAGAGTAGAGAGAGAGGAGCGATTGTAGAGAGACGTGAGGGAAACGCATAGACGAGAGAGAGGCGATAGCAGTCGGAATAAGAGGGAGAATCAGTTGAGGAAGAAGACCAAGTGATTCGATCGATATACTCGACGGATCTATATCCACTCCGTATGGATCGAGGGAGAGAGACGACACGTTGAAATGGGAAATGAGCTTACTCGCCTCATACTCATTCACACGGATTACTCGAGATTTGATTGAGAGGGGAAAGGGCGGAGAAGAGGGGAGAGTTAGAGAGTGGATGATATCGAGAGGATTAGAGCAGATCACAGAGGGAAGGCGTGAGGAAATGGCAGAAGTCCAAGCGTGGGAGGAGGACAGAAGCTGAGTGATCGAAGGAGAGATCACGGCTCGTTTCACATGCAAAGAGAGGGGACATTCGAAATGAGGGGGTTTCCCGCTAAGGGAAGAGCAGGAAGAGAAGAGTGAGAGATCACAAATGACAGTATTTCTCCCCTCCTCCCCCTCTAATAAATGCATATGCGAGTAGAGTAACACGGAGTGGGTGGTGACGTAGACTAGACCGAGGAGAGAGGAGACAGGAGCCATGGATGCACGCAGGAACGACTAGACAAGTGTCTACCCAGACTTCCTCATTAATGTGCTATTCGTTCAATCTGTCGCCCCTCTTCCAATCCTCCCTTCTCTACCCTTTGTGCACTCTTTCTCACTCTCTTTCTCTCTAATTTCCGCACTCTCGACGAGCTCCAAAAGGGGAATAAGGATGCGACTGAGGATGGCCAATACCCAATTAGAAGTGAGAAGAGGGAAGGAATATGAGTGAAACGAGCCCGAAAGCCGACAGAAAGAAGATATACGAGAAAAGGAGAGAGGAGGAGGAGAAAATCGAAGAGGCGTAGAAGGAAAGAAGGGGGAGGAAGCCTATGAGAATGCGGGGGACGAGAGGGAGGGGGAGGAGGAGGGGAAGGAGGAGGAGGAGGGGAATGTGGTCAGAAAACGAGTGAATGAGAGGTAGAGACTCTGGTAGCAGCGACTGGGGGAGAGGTTGCTGGGTGGAGGTGGGAGAGGGGAGAAGAAAGGAGAGGGCCAACTTAAGGAGAAGAGAAGAAATGAAGCACAAGCAGGAAACATGCACCAGATTCCGCCTACTCTGGCATGAAAGATGCATGGAGGTGGCGAAACTTCATTCCAGTCTACAGAATGCGCCCGTTTCACTGAAAGCATATGGAGATATTGCGAGGATAACCTTAGAAGGGATGGCTGTAGTGGGAGGAAGAAGACCTAAACTGAAGGAGGTGGAGGAGGTGTAGGAGGAGGAGGAGAAGGGGGAGGAGGACGGAATATGAAGGGTCTAGCGGTCACTCTCCAAATTGCATTGGGAGAGGAAGACGGAAATGGAGGTTCAATGACGGCGCAGTTCGAGTGAGAGAAAGATGCGAAAACAGTAAGAATGTATGTTGTTCGCTACCCGCTAAGGAAGGAAAAACAGACATGGTTAGCGTTCTGCCACTCTCACCTTTCCCTCTACTGCTCGCTACTGTTTTTGTTCACGCCTTCGAAAACGATGTGAAACACAGAGACAAGGGATACAGGCAGGACGAGAGGAACTCTCAAGGGAATGCAGAGTAAAATGGAAGGGTTCTCGATTGTTCTCTCTCTCTCTCGGGAAAAATGGAGAAACGGGAAAGGAATCAGGTGCATTGACGAGCTGACTAAGAGACGAAACAGAGGAGGAGGAAGGCGATCAAACATTGACTCCCCGTTCAAGGCCCTTGGCGAGAGGTTCGAATTCAGGTTGGAGGAGACGAATAGGCAACAGTCTCACACGGGAGTGTTCGAAATAGAGGGGAGAGAGCGGGGGGCGAGGGAAGGGGAAAGGTAAGCAGGTGAATGTAATGAGTGGATGATGTTCAGAGAAAGAAGGCTGATGGAGGGGAAGTAGTGGCAAATCGAGAGAGGAGACGGAGAATTTGATGGACTACTTGTGTTTGCAAATGAACTGTGAGTCAATGTGGAGAGAAGCGGAGAGGGAGAGAAGGGGAATATGGATAGAGAGGGAAAATGAGTGGGCGAGTAGAACAGACTGTGGGTGTGCACTCGCTTTAATGATTCCGTCTTATAAGTTCAATAACTGATAACAACGATAAGCAAACCCCTCATCATCATGGCAACAATTCTCACAGGAGGAAACGAAAAGCCAGCGAGAAGAAATGGCATAAAAAGAGCACGCGAGAGATAAATGGAAATAGCGTGTGGTCTCTGCTGAGTGATGTCATCGGTTTGCGAAGCTGCGCCAGAACGGCATCCCGCACGCAAAATAGCCACAAAAACCGCTTATCGCGCAGTGGGCGCGAAATTTTACAATAAATAATTTAAGTAAATGATACTTACACGAGTATGGCTCTTGAATGTCGAGAACAGCGTTGATGATTCGATCGAGATCCTGATCGCCCTTCTCCGATGAACTCGCACCTTCCTGCTATTTTTGCAATTGGTATCTTATCTTAAAAGTTTGCAATGATGTTAACTTTGATATTTTTTAACTGGTTTGTTATGTCAGTTATTTTTCCAGAGAATGGAATGTTGAGCTTGTTTCAAAGCAGGATCTGAATGCGTCACTTTGATTCGATTTCGCACAATTTTTTACAGCGCCGCTACGTCTGCTATTCGGACCGGAAAGCCGCGCTACAAATTTCAGGTTTTTACTCTAAAAACTTTAAAGAATAAGTCGGATCCACGTGTCCAGTGACGGACGCATTTAGTGCTAACTCGTCATTGGACGGATGACCGTTGTCTTGATTTGTTATCAGAAATTAATTTTTCTCTTCACTTTCAGGATCGATTTTCGTTATGGAGGTGAATCAAGCTTTTCCCGTATTCTATCTAATTCTTCCCGAGAACGAGGAGAATTGTTTCTAGAGCTTTGCTCATTGGGTGCACTTGCGCGATAGTCGATCAGTGAGCAACATCTAAAGTCACTCCTTGAAAATACCTAGACCTAGAAATTACCTAGATCTAATCGAACGGTTGGCGTTCTCAGCAAAGATTTGCAAGCGAAATCTCGGTATTTGTCGCTGCAGCTCCTAGTGGAATTAAGCTCAGTCAGAGAGCAAATTCGATTGCCTATTTTGATGCAAACACGCACTTTCTAATTCTCATCCAATCCAGCGAACAACCCTCCTCCTCCAAAGCACACTTTCGCTTTCCAAGTCATAAAATTGAAGATACAAAAACAGGGAAAGGATAAGAGTTTCTTCTCACTTTTGCCTCAGCTGGTGGCAATCGTTGGCTGGCGGTCGGTACGCCGCAACTCATCTGGAAAGGAAGATTTTTGGAAAAAATATAAAGGCATCCTGGGAATAAAGGGATGGTTACTGTACGTTGAGTGTATTTTTCGAAATTAAGGTAATAGTCGTCATTCAACGCAAACTCTAAACAGATCGAGCGGTGATAGAGCACGGCAAATGAGGAAAGAATTACCCGAATTTGACACTCTAGTTGCGAGTGGCAGCGCCGACACGAATAGGAAGCGACAATAAGCGGGTCGCAAGCGGGTACCCAGTTGGTCTCCGGTTGGTCTCCCTCCAAACCCTAAGAGAAGTGACCTATCTGAAGGAGCTGCGGCGGAAAGAAAGGATGAGAGAAGAGAGCAGAGCGATAAGGGAGAGTCGAGAGGGTGATCGGCCGAATTGACCAGACACAACTAAGCGAGCAGAGAAAGAGTGCGACCAAGCTGAGGCTAGCTTCCCATCAAACATTCATCATCGTTGACGAAGCGTCGTCTTCGGATGCTCATGAAGACAACGACGGAAACGACGCATCAACTGCGTGCTGAAGGTGGGCGAGGAGGCGTAAAGGGTAGTGCCCTATGCTTCATAAGCGCCACATCATCATCGCAAGTCGCAAGTAATTAGGGCTATCTAATTCCAATCGCCCCCTCACGATATCTCCCCTTCTTCTCCTTGTTTCCTCATAGCGCGCGCCGCGTTGCAGTTATTTTCACAGCAAACATTCTAATTAAGCAGGCGTGGGATGAATAATTAAGGGGTGGGCGCGCGGGGAGGCAGTAGTTAGAGCAACGTGCTCTCATGTCTCCCCTCCCTCCCTCCTTCCCCCACCCTCGCCTTTCTCCTCCTCCCCCCTCGGCCACCGGCTAGTTCTCTCTCTCTCTCTCCTCTCCCACGCATTCGAGAACTCCCTTCCCTCCCTCGCATTGCGACGCCATATTTTTCCACCTGCGGCTAGACGCACAACGTGTTTGCAAACAATAATAATTTAACCACACTCACACTGAGCTTCTTGGGTGGAGGAGAGCCATAAGGCCGGAAGAAGTCATCGGTCTGGTCGGAGTATGAACGACGCATCGGACGGATGCGAGTGGAAGAAGGCGGTGGAGGATAGGGAAAGGGACGATCAGAAGGATGGACTGGATGGGAAGGAGGACGAGGAGTGACTGAGGGTGACGGAAGATTCGGAGGAGAGAAACGATCGGTATCGGAGAACGACTGAGGTGGAGGGAAATCGGACCATGGATGAGGGGAGAAGACGGGTGATATCGGAGAGAGTTGTTCGGGGAAGGAATGGGGACTGGCGAATGACGAGGGATGGGCGAAGAATCGGGAGTCGATCATAGGGTATGGAGATTGGTGAGGATCAGTAGGGATGGTTAGTGGATGAGGAGGAGGAAGACGTAGAGGAGCACACGTTGTGGGCAACGGAACAACCTACAAGGAATCGGGAGTAACTAAGTAGGAATAGTTAGCCTTACCTGCTGCTGAGGACCCTGAAGTCTGGGGAAGGAATGTGATTGATGGAGATGGAGAGAAGAGAAAGTGTTAGTGAGTGACGAATCACCCTCTGAGACCACCCTCGCCATTCATGCGAGGCGCTCAAAGATTTGCATTGTTAATTATATACGAACATATAAAATTAAGCGAATTGTTTAACTTCAGTACAATTGAGTCCAAAACACGATCACATAGCGAATAGCGAATTAGGTGAGTGCAAGCGGCAAGAATTTGCAGTGCAGGGATGGGATACGGTAGGCTTATCACTCAGGAAAGAGGAGAGATGACGGTCAATAGAAAGATCGGTCGATAGAATGCCCCGCCCATGGCACTCACGCCAGAATTCTCAGAGGCCTTTCCCGAACTGTTGAGAATCTCAGAGAACTTCCTTGTTTGTATTAATCGGTTAGATTCCCACGCGTCATCAGGATACGAAAATGATTCGAGTCGTAGGAGTAATTGTTGTTTGATTCTCGACCAGCCCGGACGTATCCCTGTGATAACGTGAGAGGAACTACAAAGTGGCGAATGCTCAAGGGTGTTCTAGAGTGAGGGAGGATGAGGAGGAGGAGGAGGAGTGAAAAGGTGTGGGAGATGAATAAGGGCAAGAGAACTAGAAGGAGTTGAGCGCATAATAATCACTGTTATGCGTGCCAATCATTAAATATGAATATTGGAAGTCATCAAAGAGTATCTGCTTCTTTAGATGATTTCTTGAATTTGGATGGATGATCAAAGCGAAAAGCAAGTCTGCGACGAGATAAGTAGAGGGGTAACTCTATCACGAGGTGACGAGGGATAAGAGGCAAAGGAGGAGAATATTGGACTACAAAAAGGAAGAAGGGAAAAAAGTGCAAGTAATTAGGCAAAAGCATCAAAAACTGACTGCATAAAGAGATAGATTCAGGTAAAAAACACGAGAGAACACTCCGTCTACATCATCCTTTTGTCGGAGCAAGCGGAAAAGTTCGTAGTCCAATGATACCTTGCCTGGGAAAATATCATTTAAAATGAACGCATGTGGGAGGATTCGGAAAAAAAGAAAACAAAGTCGGAAGGCGGAGAGAAATGAGACAAGCAGGTAGAGCGCAGAACACTTCCACGCCTACTCAACGAGAGAGCGAAGAGAAAGAGGAAATGGAGGAGGGAGGAGGAGGGAGGAGAGGGAATGATTACGCTAACTGTTACTGTCCATTGTTGAGCTGACGTCGCGCGATATCGTGAATGGATCAGAGTAGCGAGATGGTCTCGAGAATGGGGGCGGAGTGATATACACAATTTCCGGCTAAATTTAGCGAGCATGATCTCACTGGACACGCCTGAACATCATCATCGGATGAATGTCCACCCCCACCCTCGTGAACGTATCCGGAACCATGAGGAGATAAGAGGTGACGTTTGAGTGATTCACTTTATTAGAGGGGTGCTCTTCATAGAAAAGATTATGATTGTTGTGAGAATCGCGTGGAGATTAGACAGTGAAATGGAATAGCTACTGTGTCATGAGTAATTGGTCCATATCTGGAATCTCGGAACACCGGAGACAATTATTAGCGATGAGGGGAAGGGCACTGAGAGAATTCTGCGGGCGAACAAGTGAAAGGTCCAAGTGAGAGGAACGGAGTGGGTGAAGTAGTCGAATGGATAATGGAGGGGGAATACTGGGAAGAATCAGGCGGCGCTCATGCATTTTCGGCTGATGAATGCAATGATTTCTTGGTAGAGATGCTGTCTCATCCCGTTCAGTGTGTGGTCCTGATTTGCATAGACCTGCAAGGAGGAGACGCAGTAATGTGGCGTTCCCCCAATAAGTCCCCCCTTTCCCTTCCACCCGACTCCAGTTTTTGCTTGTTCTCTTCGTCTGATCAGACATCGGGGAGATCGGGATTACCAATTGTGTGAAATGGATGTTGGCGGCTTGGAGTGCTTGCGAGAGAAGGGCGCTATGCTGGTAGTGGACGTTGTCTGAATGGGGAAAGAGATCATCCAGTCCATCTTCTTCTCCTCTTACCATCCGCTTCTCCATGGGCGAGGAGATAGCTCACATTTGCCATTCTCGACACTTTGTTCAGCAGCGTCGAACCCTGAGAAAGTTCCCTTGCTTCCGCGGGAAAACAGGAAAAAAGTGCAACGTACGTTGTATCCCTTTGGATTCTCAGCTGGCATGCCCAGATATCTCTCCGTGTAGGCGCTATCTGCAAGGTGCATAATTCCATATTCAGGTGTATTTTTAGCCGAGTGACGGATATAGCGAGAGCCGTTCCATTGTTTGTGCGGTTTCGAGAACGCGTGGGTCGAGAAAAGGCAGGGAGAGAGAGAAGGAGAGAATGAGAGAGGGGGAGAGGGATGGAGGGAGGCTGAATGAGAGGCGCAGCTCATACAATATTCAGAAGTGGGTCGAGACCCAGAAGCGAGTGCAGGTGGAAAGAAGGGCGACGAGGAGGGGGAAGAAGGGGGGGGATTGATGTCAGTGCACTCTCTGACGCAGATGGAGTTGCTGTTCACTTGAGCCAAATTACGTCTAATGCGAGTGGCAAAGTTAATAACAAGTCAGCGTAGCCGATAAGAAATCATAAAGACGAAAAAAGCTTGCCATAGAGGGCGAAATCGGCCACTGGGGCGACGGCGACGGCGCATCTGATCGTCTCCCCCATGTCGAGGGCGGCGATGTGCGATGAGAGGAAACCACCGTACGACTGGAAGGAAGAGTGGCTAGAAATCAGAAGGACGTCCACTCACCCATCCGAGTGTCGTCACGGCGTTCTTGTCGATAAACTCGTTCCGTTTCAGAATCTCCCTGCGATTCGGACTATGACGTCACTTATGTTTATTGATGCTTACTTGATAGCCTCCAACTGGTCTTCAGTTTCGTATACGCCAAGTGACTCGTAGACGGGTTCCTTCAGATTCCATCCTCGATTCGACGATCCTCTTCCGTCGACGTACGCGATGATCATCTGCTGTGATGAGCAGAGGTAGATGAGGAAGTCCCACGGCGTCTCCATGATGTTCATGTACGTCGCAGGGCCGCCGTATCTGTAAAATCAATGTCGAAATTAATCTTTATCTTTCTTTCTAGATTTTCTGTTTTCTGCTCAAGTGTGTTCTATTTTTCTCCGTAGTGTGATCTCGTGGATCGCTTATTCGATACAATAGTTTCTCTTTTCGTCTTTTTTCTGTTTTTTTCACAATTAACAATGCTCACACGTCCAACAGGAGTGGGTACTTCTGATTGGGATCGAGTCGTGGTGGCATCATTAGTCCAACGTGGGCATCTGAACAATCCGCGTGAGTGTTTGTTTATGCTGCTCTCTGTGTCCAGTTTCATCTTTGTTGGCTCTTTCCCACCCCCTCAAGAGGGAGGGAGGATGGGGGAGAGAAATGACGACGTCAACGACGAGGAAAGTCCTTCTCACCTATTCCGGAGGGCAATCGAATCGTCTCGTGGGTGATAGTGGGTGGATCGAAGGAGAGCGACGAGCTGCCGTCTTCCGTTCCACGAAGTCTTTTAGCTCAATCACCATTATAATTATCTTATCCCCCGAGTTGTATCCACACGCGCACAAACACACGCAACAGGTATCGCTCTCGTTCTCCCACGCAGCACGCTCCAGATTATGTTGTGCGGACGCGCGTTCCGAGAATGCAATTACGCTCACGCTCGTTAGCAACGCGAAGCCTTACTTGGCTTGGTCGAGCGAGATCTTTGAAAGCCAATGGCTATATCCAGAATACTAGGGAGACTCGAGAAGAAACACCCACACTACAGTGTTCGCCCACTCTATTTACATAGCCGGAGAAGGGATGAAAAGAGAAAGAAGGGCTCACCATTATGAGGATTGGCGACGTCCATGAAGAAGAGACGGGAGTCCTTGAAGGGGGCACGACAGAGGACGAAGGACCTCTTGCCAGTGGGAGAGACACTCACTTGAGTAGACTCGCAGTCCACCAGAGCACACGAGAGACAGTGGATGGCACCGTCCTGAAGATGACGACTCAGTTGATAAATAGTCAGAAAATACCCTGATTGTCTATCCTAGAGAAGTTCATTTAATTTTATTATTCTTTATTATATCTAGTGAACATCGCAATTAGGCCGTCAAGGTTTTCATTGTTTGTTGAACAGTAAAATATCGAGGGGTGCATCTTAGATAAGAAAAGGGGTGCATCAATGTTGACAACAAACCTTCGAGGATGCGTGATTGATGCGATAGAAACGAGAGGATGCAATGCCCCCGCCCATCGCGGTGTACGTTCTGAAAGAAAATATGCGAAGCATGACTAATGAAGTACTCAAGACGGGTGCTCAATAACGTCGCTAAACGCATAATCAGTTCTCGAGCTATTTATGCCCGTTTGCCAATTCCTAACACCATTAACATTCTGCATTATAGCTTCTTCTCAGACGACAAATAGCAATTTAGAAAATCACCGAAGGTGTGAAAAGGGGTAAAATACCCACATCACGTCATTCTCTGCATCGTATCCAGTAATGGAGAGGACATCGTAGGGTCCACCGTGAGTGGCCGACACGCGACCGAAACCATCCTTCAGCAGGTAAAAATATGGTTAGAAGAATCGTCGAATCACGGGGCAAACCTCGATCTTGATGTGCGCTACGTGGTTATAGATGTTTCCGTCGGAGAAGGGCACTGGAAGAAGGGCGAAGAAGCCAGTGCTCGACGACGGGAGATTTTCGAAGTCCAAAGGAGCGGCCCAGAGACGACGAGTTCCGATGGAGAACGATTGCTCGTAGGCCGGAAACGAATGCATATTCATGGGAGTCCATTGGTTTTTCTCCCTCACCATCACGCAATCCCTCTCGTCGCACACCGTGAAATAGAGCACAGTCTGCTTCCGATTCGACCACACCGTAATCAGCTTCTCCTCCCTATTAGCAGTCGCTCGCAGCCAGCCCACCGAGAAGATGTAGTACGACCTGCAAAAAGTTTGCAAAAAGATCTGGGCCGAACCGGGATTCGAACCCGGGACCTCTCGCACCCGAAGCGAGAATCATACCCCTAGACCATCCGGCCACTGGTGGGAGAGCGTCGTGTTTACACATAGCTAGTGAGAGAAGGAGAGAGGGAGAGAGAGGACAGAGAGTGATCGTTCGATCAACCCCGTTCGTGTTCCACTGACTGGTTATTCAACTCCTCGGGAGGGCTGATGACCACTCTTTGTGCCGTCTCTCGATTCCAGAGGTAGAGTTTCACTTTCGGCTGATCTGCCACACCCGCCTTGGGATAGGGAATGGACATGTACCTGAGTGGTGGCGATTGAACACAGGAGTACTAGAATTGGACTCACTCAGGGTACTGCTTGGATCGGTACTTCTTGATCCAGACCTTGTTCACCTCGGTGTCGTCGAATTTGATGTAGGAGAGGAATTTGCCTCGAGGTGACCACCAGTGGGCAGTCGACTTGGCAATGACGTCCTCTCAAAACAAAGATCACCCTACTCAAAGAATGCATGGAATGACACTCACCTTCATAGAGCCAGTCGGAGATTCCGTATCGCACGTCATCACTTCCGTTTTGACTCAACTGCTTCGCACTACCCACTAATTCCGGCTTCTCTTGGTAGAACATAGTATTACCGTAGACAAAAGCCTGAACGAGCAATATGACACCACCGAATATTTCGAATTCCTCACGAAAGAATCGTTATCTGGGCTGGTATTCCACGAGAATTCTTGGAGAATTTCAGTTCCATTACCAGTTGGCCCGACCTGTACAAAATCTCTGCAAAACAAGCGAATTAGCACGTGGGCGGATCGATGGAGAGACTCACAATAGCTTTCCATTGACTACCCGTGCTATCCGATAGATACTGTCTTTGGAGTGACGAAAACCCTGGAAATAGGAAGAATCAGATGAAATATGAGCATACACAATTGTCTACAGTGTCCGTACAACGATTTTCAAAGCAATGCTAACAATTTTGCACTAGGTGTAACTCATGTAAATACTCTAACAATTTCTAAGAATGGTATCGAAATGCCGATAACTCTACTGATCTTACCTGCATAACTTGTCTAGAGAGCGCAGCGTACTTCCCACTAGGCGAGAACTTGATCTTCTCCCCATTGTACCCGTTGGGAATCTGCTTCGCATCCATGAACTTTCGCTCCTCGTTCGAATCGGTTGTGATGATGGAGAGAGACTCCGTCTCGCCCTGCAATTTCACCTCCGTTTCGGTTTCTATTCGAATACTACTTCAGTTCCAGATTTTCAATATTAGAAGCTAGTTTTTTTTCATTTACATCATTGCAACTCACGATTCCATCGACATTCTGGTGGACGAGTCCGCTACCGTCGGGTGTCCATGCAAAGAAGTAGTGCAGCTTGCCAATCGGCGCGGATGAGAAGAGATCCGAGATGCCAAACTTCAGATAGTTTGTTGGGAACTTCTTGCGCGAACCCAATATCAACGTGGGCTTCGTGGGCGAGGCGAAGGAATCGGAAGAAGATGAAGACTCGCCTCGTGACGATGATAGCAGACCCGCACTGAGGTCAACAGCTGTAAGCAGAAAGAGATAGAGAGGGGGAGAGATGGATGGAGACAACCCCTGATACTTAGCGCCTTTCACGATCTTACAATCACTCTACGATCTTATTTGTTAGTTATTTGGCCGGAGTTGGCCGAAAGTATGATAGCAGGACATGTGTCCCTATTTGTCGCACTCGCTCATCAGTTCACGTCAAGGTCATCTCAACGTACGTTTCTGGGTGAATATGAGTGTGACTCCGACGGCGACGCAGACGATGATGAAGATGGTGAAGAGAACGGCGGCGACTCGCAATGCGAAACGAGCACAATCGTACCTTCCCGAGTATGAACGATCCATGTACTCAAATATACGAAATTAAGACATTTCCTATATAAACATGCCAATTCATGCTAATTTTCCTTCTGGAATTTCTCTTCGATTAATAATGAACCGAACCTTAACCCAGTATCCCTTCCTGTACAGTAATCTGGCGCGGAGAAGTGGCAGCGAAAGTCGGTTCACCATCGAGTTTCAAGTCGCGCGCACGCAAAAGCAAACTAGAGAAGTGGAGTGATCCACGCCACTCAGTCACGAAATGATGCACGAGAACTAGGAAGAATGGATGGAGGAAGGCAATGTTTTCGCCCTCCCTCATTATGCAGCAGCCCTGATCCGAGAATAAAGGAAACAAAAAGCAGCATGTTTTCGCTTTTCAGCGTCTTTTAAAATTATGCGATGAATCATACGTTTGATGGGAATGTTATTACCACTCTGATAGACATTATTTTTTCTTAAATCTTGAAAAAAATAACTCACCACTTTGTTCATTTCACAGCGCAGAAAAAGTGCGTAAATGGTGCCGAGTCATTGAGTGCGCGCTGTGTTCTGAAAATGAAATAAATCAACATCGGGAAGGTGATAGGCCAATGGAAAGTGCATGTGTGAAAGGATGGATGAGCAGTGGGGGAGGATTTGATCAATTGGGACAAAAAGGAGAGAAAAGGAGGAAGGTTCTTCATGGCGAGTTGCCAATGATGAACGCCCGTTGCATAAGGAAGAAGGATGCAAATCGAATTGGAGACTGAGGGAGTGACAGATTTAATCGTGAAAGACACAGACGAAGGAAGACTAGACGCTTCTAGTTAGGACTGACCAGTGGAGTAATGATAGTGAGGGAGAGAGAGAGGGAGAGGAAGAATGGAAGGAAGAGACACCACCTGTCCTTTCTCTCCTTGATCTTCCTAATTCCAATTTTCAACTCTCAAAACAATGAATGAACGACGAAGAGAGAGAGAAACCCCTTAGAGAGCAGTGAAAGTGATTAATATGCTGATCTTCGATCAATGGCCGGCAGCGAATTCTTTGAGCGAAAAAGAGCGAAAGCGGAACCTTTGCTTATGCTTCGTTATTGAAGCTGTCAGAAGTTTACGCAAAAAGCGGAATAGTGGTCAGAAGAGGTCTGGTAATTGGAAACATCTGTGGAATGGGGCGAATGAGTCAAATTAGTGGGAGAAGACACGGGATCAGATGGAAGATAAGAGAGAAGAGATGAGGGAGGGAAGAGAATGAAGCTTGTGAGGGGAGGGAAGGAGGAACAAGGTAGAGATGAGTGACACGCGGGGGAGATTATGAACGGAGATTGGAAGGAGAGATTGGAAGGAGGAAGGAGATTCGACCATCGAATGAGAAAGAGATCGGAGCACCTCAGAACGATATTTGATACACACACCCCATTCTCTCCCCTTGGAAGAAGGTGCTAAGAAGTGAAAGGAGCGATGGACGATTGAAAGGGATACTGGAGAGAGAGGGAGAGCCTTCCCACCCTTCAAATCAAAAAGGCACTGATTCAAGAGGGCCACTCCATGCATTCAGAGGGGATTCGAAGAAGACTGGCGGATGCGGACGGCATTCCGGAAAGTGACCGCATCCTCACTGTCCACTCGAGAACCACTGTTTCCACTGAACGACGATTTGCAAAAAGAGGTGTGGGTCATTGGAAATACAGCAGAGAGTGTATATTCGAGGGTGGGGGATAGTCGACGGATTAAAGCAACTGGGAAGGGGAAGATCAACAAAGGTATAACTGGGAGTGGAGTGATAGGGAGTGATGAGAGGGACAAACACTGTTCGTCGATATTGACGAAGCTCGCATTTCTCGGCCACTAGAGTGTTCTTCTAATTAAGCAGAGAGTGGAAGGAGAGGAAGGAACGACAGCGTAATTCGATCCCGCTGTGTCTGTCCCCCACTAGAGGAACTCTTCTCTGATCTATTAGGGGGCCAGCAATTGTTTGAATGGACGCCGTCTTCGAGAAAGGAGCGAATGAAGTGATCGGAGACTTCTCACACGCTTTCCCACTTCTCACTTTCACTCTTCGTCTGTTGCTCCAACAAATAATCTCAAGTGCTTTATCTCAAAATGCGAGACATATGGTAAGGAGAGGAGGGGAAGGATAACCAGGAGTCAGAAGATACACGTAAGTGAGCCTGATCGGTGCGAAGTGTATAGATGGGGGGAGAGCGGGGATAGGGGGGAGAGTAATCAGGCCTGTCCAGTCCGTCGCAGCCTCGACGAGACCTGCGTGTGATTGGCTTCGTTAGGACTGCCCCTCCCACTCACACTAACGACGGCGATGTTATTTCTGACGGGCAAGGGCGTTTTTGATGACTCGTCGAGCGCCCGATTGACGCCACCTGCGACAAAAAGAGTGATTGATTGACTAATTGCTGCCTTCTCACTCTGACGGGCGGGCTTCTTCGTCGATCGAAAGTCTCCGTTGTGCATATTGAATCGACGTGGCTGCACCTCGGATACCGGTTGGTGACGAGCAGAATTCCTCGCTTTGATCGACTGCGATCTCTCCACCGACCGACCCTGTGACATTCCACTTTCAGGAGATTTATCACCCCCCCCCTTTCTCTACCTTCTCTTTGATCCTCACTGGAATGGAGCTATTCGCATTCGAAGTGTTCACAATCCCAGGGAGTGATTGCTCCCGTTGAATCTTCGTCGGTTTAGAGACGAAACGAGGCTTAAGCGCCGCCCCTCGACTGGCGAGAACGACAGATTCACTTCGACGTTTCTTCTCAGGAGACGTCGTTGACGTCCGTCGCTGTGGTCGAATCGTCACCTTCGCCGTTGTCAAGGGCGGAGACGTCGTCGTTGATATAAACGAGGATCGGGGTTTCTCCTCTCGTCTCCTCGACGTGTGTCTCGTCTTCACAGAGTCGTTCAGATACTGCGATGTGCTCTCGATTTGAGTCTTCGTAGTCTAGAAAATGATTTGTGTTTTGGTTAGCGATCAAATTATGCACTTCTTTCAAGCTCTGCTCGAATTCTGGTTGCTCGTGGCTGTCTGGTCTCCTCAATCCGACCAGTTTGGGAAGACTATCGTAGCACTCGGTGATGTCCACGTCCAGCACTCTGCTGCACGCTTTCATTCCGTTCGCTTCTGTAATATTTCCTCATATTCTACCGTATGACAGCTAGGGCGAAAGTAAACGACGCCAATAGATGGAGCGGGATCAGAATAGGAGGTTATGTATTTGCGTTGGTTTCAGGACACCATAAAGAGGACTGTTTAGCAAGGGTTGTGTGCAAATGCAATTGGAATGTAGCCGTTTGTTGGATGCTTCGCTCACCCTCGCAGACCATTGATCCGCAGCTCTTGACACAGACGTGTCTCACTTTGCGCCAGTGCGAGTCGCACATCCCGGCAACGGCCCACTGACAACAACTGGCGAAGAGATCGACTCGCTTCCCTGCGATGAGATAACGACCCCATTTGTCTCCCCGCGGCACGAGAGTCACCTGATGAGTGCTTGAATTCACCCATTATCTGCTCTTCCGATAATTCAACGAGCTTGCGAGAACCATCACCGGCCACTCCTCCCTCAGAAGACTTGTCGTTACCCAGGAACTGAAAAAAACATACTAGGACAACCAATTAACTGCGTTTAGATTAGACGACTTGTAAAATACGGCGGTCATACTCACTGAGTATATACCTTTTTGAGATGTTATGATCTATTCTTTTTTTAAAAATATGTAAACTTATTTTTTTTAAACGCCATAAAAGTATGAATTGTGTTTGCTCACAATTGGCAGTGATGGCGTTTTTTGGTCGAGCGCATGTCCTCTGGCGATGACTCCTGAATGGGTGACCTTCACACTCAGCCCCTCAGTCATTCCGAACCTCTCTCATTGCCCTCATAGAGTATAGTGTTCTCGGACGTTTTCCTCATGCCATGGAGGCCGCTGTTGCCAGTTCTAAACATTCCTTGGGTACACACACCACCCCTTCTCTCCACCCAAACCTGATGCCCATCGAAGGAGTGGAGAGGGAAGGGGGATAGGAAGCGAGTGGATCATCCTCCGTCTCACCTGCAGGGGAGAAAGGTGTACTCTCACACCTGGCCTTGCCCATATCGTGAAATGACCCTCTGCCCATTCACTAGATTCAACATGAAATGGAGAGAGGTAGACGACTCCTGCTCGATCCTACCCGAGTAACTCTTGCGGCCTCGGAAATACTGCTCTAGGTAGGGGTTCGACTCGGCGGCCACATGATTGGGGACATGGGAGAGAGGCTGAGAGGGCTCCACTCGAGAGAGCGAAGCACGAGGAGGACCGAAGATTCTGAGATGGAGAGATTATGAGGAGATCCGAGACAACTCACTGATTGGACGAGGGGTCGAAGAGGATCTGATTATCTCTCTCGATCGATCTCAGACTCTGCTCGGGGATGTAGGGTTCACGCTAAATGCTAAATGTTGTTTTCTCTCGAGATGAAAATCAACCTCCTCCGATTGTTGCGTGATCAACTGATAAATTTCCTTTTCAATAGGGCGGATTTCCTTCTTAATAAGCTGCTTCTCTGGCTTCATCGTCGTCGTTTTGTGGGCACCTCAACTTTCTCTTCGATAGTTTCCCATCACTTGGCCTCACCTCTTCCATAGTAGTAGAGTGCGGGGTCGACTGGCGCTTGAGTGGGCACGAGATAATCCATGCCAATCTCCCTCCTGATTCCAGCCACGCATCGAGATGGAACTGGGAGAACACTCCCTCTCCCTCCCTCACTCGATCAAGTCCCACTTTCTCCGTTTCATGTTACATTGTGTCGGATGCACTCTCACTTCCTATCCGTCCATAATAGGGTCAAGTAAACATACACGGAAAAACTGCTCCTCATCAATGGAAAGCGCGAGTGAACGCACTCCACCAGAAAGATCATTGTGAGGGATGATACAAAAAGACGGGAGTTTGATCATACAAAGACTCGAGGCTATCGAGCGCGCGCCCTCGCTCACATAACCCAGCCCGCTTATCCCAAATGCGCACAGAAAAAGCGCGCGGAGCAACACAACGAGTCCAATCACGGCTTAGAATGACAAATGGGCATTGTGACAAGGGAGGATCATTCGAATCGGACTAGTCAGGCAGGACTAAATGAGGAAGTTAGGACTAAATGAGCATTCGAAGGAGGAAGTTGGTAAGAAGTTTCTTGAACTCACGTTGTTTGCAGTACTGGTGGGGGTCCGATCGGTCGTGCGCCTTCAGAAGGCAAATGTTGGAGGTGTACTCGCAGGGGATGTAGCAGTCTGTTCCAGCAGGCATCCAATTGGGATCACTCAGTATGCCACCGCCTGCAACCACAATTATCTCCGTTGCATCACTCAGATTTGGAAAAAAATAACAAAAAAAGATCGCAAAAAACGTACAAATATCTTCATGTGCGTAGAGGTACTTGAATATCATTCTGACGATATGTTCGTACTCATCCTTGCTCAACTTGTCCTGCGGCAACGTAGCCCGTATCAACATTGGCAGCAGCGGGAAGAGGAACCACCGCATTCTTGAACTGATTGCGAGCCAATGGAGCAAGGAAAGAGAAGGAGGAGACTGAGTGAGCAGCTTATCTATAAGAGTGCAATTAGAGTCATAAGTGAAGTGAGGAGGAGGAGGATAGGGAAGGGGAGGAATGCACGGTATTAAAAGAGATATGAGTGGAGAGCCTTCTCGCTCCTCCTTTTACTCAAGTGGATATACAAATCACTCGCCCGTTCACTACTCCCCTCGCTCTTCCATTGAAATCTCTCACCTTTCCTGCTTCCTCCCTCCTTTCGGACACTTTCGACCGTTTAAACACATGCAAAGAATTGTCTGAGCTGGGAAAGAAGTGCATCCTTGGTGTGAAGAACTTCACTGGATGCGACTTGGCTCCTTTCTAGTCCGCCGGCTAATGAAGGCTCCCGCTGTGATCTCTGACCGTCGGTTCAATCGGCTTCACCAGTGAGACCGTTCAGATCACCATTACTTTTTTGGTGGCTATCGGGTGTCCCGAACACCTATCAAAGGGACTCGCATGTGTCCACTGAGGTGCACTCACTCTCCCTCTATTCAGAGGCTGGTGTCACTTCTTCTACCGGCCATTCGCCCTGGCTTCTTAAGCGCCTCTCTCTCCCTCCCCCTCCCTTCCATTCGTAGGACAACAAGGACGGCTACGCTCTATCAGAGAATGGAACATTCAGAAGGGGAAATGGGAACGAGAGGAAGAATGCAGAGAGAAGATTCGAAGATACACATGAGATCCTGAGACAATCGAATGAAGTAGCATGATACATCGAGGGCATAGAAAAGATCGTGGAGGGCATTTGACTGGATCCCATTCCATGACTAAACATCGAACTCCTTGAGAGTCAACAGAGCATAGTTTATTCTCCTCTCAGTTCCTTCTTTTTCCCGTTTCACTCCTCTCACTTTCTCCTTCTTCGCTGCCTTCCTCCAACTGACCACTCCTCCACGGCCATCCCTCCTCTCCCTCTCCCTCTCCCCTGCCCACTCCCCTGTATGGTTCGTCTCCAGACTCCGCCCGAGTGACGTCCTCGGCGCTTTTTCCTGCCCTCTTCAGGGGTATATATGGAAGAGATTCTCTCCCATCTGGAGAGAGCGCGCACTCACTTCTTCTTCCCTCTTCTCTCATCGCAATGCGACTTCTGACCGCGCTAGTGACCGTTCCCGCTCTCCTCTCTGCCTTTCCCCAATCATTCGGCGACCCTTTCAGCCCTCTCGGATCATGGCATAGACGAGTGAGTTTATCATTGTATGTATTCATTTTGTCTCGTTTTGTTTCATTTTGCACAAGTGCAACCACATCAGGGACCTCCCTGTGGTCTTCCGCCCTTCCTCACCAAGCTTCCCGAAGAGGCTCAGTCGAAGATCAAAGCAATCTGGGAGCACTGGAAGGAAGACACCGACTGCAGAGAGGAGCAGAAAGCCACCTTGTTAGTTTAACCATCGACGTTTTCCTATGATGCCACAATACCTGTGCTGATCATGTATTTCTCAGCGAGGTGATCCACGAGCTTCCTGAGGAGTTGCGAGAGAAGATCTTCGCGGGTCGATGTGGTCCCTCCTTCCTCCGTAACGTCTCTCCCACAGTCCGGAAGGAGTTCAAGGCAGTCTGGTTCGATCACAAGATGAGCATCGAAGCGAAGGAACTCGCACTCAAGAAGCTCGCCTTCTCACTGCTCTCCGGAGAATCCGTGAGTGATCTATGTTGCCAGAGAGACTTCATCACTTTCATTCGTTTACATGCAACATTCAGCTTACCAATACAACTGTGTTTACAGCTCGCCCTCTTCAACAAATGGGACGAGGAGCTTCAGCAACGCAAGACCGAGCTGGCCGAGAAGATCGACGCCCTCTCCGAGTCTGCCAAGAACGCCCTCGAGGAGTGGAGAGCTATCAGGCAGGAGGTATCTAGACATCACAGAACTCATCTGAATTAACGAATTCAAGGAGAAGGACTTCCTCGCTCGTCTTCCCAAGGAGATCCGTGAGGAACTGCGCACTCTCTGCCACCACTGGCCAAGAATGGCCGCCACCTCGACCACGACGACGACGTCGACTACCACCACCACTACTGAGGAGCCCTCAACGACCGCGACGGATGCTTCGTCGACGACAACTACTGAAGCTTCTTCGACGGCCACGTCGACCGAGAAGACTGTCGAGGAGACGACCATGGTGAGAGCATACTTCTTCTTGATTACCAATTTTGTCCGAATTGGAGTTAGAATCAGGGAATTCCTTGCAGGCCGAGGAGGCGGAGAAGGAGTTCGCCCATCTGCTCGACTTCGTCCTTCCCGACGAGCTCTCTTCCGACACTCAGTGTGCCTTCTACAACTAAACCACTCTCTTGCCACATCTGCACTGTCCACTCCCCTTCCCTTGCAAGACGCTGTGGACTGGCCCTCGATCTCTCGAATCTGCCCTCCTCGACTAGTCCCAGAGAGGGCAAACAGAGTGATAGCACGAGGGCGATTGTCCACTGGGCGCAATCTGCATTCACCTCAGAGTCACTAGTTCCCCTCCCTATCATATCTCCTCCCGATATCAATTGCACGCCTTCCACCACTGTCTATCATTCCACATCGGCTCACTAATATTCGTCATAATTTATTCCTTGTTGGTTATTGATCTTAATAAAGGTTTGGGTATGAAAGAACTGATTTGAACATCTATTATTGTTATCAATATGGACTTGTGAATGATAAAGAGATAACACACATCAATATTAGAAAAAAGTTATTTTTAGTTTATAAAATTCGGTAGGGCACTTTATGTTGTGAGTAATTTAAATTCGAACGTAAATTCAGAAACTATCAACAATGCGACATATTGGTTGCGTATCGAATACAGGATCAAAGAGAATAAAACAGATTTCGCACAGGCCGATTAGAAGAGAACAAAAAATAAAATAATGGTCCTAAGGTTGTCATTGTAACTAGCATAATCAACACACTTCACAATATCTTCGTTGCTCAGACTCTCCTAATGACAGTTATAAACTCCGAAAAAATAATACTTTTACCCACTGTAAAACGGAATCTTCAACGAATACAGGAAATGGCAACCTAATTGACTGTACTCTTATGACTATGCTCCATCGAAAAATATTCGCCCCAAGGAACGGTGAGTACCACTAGCCGATTTCAAAATGCCTTTCTTACTCTTTCAAATATATTGTATTTATCGTTCTGCTTCAATACGAAAATATTTTATGTTTTCTTAATTTCAGGAGTAATGGCCTACAATCTGTTCGGAATGAGCGACTATTGCGTAATGGAGAAGCCTCTTCATAAAATTGCAACCTTCGACAAAGTTACCAACATATTCCTTGGTACTTTAAATACTAAATATGCAAAATTATAAATAATCTAAATTTCAGTGCCCATCTCCGTCGAGGTTAAAAGTCGTAAAATGATTCCAAAGCTTGTAGTTATCGGAATGCGAGAGGTTGTTCATTTCCTTATCTTCTTCATGATATTTCAATGTAGACCGAGAATTTGCAAGAAATGGTTCTGAACAAGGAGAAACGTCTGATAAACCGAGCTGCCGAAGAAGAATTAGACGAGGAACTGATGAATAAAGTGCTCTGCGAAGTGAGTTGAGAGACTCTAATCCCTTTTAATCAGTGGCCAACGCTAGAGCAGTATCATGGGTGGGGTTGAGAGGAGGGGGAGGGAATGATTACTCGGAGTTCAGGAACCGAAGGAAGGGAGGAAGGAGAGCTACGCATTGATCAGAGTGATCGTCACTGGAGACGATTACCTCATTCAATACAACTGCCAAGGGTCATCTGATGAATTCTCCTTCTCTGGTGAGCAATCTACGGATTACGATGTACTCATCCACACTGATTTCAGGAGATAGATCACTCATTTACCATCTTGGATTTTCTTCAATAAAGAACGAAGTGATGTTGTTGAGTGAGCGCGATTTCGGAATTTTTTCATCTCATTCATCGAAGCAACCATGGCTGATTCCTGCCAGAGAACTATGCAATCAATGCTTGTGCACGAGTATTACGTGGACGGTAAATGAAGAGCCCCTTTTCCCGTCTCTCTTCCGTTTCTCCTCTCTCAGCGCTTCTCGTGTGTCCATTTTTACTGCAAATCGTGTTCCGTGGTTGTCAATGGCCAATATTGCTGGAACGCTAAATTCGACAAAAAGTGTGGAAGATTGTCCTTGGCTAATTCTACCGACGGGTTAGACATCTTATCTTCTTTTATATTCCACATATTTATCTTATTTTATCTTCCATATTTTCAGATATAGTGATGATGGATTTTGTGAATACGATAATTGCATGGATAGAACGGTAAATTGCTTTTTTCTGAGATACAGAGTAAATAATCTGATTGGATTGTAGGTTCTGAATCTTCCCTGTAAATGCATCACTTGCAAGGGAGATGAAAGATTGTGCTCGCGGTGTTCCAGAGAAATTGTAGATCAAGTGCCAATGACAAGACCGAGGGATGGGCAAACAGCAGCCACCTCATGATTGTTACCAATTTTAAAGAAGAAGCTTATTAAGTAACATTATTTATATGCTTATACAGTCGCGCCGGAAAGTCACCGTACACTTTTTGAATTTGTTGTATCTTTTTGCCCAGGAAATGCATCATTCTGGCACTCAGGTATGATGTGCCAAATCCATCGGCGATTATGATCATGGTATTATGGTATGACGTCATCGCATAGTTATTGCGTAGTGATGACGCAATCAATCTGCACTTTTTCAAAACGGCATTATTCTTACATAGATTTTTTCCTGCTCGCCATACTTTCTATGATTGGAGATATGACCGATGCCTACCCAGAATAAATTTTTGAAGGTGCTGCTCGGTCGCACATTTGCTGCAGCGAAGCTGCAAAAACAGGATCTGAAATTCGGAACTCGGCTTCTAGAGTGGCTAGAGACCCGTCCAAAGCATCAAAATGATCGCCAATATGAGTACACATGATCCTGAGAATATGAATACGATATCTCATAATTTGCCCTCAGGGCATGAAAAAATCACTTTTTTTCATGACCATTTTTTGGACATCCATAACTTTACTGAAAAGTTTAGTAAAAATCTGATTTTTATCTGGTAATGTTCAAAATTTATCGAAGAACTGAATTCCAACTTTTTAGAGCGTTTGGATATCTTTCCGGCCCGCGGCGTGCGTTTTTCGGAGGTATAGTAGGGTCCAGAAACACCTTGTTTACCCCTATGGGCGAGAGAGTGCAGACGACGAGAGTGCGTAAACAGGGTGATTTCTGACCCTAGTATACCTCCGAAAAACGCACGCCGCGGGCCGGAAAGATATCCAAACGCTCTAAAAAGTTGGAATTCAGTTCTTCAATACATTTTGAACATTATCAGATAAAAATCAGATTTTTACTAAACTTTTTCGTAAAGTTATGGATGTCCAAAAAATGGTCATGAAAAAAAGTGATTTTTTCATGCCCTGAGGGCAAATTATGAGATATTGTATTCATATTCTCAGGATCATATATACTCATGATGGCGATCATTTTGATGCTTTGAACGGGTCTCTAGCTACTCTAGAAGCCGAGTTCCGGATTTCAGATCCTGTTTTTGCAGCTTCGCTGCAGCAAATGTGCGACCGAGCAGCACCTTGAAAAATTTATTCTGGGTAGGCCTCGGTCATATCTCCAATCATAGAAAGTATGGCGAGCAGGAAAAAATCTTTGTAAGAATAATGCCGTTTTGAAAAAGTGCAGATTAATTGCGTCATCTCTACGCAATAACTATGCGATGACGTCATACCATAATACCATGATCATAGTCTCCGATGGATTTGGTACATCATACCTGAGTGCCAGAATAATGCATTTCCTGGGCAAAAAGATACAACAAATTCAAAAAGTGAACGGTGACTTTCCGGCGCGACTGTATCTATGTGTTTTTGTTTCTGATGACAAAATTGGCTACGCTATTTAGACAATTGTTTGTATATATGAAATATAGTTCCTGTGAATACATGTCAGGTGATCATAATAAATTAGCATTAATGCGCATTTGAAAACGCTTAAAAGGTTTCCATGAATCTTTCGGAGAAGAACCTGGATGAGGGAGCCTGGCATTATAGAGTTATAGAGGACTGTCCTTCATACCTCATTCAATTCATGTGCACAGACAATCTACCATTGTTTCTTCTTTCAATCCCTCTTTGCAGCATTGGGCACAATAGGCACAACAAGTTCAGATAAAGTAGACAACGAGAACTGGACAGTCTACCGGATCAATAAGTTCATGGATTGAGTGTGATGTGCCTTCCCATACACAATTGGACAATACTTAAGACATTTGCTATTTTAAAATCGAAACAAAACGAAATCCACATACTTTTTCTGAAGTGTAGACCCCGAGTGCTGATTTACGGCCGCTATAACTAAGGTTTGGGGTCGATTTTGAAAAAGTTGCCGGCACCTCCCATTTTTGGGGTCGAAAAAGTCGATATCTCAGAATATCCGGAAAAGTAGATTTTCCGACGTATTTCCAGGCGTAGAATAAGAATTTCGATATGCGAACGTTAGAAAATGCGAAATAAAATTTTTGAGCTCGAAAAACTAGTTTTTAGTGCAATATTTTGGAATTTTCAACAATTTATAATTTTGTGCGCATGTTGCCGATGCGATTTTTGAAATCAACACCTCAAATTATATAACATATTAAAAAAACCAGATTTTTAAAAATGCATACTTTTTAGATATTTTGCTCCAAAGTTCGATTTTGAGCCCAAATTATCAAATATGTCGCGGTGAAGGGCGCTGAATTTTCCATGCCTGCGCTTCTTATTGCGCCAAAACATTTGATAATTGCTGAAGGAGTGTTCTGCATCACTTTCGAAGCATCAGATTTCGGAAAACTCCAAAATTCGGCTATCCAAATATGACCAAAAGTTCGAAAAATTATAACAAAGTTAAAACAATTTTCCGAGTGCTCTCTTATCGAAATTCGGACTCTACGGGTGAAACTACGCTAGAAAAACGCTTATTTCTACAATTTTTAGATATTGACTTATTTGGCATTTTTGAGGGGGTCGAAAAAATGAGATTTCCAATTTTGCATATTTACACCGTTCTGGACATGGAAATATGAAGACATAATCTAATTGAGTCACGCTGAAGTGTTTTCGCGCAATGAGAAGTGCAGGCATGGAAAATTCAGTATCCTTCACCGCGACATATTTGACAATTTGGGCTCAAAATCGAACTTTGGGTTTTTTAATATGTTATATAATTTGAGGTGTTGATTTCAAAAATCGCAAAAAAAAACATGAGCAAAAAATTATAAATTGTTGAAAATTGCAAAATATTGCTCTAAAAACTAGTTTTTCAAGCTCAAGATTTTTATTTCGCATTTTCTAACGTTCGCATATCGAAATTCTTATTCTACGCCTCGAAATACGTCGGAAAATCTACTTTTCCGGATATTCTGATATATCGACTTTTTCGACCCCAAAAATGGGAGGTGCCGGCAACTTTTTCAAAATCGACCCCAAACCTTAGTTATAGCGGCCGTCAATCAGCACTCGGGGTCTGCACTTCAGAAAAAAAGTGCATAAATTATTGAATTTTTAGCCATCCGTGGACCCCTGCACAGTTGTTACGTTTTCTGGTGGAGGGTCTCTTAAAACGCCCCCATTTTTAAAAGACAACAATGTTACATTGAATGCAACGATTACTGAGATGACTACAAAAAACACGGGAAAGACCACAGAAGGCGCTCAAACCAATCGGTTAAAAGAGAGAACGAACAGAGAACGACATAGAATGCTCGATTTTCATCTTTCTCTGCTCTCTTTAGATTTCCCCATTTCCATATTGTAAACTTTTTCTTATAATATTTTTCCAGGGAAAAATTTAGTTGTTAATTGTTCGGTTTATTCGAAAACATTTCCATGTCGGTTTAATGTAACTGATCGTTGTTCGCTTCTTTCTATCAGTTTTCTTCTGCAGGATGAAACGGCTTCCGACCATTCTCTTCTAATTATTGCTAGTCGTTCATTCCTGCAAGATCCTCGTGTGCAGTACGAAGTTCGGTCATTCCCATTCGATTTTCACGGGGGATATCCTCACTCAAGCAGGTCACGATGTGGTGCGTTCTCATTTCCACCAGATATTTACCACGTATATTCTGAAAGATTGCATGAAAACGGACCCCCTGCGGCACCAGGAGCCCCAACTTTGAGCACTATTCTCGAGATAATTATGCCAGAGTATATTGAGGACGAGAAAACTTTCTGCGTTGGCCGTTTTTTTCAGAACCGGTTTTTAGGTATTTTCCGGTTCCGCTCCCGGCCCTACCATATATCAGCTCCCAGATGAGCTAGAAGAATGGCATTGGGCTCAAAATGTTCGGAAAATTATTTCAAAAAACTTTTATGTTGACATTAAGTTCCGCTGATGACAACTTCATGTTTCAAATAATCAAAACGTTATTTTGAAATGAGAACATAAATTCTAGCGGCTCGGGGACCCCACCTTTTCGTGTAAACGGATATCATTTTCAGAATGTACGTGCATTTATACATCAGGAAAAAAATTTAGCCCAGTCAAGTAGGGGTGGGAATTGACCTTCCAGCAGCGAAAATGATCGCTAAGTCGAACATGTCAAATGTTCATAATTTTGATTCTTTGCGATACGCGCTCTATTTTGCAAATTTTTGATGTTTTATAACATTTACTAATACAATATATTAAATTCTGTTGAAAAAACCGATGATATCCATATTTTAGAAAAAATCATTTTTTCACCTCTCGTGGTCTCAAATTTGCACGTTGCAATTTCAGGATTTCGATTGCTCTAGATGTGTAAATGATACCCATTCAGTAGACTGCTTCGACATGAGTAAGAATTGTTAGAATAGGCCTCCGCAAAGATTTCGCTGCCTCAGCTTTTGACCACCGAAAATGGAAAATCGAAGGTGTCGGAAATATACAAAATTATTTTTTGAAGTTAATTTAGAGAATTTTGATTATATTTTAGTGTGAAAAATGTTTCAGCAATAACATCAACCAGAATTACATGAGAAATCCGCTAACCTTACTGTTTGGAAATTTCCAAAATTTTTGAGATTTGAAATTTGTGATTTTGGAGGAATAGTAAAAAACTGTCGCTATGTAACATGAATCTGGTTCATAATATTAATAAAACATTTTTCACGCGAAAATATAATCAAAATTTCCGAAATTAACTTCAAAAAATAATTTTGTATATTTCCGACACCTTCGATTTTCCATTTTCGGTGGTCAAAAGCTGAGGCAGCGAAATCTTTGCGGAGGCCTATTCTAACAATTCTTACTTATGTCGAAGCAGTCTACTGAATGGGTATCATTTACACATCTAGAGCAATCGAAATCCTGAAATTGCAACGTGCAAATTTGAGACCACGAGAGGTGAAAAAATGAGTTTTTCTAAAATATGGATATCATCGGTTTTTTCAACAGAATTTAATATATTGTATTAGTAAATGTTATAAAACATCAAAAATTTGCAAAATAGAGCGCGTATCGCAAAGAATCAAAATTATGAACATTTGACATATTCGACTTGGCGATCATTTTCGCTGCTGGAAGGTCAATTCCCACCCCTACTTGACTGGGCTAAATTTTGTTCCTGATGTGTAAATGCACGTACATTCTGAAAATGATATCCGTTTACACGAAAAGGTGGGGTCCCCGAGCCGCTAGAATTTATGTTCTCATTTCAAAATGACGTTTTGATTATTTGAAACATGAAGTTGTCATCAGCGGAACTTCATGTCAACATAAAAGTTGTTTGAAATTATTTTCCGCACATTTTGAGCCCAATTCCATTCTTCTAGCTCATCTGGGAGCTGATATATGGTAGGGCCGGGAGCGGAACCGGAAAATACCTAAAAGCCGGTTCTGAAAAAAACGGCCAACGCAGAAAGTTTTCTCGTCCTCAATATACTCTGGCATAATTATCTCGAGGATAGTGCTCAAAGTTGGAGCTCCTGGTGCCGGGGGGTCATGCAATCTCTCAGAAGACGCGTGTTACAAAATATACATAATAATCTCTCGTTGCCCAGCAACAGATCGTTGAATTATCTCACGCAAAGCTTTTAGACAGTAACGGAATACTTTTAGAAAGAAAACGCCAAACTTACCTCTCGACTCCAGTGAGCGTGAAGCACTCCATTCTTGAGGTTATCAATGTTGCATTCGTGCGAATACTTCTTGTTCCAGACGACGATCACAACTTTTCATGATGTTACCTTCACGCTCGTCGAGTTTCTGCGATGCTTCACAAGCGTCCCTACGCATCAAGAGAACAACTGATCAAATGCACTTAATTTGCAGCTGAAGTGGGTCCATAAGGCCCTTCGACCACAGTCTCACGATATGAACTGGATCGAGTACCACAATGTGGTCAGTGAGTCTAAGATCCTAAATAAGAGATTTATAGCCGAGCAAGAGTGCTATGAAGCGAAATATAAACTGATTAGTCCCTCGTTCCTCTAATATTCTGCCATTCAGGACAGCGTCGTCGTTGTATTCACTGCATCTTTGATCATTTTCTATTCAATAATGTTCAATTTGTTCTCAGAAGAATCCTCAGAATGTCACAGCCGAAGAAGGACTTGATATCATTCAGATAAACCGTGTAGCTTTTGATCACAGATCTTCCCAATGAACATCATTGTCAACCAGCATCGAGTTTAGAAATGAGAAAATGGGTGCATCAAATATTCGTTTTATTTATTTATTATCATCATTGAAACAGTCTTTGGAATGGCATTTGTTGAGTAGGAAAGTAAGAACATTGAAGAATGCATTCTGATTAGAGAGTGTCCTGGATATGGGAGGTTAGCAAATAGGCAATAGGCTGTGAATAGAACAATTTCAACATCGGGATATCTATTGGAGATGCTTAAGTTAGGTTGCTAACAATCGAAAGAAAGAGGAGTATCCCGGATGGTGAAGATGACGATTAAAACCATTGGAGTGTTTACAGAGTCATTTCAGGTTAATTGAAAGAGGGCTAAGTCGGCCAAACGGGATCGTCAGAATACTGATTGAGGTTTGCTGTCAATATGAGTGAATTGAACATCACAAGTGACGATACTTGTTGTTTGGTCTCAGATTGCTCAGTGGTAGTACGCCGTGTAGTCAACTCGTCGAGACGCGCGACAAATGATGCAAGCGAACATCAGAGCCAGCAAATTAACCTGCAGATAATTTATAAATATGGAAATCTTAACGTTCTTCACAATTGAAAATCGGAAATATAGACGTGATACATTTCTCATTTTCATGCTACATATGAACGATATTATGTTTATATTGTGTAGTTGGCCTGTCCCCACTCCAGGAGCATAGAGGGAATAAGCTTTATCTACAGAAAGGGGAACAAGAGAAGAGGTCACATTGCACTCGTGACAGAGACGATAGAATGGGGAGGAATCATCCTTAAATAGGCACGAGGTCACATGTAAATCGGACATGCTAATGGACAGAGGGGAGAGGAGGGCGAGAGTGCAACTCGAGACAACAGGGGATAGTCTAGTCTGCACGTATGCTAATTGACTATGGGGTACAAGGCCAGGGCCTTTACACAACACCTCCCTCCAAGATTCAAACTGAGGGGTGAATCTGATAAATAATAGTCAATTACAACGAGGCAATAATCAACGGGCCACGGTTGAAGCACTTTTGGTCAGAGGGTTTCTGTCGTTCTCCACTACTTCTGTGGGCTCGTTTATTCTTCGACGTTGCATTGCGAGACTCGACGAAACTCGGGTAGGCGTCCTCGTAGGTGCACACTTGAACACGATGCAGATGTCGTTGCACTTGAACTCGATGACGATGCCGTTGCACTTGAACTCGGTATCGCTTCTGGGGCGGGCGAACACACGCTTTCCTCAGTGATGGTCTTCGGCAGGATCTCACTTTCCTCCATAACACACTTTCAGGATATTTCCAATCCACAGGGTCGACCGATTCACCCACCTGTGTTCACACTACACACTTCTCGAACAACAACAGCGTGTGTCCAGATTCCTTCTATGCACTTTCGTGCCTTCTCAGACTAACGTTCCATTCCCGGAAACGCTTCCGCTTTCTCGCTTTCTTTGAGGTCAGGATACTCGCCATTTGCTCGAACACAAACGTCCTTCTTGGGGCGATCCGCTTTTTCCCTCTCTCAGAAATCACGAGACAACGTGACTCCCCGTCGGGTGTGGTCATTTCAGGCCACGACGCTATTTCCGTGCATTCACTTCAACCTAGCGCCACCAGCTAATTCGATCTGGTTTTGTTCACTCAGTACTATCACTGCCTCCGCTCACAGCAACGACTTATTAGCCACCGGATCCGTGCTAGGCGCCTTGCCAAACGGCAACGTCACGACTTATTAGCCACAGGCATCCCTGCTATGCGCACACCTGATCTTGCAGACCATCACAATGATCAGTCACTGATACAACGAGTGAGCCCTTATCCTGGTCAATCACCGTTCTCTCGGGCAGTCCCAAACGTAGGTCAACTGCTGCTTCCTCTAGTGATCCCTCTGCTAGGTCAATCACTAGTTTTCTCGGCCGACATCCTCGTCGGAAAGTTCACGGACGACCCCATACTAGGTCAGTTGCCAGTTCGCTGGACAGTACCAACCTCAGTCAACTGTTAGTGATCCCTACTAGAGGTCAATCACTACTCTATCTAACGACCCCTAAATATAGGTCAGTCGCTCTTCATCTCGGTCACTGCTAGTGATCCCTAATATCACTACTCTCACTTCTCTGACAACCCCAACAGGTCAGTCGCCGCTACTACATTCAGTTTCCTGGAATCCTTCAGGAGATCGGCTCTTTGGCACTCTTCCAGCTCTCTTGGCTTCTCCCCTAAAGTAATCCACTTCACTCGCACTTTCTAGTCTGGAGTAGTTCCTTCATCTAAGGTACCTTCAACTCCATTCAAACTGTGCACGCACCTTGGCTCTCTAGCCTCATTGGTCTCTGCTCTCCATTCGGACCTGCACTTTGTTCACCTCGCATCATCCTACTTGCACCTCAGAGTGACGGCTAAGAAGAGGGAATGAACTTCTTCCCGTCCCTTCTCCCAGTCCTCTTTCGGTCTTTCAGAATCGCATGAACTTTCACTCTCTTACATGCAGTCCTCATGGCTCTTCTCTGATCTCAAAGCCCTCAATCTGATCTTTCATCTCTTTCCATCTGAGATTCCCTCGCTCTTGTTCGTTCACTTGTTCTCTCGTTGTTGTTTCACGTGCCAATTTGCATCTTCCTCTTCGCATTATCACGTAAACAAGTCAACCACTCGCGTCCGAGTCCGCATTTGCATGCCATTGGTCTCGCCCGCTTTGTCAGTATCTTCCTTCCTTGTGACACTATCGATCGTGTACTATCGATCGATCGAGCACAGCATCGACACGGTTCACTGCCACTTGTGATACCTCATTGTCGAACTGGTACCACGTATACACTACCACTGATCACAACGGAAAATCGAGCAGCGCCTCCGGCCGACATCGACAAATCACTGTTTCCAAACGCTCAGTTCCACACGGAACCTACAACTGATGTGCTCACTCGAGACACACAGTTACGATACGCTCAGTTCCACACGGAACCTACAACTGATGTGCTCACTCGAGACACACAGTTACGCACACAAGAACGAGAGGAAACGTAATGGACACTCGACTCGGAACACGAAACACAAGAACGAACACAGGAAACAGGCAACGCCTAATCGTGAGTACTGATCGCCAATATTGTGTAGTTGGCCTGTCCCCAGACTCCAGGAGCATAGAGGGAATAAGCTTTATCTACAGAAAGGGGAACAAGAGAAGAGGTGACATTGCACTCGTGACAGAGACGATAGAATGGGGAGGAATCATCCTTAAATAGGCACGAGGTCACATGTAAATCGGACATGCTAATGGACAGAGGGGAGAGGAGGGCGAGAGTGCAACTCGAGACAACAGGGGATAGTCTAGTCTGCACGTATGCTAATTGACTATGGGGTACAAGGCCAGGGCCTTTACACAACAGTTTACATTTTGCCCCTCAAGCTATCAAACGCATTTTTCAATTCTTTGTTCAATTACCACTGAAGTTTCACATTTTTATGAAAGTATAAGAAATGCCGATTCCTTCATCCATGTCCAATATGCTATAGCTACCATGTTCTTGTCTAAATGAAGTCGTCAACTCACTGCACACATCACGAAGACGACGACGAGGAGAGTGTGTCCATTCGTCTCCACGTACTTATGAATCACTGTTTCGCAGTCGGGAGCGTGATTCTGAAAAGTCTCCCATATTACAACCATAATCCTCTTTCTCGCTATCTCCGTTGTTGCTGCTTCATAAATATGCAAATATGCATTGTGATTTCATAATATCATCTACAGTCGCGCCAGAAAGTGAGTAGGCGATTTTTATTTTTGGTACAACTTTTGCTGTAGCTTATTTTGCAATTTGGATGTTGTGGTACTATACACCAAATCCATCGAGGAATACGATGCGAGTATTGCATCATCACGTGCTTCATAACTGATTGCGTAGTGATGACGCAATCGAATATCACTTTTTCAAACAGGCGTTATTCTTACACATATTTTTTCCAGCTTGCCAAACTTTCTGATGTTGGAGATAGGACCGAGGCCTATCCAGAATATTAATTTGAAGTTGCTGCTCGGTCGCACATTGGCTGCAGCCTTGCTGCAAAATCGATGTCGAAAATTCAGATCTCGGCTTCTAGACAACTTAGAGACTCGTTTAAGGCACCAAAATGATCGCCGTCGTGAGTCCAGATGATCCTGAGAATATAAAAACAATATCCTGAAATTTGCCCTCAGGGCATGAAAGAATCACTTTTTCACATGACCTCTTTTTGGACATTCATAACTTTTCAGGAAATGTATTTAAAAATCTGGTTTTTGCTTAGTCATGTTCAAAATATTATATATATATATATGATTTCCAACTTTTCAGAGTGTTTGGATATCTTTCCTATCCGCGGCGATCGTTTTTCGGAGGCACTTTCCAGAACAGGACTCGCTATTTTCGTCTGCACTCTCTCTCCAACTTTGCCCAAAGTTAATAAAACATTACAAAAAGCTGGAATTCAGTTCTTCAGAACGTGTTGGACATGTACACACAATAACAAAAGTTTTCCTTAACTTTCTCTCAAACTTGTTTTCGAAGGGCCATGCAATCAGGACCATTGTGCACCTCAGAAAAACGATCGCCGCGGACCGGAACGATATCCAAACACTCTGAAAAGTTGGAAATCATATATATATAATATTTTGAACATGAATAAGCAAAACCAGATTTTTAAATACATTTCCCGAAAAGTTATGAATGTCCAAAATATGGTCATGTGAAAAAGTGATTTTTTCATGCCCTCAGGGCAAATTTCAAGATATTGTTTTTTTATATTCTCAGGATCATCTGGACTCACGACGGCGATCATTTGGTGCCTTAAACGAGTCTCTAGTTTGTCTAGAAGCCGAGATCTGAATTTTCGACATCGATTTTGCAGCAAGGCTGCAGCCAATGTGCGATCGAGCAGCAACTTCAAATTAATATTCTGGATAGGCCTCGGCCTTATCTCCAACGTCAGAAAGTTTGGCAAGCTGGAAAAAAATCTGTGTAAGAATAACGCCTGTTTGAAAAAGTGAAATTCGATTGCGTCATCACTACGCAATCAGTTATGAAGCACGTGATGACGCAATACTCGCATCGTATTCCTCGATGGATTTGGTGTATAGTACCACAACATCTAAATTGCAAAATGAGCTACAGCAAAAGTTGTATCAAAAATAAAAATCGTCTACTCACTTTCTGGCGCGACTGTATATTTACAACACCGTACAATGCCCAAAATAGAACGTCCTCTCTGGGATTCCGTGTAGTCAGAGTCACAAGCTACCGTTTGAATGCCTTCCCTCTCTCCGTTTTCCGTGCATAATATTTATCGTGTTCGTTCGTTGTTTACAGAGTTCGCGGTGTCGAAATGGAAAGGGACTTGTCGTGTTGCCTTCCCTTCTCTCTCGTAATCTCTCGGATGGATCTCCTATCGACTTCTAATTGATAGACTTCCTCCCCTTACACACACGGCCTTCCCCCTCGCCTTTATCACCCTGATTCCTTCCATTTGTTTCGGGGTCCTCCCTCTCTCATGAGAATAGCGCGGCAGTGTCATGGATCACTCCCCCTCTCCCCCTTCCCCCCTCTCTCTACACATGTTTCTCTGGAGGATTCCCCAAGGTGGTTTGCCCTTCTGACCCAATGTCTCTTCCTTCCTCTTTCCTTCACTCCTATTTCATCCCGAATGTTGAAGTGGAGGAAGAGGATCTAACTGAATACGAAATGCTCACCGGTTTTGAGGCACAGGGGAAGCTCTGTTGGGTGCCAGAAGTGGCTCCACAGCAAGTGAGGAGATCCTCGATGGGCTTCAGATTCTGGCGCAGCTCCGGCTGCTCACCGCACTTTGCCAGAACCTGAACGGGAAAAGAATTGAAAACGAGGTGGAAGGGAGAGGGTGACGTACATGGTGCATTCCATCGTAGAACTTTTCCTTGTTCACGGCAGCGACGACTCCAGCTGCACCCAGGCAGAAGGTGCAGATGATGACGATGAAGAAGAACTGCAATTCCGAGAATTGTACGCCCTTTTAGTCGTTACGAGAACATAAAAGCACCCTAATATGCTTGCATAGAAAATCTCCGTTCCGAAAAAATGGGTGGTTTTGAGAAAGAAAATGCATGACTAAATCCAATCCGCGTCCCTTCCACGGTTGAGTGGTTATCGAGGGCCACTCGTAGCAGCAGTTCGCAAGCCCATTTCGCTGCCATTCAATCCCCCTCCCACTCTATCCAGTAGAATGTTTTGACCCCTTCCCATCTCTCGATCGAATACGTGGGAGAACGACGTGAAAGTGGGACATCTGGCGGCACCCGCGCGTCTTCCCTTTCCATTCCCCCCTCACACACTCGGAATGAGACTACTCAAAGGGGGAAGTGTGCCGAACTTAGAATTGGCGCACTATGTGATATATAGCGAGATTCAAGAAACATTTCGGATTTCCCTAGCAGTTGGTAACTCACGAGGGAGAGGAGGACGGAACTCTCGCAGACTGCACCACAGCATCCGAGGAATCCAACCAGGAAGAGAAGGGCTGCCATTGCAGTGAGGATCCACAGAGACGCCTGGTACTGCAAATACAACACTTAGACACATACGCGGTTCAGATGGTTTTGCAAGAGAAAACGTACCTTTCCGAGGTCTTGGAAGTCAGTGCCAGGGTCGACGGAGTGTATGAGTTCCTTGATACGAACGGAGAAGTCCTTGTCGAGATTCGCCCATAGTGAGAATCCAAAGACTAGACCGCCGAAGATACAGATAAGGAGGTTGATGAAGAAGAAGACGAACTTGACGAAGGTGTTGCCGCAGCCGTACACCATCCTGGAGAGTGGCGCGGAAAGAAGGAGAAAGGGCGAGGAGAAACATTGAATGGTGCAATCAGTGAATCACGCAACGGAGAAGGAAGCAACAATCACAGACAGAGTTACCGATGTAAATCATAAACAAAAGCGCGGATGACGGCATGAGGAAAGAGGAGCGAATGCAGTGGTTAGAAGACGCATGGATTAGAGAGAGAGAGGAGAGAGCAGAGGAGGGAATGAGCCACCTCTACGAGAGTGTGTCATCTTAGCGTGAAGGAATGAGGAGAGAGAGAGTTCGAAGAGGACGAGCATGGGACCGGAATTCCAACGTGTGAGAGTAAGAGAAGACGACATCCAATCGAGTAGAGGACAAAGGCCACGGATGAATGCACCCCTATTCACTTCGGTTCTATCGCAGATGAAGTGGGCCGATAGAGGAGGGAGAGAGGGCAAGAATCACCTTGGACATCCCACCCCCAATCTGTTTCTTTCCATGGCATTGCCTGAGTAACCTTCCTTCCCTTGCTCATCTCAGACTACTCACATCTCATCTTCCTCTTTCTCTCACAAGTATTCATTCTCTCGTTCTCGAAACCGAGTACTGACGACTAATTTGATAGATGAAACCAATAAGAGGAGAGGCGACTCGAGACTGAGAGAAGACATGGGGATATGAGATGAGAGGGGACTGTGGAAGGGTAGACAAACGATGACTCCTTCGAGTGTTAAGTGAGACGGAAGAGAGAAGAGGACACTGATCGCATGGGCAAAGAGCAATGGAACTAGAACGAAGCCGAGATTTGAAGAGGCGAAGCTCAGTCAAAGTGATTACATAAAAACGGTTAGGTGATCTCGTTTGGCGTTCGCCGTTCCTTTGCAAAGATAAGATGTGATATGGACAGAGATAAGATTAAGAGGGTGGTGTAAGAACATGTAAGGAAGTTGAGTGAACAGAGGTTCAAAAAAAAGAGCAGGAAGGTTGGTCATGGGGGAACTAGTAAATAGGGTCGACGCTCCCTTATATGAGACGGATGAGTGGATAGACCGCTCAAGAAGTGAGAAAGGCAGGGGGAAAGAAGTTGGGGGTTAAGAGGACGATTCGGAGTGGAGGAGGAGGAAAAAGCAGTGAGAGGATACGAGAAGAAATGGCGCTTTCATATAGGCAGAATAGACTCCATACACAATTACCGTTGTGTGGGAGTGAGAGAGTGAGAGGACGCAGAGATGAAGAGAGAGCGCGACTTCCTCAGCTTTTGCCTCATAACGGGTTGATATACCATTCAGGATAATGAGCACCTACTGAGTGAGGGCAATCTGAGTGAGTGGATGACTGCTGTCTACTCACTATCTCATGCCGATCTCCTCTCGACTCGGGGGGATTCACACACTAGAAGAAAGCTGTTCCCCCCTTTTTTGCACACGGACGAATAGAGGAGCGAGTGACCAAAGGTGATTTGTTTGCATTGAGAGTAAAGGAAGGAGAGAAGAAAGAGGGGGAAATCAGAAGGCTAGTCGTTCTCTCCCGCTCTTTAGAGGGTCTCAATCGAGATCGAGGAAAGAAAAGTTGCGTGCAAGTGAGAAGACGGTTGAGAAGAAAGATAACAAACTAATGGGGGCTAATGCGCACGAGAGACATGATCGGCTCGTGATAAGGAGAGAAGGCATTGATTGAACCATTCCCAAGCCAGCCCATTCAGAGACGACCCAGATAGCACGGTTGAGTAAGAAATGGGTGATAGGACTATGATGGAGAGAGAGAGAGAGAGGAGGAGGAGGCCGAACCAGTTACGAGTTCTTCTACCTCCTCTCTCTTGAGTCCCGCTATGTATCCTGGCTCCGCCGCGCCTCTCTCCCTCCCTCCTCCCGCCTCTGCCTGCCTGGACTCTACTCCATCCGCGTCTATCTCTCGGCCCATTCAGGCTAGGGTCACCCTCGGTACCTCATTGAATACCGCAACTGTCAAAAGGAATGAGTGAATGAAAGAAGAAGAAAAGTGATGGAGAGCAGGAAGAATTGCCTGCAGAACGTGTGAGAAGAAGAAGAGACAAATAGAGGGAGAAAGATCATCGCGATTACGGGGCATCTGAACACGACCGGAGGGAGATTATGAGGGGAAGAGTGATCGGAGAGGGAAGGGAGAGAGGGGAAGGGTAAAGTGTGTGTGGATAGATGACCAATCGGAGGAATGAAAACAGTCCCCCTTGCCATCATGATGCACTCTCTTTGTGTGGGGGAAGTGGAGGGCGAGGCGATTGTAGAGGCTCGGTGGATAATACTGAAGAGAGAGAGAGGGAAGAAGGATGGAGAAGAATGGGAAGAAGATTTACGAAGAAGTAATGATGATAGCATGGGAAATTGGAGGCGCTGGAAAAGCTTCGGAGAACGCTCCTCCCCTACCGAGTGTGACTGATTGATGTAGATGGGACGACAAAGTGAATTAGACATTTTGAGAGAGGAGGGGAAGGAAACAATCAGGGCCGCGAGTGGTCAGTGAAGGACTCCCCTCGAGAATGAATGAATGAGGACTACGATGAATGAACTTCTCTCACACCCGTCCGATTCATTTGAAATCACGCAAAACGCTGACGAGGAATGAGAGAGAAGGCGGCAAGGGGACAAAATAGGAAGAGGAGGACGATAAGATAAGCACCCCCTGCACACTCCCCATTCACTGTTGTGAAAAGTGATTGGGAAGAAGGACTGCCTGGGGGTAAATAAGTACTGAAGTAGTAGAGGAGGAGGAGCTTAGTCGTCGTGGGCGAGGGAAGATGAGGGAGGCACAAGATGGAAAGGAGGACAACGGAATAATTATTGAGAGGGAGTAGCCAGTAATGCATTTAGGCCGAAGATCCCCCTGCTACTCGAGAGAAGAAGAGCACAACGTTTATATGGAAACATCGGACACAAATAGAACATACAATACGGTCACCGAATGTAATTTTGACTAGTATAACACCGAAATCAAAAGTAGAGACTGACTAATCAATGCGTAGCGAATTTACGAAGCGAGACTATGAGTAGAATATCTAACCGGGAGATCGGAAGTAGAAGAAAAACTACCACAAAGGACTGAATTTCTCTATGGTAAACCTTGGAAACACTCGAGATGATGTCTATGAATGCACAATGGAAAATTGCACGGAACTGGGAAGAAATAAAGATTATGGGATACTCGCATCTCTCTGAATATCATTGGAAGACGGGCGGTTACCTGGAGACGAGAAAATATCGATGCTCAAATATTTGGAAAGTGGGAAAGGATGAAATTGGCGTGATTGGACATTTGTGCTATGCGGTTTTGCCCCAGTTTCGGGGTTTAATCTGCTCTGAGAGCTGCCAGGTCTCCTCCTCATTGAGGTGTTTGTCGAAGTTGTTCAGTAATCGAAGGATTCGCTCGTCTTTGTCGAATGTGTAGCTCCTGTAAATTTCACGTGACTTCTCGTGATTGTGATCAGAAAAATTCTTCAAACATTTTCCAGTAGAGTATTACAAAAAATAATGAAAATTATGCTGTGGAAAAACTGCAATTCGTACCATAATCTGAACTTCCTCATTGAATCGAGCACTGCGTACTGCTGCCAGATCTTATTGTAGTTGATGAGATTCTCTCGATCCCCGACCTGCGATTCACACAGTATTCTACCGACAAACTTGGAGGCAAATTATCAGTTGTCTTTCTCTTTCCTACTCCATCTTGAAGAAAACCTTCGATAAAAACAAACTACAAAAACAAAAAAAATTATATGATACCTGATCCTTGGTGAGGTACTGCTGGTTGCCTACGTGCACGAAGGTGAGATCCTGCAGGACGAGACCACTGCAAGGGAACAATCTCACCGAGTGCCCAAGACATTTCACACTTTCCCATTCCACGCATATTTGATGACGCGTTTCCCGAATTAGACTGCCAAATCCTTCACTCTACTTCGTAGGAGGAACTTTTTATGCTAACTTCCATGAGGTAATAACAAAGCTATTTTGGGTATGCTCTAGTAACTCACAAGTAGGGAATGCAGGGCGGGGCAGTCTCAGTCAGCAGCGTGCGGTATTTCTTGAAAGAGAAGGTCGAGTCCATGATCTCGGAGTGATTGCTCAGCTGCTCCACAATGGATTTCGACCTGGATGGGGACGATATGATGCAGTCTATTTACAGTGACGCACGAAGCAGCCTTTCATGTGATTTGTTTGCGGCCGTTTTTAGCAAAAATAAAGTGTGACGGGGACTCACCAGTCGAGACGACGGATTGGCCCTGATTCGAGGGCTGAGAGAATGGCCAAATACGAGTGCAGATTACCGATGCGACGAAGTTGCTGCAAAGGAGCAGGATATCACATCTAAATATATTTGGAATTCATTTCCTACAAGTGGATATTTCTTCCGCTAGACAAACTACAATATTTCAGATAGAACAATATACACGATAGTATCATATTTGACATTGGTTGCACCTTCATTATTTTGATGAGTTTGTTGGCCATCCTCTCACGGTCTTTCTGATCCTTCCTCGTGATTATGAGCGTGCGAACCCAGTAGGAAATCTGAAAAAGAGAACGTGAAACCCGTGGATGCTCGAGGATTCAGCGTCATCTTCGACATTCCTCATTCTTCCCTCGATGAATACTCGTAATCAAGAGGAGAGAAGGAAACGACTGCCCCATGAATTAACTCTCTCTCGGTAAACTTCCTCGTTTACCTTCCATTTGACTCTAAATTTTTCGCTCATTTACCTTGTTGAAGTGCTCGGTGAACTTGGCCAGATTGGGACTCTTCTTCTCGTTCTGCTCCTCGGCCCACCACAACAGCTCTGGAGGCTGCAAACAATCGATTATTACAGTAAACAGCTTGATTTCGGGAGAATTTCGATCCACCGACCTCGATTTTCTCGAAAAGGTGAGCGTCCAGCATAGTAATCTGCTGCGCGAGAACGGAAGACTTGAAGTCGTAGATGGTATCCGCCCTGAGAATGAAGATGTTTCCATTTTAGGAGGTGCAAATGACAGAAAGTGGAGTCAACACACGGTGAAGGGAAGGGGGAAGAAGTTATCGAGATTAGTAGGGAAAGGGTTAGAAAGCGTGCCTGGTTCTGAAAAAGGAGTACTTCTTCCTCTGCGTTCCTTGGGCGAGCACGAGAAGGGGAGGGGCCGCCTGCTTGCAGATGTTCAGTCGATCGATGCGGTCGAGCAATCGTTTCCTGAGATGGAACTACGGCACTGTATTGAGTCACTGTCGGATACCGTACCTAAGGATGCGGGCGAGGTTGATGTTGTCCTGTCGGATGAGGTGGTAGACGAAGGCGGTGATGCTTCGGATGAGGTTATCGTCGATTTCGCTGCAATCAGATGCCATCCACATCATCTGCTTCCGATTGCTCACTTGGCACACAATTCGTCAGTGATTCTGACGAGGAGAGAGAACGTCATATGCGAGTGTTTGATTGAGTCCCCTTCATTCTTCGTCTCCATGTAGAGATACCTGAATGAGGCAATGAGATGATGAGAGTGAGCGAATCTCGACTACCTCGTGATTAGCTTCTGAATCACTTCATCAGAGGGCATGAAACTGCGATAGGCAGCGATGAATGCCTCCTGATAGAGGAGAGAGGAAGACTGTGTGCAGAATACGAGCAGCGCGTCCTTGGGACCACCGCGGACCTGGGAATGGACTCGGTTCAGGTACCATCCGTGGTACCACGGGTACCTCGTCGGGTCGATGGCTACTGTCTGAGGGGTGTCGGACGAGGTACTCGCTGGCATCGAAACTCTGCAGCACGGCGATGTCTCCGGTGAGCTGCGGTTTCTCAGGGTAGGCGACGTTCTTTGGTTGCATTGCATCCGCCTTCAATGGGATGATATCACATTCCACAAATGGACACTGAGTGATGGGTGAGCACGCTATGAATAGTGAGTAAGGGGAGAGGAATGAGCAGATTGGAATGAGAGCTGCTTCTCCCAGCCATTCTTCTCCCCGTTCTATCACTACACTCGTGCCCTCACGCTTTTAGGGAGTGTTGAATCAGCTTCTCCTTCTCGCTTCATTTGCCCCTATCGCTTCTCTTCTCTTGTCACATACACACGCAAGAACCTCGCGGGATTCTCCCACGTCCAGCACGGGCCACACCATCAACAACAGCAGGAACTCACCTCGCAAGTCTCCAGATCCTCCATGATAGCGTACTTCGTCGGCATCTTGAGGTTGACGAAATCGGTCGCTTGGAGGAGGTCATTGAGCTTGGAGAACTCGGGCGTAGCGCTGGCACCTGAAAGACTCCATTGACATGACGGAAGAATGGGAGAACGAACCGCGCGGAATGGTGAGATACCATTGAATGGGCACCTCATAGTTGGAGGAAAGAGAGCTCATTGCTCTCGATCGCGGCCTGTTCCCAGTAAGCGAAAGACGATATGTTCACTCTCTATCTTACTCCTATCACCAATTAGTCGTTTCTCTCCCTTCCTCTCATTGTCCTTCGATTCACTCGCTACTCAATTCGAATCCTCCCTCTTTCTCCTCTCACTTCTCATTTCATAAACGACTGTAACTTGTTTGCGCGTCTCTAGATTGTTGGTTATACCGGGAGAAGCTAAGCGGGCATTAGCATCACGCGATGACGCCGATTCTGCAGCACTTCTAATATCGGGATGAGGGAGGTATTCTTAGCCCTCGACTGATCCCCAGATTATACTCACCCGAAGAAGAGAATTCGAAGGAGATCTTCTTGCGAAACTGCTCCTCATGAATCCTGAAACGAAGAGAGATGCGATCTTTGGAATAGTAATCAGTGAAAACCACTGATGTCTGTTCCAGACATCGTCTCAATGTTCACACCTGAGGTTGTCGTTGAGGACGATGTACGAATTGAGGGTGCATCCCCGGAAGAAGTCCTCCGCCGTGTTATTCTTCGTCCCGAAGGTCTGAAAAGCAATAAATATAGCTCGAGCTGCATGTCCTTTGCCCCCTCCTCAATCCCTGGATGTGACTTGTCTAATTGAGTGCCCGGAGTGATGAAGTTAGCCGTACATGCCCCCTCACCATATGAGTCCTGCCACTATGAAAAAATGAAGCACAGCATGCAATGCAAAAAGAAACATTTACCCCCTGCTGAACACTTTGGATATGGAAACTTGTAATTTCAATGCATCAAAGCGCGACTGAACAAATGTTCTTGAAAATGTAGCAAAGTGCGATTGAACAAATGTTTTTGCTCGAAATCTTACATTCCAGCACAAAATGGCATGGACTATTGAGAGATATGAAAATTTAGAGGTTTTACTATGTAGCTATGTATATCCAAGAATAATTCACCTAAAAAATAGTATGTTTATGTAATCTGGAAATTGTAATCGTAGACTTCTAGGAGTAATCTGTACTCACGAATGCTTCAGCAATGCGCAGGACGACACGAAGTGGAGAGAAAGCCTCGACTCGTTTTCGTATCTTCATCCCTAGTCGACTACCAATCCCCCGATGATTAGGGCACGCTCGAATGCAGCAATAGATGGCAGGAGGAGGTGATATTAACACTGATTCTCGACTCTCCTATTTCTCCCGTCTTCCCAAAGGGGGCGGAGCTTCTCTCTCCTTTTTTGAGTATATGCCTCCAGGCCAGAAGAGGAGGAGGAGGAGAAAGAGAGGAGGATACAGGACCCGGGCAGAGATGTGCTACTTATCAGTCCGTCTAACCCCCACTTTGCCTGATAGCACATCCGATGCCACAATTAGGAAGATTGTTGTAGGCAAAAAAGTGAATTGCAGGCATACCTGGACGTACTCGACGACGTGCTTGCGTGGTGTTCCTTCTTCCAGTGTATTCGGTCTACCGACCCCCACGATGGTCGCCTCTTCGTACGACCCGTCTCCAGTCCGATCCAGCAGCTTGTCGCCCTGAATTCGCGGAAGTTACTCTATAGAATTCAGGCAATCACACCAGATTGCTTGGGATAATCGAGAGGCTCATCTCTTCACTTTACAAGATTCGAATGTTTAGGGACCTTGTAGGTTTCGATCTGAGTCGCTTTTAGCTCCGTGGTATCTTTCTGATGCGCGGCGTTGTCCGTGATCATTTTCCCGTTCTTCTTCTTGTTCTCTTCGACACTTCTGAAAAACTATTTTGTTCGTCTTTCTTAACTGTCAATTGGAAAGAGCACGTGCATTGCTCACGATGAATCAGCGACGATTGAATGGTGAGAGAATTTACTCACTGGAGCACTTCGGAAGTCTTCTCGATCGTCTTCTTTTTCGTCGTCTGCATTGGTTCGTTGCTGTCGAAGGACAACGAGGGCTTCTCGGCGAAAGGATCCCGTCGCATCCTGATACATTATCTCATATTTGAGTTTGCATGTCACTGTTATATGCAATAGTAAATGTTTCTCTACTCTTCTAGAGTCTCCATTGTTCGACATTTTCAAGAGTTATATCTTTCATCATGAGTTCGAAGCTATCTCACTGATTGAATCGGTTGAAGAAATCCCTCGACGACGTCTTCGTGAAGTCTTCGTCCTCGTCGTAGTCATGGGTTCCGTCCACGAATCTCTGCGTCTTCTCTGGTAGTCCGCCACCCCGAGAACTGATTGTAACCTGCAAATCAATGTACTTCAATGTCTCAATTAAGTATTGAAAAGTTCAATTTCAAGGTATGTAAGGTACATGCAGTGCAAATTATTAAAATTCCGCTTTTCGTAGACAGAGTGAAGCAGTATGTTGAATAGAGACTCAGAAGAACTCGGAAGATAGGGTGATACTCACATGCTTGGAGCTCTGCTGCATGTTGACCGTTCGTGTCTTCGTCCGCCTGATTTCGGAGCCGTCTGGCAATTTTTCGACTTCCTCCTCACAAGTCTGCAAAGGATCGATGAATAGTTATGAGGTCGATAGCATCCTTGCTTTCAGGATGAGAAGATGAAATGCAACAGTGGAACAAACCTAACCAACACTGACAACACAATTTTGAGACAATAGCGAGCCCTAACAAGCGTTCGAAAATGAGGTTTTGAAATCTATTTTCCAAACGGAGTTGGGCTCCTTGGGACAGTCGTTAACCCTTTCGCACAGGGAACTTGAGAGAGATAACACGATGAATTATCTATGAGAAAGCCCTCTCATTCTTCATTGCGCACGTCATGTTTTGCTATTCATCCTACCACCATTCGAGTATTTAGAATTTCGCAATACGACGGTCTTAGCTTCCTTCCAGTGACACATCTTCATCGAAATAGTCCTCTATACAATCTACCTTCTCGCCGTGTTTCTCCGCCCGTTCCTCCTTTCTCTCCCTCACGGTAACTGATTCGACGTCGTCGTCCGAATCGGCGTCAACGTCGGGAAAGATGGGCTCGAACTTGGCGACTTGCCTGAAGACGTCCACTTTGACGCTGATATTTTTTCATTCCCTTCTTTTGGCTATACCTTAGATTGAGTTGTCTCATGAGATCATCGAGACTCTGATCCTGGACGATTCGTCTATTATTTTGAAGGGAGAGGCCTCTCTCTGATAGCTGGGGTGCTCTTCCTTTCGGTCGCAGTACGGGAGGGGATAATCCCCTCGATGAGGCGGAACCACTGCGGGCAGTCGACGGACGACTAGGAATACCTCTCAATGCCCTGCAATCACCCCCGTCTCCTTCCTATTCCCTCTCGATCTGAAAACCTCTCAACGGCATCGATGATCCCATTGGCCTCCTCTTTCTTCTTGATCACCTCCTTCCCATTCTCATAGATGCAGAAGTGGTCTGACCACTGCAGGAAGTTGAGAAGGGCTTCCTGAAAGGAGTCGAGTCTCGTCCCATTCTGTGTCTCACCTCTAACAATAGACTCACTTTCATGTCCCCATTCGCTCTCGCTGCCCAGCCAACCACATAAACTAATTAGTGTGGAAATCTTTACAAATTTTCGCGCTCTGATAATCAGGCAAATTTCACGCCAACGCCCACATTTTTACTCTTCGAGAAGGGGAAATTTTCCGTTTCATCAGTTTCAAAAAAATTTATTAGTATCACGCAAAAGCGCAGTGCGATGATATTGGAATGAATCATGTTTCGACAAGGGATTTGTCCTTATTTCGCTTGATAAGTCTTTGACAGGGTAGGGATAGGTGAAGGCGGTGTGTACAGATCTATTGTCTCACGACGAGTATCAAATTGCGAGTCGTGAATGAGTGCAACTAAGCGACTTCCCGTTCTGTTTCTTCATCTTCTGCGTGCTTTTCTGTACAAACAGTGGCGAATGAGTGAAATCTCCCCTCCTTCGACTGATAGAAGAGAATTGACACGAGGAAAGAGGAGAGGGGAGAAGAGGAGAACATTCCAGATGTCGATGGGAATGAAATCGGAAGGAAGACTCGTGGAGGGCCGAATGGGAATGAGATAAGAGGAGGAAGAATGGACTCGCCTTGAGATCGGGAGTTTCGTACGAAATCCGTGATGATATCGACTCGAATATTGAGGATGAGCAAGCGGGAATCATGTCGATTCTCTCCGTGCGAACCAGCTTAAAATAGAAAATTATTTGATATTAATATTGAATGTGCACTATGCTTGCTATTCAATGTTGCAAGCATATCGGGCTTGTGATATTGAAATCATGCAGGCCGGGGGGTTGGGAGGGGTAGCAGGAAGTGAATTTCTCACCTCTCGGAGATATCGTAAACCGACCTCCGCTTCGTTGATCTTTCCCATGTTCTGAAGTGATTCATGACTGATCATTGAAGATCGGAGAGAGGAGAGAGAAGGACAGAGAGAAGGAGAGAAGGAGAGAAGGAGGAAGAGATAGTATTGGTCAATTGATTGGATGACAATTGAACCGAATCGTGCAAGGCATACAAAAGAAGAAAGGAGCAGCGAGGTGAGGGAGAGAGGGAGAGAGAGAGAGAGTTCCTTGATCAGAGAGGAAGGGTAAAGTGAAAGAGAGAGGGTCTAAGAAGTGGAGGGATAATAGAAGACGGTAACTGAAGATACTTCATATGACGAAGTGGAAGAGGCGAAGGAGAAGAAGAAGAGAGTGGAAGGAGAGAGAGAAGGGAGATCAGAGAGGCAACTAGGAGGGAGAGAAGGGCACTCTAAGTCAATACTGCAACCAGAAATCATACTAATTAGGGGAGGAGAGCACAGAGGACGGACAGTCAATGGATGAGGACTGAGAGAGGATGGAGAGGGAATGGGAAGCAAACGAGACTCACGTGTTTAGAGGGAGATCCGAACATTGATGGCTTGCCGTGGAATGACTCGCTCTGACGAATGCCCTGAACTACTTTATGAAGGAGCGAATGGTGACGGAGATGAACAAACCCTGGAGAAGGCACCGCGTAATTTGGATGCAAACGAGGGCTGATCAGAGCAGAAGACGGACGAGGGCTCCTCCACCATATTGTCACCTAGAATGAAAGATAATTAGGATTGGCACCTGAAGAAGATGGGCGGAGGTGAAGTATCGCTTTCTCCTCTCTGAATTGTACAGCCGACGGAGTGAATCATCTCTTACTCTGGGGAGGAGAACTAGTAGATGGAGGAGGGGAGACTACAGTGATCAGAAGGACGGAGATAAGTGATCCGTGAATGCAATCCAGATCAAACTGACAGTGAGCGAAGAGAGGGATAGAATAAGAAATGGACGCTTTTTGTCACTCTCCTCTTTTGGTTCTCTCGTTCCTCCATTCTCCATATGCTCTATCACACGTGCTACAAGAGGGAATCAGTGATCTGAGTCAGCCAACCAAACAGAGAGAAGAAGGGAACGAGAATGAGATGATGAATGATGATCAGGAGTGAATAAAGGATGCATCGAATGACGAGAAGAGAAGACCTTTGAAGGGGTGAGTGAATCGATGATTGGACAGGGAAGAAGTGGAGCTGAATGTTGAGAATACGGATGAATGGAGAGAGACCGGAAGACGAATGAAGGAGGAGAATAAAAGGCATCCGAGAGGAAGGAAGAGAAGAGCACACGAGAGGAGTCAAGGCAGGTCATGGGGATTCTAACGTAGACGAGGTGTGAGAGAGAGATAGACCACAAACAAGCTGAAATATAATGCCAGATGGAGCAAGAATAAGGCGGACCGCCTATGAATACTTTACGAGACCTTGTTTTCTGTGAATTCGCAAAGCTCGGTGAGAATAAGACAGTTTTTGATAGAATTGCAAGCAGGTCACGGGGGTTGGCCGGAGGAACAAGTAAAGACAAAGTGGGGGAGGCGAATTCGGAATGCTCCCTCGGGACTGTTTCCAGCGTCTCACTTCAGTCTATAGCGCGCTCTTTCATCTGCCCATATTTCATAATGCTTGGAATTCTGCCCCCGATTTTCTCCTTGTTCGTTCGTAATCAGCGAAATGACAGGTTATTCGATCGGGGTGGATCTGCCCCTTCGCTTCTCTGTTTTTCGAGTCAACAGTTGTTCTTCCCGTTCAGTCCGAGACGGAAGAAGGGAGAGCACACCCATTTCTATTATCTCTCTTCTCGCTGCTTTAGTCGGTTTTTGTGCGTCGAGCAATCAAAGTTATGAGTGAGTGGAGGATGAGAGATGAGCTCAAATCAGTAAACGGACCCGTTTCATGGAGATCATAATGGGCTCATTGAGGGGTGGGGCAGACATGAATATGCATGGGAAGATGAAGGGGAAGTGCTTACTGAGATGTGTGGAGGGGCCGGGTGCTGATCTTCTGGGGGAGAGCAGCTGAAGGAGACCGAGAGAACGAGTGCGTCGAAGACGATTCTGATCGAAGAGATGATGGCCATTCTTGGGAGAGTAGTCCACTGCAATGAGTCATCCCAGGTTTATGCTAATTCTCATGAACGAGGAAGCAAACTCACTCTTGCACATAGTAGATGAGGGGATTGAAACAAGGGAGAGAGAGAGAGGAAGAGGGATGAATCGGGGGATCAGTTGCCGAGCATGGCCACGAGTGTCTCGTAGTAGGAGGTCATCGCGGGCACTTGGTAGGTCACGATATTGGAACGGGAGAATTTGCCGTCCAGCTGTGGACTCTGGGCGTTGATCTCAGCCAGGAGTTCCCTCTGACTCTTGCGAGAAGAGGGAGAAGAGGGCGGAATCGATTGATCGTCGTCAGAGGGAAGGAAGGACTTCCTCCTCAGCGTCCTCTCTCCTTCTCCTCCCTCAGATTGATCACTCGGGATGAGGAATGAGGGCAACTCTGCTTGGACTGCAGGAGGGAGCAAGTGACCAAAACGACGAAGCAGGTAGATCACCAGGAGGATTCCGAAGGTGATGAAGGGGTGCTGGAGGGTGATGAGAGCGGCACCGAGCAGAGCAAGCAGAAGGGCAATCTCAGTCGGATCCATCGAGAGCCATCCAGCAGCTTGAGACACTGCGCCTATCACCCGAGCCCCCTTCCCTCTCTCTCTCTTCCTCCTGCTCAACCCTCCTCCCTCTCACTCTAGGAAAAGATGTAGAGGGAAGGTCGGATTGCCTCGCTCAATCACTCATGGAGAAGCAGGAACTCACACTCGTAGAATTCGAGATGATGCCGGGATTTGGAGAGGCGCCTCCGCATGGGGGAAGGAGTGAAGTGATCAGACGAGATGGGGAACAAACAGGAGGGAGAAGCACACCTTGTAAAGAGGGAAGGAGAGGAGGCCACCCTCTGAGAGGAGGCACACTCAGTAGTGGGACTAGAGGGGAAGTGAATGGAAGACGAGTTGAATGCATCCGCAATGAGGACTGCTGAGACACAATCACAAGCCAGAGATGAGATGCTAAAAACTTATTTTTATCTCTCTTTCTCGAACGTCATTATTCCTGTTAAAAACAGATACCTATCACTGCGGAAGTATTGCCCTCCATCTAACATTGTTTGCCATGTGAATCGCACTGTCCCCGAGTGCAACCTTCGTCGAGTGCGAGTCATCGCTGCGACCTCTTCGGACAGCTGCGTCGCGTGCAGGCGACGCGTGTCCCTCAGATAGCTGGAGCACACTCTGAACTTGTTTACACACTTCTCTCCGGTGGTAGTATCTTCGGCCCGTTTCTAGAGCATGCGCGATGTTCTCGAGATCTTTTTTGTTTAAATTCACGTCCCTTATGGTGCTATAAATACCAAGGTCGACCCAACGCGCATCCCCCATCTCCCTTCTTTATTTCATCCCATTCATTCTCCAATTTCCCCAATCTCTCATCTGCTCTATTTAAGGGGCAGTCTCTCTACTGATAATCCCGCGTGGTCAGCAACCCCTACATTTCTATTGTGATGCTCTTTTATTCCAGGTGGCTTCCCCCTCTCTCTCCCTCTCTCTCTCTCTCTCTCGCTCACATGCATTGCAGCTCCATCTCACAATGTCCTCTCACCAATTGTCTTCTCGTTCACGTGCACTCTCCCTCTATCTCACTAATCATTCCCCTCTCGATTGCGCCGTCGGTGTATTTCGGGAACATTCTGTCTCCTCCTCCCTCTCTTCTCTGCTCCTCCTTCATTAAGATATCCCTCTGTCTCGACTCATTCTCCATTCCTCTATTCGGTCTCCCCTCCCTCTCACTGTCCACTCTCTGATTCGTGCAGCCACAACAACGAGGAGCTGGCCGGTCTCCCCTGCCCTCGTCTATCTTTGCATCCTCCACCCTCTCCGCCCCTCCTTCTCCGCCCTCCATTCCCTCTCCCCCCTCCATCTTTCTGCTTCACACACTCATTTCGCCCCGTTTCTCTCTCTTCCGTTCGGTCACTCTATTCACTCCTTTCCCTTATCAGAACTGGCATTCGATCGTTGGCGAACGGGTGATAGTGACGCGAAACGAACGGCGCGACATGAATGGACTAGCGAAGAATGGCGGCTGCACTGTCAGGTAGGCCATTCATCCTCTGCGGAATTCCTGACCATACCCTGCAGATCCGCCTCCCCCATCATTGAGAAGCCCTTCCAAAGATCTACGAAAGATCCAGATGTCGACGTCGTGAGAAGAGCCAACGAGGTGAGGGGCATACGTGTAAACAAGCCCTGCATCGTCAACAGCCCTGTTTCGAAATCATCGGGATGCATCTTTGTGCAATATCTCATCTCTTCTTTCTACTCCTCCTCTTTTTCTTTCGCAATTCTCTCTGCGGCGGGGGAACCCTTTCTGCTATTGCTCACTCAAATGGGGTTGTTTGTGCACGAGATTGCGAAAAGTGGAAAAGTGTGAGTGGCGGGAAACAAGGGATGGACAGTTGGCACACGGTCGCGTCGTCGTCCTCTTGCATCACTAGGACAGGGGCAAAACAAGAGGGCACCCGGGGGCGAGAAACTTTAGACCCGAATTGCCACTCGACCGACCAATATCTTGCCCCCGCATAACTCTTTAAAGTTGCCTAAGTTGCACCAAACACCGCCAAGGTCGATCAGTTTCGGTAGAACTGAAAAACGTCATTTGTTGGTCGTTTCAGTACTGCTCGCGAGTTCTGGCGAAGATGAGCGACGAGGCGAGAGAGACGACAGATGTCGGCCAGGTCGGGAATAGAAGAGAAGCAAACTGATCTCTCCCTTTTCTCGCTCTCTCTCCTTGCTTGAGAGAATGAACAGACATCAGGCAGAAGAAGAAAGAGAAGAAGAAGAAGAGTGATCTTTGATCTTTGCAGGCAGCAGAACAATTGGCGTGCATCTGGAAGAAACGAAACAATCTGAGCGAGATCGCCTTTGAGGTTTGATCTGATCCCTGATCAGCACACAAAATTCCAATCAAGGGTCTTCTCGCTATTCTCGAACTGTGTTTACTGCAAGTGAATGAGCAAGTCGGTCTCTTCTCTCGCCTCATCAATTCGCTTGCATTCAATTCGGTACGATAACGCTCACGTTGCTCAAGCTCTGTTCTCCGCTGAACAAGCTGGCTTGCAGCGTGGAGATTTCACTATCGGAACTGCTCATGAATCACCTCTGCAGGTTTCCTTCTGGAAGCTGGCCGTGCCCCGTATCTACGACTCCGATCTGTCGCATGGGACGGCATTCCGTGAGACGCTGCTCTTCTCGCTCGCACTCTATGACGTCAACAACGGCAAGAACCGTCTGAGGTAGTCTCCTCTCCCCCACTCGCTTGCCATTAGGTGGTTGTTGACCACATCGTGCACGGGGTTCCACTAGAATCTCTGTCATTTTGTACGCAGTGGGAGAGAGAAGGGAGAAGCTGCAAGAGACACATTCCTTCGCAGGGAACTCTACGCCGCCGTGCCGGGCGTGCGACAGAGCATGCTGGGCATCCACGCAAAGAAGTTTGGAGAGAAATACCGTCACATGCAGGTAGAGAGATTAGCCTTAACACCCCTATCATCGGCCATAAAATCAAAGTTCTGAAATATGAAACAACAAGACAATGTATTCACATGCGTTCCGTGAGGGTGTCATTACGTCAATTTGAAGGATGAAAAGGCGAAAACATTACACTGCAAGAGCTGAGAATAGGCGATATTTTTGGATACTACATATTGCGCGAATGATTACGTGGCCACAGTGTGAACTATGGGCAGTTAATTAGAACCCGGGCCGTAAATCACAACTCGTAAATTACGACTCGTAATGAGAAAATAAAGGAAGACGTGCTTTAATTAGCGTTGTTTAGATGTCTCGCAGTCGGGCTTCATCTCGACTCGCATCTCGCGAGGGATCCTGCGAGGATCTTCTCGCTCTCGACAACGATGTCGTCCAGGACGACTCGCCCTCCTCAGACCAGGGCAGCGACGGCGTCCAATCAGCCTCCGCGGGCGCCGGAAGTGCGGCCAGCGGGCAGAGGGAGCACTCACAACATCACAAGGTACGCATGACTGGGATGTTTACGGCGATTGACACCTATGAGCAAGCGACCATTTGCATTGGCAACCGTATCGGCTATTCTGGGAATTCTGTTGTGCATCAGATGGATGAGTGATTCTTGCAGCAACGAGTGATCAACGTCTCCAATGCTCCGCCCGTGTCTCTCGCACGAAAGACCAGTGGACAATGGGAGATCAAGCAGGGTGAGGAATGACGAAAGAATCAGAGGGACACTATGCACACACGTATTCTGTTCGTCACTTTCGAAATTATTCAGCAATGCAATAACAACAAATATACGTGGAACACAGACTGAATGTATTGGCACTGTTTGACACACTTTATAGATGATTCCCGAATATACGATTAGGATTTGGTAACTTCAACAACAACGTCATTCTGCAGGCTCCGGAGGTCTCGTCGCGTGCGTCGATCCCGTGATGTCGGAAGACCACGACAACATCTGGCTTGCGAATCTGGGACTGAATTTCGACGATCAGAAGGCGACGGAGGAGGATCTGCATCTGTCGACGAACTCGCTCGGACTGCCGATCATCCAGCAGGCGAGGGCAGGCGACGTCTTCCACGTCATCGAAGAGAACGACAAGAAGATCGACGGACTGACACAGAATCAGAAGGATGTAGAGTTAGTTGTTCCCCTTCTGGCGATAGAGTGAGTGTCGTCGAGTGCTTATCGTCCTGTCCCTCCTTCTCCACGATCACTTCTGAATCGGCGTTCTTGAAGACGCGACATGTCCCTGCTCTCCGTCCTGAATGACTACAACCGATCGAGTTACAAGCTCAATCCAGTATTCGTCTCGCAAGAAGACTACAACTCCTACTACGGCGGCATCAGGTAAAATTCAATTTGCATCGTCAACTGACTTTCTCCTCCTTTACAGCAACGGTTTTCTCTGGCCAGCCCTGCACAATCTGCCCGAGCACATCGTGAAAGACTACGACGACCCGAACGTGCGTGTTTACCTGCCACTTGCTTAATGGTTACAACATCTCGTAAACGAGATCTGTAGCGGATAAGAAGCAGTAGCAAATAAAATGAAAGTTTGCAACCACTCTGTTTAATAGTACTAGTAACGTTTTATTGCTAAAATGATAGTTCATTGCTTGAATCTCATCACTGCAGGTGCTCAATGATCACTGGTGCGCGTACGTCCGTGTGAACTACCACTTTGGGCTGAATGCAGTGCGGAATGCACGCCCGCAGGACTTCATCTGGATCCATGACTACCATCTGATGCTCACTGGACAGATCATGCGGTCGCTTGACTCGAATCTGGAGGTGGAAAAGACTAAAATAGTGCAATCAAAGTCGATTTCAGGTGGGTTTCTTCCTGCACATTCCCTTCCAACCTCCTCCCGAGTTCCTGACCAAGTACAAGATGGTCGGCGACCCCATCCTCAGGGGCATTCTACGATTCAACAAGGTACTCTTATTTATCTACCACACGAAGCGAAGCATCATTACCAATGAAAATAAATCAATTCGTGACTGTGCTTGGAATGTTCATTGACAATTTCGAATTCATTCCAGGTCGGCTTCCAAACGCACCGTGATCGTGCCAAGTTCCTGGAATTGGTGCAGAAGACGCTGCCCAGGGCGAGGATAGCCTACGAACACGGCGTAGACATCTACACCGTCTCGTTCGAGGTATAAGATTAGTGAAAACTGATCATAGGGCCGTAAAGATGGAATACATTTCGCGAAATAGAAATAATGTGCAGTCTTCTGGATGCGATCCCATTTAAAAAATATTATTGTTGCTTTTTTGAAAGTATATTTCTGAAAAATTTATCACCCAGTAAGTTCTCGTTGACAAACAATGTTCATTGATATATTTTTCGGTGACTGCCAATGAAATGAATCTCAATTTCTATTCACGCACAATTTGAACTTCCAGGGCTGGACGTGTTCCTTGGGAGTCTTTCCCGTCTCGATCAAGAACGAGGATTTCCTCGCCATTGCTCAAGATCCGCAGACAGTCATCAAAGCCCACGAGATCAAGGATGAGATGATGCAACATTCGGGAGAGGGCGGAGCTCTCTTCTTCTCCGTCGAACGATTCGATTACACCAAGGGAATCCTGGAAAAGCTCAGGGCGTGGAAGAGGTTAGCAAGTTTCATTGTTCTATAGTGAATTGGAGAATGCAGGTACTTCGAGCTGCACCCGGAAAGGAAAGGACTGGATGTACTCCTCCAGATCGCCGTGACCAATCGAAGGTATTCCACCCTGTGGTCCAGAGCATATTCACGTTCGTATTTAGGACAGTGGAATCGTATCGAAAGTACCAGGACGATTGCATCGCCCTCGCCGAGTCAATTCGTGATTCGATTCGATCGGAGGAGTATCCAGAGTGGAGATGCATTCGATTCGAGACAGATGGACTGCAGAGAGTGCAACTGATCGCCCATTATCTGGCCATGGATGTGGGTGTAGTCACGCCAGCCAAGGACGGCATGAATCTGGTATGCTCTTGATCTCAAAAAAATGTGCATTTACACTTCTCCAAACAATAGGGTGTTCTGTTGTAAAACATCTTACTTTTCAAAGTTTCGAAATATCATAGCGAGAATCATGCGAAAATAATAGTAAAAATGCTTGCAAAAATCAAATTGGAATAAAAATGATCGCAGGTGGCGAAGGAGATGATGGTGTGTAATCCCTCTGCTGCTCTCATGCTGTCGAGTGGAGCGGGCACGGAGGTGCAGCTGGGCATGGCTGGCTTCTACAAGGACGAGGACAAGTGCTACCATCGAGTGGAGGACATCGCTGACATCGAGAGCTTCGCCAAGACATTTTACGAGGCTGCCATCAAGGACAAGGAGGTGCGCTGATTGTGATAACAGTGGTTCTACTATTACCACATGAAGGAGATTTGGAATATGCATACAATTCGGTCTATTGCGTTATAACAAATGGTATCTTTCCAGTCCCGGAAACGACACTCCGAGAGCATAAATCAGTTCTTGTGTGCTCACGGTATCGATGAGTGGAGCACAGCCTTCCTCGATCCTTCCTGGACCCACGAAGTTATCCGACCCAGTGAGGTACCGTAACCAATGGGTTCCCGTTGTATGAAGAGTGGTGGCAGGTTCGTCAGCTGGCCGACTTCTACATGCTGATGAACAAGACGGCGCAAGTTCGTCGTCAGATCGTCGAGGTCGTCCTCAAGGGAATGCCCGTCAAGCACCACTTCGCCATCTCACTCGAGAACGCAAAGGTCAGCCAGCAATTACTGCGCTTTCCAAACCCTCGCGAGTTGTTTTCGTCAAGGAAAAGCCAAGAATAGCAGCCATATTACACAACGACTGTCAGTTCTGAATGTAAATTGACATCTTATACTGTCCGATCCCTCAAAATAGACATGCTTCATTTGCAGAATGCTCTGGAGAAGTCTTGCGAGACGAACACGACTCGTCTGGTGCTCGACACGACGGCGAACGCGGAAGATCCCGACGGGGCGAATCTGACGGCCAAATTCGACATCTCCGACGAACTGGACGAGTTGACGAGAGACTTGGCATTCCTCCAATTTGTGCAGGAAGATGACATCAACAACGTCGAACAGTTCATCGACGTGAGTCCCTTTCCTCTCCTCCGTCGACGTCAATGAAAATTACTATTCTCTCTGATATCATATTTTCTACCGTATCCCTGTGCAGAGAGTGTGTTTACGCGGAACCCTGACTAGTGGCTGGGGAGTATACTTAGCGTGGGAATATCTGTCATCGGATCTTCTGCAGACTCTGGGCAGCTTCCATCCGAGTGGACCCGCAGCATATCAGGAGGAAGTGAGCAAGGCTTGCGCACTACTCACTAAGGTACTACTTCACAGACCTTGATGGATCTACTATCGAGATTCATACAGTGTAGAAATTGTGGATTGAAAGAACCGCGCACATCCTGTTATTCCAGGCCGACCACTTCCACTTCTTCTTCACGGATCGTGATGGGACGTTGAAGAGTTACTCGTGTTCATATCCTACGAGTATCCAGCCTGCCTACTCCGCCGTTATCCAGGTGAGACCAAGACTTTCAGTTGAGAAAGAGAAGATGTTCGAGGAATTCCGAGAACGAATGCATAATTGAGGCGCAATTCGCTCGTCGCTGTGCGCAATTCTGTGCCATCGTCACGACTGCACCCCTTGTGCACATCGGAATCCTCAACATGAGCACGATGCCCGAAGGTGAGAGTGACCTACCGTAACCTCTTCTCCACTGTACCATATCATCCTACCGTATCCTAACTTCTCAGGCTCCTGCGCTTATGGTGCGTCCGGCGGCCGCGAGTGGTACGTGAACCCGGCCCTGCAATTCAAGGACGACACCGTTTCCGAGCAGGATCTCGGGCTGTTGAATAAGGCCTTCGAGAAGGTATGCAAAATTTTTGAAATGCAACCCAACTTCATACTTTTGAAACATTATTGTTTCATCATCTAGTAGTATTGATGATATTTTGGGAATATGCCCATTGAATTTGAGGTGGAAGACCTGCTCGAGAACCCAGAGTTTCGAAACTTTACGTGGATTGGCAGTGGACTGCAGAAGCATTTCGGGCACATCACCGTGGCGAAGCAGGACAACAACAATTCGATACCACACAGAAAGAGCGTGCTGCTGTGAGTTGGAGCGATTGAAATTTTTAGTATTCGAAAATTTAACCAACAGCTCGATGAATGATCAGCAAAATGATACGTCATCGTAGCGGAGTCTAACCTCTCATAGAAACGGAATTCTTTTTGCAGATACGAGAATCTAGCGAAGATCGTGCACGAGGTCGACCCGATGGGACAGACTCTGACGCTGCGAGAGGGCGAACTCGACCTCAAGATATTCACCAAGGTCTCAACTCTTTCCACATTTTCACTCATGATTAGAGAGTGCAGGCTTCGTTCACTTGGCAAGAAAAAGAGGGGCAAAACGAGCACCGCGTAATCCCACGGGCTAAAGAGTGCTCGGTATGTCCCAATAGTCGTAGGCGAGACCCAGCCCGCTAGGCAGGCTGGAATGGGATAGCTTCTAGTGATGAACACCATGAAAACAACACGACATAAGAGCATTGTCCACTTATAACGGGCTTTTCAGGCGAAACTCTCCGGGCGAATCTTCAACAAAGGCCACGGAATTCGGCTGATCGAGCGAAAGATGGGACTGAAGCTGACGGACGGAAACATTCTCGTCTGTGGAGATTCGGTGAGACTGAAACACGCGGAGCCAGACCAATAATAGCTAGTAGAGCTAAGAGTAGTGGAGGCAGACTGAGGATAGTGACAGCTGTCATCTTGCAGGAGACGGACATTCCGATGCTGGAAGAGTGTCTGCTCGTCGCTCCCTCCAACGTCTTCACCATCTGGGTGACGACGGACGAATCACTGCAACAAAAGGTTCGCAATTACTCTCAGATTCCACCCCCCAAAATGAGGCTGAGAAACGCTCATTTCACGCGCTCGTAACAGACGAAATGAGTAAGATGGAGAGTGTGCGTAAGAGATGATGCCCGTTTCCAGGTTGCCACCACCTGCTCCCGATTTGGAAACACCAACGTCGAGTTTGTGTCGTCACCCAAGGTGAGGGGAGATTTGGCAGACTGAGTGTTGGCTGACTAACTCTGTCTAGGCATGAGTACCACTCATCTCGAGACACTTCGAGAGGATCATCCAATGGCTTGTTTTCAGGTGCTACTGGGTGCGATGGGCAAGGCGACGATTCGAGAACTGACGGTTCGTGGTCTCGGTCCGGTTCACTTCGACGATGACGACCATCATTACTAGTGGTCACTCCCTTCTCCTTCCCCTCACGCCCAATCTCTTCCATGGTTGTTATACCTCCTTCCTTTTTCTGCTTCTCCCTCTCCTTCCAGACTAGTAATTTTCACCCCCTGTATCGTTCTTCTTCCCTCCCATCTTCCATGGTGAATCTTCGTATACGCTTAGACCATTAATCTCGCTCCCATAATATTGCCCCGTCTCCGTTTTCAGTTGTTAGCTTTCCGCTTTGTCTTCCCTGTTATTTGTTTCTCCGGTGGTCATTCACTCTATTCTTGTACATATGCCCCGATGCGGATTGACCATCGCCAAGTTTGTCGCATACTCAAATTGCCTAGTGTCTCCCAGTTACCGTAGTTCCTCCAATGGTAGGACTTAGCTCTCTTTATTCCAGTACGAAGTAAGCAACAGAGATGACTGAATTCTTCTCAATCGTACGAGGTCTATCATTCTCTCTCTTCCCTCTTTCCTTAGAATTCAGTAATATTCTCTGTTCACTTTTGTTGTCGATGACAATACTCATATTGAGTAATCTCCCCCCATCAGGACCACAGAATGAATAAATAAGTATCGGATACATATGCCGTGGCCCGATTCTGCCTCGCTCTCTCGTCTCTCTCCACTCCTCCTCTTTCCTTCATTGGAAGGGAGGAGCGAGTGACGTGAACGAACGAGATAAATAAGCCAGAAGAAGAAAGGGGAGGAGAGGGGAGATGTCTCTTCTCTCCTTCCATTCCCCTTGCACGCCTTCTAAATGTCAATATGCATTCACAGTCCTCCGTCTATCCCCTCTTAATCCCTCCACCCTCCCTCATTCCTTCGTCCAATCCTCCTCCTTGTCTCCTCTTCTCTTCTGCTGTCCATTCCGTTCTCACTTACATCGTCATCGTGATCGCTTTTCTCGCTTCACTGTGTATGACCAATTGAGAGAGTGAGAAAGGAGGCTCGAATCGATGAGAGAGAGAGAGTGGGGAGTCCTTTGAGTGGACGGCGCTAAGGGCGAAAATTGAGCTTCATTCCGTCTTGATTATTGCGTTTCAGGGCTCGCTAGATGCAGCACTCGTCGTCCTACGGGGCGGCAGAGACGCCCACTGCCGGTTAGTCAAACTTCGTTTCCTCCCGATTCATTGTAGCAAAATAGTCACAGCCCTGCATAATTCCATGCAGTTCATTCCATGAAATGCATTATCGTATAAAAGTCACTTAGCTAGTTCAATCCAATAAAAGTTAAACATGCGAGAGGACAGCCATTTCCACGATCAGTTTCTGAAATGAGGGGAGGAAAATTGATAGACTGGGAAAAAAGAAAAAATGGGGATGAGGACTACGGTAGCTTCTCAGAATAGGGCTGACGAGTTTGTGGTACTGTATCTCGGGACGACACTCTGATCGCGCCTTGCACACCTACGGGGTAAACGGGGCGACTAGCGCACTTGGTTGTGCAGTCTCTACAAAAGGCACGGTATCTTGCTCGTTCTCTGACCTAGTGTGTTTGGGAGTGGGAACAACATTAGATTATGTCGCGTCGCCACGTTTTCTCTGCCCGATTCCTCACTTTTGTGATCGTCCATGAAATATCGACCACTCGCTACAGATGAAAACGACGAGGAGAACGAGAGTTAGTGGTTTCTTTCAAAAAGCTTCCTTCTTGCCATAAATTGTCACGGTTGTAAGCCTTCCACTTAATCCCCGGAGATACTAGTCGTTCTATTCGAGACTAGAGTAGTTGTATCGCGCCGTTTCCCATTCGGCGTAAGGAGTTATGGTCGTTGGTTGACGCGGGGAGATGACGAAGAGCTGTTGTGTAGAGGCAGTCCGCATATACCGTGTAATCTGGATGTGGTGGAAGGGAGGAAAGAGAAGAGGCAGAGCCACGGGGCTCACTTATTCCCAACCACGAAGGAAATACTAAAAAAGGGAGCGCTCTCGCCTTTTCTGGCCTCGGGCTACTGCCAAAACAATGAGAAATCCGCCAGAGGCGTGTAAGGGAGACCCTCGTCATCAATATTTTTATGAGCTGATTGTAAGGCCGTTTGCAAAAAAGGCTAAAAAGTGAAGTTGTGAAAAGTTAACGTTATACATGAATAAGCACCAAAAATATGAAAATTTTCTCAGAAAATTGAAAAATCGATAATTAAGATGATTCGGCGCCAATCAAATGGCGGATGCAACGACGTCACATCGTCGCCCTCTTCGCCTTCCTCGGCTTCGCGAACATCTACGCGATGAGGGCAGATCTCTCCGTCGCCATCGTCCAGATGACGTCAGGAACGACCAAAGTGAGGGACGGATCCCTATCGAATGTAAGTGAAAAGTCCTTGTAATACTAACACAAAATCAACAGCTTATGGGTCCAATTGGCAAGCGCTGCAACTGAATTCCGTGTCAATATCTGTTGAAATATATGTGCCATAGCGCGCATTTGATTGATGCCTTCTTTTTGGAGGAACGAGGGAAGATTGCGTGGTTTCCTAAAAAGGTTAGGCAGCAGCTAAATGACGTTACGCCGTTGCTTGGCACGCGATCCGACGAAGAATTAGCGCACCTTTGAGTGGTATGAAAACATGTATTGAAGACAAAAGTGACGAGATAAAGTGAATGGAGTAGTCCCGTGCTACTTTCTTACCTCAATGACAACTAATTGCTGCTTTAGAAGGGGAGCAAAAGTTTTCATGGTCGTATTCGAGGGTTCGAGAGTGGTGCAAAATTATTTTAATCGAGGGAAAACAGCCATATTGGTGGAGATTTTGCACTGCCTTCATCGTGATTGCTGCATGTAATTAATTTGCTTTCAGTTGTACGGGGAGTTCTCCTCTTGGTCTCCGATGGTGCAGGGTGCAGTTCTCGGCTCCTTCTTCTTCGGGTACATCCTCACCCAGATTCCTGGCGGATTCCTCTCTCATCGATACGGCGGAAAGATCGTCTTCCTAGTTGGAGTATTCGGTGAGAAGCTCGCTCGATAATTGCACGTTGTTAGACAAGCTTTTGAGCGAGAAAGCGGTATACGGTAGGAGAGAGGATTCCTTTTGAGGAGTCATGAATGAAACATATGTGTTCGATGTAATACCATGGAGTCGAAAGCACTATTGTATACCATCTCAGGAACGACAGTCTTCACTCTGCTGACTCCTCCCTTCGCCAAGCTCGGCTACGTCATCCTCATTATCGCCCGCTTCGTCGAGGGAATGTTCGAAGTGAGAGAAAAAACTATCTTTATCTTTCTACAACACACCCTAGTAATCACTCGAGCATTCCGACGCTGGAAGGTGCAATCCGAGCTATTCCTTATCGCTTATTCTCCAGGGTGTGACGTACCCTGCGATGCACGTAATGTGGAGCCACTGGGCGCCGACTCTCGAGAAGACCAAATTGGCAACGTTCGCATTCGCAGGTGAGAACAAAGATCAAAGATCAGAGTAGTAGACCCGTAAGCAAGAACAGGCAATTACCGGAATACTTAGGTTCGTACTTCGGGACGGTGGTTGCGATGCCTCTCTCTGGCTTCATCGGCCACAACCTCGGATGGCCCTTCATCTTCTACTTCTTCGGTGAGCGAAACTAGACAAATCCGAATTCAAGTGTTTGAATTTGTTATATTTTCTGCCGTGTCTCGGAGTGTCTAGCTTGTAGAAGAGACATTGTTCAGGTCTGGTCGGCCTTCTGTGGTGCTATTTCTGGGAGAAGAAGATCGCCGACATGCCCACTTCCGACGCTGAGATCTCCACTGACGAGCTCACACTGCTACAGCGAGATGCTATCAGCCACAATACCTACGTGAGTATCGGACTAATTGTCGATGCTTTTTGACTTCATTGCTTTTTGATATAATGCCACCAGAAATCTCTCCGAAATCCGTCCATAGAGAACATGAAAATTACCTCTGCCTTTGAAATCTCTCAGCTCTCTCTTGGTGAATGTGGTGGAAGGTATATCTGTTGCAGGTTGTTCCGTGGCGTTTCATCATCCAGTCCAAGCCAGTCTGGGCCATCATCGCTGCTCACACCTGCCAGAACTGGGGATTCTACACGATGCTCACCAATCTGCCCAAGATCCTCGAGGACCTCGCCAATTACGAACTAGAGAAGGTCAGAAATACACATTATCTTTAGTATCTTCCTCATCACAATCTCATTCTTTATTGATAGGATGAGAGTTGAGAAGAGTTAGGTATCCGAAAAAGCGTGCTATGAATGCATTTGCGCTCTCTCCAATTTCCTTTGGCTCTAGATTTTTGTTGAAATATTCAGAAGTAGCGAAACAGAAAAAGTCCGTGAGCTGAACATATTTCCCTGCAGGCTGGCGTAGTCTCCGGTCTGCCCTACTTCATCATGGGAGCTACGCTGTTGTGGAGTGGCCAATTCGCTGATTATCTGAGGAAGGAAAAGGGATGGGAGACGGTCAAAGTACGCCGATACTTCTGCTGCGGAGGTTCGCATTTTTGCTAGGCTCTTTTGATATTTGGAGAAGAGAGTTGTGCAAACTTGAGAGGGTCCGTCCATCCATTACTCGGTTCGTCTCTCCCTCGGCCCTCCACTTTTCTCATTGAGAATCCCGCGGGATTCGATGTCCTCCCTAGATTGCATTAAGAGGGAACCTCTCTTTGTTCCTTCTTCACCACTCACAGACATTCTCGCCAGACGCTCTCAGATGCCTCTAATCGACTACTAGATGGTGTTTAGGCAATAACTAGGGATGATTGGCCAAATTTGAGTGCAAGCGACAATCATTTCGAATAAGGTGAAATGGATTGAACTCGACGATGAGTTTAAATAACGGGAAGTTTTCAGGATTTCTGCTGCAAGCTTTGTGTCTCGTGATGGCCTCCTTCTCGAAGAGTACTTCTATCCTGGTTGCTTCCCTCACTCTCTCCATCGGCGCCGGAGGATTCACCTGGGCAGGATTCTCCGTGAACCACCTCGACATTGCACCCCAGGTACTTGCACTAAAAGAAAGTGATCGATAACTGAATTGTTACAGTATGCTGGCCATCTGATGGGAGTCTCGAATACGGTAGCTACTCTGCCCGGGATGATCAGTCCGTTGATCGTCGGTGCGATGGTGTTGGCAGGAGTGAGTGAATCATGGCTAATTGGCACTTCCTTGCCCCCTCAATCTGAGAACAACTTCCCCTAATGAATCTTGAAATTTCTTGGAAATAACTGAGTAGTCAAGAGAATCTGAGAGCTAATTGAGATGTTTGCTATACACTTTCGAATTTGATCTCAATAGACCTTATCTCACAGAGAATCTAATATTGTTGCACGGAAAGCAAGGAATACTTGCAGACAGTGGCAGAATGGAACATAATCTTCTACTTGTGCGCGGGCATCTACCTCATCGGTGCATTTGTCTATTGGAAGTGGTCGTCTGGCGAGATGGAATCATGGGCCGCAGACCAGTCCCCCTTCGTACGAGAAATGCAGTAGAATCTTAGCCCATCGTGATATCTTATGAATACTAAGGCATTCCATGGTTGGTACCCTATTTGTCTATCTTTCACTCGCATAATCACTAGAAGCTCCCTTGGCTGTTCCCCACTGATCTTCCATCCCCATATCCCTCCCCCTTTCTCCCATCCCGACCCGCGTTGAACTGTTCCAAGTTCATATCAGTGTCTGCAGTCTCTTCGATCTCATTCGCTCTCTCGCCATTCATTCTCTCCCATCTTCTAGTTACTCTCTTTCGCTTTGGTTGTGGCATCACAGTATATTTGTGTAATGAATCAGAAGTAGTCATGGATGAGTCTTTATCCTGATACACGAATGATACAGTGGGGGATAAGTATGACGTAATCGACTCTGCACCACCACCAAGTATCTTCTCTCTCTTTCCCCTCATACACGACCCTCACAGGGCGACGGGGCAGCCGGACCGCGGATTCCAACTAAGGAAACGAAGGGATGAAGGGAGGGCGGAGATTTGAGCGACCCTAGAGGGACACTAGCGACTGCTACTGCGCACTGTGAAAGCACCGAAAGGCGGAGAGTTCAGGGAGACCAGAACGAGTCGAATACGGTAGGTTACTGTAGATGGGAACAGTATCGTATCCGACTCGTCTGACCCCACGAGGACTCGCCGATTCAGGTTGTGGAGGGTTGTGGACTAGTGCCTAGAGGAAGAGTAGGGGGAGGCGCAGGAGCGATTTGATCATCATCCAGAGCGAAAGGCGAGGGGGAGGGGGGGGGAGAGGAGAGGAAGAGGCAGCACGAGAGGGGGATTAAACTGCGCGTGGAATGGATCAGATCGCAGTCCGAATGCCTCGATGCCCAATATACACGATGACACGGGATGGAATGGGTGGCACGCGAGCGGGAACGCGAACGCGAGGCGTCCGCTACCCCGCGTGAGACGCGTGCCGCGCGTCGTCGTGTGTAGAGGGCGTGCAGCTGGTGGTGGGCATCTGTGGTTCAGGCGTTGGCGAGCTCATCCTGGGCACCAGTGGTGATCAGGTGGGCGAAGGCCTTGTAGTCGACCTGCAAGAGGGAGCAGATCATCCCTCCCTTCCACCCAGCGTTCACTTTCGCCTTTTTTCCGTGCAGTATCTCAAGTACCCAGCAAATAGAGACCTCGCATCCTCATCCCACTCCCCTGCGTAGGAAGAGATCCTCTCTCTCCTCCATGGCAGAGTGTAACATCTCTCGCCCCCTTCTCCCTCTCTGTCCTCTCTCTGATCTCCACACTCTTTCGCTGCCAAAAGTGTAAGCTCCCTCAGGGCAGAAGGCGCCTGTTCTCAATCGGAAGGAGAGAAGGGGCAAAAAATTGTACCAATCGATAAAATAGCCTAGATTCTGCAATACATGCAAGCTCGTACCTCTCCGTTCTCGATGGGGGGCTTTCCCTTGTACATGGCCTTGATCTCTTCCTCGTCGAGGGGCTCTCCTCTCTTGTTGGTCAGGATCTTCTTCAGCTCGTCCTCCTTGATCTTTCCGCAGTCCTTCTTGTCGAACATGGCGAAGGCTCCGATGATGGTGGCCTCGGGGTCGGTTCCTGAAAGAGGAATGGATATGGACGGGGCAGAATAGAGCAGGAATGATAGAATCGTAATTAGGCCCGAATAAGTCCACAGTGCCCTTCTCCAGTATGTTAACAGTGAGTTAGCACAGTGAAAAAAAGTTTACGGTAAATGCTGGAGATGATATATTTGTTGCCATCAAATCGATTTCTCTTCCGATCAAGTATTAGCAGATATGTGCCCAATCATAAAATATGAGTAGTTGCTCACCGGTGAGTCTCTCTCCGAAGAGGGTGAGGAAGACGGTGAAGTTGAGGGGTCCGGGAGCCTCCTTGATCATCGCCTCGATCTGGGACTCAGAGGCGATCTGGCCCATAGAGGCGTACAGATCCTTCAGATCCTGCTGCAAACGGGGAAAATTTAGATAAGAAGATAACAATGTAGAATTCTATTTGTTACGACATTATATATTAGAATATAGCTGAGAAAATTAATCATTCGGAATGATAGAAAAACTCGCCTTGGAGATGATTCCGTCCTTGTCCTGGTCCATGATTCCGAAGGCCTCCTTGAACTCCTGGATGGTCTTCTGGTCGAACTGAGCGGCCTCAGATCCCGATCTCTTCTTGCTCGACTTCTTCTTGGCCTTCTTCTCGGACTGCAATGGAAGTGGTGCTTACTAAGGAAATCTCTCATCTCATTCTCTCATATTCAGGAATATTGCAGTATTTCTGTATAAAATACCATTATTATATGCAGGATATGCAAAATAAATAAGAAAACTCACCATGGTTGTGCAGTGATTGAGATGCGACTGAGGCAACTGAGGGGCGGTCGCTTCTCCCTTGCTTTTGTGCCTTCGTGAAGTACTCTAACCGCCCGGCTGCCTCCTCGATCTCTCCACTCTCTCGCACTCTTACATTCTCTGCCCCTGGTCTCTCCTCCATTCTCAGCATCTCTCTCCTCTGCTCCGGAATCCCACTCAACAACGATTCGCTCTATGCATTACACTGTAGAGGAGAGGGGGAGCTCCGTCCTCCTCGTATCGGAGAGAGAATGCAGAACGGAGAGAGACAGAGAAAGAGAAGAAGAGAGAGTCGGAGGAGAGGAGATCCTCTGCCTGGAATCTCCCACACGGATCCACACTTCCCTACGCAATGCCGCATCTCTCCCTCATTCTCTCTCTCCCTCACTTCGTCTCTCTTCATGTGTTACAGCGAGAATAGCTCCCGCTGCTCCCAGAAAGATCCGAGGTAGAAAGAAGGGGAGAAACATGAACCAAACAGAAAAAATTGTTAACGTGTTGATTGTGGTTTTACCGACCATCGCCAAAAAAGAAGAATAATGCTGTGTATTTCCTTGTACATTTTGGTAGGTATCTTTCCTAAATGCACTGGGACAATCAGGGATACGCAGTCCTAACAAGAAGGATTCCCCGCCTAGTCGTCTATCACCTTGCTTGATGTGTATTTTACAAATACGTTAGAATTTTTCTCATATCACGTCCCTCATTTTTTCAATAATATACATTTTATCGATACGCATCCTATTACATTATATTTTATCTGTGCTCGAATGCTTTACAAGATACAACTGTTCCAATAAATCAGATATTAGTGATTGATACAAGAGTGGAATAAATGGGATAATCTGCTGATATAATAATTAACTTCGATTTCCTCTGTTCATGCATTCTCGAGTCCCCTTCTTTATCTTCTTCATCTACATGATCTGCATCAAACATGTTCCGAATGCCCGATTTTTGGATATAAATCGGCTCACGCTGATTCATATAACCACATCAACAAGATATTAGGAATAAAGGTGGATCTCAGGAATATCTCTTCCTCCTCTTCCTCCACATTTATCGAGCTCCGTATAGCTAAAGTATCGTTCTATTTTAAGTAATTCACGTACTGTACCCACTCAGTTGTTCGCAATGACACATAATAGCTCCACGATGAAGTTATTGAAACGAATGTGGTTAGCATTTCAAGCATAAGATGTAATAGGCTAGCCGATTCGACCCTTTTCCTGAAAAGGATCGAATAAGGTAGCCCATTACATTTTGTGCTCCATGTCCACCATTGGCTCATGTCTCTGCTCGTCAAGTTGCTGATCAGCAATGCCAGAGTCCAGCACAAGCACAAGTTCCACTATTATGCTCAGTTCTTCCTCCTTCATTCTCTGCTCTACTCGCCTGCTGCTCCGCTTCTTCCACCTTCAGATGTAGCAGCTGAAACGTCTGCAGCAACGGCTTCACACCCTCCAATTGACTATTTGTAATTCGGGTGATAAGCTCCTCTTTTCTCTCGAGCATCTCTTCGCAAGTTCTGCTGAAAGCTAATTTTGATTCGTCAGAATATAGTATACTTCAGAAATGGACCTCAGTCGCAGCTGATCAACGAAAATTGCAAATGTGAAATTATTTTCAAAGTGTATGAAGAGATGAAAGGAAGAAAATTTATAACGAATGAATGAAAAGAGAATTGAAGTTTCAGTTCCTAGCCATTTTTTCAGGTCACACGACTCCTCGTGAGCATTTTGCTACGGTATAAGCCAATAGGACCCTCCATGATTCTTTACACAAATCTCTTGGAAACAAAGTAGCGACCAAGGGTCGCTAGTTTACTTTTCTTCTTTCTTCCTGCTTATCTCGCGAGAACTTCCTCTTCCTTCTCTCACTGCCTCGATGATTCTAAACTCGAGAGAACGAGCGATGGATCACACATCACTCGCATTTTCTCCCGTAGCCTTCCTATTCCTCACCCTTTGACCGATAAATTAGGAACTTCAAGTCTCATTTTCTTCTCTTCTTGACTGGGGGCGCCATTTTTTCTAGAACTCCAATACACATTAATAAACTTGAGTTCGCTTTCCTGCATTCTTACCATTTTCCCTCCCTTCATCATTAATCTCTGCTTCCCAAGTCTCCTCATTCCTTTCGCTATTTTCACCTACACAGAACAAATTTATCTTCACTGATCATGGCTTAGGCGAATTTCACAATGTGAAATCTTGATGAGTTGCGATTACAAGTTGCAAGTAGGCTGAGATTGACATCCTCTTACACTCCCGTATTCTCAAAACAACTCTCTGAAACTTTGTACCTTCCCAGTTCCAAACGCTCTCTCGAAGCAACAAATCAGTTCTAGTCGCCTCGTCTCCTCCTCGTAATATTCACCTTCTGCACTATTAGGGTTAGCCATGCCGACCTTGAATATTCTAAACTCGCGAGAACTAGAGAAGGACAAACGCATCACTCTTTCAACCTATGTCAATGTATTCTATTTGCCGCTATCCCTCTTTCCTGTGGAGCAGAATCTTCGTGTATTAACATTTTCGCATTCCAGGATGCTCAACTTCAGAATTTCCTTTCTCGTTCTCCTTCTCACAGGTATGGTGAAGGATATCGATTCCGCGTCGTCATTGACTCCTTCCTCCCTCTCGTGCAAAGACCAGAAAGAGGATGGACTCCCAATCTTCCTTCTCAGAGGAGGAAGCGACAACGGTGAGTGGGAAGTGATGAGAGATAGAGTACATCGGAATAGGTAGTATGTGCTTCTCACTCTCGAGCTTATCAACAATTTAGAGGGAGCTGACCTTCGCACTCTCAGACTGCAACAGGAGAAGATGAAGGATGCCCTCAGGAACAGCACAGGTAATCATCATCTTTCACGCAATATATAATTGAGAATATTGGCGTAACGCAATCTCAATTTGAGGAGGAAAAGAATAGGTTATCATCTCGTACGAAAAGAATCAATTACCCAAATAGGTGATGGCCCATCAAATATTGTATCCTCTCATAGAAATCTTCTTTCTCTCCAGTGGCGACGGCATGGGCCATCACCAACTTCATCGCCGCAGTCTCCTCAACCACCGACCACGACCTCAAGAGTATCGTATTTTCTTGCTCCAATTTCTTTTTATTTATAATTATTCACTATGTATTGCTTTACTTGTAGCCATTCATTCGACCAAAACCCGAAATGGCACTAGCATGAAATTCTCTACTGAAGGGCTATCTTCCAGTTCGAGTGTGCTCTGACATCCACACCTTCCTCTCATCTTCTCCTTGCCCCGATTGGGAACTTGACTTCAATGGGCCTGCAGAGTACCAACTCTGTAACTGTTTCTACAACACAAGCAAGGAATGGACGGAGGCCAAGGAGGAAAGTTCGTTCACAATGTCACTGTTTCATCAATGCAGGCGACATAAATAAGGAGAAGCAAATACAATTGTAGCAATAGAAGGCCATTTTAACCATAGAAGACCATTTAATTAATTGCAGTAGTCGATCTTCATCCCCAGAACCAGAGTAAGGCGCTCTTCTCCATGGCAGTTCGCACCATCCATCGGTGCAATGCACCATTGTGAGTGTGCACACTTCCTCTTTTAATTACAACAATGATACACTCGAATCCGCAATAATATTAATAATAAGATTTCAGTGTTTGGTCCCTCCTCGCTCTGCTCTTCATCGAGCACGGAATTCTGGCTGGCATGGTGGTATTTAGAGAAAAGAACTTCGACCTCTTCTACGATGCACTGGTAATTGTTGTTTCCAATTGAAACTTCATTTCGCTTTTGACTTTATTTGGTGCACTGATTCACGTCAAAATGTGTCATTAGTTCTTCTCCTTTTCAGGATTATACCAAAGATCCTGCATACAAGAACTCGACCAAAGCCGCCAAGTACTCCACAATTATGGATTCGATTGAATTTCACCTAACGGAAGAGGTGAGTAGTGTGGAAGATAGGAGCACTGCGAGAATTTAAATACAAAAAATAATAATCCATTGAAATATAGACCAACCATCAAATGTGGTTAATGTGAGAAAAAGGTTAAGCAACGAAGAAAATTCTATCTATTATAGATCCAAAATTCTGAAAATAATTAAGAATAGTCGAAAACATACCTTGATTAGAAAGAATTGCGGTTGTGATGAAAATGAAACAGAACGGGCATGTATGCTTCTTTTGTACACGTGATCCCCGATGTAAATTGATCCATCCTTTCACTTCAGGTTGCTGAATTCCAGTATCACAAGCTGGACCTTATCCTGAGGGCTATCAACAGCATGAAATCATTCAATTTCGATGATGTAAGTTCTCTGAAGATTATTTATATTGAATTTGTATGGTAAATTATATTTCTGTCAATAAAATGTGATCACAGAAATGTTGATTTTCCTTTTCTTCATATTTATCATATTTGTTTGATTTTAATCAAATTCAGATGATGATAATACTATGTATTGTTATTTAGTGGATGGAGAGACTGGAACATTCGATGCTCTCGGAGTGGGAGCTGAAGGAGGCAATGAAATCTTCGTCTTCCTTCCCTTCCCTCTTCCTCGTCTTCTTCATCCTCTTCATTCTTGCCGCACTTATCATCGTCACCATCCCATTTGCTAGGAAGTACCATCCCTACCTCTTCTCCTATCGCAGATTCACCGACGTGCCTCTCGTATCGTTTGCTGACCTCAGCGAAAGAGTCGAGAATGAGTTTGAAATGCACGGTTAGCTCCTCTAAAAAATTCGTTCATTATTATTATTTGGGATAGGGTGAATCTTCAATCTGTGCTTCTCCCACTCTTGTTTTTCCTCCTCATTTCCCAACTGCCTCTTGCTACATCTCTACCTGTATTCACTAGTTTCCTAATTCTACCTCACATTTGTGGATGCTCAATCGTTTGATTTCCTGCACAGTGAGAACTGATGTTGAATATATGTTCCGTTTTATGAAAATTTTAAATTTAACTCGTTACTTTCAGTCATTTGCAAAATTTCAAGTACTGAATATAATATTATATATTCTGTTTCGTTCATTAACAATTCCCAATACATTTCTACACTGTTTGTTCAGTTTGGCACCATAATCTAAATTACATTTTCAAATATTTTTATGGATTAGGCAACCGGTGGACACAGCAATGGTGGAAAGGTAAGAAAAGGAAGGTTCACAGCTGGGATAGAAAACACATCTGCATTAATCATGAATAAAAATGATTATTGAATGGAAGCACAATAATAACAAAAAATACACAAATATTTTTCAAGTCAAATGTAGAGGCAACTTGTAAGATATTGTTACTCGACATTGAGTTTCGAATACCCACATTTGAAACCTGCTCACAGTATGAGGGGAACTTCGCTCTCAGTGACTCCTTTGATCCATAGTAGAATGCATCTGATGAAATGATTTGCATTGAAAAAGTTTTATTTGGAGTCTCCAGTTGTATTCTCCAGTTGTATTACATTTTCAAATTTCCTGCTCGTTCATGAGAACTTCGTTTACGATCATCGAAGCTTCTCTATGAGTTGGTTTTCTGAATCAGAACCATTTTTGACGATTGTCATAATTTCAAATTTCGTAAAATATGGGGTTTGTTATTGAATATCTCGCAGAGAGGCCATTATGATTTTTGATACTCACTGGCGATCCTTTTGCAGACAGAATTATGTTGAGATTGAGTAGGAATCTGAAACAAGTGTTTGCTATTCGCTTGTCTATGGAGCAGGAGTTAATATGTCCTAAATCAAAATTAGATCAGAATATCTGCGAAGTCGATATTTATGAGTTACCATAAAAGCTTGTCTCTAAATCAATAGAAAGTGCCAAAACAGTTAGACATTCACAAATTGCTATGCCCTTTGTCGGCATATTCATTCCGCTGGATTAACCCTCCAAAGAAGGCCAAACAATCCTGTTTGAAAAGCGAAAGCTGAGTCTCGAAGAAGGCAGAACAGTAATTGAAAAGTATCGCAAGACCGAGTCAGATTTTAACGATTTGAAATTATGCGCAGTCAGTACAAATTATGCAATCGAAAAGATAAATGCGAAGTTTCCCAAGAAATGTCTAAAAGATTATGCTGGTACACGACCACACGTATGGATTTCTGAAGGCTGTGTGAAAGGGATTTGCCCTTTATTCAACGAGGAGTGGGAAAATGCATGAAGAGTGAGAAAGGGTGGAGTGAATGGACCTCGTCAAAAGCTTCAAGAAGTGTGTATAATGTGCCTTCTCTCAATTTAAATCTTGTTAAAGTTGCCCAACAAGGACGAAATTGACCCATCGTTTTTTGTTCTCCATCGAATAGCCGATGGTCGAATTAGTATATGAGAGACATCGCGAGAGAATCGACCACTCAGTGGCAGTAGAATTCATGTTGGTCCAATCTGGCTAAAATCTTGCCTACAAGTACTTCGAATGATGCTCTTTCAAACTGCGTCGTCAGAATTTTGATATCTGCCGTCATCGTCGAGATTCAGAAGGCCAAACTTGGCACTGTCACTTTTTGACAATCAAGCTCACTTAAATGATCATAAGTCCGTTTGGAATAAAGATAGAAGGTCGTTCTTTTTTTCCAAAGAAAGCTACCATCATGCGCTACAACTTTTCTGTTGACGTTATCATTCCTCGTGTTCATGCCGGTGCGGCGCGGTCGGGCGAACCAAAAATGACACAACTTTGGAAATCGGAAAAACTTATTGGGTTATCATGCTTAAGTTGTAGTACATATATGTGCGTAACTTATCGCCAAAAATTGGACAAATCGCAGAGGGTAAAAAAAAGTGGCGCTCACTTTTGTTACGTGACCCGAAAATGGGTACCCGACATCAATACTTCTTAGCCTCCGATTACCCGTACTTGGGCTTGAATACTTTGAAAATCATCCAAAACAACATTTTAACTCGTTTCCCCAATGGTTATACCCTGTTCAATGGTCGAAAATTACTGTAACATTTGAAAATTAAAAATCGATATTTTGACTTTTTTCAACCTGTGAGATGGGCCCACATGGGCTAAACAGGTTCCAAATAACGTAAAAATGGCCCTCTTTACTAGCCAAAGAAACGGTGTACCTGAAAAAACCTTATTTCAGCTGAGGATTACATCAAAAGGGGCAACACTGTAATTTAGGGCAAAATTGTCCTAGCCCTTGGCCCTTCCACAGAAATGTAGAGAATCATGAGCTAAACATTTTATCTGTTGAAAGTTAGTTTCTATCTTTTCGTTGAGGCGCGCTACAGAGCCTGCAATTATGCAAAAACCGACTGGAAACGCGCCCGGGAGAGCGCTAATTAGAGGGTAGGGAGAGGGAGGTCAGACGGCGAGAGCGGCAGACGGTTAAAGCGCGCGCTCTCGGGGGATTACAGACCAATTCCAACCAACTTCTAGGCTCTGTAGCGCGCCTCAACGAAAAGATAGAAACTAACTTTCAACAGATAAAATGTTTAGCTCATGATTCTCTACATTTCTGTGGAAGGGCCAAGGGCTAGGACAATTTTTCCCTAAATTACAGTGTTGCTCCTTTTGATGTAATCCTCAGCTGAAATAAGGTATTTTCAGGCACACCGTTTCTTTGGAGTATAGAGGGCCATTTTTACGTTATTTGGAACCTGTTTAGCCCATGTGGGCCCATCTCACAAGTTGAAAAAAAGTCAAAATATCGATTTTTAATTTTCAAGTGTTACAGTAATTTTCGACCATTGAACAGGGTATAACCATTGGGGAAACGAGTTAAAATGTTGTTTTGGATGATTTTCGAAGTATTCAAGCCCGAGTACGGGTAATCGGAGGCTAAGAAGTATTGATGTCGAGTACCCATTTTCGGGTCACGTAACAAAAGTGAGCGCCACTTTTTTTACCCTCTGCGATTTGTCCAATTTTTGGCGATAAGTTACGCACATATATGTACTACAACTTAAAACGCTGTCACCGTAAGAACGTCAGATTCAAGAGGAGAGGTTGCACAATCGTTCAAAATCATCTCCTGGAGCTCAAACTTTGTAGATAGAGTACCTAGGGGTGGGATACACTTCAGCCGAAAATTTGACCCCAAAAGTTGATCTTTGATCATAAATTTTCAAATTGATTTTAGCCCAACATTTTATACACCGTTTGAAAGAGCCTGAAAAGTTATGTCAGAATCCGAAGTTTCATGACCATGGACCTTCAGGTGCTCATGAAATTTCGAAAAAAGTGAAAAATTCAAAAATGTTATTGTTTCAAAAAATTCTTGAACTACATTCCAATGATTTGTACCTCGTGGATTTTTGTTATAAGGTGTGAAATTGCATGCTGAATTCAGAAAAAAATTGTAGATTACGATCCGAGGTTGATTACACTTGCTGCATACGAAATACTAGCACGCAATCGCCGACGCGGGTTCGATTCCGCCTCCCTGCATCAACTTTTGCCAATTTTTTTGTGCTTCTGCTGCCTTTCTATGAGCTCATTTTCAGTTTTCCTTCATTTCTACGCTGTACTTATGTGGTTTTGTGTTTTCTAAGCTGAAAATTCGTTTATCTATGGACGGTTTTTTGTAAATGCAGGTCTTAAATAATGGCATATCATGCTAGTTAGCAGTCCCATATCGGCGTGCTCTGATAAGGCGAAGGAGTACGTCGAGAAGCTATTCGATGAGAATATCACGACTAGATTCTGCTAAACGAGAGGTGAGAGGCTCTCGGCGAGATCATTCGTCAAAAACTGCTCTCGTTGAACGGTCAACTCTCGAAATGAATTTAAATGTGAGAGTCACTCTCGACGAGAGCTCTCGCGAGACATTCAAATTAGTTAGTCTCGGCGAGAGGGCGAGTGGTCTCGCGAAAGTCATTCATTTCTTCCAGTTATTGAGCACGAGAGTGGTTGGCGCAGATCATGGCCCTTCGCTCAATTATAACAGTTTTACTAGTTTATCTTGGGTGTCCTTTCCCAAAAGTCGATCTGGCAGAGTGGGTAACGAGTCAGATTTACGCGCAGTGAGTCGCTGGTTCGAATTCAACTTTGAGGTTTTTGCAAAAAAACTCATTAATTTTTGCTCACTCAGACTTAGGCTTGGCCCCCTAGGCAGTTAACCTCGACTAGTCGCAATGAGGAGAATCACTAGATGTTCATGACAATCAGCACATCTTTACTTTTCTGATTTTTACTCCCCGACCACTCACATTTTCACCAATAGGGATAAATGAATGAGAGGGTCTCGCGAGACCATTCGTCCTCTCGCCGAGAATACAGTACATTCTAATCGCCTTGCCCATATGCGTCCGCTGCGGCCCGCCGCGGACCGCGGATGCCCGCGGATCGATTTTGCGGGAAAATGAGTATAGTTCGTGCAATGAATTGTTCATTTTTGAATTCCTCATGCGATTTCGCATCGGAATCACTATAATATATTAATTTTATCAAAGGCAACTTTTGGAGGGGGTTCGATTCGTAGTGACCACGGCTACAGTACTCCCGAAAATGATCCCTCCATTTTGGGGTTTTTATGACTTTCTTTAGGGTATTGAAGAGTTTGCAACTCTCACATTTAAATTCATTTCGAGAGTTGACCGTTCAACGAGAGCAGTTTTTGACGAATGATCTCGCCGAGAGCCTCTCACCTCTCGTTTAGCAGAATCTAGTCGTGATATTCTCATCGAATAGCTTCTCGACGTACTCCTTCGCCTTATCAGAGCACGCCGATATGGGACTGCTAACTAGCATGATATGCCATTATTTAAGACCTGCATTTACAAAAAACCGTCCATAGATAAACGAATTTTCAGCTTAGAAAACACAAAACCACATAAGTACAGCGTAGAAATGAAGGAAAACTGAAAATGAGCTCATAGAAAAGCAGCAGAAGCACAAAAAAATTGGCAAAAGTTGATGCAGGGAGGCGGAATCGAACCCGCGTCGGCGATTGCGTGCTAGTATTTCGTATGCAGCAAGTGTAATCAACCTCGGATCGTAATCTACTATTTTTTTAATTCAGCATGAAATTTCACACCTTATAACAAAACTCCACGAGGTACAAATCATTGGAATGTAGTTCAAGAATTTTTTGAAACAATAACATTTTTGAATTTTTTCACTTTTTTCGAGATTTCATGAGCACCTGAAGGTCCATGGTCATGAAACTTCGGATTCTGACATAACTTTTCAGGCTCTTTCGAACGGTGTATAATATGTTGGGCTAAAATCAATTTGAAAATTTTCGATCCGAAAGATCAAAGATCAACTTTTGAGGTCAAATTTTCGGCTGAAGTGTATCCCGCCCCTAGGTACTGTATCTACAAAGTTTGAGCTCCAGGAGAAGATTTTGAACGATTGTGCCACCACCTCCTCCGCTCTTAGGGAGACAGCGTTTTAAGCATGATTACTAGGGATGACAATTCAAGGATGAGAGGGAGCGCTCCCTCTCGATCCTCCACAGCATGCAAATCGCATCATTCATTGGAGGAGGACGAGAGAGAGCGGTCATCCTCCTTCAAGGATTGTTATCCTTGAAGGAGGATCATGGGTAAAAAGGTGCTTAACGTTGATCAAAACGTTCGAAATTTTAGGATTTGCATATCACCAATGAGTGCAACGTGATTAGAGAAGTTTAGATTGATTTCTGTTACCTGTCTTCCCATACGATTCTGATGAAAGCATGCTTGTTTTACCTAATATTGCTATTTCTGTTTCTCAAATCTGGTATGCTGCATCCTGTACCATCGAGTAGACTACATCAGAAGTATTAGGGCTATCTCAGAAATACTAGGGCTATCAACAGATAATCTAAACAATACGGATGTTAGTCACTTTCCCACTTCATTCCGCTCATTCCCGTAGCTTCTTACTAAAAGAGATGGGATGAGACCTTACAATGTGTAAAATCTCTTTTCCTAGTACAGAGTAAGTGCAATTCAATATGTTTGATTAAGAACCAGCACGAAAACACGCTATTGGGGTGTCCGGAAAGTTCGTATAATGCTTCTGAAAAAAGTCAGTTCGCGATCAAATGCAGTGATTGCGCAATCTGTTTGTCAACAATGTATTGCGTCACTCTGACGTTAAGTGGGATGTGGGTTGGATCAGTCTCGTAGTTTCTACACTTGTTGAAGTGGTGAAGTATAGCCGATATTTTGATACAGTTGTGTTGAATTACTGTCGGAAATCGCTCCATCGTAGATCGGATCTTCGATGGACAGATTCCATAATAGACATGTGCGAGGAGTGAATCATGTATAATAACCCAGCGAAGAGACAACAGTGTTTCGACACCGATGCGAAGCACAAACCCGTTCCCTTGAAGAAAATGAGGAAATTCACTGATTCTTTCTATCATTATTTGTTCCGATCTAATAAGAGATCCTTCCTACTGGAACCGCCATCAATGCCGACCTCTTCTCTGAACAACTGGAAGAAGTCGCGATCAGAGTCCCTCCCAGACTCCTGAACCAGGGCAAAATTCTTCTTCTGATGGACAATGCTCGCCCACATCGAGCGAAGATGACCCAGAAGAAAATGGACGAGCTGAAGATCGAGAGGATTCCCCATCCACCGTATTCCCCGGATCTCTCCCCATGCGACTACTACTGCTTCCGCTCTCTCTCTCTGACTTCTGCAAAGGAAAGAAGTTCAAGAATCGAGATGAAGTTGTGAGGGCTTTCGTGAACTGGGCGGTCTCGAAGAAACCCGCATTCTGGAAGAGAGGAATCGAGACCCTGCCCAATCGCTGGAGGGAGATAGTGAGAAAGAAGGGGGCATACATTGGTCACTGAGAATTGAAAAGCGTTGAATAAAAAATAAAAACAAAAAATTATACGATCTTTCCGGACCCCCCAATAGAATAAGAAAAGTGCATTCCCATCGGTGACCTCACGAATAGAGGAGATAAATGTAAAGTGACCTCATTTCATAGTTCTCGTTATGATTATACAAATCCTCAAGTTTAATGTCTTTTTGTCAACTCAAAGCACTGTTTTATCCCCAACCCTCCTTCAAGGATCGCCATCCTTGAAGGAGGATCGCCGCTCTCTCCCATCCTCCTCCAAGGAATAATGAGGCGATTTGCATCAGCCGCCCTCCCTTGTCCCTTGAATCATTGAATTGTCATCCCTAATGATTACCCAATACGTTTTTCCGATTTCCAAAGTTGTGTCATTTTTGGTTCACCCGACCGCGCCGCACCGGCATGAACACGAGGAATTATGACGTCAACAGAAAAGTTGTAGCGCATGATGGTAGCTTTCTTTGGAAAAAAAGAACGACCTTCTATCTTTATTCCAAACGGACTTATGATCATTTAAGTGAGCTTGATTGTCAAAAAGTGACAGTGCCAAGTTTGGCCTTCTGAATCTCGACGATGACGGCAGGTATCAAAATTCTGACGACGCAGTTTGAAAGAGCATCACTCGAAGTACTTGTACGCAAGATTTTAGCCAGATTGGACCAACTTGAATTCTACTGCCGCTGAACCCCCTCAAATGGTCGATTCTCTCGCGATTCCTCTCATATAATGAATATTCAAAAATGCTAAAAATCAATAATATCCAAAATCAATAAAATCCCGCGCTCTCTCACTTTTGCACACTCTCTCGTAAACACGACAGGATCAGGGTGAGATCAGGGTTTCGTCCTTGTTGGGTAACTTTAAAGGACTGTCAGCAAAGTTGAAATTTTGACGTTGTCATAACCATGACCGACCTTTGTACAACCGTAAGATATTCTCAAAATTTCAAATGCGTATCTCTATTTTGAACCGAGATATCATTAGTTGGCAGAATGCCAAGTAGGGCTTGAAGGGAAGGGACGTGCGGGAATTCAAAAATCTATAAGATTTTTCAAAAACTGGCGGGATTCGAACCCTCAACCTTCCGATTACGCGGCGACTGCTTTACCACTGAGCTATGCGATTGACCTTTGCCTATCCTCTGCTCGCGCTATGATCGTTGGATGATTGTCTATGTCATGGTTATGACAGCGTCAAAAATTTTACTTTGCTGACACTCCTTCTTTAAGGTACATAATATATCTGCACGAGTGATACTATGATTCCGATTCGGTCACTAAATTTCGCGCGAAATCATTTGAGTTGTTGATGAGCGGAAAGAGGATTCGAGAATTGAAAACGACTGAAGGTTTTATTATCAAATGCAAAATATTTTTATAATTTATTTTATTTATTGAATTTTGTTGGGTTTATCTCCGATAGTTCTGATGCGTGTTTTTCACATCATAAATAAGATCCACTCATTACTTTGGCGCCCAACCACGAAACATTTACACGCATCCACAGCGATGATTCAGAGTGTCCATCTAGGTCCATTCTTCTCTGTCCTCTCCTCTCCTCCCTCTCCTTCTCCCAATCGATGCCTGCCTGCCTCTCCGTCTCTCAGTCCCCATAGGGAATGAAGGGGGCGAGTCCACGTCACTCCTTCTTCCTCTCTTCCTTCCCCGGACTCTCTCCTCTCTTCCTTTTCACGCCTCGGTTCTTGATAACACCTCTCCGTCTTTTGCGCGCTTTGCAGGCGCTTTAGCGATGATGCAAGAGTCGAATGACCTGGACTTCCTCGCTCCTCTCCGAATGGAGAGTGCGAGAAACGGATCGAATGGATCGAATGGAGAGCAGAGAGAGGATGACGATGGTAGTTATTCTCTCTTTATGAACCATTTCCATTGTGATTCCTTTGAGAGACGGCAACGATCACTGGATCCGTCTTTGGGGGAGAATCCGTGTACGAATCTGTGGCTGACGAGTGGAGATCCACCAGACTATCCGACGACCAGGAAACTATCGTCAGGTTAGAGTATCTTTTAAGAACACTACATAGTTTCTAGAAATCGGAGAAAAAGCCAGACTTTGGAATAGTGTTACTAACAATAGCCTGATTTAGTTTTCGTTTTGCGTCTCTCAACCCTCTCGAAATTATTTTCTGAGTATACATTTGTGTTATTGTAGTGGAATCAGTTTCGGTGAGAGTCAGAGGGTGAAGGAAATGGAGGAAGAGCAGGAACGACTCAACAACTCCCTCTTCTCACTCAGCACACAATTCGCTCAGGTGCGCATTTTCCACTCAGTTTCATATTTCAAGGGACACTTTCCAGGTTCAATTCCGGCTGAAGCAAATCGGAGAAGCGAGTGGCGATTCGAAAGAGGTTTCGTGTATACGGTGACGGGTCATTTCAGAGAATCTGGTTTAGGCCCTACTGAAAGAATTACAAGAATTCGCGTTCAAAGGATGCGCAGATACGACGGAATTGAAGAGGATGCGATCAGAAAGCAACAGTGATGAAGAGGTTTGAATAATACGGATTTTCGGATAGTAGAGTTGGCTTAAATGTGACTTTTATTATTTTGCGAAGTTTCCCCAGAGCTTTCATGAGATGTTCGAGTAGCGCGATGAGTGAATTTTGAATCTCAGGTACTCGAAAAGCAGCGGATCCGGCAAAAGGAATTGATCGATAAGCTGAAGGAACAGCTGGATGACCTGGAGAGATACGCGTACGAGTCTGGCGAAGGAGACATGCCCAGTACAGTCATCATACAGAAACAGGTCAGACTAGAACGAAAATGTTTGAATGTGACCCAGGACGGAAACACACCCTATCTTGCTAGTTAATTGTTTTCTTCCTCCCTCTTTGTCAATAGTTTCTTGGTCGGCAATCGTTTCTGTTTCTCCCATTTATTTCCGTCTAAAATTACCATTCAGAAATCGGTTCTCGAGAATCTGAGTCAGAAGATCGATCTGAAGATCGAGATAGATAAGATGAGCCAAGCAGACATCCAGAAAGAAGTTGAGGAAGCACTGAAGCAGGTGAGTAGACTTTGTCAAGTCAATTTTTTTGTATCATGGTAATCGTGTTACAAGGTTAAAGTGAAGAAATAGTATGTACATTGTGTGATTTACACAAAACTGCTAAAAATGAATCCGTTATTATGTTCTTATATGTCGATGCAACCGATCCAATTCAGCTCATCAATCCGTTCAAGCAGCAGGGACAGCTAGTGGAGCAACTACAGACACAAATCACCGACCTCGAGAGATTCGTTTCGTACCTCCAGAAGGAGAACGAGGGATTGGAGGCGAATGGATCTGTGCCTAAGGTAAGATGTGTCGAGCTCATCATTCATAGGAAGAACCCATCCAGACTGTCTGAAAGCCTTCTGGCTAATGAATTTACTTCGCCTAACGAGTTTATCTAAGATTCCCCTACAATCGCTTGGCTCTTCTCCGGCGAAAACAACGCCTAAGAAAGGGTTGTTCGGTCTACCCTCCTTCTCCTCGCCCAGCTCCTCTGGATTCCAGAAGAACCAATTGAAGCAGACTGCGAAAGGACGCCATTACGGGTAGACTTTATGGCACCATATTTCACGATTAGCTTGAGCACTGAGGGACATGGAGCGAGCAGGGCCCTCCTAATCAGTTGTTGTTCAGAGACGAGCGGGCGCGACTACAAATTGCCGTCGATGACGTCGTACAAATACTGAAAAAGTACACGCTCTTGAACGTAGACGAGGACCGAGAGGAGAAGGCCCTCGACCCCGTCGATCCCATCGATGACGTCAGTCTGGTATCAGATAGAGAGCCAGCGACTAATTATCCCAGAGACATGATGTCTAATCCTCTTTAAAATCGTACAATCAAGGCGAATTTGCATCCACGTGCGTCACAGGCGTGGTATGGTGATGTTGTTCACAGAAATATCTCAGACTGAATGTATCAATGTTTGACGTCGAACGTCCCTGTATCCTAAATGTTTTCTTGCGATGATCACGAAAAGCGGAGAAATAAGACGACGATATCACTCAGAGGGGGCTAATGTTATCTCCATTCCAGGAAGTGTTCGATCGATCGGAGGAGGAGGTCGTCACGGGCATTCGTCGCAGTCTCTGTCCCTCTCTCCGTGCACTCCTCGAACACGGGATGCAGCCCGCTGCCATGCCCATTTCCACCACGAACACCTCCGCCTTCGGGTGCTTGGTGCCCAAAACGCAAAGTGAGTCTTATATCAATCGCAAAAAATGTATATTTTAAAAACACGCCTCGTTCAGCGAAGAAAGCAGTGAAGCAGCTCACTCACATCTGGGACGTCATCCTCTTCTTCTACGACTCTCGCAACGGACGAGAAATGAGCGACGCCCCAGTCCGCAAGCTGAGCCAGTCCTTCCAACTGGACAGAGTACAGGGAAAGAGCGTCACCTCCAAGCAGGTTGAGGGATGGTCCTTGATCTCTGGACAATGGGAAGATTTAGATTCTTCTCTCGACCATCGAGACGATCATCGCGTCGCACGCTCGATTGAAGAGGAGCAGCGACGCGCAGTGGAAGGCATTCGTGTCTGCGGCACTCAATCAGAAGAGACTGCCCGCATGGATTAGGATCATCTTCCGGACGAGACACGTAAGACTTTTTAAATTTCCAACCAGTCGTCTACATTCTTTTTTTCACTACTTTTCTCCACTTCAGTACGATACGCCACGGTAGCGTTATCCCGTTTCTCATTTCAACTTTGTCTTCTATCAGGTGGTCGATGCGTGCTACTACAGCTGGAGTTACGTGAGTCGGACGGGTTGCGAGGAATTGTACGACCTGCTCGATAGCCTCCAGAAGTACAGCATGACTCTGCCCGTGGACTTGGCGCTGCGTCCATTTGAGCAGATGCGAGAAGCATTCTAGGTCGTAGCTCTATTAGATCGGTGTGTACATACTCCCAGTGACGTCTCTAGCCTCGTGTCATTCCCTACTCACATAATGATGATCCATCTCACTTCCAACTCTGCTTACACTTATCACTGTCTCATTCCTTTTCTCCATTTCCTCCACTTCCTCCAATTACGTGTCCTTCCTCTTCCCACTCGCTGGTGTCGTTTCTTTCCCATTTCTGTCCCTATGAAATACTGTCGCTAGTTGAATAAAGTCGAGTAGGTTGAGATCGCTTTACCTTGATATTCACAAAGGAATGAGAGTTACACGTGAAAGCACGGGGTATCACAGAGGACGACTACAATATTTGCAAGGTTTAGACACATGAGGGAGACTTGGGAATCTTCAGGTCCAGTTCCTGGTTGAGTGCCTTGAAGTATTCATCGGTAGAGACTCTTCGAGTGAGCTTATCCGCCGCCTTCCTCGCCTCTCTGTCGGAAGCATCGCCTGGAGAGTAGAGGGAGGAAATTGGTATGGGATCAATGATCTCTCACCGCAAGTGAGCACGTGAATGAGATGGGCTCGCATGCGGTGGTGACGGGCCATTACGATCCACGGGAAGAAGAAGCCATACACCGAGACAATCTGGAAGGGGTGTGGTGTGTAGCTGATGAAAAATTTCATCCTGAGAACTGCTTCCTTTGTCGAAGTCCCAGTTACATTTGGAGCACACTTTTCACAAAATATACACCCGATTTCTTTGTATTTGTGCTCCTCTTTACGAGTTTTTAGTTGAGTCATCATCACTGTTTCACTCCTTCCCCTTTGTCACCTCCGAGAATCCGATGGGATCTCGATCGGTGAAGATCATCAGCCAGACGAAGATCATGGCTGACAGCTTGAAAACGACGCCCATGATGATGGCGGGGAGAATGCACGCCGTGAGGTTGATGACCTCGTCCATCTGAATTTATTAGAGGAGAGGACGAGTCTCTAGTATCTTTCCATGTTCGAAATGTCTCGTAAAAATGAGAAAGAATATTCAAAAATCGGCACCTGATAGCGATAGCTGAGATCGTTCGGGATCATCTCTCGATACTTTCGGCGACTCCAATAGAGAGTGATCACGGCGAGCTGAAGTGTTAGATGAGACTAGGGCCTTGACTATTCCCTCACAATCAGCGATCCCAACTCGAAGGAGTTGATGAAGGAGGTCGTCGGAATGTGGATGTTTCCTGAACAGAAGCCCTTGTCTTCGATGGATCCCATCTAACTCACGGAAGTGGATGAAGTAGCCGAACGTGAGGCTTCCAGACATCTGGAGAATACTTTTGATAAACTCTTACTTTGATGGTAAACTCACCGATAGTACCAGGCCAACGACGGTGATTGGGTGGAACTTGTGCAGATTAACGTAGTCTCGTGCAGTCAGACAGGCGTAGAGTCGCTCGATCGTCAGACAGAACATGAGCAGAGAGGAGAGCGCGTACGCTGTCTCGTGCAGGAACCACACGTTGCGGAGAAAGGCTGAAAGAGATTGTAATTCAGAACAGCGAGAATGAAGTGCAACACTCTTTCACTCAGGAAGAATTAGGGAAATTGGAAGAGTACAAATACAGACGATGGTTGACGACGTCTCCTCTCTCAGGCAACGTGATATTTCGTACGACGGCTGTCAGCTCCATCATGTAGGAGGACGTGAGCAGTAAAAGCGCCAATGCCAGAGAGATCATCAGAAACCTGGGAAAGATCAAGGACATCAAGGATTCTCCGATAGGGTTGATCAACCGTGCACGGATTACGGTGTCCCTATGTCCCTCTCTCTTTACTGAGATTTCGAAATCCGAGAGGGGGAGTAGGAGCACCGTTGTCCCGCGCCATTCAATCTCTGAGATACCTGCAGTTGGGATGGAGGGCGGTGTACATGCAGAGTACCTTCAGGAAGATGACGAGTGAGCAGAACGTGGCCAGTCCGAGAAGGAACTCGACCATTGTCACTGGCAGTGGCACGTACCACATCCTCCTTTCAAAATGAGCAAAATTTCGAAATTTTAGGCAGCTTAAATCGGATAAAACGAGCTGAAATTCGAGCAAAGCGAGAATATCGATCAACGAAGTCAATGTGTCGTACGTGTAGTAACATTGAGAGTAGATATGAATGGATGGACGAGGCATGGATACATGGAGATACGGGGAAAGATAACAAAGATGGGATGGAGTTTGTTGCGGAATCGCATGAGGGCAACTGCTAGACTAAACGGGCCGTTGTAAGCGGATACTAGACTCCATTGTACTCCTGAAAAGGGAAGCAAGAGAGAGAGAGGGAGAAGCCGATTCCTGATTCAACTTGAGGGCGCGGATCAGGAACGGAGTCTCTTGCAGGCGAACGAAGTGATGTCAGACCCGTGAAATGAGGAGGACTACAGAGGGTCAAACAAATGGCGCTTCTGTCTCTACACAATACCACTGCTTGCTCTTCCGATTTGACGAAGCGAGAAAAGTTGAGGGGAGTTTCTCCCTGTTTCGCCCAGAAACAGTCCCTCTGAGGGTTCGGACCGATGCCGAGGGAAACGAAATGGAGCAAATGAGTGACGCAAGAGGTGAGAGGAGAAGCTTGCATACTATGATGAATGAGACTTGAGGAGAAGTCATTATTTGGGATGTACACATTGGAATGACGACTCGGAGAGAACATGAGACCTCTAATTTAGAGAAGGCGACGCGGGGTCGAAAGTTCAACGAGCTACACAATTGTTCGCTATCTATAAAGAAAATATTCCTGTAACTGACAACAGAAAACTGACATTAACTACAATCGAGCGACCTATTCTTCCACTTTCTTCCTTCTAATGGCCTTGCACATTGGATGCCTCTCCCTATTACTTCACCATTTATTCATGTGTACATTTCGGGCAATTTCACGATTAACAACATGCTCCCATTTGCTGGGGATCGCATTAGTAAGCATCAGGTTCGGTGACGCCCGTCTAATTTGTCCTTTCACATATCCTGCGGCCAATAAATTTAAATTGCAGACCCAATCTCCATGACTACAATCCACTTCCCTACTCTATACGGAACTAGTAACTTTTCCCCACCAACAACTGCCGAATCGCTAATTACTGTGCTATCTCTACAATAATCTCATTCATGATCGGCTTACTTTCTCCATCGCAGACCAGTTATCCCTCCTAGTACCTTTTTCCTTTCCCCTGCATCTCCCTCATTTCGGCCACTAGTGGTCAGCTGCGTAACCTCTGGCACTAAGAGTGAATCATCTTGATTTCTCCGCCAGAAAGTGAATGGGGCCGGCCATTCACTTCACTCACTAGGGTGTGTTCGATCCCTTTCTTCGATCCAACTTCTTCCATATCATCTTCAATTCCATCCCCGACTCTCTCAATCCGTTCAATTGTTTACTCTCCACGTAAGGACGCTCAAACAGCAGTCGCGTCTCTACAACCCGAACAACCAAAGGACGCAATCCCATCAGCCCGCTTCTTCCTTCCTCTATCCTTGCCATCTCTTCCCCTCAAAAAACTCTCTCCTCTTCCACCCCCAGGTGCTGAAAGTGCCTCCCCTGCCTCTCTTTGCCTTCCTCCGTTCGTCGCTTCAGCTTCTTCTTCTTCTTCTTCTTCTCTCCAGACCGGGGAAGAGTACACAATGCTCTCGACTGTGTCCATCACTGACCATTTTGTCTGTCTCTCCCTCTCCCTCCCCTCTCTCGATCCCTCCAATCACTTCTATTCCTCGTTCCCTCACTACATCTCATCCCCTTTGTCCCCAATCCCCTTCTCCATCTCAGTCTTGACTCTCCAAGGTCGGTCTGAAGAGAAGCCGCAGTCCTCTCTCATCTTAGGCTCATCCTCTTTTCCCTCTCGATTCTCTGCCTCCACCTTCCTCTTCCCCTCAGTTAACTAACTCATCCCATATCTCATTCAGCTGGATTTCCTCCATCACTCGCTGATCTCGCATGCATCATTCCCCTTTCCATGCACTTTTGCACTTCTCACCCATCAAATACGGGTCATAGAGTCGCCTTGTCCCTTTTCGTATCCATCCGGGTACTCTTATTACCTCAATCTCTCCCTCTTCTCCAATCATTTCCTTCATCGCCACTCCTTCGCATCTTTCCCTCTTTCCGTTCTCTCGATCGTCAACCTGGATGTGTTTCTCTCTCTCTCTCACTTCAATCCCAACTGCAACAATGGTATCATCCAATTAGCAGTCTCCCTCTCTCCAACTCTCCGTTTTCTCCTCGCTCTGTGTCCTGTTTCTCGACGTCGATTCACTTTCTTCTTTTCACCTCTCTTAGTCATTGTCTTTCCCGCTGCTCTCCTCCCCTTAGTAGAACTGTTCCATTAGCTGCCCTTCCCCTCCTTCCTTTCTCATATTTCTGATCCCTCTACGCTCTTCTCTCCCCCTCTTCCTTCGTTTCTCAATATGCTCTTCCGGCCCATCAGCCCAAATTATTTTCACGTTTCGTTTCTCTCCATTCTCGTCGCCTTCCCTTTTTGTGGCTTCTTCACCAATTCTGCTCTCAACCTAGAGTGTACAGTTTTCGTCAAAACTCCGATGTTATCGTATGCCTCCTTCTTTGCCTTGGCGAACAACACAACAGCGCGAACCCCTTTCAGTGCTCCCTCTGATTCCTCCTTCCTCCTCCTCGTCCCCATTCAAATCTCACTTGTTTTCGTGTGAATCATCCTTGCCTCTTGTACCCTACCCACCTCTCCCTTTCCCTCATCAGAATCCCATGGGTTTCCTCCTCTCATCTGGATGAGGTTCTCCATCTCTTCACTCGTCCTCTTCTCTTCCTGGGGAGCAGTCTCTGCTCTCGACTTCCCTCCATTCCATCCCACTGACCCATACAAGTGTGGCCAGTACAAGCGAGGTGAATTACTCGCTCTCGCCGGTGCTCAAAAGCGGTCGAAGGTCGAAAGGCCGCAGAGAGCTCCCAGTGAATAGGGACTCAAGCACTCTCTAATCTCATTCAACGCCAATAATCACGCCCTTGCTAAGGTCGCGTAGAGGATCGAGCCCTGGGACAGTTCTACTATGGAATACGACAAGTAATTGGATGGCTCAGTCAGCCATTCCCCCATCAAGGTGAGAAGAGAGAGAAACAATGAGAGTGGAACTGATGAATGAGGGGAGAAAAAGGAAATGAGTCATTGCAGAGTTGGTTAATGATGGAGCACTGTTAGGCGATAGACAAGAATGGATTTCATCATTCGAGAACAAGTACCAGCAGGTAACCAGTACATGCATCCTTCCGTATTCTACGATTTTTATCTAGCAGTAAAGAGTAGATGGGAACGCTGAAAAGAAGCCGGAAATCGAAAGCGGAAGCGCGATGAAAGACCCGGGATGGTAAAGAAGTGCCCGGTCCCCCCCTTTCTCGATGTCTTGATTTGCCTCCCTAGAGTCTGGCTCCAATTTCACGCCTAGTATAGTGTACGAATCTTCGTATAACGGACGCACTCTCTCTTGGTTACACTTGACTGTTTTCTCAATCGTGAAGATCCTCTTAGGGCCGGATTAATCATTCGGGTGGTCAAGCAAAGGAGCGGGAGAGAGAGGGTTGACGGTGGATTAGATACTGAGGAAGATGAATAAATTAGACGGAAGTGGCCCTCGGGTTGATTGCCTCTTGCGCAGAAGTGTTTTCGTCTCTGTGACTATTCGCAGATAATGAGAGCTCATTTACTAGGAGAGGGAGGGGATAGAACGATTACCTTCACTGCTCAGAATAGGGAAGTAGTGTAACCGTTCCCTCACACCCTCTTTAGATCCTCTCATGCAATCCCGTTTCCCACATATTTCTTAGTCTGTGAGGGATCCTTTCGAGAGGGAGGGAGAGGGCGAGAGGATGGCGACCTTGCAGTCATTACTACAATGGATAATAGCCACTAGAGGCGAGGCAATGATGTGAGCTCTCGTCTGAATGGATTGACGAGATCCGAGGCAAAAAGAGGAAGTGGCAAGAGCGAAGAATGGTTGATTTCAGTGGCTGCAGTTCGAGGAGGGGAATCTGGCTGTGCTTGCGGGAGTCCTCTCCATCGCCATCGCCTTCCCCATCGTGTACATACTCATTCGATGCATCTCCGCCTGTTGCAGAGCAGTCCCGAAGGAGAAGGTGAAGGGGGGAGAAAGGAGTGAATCATACCACTCGTGTTGAATGCATCAAAGGATGAGAGAATCCCATGTTCCGCTTGCAGAGAGAAATGAAACCATTCATCCTGCTTATAGCTTGAGAACGAAAACGAAAGTTGGAAAAACGAGCAAAATGGTTGCTTCAAGACTATATTTCAGCAAGCTTTATCAGCTACTGAGGGTCCCTGGGACGGATGCAAGCGACACTTCCTCAATGCACTCCTCATCATATTCGTGCTCATCGACGTGTGAGTCACAACCTCTTTTTCATTTATTTTTCAAAATTTACGAAAGAGCAACCAAAATTCGCATGTGAATCAATTTTCCATTCCTTTTTCGTTGTTTTAAAAATAGTCATTTTGAATTTTAAAAAATGTAGATTTTCTGCGGCGGCGCTTCTCGTCACGGGGCAATACGCGGAGTTCGGGTTGGAGCAGCTGCCAGGCCGCCTCAACCAGTGCATCGACGACCTCAATCTATACAAGAGAGAGACCGATGGGGTGAGCAAGCTTGATTTCCCACCATTGTTTCTCCATAATTCTTTGGGAATATAGACGAAACTGTAAGAAAAGCAGTTGGCAAAGCAATAATTTCAGCGCGTTCGTAAACTCTTGGTAGACGACTGGCGCGTGCTCAACTCTTCTCTCGTCGCACAGATGGATGGATCGGGCGAGCTCGTCGTCGAACGCGTCAAGAAGGTCACAGGCGCCCACGGAATCGATGTCTTCAGGAATGTCTCCCAGGGTAAGCTTTTTTCTACTGATGTAGAATATTTTATGATCAATCTGTCATGCTCAAAATACACTCTATTTCATCATAGAGAATAGCCATTACGCTTGGCAAACATGATATGTTGTTTGCTTAAACGAATAGTTCGTGTTGTTCTTTCAGAGGCGCGCGTGATCCAATCCGTGCTCTGGGACGCGCGCGATCAACTCATTCGAGTGCAAGAAGAAGCAGCGCAATTCTCAGTCGAATTCAATAGATTGAAGAAGAGTGCAAACACTGAGATTTCGAATTGTCTGAGTAGGGAGGTGAGACGGGCAGATCGAGTAGGAGGAAGCAGTTGTTTGTTTGCAGAACGAGCAGTTGAAGGCGATGTGCAGGAAAGCGGCGACGCTTCTCGAGGGATTCGAGAAGGTCGACGTCAACGTCGACACTGTGAGCACACAGACAAAACATAAATATTGTGACTGAGTGATTGCAGAGTTTCATGGATAGCTTCGATCAGAATGCTGTTGAGACTTTCCTGCTGACTAATGTCTCTAGTCTGCTGAATTCTTCCAATGGGCAGTTCAAGACTCTCAGTGATCAGATTCAGGTGAACTTTCTAGAATTCGAGAGTTGAATAAATTATTATATTTTAGAGGGAAATCGATTCTCGCACTGACTCGGCTAAGAATGTGCTGAGGAAGATCGGCGATGATCTGTTCGTCATTGCAGAGCAGGCTTCTGGAAAGATTAGAGAGGTACTTATTGGATTGTTTTCTGAACAAGTTTAGTTCTTCATCAAAGAGATCAATCAATGTAATAAGTGATTTCATTCAAATATCGATGTGCCTGTTCCAGGTCAACTTTGATCCTCTATACTCAGCAGTCGCTGCCTACACTGACAACAAGGAAGTGAACGTCCTTCAGTACGTGCGGTGGAGGTGAGATAATGCTTTATTTTCTTACTTTTCATCTAGTATCTATCGCCTTTGAAGAATTATGGTGCAAGTGTACAATCTCAATTTCCCAGTTGGTACGCCTCTCTCATCATCACTGGCGTCTTCGTGCTTCTCTCTCTCGCCTTTCTTTTCGGTCTCTTCTACGGTCTCTGTGGTCGCGGCAACTCCTTCTACAACGACGACTGCTGCACAAGAAGCACCGGCAGCAGATTCTACTCCTGGTCAGTGAGATATTGATTGATTTATGGGGATTATGGATTGCTGTAGCTGAAAATTTCATTCCAGTGGCATTTGGTTGTCCATCCTCTTCTTCACCATCCTCTCCATGGCTGCTGGAGCCTTGTTCTTTATCTTCTCTAACACTACTCATCTACTCTGCGATCCACTCGAGCGACCACTATCCCGCCCGGATATGGTTACGGTAATAATTTTCGCTTAGAATCGATCGTCATCAGCTCTTCGCAGTTGGGTGATCGCTACGTCGATCTCTACACTCGTGAGCACGAGTCGGAGATGTCGAAGTTGATGGCAGACAGAAGCCTGGCTGAAGTGATCAGAGGATGCGCCAGAAACGAGACCTTCTACGAAATCTTCAACATGGACTCACTTTACCATCTCAGCGAGTTAGAGGTACATTTTCCCGAGATTTGTTGGTATTATTGTGCTTTGAGAGACTCACTCCGAGAATCGGAAAATACACATCCCATTCCATTTGCAGAACGGAAAATTGCGTGATCTAAAACATATTTTTTCAGAATCACGAACGGCAGGCGCTGCAGCAGCTGGACGCCACTCTCACCGCGATGATCGACCAGGTGAACATCAAGGAGCGCATGGGCAACTTCCTGCCTGGAGATCTGCTGCAGCAGCTGCAGACGCTGCGAGACGTCAACGTGTCCCAACTGAGCACCTCCGCGCTACAAAAGGTGAAGGATGATGGTAAAAATTGTTGTGATAATGTGGTTCAGATCGAGGATTCGATCGCGGAGCTGAATCTGATGGACAAGCTGCGCTCCTTCGAGGAGTCCCTGCCGAACAACGAGGGCAAGCCGCAGGCTGTTGCCATGGTTTGTTGTTACAATATCGTTAAAAGAATGAAAATATTGCCTCGACTTTAATTGAAGAAGGGAATGGGTTATATAAATTTCGCTCTACAGATCATCGTGCAAGTGGACGCAATCGATCGTGAGTACGCTGCTCCTCTTCGCGAGAGATTGAGTATTCTCCATGCGAATCTCACGAAGCTCAACGATCGACTGGGCGAATTGCACATTCCAGTGGACTCCCTGCTGTCGAAGCTGCAACACGCACAGGTTTGATTCTACATCGACGCATCATCAACATCCAGGAGCAGGTTCTACTGTCGGAGGACGTTCGCACGCACGTCGTTGCAGCTGCCCGAGAAGTGATCGATCAGCTGAAGGGCAACTGCGACGATTACATCAAGCACGTCAAGAGAGAGGCCAGTTGTAGTTAACTAGCTCTAATTAACTAATTAGCAAATTCCAGGTGCAGCAGGAGCTGAGCAGCTGTGACCCCGTCGTGCAGACGATAGTGGACGCCCGTGACGCAGTTTGCGAATACACCATCGACCCCATCGTGAGTCTCTCATTTTAATGCAGATTTGAAAACTATCAACATGCTACATCGTTTATAGTAATGTTTACGAAAAAGTTGGATTCTAGAATCAATGTAACGTCGTTGATTTTAGAATGGTTCGTGGATGTCGATGTTGATCTGCCTCGGGATCACCATCCCCATCATCATCATCTGCACTTCTCTCATCGCCCTCTACAACAAGATCATGGTCTACCCCAAGTAGTGAGTGACTCCCACAGTTGGTGAAAGTTTTGTGCTACACTTCGCACTATTTTATACCTTCCGGTAGACGTAGATAATGCGTGTGAAGGGACGAGAGCAATGGCCGTGTTTCGCAAATCGCATGATTACCATGCCCAAGTACCATGCCCTGAGGGGGATTGGGTGATACCCGCTTGCTATTGTAGTGCGCACGAGCCCATGCACGACCACTTCGTCTCTTCCTTTATTACTGACACCTACGATACTCGACGCCACAAACCGTGAGCCTTCCTATCCCTCCTTTCCTATCGCTTCTGTAGTAGATCATCATCGATCCCTTAATCAATCGATAATTGCAGAGTGCACGCACTTCCTCCAGGACCGAACTACTCAAGCTATTCCTACGCGGGTGAATACCATACTCCCTACCTTCGATGACCTCGCTAGCCAACCAATTTTAGTAGCAATTAGATCTGATTCTTGTCACAATGCCAATCGTTTTGTCATATCGATCGAGCTTTTCCATCGAGCCTTTTCCACCTCCGCGGCATTTCACTTAACAACACTCTTCGATACATTCGAAAGCCCTTTATCGAGTAATTCATTTTTGCTCAATTTGTTTTACTACGGAAAAAATACCGTAACGAACGTTCAGTTGGCCGTGCTATTCAGTTGTATGTATAAATAAGACTTAAATTGTTTGACAATGTTTCTAATAAATCAAATTTTATTCTAAGAATGCAATCCGTGGCGAAATAAAGAAACATAAAGAATGGAACAAATATATTCTCCATTCCATGTTGGTTTACCCTAATATGAGAGCGGTAACCGTGAGCTTTTGTTCGCCCCAATCAAACTTAGCTTTTTTGAATGATTTTCCCCTTTATTCAATCCTATGACATTGAACGATTTAAAGAGAATTTCCAAACTAACAACAGATCACTGATACGGGAGAGAGAGAGAGAGAGAGAGAAGGGTGTAATAGAGAGCGACCCAAAATGAGAAACAGAGATAAAGAGGGAAGAGAGTCGAGAGTGTCATCTCGGTCTCTGCAACCTTCAAAGCTGAACAATCGATCATCACCAGGGAAATGGCAGCAAGTGAGTGCAAAAAGTCAAAAAGTATGGCAGACCCATATTGTTAATTTCTAGGTGCTTCCGACTTGAACATGAAAAGGTTTGCTATTTTTTCGCCTTTTTTAGAACACTTAATTAAAGTCATTATTAGCTTATTGGAAAAGGTTCGGCGTCTGGAAATGGAGAACAAGAACTTAAAACAGGTTTGAAAGTGTGTCCATTTTGCTTATTCACTACAACACTGCAGCGTGCATCTGTTGGTGAGAAAACATCGATCACTCAGAAGAACGTTACAATCGAGTTGCCGGGATCTTTCCAAAATGTAGAAAAAAAGCCGAAGCAACAAAGCCTCAACGTGAGTTATCTCAACAGTTATTAAATTTTGATTTTGAAAGTTCTCTTGATAAGCAAAGAAAAGATTTTGGTTGATAGACAACTTAAAATGGGTTCCCACGAGTCTCGCGGACAACAAACTGGCACCATGGGGTTATAGAGGGCGCTTTTCCGGTTAGAAATAACTTGGTCTCATGCTAAATAAGTGTCAAACAAGTTGCAAAATTAATTTCTAAAGTTAATTGAAAATGCAGGCAAATTGGAAATACTGTAGCCATTTAGAGAAGGAGTGTCAGCAAAGTTAAATTTTTGACGCTGTCATAACCACGACCTAGACAATCATCCAACGATCATAGCGCGAGCTAAGAGGATAGGCAAAGGTCAATCGCATAGCTCAGTGGTAAAGCAGTCGCCGCGTAATCGGAAGTTTGCGGGTTCGAATCCCACCAGTTTTTGAAAAATCTTCTAGATATTTGAATTCCCGCACGTCCCTTCCCTTCAAGCCCTCCTTGGCATTCTGCCAACTAATGATAACTCGGTTCAAAATAGAGATACGCATTTGAAATTTTGAGAATATCTTACGGTTGTACAAAGGTCGGTCATGGTTATGACAACGTCAAAATTTCAACTTTGCTAACAGTCCTTCTTTAAGCGATTGATTGAGAAAACGGCAGCTGGATTAGGAAAAGGCGGAATTTCGAGTTGCACGCTGCGTTACACCACGTTGCATAGCATCGGTTTTCTTCGTTATTATTGAGTTTAATGAATTTTTAATGTGAAAACATGGATTGTGCGAGTTTAAAATGTAATTAACATAAAAATATAGTCGAATTACGCAAATAGTGCGTTGTGCAGAATTTAGCGAAAACCTCCGTACAGTACTCAGCTTGCAATACAATCGTTGTGAGAGTCCATGAGAGCCCTTTTTAAAATTCTACATAACCAAACTTTCAAAGAATATTTTTCAGATGGGAGATGGAGTAACGTTAATAATTCATTCAATGTTGAGCGATAATTTGAATAAGATCACATTGTGAGTTAGCGATGAAAGGATTAATAACCAATTGATCCTCCCAGGTGGTGTGAAATTCGTTCTACTGTAGAGATTGATACCACCATTATACAGTCACCCAATACTTCTTCAACATATAACTCATATGACTATGATGATTACGGAAATAAGCGTATACTTTTTTCTTAGTAGATAATCTATTTGAAGATCCTTTTCAGAAGTTGACAAGACATTCGTTGATTTCCTAAGAGTTTCTGAAAAGTCTGTGGTAGGAACTAAGCATAGCGTGAATATTACCCAGGTTTGAAGCGATACTTGACTATTCCAAAATGTTTCTCTTTCAAGAGAGGATACAACGATTCCTCTTTGACGATCGGAGTCACGATGATTCGAATGGCGCAGACTGACGACCTACCCTGTGACAATACCACAGTTACCGTCTTGATCCAGAATCAAGTGGAACATATCTCATAACATTTCTATCCAGTAGTCCTTCAGAAGCTCTTGGTCGATGTTCCTTATGTATCGAAGTGGTCTCAATTCCTTCAAGGATATTTTGCATCTGATATGAAAGAGAAAGCAAGCGGAATATACCCTATTAACGTGAGATCGCTGTCATTCAACTTCGTTCTTTCGCTTGTCCGTAATCTAGGACTGTTCATTGGCTGATTTCCGTGAAATGCTTGATGTGATCTACCCCTCATCGAAGCCCATCGATGAGATGAATGTCGAGAGAATGCTCGATTTGGCCGACAGATTCATCATGCCAATGGTAAGTTTGCAATTAGCTCAAAGAGGGCTTCATTCTCCAATTTTCAGCTCACAAGAAAATGTGAGGTTTTCTTGAGCATGAATACTTCCCATTCCATCACTGAGATTCGAATGATTCAAATAGCAGATAGATTCAATCTCACCAGAACGAGAACGGTAATTTGTATTAGTTACACTCCTCACAGGTACGATTTTTGTAGATTGTTCTCGAGAGGCTCGGATCAACTAACCTTCTCCGATCTAAGATTCTCAAGGCAAATGGATACAAAGATCTATCGCATGAGATGAAGAGAGAAATCGATGCAAGGTATCCCTTGAATAATATCATTCTTTCGCATGAAAATAGTTGCAGATACGTCCAATTGGATGTAATCGAGCGAGAAGGAAATCAAAACAGAGGATATTAAGTACTGTAGCTTCGACTGTTGAATGTTGAAATATGACGTTTCACTATTTTTATTTCTTTTTTTACATTATTCCTGATCCTCGTATTTACCTCAATAAAGCAATTTTTTCGAAATGTTAATGATGTATGCGTATCACCTGTGAGTTGTTTAAAAACTGAATAACTTCGAGCGTTTATTTAATTAATTGAATTGATTAATCAAACAAATAGAGTATCCTCTGCACTACATAATTGTGTGCACAACTTGTAGTGAGCTTCCTTGCGATAATTAGCAATTATGATTGATGTTTCAACTCATTAGGAGGTGTTTGTAAGCCTCGTTTGCAAGTGCACGTTCCGTCCTGCCGGCAGCGATTGACGAAGGCATTTCCTTCACAGCGTGCGCATCCGCGTTGGCCTGCGAAACTAATTATTTTAATGAGAAATTAATCGCTCGTTAATAGCATTGCAGGGTGATGAATGTGTTGATCTGTTCATCGGCACCCGCCACGCCTACTTTAAGTCTAGATATTTTACCCCAGACAGATGACGAGGTTGTTATTGGAGGGATCGTTTGAGTGTAGTGCGGAGGCTGGGATAACAGGATGACTACTATCCTCTCGAGTGCTAATGAGCACCCGATTTAGAGGCGTATCGAGCATTGACGCGGGTACAATCCCGAGTAGAGAGAGCATCCTCTCCAGTCTATCTCATTCGAGCTTAGTCACGAAGTGGCAGTTATGGCTTGGGAAGTCGGGCTGGTCGTTCTCTCCGGCATCTACGGGACGTATCCAGTGCATTTGAGGTAAGTTGACTTTAAGATTTTTATATCTTTATTTGCAGGTTCTTGTACGTCCTATTGAAGAAGACTAACAAGGACTTGGATCCTTCCGTCCAGATTTTGCTGACCAACTTGAGTGAGATCCACACACATTTTCCTAATTCAATGTATTTCAGCGGTGTACAACATCTTGTTCGCCTCGAGCTACGCTTTCATTCAAGAACCCGCTTATCAGGGATTGTTCCTGCAATTCTATGTGGTGAGTCAAGTAACTTAGATTCATAATTAAATCAATCTCAGAACAATGCTCAATGGCTGGGCCGCATTGAGCTGATCAAGGTAATGATATTCCCAGATAATTGACAGATTGGGCACTACATCGCAGGCCACAGCTCTCGTCTTCTGCCAGGGATTCCACATGCTGGTCGGGCTGAACAGACGCACGGCTTTCGCCTTTCCCTTCCGGCAAAAACAGGTGAGCCATGCAGTATGTACTGCATTTCATAGGGCAATTTCAGATCTGGACCCCTCGCCATACTTGGATTGTGTGTGGAATCGTGTGGGGAGTAGTGGTGGGAATGGCACTGCCAATCATCGTCTTCCCTTCAACTCAGTTCATTGTTCGTGCACACTCGGACTTGATTACTACTTCGATAATTGCAGGTGAAATTTAACTTCTTCGGTATCATTTCGCTGGAGTACCTCTTCCTCAGCACGTTCGAAGTGTACCCGGTGAGTAGTCTGCTAGATCTCATATTTACTCTTAGTTATTCCGACGCAATATTATGTCACAATATCTGCATATTTCAGCTAATGACAATGATCTACACGGGAGTCTTTGAAGTTGCAAATGTGTTCATCTACATTGGGATTCTAATATTGATGAAGCGCTACAAAGTTTGTGAAAAGATAAATTTATGTATCTGAGTATTTGCAGCCTATGCAAATCCAGCAAGGAACCTATGATAATTTCACCAAGAATATCAAAAGAATGGCTTTCGCAGCAGCGGTTAATAGCACAGGCGAGCTGGCTGCATTGATAGCTGTTGCAAACACTAGTTAAGGAGGCTGGATCAGCTTTTTACTCTTCCTAGCCTACTACGTATTTCTATGTATCACAGGGACAAAGATGGTCGACTTCGCTGCATACTCTCTCATTCTTCGGTTTGTAAAATATCACTAGTTACTTTGAAAATTGCATAAACATCAATTATAATTTCAGTATCATCGTTTCCTTCAACAACATGCTCACGCCGTGGGTGATGCTCGCTACCTTCCAAAGTGTTCGTTTTTTTAATCGATTTTCTATTCGAATAACTCAAAATATCAGATGAGATCCCTCTTCATCAATCGAAAACCGCAATCTCACGGAAGGATTTCCCCATTACCTCTGGCCAACATAAGTGTAACTCATTAATCGTTGCTCTTTGTCTGACATATTTTCGTGTGTAAACTACTTTTTTTCTCTTTGTACTTTCGTCTATAAAGAGTTTGTTACCTTTGTCAATTGTTTCGAGTTGCATCATTGTGCTGAGTCAGAGAACAGACTAAAAATTCTTACTTTGAATTGCTAATTAGCTTGGAATAGAAACGTATTTTGAAAAGAAGGATGGATGATGAGATCGGAAAACCAATGATTCGAAGTGATTTTCTACTGCTCTCTCCCGCACACTACATTTATGGTTTTTTATACTTTCTTTATTAAATACTGAATAATTTATCACGCGTATCACGAGTCAGTGAATGAAAAGGAGACCTCTCGAGAACATTTTCAAATTTTTTATTTTGTATTTGCTCCATATTATGGTGGGATAATACCCTGAAGTGAAGATTTCGAAAAATCTAGGACATTGGTCCCAGAGCCGGCTTTTAGAAATTTTCCGGTTTTCAACCTGGCTATGCCCTACCTCTGCTCCCAGACGAGCTACAGGGGTGGGTTTTGGCTCAAAATGATCAGAAAATTATTCTGAACAACTTTTATGTTGACAACTTTTCTGTGAAACGTGAACCTGACAAGTTGTATCCAAAAAACCAAATTCTGTATCAAAAAACAATTTTTTTCTCCATCACGGGGAAACTTTCACGGGAACTTTTTTCCATAAAATGAAAGAATAAGCCCCCCTCTGTCTAGGAAAAATGTAATTTAAGGATTTGAAGGTGGATCAAACTACAAAAATTGCTCCTGCTCGATTCCGATTGACTACTGATTATGAACTATCGGTGGTTTTCGAGTTTTAGTCATTGGATGTTTACAATAGCCACTTTAAATGTGGAGTTCGAATCAATTTGAAAAATCGATTTTCTCATTCTCGATTTTGCCCGAGTTTGCGCGCAGCTAAAGTCCATATGTAATGGCTATACCTGTGACACTCTAGCAAACATTTTAGTAAACCCCAACATTTACACAATTATCTCGGAAAGGTCCACTTAAAGCTTTCTACATTCTACTTATATCAGCTCAAACATGCTCAAAATGAGAGCGCGTAAAATATCACTGTTCATTTTAAAATCACCTGATTAAGAAAGTATTCTTATATGAGGTGCAAAATTATTTTTAGGAAAATGTCAACCGTATTATTCAGAAAACTAACCAATTCGATCGATTCTGAAAGAAATCAAAATTCAAATAATCTGAAAATTATTTTTTTTCAGTAATTGAATAATGAATGTAAAATCCAATGATATCTCATTGGTATGACCCCAATAAGAATTATCCAACGTTAAACTTGTCATTATTTACACAACTTTAGTTTAAAATGATCAATGATATTTTATGCGCTCTCATTTTGAGCATCTTTGAGCTCATATAAGTAGAATGTCGAAAGCTTTAGGTGGACCTTTCCGACATAATTGTGTACATGTTGGAGTTTACTAAAATTTTTGCTAGGGCGTGACGAGTATAGCTATTACATATGGACTTTAGCTGCGCGCAAAATCGGGCAAAATCGAGAATGAGAAAATCGATTTTTCAAATTGATTCGAACTCCACATTTCAAGTGGGTATTGTAAACATCCAATGACTAAAACTCGAAAACCACCGATAGTTCATAATCAGTAGTCAATTGGAATCGAGCAGGAGCAATTTTTGTAGTTTAGTGGTCAAAGTTCCAACTTTGACTAAAAATTTCGCGATATGATCCACCTTCAAATCCTTAATTTACATTTTTCCTAGACAGAGGGGGGCTTATTCTTTCATTTTATGGAAAAAAAGTTCCCGTGAAAGTTTCCCCCGTGATGGAGAAACAAATTGTTTTTTGATACAGAGTTTGGTTTTTTGGATACAACTTGTCAGGTTCACAGAAAAGTTTTCAACATAAAAGTTGTTCAGAATAATTTTCTGATCATTTTGAGCCAAAACCCACCCCTGTAGCTCGTCTGGGAGCAGAGGTACGGCATAGCCAGGTTGAAAACCGGAAAATTTCTAAAAGCCGGCTCTGGGACCAATGACCTATATTTTTCGAAATCTTCACTTCAGGGTATTATCCCACCATAATATGGGGCAAATACGAAATAAAAATTTTCAAAATGTTCTCGCACTGACTCGTGATACACGTGTTATATACTTTTTTTGATTTTTCATGTTTTTCGATTCTTAGGAATGTAAGATTGAGCGAGTGTTTTAACATGGGTTATAAAGTAATAACTTCTGCATTGCGTGTGAGGGTCGTCGAGATATAATTAATTTTTTTCTACACTTAGTGCTCTTCTCGGTCACTTCTCGGTACCAGCCTGCATTCTATGCGAAAAGCGAAGCAAAGCAGCTAGAACATCCTCCTCACCTACCCTGTCGACAACATCGGGAGGGTGAATCATGGCTGTGTTACGTTCTGAATCGAGAAGAAAATATATGGGTTACGATGGTCACTCAGTTGTCCCCCACTTCCGCGTAAGTGGTCTTCCCGGTGGACAACTCCTCATTGGGAAGATCACCTACTCGTGGATAGCTTTGATCGAGGAGTACGCGAAGCCCTACAAAATTCGACGATCTTATCGTCACTGGACACTGTGATCGTAATGTAGCACTCGGCGACTACTCTCCTGATCATGATGGGTAGAAGGCGATAGGACAGCAGATTGGAGAGCTCACTCTAGTAGAATATATTGACATGAAAAACTGATGGAACTCGGACCACGATCCCCTTGTGCTCCTTTGTTGGACCCTGGGCGGGCTTTAATCACAGAAGTAAGGCCTAATTCGAATTATGGATGCACTCTCGTCGCGGATTTCTGTCAGAAGAAGGAACCCGTGTGGATGTTAAATTAAAATGAACGTAAACATAGCTCGTGATACTCCTTGTGACGCCTCATTCCTGATATACAGAACAGCCTTCATACTTTTGCATTTCCTTTCTTTTCGAGAGTGCTTTCTCTCTGGGGTCTTTCCGTCTTCGAAGACCTCCAATTAACATCGCTTGTTATCTCATAATAAACAAGTTTCGTAAACATGATCAGTTATGTTCCTTCACTTCAAGTGTGAATCTAATTCTTAGTAATCAGTATCACTTTATCGACTGCGTATCGGTCCCAAGCGCCCCCAAGCTCTTCTACCCAACTACATCTGCGACCCAAGCTTTTTGCTTCTCTTCTTCCTCCTCTTCTAGATGACGACCGTGACGAGACAGTTGTCCATGTTCTGGCCCAGGTGGAGCCAGCCCTCCTCCGCCGCACACTCGATCATTCCACGAGTCTTCACCCAGGATGATCCACAGAGAGCCTGCATGGGACAAATTAATGAGTTAGGTACTGCTGTTTGTACTCACCCAAAGCTCTCCCGTGTCCCTGCCGACCGCACGACAACCAGTCTTAGGTCCATGCTTCACGACGACGTCTTTTACCTTGGTCGGCTGGCATTTCTCATCTCGACGCCGGGTGGGCACTTGTGAGTCACGGGCAGAGCCTTGCACGACTCACAAGCTTCAAAGGGATACATATTTTCTCGAGTTCAACAAATTAAGAGTACTGAGTTTGGTGGCCAACGTGGTCGTCGTAGGCCCTGCCGTGGTCGACAGCTCGATGTCGTCGGCCTGTAGTTCATCCTTCGAGGTATTCAAAATCAATCGCTTACCTCCTGGACACAGGGCACTCGAATATACGTGGGCGGAATGCATTTTGCCCTGGGCTGGGGAATCACAGATCCAAGAGCCACGCAATTAACTCCGGTCTCGTTGAAGTTAATATCGAAGGCAGAACCCTGGCACTGCATTTGGACCCCAATTAATAAGGTCGTGAGTTGGTAAACGCACATCAGCCAGCTTCTCACACTCGCGCCAACAATCCTCCACCGACTTCTGTTTGCTGCCATGCAGAACTGTTCTGAATCGCGGAGGCTCTTCGCGGCTATAGCACCACGAAGACGAGCAAACCTGAACGAAAGTAGGTAAGTTCGTGTACACGTAAGAGAATACCTGAAGAATGGCACTGATAAGTAGCTTCTTCTTCATCTTCCTTCTGAGGGAGAGGCTTGGACTGAGACACTGAAGCTTTTCCCTTTGACTCTACTCCCGCTGACTCCGCCTCTTTTACGACCCCCCCCCTTTTTTTGCTTATTTTCGTTTGAATCATTTATTGAAAATAATCAATTATCACAATTTGAAATAAATAGAATTCTTTGTGAAATACAATACTAATTGCCTGGATTTATGGAACAAGTTAGGGGGAATTGTCCGTTATCATTACTTAATGCCTCATTCGGATTTTTACCAACGGCAAAGAATTGTCCCTGACGGCATTCAACTCCAGCAAATCCTGCGTTTCCAAGGTCGTAATCAGAAGAATAAATCAGGTGGTAGCTCATTGGGCATCGTAGAATGCATTGCGCGTCTGGTGTGGGAAGGAAGCAGTTCTTCACATCTTGTGGATTACACGTTGCAACGGAGGAAGTAGTGACCTTCGGACAAGCCTCTGCAAATCTTGTAAATTTGTTCATTAAAAATCGATTTTAGAGTTAGTTGAAGAGACGAGCACTCACTCAAGTCGAATTGGCACTTCTGTGCGGGCGACAACGTTGGATTCATTCGGAGACATCCATTGGCGAAGAAGGTTGATGTAACGAGGAGTAGCACGCCCCGTAGCAGCATCAGCTGCTGTAACGGCAGACGTTGCAAGGGTATTGAGACCGAAGGAAACGCTAACAAGTAAGGAGAATAATGAAGTTCTGTCAATCTAAGTTAGACTAGGACAAGGGTTCCTAGGTGAGAATAGTTCTCGATATACTGTCAGAGACACAGCGTTATCCTTATATCATGAACCCGAACTGGCGTTATCAGGTTTATCGGTTTTTGCAGCGGTTTTTCTCGCTCTGACTTGATCCGCTATCTCTCGGATCTGAGATAGGTCGACCGTCCAGTCCTGTGCCAAATTTTCTCTCTCCAAAATATCTTAATGATAAATTATCACCGAAATTTGGTTGAATCCGATCGATTGTAACTTCCGTCGTTTAATTTTGTGTATAGCTGAGCTTTGTTCTCTGACTCTTTGTTCCTTGTTCAGTTAGATGGCAGAAGTAAGGGGGGGGGATAATGCAATAATTCGATCAAGGACATCTGCTAGCAGAATCCACTTACGCACGTTTCTGCTGTCAGAATGATGCACCTCCCGGGTATGATGAAGGGGGGGGGTGACAACTGCACAACGGACAACTGCACAACAAATCGCCGTTCGCTTGCGGTTCGACGTAGCGATTGGTGTGTTGCTTCGTTGTTACCAGTATGTGCTCCCCTACATTTGCATATATAAATCTCGTTACCAGGCGATCATGAGTTTCAACGTATAGGGGTTCGTGGAAATCCATATTCCATGAACCCCTATACGTTGATTTGGAGTGAAACTCAAGATCGCCTGCCATCAAGATGTATATATGCAAATGTAGGGGAGCACATACTAGTAACAATGAAGCAACTCCCCAATCGCTACATCGAACCGCAAGCGAACAGCGATTTGTTGTGCAGTTGTCACCCCCCCCCCCCCCCCGATGAAGGAGGAATCTTCCTCCAGAGGAAGATGGAAAAAAAAAGAAACAAAAGAAGCACACAATCTACCCATAAGACAAACTCGCGTAAACAGTTCTTCCCCTAGCTCGTTCCAGCCAATACGTGTAGTAGTTCATAATTTGGGTTTTTTTCTTATGTATTCACTTTACCTTTTTGCGTTTCAATCATTCAATAATCTTGGTTCTTCAAAGGCAATTGTTCATGAATAGGTGCTGTTTTCCCTCTTCCATCGGGCACCAGACTCATGCCATTCTTGCTATTAACCATGTTTGGTTGCTAGAACCGTAGCAACTAGGGGAAAAGAGGGCGCAGGAATGAGGAAGGACGAGATTTTCCAAAGAAGCAATCGAAAGGGAACAGGAAATATTGGGGCATCGAGCAGACCAGTGATGAGGTGAGAAGAGTAGTGATCATCCTTGGCGAGAGGTTCCGCATGATTATGCGAGAGGAAGAATGAGTCGATTATCCGCGGAAGAGCGTCCACATGCAGTGGTTCGAATCTATGGAGAAGGAGGTTAGAATAGAGAAGAGTATCAGAGATTCTATCCATAATTGTCAGTGGTATACTGAGACATATCAACTGATAGAAAACATTACGAGGATTTGAGGGGAAATGATTTCCTGGCAAGCACGCGGCGATTATTTCCTTCTTCTGTGCAGACGGGATACGCCACCTTCCCAAGGAAGGTGGATCTTGTTTATTTTCATTCCCGCAATTTTAGTTACATCATACTGTAGCTTGGTAATATCATTTTTCGTTGAGCTGTGGTCACTAACCCTCAAGTATACAAAATTATTTTCAGGAAGGATTTAATTGTTGGGTGAGAGTAAAATAGTGGAATTTCTGCCCCTCCTCCTATGTAGTCTCCACCAGTATAAGCAGCTTCGAATGGGAGATGAAGAAATTCCTCCACGAGCAGAAAGTAAGAAATGGTTCACAATGGTTTCGTTCATTTTAACATTTTACATTGTATGCATCAATAAATATTTTTTCCCTAAGGAATCCAGATGATTTGGAGACATGAATGAACTTCATTATTAAAAAGTAAATTCTGATAAATTAATATCATTTTGTGATAAATTCTCCTGCTCTCCCGACTCGCTCGCTGTGCATACGGTAAATAAGCGTTTTTGGAAGTTTGCCAAGTAGCCACGTTCGAAACAAGGATAAATTCTTTTTAGTTTAGAAGCAACTAATGGAGTCTCTGGTTAGTATTTTTGATTAATCACTTTTCCACACAAATCTATTTTACCGTTACGAATTCAGATATCAGGAGAAACAAAGGCAATCGACTTTGTTTCTCGTTTGTGTGATGCTGGAACCACCGGAGAACCACGTAAAAATGCTCTCAGCCAAGGTTTATAAACCCTGAATCCAAATTTCGAATTGAAATTTTCAGCACTTGCTTCTCTCGACTCCGAGTATGCCTCCAAGTTCTCAGATTTGTCGATACGAAAGAAGGAATTGCAAGAAACTAAGTACAAGTGAGTTCATAATGCAAGCAATGCCACCAGTCATGGTTGATACTGAAGGTACGAGAATCTCTCCGACCTCGCCGAGTCTCTGGGGCATCTGCAAGAGTCAATCGATGACAACACGAGACAGGTGGATTCGGAAGATCAACTCAGATTCAACATTTTGTTTCCAGTTGAAACACAGCGAGAACTCACTCACTTCTACAGGAAATGTACTCGAGTATGACGCAGCTAAGACGAGAAGTCACAAACTCATCCAAATTATCACTGTACGTTTCTCTAATAAGTCACTGCTAAAGTGAATCGTTCTACCAATGCCTTCTATCTCCATGAGTTTTGCGAAGTACTTTGATTGAACTTGCCGTTAGAAAAGGGTTTGTCTTCCAGGCGCGCATTCAATATGATCGTGCAAAGGAAGCACTCAAAGAATCTGACGGGGAAGAGCCCGCCAAGCGACTCGCTTACATTGTTGACCTCCAGAATGCTCACGAAACACTCCAAACTGTAAGCATCGCCAACTATTTCTGCTAAGTTCTTCTGATGCTGTAGTTTCAATCGTATTCCATAATCTAAATTCAGTACCTCTCAACTCCTGCTTCTAACTCTGAACTGGAGGAGCTGAAGGATGGTTTCCTTGCCTGGCAAGGAGCTGCCCTTGTATTCGCCATTCAACAGGCGGACTATGTGAAGCTCCATGAGATCCAGAAGATATACCAGAGCCTCGCGAGGCAGGATGGTCAGTGGATCAGATTAAGATTAGAAAATGAGAACGGTGACTAGGGCTGGATCATTCCAACATCTTCATAGCAGCATCCATTCTGATTTGTGCGTGTGCCAATCATTGCCTGACTCTTGTGCGAACTCATTCACTTATTCATGACAACATAATTTCATCTCTTTATTATGTCATATGTTACAGAGTTCACGGGTATCTTCCGTCGAGTTTGCTCGTCGAGACTGAAGGATCTCGATCTGACCACCGTCGACTCCATCCAGACGCTCTTCTCCACACTCAACAGAGAGGTCGAATATATCCTGGAGCACTACCTGACGTGAGTTCTTGAATTGAGAAGAAGCATAAACAAAATGTGATTGTAAGTGTGATTCGACGATTCAAAGACGAGAAGGAGGAGAACTCGATTCTCAGCCACGCAGTTGCAGAAGGGCTTGAGGTGAATTTCCATTTAGCTGAAGCGAGATAGCGCATGAGTAATCTTTGATCTTGCAGAACCTCGACCTGTCGACGCCAATCTCCTCGATGGTTGGAGAGCACGAAGATCCGATCGCCCTTTGTTCACTCGTCAACGCTTCCTTCAACGATTACCATGAGAGAATAGCGAAGGACGAGACAAAGGCCAAGTTCGTCGAACTCATTTCGATCATAAAGGTGAGGATTGCGAAAATGGAAGGAAAATAACCTTCAAAACCACAGGAGAAATCACTGAAAAGCATCGAAGCCCCGCTGCGTTCATCGTTCACGAATGTAGTGCTCAACAAGCTGAACGGGCTGGAACTGGTGAGTTGCAAATTCGTGATTGCACTTGATAATTCTGAAATTACATGAATGTGAAAATCCTTGCAGAAGGGTTCTTCGCATCGGCAGCACGTCGAGAATCTGAACACTTTTCTCACTGAGACCATCCAATTGCTGGAGGATATCATTGTGAATACAGTGAATCTCTTCGGCGAGCAAAAGGCAGTCAATGTGTACAAGCATGCGATTGATGTGAGTACAAATCGTGTTTATCAAAAAATAGTAGTTGTCTCAGGAACTAAACATTTTAGAGTTTGCAAAAATATGACTTGTAAAGCACATCGGTTAGTAATCATTTCAAACAACCCCTTGTTCGGGAATGAAAATGACTAAATGGATAGTCGTCTTGTGTCATCAGCAATTTTGATAATTACACCTCAATGATTCTTATATAATATTGCCATTTTCAGAGGTTCCTCGACAACTTTTCTACCAAGCTGAAAGCATGGGAGTATTACAAGAGCAGCAGTGGACAGATGAGATCGGTAGGTATTGCCAAATACATTATTTCATATACTAGGTTAGACGAGTTCTGTTAAATGCATAATATTCGCATAATAACTCTACAGTATAACTTTTTCTGCACCCTACAGTTATTCTCATGATCAACTGTTCAATTTCTCAGGTGGACGATATCTTCATGGTTTGCTCCTCTTCCGGTCACATTGTTCACGCTCTGCAAGAGATGAAGAAGATCGCTGAAAGTGGTCAGCATACATGGCTAACTTCAGTAATTATGGCGAACTTTGTTGCAGATTCCTACAAAATGAATCTCAAAGCGTTCACTCGATTCAACACGCAGTGCTGTGATCGGATTCTGAAGAGAGGCGCGGAGAGCGTCGTCGAGAAGATGAAGGAATCAATTCAGTCAATCGTCAGTTATTATTACTTATACAAATATGTTTTACTGTATTGGAAGATCACGGCATCAACTAAAATTGCATTTTCTAGAAGAAGGACGAGACGGATGACACTCACACTCGATCTCTGCCCCTCTTCAGCATCTCCCCACATGAGTACATGACCAATGCTGCACAGGTTCGCTTACTTCAATAAACATCGATTAGTGATCTAGAACCTGACAAGGTAGTCCAGTGACAAAGCCCAAAGCTTGTTTATCACATCAACGTTTTTAGGACCTGTTGCATCTCTTCCACAAATTCGAGCAATTCTTCCTCGATGATAATTTCATCAACGCTTTTCACGTTGCGCTCAAGAAGAAAATGGAAGGTACGCAGTACATAATTTTGTGATTCAAAATCATACTGTGTTTCGACTCATCACCGAAAGAAAATATTAATTGCACAAGTGTTAGAGCGATAGTGTATTATCCTGATCTTCATGATGCGCTAAAAATACGATTCGCAGGAGACGAGATTCTGAAGAGCATAATCGCTGACATCTCTGGACGAGTCGTCATTGAGTTCATCGACGCCGTGGGAGAAGTGACTACGATGAGACACTCGCATGCGAAGCAGTTCCTCGTAGACACCAGTCAGTGATCTCCTTGGAAGTTCTCCCTTAGTCCCTCCTTTCAGCCTTCCTCAAAGACGCCCTCTTCGATCTCAGATACGACAATCTAGAGGAATTGACGAAGCAAGAAGAGAAACTCAAGAAGATTGTCGATAGTAAAAAGTGATGTCTAACTACGGGTTCGGTAGAATAATGTGAGAGTATGAGCAAATATATTTTAATATTATACTGACTGGTTCTGTACAAAATAAATTATCACGTTAATGGGATGAAGGAGAAAGGATTGTGATAAAGATAATATGCATTCAACTTGCAATTTGAAATAAGAAAGTTGTACACAGTAATTTATCTTGGAAGAAAGTGAGATGAAAGATTCAACGGATCAATTTGGATCGCAGTTCGGAAGGGGAGCTCTTTTCACACACGGGATTCACAATGCAATCACTGCAGAAATGGCTAGATGAACTAGAACTTAGGACAGGATAAAAGAGGACTAGAAGACGGGGGAAATACGCGTGAGAGGACAAGGCTGTCACATGCATAACTGGGATACTCTCGGCATTCTCAGGTAATCATCTCAATACTCTGGGCAATACATCTGAGGATAATCAAGGAAAGCTATCATGGAGCGAATGAAGAAGTAGACGAGCTAATTGCTCAATGCCAAGGCAAATCGAAGAAATCTCGGCGAAGACAAATCTGAACCTGACTCGTGAATATGTTGAATTCACTCATTTCTAAGGCAATAGTGACATAAAATAATAAACAAAAAATGAGGTGACAATAAGTGCATAGCGAGAAAATTAGGCACGGGTGAAATATGTAGCTGACGCTGTTTTTGCTCTGCTCAGAGCGAATGAATCTATGACTCTCGCGCAAGAAATGGCCCTTGGAGGGAAAATGCACATGATGGTAGATCGATGATCAAGAAGAAGAGAAAGGAGAGGGAATGGGTATTAGGCGACGGGTTGTGGTTCGAAAGAGCGCAAGTGCTGGATGAGACCCGTGCAAAGGGCGTCCGACGTCTCCAGATCCTCCCCCACGCACTGAAACTCCACGTGCGACTTGTCCAGCTCGGGCAGTGCTGAAGCAACGCCGATCTCGATACCCGTACCGGTGAGAGCGAGTCGAGTCACTTCTGCAAGTAATCGTTGATTCCTGAATTTTGCCCCACTTCTAACTCTAGATTGGACGATTTAACTTTAATTTGATGGTGCATGCAAAGACTGACCCTTATCACCGGGGATGATGTGCTGGCTCTGCTCGAAGGGGATGTGTCCCTCCTCGAGTGCCGTTCGAATCTGGAGGACGACGTTGTCGGCGGGAACGGAGATGAGGAACATCTGAATAAGCATTGTAGCTACAATTCATGACGGTGAAGAGGTATTATGGATAGAGTAAGAAACGTTATGTGTCTAAGAGTACCTTGTTGAGGGAGTTGCTGCCCGAGGGACTGGGCCGTTCGGGTGTCGAGGCGTTCGAGTTCACAGGTGGCGATGGTCGCGCGAAGCCGATGACTGTAGCAGGTCTCTGCCCGTAGAGGTAATCATTCGCAGCTGCCACCTGAAGAGCTTCATTTTACTATTGATAGTTAATAGATCTGCAGAAAACGCCACGCAATGTGGACTGATACTGACTAGTACGCTTACGCACTTACAAATATACTTCTTTAAAGATGAATAGTATTCACAATAAAATGTTGTCGTACCTGCTGTCCGAAGGCGTCCTGCAGGTTTGCGAAGGTGTTGGAGACGCCCATCGGCTGATTCATCGTCCGATTGTTCTCGTCGGTTATACTGAAATTCAGTGTTCCGATCTACGGACTTTACCGTGTTGCTACACACAGCTTCTCATTGAGGAAAATAATCAGCAAGGCAAAGTAATAGAGGATGAGTATTATTGTATGAACAAGAATTTAGCATAAAATCAGCTGCATCTATACCCAACTCAAGTTCGCTCATAATTGCATATCAATACCGTACCTGATCATCGGAGCTGCGCACGCTTGTATTTGCTGCAGTTGTTGTGCGATTTCAGCTGGCGATGGAAGAGTCGGAGTGAAGCTGGAGGAACTGTAATACAATACGGTTAAGTACTGTGTCTTGTTTGTGTCCGTACTGTTGTGCTATTTACATACATGCATAGATCTAGTCCAAGATCTATTCCTTATCTGCCCCATATCATTGTAGCTATTTCTTTGGCATTGTAGTTGTATTATTATTTTGATTCGATTTTTTCTGGACATTACTTGTAGTTGCTAATGTACTGTAGTAGTATTATACAGTAGTCTTCCAAGTACTGCATCAAAAATCAGGGAACTTCTTTAAACTACTTTACTCTATACCGATTATTCCATATCCTATTCTTTCTACCGTACCTCGGAAGACCGAGAGTCAGTCTCCCCAGCTCTTGGAATTCCTTCTGAAGCTGCACGATGTCATTGACACCCGAGCTCGACCCTGAAATTTTGTCATCTCTATTCAACCATAATAATTCATCTTTGCGAAAAGCTCTCAGCCGTTTCATATTGTTTTGTTCTTTCCAATCGCTCACCCTGTCCTACAGCCCTTCTGTGTGCCTTGTCGAGGAATGCCAGTTGCTGGGCGGTGACAGTGGGCGATGCCCAACTGCTGCGTCTCTCTCCACTCGGCAAGGGCGTCTTCTGATAGGGGGACTTGCAATGACGAGAGGACGGCGATCCAGAGGCCAGAGGTGATCCAGCAAGAGGAGAACCACCAACTGCGTGCACTGTGTTGCGCTTGGTACCACCACGCTGAGCCAGGTACCTGAATTCGGATAATGTGGGTACGTTTTGGCACGCACGAGTATAATAGTTTATGTTGTGTCACTTGTCTACTGCATCTGCCCGTTACTGATCTATTCCGCGTTTAATAAGCGCAGGTGATAGATGATCGAGCAGAATTGTACACGAGTCATGTAGGCATGCGTGATCTTTAGTAGTATCAGACTAGAGAGAGGGCGAATGAAAGAGAGGGCGAACCTCCTTCCCTCCTCCTCGATGGTCGCATTAGGCGGAGTGTTCGAGGCAGACGCCAGCAGCTGCTCGTTCACCTGCAAAATCATGGTGAACGTTTGAAATGAATGACAAGAAATAATGAAATAATGAATTGCTAAGACGATACTACGGATTTATTCTATACAGACGCATCTCAAACGCCGAGTGAGTAAAATACGGTGTCCTGAAGGTCTAGTAAGATGGTTTAGTACCTGGGCGCTGCTCATGCCCATCACGCCGGCCATCAGCTGCGTGAGCGGAAACTCGCTCGCAGAGGAGCGTCTCTCGTCTGAAAAACTCTCTCCTCCTCTTGATCTCACATATGTTATAAGGAAACTCTGCATTCTGGAAGATTCTGGCTATATCTTTAAAGGAGGTGTAAAAGTAAACGTGCATCCGGTTGAAATATGCTTCAATTACAGGAGAACTCTCTTCAAGTCGGGTGCTCTCTCGCTTGTTGCCTGAGCTTTCCCTGATTTGGGTCCCCGCCAACTACCGATAGTAATGGAGATATCAAATCGAAATAGAGATATTAATATGAAAATTTCGGAACTTCTTATCGTTGGGGAGATCTAGGTACATATGAAAGCTCAAAAATTGAATTTTGCCTTTATTGCTCCTTTAATGATAATCTCGATGTTTGGATGAATTTTGTTGAGATGCCATCATTATTTGCTAGTTTGCTCACAATTGGGCACGGGAAGCATCTTGGAGACGTCGAAGAGGGGCATCTGGGGAGCGGCGCCCGGCATGAAACCGGGGAAGGGCGCGAACATCTGAGCCTGCTGTGCCAGCACAGCCAATTGAGCCTGCAGAATGGGAATTAGAGTTGGGAAAGAATGAATCCCGTCAACTGTTTCATAACAATCAAGCTGTCGCCGCAAGAAATTCCAGAAGAGAAAGTCCCTTCTAACGACAACAAATAAATGTCACTTCCCTATCTTTATTGGAACAAAGACGTTCATTGAATGTTTCGCTGAGCTGACTAATTGACTTTCCATCCCTTATTTTGCACAATACATTCTGAGTAGAATGGGTGTGCAAAAAACTGATCACCTGTTGTAATGCGATGTGGTGGAGGGCGGCATTGTAGGGCATTTGGGTGAAGAGGGGCGACAGGAGCTGCTCTGAGTACCGTCGCGTGTTTGCCATCGCCTCCTCGTAGGCGACGTTGTGATGAAGCTCACGTCGTCGTCGATTTCGGAAGGACGACGTCGATCCTCCCTCTGAGGCTGAAGAGTCGTCCGAATCCTGTAGGGAAACTGTTGTGATAAATGATGGCTGAGATTGCATACATCCTCGAAGTCCGTCGATTGGTTCAACATCTGGAGATCCAGAGAGGGAATTATCCGCTCCAGTGGCTCGGGATCAACAGTCACCTGCAAGAGAAGTGTTGCCTTGTTCCACTCGTAATGCGATGTCTGTTTCAGCCAATTCCCTTCACCCCTTCCCCCTTTCTCTTCCTATGCACGTCCTTCTTGGTATTCCGCGAGGAGCAGAGAGAGAGAGTTTGTGTGTCGTTCACATGGAAATTCATGTGTATGTGTTCTGGGAAAGAAGGAGAGTGAATGGAAGAAGAAGAAGAAGAAGAAGAAGAAGAAGAGAGGGAGGGAGCGTGCGATATGGCCAGAACCCCAGAATCATAGATGGGAATATTGGAATGAGATGGAGGGGTAGAGAGTGTGCACAGCAAACACACCGATTCCCCCTATACACTCTCGTATACTCGTACTAGTAGTGCTGCTTCACTCTATTTCATCCCTTGAGGGGATGCACCTTTCCACTGATGATGCTGCCTCGGGAGCCTCTTCGAGGGGCTTCATCGGGGCAATCGAGAGTACCGCTGTCTCTCTTCTTCTCCTTCAGTTTATCTGCGAGTATCTCGTAGACGGGGAAGACGGGCGAGTCGTAGTTCTTGCTTCCCACTTCCTGCCAACGTCACTTTCATTCGAAGGCGAGGGGAAAATCAGGGGAAAACGAGCAAATGGCAGACCTCCAATATCTGCTCTTCACTGTACTTCGCGTGTTGCTTGAGGTAACAGAGAATGGTGGGATTGAGTCTCCTCTCTGGACTGTTCATATCTGGTTGTTTCGTGCCCTCGCCTGTTCCATGGAAAAACCTCAAACAATCCAATCATGAGTATTCGATTCAATCCTCGATTACCTATGCGCCACGACTCGTGCCAGACTGATGCGTGATTCGGGCACTACCACTAGCATTTTCCTGAGTAGATCGGAGCACTCTGAAAGAGGGGGAGGCATTGACGTCAGCTCCCTTTGTCTATGCATTATTGATGGCGGCCGAATGCTCACCTACTGACACCCAGAAGGGGATGCGAAGTTGGCCGGAGAGGATGGAACGCTTCAGCTTGTCGACCGAATCGCCCGGGAAGGGAAACCCGCCAGTGACCAGGATGTACAGCAACACGCCCAGACTCCAAACATCCGCCTAGAAACGGCAGATTAGAATCACTCGAGAAACAACCCCGAGAATAGCCGATAACTATATTAGGAAAGATAGTGCGTTCCGCAGACATTCCATCTCGGGGCGACTTACACAACAAGTCGGCAATCCGATCGATCATGTTTATTGCTCCCCGATAGAGTGATGTGATCTCGCTCTCTCTATCTATCTCGAGCAATCGATCCTACTCAGTACTGAGATACTAGTCTCAGTAAAATCATACCTCTTGTAGAAGGAAGTTGAAACAACTTTTCGATTTCGAATAAAACAATAGTGTAATGGTCACACCTTGCTGCCGTCGTACTCATTGCCCATGAGCAGTTCGGGTGCGGCGTAGGGCGGCGAGCCGCACCAAGTGTTCATGAGCTTATCAGATTTGAAGTAGTTCGCGAACCCAAAATCTGCAAAAATCTTTCTCTTTTTCCATTATCTCTACATTCTCAGGAAGTTCTCATCATTAGCGAGGGCGGATGTCGTCATGAGCAGGAGGAAGAGGCCTTCTCCTCTCTCAGACGACGGATCAGATTACCTACCCTTCCTCGCATGGTAGCCTACTCCCCGAGAGGGGATGCAATAAAGATAGTTTACCTATAATCTTGACATCTCCGTTCTTATCTAAGAGGATGTTCTCTGCCTTGAGATCTCTATGAACGATTCCCCGTTCATGGCAGTAGAGGACGGCTGAGCATGCCTGGTGGAACCACCTCTTCGCATCATTCTCCGTTATCCTCCCCCTCTCGACAAGTGTCTCTGCAATGGACACGGGCAATTAACCACGCTCCCTCCTAATGAGTCGAGAGCGAAAGAGAGCGCACTCTAGAGAGAGGACAAAGAGAGATGAGAAATAAAGAAAGAGTGCCCAATGCGACGACACGAAAGGTCTCCTCAGTAGCCCTTTCCCTCTCTGTTACTTCTTCTTCTCACCCACACTCACCAAACAGTTCTCCTCCTCTACACAGTTCGGTCACAATGTACAGATATTGTTCGGATCGGAGCACCTGGAAGGGGATACGTGACATTTCCATTCATAGTCATCCCTATTCAAGAGTACGCACTCGTTGGGTGGAAAGGGCGAGACTTACCTCGTACATTTTCACAATGTGCGGGTGATCGAGTGTTTTCATAATGGAGATCTCTCGTTCGATCTTCACTAGATTCTCTGGCTCAATCTTGGCTGCGTCGATGGCTTTGATGGCCACCTTAAGATGAGTCAATTGAGATGAGGGGGAGGAAGACCCACCTTAGTCTTGGCTACCTCATGCGTTGCCAGATACACCGTCGCGAAGTTTCCCTTGCCGATGGCCTTACCGACGAGGTACGAGCCGACTTGTTTGAGTTTCCGCCGACTCTCATGACTCTCGTCCATCCGACCTGCGAAGAGAGAGAGAGAGGAAGGAAGGAAGGAAGCGATATAATGGGATGTTATGAGGGAATTCGCTCGAATTCGTGCTGGGAACACTTGTTCATGACGAGAAGCACAAGTTTAATACACTTGGATGAGCGAGAGAAGTGAGGAGAAGTGAGAAATGAGGATAAATGAGATGGAAGAGACGGATGAAGTTTACCGAGTGCAGGATTGGTTTTAATATCGAGAACGGAGAGGAGAGAGAGGAAATGTCTGGGGAAAGCGCAGAGAATGAAGAAGAAGGAGAAGGACGATTGAAATTAGTTGTCGGATTGACAGTCGAGAAGGAAGTTTCATAGAGAGAGTGCGAGGGAGCGACAGAGAGGCAGTCGAGAGTGTTTGACAGGAGAAAGAGAGCGAGCAGAGGCAGTGGAATACACTGAATAATGAACGAGAGTTACGAATACTATGGACTATTCACGTGTCATCGATACTCGACCTTCTCCTCTTGAGACATTCCACAACTACATAATGACGGAGTCTAACGAGTACTTCAAGTGAGATGAAGCACGTAGAAGAGAGTGAGAGAGTGCCAATACAAGGCGATAGAAATGGGGAGGGGGAGTCATTGCTCACTCTTTTTCCCCTCCCCCAGTCTCTCTCTCCCTCCCCTCCCCTAGCCTACTCTCCACCCTCTCCTCTCTCCTTCCCGCACGCCGTCTCCCGTACACAAAACAGGCCTCAATTCAATCGCCTCTCCTTGTCTTCTTCCAGGACTGCTCCATTCCATGCAAACTATCCAAAAGTGTGACTAGAACCGCAACGCTTTCAAACTTCACGCGTTGCGGCCCCTTTTGCGTTTCTCTCTTCGCTAGTTGCTCTTTTTTATGTGGGAAACTTGTCACCCTTCATCATCTGGATTCATTCCCCTGATGGGAGTCAACAACTCCCGTTCATCCTTCCTCATCCTTCTTTCCTTCCCTCATTGCACTCTTTTCGATCCATCCCCTCTTCACTGTTCATTCCTCGAATATTCAACACCTCGCTCCATTCATCTTTCCTCTCTTTCCCTCTTCACCAAAAGGAATTCGCGCTACTGCGAAATAATTCGGGAAGATTGAGCGGATTCACACGAATCACACGTACTTCTGCTGCTCCCTTCCATCATCTGATGCATCATTCCGCCCTATGAATCCTCCCTCGCTACATCGAATCATACTTTGTTTTCGCACTGCTCGCCTCCGTTAACAGAGGTCTTCTGAGAGAATGTAGGTAATAGAGAACTTGATTTACAAAAAATTCAAACTGCTTTAATCGGTTACCCATTAACAGTATTGATGCATATAAGGATAAGGAACTTTTGTTTTACGTTGTGGAGCCGTAAATTGCGAACAACCTAAAATCCGGCTCTCGAAATATCAAAAGTTTGACTGGTCATAATTTCTTTCATTTTTGAGATAAAAAGTCGATCAAAAAAAAGAAAGAATCGTCTTCAAGAGCTGAATAACTTTTATGTTGGAAGCAACACGATTTGAATAAAATGAAATATAGATAATGCTCAAAAAGAGATTTTTGATAATTTTTTTCGCAGTTTTTTGGGAGTCTCCGAAAAAAACGTCTCATGCATAGATGAGATCTCTACGGATTCGTGATCTACGTACTTTTTTACCCCGGGAAAACATATTTCCATTACAAAAACCAATTGACAACACAGATTTGTATGCATCAAAACATGAGATTCCATGGATAAACACTCAAATATTAGCGTCCGGAATGTATGTAGATACCGTTTCCAGCCTCCAATCGCCTTCGTATTTTGCACGGAAGTAATTATGCATCATATAAACGTGTTTATATGCCAAAACTTCCAAAATTGAAAAATTTTTAAATTTCGATTTTTCGACCATTTTGACCGAAAAAATCGAAATTTAAATTTTTTTTAATTTTGAAATTTTTGGCATACAAACACGTTTATATGATACATAATGACTTCCATGCAAAAATTGAAGGTGATAGGAGGCTGGAAACGACATCTACATTCATTACGGACGCGACTAATTTTTCGTTTATCCATGGAATCTCATGTTTTGACGCATAGAAATTGGTTGTCAATTGGTTTTTGTAATGGTAATATGTTTTCCCGGGGTAAAAAAGTACGTAGATTACGAATCCGTAGAGATCTCATCGACGCATGAGACGTTTTTTTCGGATACTCACAAAAAACAGATAAAAAAAGTTATAAAAAATCTCTTTTTGAGCATTATCTATATTTCATTTTATTCAAATCGTGTTGCTTCCAACATAAAAGTTATTCAGCTCTTGAAGACGATTCTTTCTGTTTTTTGATCGACTTTTTATCTCAAAAATGAAAGAAATTATGACCTGTCAAACTTTTGATATTTCGAGAGCCGGATTTTAGGTTGTTCGCAATTTACGGCTCCACAACGTAAAACAAAGGTTCCTTATCCTTATATGCATCAATACTGTTAATGGGTACCCGATTAAAGCAGTTTGAATTTTTTGTAAATCACCTCCTGCGAAATCTCAGAAGACCTCTGTTAATAGGAGAAGGCATGCTAATGGGGGAGGAGATCTTCGATTCACGTTCCCCCGAGAGTTCGTCCTATTGTGAGAAAAGGAGGAGGGATACAGTCGTCAGTTTATGCTATCCCGAACGGAAGCAGCTAGGGAGGGTAATCAAACGGCTGCTGATTCATGGATTCCAGATTGCTCCGGGGTGAACAATCATTGAAACACACTTTCGCTTTGCATTAATTTGATGGATGTGACTTGGTCGACACTGGAGAGAAGTCATTTACGCCGATTTTTTCATTAGTATTCGGGACCGGAGACTTGTCCTTTCCCTCCTACAAGAGAAGAAAAGGTAGTCTCGAATGGGAGGGAAATAAATATCATGAGGAAGTGGGGAATCCCCAGCCGTATAGAAGGGAATTCGGATCAAAGTTATGGTAATTTGAGCACTGACTAGCTCTCATTTGGATAGGATGGACAGATCGTACCGATCAATCAATGTGACTGTGGTTATGTAACTTCACTTTTTGAATGACAAAGCATGATAAATGCGCTTACCTAAAGGGAGGACGGGTGAGTAGAGAGGTGCTGCTATGAACGGCCGAGGATGTACAGACGCCGTGGTTCTGAAGGCAGAGAGAATGAGAAGAAAAGAGGATTAAGGGAGGAATTCGGAGTCGACCTCGAACTATCGATCAGATCGAGATAAGAAATAATCAGCAACGATAATGGAGCAATGACGCAAAGAAAGCGCGAGATCACCTATTTGTGCTTATCACTCACTATTTATAGATTTCCGGTTCGAATTAGGCAACCGAACGCAACCTTTGAAGGGAGAAAAAGGAGCAGTGATCGGGAATACGAAAAGATGGAGGGAGAATGTCATAGGACGAACGAATTCGAGGGAAGAATCAAACGAGAGACGGGTAGAAAGAAGGATGAACAGAAGGAGGAAGGAGATAGCAGAAGAGTTCGCAGAGGGCGTGTCGACTCTTTTTCTCAACCCCTCCTCTCTATCTCCCCTTACCTCTGGAGATATCTACATCTCTGCTATCCATTTGATCTACATCTCAGTGAGAAATGATCCTTCACAGTCACTCGAATCGATTTATCACTGATCTGGTCAATGACTCGTACGTGAAAGGAAGTAAAGTATGAGTGAATGCAACATCAGGGACAACAACGCTAATCTGAGGGGGAAAGGTAATGTGGAAGGGCAAATGTTCGTGGAAGAAAGGGAGGGGCGGCAATGCAAGGGCGGAGTCAGCGAAATCTGCTGAGATTCCAACTAGCGACTGATCTACGGATAAGCGATTGAAAGAGACACGTCGACTAGATATTGGCACTGTATGGCACATACCTGTGCGGCGACGATAGCATGAGGAGGGAGGCAAATGCTACAACGGAAGAGGAAATACACAATCTGAGGTGATCATTGGGAATGCATAATACAACGGGGTTTAGAACTGTACGTGGAAGAGGTTGAGGGTGGTCATGACGATTGAGAAAGCGGCCCATCCGAGTACAGCGAAGGGCCAAAAGGGGGAGGTGAAGGGAGAGGAGTGCTTCGAGGGGACGGAAGTCTGCAGGAAGGCACGAGAGTACTGACGAGCCTGCAGAGGAGTTCAATAAGATGACGGACAAAAAAGAACAGGCACGCGAATCTTCTTGGTTTCTTTCATTTAAAATCTCCATGGCTTTCCAAATACTCTGTGTTATCCTCTCCTATCATGGCATTCTAAAGAGGACCCCCATTCATTCCCCGGATGCACGTCAATGGCGTCATTCCTTCTGATTTCCCACTACCCTCTCTCCTCTCTTCCTCTTTTTTCTTCTTCTTCCTCCTCCTCACGAGTAATATGAAGAGTCCCCTTCCTCTCTCTCTCATATTTGAAGAAGTGAGCCTGCTGCCCTCTCTTCCCACTCTTATTTCATTTCGAAATTCAATGCGAGAATTCCGTTCGGAGTGGGGGTAGCTGAGGCAGAGCATTAGGTCCGTCCATTAGGCGTCCGACCAAGTACCCTTCTAAGGAGAAACTAGGAAGAGTGACGAGAGCAAAGCTAATCAATCTACTCACGGGCATTTCCGCGTATTTCGCGCATCACTTAGAGAGAGAGAAGCCCAAACATCTTCGAGGCTTCTCCCTCCAGTTCTTCAGAGCAACACTCATGAACTAATGAAGAAATCAATCTAGCTTAGTCCTCTTTTAAGCCGTGTTTGCGCACTTGAAAGATAAGGGTGGTCAGCACACCATCACTAATTAGCATCTAATTAGCTTGTTTTATTGCGTTAAAAGGGACTTACTCGGATGACGAGTAGACAGGGGATAAGGAATTGCACGAAGACTCCCGGGTAGGAACCAGTCGCCGAGGCCAGGAAGAGGACGTTGTCGGAGAAGAAGGAGATGACAGTGGGCAGACCAATCGCCAGAATGGGAATGAGCACGTCCGAGAGACTGCTGCTGCAAGCGCGATGCTAATTGCAGATGAACGAAAACAAAGAAAGTTGACAAATTCAGTGAGAACATAGTGTTCTGAAATACGAATTGAAATAGATGCCCAACTGACCGTCGAATGTGGCGCGTGACGACGAGCTCGTCCTCTGCCAGAGGATCCGCATCGACGAGACGTTCCTCGTCCTCGCTAAAACAGAGAAAGCGTCGTTACCCTACCGTACTACTCAAACGTAGGTTGCGACTCTCAACACTACGATCGCTAACTAGTCAATCAGGCATATTCAATTAGGAATCATGGTTGGAATGATGGTAACTTCTACATACCGATATCTTGCGGGCGCCACGAGTTCTCTCAGCACCTTGACATTGTTGATGAGGGTGATGGCTACGATGGGGTAGTTGGTGGAGAGAGTGAAGACAGGAAAGAGGGCGAGGAAGTGGTCGATGATGAAGTAGCCCCACGAGGTGTTGTCGTCGTGCAGGAAGTTGAGGGTGTACACGTCCTGCAGATATTGCATTTTTTTACTGGTATTTGAAGGCTAAGGAAGAAGCAAAGCCGTTTTAGTAATTACTTCAATTGCAGAGTATCGAAGTCCAGGTCTATAAATTCAATCGGAACTCATTACTTTGCCGCAAATTGGCAGTTTCTCAACTTCTGATAATTCACGAGCATTTTGTGCGTTTCCTCTGCGAAAGCCATCCCGTGTTCAGCGAAAGGGTGGGGGAAAACAACTGATTCATAGAATTACAGTGGGGAAATGAGAAAACACGAGGGGATATGTAAAGGTTTCTTTCTTTTCCATCAAGATTTGTCAATCGTCACCTGGACTTTCTCGAAGGCGAATGCTCCAGTGAGGGAGAGAGTGAAGTAGAAGGCGATGACGAGGCCGTAGACGCCCGCCATTTTCGTGAAGATCATGTGCTTAGAACTGAAATCAAGGAGTCATTAACTCCACAGTTGCTTCCACTCTGTTTTAGATCATAGTAAAAGGAGGCCTAATCTGGTCACGGAAAACCAAGTGTTCTATGAAATTCTTCGAAAAAAAAGTTTCTAAAATTTCGCGATATTAGGTACATTGTGAAGTTTGTTGCAGCATTTAGTGAAGCTTTCAAAATCACCCTAATTGTCTGCTATTAATCTTTGAAATAAATCGTCTCAAAAAGTCGCAATAGTCATGGGTAGCGTACCTCATGGGAGTGATGAGGGAGGGCAGCGAGTGGTGGCACATGAAGGCGTACACTGTCACTCCGAACAGCGACCCGAACCCGTGCATGTTCACTGCGGACGGATGAGCTGCCGGACCCTGCAACAGATTATTTGCATGTGTACCCATTGTTCTCGCTAATAACCGCGTTTACGCAGTGGTTCGCACTATCGTCGTCACAAGGATGACTTACCTTGTCCATCAACTGCATCGAAGCGAGAATGATCATGAGGGTGAAAGCTGAAAGAAATTTATTAAATTTCAGTTTTTCTTAGTTTCGATCTCATTTCATTATCTCTCGGATTCATATGGCAGTTTCAGTTGGTAATGCTCTCCGCTCTCTCTTCTCTCTCCCAGAGTTTCATTCGAATCGGCGCTAATCAACATTGCTCGTAAAGCGACTCTCTTATCACTTGGAGGCAAGAATTCCCAAGCACCAATCCGACCTCGAATGTAGCGAGTCGACTAATCGCAACATCGAACTGATTACAAGTCGTGTATAGCCTCAATCGCGAAGTGAATTAATTAGAGTAAAATTGTTTTACCAAAAACCCATACAATAATGCAAAATTTCACTACCGCGCGTACTTCAATATCCGCAAAGTGCGAAATATACTTAATGCAGAATTGCCCCATATTATAACATATTGTTTTTTGTAGAATCGACACTGCAGAGAATCGAATTTTTTTATCTCCTATTTTTTGAGATTTCGAAAGAAATTATACCAAACTTGAATTATTTCTACTTTTCATTCAACGAGGCTTTCCATTCAACACCACCAACTATCAACTGACCAGTCCATCTGGATGCCGTCGTCGACAGTTGGAGGTACTTCGTCTTCGTGATTCCGATGATGATCATCGGAGTGCACGCTGCGATGAAGAGGAGGATGGAGAAGCGATAGAAGACGAAGCGAGTCACCCAAGAGGGAAGGAAATCACGACACGGAGAGTCGGGACCGATCGAGGACGAGTTCACCGATGAACTGCAAATGGCCTGTTTTCAAACCCTTTTTACAACAGGTTTATCTGAATTTGTACAGCTAAAGTATTCGGTAGAGCGAGAAAAGGTACCGAGGTCCCTTCATTCTATGCATTTTTCAAAATTCGAAGGGTCGATAGATTGTAAAGAATGAAGATGCAATTTTCCGAAGTTCAAATTCTACCGGAAGTTCACTGGAACTCTGTAGGATAAAAGGGTGAATGAAAAAGCTGACCACATGACGTTCATGAAGCTCTTGGAGACGGTGGTGGAGTAGATGGCGAGATCTCCGAAGAGGTAGATGTTGAGGGCGAGATAGGAGATGATGACCTCTGCCCGAGTGAGGAACATCGATGCCATCTCACTCTGCAAGGGATGGATTATCTCCCCTGCCCTCTTGATCCTATCACTAGGCATTCTACAACTACGACACTAGAACTGATTCACGACGTTAGCTCACCACTTCTACTTTCTCAGTCAGCTCAAAGGAGCGAGGGCTGATCTAGAAGATATCGGTAACATCTCTCCTCTTGAAGAATAACATGTTTGGCTCGGCAAAGTATGTTTTTACAGTTTCGAATCTCTCACAAAAATTCCCTTTCGAAAATATTCAAAAGTTCGATCAAAACATTGTAGTTTGTTTGTCTTCTATGACAGGGAACCCAAGGAAGGACTGACCACTTCGACCCTCTGGGTGATCTCGAAGGTGTGATGGGCGATCTCCTCATTCTCCTCTCCCTCGTTCTCCTCATCTCTCTTCCTCTTTGCAGTGGCTGCATTAGCAATCGAGAGAGACTCGACGACAAATGTTGCAGAAATGTAACTGAAACAGACGAGTTGAGACAGAGAAGAGAACTCTTGTAGAAGAGTGACTTTCATTAGTCTAAATGGCTTGTTGTTTAATCGATTTCACGCTAGAATACCCAGTGGCGGCGCTGTTTTGAGTAGCTACGAGATAGACAATAACTTAACCAAACAAATTTGCAACCGATTCTTTGAACACTGCCGTCATTAAGTTTTAACACACGTATTGCGGTGATTTCAGATGTTTTGGCGTTGTAAATGAATCATCTCTGTTGGCCGAGTCAGAAATAGCACGCCGATTCTCTGTTTACTATCGGCTCCCAACGCGGTCCCAGAAAAACGGTAAGGTAACTGAGCAAGTGCTTCGCAACTAATGGCCAGGAACCATTTTTACTATGATTTTCATTATACTAATTGGCTCTCAATGACGAAAACCTTCTTTCCATGACCTAATTCAGCCTGAAATGGCAGGAGAGAGCGACCTCGTGATGCAGGAAACGACGAGTAGGGCGATGGCGAGCAGCCATCCCGCAGTCTGGAATGCCTTCGGAAGGGCGAGCGCCCCCGTACCAACGATCAGGTTGAAGACGTACAGAAGACCCACCTGAAAATGTGTTTTCAAGACGAACCCATTTGCATCCTTGATAGTTCTCCCCAACCCAAGGCTAGTTCCGGGATCTCATTTCACGAAGAAAGAGGTGGCAAAAGGAAGAAACACCCCTTGAAAAGAACGGAATGTCCTTTGGCTGTTTCACTGACGGAGATTGAAAGTCCCCAAACAGGTTGGCTGGTCAGCTGAAACGTGGGGGAAAAACAGACTGCTGAGCTGTAGGTGAGGGAGGGGTCGTAGGCGCCGGCAGGCATCGTTGAGGGGAGGAATACACGAAGGAGGGGAGAAGTCGATCGGCCTTATCTGCTCCTTCCACAACCTCTTATCGTCTATTGGGCATGGAAGGACGACAACTGAAACGACAATTGATTTACACGCTCAGGGCAATTGGAACAGGGAGAGAGAAGAGGAAGAGGAAGAGGAAGAGAAGATGAGAAGGGAAGAGGATCAAGCATAGCGAATTGGGAGAAAACAGAGGGAGAATGGGAAGAGGGAGACACTCTGGAGAGAGAGAGGTAGTGAAAGGGCGAAGAGATCAAACAAGCACCGGCGAGAGAGACAGCGCGAACGAGTGAGCGTGACTGAGTGAGTGGTCTCTCTCACTCTCTCAGCTCAGCCGTTCAAGGCAGACATTTAGACATACAGTATGCTAAGATTCCTTTCGAGACACTCTGACACGCCGAAGAAAAAGCCCCCTGGGGGCGATTGTATGGAGAACAATTACTTCATTGACGTGTTATGAGTCATTAATTCGCATGTTATTTTTAATTTTTGAAAAGGACCGATTCCAATAAAATCAATCGTTACGATGATATAGCAGAGCAAGGTGTCGTGGAACATCCGATCAAATACATCGTGTATGAATGAATGAGATCAAATGTTATGAAAGAGTATCAGCAATCAGGTAAGAAGGGCACAATAATAGACCGAATAATATGAGCGAATCAGAGAAAAGGGTAAACAGGAATTTCTCCCCCTCTCCAGTATCAACCAAACGATCCCCCGCCGAGGGAAGAATAGACGAGGAGGAAGCATCGATTCCTTCTTCGCCCTTTATCATCTCTTTTTGTGTCTGTGATCTCTCCGATTCCCTTCTATCTCGTCTGCATTTCCTTCTGGCGTGGCTAAATTGGTAGTTTGCAAGGTGAATCACCATAGAGACGGGAGTCGAACTCGTCCCTCCATGATTCCTCCCCTCTCTCCATTACTACTTCAGCCAGCCTTGCGCGATCTGCCATTGTGAGGAGTGAGTCACTTCATCCGCTTCTTCCTTTCACTATTTAATACTTGCTTGGGGCGGTAGTTAAGGAAGCAGAGAGAAGGGAGGTGGTGGAGGGCAGGGGACGCAATGGGAGAGCGCTGAGTCAGTGCTGCAATCGAATATCAGGGCGAAAGTCAACAGCGGCCGTTCATTCAGCGATGCGGCTGGCTCTCGTGCTCTTGCTGGGCTGCGCAGTCAGAGTAAGTTGCACTTTCAATTGAATTTCATAACTTTTTTTCGAAATATTGCACAACTCTTGGCCAATTTCTACAGTAAGATAGCGTCGTTTCAGTCGGACGACGTCGTCGTTCGATACATGCACATTCTCAGTGAAATTCAATCCCGATTCGCGACGACGGATGTAGTGAGCGAGATCGAGAATACTTCCGGAAACGAGACAGAGGTAGTCTCTTTCCCATTCATGAGCATAGCAAATGATTGCAGGTTGTTTACTCCGCAGAACTGCCCGAGAATGCATTCATCAAGTCTTTTTATCTGTGAGTGACCGATTGAGGAATGCGGGAAGAATAAGAGATTCAGGGAGCGAGATGGGATCATCACGCAGGGAATCATCAAGGGAAAGGACGATGCTCTCTTCGACTTTGAAGAAGCTAAAAAGAATAAGAAATCAGCCGCGCATATTAGAGAATCGTGAGTTGCGACTTCTTTCTTCAATCATCACCATTTGCTGTGGGAACCAAACTTTACTAATCTGCAATCTCCGAGCAATGTTCATACATATTCATACAGGAACAACAACATCTTCGAGATGAAGGTGGCTCTCGCTCCTCATGCCAAGATCGGCTTCAATCTAACCTATCAGGAGGTGCTGAACAAGAAGAATTTCATGTACAAGCACATCGTGAATGTCAAGTCGAATCTGGTGAGATCAACTCCAGTCCCCTCTCGCTAATCCTCTTTTCCCTCTCAGCCAGTGAAAGAGCTCGAAGTGAACATCCTCATTGCTGACAAGCACAACTTCTCCACGATTCACGTCCCTCAGTACGAGGATGGCATCGGGGCATTGCCCGTAGATGTACTCATGGCTCGTCCAAGTGAGCATTCACATTCCGAATTTCCTCGTACTATTACTATTCGGAAAACGGGCTGAGCCAAACGCTATGCAAGATCCGATGCAAGAGTGCCATTTAAGCGGATCTGACTATTGCAAGAGAGCCTTTGAAGGAACTATCGAAACAAGCGCACTACATAGAGACCAAAAAACTCCACACTTCAAATATCTTTACTGATGAGATCAGTGATGGATTCATCTACTATTCAGACTCGTGTCTTTAAAAAATACAATCCGTTATCAATCTGCTCATTTGCATTCTCCTTCATTGCAGAGGACGAGGGAGTGATCATGCAGGCTGCTAATGATGAGACTGGCTCCATCGTCTACATGAGTTACGATCCGCGCCAGAAATTCGCCAACGGTCAACTCGTCGTCCTCTACAACACAACTGAGCCGAAGGACGTCACGGAACTGCAAGTGGTGAGTAAGGGAATTAAGAACACCATACAATGCCCACACTAAAGAACAAAGCAAGCAAGTTTCAATAAAAGTGACTATGATTCAGCAGAACATTCTCTGTTCTCCTTCACTGAACTTTCACCCACTTTTTTCGCTGATTTGTGAAAATCCTGGCGCGTAAACAAAGAAATGGTATTCATTGCATTCTTGAAGGTGAATGGCTACTTCTTCCATCAGTACTCTCCCTCGGATGATTCGCTTCCAGTGGCAAACAAAACAGTCGTATTCGTGCTGGATAAGAGTGGCTCAATGAAGGGAAACAAGCTAAAACAGGTTAGACGGTCATCGAACTTTCCCATGTACACTTTCTCAATTTGGTTTAATATTATATGCATTTTTGAAGAAAAAATGAACTTCGAAAACTATGCAGATGAAAGAGGCGATGCTGGAGATTCTGGATGAGATCAACGAGAGCGATCGAGTGAACATCATCTCCTTCGACAAGAACGTCTACCGATGGAGGGACGAAGCAATCGCCCTCAACGTCGAATCAAAGAGAGAAGCGAAGAAGGTGAGAAACAGTGATGGATTGAAGAAATTGTGGAAGATTGAAAGGGGATTGCCGTGAACAAATTTTGACGAGCGCCAGCACAATGATTTCATTCGTTGTTTTCAGTTCGTCGAGGACATCTCTGCTGGTGGAGGCACGAATCTCGCGCTGGCCGTCCGGGAAGGACTGGAGGTGATATATCATCAGATTACATACCTTTTTATTGACCCTTCAGACATCAGTTGCCATATCAAGAGTTTTTTTGCAATCACGGTGTAACAAAAATGACTGTCTCTTTCAGCTTCTGAATCGAGCTGAGAAGAACCGTAGCTCGTTCATGCCCTCGCTCATGCTGCTCACTGACGGGCAGCCGACGGTGGGAATGAAGGAACATCGGGAGATCATCGAACACGTGAACACACTCGGTCACAATTACTCTGTCAATTCAATCTCATTCGGAAACGATGCAGACTACGGACTGATGAAGAAACTAGGAGGTACGGTTTTTGCATGAAAACAGATCACAGGAGTTCCGGAAACGGTCATTCAAAAATGTTCAAATTCCAGGTCGCGAACAGCCCTTCGGCATCGCCCGCAGAATCTTCGAGAATGCAGATGCGACCATCCAGATTGCAGGTTCTATTTTTTTCCAATCCAGAAATCATCCTTTGATAAACTTGTCAATGTTTATACGATTCTTCAGGTTTCTACCACGAGATCGCCTATCCCCTGCTGAAGAATGTCAAGATTGCCTACCTGGACGAGTCCGTGGACGTGAACACTGTCATCGCAGCTGGTGAGTATTTCTCGAATTTATGAACATCAGATATTGATTCTTTCATTACTTATTCGGAGGGATGTTGTGCTGTACAAAATTTTTCGAGATATAATATGCTTCGTATCTCATCGCATTGAAATATTGTTGAACCGTATCGCAACGTTTCTATTCGAGTACAAATATGGGAAATCTAGGCGAGACGAACTACTTCTACTCCGGCGACGACTTCGTTCAGTTCGGCAAGCTGGCAGATTCTGCTCAGACGTCCTTCTCCGTTGACGTCGAGACGGAAACTGCGAATGGCATCGAGATTGCGGTTAGTTTGTTCAACAATATTATCAAAATTACCCTCGCGTCATTGCGTTGAAAATAAAAAAAATTTAATAAAAATACTAAAAGTACTTTCTTAAAATTTCAGAAGACGGAAGTGAAGCCTTCCCCTGCGTGCATCGAGGCTGATCTCATCTCTCAATTGGACGACGTCGAGACACGAAACATCCAAGTGTGCAGTCGGAAGGAGGACCCGTCAATTGGCAACTTCATCGAACGAATGTGGGCCCATCTCACGATACAGAAGGTATGATGGCTCATTGAACAATAGTGTGAACAACACTTGACAGTATGAGAAGCTGAAGGACTCGCAAACGAGATCTGAAGCGGAGAGGAAGAACGTCGCTACGATGATCAAGAAACTGTCACTGAAGGTTAGCATAAACTGAATACTTGACTCATTAAAACGTTCAGTATGGATTTGTGTCCTCTCAAACGTCGATGGTAGTCGTTCTTGATGAGAATGGGGACGAACTTCCCTTGGAGGAGAGAGATTTCGAGGAGGAACAACTTGAGCAGGTACATTCTAGTCTTCGTGCACTCTGATCATCTTCTAATCCACTAACAGATGCGAGTTTCCGAAGCTTCCGGTCCGTCCATTATCTTTTTGCTGGCATCACTCTGCTGTTTGTGTGTACTCATTGCCGTTTACAAGAGCAGAAAGAACCGAGTGGCTAATCGTTCCACTCGATCAACTAACAGAAGAAGAGAGACCGTGGTGCAAAAACCGCCACTTCCTCTTCTTATTCCCGAGGAGATTAACTGACTAATCTGAGTGTGCCGTATCACTATCATAATAATCTGTTGTTGTCCCTGTTGAACCTTCGAGTGCCATTTCAAGTGATCTCAACCATCTCTAGTACAAACCCTCATATCGCCACTGACTGATGTCCGAGCTGTCGTTGCTTTCATCCTTGCAATCTTTCCACAATCTCAGTCTCACATATGACCTCGCTTCCATACTAATTCGTTGTTTGTTGTCGTGATGAATCGATAAAGTTAATCATAAAATATGGATAATAATTGTTGTTTATTATCCCTCGTCATCCTCGTCACTTCAGCCCTCGTCATCCTCGGCTTCCCAGTCACTTCGTGAGTGGAGTCACAATCTTATCTTCTTACGGAATTCTTACTTATATTCGTCCCATTACTTCTCTTACTTCTACCTATCAAAAATTTCACGAAACGGCATCACAGGAACCTCATGACGTTTCAAAGGATAGAAACACCGAGAGTATCTGATTCAGAAGGATCCGATCTCTCCGATAACTTCCGTGCTCCATTCAAGGCTTCGTCATTAGTTTTCAGCGGTACATTTTATATATTAGGTAGTATCAAAATATTTGCTTTAGATGACTGCCACATCCACGTCATTCTTCTGGTCGACCGCGTGTTCCGAAGAAAAATCTCAGCCATTCGCGCAGCCAGGATAGTCGCTGATCTCTCCCAGTCACTGCCAGATAACACCACCGTCAGCGTCGGAGACATCAACAGTGACAGATGGATTGTCATCCAAGGAGGAAAGGAGGAGAAGCTGTTCGAGATTGTGAGTGGAAGCCCTTCATCCATCAATTCGCTTCTTTTCAGGTGGCAGCCAACAAGGGAATCCGTCAGCACCTCATCATTCTCTCTGAATTCGCCGCCAATATGGATCGACCGTTCGAGTATCTCAGCAATCTCTCCCCAGCTTTCGACAAGATCTCAATCGCCAAGACCTCCTCCTCTCTGAACACCAACGAGCTCGTGAAACTCCGCCAACTTGGGAAGGCGAATATCATCAAGTCGGCGGACGCCCTTAGTCTCGCCTCCACCATGACGTGTTAGGAAATTTGATTGTTATTTATGCACTATTAATATTTATTATCGCGTGTTTGAACAATGAAATTTGTCTTTGAGCAAGCGGACACTCGATTTGGATGTATTGGCGGAGGAACGGCGAAGATTGCAAATAGGCACAGAGAGAGAGCAAGGAAAACAAGTACAAGCAAAAATCAAGTATTCGCAAAATAATGAACAATAAGGTTTGACTAGCGCACTGCGTCATGGGATAGAATGGATTACTGGTTTTGGAGAGGCGATCCGGGTCTTCAGTACTCCCGATGGGTGGGTATCGTCCTTGATCGTGGCGAATTTCCGCCGTCGTAGTCGTTGAGGAAGTCGAACTTGCTGAAGGCGTCTCGGACGTCTTCTGAGATGGAAGCAGCGACTGAGGGAGAACGGAGACGCTCGTCCCGCTTCTCGTACCTGCAAAGACATTTCTAAATGTTATCGGATTAATTCAAAATGCAAATTAAAATATTTCAACAATTTAAATTGAAGAAAATGAGGTAAACTGACGAGCTCAGATTTTGATTAGTGAACAAACCGACCTCCTAATCGGCGTGAGTCCATCCTTCTCCACATTGATTGGGATGTACGTTACTTGTCCATCTGTCCTGGATGAGGTGTAGCTTGTCGCTGGTTCAGTCCTGCTCGTAGAGTAGCTGGGCACGGGACTTACAGGCCCCCTCGATGTGGGTCGGGAAGACATCGTCGGTTCTCGGTCCGATGAATTCGAGATGGAAGGAGTGACTGCCCTCTTGTTGACGACGTTCGCGACGACGGGAGCAGCAGGGAAGAGGTAGGAGAAGCCGGCGTGAGGCTGCTGAGGAGTGTCCATGATGGGGGGATCGGCGAAGCGAGCACGAGGAGGAGAGACTGCACTCGTACGCTGGAGGGATCGAGTGCGGTGGTCTGCAAGGAATCGAGCATTTTCATAAGAAATATTGATGCTTCCACACATCAACCGTTTTAAATAATTCTCATTTACTCTTAGATAATTCACATGCAATGCTATTATGCAATTATTTTGAAATACAATAACCCAAAGTATACCATTCTATCGAATTATGAAAATATACCTTTACTTGATGCACGTAAGCAATTTTAAAATGATTATAAGAAATGATTGCTCACCCTGAGCCGATGGAGGTCTGCTCGGTGGTCGCATGAGACTAGACGATCGCTCATCCTCTGCTCGTCGAGAGACATCGTGGATGCTTCGTGACAACATCTTGCTCGCTTGAAGAGGATGCGAATACTCTGGTTGTCGAGCCTCTTCCATTCTCTGAAGTGATCTTATTTTTGGCATTTTAGTTGGTATTAGACTGTTCCATACAAGGACAGGCTGTGGCACCCCATCGTCTGTGAGCATCTAAACATGGCCTACCTTTAGTCCGGCCTTCCTCGCCTGCTCCTCGTCTTCCATTGGGAAATTCATGGCAGATTCACTCTTGGCTCTTCTCATTCCTCCTCCTCCATTGTCTCTCAATCGACTCTCTGCGTGCAGATCCCGACTGGATTGGTACATCCCTTCTTCTGAAACACAAGAGATAAATTAACTAAGGAAATGAGATAAATGAGGTAAGGAAATTATCACTGGTATGTGTATACTAGTGTTGCGAATACATCAAAATTGGAGGTAGATGAATAAATACAAACTAAACACGTACCGGTATGCGGGTCGAAGGTGTTGAAGTAATTGCTTCGGTTGTTGGGGTAGTAGCTCCCGCTGGGCACCTGTCCATTCGTCCTTCCCACTCCGTCCTGCTTCCTCAACCGCTGTCTCTCTACGCTCTTCGCCACCGTCGTGGGAATCTGAATCCGATCGTCTCTCAACGATCACTCGATGCCACTCACGATCTTTCCGTTGTTTCCTCTCAATCGTCTTCCTTTGCTGGTCGAATCGGACTCGCTGTCAGTGGTATTCGGATATCCATAGATGGAGCTGTCAGTTCTCCGTCCATTCGACTCCTGCTCGAATCGTCCTAGACCAGAATTCATGGAGAACGATCGGAATATCGACAGTTCCTCCAGCAGAATGTCCAGTCCCCCGAGTGGCTGATTCATCTCGAGTACCAACTGCAATCCATCTCGTCTCTCTCGAGTAATTCGAGTGACATCCATGTTCCTATCAGGGGGTGCACCCTAGATGTGTCACTTCATCTCTACCTTACCTATCCCTATCCACTCGAATGCGCCCTTCCACCCATCCACTTTCCCTAACTAATCTCTCTCTTTCTCTGAGTCGCCATCATTATTCAGTGTTTGTGCTCAGAAAGAAGGAGAAGAAGAAGAAAGAGTGTGTGGAGAGGGACAAAGGCGATGCGAGAGAGGGGGCAAGAGAGATAAAGGTAGGAGAAGAGGGGGGAGTCATCCTGGGGTGTTTGATTTGCAAGTGAGTGTGGTGGATGGATAGGCTCCCTCCCTCTGACATGAGCATGCTGAACGAACGTTCTCGAGGTAGTCGGGGTTGAACTGGGCGAGGGCAGTCTCCACTTGGGCAAGGAGACGATGGTTGGAGGAGGGCGCCTGCCCGAGCAACTTGTTCATCAATCGAACCACCAGGATCTGCAATGGATAAAACATGATTGTTTTCACAAAAAACAAAATGAATAATGCTAAATATAGAAAGAAGTTGATTGATAATTGAAGTAAAGCTGACAAGGTAAAGGAGATTGTACCTGTATGTGCAACTTGGAGGTGTGGAGACCATGTTTGAGTTGGGAGACGAAGATTGAGAGACGGATGTAATCGCGGTTCCGTGCTGCGAGGAGCGTCAGCGTCTTCCACAGAATCGTGAAACCCTGCGGCTGGTCCAGCAACAACAGTACGATCTGCACAATAAATAATGCGTTTTTCATGCATTTTAGATAGATGTAGTTTTCCAATTATGAAATTATTCACCTCAAGCGCGTAGCACTTCGAGTCGAGTTGTGGGCTGTTGACGGAGTAGAGGACGACTTCGAGACTGGTAGCATTCTCGAGAAGACTCCTCCACGCAACGGGCTGCAATGACCTCCCTCCACTCTAGTCCTCATTTCGATTTCAACCCTCTCCCTCTCTCGATCTCGCCCATTCATTCACCTCGCCCTCTCTCTGTTCTTCTCCTCACCCCGTGTCAATCCGGCTTCACCCCTTGAGAGAAACAAAAGTGTATGTGCAATCATAAGTGTGCGAGCTACTCGTTGAAAGTTGAAGAGGCAAGGAGGGAAGTTAAAGTTCACCGATTTCTCCAGCAGTATCTTCAGGCATTCGATGCTGTCCGCTTCCGCCACCTGCAATTGCTAAACTGTTCAAAATGGCATGCGTCGAAAGGATATCGATTCAGCTTTCTGGATAATTATTTTTATTGTAAGTTTATCAAAATGTACACTCACAGCAGCTTTCCGCTTCCTGCTGCTATTCGAGTTATTCCGTCCGAGGATGTTCGAGATCTTCGATGAGGATCCAGTGGCATTCACGATTCCCTGCATTTTGAGATAATAGTTGCCATCAACTCTCTCTGTTTTTCTTTCATGCCCATCTCTCTTCTATTTTTCATCCACTTCTCTCTATTTCCTCTACCTGAAGTGCAACGATGACTCGAATGACCAGATCGACTCCCTGCAGTTGACGAGAAGTGAACTCATGCAGAAATGCGTCTGACCTCAACAAGATCAGCGATAGTGCAAGCAGTAGTGGAGGGAATGGGAATGGAATGGTCTCGTAAACGACTCCTTTCAGCCCTTCGCTTTTACATGTGCAGGGAGCAAGAGAGAGGGGTCAAGGAAAGTGGAAACGCCATCTTAAGCAAACGTCTTTTTGCTCGATCAAACCTATTCGAACGCCAAAGAGTGGAGTGTGTACCTCGGATCTGGCGAAAGGAGCTGATCTTTCATCGAAAGCAGCAGAAACCCGACATCGGAGAGGCTGGCTGATTGGCCTGTCGCCGGATTCTCGACAGCTGCGACGAATCGACGGAGTTGATCCGCGATCTGCCGAGCCGTTGCCATCCAGAAGCACGAAGATGACGACGATCAATTGTGTAGAGATCACACTGGGGCGGGAAAGAGATGCTTGGACATTGAGCACGGGAAACGCGAACAGGATGAGAAGACGAGGGAGGTAAGGGAATCCGTATGTATCATGAACAGAGAGAGAGAGAGAAGGAAGTGACGACGAGAATCGAGGAGAGAATGGACAAAAAGCAGAATGAGAGTCGGGATTGGCGCGAGATCTACCACAAAGCGAGATCAGGGGCGAAAAAGCGGATCCGATGTCTCACTGATTTATTCCTCCCTTCCATTTGACTCAGCGGGAAGCCCCCAAAGAGAGGAGAGCGAGGTTAGGGAGTAAACAGGCCGGGCTTGACATCGAACAAAACTATAGCATAGCGAAGTAGAGTACATCGAGGGAGAACTGTAAAAAGTGATTGGTCCTTTCAAGCGAGAAGGAACGAGGAAGGAAGAGGAGAGAGTGCACAATGGAGGTCGCAATGTTAGTGAAGCGAGACTGAGAGAGACAAGACTGAATGTGATGCGCGATGGAGAGGATCTTCGTGAGAGTCGCTGAATGAGTGAGGAGGGAGTCTCTCCCTCTCCCTCCCTCCCCCTCTCCTCCTCCCTCCCCCTCCCTCTGGATCTCTCGTAGTCCTCTCTCCTCTTCGACTGCAAACAGTCTCTCCCTGTGTACTCACCACACAAATTCCACTAATTCCGTCTCCTCTTGCCTCCAGAAGAAAATGAAAAGGTGCGCGAGCACGCTTGCGCATTCGAAATCAGACATCGTGTTCGATGTTCAACATTTAAAAATAAACTCCGTGGAAGTTACGTGTATCATGAAAGCTGCCTGTACAAATAATTTAGTATTTGGAAACTTCCTGCGCAGCGAGTGGACGTTTCTGATTCGCTTGCGTAGAATTTTATTAGGCGTATTATTTCCTGGGTCCGCCACGGATGAAAATTATCAGTAATTAAGGTGTTTTTTATTATCAGTAATTAAGGTATTTTCGTTTATCGTTCGCATAGATTTACAGTCAATATGTGTGTTGCTTTGAACAATTATTTGCTAATTCGGTCGAATACCCAGTGATCTGAACAACAAATAAACGAAGAATGATGGAGAGTGGAGGAGGCAGTGGGAGCTTGAGCTGGAGGAAGTCTGAAGGGTATCATGCAATCGAGAGAAAGTGATTGAGGGGATTACAGGCAAGTTGGATATGCGAGATTGGATCGAATGAATGACAATCAAGAACTGTTCTAAGCAAACGCTAGTTGGTAAGAATGATTAACCACTGAGATGGAGGAGTGTCTAGGAGGACTCTCTAGCAACAATAATACGGGAGGAAGAAGGAGATCCACGGGATGGCTCCTGGTGCGTTCATTGAAGCGACGAAGAATATGAAAGATCATCGTGATAAATGCTGCTGAATAGATGTCTATGGGTGAGAGAACGAGGGGGAGGGAGGAAAGGACGATAATACTGATCAGGACAACGTGTTCGAATGTGGCGGATACGTGATTACTCTGTGCACACCGGAGTGGGGTCTGCTTAACAAATGAGAGTGGTTCGGTAGTGTCTATCGTCCGTAGGTCATGTATCCGTAGGGGTTGCCGTAGGCAGCAGGGTAGCCTTGGTAGGTGCCATAGTGAGCTGCAGGCGGATAACCACCACCATACGCTCCTGTAATACACTACTCACTCTCCAGAAGGAAGGAAGGGCGGAAAGAAAGGAGAGAGAAGGAGTTAATGAGGTGGAAAGATACCGTAATCCATACCGGCGGAGTAAGTGTTGTACTGGTTGTAGTAGGGCACGACGGCTCCCTTGTCATAGAAGTGGTTCATCATGTAGGCATCGTGCTTAGCCTCGTACGACTTGTCGTCTCCTCGCTCAAAATATTTCATTTAGTGATATTTAAAGAGACAATTAGTAAATATCCTCATTGCAAACTATTCGATTGATTCCACATGATTGAAAAGTTGCTAGACATGAATAATCATCATTGATAGTATCTAAGTCTGGCAACGTAATATCACTTGTATAAATTATAATTTTCCTGTAATTCGTTTATTCTATTCTCTAGCCACATTTGCTCCCTACGGATAGATACAGTAGTTCATATCCTCGTGGTAATAGCCTTGTTTTGATCCCTAAGAATGCACTTGACCGGCGTTTGAAAAGAAGTTGAAGTGATTTGCTCATGCGTCTCTTTACAACTGTCGTCACATCCCTCTGCTTGGTAATCAAATCAGCCTCATTCTTTCGAGAGAAGTTCCCGACTTTCGAATGCTCCCACTACCGATTTTCCTTTTCAATCATTTCCTAATTTGCCCCTTCTGTCGTCCATTCGCTACACAGCAATTAGACAGGTTCTCTTCTAGTAATAGTGGGAAAGGAAGGGCATCAGGAGAAACAAGAGATCGATCAAGGCCGATTCATTCGACGTCTCAGAGAGCGGTGCGGTAGATTGTAAACGGAGGGAGGTCAAGTGCGGGGGAGGAGCAGCTCCTTAGATGTTCCTTCCCTCGAGGAAGGACAACCACTCTCGATTTCCTCCTTCCAAGAAATCGAAAGGAGATGCGGCGTTCATTCATCATCAAGTTATTGTATGAAACGAGAGAATGATCCGGTCTTTGGCTGCTGAGAGAGAATGGACGAAAGTGACCGAATCGTAATCGACACAACGCAGATTATAGAGAAGACGCAGCGAGGGGAAGCGAAATGGCCAATCGTGCAAGACCCTATCTTTGCTGGCAAGTCGCGCGTGATATCGAAATCGATTTATGTCAATTATTATTTAGTTTTAAAGAAATAGATAATTGACTAAACAAATGGGACCACTGTTTCAGCAGATTTTGATTTTTTTTCAAACCAGCTCACGTTGACATAGCAGTTGGCGGCGAGCATGAAGAGAGAAGAGAGAAGCAAGAAGGCGATTCCAACCCACGAGGCGACGTACGAGTAGCCGTAGTGCGCATTCGTGTGCTGCTTCAGCACCTGAAATAATTTCGATCGACCATTTCAAAGATGTTTTTAATATCCGACATATCTTTGGTCCACCAAAGAGTGGGGCGCCTGCAATAGATTGTTTGTTTGACCAAGTGCGAGCCGTTCTCTGCGCACACTCATCCACTTGAACGAAAGCAGCGATTGATTGGAGCGAATTGGGACGAGGAGAGACAACTCACTGCTTCCCAGTTGTTGTAGAAGGGCGACTCAGTGAGCACGTATCTCTCCTGGTATTGAGTGTAGTGCCAGCCGATCATCGCCATTCCGAGACATGCAACTGCAAATTGACAATTACATCGAGCTAAAAAATCATGTTTCGGTTCAGGTGTGTTTGTGTCACTTCAGATTGATTGCCCCGGATAAGTATATTCTATTACATTTTTATTCTCATCTTGCTAATTTAGTAACCCAAAATTCCGTGGGAACAATTGGAATTCGTATTTTCATGATAACAGCCCATAAGATCATCATAATTGCTGGCAAATCGAGGGCAACGAGATCGTTTATCACCCGATTCTCGCTTTCGTTAACACTTGAGGGGGCGATCATAATTCATCTCCCGATATCCCGTCCTTCTCTCACTGAGCTCCTCTCTCGATGATTCCCTCAAGATCTCCTATCGTTTCCTCCGATCACACTCCAATCTATCTGCTACTCCCATCTCCCCTCGCGTCCTCCCTTTCTTTCACCGTTCCAATCTCAGTTTCGGTCATCGACCCAGCGAGGAGAGAGAGAGAGAGGGGAGAGAGGGGGGGGGGAGGGGAGGAATAGAGGATAGCTTCACTGTCTCGTTCAGGTCACTGCTCTTCTTCTGTTGTAGTCACCACCCCAATCCGAAGTGTCCACTGAAAGCGAAGAAGGAGGAAGAAGGGATTGGGAGAGAGTGGTCAGTAGTACCCGCACACACACAAAACAGTTCGACCTTCAACTCCATTAGTACTATTCCACCTCCCCCCACTCTTGTCTTCTAGCTGATCTTGCCACGGAAGGAAAGGCGGGGTGGATCAGTCACTCGCTTGTTTGCGAGCCTGCGCGGTTTCTTTGAATGGCGAGTGGGCCGAAAGCGATGCGGGGTCTGATTTCAACTCATGCGCGCTTCCTTATTCATTCGATCGAACAAGAGAGATGGAAGAGGTAATTGGAGGGGTGGAGGTGGAGGAAGAAAAAGAGGAGGAAGAGGAGGGTGCCACTCATTTAGACGATCAATACGACCACTTTTGGGGGAGGAGGTCAACAAGCGCATTGCCAACACAAATATAGAAGGCGCAATAACTCTCATTTGGACACGCTAATTGGAGCTTCAACCAAACATATTTTAATCCATTATATTTTACATCAGAATCAGAAAGAAATTTTTTCATACTCCATAGCTTCGCTTCTTCTTAATCTCGCCACAGTTTCAATGGAAATTAGAAAATACGATGGAAGAAGTGAGAATGAAAATATTGAATCCGTGAGAGAGTCTTGACGTACCTGCGAACAGAAGGAGAACTCCGACGGCGACGATGAGTCTTGAGGAGACCTTCCAGCAGGCGATGATGCCAAGACTGAGGGCGAGTATCGCGACTACCAGGCCGATGGCGTAGAGGAGAGTAGTCGCCCGAAGGACCCACAGACGAGTGATCTCGGGATTGGACATTGAGTTCTGCAAGGTATTCGCTTAGATATGTATGATAACAAATATAATAATTCTTCCATTCGAGTTCTTCCAACACAAATTTCCAAAATTCGTTGCAATTTTTTCGTGAGAAAAATATTACACTGTATGCACTAGTATACATCATCTAAAATCAAGTGCTCGATGCTCCGTTGTTCCCATGACCATCAATCAGATTGCGCAATTTCCCCTCACCTGCTTCGTCTGATCCGGGAAGTAGTCCTTGTAATAGATGCATGGGAGGGTGAGGTAGTTGAAACTGCCGATCTCTGGAATGCCCATGCCATTTGCCTGTACGACCCTGCGGTCTATTGACAGTTGTAGTGTCTCTCTCTCCTCCATCTCTCCCCCTTTGCACCTTCTTCCCTTGAAGGAAGACCCCCTGCTGGATTTCACTCCCATCTCCTTTCACTATTACGATGTCTCCCCTTCCAGTCTCCATCACTCGAGTGATCATCATCGTTATCCCTCGTGAGAGTTGCGAGATAGGAAGGAAAGACGAGAACGGCAGAAACGAAATAGAGCGAGAATCGAGAGTGAATCGAATTCAAAAGGAGGAACCTGTATGACTTTGCGAGAGGGACGAAAGTAAGAATAGACAGTAGCACAAAAGAGAGACTACTGTCGCCCGATATAAGGAGAGAGGAAGTAATTCATACCCGAAGGCACGGCGTCATTGAAGCACGTGAGGAAGAGGCCGTAGGAACGGGAGAAGTAGAGGGGGTCCTTGATGAAGGCATCCTTCAACTTGATGTTCAACTCTGGCTCCCGATTGAATGCATTGACGATCTCCCGTCGATTGACCTGCAATGGACAGAGATGATCACTCTCTCTCTCGTTTCAAGGCCGATGACTCCTCTCAGAATGGCGTATGGTTCGTAATCCCAAGGTCTGAGGGGGCGCGCGTCTACTACTTCCCTCTATGCACTTCCATTCCGGATTCAGATTGAAGTGAGAAAGCGATTCGAGAATGGCAAGAAGTGAAGAGGAAAGAGAAGAAAGATTCTCTCGATGATTGGCTCCCCTCGAGACTCGCCTTATTAGAGTCAAGGGTACACCGGGTCAGAGCGTGTGTGAGTGTGTACTCAATGCGGATCTCAGATGTCTGACTGAGCATTCATTCCTATTTCAATCTGCTCTGAATGCTCCCTTCGGCCTATATGAGAGGGGGAGATCAGCGAGTGAAGAGACGCAAACAACAATTGGAGGCTTCTCTCAAGTGATCAACCGATGAATGGGAAGAAAGGTGACAATGTGGTTGAGAGTGGTCAAAGCACTTGGCGGACTTCCTTGAGCAAACTGGACGGAAACGCGCTTTACGGTCTAAGAAAAAGGTAACTCACATTGTACTCGATCCAGTTGGATGTGAGAGCGGCTCCGATGATTCCACACAGCCCCAGAATCCCGAATACCGTGGATAATGAGAGTGAAATAATGGTGGACCACATATGGAACGAAGAGAGAGCGAGCAAGGCGGTATGGCTGTCCCTCCTCCGTATGAGCACACCTTCTCCCCCTCTCCCCCTCTCCGCCCCCCCCCCCTCTCTCCCCCTCCTCTCCCTCTCCCTCTCCTCCCCTCGCCCACCTCCCCCTTCTCTGACCTTCTCCGATCTGCCTTATCTTCCTCTCGTCTCGGGTCTTCTCCCTCTCATTCCGAACATACCGACAGGGCTGAACTGTATACTGCCCCCTATCCTCCTTATGACTGCTATCGATAGATAGGAGGATCTTCATCCTCCTCCTTTCACTCCTCCTATACTTCTTATTCCTTCTTCCCCTTCCCCGTTCCCGATTGGGTAATCCCGCGGGACGCTCGAGGCCGAGCCCGTGAGACAAACACTGTGGGTTCGGGTCGGGATGAATGATAAGGAAGGAAAGAATCCAGGGTAAACAATTGGCAGATCTAGAAGGGGCATGGCAAGGTGTGAATGGAGATGGAGAGGTCAGTTGAGGGTCAGAATTATGGTCTACTCATTTACTCCGATCACTTCTTCAATGAGTTTCTTTGCTCGCTTCCTTAGCTCGTTCCTTCCTTCCTTCCTTCCTGCAGTCCAAACGGGAAATGCGATATCTTTATGGGAGTTGTATCAAAGCCGAAGTAGTGCCGAATGGCAGAAGAGTATCAAGAGGTGGTTTAGGGTCAGCTGAGGGAGAATGGAGAAACAAAATAATGCCCTGAGAGTCTCATGTTGCTGGCTCCAAAAAAGGTCATTGGCAGTTGATATCATTGATGTGAATTACGAAAACATACGAAAATAATTGCTGATTTGCCTCCGAAGAATTGTACAATTGTCAGGCAGGGTGCATTCTTAACGAAGGTCACTGCTTGACACCTATCAATTCTCACTTCGTCAGTAATCATGAGCGAACTCTACGTATTTTTGTCGCTTTTTTCTCATGTGATGGTCATTACTCTTAGTCGATTTCACATCACTCGAAAAGAGCGAAATACAATTGAATGAAATGACTCAGCGGAGACTCGAAACAGGAATTAGCACAATTTCGAATCTGGTATTGCTGATTCGCAGAATTTCTCAAATATCGGAGACATTCCTCTCCCGCGATGGATTCTCTTAGTACCATACTGTTATTCACACTCCCTATCAAATCCCTATCGAAAAATGGACGTATTCGTGTATTTCACAATTTTTCTCCACATCTACTCCGATCACTTCTTGTCCCGTTACTGCATGTTCATAATGGCATCAGTTTCAAGCAACACCCTTGATATTCGTTACAACATTTCCCAGCTCATCTGTTTTTCTTTTCTCTAATTTAAATAAGCAAATAATTATGAGCAGTAAGACTATTTCTAATGCTCACAAAAACATTTTTTTGGAAAATGTGCACATTTCTTGCATTATCATTTATAACCCACGCTGCGAATCGGAGAAGTGCAGATCTGAATACCATTTGGAATCATTCTGGATATTCTCAATTGCTTGAGCTATCCTCGCACTCTATTAGGACCAGAGTCTCCTCACTATTGATAAAAACTAGGAGGATCCTGGAAAGTATAAATTCAATTAAAAGCTCAGTGAACAAACTGGGGCGCAGATGCTTCTTTGTATCGCCATGTTGTGACCTGCTCTTACTTTACTGCTACGATGTTTAGTTATTTGAGGAGAGATAGAGGTAAATCAAAAAATATTCAGATAATTCACCGTTAGTGTTACGCAATTCCATCATGCAATTATTTTCATCCGTTTCTTTGCATTCCTTCCTGTCTGATGAAATTTTCATGCTCATATCCGCCTGAATGATTTGGATTTTACGACACTGCAGGCATTTTCGATCACTCTAATTTTTCCGGATACGGTAGTTCCCATGGATTCGAATGTAGAAACAGTAGCCGATTTGAGGAAGGGACAAATGGCACTCTGCTGGAAGACTCGGATCTGGTCGGGGGATAAAGTGTATCGGTTGATGGGGGTGGTCACTGGCGTGCGGGAGTGGATGGGAGACGAGTGAGCCTCCTCCTCCACCCCCTCAGTCAATGTCCCTTCCCCCCAGCACGCGCTCTCGCTCTCTGCACACTCACCCACATAAACAGTGCCTCTCTGCCACTCTCAGCTGATCTTCTCCATCTCCTCCTCCCCCTCTCTCTCTCCCTCTCAGGGATGGCAACCTCTGCCATTGTCTGCTGCCCCATAACCTCCAGTATTCCTCATTCTCTTCTAATACTTGGCATGCAAACGAGCTTTCGCTATATACTCTAACCCCCTCTGCGTTTCACCCCCTTTCTCTGTCACTCTCTGTCGCTCTCTTCTCAAGTTGAGTGAAATAAGTGGTCGATTGCAGACTCAGGCGGGGTTCGCGCACATATATTGGCAGCTATTTGACCTTCACCCAGTCGATGAGCAGCATAGGGCTGTCGAGGAGCTGTTGATCGGTAGTGAGAAGACGAGGACGTCGAGGAATTCGGAGTGACTCGTGACTGTCGTGATCGACGAGGAGGGCGAGCCGATCGTCTGCCTTCTGGAGATCGTCGACGGAGAGGATTGAGGTGGAGGAGGAGTTGAAGGAGGAAGAAGTGGAGCGATCGAAGGAAAGAGACGAGGAACCGCCCGTGAAGAGAGCCAGGTTTGATATTGATACCATTATGAGACTGAATTGGGACTGAGGGATGGGAAAAGATCACGTGGATAAAGTCACCTTGTCTCACTCCCAGTGCTCTCTCTCTCTCTTTCTCCCCTCTCTGTCTTCCGTGCTCTCTCTCCCTTGTACACCTTTCCCGTCTCTCTTTCGCTCTCATCCCAACAACAAGTCAGTCACTCATCTGATAAGATTCGTCTGCTTGTGAGGGGATGCTCATCGACTAGATCGATATAGTCATCTCGTCTCCTTCCCCCGGGTGGTCACTCTCCTTCCTCCCTCTTCTTCCACTCGATCGATCACAATCGATGCAGAATGCACACGACTCTCACTACGATCACGGGGAATTCGGTGGCCTCTCGCCTCAAGCAATGTTCCCTCAAGGTCAAGTTGGCAGAACAGGAGGCCTGCCCTGTATCGGTGAGCAAACTTGAATATTGATGAATTTTGATTTCTTATCTTTTGCCGAAAAACACATTTGTTGTCCCAAACTCCCATTGATAGTAAGAATGGAGGAATATAAGATTCTGAATATTTAATTTCAAAAAATTCTGGGCTGATGATCGTAAACAAAGGAAAATGGTTTCACGCCACTCGTGATTCAGCGAATTTCCGCAACGGAAATGAGAGCGTAACATAGATTTTTGCGATAGAGAAAGAGGGATGAGAGAATTCAGTAATAGTCCGTAGATGGACCCTGGCCCAAGGCAGAAAAAAAGTAGTGGTGGAAAGCCACCGGACGACCTTCTCCATTTCGTCATGATCTCCTTTAATTCACAGGCTTTCTCGCCCATTTCTCGACGTGAAACACCCGATGAATCGCCCAAGAAGAGACTGACTGACGCCGATAAAGCACTCATCAGAGTTATCGCCCAGTACTTCCAGGACTTGGGACTAAAGTAAGTTCGCCGTTCCTTTCCTTTATTTTTTTTCTGAATTTTCTTATATCATTCTATGAATTCATCCCTAATAATCACACGGTTTCCTTTTATGCAGCATCATTCGAAAAGTATAAGCGCGAATCAGAGAAACCAGCTGCGTAGGTGGAAATGAAGAGAGACTGGGGTAGAGAGAAAATCGAGAAGAAGCAGTTTGGAGCGGGGAAAGAGGATAGAACAGATCCCATAGCGCAGTAATGAAATGCCAAAGAAGCGTGGCTGGGAAGATTCGAAAATTGCAGTTCTAATCCGAATTAGATACAACGACGTAGAGCCTTCATTAGAATTAATTCGAGTGAGGTCTTGAGGGGGTGTTGATGAAGAAAAAAAAAGATATTTTGAGTGACACGGTGCAGACGCTGTCGAAGGAGAGTCGATGCAAGGTGGAGAACACGTACGCAGTGAGATTGCGAGCAGCGATTCACGAGAAGAATTGGGACGACGCTCTGGTGATCATCGACTCGTGCTACGACCATCTATCGGTGAGAAGAACACTCTGGAGAGGTATTCAAAGAATTAATTTCAGGACGCTGTCATTGAGAAAATTCGCGACATTCTCATCGAGGAGAAATTCTTCGATCTTATCATCAAGAGAAAGGTGAGCGCTTGTGATTATTACTAAAAAAATTTTCAGTAGTTATTGGTTTAAAGAGTGATTGGACAATTCAGAGACCACTCGCCTTGCACATGCTCAAGACTGATTTCGACCCGAAGAATCCGATGAGGGACAATCTAATGAAGTTGTTGTACGAGACGGACGAAGAGATATTCAGCAGGAAGAACTACGAGAAGTATCGACCATCACCGTGAGCGACAGTTTCTTCCTTTTTCTATCGTCATTCATTGTCCTTCAATATCTTTTTACTACAATCACCCCCCTATTCAGCAACGGCGACTCTCACAACGACACGGAGCGAATCTGCACGAGACTGCAGAAGAACCTCCCGCCCTCCTTCATGCTGCCCGCCAATAGATTGCAGACACTACTAGATCAAGGCAAGCATTCGTAGGCACTGTACAGTATTGAAAAAAATATGTGTTTATTATCCAACAGAATGTGTAATTGATCTGCTATACGTCCTCAGGGAAAAAACTTTCATTACCATTATGGATTATAATTCGCGTCCATTTGCAGCTTTCGAGACGCAATTGTCGCGCTGCGAAACACACATCCACCTGGAGGACGAGTGCGAGGTTAGTTACATTTCACAGTTTCCGTTTATACATTGCAAAAGTATTTATTGGCTCAGATATGAGTCAATTAATGAAATATGCAAATACTTGATAATTAAATCTCAGCTGGCGACTGAGCCTGCGATGCTCTTCGAGGATCACAAGTGTCCGAAGCGGGCAGAGAAGTACTTCGTGGAGACGTGCCTCAGAGAGGTAACAGTCACATTCTCCCTTTCAGTTAGCTCCCTTCCAGATGCCCTGTTCGACTCGGTTTAAAGGGTTTGAGATCGAATTGGACTGCCTAGTTAGAGGCCACGCTCCGGTAGGGCGCACATTCATTTCGAGCTTCCGCACATCCCCAAAAAATATCTTTCCCCGACTATTTATAATGATAGTTTCTCCCTTTTTGAAGTATACTAATTTCCTGCAGTAGAATGATGTGCTGAGGCGTCTACGATCGATATTCTGTTCTAATCAATTTTTCGCAGGACCACAAGTCTCAAGTGTGGAAGGTACAATTCTCTCCATGCGGGAAGTACCTCGCCTCGGCTTCCTTCGCTACCGTGGTCTACTTCTGGAAGGTAGGTATGACTTTAATTTGAGGATGCAAAAAGAACTCCGCAATAGGGCTGGAATAAGTCCCCACACCAGGCCGACTCTTTCCAAATTGGGTGTCGAAACTGTATTCTCAATCAATCGAATTGCCAAGCCTGTATGAAAAACCATTTTTCATCACTAGATGTTATCCTATCATCTATCTTCAGTCAAATATTGCAGGTCAATTCTCGTACCCGCCAGTTGGATCTTTATCGTAAGATCTCTGCGAGAGACACGACTCACGGCATATCGGGGATGTCGTGGAGCTCGGACTCGAAACTGCTGGCAGTGTGTGGCGTGGATGATCATCCCTATGGAGTCAGTTCAACTTACACTTATTACTTCTTGGGATATTTCAATGCGGAAATTCAAATTTATCTAAGCGAATAACATACTGAAAACGGAATTCGGCCACATTATGTCAATAACAAGTGCTCCAATCTCTGTGGGCAACAGCAATAAACTGTGAAATTTCCGAGTTATAATCCCCCCTACGTCTGCTCTAGACCGCTCTTTTTCCTCTCTCTTCTACTCGTTTGTTCCCTGGAAGATTCTCCGTTTCCGGCCAGTAAAGCACATCTAGAGACAAGAAGGAGAAAATAGAGCGCGAATGGGCTCGGGCTGAGATGAGCCGGCAGGAGAGAAAGATTATGGCGTAGGAGGATGCGATAGTGACGTCATCTTGCAGATGTACGTGTACGACATGCACGGCGATTGCCTCTACGCGACGATCCCCCACCACGAGGCTCACTCGTACACCTGTCTCGACTTCTTCCGAAAACCACTCGCAGATGGAGTCTACCAACTAACTGTCGGAGACATGCGAGGATCCATACTATTCGTCGTGAGTCACATTCAATATTTAATTGTGTTTAATTCTTGCTATAACCATTGTGCACGAAGAATCACCATTCTACAGAACATTTTCGCCGCATAGCAAATCCCCAAGTAGAAGGGATATACAGCAACTATGTTTTCATGCGATTGCAGAAGCTATTACACAAATATATTAATTTACGTAAAACTTAATTTGATTACAGGAGATCAAGAAGGATCACTACCATCAGATCGCCATCTACGAGGGATACCGAATCCGATGTGTGTACTCGTGCAAGAGTGGACGAGGAGCCTACGCAGCCGACACCCACAATCGGTAGGTCGCCCCGGCATCTCTCAATACCCGATGCTTGGTTCCAGGGTGCGTTGGTACCGTAACACGGGGAACGAGCAACGGAAGACGGACCACACGGTGATCCGAGAAGAGAACACCATCACAAACATGGCGATGCACCCTTCAGAGCAGTGAGTGTTAACTCAAATCCATTTGCAATGCATCCATTTCCGCAGTTATTGCGAACAAAGGATGTAACTCAGTTGTGCAATCAATCCTCTCCATCCATCCCTTCAGGTTGTTGCTGTTGACGACGAAGAATCTGGGACTGCGCATGTGGAATGTGCAGGCACGCACACTGCTTCGCACCTTCCAAGGTAGTCATCATGGGCAATTAGATTAATTAATGAACAACTATCTATGGCTAACATAGTGTGAAAAAAGTAAATACATGGGATAATTGGGTCAACCTCCGTATTTGCGGACGCAGCAAGTGATTGGCCTGTTCAGGGTACCACGACGGCGGCGTCGTCATCAATGCCTGCTTCGGAGGAATCAACAACGAGTACATCGTCACGGGGTCATTCTCGACAGATGAATACGACGATGAGGGCAATGTAATCAGCAAACCCATCAATCAGGACTACTCGGGAGGTGGGTAGTTGCTACTTGAATGATATTTGACTCATGAAAAATCTTAAGAAGCAGAAGAAGACTGAGATTTGAAAAGTTGAATTAATATTACGTTCTTAGTTATCACCTTCACAGGGGTCTTTCAACTGCGAGAATCTACGAATGCTAGGGCAGGGTATAATAAAATTATTGCAGAGGAGACTATTCGTATCTGGCGTCTAACCGACGAGTATGTCCTCTGCGGCATCGCCGGTCATCGATCAACCGTCAACTCGGTGTGCTGGAACCCGAAGGACCCGTTCATGATCGCCTCGGGGTCCGATGACCACTCAATCAGATTGTGGTCATGCCGATTCGAAGATCTGCCCAATGGAGAGGAATGCCCGCGTACTTTGAAAAGGAAGAAGGAGATGAAGAATGGAACTGCGAAGAGACATTCGAAGGACGAGGATGTCATCGATGAGACTCCTCTGAGGAGAGTCGATGATGAGGATATCGACGTCACTGGAAACAACTCCGACGAGAGCGACGAGAGCGATTCAGAAGACTCTAGGGACGACGAGTCGTCGACTGAAGACCCCACGGATTACGATTATGATGATCACGAGGAGGGAGAGGGACTGCAGAGGAGGGAATACCTACCAGAGTACAGGAGAATCCCCTTGCATGATCTATTCCCCATGCCAAGAGAAGGAGATGATAATGAAGATGAGGATGATGAAGAGTATGATGAGGATGAAGAGGAGGAGGAGTACTACGATGAAGAGCAGAGGGAGGGAGAAGAGAGGGAGGACGCCTTCGATAGGGAAGATGAAGATGATGAAGATGACGACGACGATGATGATGACGATGATGAGAGCTCCTCGCCCATCTACCATTCACCCAACTAGATTGCACTTATGGGTTAAGCACCTCATCAAAACCTCACTCTTCATTGGGTATCATCCCTCAGACCATTCCTGTCATCTTCAATGAATCGGTTCGATCTTTTCAGTCTTTTCGTGATTGCTAATTAAATTATGAGGATGTTCTATATGTAAAGATGCAACCATGAGAATCTTTCTAGAGTATTTATGCATGTAATCAGCTTCGTTCATTCTGAAAATGCTTGTACCTTCTTCGGATTCAGATACAGTTCCGCATTTCCGTTTCTGGTAGGTTCTTTTTTCCGAATAACATGCCTTCTTTCAATTTACTTACGTTTACTTCTTCTCCTTGTGTAGTGTATAGTGTGTGGTGTCATCCATTTTTTCAATGTAAATTCTCATTATTTGTGATTTTCTCTTGCTCTGCATAACCGAATCTGACAATCAACACATCTTGTATAAAGTTCGCTTAGTTCTTTTCAAGGTATCAATAATAAATGAATAGTTTGAAGATCGGATAAAGATTCTTCGTGAATTAGTGAAGAGCATCGCAATTTACACTCACGGAATTCCTCAGTTTTAAACTTCCTCAGTTTAAAACTGAGGAAGTGCAGATATAAATCAATTGATAGAAATAGAGCAAGCAATGGCAGTCTCAAATTTAGATTCTTGGAAACCAATGAAGACTGTGATGCGAGAGAATGGGATGAGTCTAGAGTAAATTGTCGTCATGGAGTCTGAACGAAGATGGCAGGATTGATGTGACAAGGCATGATGCGAATTACGTAAAAGGATGACAAATTATGACATAACTGTGAGAAATCGATACGACAAACCAATAAGGGTTGTTGCAAGATTACTCCGAGTCCCGCATGATAACATTGAATAGAATAGCAGTCAGGAGGTAAAACGTGACACCACTTGTGACAGATTTGTATCGTTAACTGCTGATACCTAGCAGTCACGAGTTTAAGGGAAAGAGCACCTGGACATTGATGAAGTTTCCTTCTCTATGACGAACATCGGGTTAATTTGGTAAAGCATGGGGCTAATTCAAAGGTAGTTTGGGGGTCCTATATGATCTCATTTCCATCTTCTCGCTCTTGCTTCTGCTAGTTGCTCCATAGAGAAGAAGGGCACGCATGCGATTGTGCTGCCGTGACAGATTCCGTAGCCTCCAATCCTCCGATGCGCCTCCATCATTATCGCTGGTATGAAAGAATGAACTTGAAAGTACAAGATGTCTCTTACAATGGTGCTGGACGCAATCGGCATGCACAGGGGGCCACGCCCGATTCTCGATCTTGTTTTTGAACTGAAAAAATATGTGATATTTCTAATATGTATTTAGAATTGCCAAGTCAACCCGAAAATGTCCAATATTTCTGTATTACTGTAGAGCTGTTAGAAGAGGATTACTATAGTTGCGTGTACTGTATTCAGGGAGAGTTTTTTTACCGACGCTACGGTCTCTTCTTCGCTCGTTGGGAGGATGACAGCGATGCCAGAGGGTTCGCCACGAATGGTGTGAAGACTCACTACCACGTACCTAGAGAGGAGATTGGAGAGAGTTGGAAGGGAAAGCAATTCACTTACATCTCAGCAGACGAACGAGGAGGGCGTCTGAAGGACGATTCCATCTTACTCCGTTCCTTTTCTTCTTCTCTTCTCCCTCTTGGTAGACGGATCCCACCCCTTTTCTTCCTACATCTTCTCGTTCCTGACGATTTCCATAGTCGATCTCATCCATCCCATTTCGATCCTTCTCCTACTCCATTCCTCATCTTCCTCCACCCGTTATGGCTCTCTTTCTCCTGTCATAGTCCATCTCCCATTAGTCCATTCCATTCACGAACTTGTTTGAGGCAGGCACGAAAGGCGAGAAGTTCACGCAAAAAACAAAGCAAACTGGAGGGCGAGCCTAAATTATACGGGCACGTCTGACAAGTAGGGGGTCTGACACAGCTTGACACCCCCTCACTCCGTTTGAATCGGCGGGCTCTCGCAGGGAAGGAATTGAGCCGAATAGGCGAGAGAGAGGCAAGAGACCAACTATCATGGTGTGCAAGCCTTCAGTATGATACAATGAGGGGTAACAACATGGGCTATTTCACATTTCATTCAGTTTCCGGGATGATTGTTGTCAGAAGTGAATCGATTGAGCGTGGGCGCATCACTTTGTCGTCTTTGCGAGTGTTCTCTTCCCTTGGCCAGAGATTGGAGATCGATAGGCGACCCTCTCCCCTCTGGTCCTCCTCCTCTCTCATTGATGCTATCCTGGCCAGTCCCCTCTCGATCTTTCGCCCTCTCCACTCGCGTATGCGCCATTTACATGAGTGTATCACTACTGCGCGTCTATAATTGGTTTGTTTACTCATTGTTTACTTGTAGGTATGGCGGCCCCAGCAGTTGATGTGAACCAGCCGATCACTTCGGCCAAGACGGCCACCATCAGGAACTACACCACCCAGCCACGTCTCAGTGCGTCCTTATTCCTTGTTTTCATTGAATCCTACTATTTCACCTTGGATTTCAAAGTAAATCGATTGTAAACTATCAAGGGGTACAACAAAAGTAGTGAGTTATCAACATTAAAGATAAAGAAGTACTAAAATAAAGAAAGGACAATTTGCCACTTACGCGATAATTTGCAGTCTACAAGACGGTGACTGGTGTCAACGGACCTCTGGTCATTCTCAATGACGTCAAGTTCCCTCAGTTCTCTGAGATCGTCATGATCACTCTTCCCGATGGCACGAAGAGATCCGGACAGGTCCTCGAGATCACCCGTAACAAGGCCGTCGTCCAGGTATCTCTCTCCTCCTTATCATCACGCATCCATCCAATCGATTCCTGACCTCTCCATTGATAATCTCGACTTCTGATCGGGTTTCACATGATACTTTTAATCTCGCACAACGTTTTTATAGCGAAAACGATTAAATGCAGAGAATTAGAATCCCTGAGAAGACATACGTCTAATAAAACTTAGTCGTCTAGTCTAGCTGATAAATTTTTGACCTCTCGATTGCAAATCTCGGCCTCTCATCAATTTTCTTTAATTTATAGACCTATCACTGCTTGAACCCTTTTCAACCACTTTTCTGTCAGGTTTTCGAGGGAACCTCGGGTATTGATGCCAAGAACACCGTGTGCGAGTTCACCGGAGACATTCTCCGTTCGCCCGTGTCCGAAGACATGCTCGGTCGTATCTTCAACGGATCCGGAAAGCCCATCGACAAGGTGAGATATTGCTTAAAAACTACCGTAATCCTCGCCTGATTCAGGGACCTCCCGTGCTTGCCGAGGACTACCTCGACATCAACGGTCAGCCCATCAACCCCTGGTCTCGCATCTACCCCGAGGAAATGATCCAGGTACCGTGTGTAAACTTATAAAAAAATATTACTTAGTAATACGGCCTTGCGTAATTAATGAGTATTCAGACCGGAATCTCCGCTATCGATGTGATGAACTCCATCGCCCGTGGTCAGAAGATCCCCATCTTCTCCGCCGCTGGTCTGCCCCACAACGAAATCGCCGCCCAGATTGTGCGACAGGGAGGTGAGCAGCTTAACCTTAGCTAAGGAAACTTACGATCACTTAACCTTATCAAACCTTATTGCTTAAGGTCTCGTCAAGATGCCCGAGGGTATGCAGAAGAAGACCCACGGAGGAGAGGCCGTCGCCGAGGGAGGAAACGACAACTTCGCCATTGTCTTCGCCGCTATGGGAGTTAACATGGAGACTGCCCGTTTCTTCAAGCAGGACTTCGAAGAGAACGGTAAGCATAACCATAGTTGAGACCTAAGATTGCCTTATGGTTCTATCGTACAGGTTCTATGGAGAACGTGTGCCTCTTCCTCAATCTTGCCAACGACCCCACCATCGAGCGTATCATCACTCCCAGAATCGCCCTCACCGCCGCCGAGTTCTTCGCCTACCAGTGCGAGAAGCACGTGCTTGTCGTGCTTACTGACATGTCCTCCTACGCTGAGGCTCTGCGTGAGGTAAGTACACTACTGTACTCCAAGCACACCATAATAAAACATGAATTGATAAAAATGGTAATTTCTCTACAGGTGTCGGCTGCCAGAGAAGAGGTGCCCGGTAGACGTGGTTTCCCCGGATACATGTACACTGATTTGGCTACCATCTACGAGCGAGCCGGTCGTGTTGAGGGCCGTGACGGATCCATCACCCAGATTCCCATCCTTACCATGCCTAACGACGGTCAGTCCTTATCCTCCCTTTGCCTTGCTATTCTGGTTATCTCATTATTCTCATCGATAACACGGGAATATCGATTCTCCATCCGCATCATTCATCATCAATGGGCATGTTCTTTTCAATCAGCAGGTGCCTTCCAGATATTACCCATCCCATCCCCGATCTCACTGGCTACATCACTGAGGGACAGATCTACGTCGACAGACAGCTCCACAATCGTCTCATCTACCCTCCCATCAACGTGCTCCCCTCCCTCTCCCGACTCATGAAATCCGCCATCGGCGAGGTTAGATGATGTTGCGAATTTCATTGGGTTTGAAGCAGGAAGTTAGCAAGAATCTCACGTAAATGCCGGATGTTTCAGGGAATGACCCGCGAGGACCACTCCGACGTGTCTAACCAGTTGTACGCTTGCTACGCTATCGGAAAGGACGTGCAGGCCATGAAGGCCGTCGTAGGAGAGGAAGCCCTCTCGTCCGACGATCTCCTCTACCTCGAGTTCCTCGTAAAGTTCGAGAAGAACTTCATCACCCAGGGTAAGCAATCGATATCGCGAGATTACGGTAACTCCAATCGGTGCAGGACACTACGAGAACCGAACGGTCTTCGACTCTCTGGACATCGGATGGCAGCTGCTCCGTATCTTCCCCCGTGAAATGCTTAAGCGAATCCCCGAGAAGACCCTCGATGCGTACTACCCCAGAGGAGGATTGGCCGCTCCCGTCACTTTGATTGGAGACCAGAAGAAGGAGTAATGCCCCCTCCCCCCTTGTAACTCACCCCCTCCCCCCATCGACTAGCGTAGTTCGATGACCATGTACTGCCCCTCCCCCAAATTCTTCTACCTTCTCGCCTTCCGTTTTCGTTACTTGTGATAGACCGATACTAGTGTAGTAATAAGAGAGCAATACTACTGAGTAATATCCATTCTCTTTTGTATTGTTGTGTACCCTTTATCTCTCTCCGTTGCTTCTTCAAATTTCACTTTCCATTCATGGAATAAGTCAAGTATGAGTCCCAGCCAATCATTCCATAAATTCCATCTCCATCTTGTTCGATCCTCTCTTGGAATTGTCAACATGACTAGAGGAATCAAAAGGGCCCCCGATCAGTCGTCATTCCTTCCTAGAGATATTGTTCCCCACAACTGGCATCATGTATCGAATATAGAGAAGAAAGATATTACATAAACTATTTTGTACATCGAAGACTGATGCGAATGACAATATCAATGCATTAATCAAAGCATCGTTCGCACTAAATGCGGTGAATGGATGGAAATGCGGAGATCGATAGATGGCTTTGGTCAATTGGACACGGATTGATTCATTGAACTCGTATAGCATATACTTTCTGCGATATCAAATTCGAGATTCTTCGATCAAAAAATTCTGATCTGATTTAGCTATCTAAATATATCATGATGCTCACATCAGATTAAGCGTGGAAAGAACATTTATTGCGCCTCCACCCCTTCACTTCCCCTTCCCTTTCGCATTCTTCCTCAGTGTGAGGAGAGTCCATCATCTTGTATCATAACACTTAAGTAATTATTCGTCTTTCGTTACGCCGCCGAGCGTAGATAAAATATATATTTATGGGCCAAGTCGGGATCCTCGTTGCTATGTATAATAAATGAATACATCCGTAATACTAATCAATTTACTGTAATTTACTGTAAAGTAATGATATGCTGATACTCTTTTAAGCTGTACATGTTCAATATCTTTTCAATATAAATTTGCTGTAATTCCGATGCAACACGGCTAGGATATATTCTCTCTCTTTATCGTTTCAAAATGATCATTATCTATACTCCATCACTGACCAATGACTACAGAATAATCTAGAGGGCGTGGGGGTCCTCGGGAACCTGGGTCTTCGCCAACTTTCTAGTCTCCTTCGATACGTAGTCAGCGGGAACCTGAAATGATCGAATGTTTGCGTGAACTTTTCTGTACTATATTTTCAACAATTGGCATTTAAAAGGTTATTTTCCCGCTTCATGAGTATTTGGGTAATGGTAGGTGTTTGGCTTCGACATACTTCGTAAATGTTACAACGAATGTAGATTTTTCAGCGCACTATGATTATTCGGAATTATTGAGTTGCAAACTGCGACAAGTCTATTCGGATTCAAATACTCTATCGAAAGATGCACTGACGAGGTATCCGACGATGTAACGACGGCCGATCATCTCTCCCACGAAGAACCAGAAGACAACCTCGAGGGCAACGGCGGTGTACATCATCGCTTCCTGTTTGGAGGAAACTAATTATTGAATATCGATTAACTACTGCCATAGAACATTAGGCTACAGTAACAGGTAATCACTAATCATAAGTTTGACTCACGCTAACGGTGAGGTTCTTGTACTGTCCCGACTGGATGGTCTGCACGACCTGAAATAAAAAATTCAAAACTGATATCAAAGAAGTTGGATTAAACGATGTGAGTATTAGCATGTAAGCACCATATCGCGCTATCAGATACGCGTTGTCAAAATTTTGCAGCGAAAGTCTAACGAACCTTGTTGAAGTCGGCCTTGATGGCGGGCCACTGGGCCTGAGTGGGAGGAGCAAGCTCGTTCTTGAAGACGCCCTGCAATAAAAACAACATTAGGTACCGAATTTTAGCAGCATGATAATCAAAATCGAAAAAAGATCTTGTTGAATCAATTATTAGCGCATGTTCAATCAAATATAGATGAATTTGAATTTCAATTTTGACGATAATTGGCAAGAATCAGTAAAAGTAAATTCAATATTATAATATATCCAATTCTTGGAACATTTTCATTCGAATTTCGACAAAATATTAAGTGAAATTTGAATTCTGACCTTGAGGAGCTGTGCGCGACGAGGCCACTGGGCAGCCTGGTGTCTGTAGAGGGCGCCAGTGAGGTTGGCGATCTTCTCGAGCATGTTCATCTTGCGAGCGGCCATCTTTACCTGAGGAAAGAGATCTAATAGCAATTGATGATGATATTCGAAGCCATTGCGTGAAAAAACGTGCGCACTTTCGACGAACAAGTAGCATTTTGTGAACAACGGGTACGGAAGTTAAACAAACGTTGAACATTGTGAATTAGATGAGTGAAAAATGTAAAATAAAATCGATGTTAGTTCGAGAACGCGTTTGCGCAACGCATCCGCGACGCAAGACATCTTGTTCCCTCATTGTTCTAAAGGCTGCCACTAATCTGGATACAATTGGATGGCAAGAACCATCTTGTGATAAGTTTGAACCAATCAATAATGTAGTTTTGAAGTCGCTTAAAGTTGAGGCAGGGGAGGGAGTGAAGGCATGGCTGTTTCTACCGTTCTAAGGCGAATCCGTTCGAGAATTCATGACAACCAGTAAAAATATGACCACTGTGATTTGCACTTCTTGGTATTTATTTACTATTTTAAAAAGCATATTTATAACAATTAATTGCTTAATACACCGCAAACATTGAAAATGCACTGTTTCCTAATCAGCAATGTGAACCTTGTCTTACACAACGTCCTGGTACGTGCAGTGCCTTCTACTGCGCGGACCATCATCAGCGCACAACGCTGGTGAATGCATGGGAGTGCATTGGTTTTAAGAGATTTCATTTCATCTTTTCAACATCGTCCCTCACGAAATGTCACATGTAAATTGCTGTCCACTTCCAGCGCATAGCATAGGAATAGCCGACTCAAAATAATGTAATAGCAGCTGGAAGAAGAATTAGTACAGAATTGGTTACTCTTTCTCATTCAGCACGAACCATTCATTTTGATCGAGCGCACATTCTCGCATTGGAACTTATACGAGGAATGAAACAAGAATTCATGAATATTCGCCGAGTTGAGAAACGTGAAAGGATCGAGTTCGACGGTGCGGTTCTCAAAAAAAAGAGATATCGTCAAGAAAATGCTGTCCTCATATAATAGTTTTAATGTGAATTGAATGTTCAGCCAGAAGGGAGAGATTCGAATATTACTTCATTGATCTTTTCATCGTAGATCAATGGATCAATCCCTCTGGCCTTCCCCACACTTCCTCCCATACCTCTCGTGGATTCCGTCCATTTACAGTCTGTGGAATGCGTGAGCTCGGAAGCACCCATAGATTTCATGTTAGCATATAACCCCGAGAAGCTCGATATAGACCATTAGCGACAGTGATGTCTCTTCCCTCCGCTTTCTCTTATCCCATCAACTGCCATTCTATGGTGTGGATCACTCCTATTCCCATCCCTTCATCGGATTCATTCTTCCCCTACTTCTTCTCTCCTCATCATCTGATGCCTTTCTCTTCTCAATTCATGGAAGACATCGATCATTAATCAGTGAATGAGATTCTCAAAGCCTTCGCCGTCCTTCAATTTGACCATCCTCATATTCGATTCCCTCCGGATGAAGAATGCACTATCAAAGTAAGTTCCATTACACTCCTAGCAATCCATGTGATGATCTATGCCCAAATAAATAGGCAGTATTCAACTGTAATTACAACAGGGAATGGAAGCAAAGGCGATTCGGGAGGAGCACTCGGAGATTTTCTACGGAGACCGCCACGAAATTGATCGTCAGCTTCGTTCCTCTTCTTCCTCCTCTCCATCATCTTCTTCATCCCAATGCTCAACTTCCATTGATCCCGTCGCCAAATGGATTGCCACTAATGATATCGGTCTGTTTTTACATCTGCACAGCTTTCATATTCATACATATGTGTTCAAATGAATGATTTCAGAAAAGAAGGAAGAAGAAGAATCTCTATGCGAGGCTGCTATCTTTCAATTCCCCATCTTCAAAGGATGGATTGCATGAAGAAGATCAACGAGATGATAGATTTGATTTTCAAAATGTTGCTTCTTTTTTGTAATGTATATAACAAACCTCAATTGTCCAAATACATTTTCAACGTTTTGCATCTTGTCTTATCTTCAATAAATCCAATCTCGATATGAAGAAATGTGCAACTCGTACTATGCGGATCTAGACTATCTAAATTTCTCAAAGTGGGATAGCGACGTATTAACGGCATGGTGCAGACATCGTTAAATTTTAATGTTTCGTCTCAAAACTAAACAAGTCATTATCAAAACTATTCAATATCCAAATTTCGGCTGATATTCATTGAGAAAATTCAAAATTCGACCTTGCGTGGAGATTCCGCCATTAGAGCACGTATTGGGGACGACAACCTGACAAATTGGAAGCGACCGAGAGGAAAAAGAGAGAGAGGAGAGAATAGTCAGGGAGTGGACTGAACTTCCGCCAATGCAACATTGGGCTTTCATCGCTGTCTTTCTAACAGCTATCAACTGTGATCCTCTAAGAATCTGTGAGAGATCTGCCATATTATTACTAGCAATCAAAACTATGCAATGTTTTTGGTTGTCAAATAATAAATGATTAATTTTAACCTTAGGGAAGCTTAAAAATACGCCATTTACTTAGCAGGTGTTCTCTATGACAACGAGTACGAATCGCATATCGTGGATGCGATCGAAGGCATCGTCGCCTCTCTTCCCCTTCTCCCCTCTACTTCCGAGTGCCAAGACGTCCAAACGAGTCTCGTCTCCATCTCGGCCAGTGACGCATACTCATTGCGACAGCATGGTAAACGATGAGAACAATTACATCAAAATAGCCTCTTGCAGTCATGAACTTCAAACGCGCCGATATCCAAGTAGTGATCGGCCCGGGGGATCCAGAGTTAGGAATGATCGTGAATGAGTTGTGCGAAGAACTCGGTCTCGTCTACATTTACAGCTACTTGAAGATGGGCTGGAAAAGCAGTCAAGTAAGAGTTTTATGTGTTCGAGTATCAGTCGATGTTCGAGAAGCGTCGCTCGTTCGGTCTCTTTCCATCTGAAGGTTATATCAAGCAGATCGAGGTGCTACTGGCAGATTGGCAGTGGAAATCATTCGCTATCGTCGTTGAGGAAAACAGAGGCCAGTTTCTCAATTAATACTGGTCATCGACCACACAGATTATTTTCGCTTCAAAAAGGGTTTCATCTTATTTAGTGTTCTTAGAAACCATTGAATTAGTCTATCGCAGATGTTGATTATCTGCTGCCGATTCTGAATCGGAAAAGTCGCCTTTCGTCTCCAGTTGTGATTCGAGCACGGATCGACGATGCTCAAGGGATGATGAGGGCGGCAAGGGAAGTGAAGAGCTACTGCGACAATACCATGTGCTGGAACGGAACGAACAAGGTTGAACCAAGATTAGAGGAATGATTCGTGATGATTCTAGTGGAGTCAATGTTACAGGCGCTGGTGATGATGAGTGCCGAGAACACGGTGAGGTTTCTGGAGGAATCACTCAAGCTCGGGATGATCAGCCGCCAGAACTGGTTCATCGTCACTTCTCTGGTATTCTGCCATCCTTTGAAAATCTGTAATTGGGAATTTTGTAGGATAACGTTCTGGATCATCTGGACGCATTCCATCACAATTCCTTCCGACTCTCTCTTCCCGCACTTGAGACTCAGTTCGAGTGGAGTCGATCTACGACCACTCCCACTCACAAAATCTATGAGGAATTGTATGCTTCATGGAGGCGAAAATACCGCGATATCAGACACACGAAGGTGGGAAATCAAAGGTAGGAAACAAGCAAAAATTGTAGTTTCAGTTGTCGTACAGCCTCGCTGCTGATAGTGCCCTTCTCGCGTGCCATCTACACACAAAAACGAATATGACGAGGCATGGAAGCGATGAACAACCTGAATTGGTTTGTGAGAGGGATTTCGAGAAAATAAAGTGTCAAGTGAAACGCTATAGTATATTTTACCTGACTCTCTTTATGAACCAATATTTAATTCATTTCGGCTGGTCAAATATTTCTTCGCCCCCTCATCTTTATTCAATCGCCTTTGGGGTCAATGTGCAAGCAAATTCGAGATACTGGGAAAGCAATGAAAAACAGCATAATGCACTGGAGATATCGGCTCACAATCCGTAAACGATTTCCATATTTCTCAGAGAAATGGCGTCGACAAGAAACATTTTGAGCTGATCTTTCCTTATCACAACCGTTTGCAGTTCTTTCGAGGTCTGTCTGGACCAATTCGATTCATGGGAAGCGAGCAGAGGGTGGATGCAAATATTCCCATGTACGAGTTGGGAACACACGGAGAATCGCTCAAGGTGCCCACCAACCTCTGAAATGGAAGTACCTGGTCCATCATCACAGATAGGCACGTTTTCCATCGAGAGGGGCAGTTCAACTCTCTCCGTTCACACGAATGACATGCCCGGCTCGCACGCGTTCGAGTCCCTGCATGAACAGCAGGTTCGACAACATCTTACGTATTATTCTCATTCGATGTTTGTAGAGGAAGGTGGTCAAAGTTACGACTATCGCCGAGCGACCCTATGTAATGGAGAAGACTTTGCCCGATGGAACTGTGCGATGCCCAGAATTCATCGGTTGTATTTCGTAGTTCAGGTGGATGGCTACGAGGGATTCTGCATTGATCTGCTCGACAAACTCTCTGCGCATCTCGGTTTCGAGTACGAACTAAGCATCGTCCGAGATGCAAAGTATGGCAGTCAGAAGGGAAATTCGACCGAGTGGGATGGAATGATCGGAGAACTTCTCAGTGGGGCGAGTGGCCTCAGTTGTACCATCATCACAGCGAGTTCAGAATGCAGACATCGCCGTCGCTCCCATTACCGTCACAGCTCGTCGTCTCGAAGTAAGCATATTTAAATTGCAATTCTTAATTAACCAATTAATTAATCTATGCAGGTGGTCGACTTCACGGACCCCTTCCTCCAGCTGGGAATCTCGATGCTCATGCGCACTCCAGACAACAAGGCAACGGCCTCCATCACGAGTTTCATGTGGCCACTCTCTCCTCGGTAATTAGTGAGATAGGCACGATCGGAATGGGCAACGCCTCTCATTCCTCCGATGGTTGTAGTCTGAGGAGAAGGATGACGACGGTGGTGTCTCATCACAACACGACGTCGTCTTAGTCGATACGTCACTCAAGACGCGCGAGAAAGTGAAAGGAAGAGGGGCTGATAGACACATTACGAGGTGCTAACGCAACGAAAATCGGCGCGCGCGAGTGGTGACAGAGAGAGCCGCGTTATCTGGAAGACCCGTGCAGTGAACTGTCGTGATGACGCAAATTAACGACCTTGTAGTGTTGCGATGATACACGGAAACGAGCAGTTTTAACGAGTACGGGTTTGATCTCGGCGGATTAATCTTTGATCTCACAGGGTATGGATGTACTCGGCAATCGGGACGATTCTCACGGCGTTCGTCATCACCCTCATCGCAGTGCTCAGTCCACGAGAATCACCAGAGCAATTCAATATTAAGGTCGACAAAAAATTCTACCACATATAATTCGAAAGTGAGACGAATGTGTATCCGAACTCAGGTTTAGTATCATACGAGATGTGTATCCGAACTCAGGTTTAGTATCATACATGACAATACAATGATGAGTAGTTCGGGTCAACACCCGAAGTACTGCAACTACAAATAAGCATGTGGTTGTAGATGATCAATTTCTTATTTCAGAACAGTTTCTGGTATCTGATGTGCATTCTGCTGCGGGCTGGGAGCGGCTTCAACTGCCAGTCATCTGCTTCTCGCATTGCATCCTCTGTCTGGTGGACGTTCTCCCTCGTGCTCATCGCCCAGTACACGGCCAACTTCGCCGCCGTCCTCACCGTCGACAGGAAGAGCATGCCATTCAATGTATGCTTATTTACCAGAAACGGCCGAAAAAATCTTGAATATAATCTTCGTGTCATAATCATTCATGCATTGAGTATGTTAACGAAAATAAGTGACTGTTCTCCCATTGGTGAAGCATCTTACTCATCAGAATTCATAACTCAAAATGAAAGTTGTGAATCGATCTTCACAATTCATCTTTCCAATTCTGATCGTGATTCATGCATCTGATTCGAATGTCCATCATCTGCCACGTGGTCTACTAGTAATAGCTCGCACTTCATCTTACGACCTATTACGTCGTGGTCCTCTCTATCAGACAGCTCGCTATCTTTATATACCCTCCTCTCACTATCGACCATATGCGCTCGATGGTCGAGCGGGGGAGAGATAGAGACTGATAAGATAATCACGATCGCCAGGGTGTGGCCGATGATGAATGAGGAAGCTCCTTGCAGTCATTCGAGGAGTTGGGAAACCAGACCGAGTACTCCTTCGGATCCATCTATGGAGGATCCACCATGCAATTCTTCCAGGTAGTCTTGCACTTTGAAAGAGTACAATATTGCCGTAATCAGTATTCTCGTCTCGAGACGTTCAAGCGAATCTGGGAGGGGATGGAAAACGCGACGCCGTCCTCCTTCGTCGAATCCAACGACCAGGGCGTCCAGCGAGTTCTGGACGAGAAGTTCGTCTCATTTGCCTATTCTCCCTCAACTGTTCCTTGAGATACGTGTTCCTGATGGAATCGGCGTCTCTCGAGTACGAAGTCACACAGAACTGCAATCTGACTCGAGTGGGGAATATCGTGCTGGGCTCGAACGGATACAGCATCGCACTACCCAAAGGCAATGAATGATATACTCATCCCTTTGTGATACCGAGAAAGGAGACGAAAACAATCCACCACTCCACTCTCGCGATGTGCGCACTGGTCGAGAATAGCCTAAGTGGAGCGGAAATGGGAGAGAGAAATGGGAGGGGAAGGGAAGGGAGGGGAGGGGGAATGGACTACTCGTCATTCATTCATGTTTGACTGGCTGAGTCACGGGTGTTCGTCTATGAACTGCATGCGTCGATTGGTGAGGTCGTTGCAGGTTCTCGATTGAGGGAGAGACTCACTAGACAGATCCTAGACTTCAACGAGAAGGGAATCATGATGATGCTGAAGAACAACTGGTGGAAGAGCAGCGAGCAAACAGAGTGAGTGCAACTCCCTCCATTCTACCTTTGATCTACCACAATGATCAATTAGTCCATCCCAGTACTTTCCTAATCAGCTGTGTGTCCAAGACATCACTCCACATTTCACCGCGTCCTCTTGGAGTAAACAGTGCCTCCCTGCAGGTGTAATCCCCTCCCCTCCACTGTCCAGTCAGTCAAGATCATCTCCACTTTCCTTGCGTCAGCACTCAAGGCACTCAAAAACTTTTGCTTTGGTATCTTCCGATTGACGGAGGAATCGCTATCTGGTGATCACGCGAATCCCCGTTTATCGCCCCCCTTCACAAGCCATTTGAAGCCGCAGCAAAAAGAGCGCCGATCCCTTCAGGTCTTATCTCCTTGCCTATTCTGTATTGACACCACGGTCGTATTGTCACAACCAGCACACTAGTCTCGCTTAATGGCCCCCTGTCCCCCCTTAACGACGCAGAGATTGGAGCGAGCAGAGCAGTGATTTGATTGGAGGGAAGGGGGTTAGATGATAGATAGTGATAGTGTGGATAGAGACCACCATGAGAAGGAAGTGAGTGTAGATTGACGGCGAGGGAGGATGATAAGAAAGGAAGGGAGGAGTGATGGGGGGCTACTGGAAGAGCGAACCACACGGCGTCAAAACAGTCGAATCATCACTCGTTGGAACCAAACAATCAATCAGATCTCCCACGTGACATTCGGGAAAAGGCACACATACACATTGCACATCTTATTGCGTCTTCCAACAAGAGATGGTATAGGGTACCGTTGAACAGGAATGCCGTTCATTTTTTCTGCAAATGCCAGCGACTGGGAAATACTGAAATGTGAATGGTCACGTCTCTGGTATTCCTACAATAGAAAGACATTAATCATAACGATTTCTCGTATTTCCCAATTTCACTCCTACAGTATCCCCATTCAGGGAGTGTGCAAACGGGCAGAAGACGGCGGGCGAGGAAACGAATGGAGGAGCACTTGGATTCGAGAATACTCTCGGTCTCTTCGTCCTTCTCGTCGCTGGATTGGCCATCTCAATGATCGTGGCCCTGATTGAGAAAGCAGCCTTTACCCTCACTGTTTTGCGGAGTGAGGGACGAGTCACCCCCGTGCTACGATGAACTCTCCCTGTCTATCCCCCCCCCCCCCCCGCTAGATCTCAACTGATCCCCATGATGAAATAGTCCATTCCCAATCCCAGATCTCATCCTCGATAAAGATCTCTCCATGACAAAGCGTGATTACTGCTTGCTAACCGATTACTCAGAAGCCAGCCGATGTTATGCAATCAAAACATGTATGTTCTTAGTCTATCATCCCAACAGTTCAAACTGTTCTTCTCCCCTCTTCCCCCCACTCTTCACCTCTGCTCTCTCCTCCCGTTCCCCGCTATCTCTCTCCTATCGCTTGACTCCTCCCCTCCCTTCAACACCGCCCATCATCCCGTCCCTTCCTTCCCAATATAAAGGCCAAGCCGTCGCTTCTCAAGTGTCTTCTGAAGGCTCTTCATTTGATTGATCCATTCAGTCTACTCATTTCTCATTCATCATGGTGAGCATCGCTCCCAAGTGGAAGGTCAGTCACACTTTCCATCCCTCCCTTCATACACGTTGCTATTCCGATTGATTCATCTTTCGCTTTCCTCTTTCTTGCATTAAACCGTTCTCATCTAGCCCGTTGGCACTCGCCCCGTATACGAAGTTGTGCCCTTCTACCCCTCCGATCTCTTCGACAAGCACGTCCTTCCCTCCAGGAGGAAGGATGACGGACTGCCCGAAAACCTCACCTGGTATGCAAACCAGTTCGTCGCTATTTCCGTTCCCTTAGTCAGAGCAGGCTGATCTTGGTTGATCTCCCATCGTATTAGTTGATGATAGGGGAGAAAGCGAACAGCAGGGAGTGGAGGTGACTCAGCTAATAGTGGTGGAGTAAAACAGATGATTCAGCATGAGAACTAGTGTACCGGGAAACGAATTTGCGCATGGGAAGCAGATTACATATCGAGTTCTCTCTATGAGCGGCAGTTTTCACGTGTCTTATCCTTCTCAACATCGACCAATTACTTTCAGGTTCGGTGCGCAAATCGCCGGTCACAAGACGCAGGTCAAAGATGGCAAGCAGCAATTGGGTTAGTGTATAGTCTCTGAACTCCTGTTACGGTATCCAACTCGCAGGATTCATCAAGGATCTGGATTTCCCCGAACGCATTTTGAAGCCCGTGATGAACGATAAACGAGGGAAGATTGAGGTGTGTGTGTGTTTGTTTGTTTGATCTGCGAAAACAATAAAGTGTTATGATAACGGGGTTTTGTTTTGCAGAAGACGTTCTACAGTTCGATCTTCGCCTCTTCCTCTCCTCTTCTCGCTCCTTATCGCCATCTGCTGCCTCAGTTCCACGGCGTGCGCGAACTCTCGTACAAGGGAACGAGTGAGTAGACACTGATATTATATCGAACACACTATTCCCGTACCATCTACTACTGTTGACAACATTAAATTCATCTCGAAATAGAGCTGTTATCTTATCGAATCAAATATACTATTATCGTAACTCTATTAACAGAGTCGCTACGGATCTCCCGAAATAACTCACCCTTTTTAGCGCACGAACTTCTGGACATGGAGGACATCTCTGAGTATTTCGTCCTTCCCGCCGTCATCGACATCAAAGTCGGGCAGCGAACCTTCGGCCCCGACGCTAACGAAGAAAAGAGAAGGAAGGAAATGGAGAAGTACCCCCAGCAGGTGAGCATCTTTCCTTCGTCGTCCGCACAATTCCCTCTTTCCCGTAGAAACGAAATCGCATTAGCCCAGTATATTTCGCAATGCACAGTTATTGGTACGTATCTTGTACAGAAGTAATTTTTTCAGGAGGAAATCGGCTTCCGAATTCTGGGGTACAAGATCGAGAGCGGAGAGACGATGAAGGTGGCGTCGAGGGACAGAGAGTACTGTCTCACGTTGAGGACAGACGAAATCGAAGCTGGTGAGCTATTGTATTTTGCAATTTGAACATTTTACTGTGAACTCGCAAAAAAAGAAACATTGTCGTTCAATTGCTGAAAATTCATGTAGATGTGAACTTCTGCAATTTCAGCCCTTCGCGAGTTTCTCTCCTTCCGCGGTTCCGACGTCCACGTGATCATTGACGAGCTCCTCGATCAACTGGAAGTGGTTCGGAAAGCAGCCTCCCTCGGGGTCTACCACATATTCTCATCCTCGCTACTAATTGCTTACGAAGCAGATCGGGAAGCCGCCCCTCGCGCAGAGATTAGGTTGGTGACAATTATATTTTTGGGTTAATAAAATCAACATGGAACAACTATGCAAAACTCGTTGTGAATGTATGCATAATGGTTTCTCTCTGCAGATGGATCGACTTCTCTCACGTTTTCCCTGGCAATGGCCAACCCGACGTCAACTTCCTCTTCGGCGTCGATCGATTGGTGCAATTACTCAAGTCCATCCGATTGGATCTGCGTTGAAGTAGATCCATTGCATCCCATTCTTGTCTTATATCTTCTCTCCATCCATGATCTCTACATAATTGCTTTCCCCGTTGGGTTTATTGCTTTACTCGCCAATGCCTTCTTTCATCTCGCCCTTCCATTGTACATTCTCGACCCCGCATATCCTATGACTGTCAGCAGAGTGCATATTAATTGTAATCGAGTGCAAGAGACGAGTTTCTACTATAAATTAGCCGCTATGCGGCGTCTAAGCATGAAATGTTACCATTTTTTACATGTCAGATGTGCTCAAATAGTCAATGGAAGCTTCGAACCACCCACCTTGCGATCTCATGTTATGTGCTCGAACGACCACCACTGAACGTCGTGTCCTCTTGCCCGTCGTTCTCATGGTTTAGTCTTCGGGGATCCGGCCATGCCGCTCTTTACACGAGCGTCGTACCTCATTATATTCATTCTTTCTCTGCTGATTCTTTCTCTGCCCGAGAATAGTCTCATTCCATGCCCCTCCCTCCTCTTTCTCTCTGTACTCTAACGTCAATCTGCAGCCCCTTCGACTCTCACGTCTTCTCATCAACGACGAGTGGCGCCCTTTCTTCCTCTTCCTCCTACTCCATTTCACCCCAGAAAGAACAACTCAACAATCATCAACCCTCTCTCTTTCTAGTCCCTTCAGAAAGGACATCGTGAGTAGCACAGGTGTTACTTGGATACGAGGGTCTGGTCACCTTCCCTTCCTTCCCTCTATTCCCCTCTCGCTTCCTCTCCCCTTCCTCCCTCTCCCTCTCTCACTTTTCCTTACCTCAAATCGGTCCTAGTAGGCTAAGCGAGTCTCTTCGATTGACCTGAGGACGAACCATCGTTATCTCCGCATATCGTCGTTCTCATTTTTTGTGTTGACTACCTTTCAATTTGACAGTTTTTTTTAAATTTCATCCTTCTATTGATTGTGACGAGATTTTTAATGTTGAAAATGCTTCACTAGGCTAATTAATGAATAGCGGGTAATGCAAATACATCTCAGCAATGACCTCGGGAGTATAGAATTCGTAAATCTCGGGACTTGAGCAAATAAAAATGACCGAATCATTATCGTCCAATTCTTCGATAAAAATACTCACTATTACCTCATGAAATCAAACTTGTATTCGTGACTAGAGTGCGGATAGGAAGAGGAAGAGGAAGACTCTGCCGCTCTTTCGAGGGAGAGAGCGAGGAATGAGGAAGAGCGAGGGGAAAGTGCAAAGTCTTCCGGAAGAGCAAGGCCAGGAAAAATGCTGTTTTAGAGCGTTTTTCGAACGGATTTTAAGTCATTTTATGAAGAACTAGTTTAACTATGGTATTAGGATACGGCAAGATGCATTTGCATGAAATTTTGACTTGATTTTCACCATAGCAAGTTTTACAAGACTGGTCTTCCGGAAGCCTTTCCCCACCCTCTCATTCTTCCGGAAGAGAAAATATCACGCCTATCACCAGAAAATCGAGCTGAATTTGACATGCATGGGAATGGAGGAAAATTGTGAATTGAGTTCTAACCGGTTTTGGTCATCCTAAGGCATGCCTGAGTGACCCCCGAAGTCTTATTGTGCAGACTTCTTTTTGGAGCTTCCTACACCGGGTCGCATTTCGGCATCACTCACTTCAAGGGCCGATTTCTCGAAAACGGTGAACGATTGAGCAAAATTGACTTCTGAGTGACCCCGACTCATTTTTTGAGCTCTATCGATCTATCTAAACCAATTTCTCTGAATCCGATTTTTAACAGTGGTACACTTCAGGGAATTTTTCTCAAAAATGTAGGTGCACATGCAGCTCAAATTTTCTGATTGAATGCAGCTCAGCGAGAGCTTTCAAATGAGTGGTTTGCTAAGAAAATACGGACACGGTGGTGAGAGTTTCGCCCCTTTTACGTTTTTCGATAATTTGAAGGCACTCAATCCTCGCCACACCGCGCGTTTTTGAGAGTGCAGAGTGAAATTATCCCATTGTCCCTCACTCCCCCCATTGTTCTCATTCCTCCTTCATTCCAAAAATACGTGCGGTGTGCGAGGAATGAGTGCCTTCAAATTATCGAAAAACGTAAAAGGGGCGAAACTCTCACCACCGTGTCCGTATTTTCTTAGCAAACCACTTATTTGAAAGCTCTCGCTGAGCTGCATTCACTTAGAAAATTTGAGCTGCATGTGCACCTACATTTTTGAGAAAAATGCCCTGAAGTGTACCACTGTTCAAAATCGGATTCAGAAAAACTGGTTTAGATAGATCGATAGAGCTCAAAAAATGAGTCGGGGTCACTCAGAGGTCAACTTTGCTCAATCTATCAGCGTTTTCGAGAAATCGGCCCTTGAAGTGAGTAATGCCGAATTGCGACCCGGTGTAGGAAGCTCCAAAATGAAGTCTGCACAATAAGACTTCGGGGGTCACTCAGGCATGCCTTAGGATGACCAAAACCGGTCAGAACCAATTTCACCATTCCCACGCCCAGCTCGATTCTCTCATGAGAGGCGTGATATCATTCCTCATATCAGAGGGTATCGAGGGCACATGTGTAGAAGAGGTGAGGCGATGAACTGAAGCTGAAGGAAACGGACGTTCGACAGCATATTTTCTCCCTCATTTCGCAGTCGCTCGTCTTATTGGAAACTTTCCATATTTGCAACTTACAAATATTTTATAGGAAGTCAGTTCAATATTTTATGTTATATTAATGTGCTTTTAGTGCCTGCCTCATCGTTCGTGGTGCGTGAAGTTATGAAACACCTGATGAAGGGGAAGAATCCCGTGATGACGTCAGTCGTCGATCGATCCCCCCCCCCATCGCAGCATCGACTCAGTCCAACAGTCGAACAACCGGTGAGGACAAGTTTACGTCTATTTGATTACGGTTGCTCAGTCGCCGCCGGCGTGGGCAACTATGATGTACGCCCATCTCCATCGATGAGAATCCATTGAAGACCAGCACTCCCAAGTACTCACCAGCCATCAAGAAGGTTTGCGACTGTGGAAATTCACGGATTCTTACTTGTATTTCCTTATCTCTCTATCTATAATATATCCCAAAAATGTCTAGTATAACTCTCATAAAATGATAAGTAATAATTGGAAAGATGTAAAAATATATTAGAGGAAACCTAAAGTATGTTGTTCTTCTAGTGAAAGAGAAATGAGCGGAAAAATGAGAATACTTGGATGCCCTTCCTTACGCGCACTCGGGATTCCTCTTCAAGAAGGGAGCCACCTTCAAGTTCTAAAAGCAGCGATGGTTCGCATTCGATCAAAGAGGCATCAGTGTACGATTACATTTCGCCCAATATCTAGACTTCGTATACTTTGTTCTGTCTAATTGAGGAAAGCACACTAAATGATGTGAATGGTTTTTGGATAATTCGGGAACGCCGATTGAATTTTAGTTGCACCACAATTGTCGTACAGATGTACATTACGTAATTCTCTCAGATGCTCTACTACGATTCTCCGCAAGATCCCGTGGTGAAGGGCGAGATCGAACTGATGGATCTCGAGTCTATCGACATCATCGCCAAAGCTGGCTTCCAGAAGAAGGGAGCTGCTGTGCTGGAGGTACGATAGAAGGAGGAGGGTGTACCATGAGCATGCCAGTAAATTTGGGGATGGGTGATTCGATATGGGAAGGGTCCATTAACTCGATCTCGATACAGCATGTGTAACAATGTCTCAACCCATGCAATTTGGATAGAGTATGTGCAATTATCGATCTATTGCAGATCCGTACCTCTCGACGGCGTACTCTCTCATGACGAATTCCGTGGTCGAAGCAGAACAATGGCGAGTGAAGATAGCAGCGGTTGTTTGAGACTATGTGAGAACCTTCATCCTACCATTCCCCCCCCCCCTCGTACTCCTCGTTTATTCACCCTAATAAGTTGAACTATTTTTCTTACTAATTTAGTAATATTTGCTACTCGAGCTTACTATTCCACATAGAGATTGTTTAATTTCCAGAGATATAGAGATTATTATATCAGGTTGATTCATAAGTTTTTTCCAATTTTTACTTTTAACTGTTTCACGTATTCTGGTCTTTGGTCCTAATTGATTATTATTTTGACCTTTACATATTATTAGTGCATGGATGCTCTCTTTAGCGCAATTTAGTCCAGACCTCATGAGTTCGCCTAGTGCTCATATTGTGAAGTCAAAGTAGCCGTGACTACGAATGTAGCTGAGACTTTCTCAAATGAGATCTTTCCAGTGAACCGTGATTGGGCACAATAATCAACACTATCGTGAAGTGTGATGAACGTACATCACAATAACACATGTGATTCGGATTTGGCACAAGAGACCTGTTCACATAAGGTGCAAATTTCAGAGTTGTGTTCAGATCGCCATCACCAAAATAAGTTTCGTTTAGTGCGCATCCGTACACATTGGCCTATCGAAACCAAACTTAGCCCATCATAAAGCTTCCTACACGAGGGGCTTATATTTGCTTTATGGTGGGCTTTCATCATTACAACCAAAAGTTACAGTTATCAACACCTGTATGATGAAATGCGCACATCGAAATCAGTGTACTTCAAAGCTTCCTGATTAGATGACAGATGGAGATCCCACATTTTTGTGTTTATCAGCATCAGCTACCCTCGAACTATCCCTCAATAGGTTCACATAGTTATGGGATTCCTGGGAATTCAGAAATTATATTATAAAAATAATCAATAATAGTCAAAATTTTGATCGTTGAGGTAAATATTCGGATTTTTCGAAAAATTTCATTTTTGAAAAGGGGATCACGCGAGGTCTCAAATTTCACGAATGGAAAAATTACCCCATCAAGTAAGATTATAGCGCCCCTATACACAAGTCAGTCACTACACCGCAAAAGGCAGGAAATATGTCAACTCAAGAGTAATTTATTTTATACGTCGCTTATTTCCTATTCTATAAAGCTGGGTTTTAATGTGCTAACACCGCTTTCAACCAATTTTTTGAAAGAGCATTCAAGGGTCATCTCAATAATGTATGTGAAGATGTCCAGTCTATTTTCCCTGCAAAGACACAGCGAGCCCAACTCTTTCAAAATTTTCTTGAAAAATTCGTTCGTGGTAAACGTTCGATTTCTTACATGATTCAAAAGCACGACACAATTCGAACGTGTGATAATAAGTTTGAACTATACCCCTGCATTATGCTACGGATTTGAACTGAACGGATTTGAAGGACACTTTTTAGGTGACTTTGAATTGCACCTCCAAAATTGGAAAAAACTTATGAATCAACCTAATATTTATCGGTTCCCTATTATATTTAGAAACGATTGCTTTCGCCACTGGTTCCCCACTGTGTAACTTTGTGTTTCCGTCCCTCAATCTGCCTACGCTCATCCTTCTCAACTCTCGAATCTCGTTTACTTGTATTACTACAACGCAGTCTCTGCCATACTGTAGCTCTGTATTTAACAACCCAAATATTGATCTTGTACCCGGCCAATAATCGCATTTAGCCCATATTTATCGAGTTTCGCAATTTAGTTGTCATGAAGTCCCATTTGTGTGCTTGCAAGCGAACTTATTCCACCCCCAAATCGGTTAGTCCCAATCAATCCCTCTCTACGCAATCGTGACAAATTCATACTAAATGCCCGATAAAGTGATGACGTCCTTACATTGATCGTTTTTCTAATTCAAATCTCAAATGAGTTCGGAAGGGATCTCGTGCGTTTGCATTTCGAAGATCACAGGTCTATCAATTTTAGACACGAGGCAAACTGCAGCATGTATACATATTCCCCATTTTCCAGTCATGTATGAGTAAAAATATTTTTGGTGATTGATGATGCGGGCAAGGAAAGAGATAGGTATTTGTGACTGGCTAAAATCACAAATCCCTATGTCTTTCCTTGCCCGCATCATCGATGGGAAGCTAAGGTACTTCTCTTTGTTAAATGTTTCAACGAACTCATTAATTCAGTGAGGGAAACTGCTTACTTTGCACCCTAGATCCTCACTCAAGTAGGAATAAATCAGTATTGTTAGCAGGTGCATCCATTGGTAGTCCATATAAGAGAATAGAAATGAAGCTGGTGGATATAACGCTCATTTCTGAAATATGTGTTACTCTTGGTCCCCCACTTAAATGGGAACTTGGGCGAAGGGTTCTTCTTAGGTCGACGAGGGTTCTCTCTTTTGGATTTTCGTGGTCAGTTCCCCGTTCTGCCAAATCGAGGAAGTAAAGCAATAAATCGTACCGAGTTGAGAGAGAAAGAGAGGAAGAACGGAGGGAGATCCCAATATCCGTTCCCCCCTTTCGTCAATTGAGAAAAAGGGAAGAGACCAGCCCATTGTTGGGTGGAAAAAGTGCTAGGGAGGAGATCGTTTCCCTTCGCGCCTCTTTCGTTTATCGTGGAGGCCATCAATGAGAAGGCCAGAGATTTGATAATAGGTTCAAAATGGCTGATCACACGACACAAAAGAGATTCAGCTCCCATCAAGTAGAATCCAAAGGAAAAAAGAAAAGGGATCATGAAATGCGGATGCAAACCACCTAAACGTTTATAGCTAAAATGGAACATCTAGTTTTATATTTATTTAATCTCACGATAATTGATAATATTTTGAGATAATATGATAAATTTGACACAAAAATGCCCCTGAATCTACCCGTAGTATCCTCTCCTTTTCCCATTAATGGACTCTTAATGGCAGGGAAATCCTATCTCTAAATGCACACGAACAATCCCATTCTCATCCCATTTCAGAGGCAAGATTGGCTACATACTCCCTCCCTTCGTGCAGGCCCTCTTTCAAACTATTAGGTTGGAACAAAAGTTTTGCACGATTTCGGCCATGAAGTTTGAAATTGCTTAAAAGGCTTCACTTTAATCGGGTCGATCTAACCGGATAGCATATATTTAGGGACTATTTGTAAAATATATCCGCTACTTCGAATCGAATCCTACTCTGAGGGTTTGCGAAAAAAATCAGGTTTCGTTAAATGTGAAATTTTTGAGCGACATGGACGTTTGTTTACCACGCTCCTATTCGGGCAGAAAAAATCATTGTATAATCTCACATGGTGGAGTGAAAAGCCCGTTGGCAGTTCTCTCTAAAGCTATGTAGGATCTAGTGGTTGCTTTAATTTAGCAAGGTTTACAGAAAATTAAATTCCAACATTCGAGAAATAACGTTACTCACAAGATCGATGTTATTGCCCCGACAATCAATTATGCTGGTTTGATCTTAAGTGCTTTTACATAAACAACCTTGGGGCTTTATAACATAAAGAAATGCTGGAGCATACCCTTTTCCACTCCTAGAAAATTAACATTTTCTGAAATTTTGAACCATGGTCATCACAGTCAAAATATTGAAATTCGGTGTACATTGTTCGAGTCGATCTGATCAAAAGGAAGATATCCCCTGACTCGGCCAAGCCAATAAGTGATACAGTAAGAGTTGCTTGTTTAGTTAACCATATAAAATCTAAGCTTCCTTTTATGCTGGAAACATGCCATTCATGGAAACATCAATTTCGACACTCTAATATCAGTATCTGAGTATGCAAAATTGCATTTTCTAATAGAAGCATTGTATGTCCACACGAAAATAATTGTGAGCTTACCATGGAAGGCACTTAAAGTTTAAATGTATTTGAGATCGATAGACTTTCGTCTACGGGTATGCAGTGAAGGCAACTAATTCAGACCAAGCCCCTTTTGACCCGAGATCAAAACTGACAAAGTTTCTGGAATGCCATTTGTGGTGATCCCCATTTTCATACTATTTTATGATGCCTGTTCATCTCACTTTCCAAATATACCTTGATATTTGCATTATCATCGATATCCATAGAGAGCAGGCCCCAAAATTATGTAGTTCAGTTCTCAAATGTTGTAACTTTGACTTTCAAATGTCGCCACAATATCAAATGGTATGGGTAATACTAATGTGTGATAGAAAGAGTATCCAAGCCCTCAACGAATACATGAAACAATATTAAATAATTTTGAAAATAAAGGACAGAGTATGCCGGAAACGAAAATTTGAAAATCGTGCAAAACTTTTGTTCCAACCTGATAGAAGTGATGATGCACAGACAAATGACATCTAATATTTAACTATCAACAATTCAGAGTTTTGGATAGATCCACGCGCACCCATAAGTTCAAGAGGAAAGGAAATTTATGTCAAACCAGAAGATGAACCAATGAAAAGGGCAGACGGCTCCATCCTTGAAAAGAGAAGGTGAATAGCGAATGCACTGTCAGTTTTACTAGAGATGGGTAAATTACCCTTTCAATGTTAATTGAGTTGTGTTGACCTCTGAACAGGGTTCTCATAAAAAATGGTTTGCAAGGTGCATCTGCGTAGTTATCATGGTTCTACGGTCATACTGTAGGAGGCAAGTATTTGTATTGTGTTGACTCTGCTGTCGAGCAGTAGTTTTTACAGTTCAACCATTTCCCCTTTCCAGATTCTACCTTTCAACAATGTGCCTTAAAATTCATTTTTGAGTATTTTTGATGATTGCCTAGGATGTCACAAATCCCCTGTTCTTTCCTTGCCCGGAATAATCTCTAGGGAAGGTAAACGTGCCTCTCTTTGTCTGACGGTTTATCGAACTCGTTAATTCAGAAGGAGGAACTGCATCCTAACTGCTCACTCTTCCCACCTCCAGGTAGAAATGAATCAATATTGTCTGCGATCTCAGTATCCCGAAGGATTCCTTTTCCTTCTACTGCCAATTTCCTTTTCATCATCTGTCATTTGATTCTCCTGTATCGATGGCCCCTTCCCCCGCGTCCCTACCAACCAATTCATAGACGGGACTCTTCTTTCCACAGTATCCCATTCCCCTCGGTGAATCGGCAAACTTGCTACCCTCAATTTCATTTTGGCACTCTCCTCTTTCGGTATAGTACTCACACTCTTCAGAATGGCTTTCTACATTCTCATCACAATTCTCCTCTATTCTACTGTCTGGGCGGATGAAAACTCGAAGGCCTGTCCAGTGGGAATGGAATCGATTTCGGGATACCGAGGGGTTCGCATTCGAGGACATTTTTATCTTTCTCACCATCTTCTTCAATCTCTCCCGATCTCATTCACCCAATCTCATCTCCGATCTTCATTTTAGAATGGCAAAGGAAAGGGGCATGACTATCTGCGGATTGGCGGAAAGCTCGGAAAGGCAATCAATTTCACGTTCGAGGAAACAACGGATCCTGATGCTGGAACGGACAGATGCATTAATCTATGCAACGAGTATGAAGAATGCATGGCCAATATGTAAGTTGCAAAATATTAAATATTATAGTGCCAATTCCATCCTTACAGGTACATCTCTCACTGGTATCAATGCTTTCTCAGTAAGAACTATGTCGAAACTCCTGGAGTGGACAGCAATTATCATTATGTCTGGATCAAGCTCAATAAGAGTAAGTGAGAATGCAAGGGGGTAATACACGTGTTTCAGCGAGCTCGGCCTCTAGTGACAAGCATGAATGTGCCACTCGAAGGGAAATAGAAGAGTACGCAGCTCCTTACATCTTTAAACGTGGTTGGAACAATTTTATTAAAATAAGAATCAATCATCCCAATCAGAGCATACTTCCCTCCCTGATACCAGTCCCGCCCCAGTAAATCCCTTCACCAGCAGTCTTGCTTCGAGCCATCCCTTCACACCCAGTGAGTTCTGAAGAATACACTCTCTTTTCCGTACATTTAGAAGAGTATGCAAGAGAGGTTGATAGTTTTTTCATCTAATGGTGGTCCTTTCAGGGAATACCGCTGATTACTCCACTCCGACCAAGAGGGAGCGCGTCCCCGGAACGGAAACATGTAAGCTTTCAGTAGGATATGCCATCCTATAACACGCATATCACGCCTGTCACGAGAGAATCGATCTGGGAGTGGTAATGGCAAAAAAAATTCTCATCATTTTTAGTCACCCCTAGGTATGCCCCAACACCACCCGAAGTCATTTTGTTTTGAGATCATTCTTAAGGTCACTACGTCGAGTACCCTACCTGCGACCCTAACTTTAACAGCGTATATCTCGTCTCTAGAGCGGTTTTGAGGGAAAAATCATTCTGAGGAGCCCCTGGTTATTTTTCAAGCTCTATCGATCTATCAAAATTAGAAGTCATGAATGTTCTTTAGAACTGAGTTACAGTTAAGGTAGCTGAAGTCAAAAGTTTAGGAAAAGATTCCATAGATTTTGGGATATGTGGTAGCCCGCGTCGAGCTCTTTCGAATAAGGTATTTGCGGTTATAAAAAGAGGGGGACCCAAGCAACGTTTTGGTCATTAGAAAGGTTTAGATGATTTGAAGTAATTTTATTTCATTTCTCACTGCGCTCAATATACGAGAGATAAATGAAAATGAAGAGACCAATGTCTCTCACACTGAACCCTTCGCCGCGCGCAACCAAGAATGACTGGTCTTTCATTTTCTTTTATGTGGAAAAATATCTTCAAATCAACTAAACCTTTTCTAAGGGCCAAAACGTTGCTTGGGTCCCCCTCTTTTTACAACCGCAAATACCTTATTCGAAAGAGCTCGCCGCGGGCTATCAAATATCCCAAAATCTATGGAATCTTTTCCTACACTTTTGACTTAACCTACCTTAATTGTAGCTCAGTTCTAAAGAACATTCATGACTCTAGTTTTGATAGATCGATAGAGCTCGAAAAATAACCAGGGGCTCCTCAGAATGACATTTCTCTCTAAATCGCTCTAGAGACGAGATATGAGGCCGTTTGCCTAAGAATCGAACAGAGTCTGGCACAGCCAAAAAGGTCAAATTTGGGAAACATTGAATATCGGGGTTCTCGAGGGTGCTGATGACTATGGTATGTGTCATTTTGCGCATGAAGCTTCCGTTGGCTCATGACGTCACGTCGAAATCAGGAGTTGCATCATTTTTCTGCTACTGGTGCCGCTAAAATTAGCGGAGAATAGTTTCTGGTGCAGTTTTTACAGGCGAACACGCCTGTATTGTTTATTTTTCAAAAATATTTAAAAAAAAATTATATTCACAAAAAAGTCAATTTTCATAAAATTGCGAAGTGAGTTGTATCGAGCTGGGATAGTTATGCTTCAGCCGGGGGTTCGGTCTCCGTCCAGGAAACTCTTCTTGCTGTGTTTTTTGCACCATAGTAGTCACCCTGAAAGACTATTTAAACTCAATGTGATCATTGATTGGATCATTTTTAGCTATTTGGTTAACGATTATCAAGCTTTAACGGCTTGAACGGCTTTGTTCGAAACACGTGTCTTCACGAACTACTGCCCAAAAATCTGTTTCATTGGTCAATTCGAGAAGCTATTTACCTCCCCTTCCATACTTGACACGATGAATTGTTGATATCGTACACATGGGTGCGCGGGAAAGCGAACATAGCAAGAGGTAACGAAAATAACGAGACCGATACCTATTCCCCGCTTGTTACGGGCTCAGAATAACATGGGAGGTGAGTTTCTTGATGAAGACATCGTCTGTCGGAACAATACTAGGTCGCAGGGCTGGATGTGCAAGGTGACCCCGGAGACACTGTGCAAATCTCATCGCTGATTCTGCCTGGGACCCAGCATTGTGGCGTGATCCATGGGCCGTTCAAGCCGTTAAAGCTCGATAATCGTTAACCAAATAGCTAAAAATGATCCAATCAATGATCACATTGAGTTTAAATAGTCTTTCAGGGTGACTACTATGGTGCAAAAAATACAGCAAAAAGAGTTTCCTGGACGGAGACCGAACCCCCGGCTGAAGCATAACTATCCCAGCTCGATACAACTCACTTCGCAATTTTATGAAAATTGACTTTTTTGTGAATATAATTTTTTTTAAAATATTTTTGAAAAATAAACAATACAGGCGTGTTCGCCTGTAAAAACTGCACCAGAAACTATTCTCCGCTAATTTTAGCGGCACCAGTAGCAGAAAAATGATGCAACTCCTGATTTCGACGTGACGTCATGAGCCAACGGAAGCTTCATGCGCAAAATGACACATACCATAGTCATCAGCACCCTCGAGAACCCCGATATTCAATGTTTCCCAAATTTGACCTTTTTGGCTGTGCCAGACTCTGTTCGATTCTTAGGCAAACGGCCTCATATCTCGTCTCTAGAGCGATTTAGAGAGAAATGTCATTCTGAGGAGCCCCTGGTTATTTTTCGAGCTCTATCGATCTATCAAAACTAGAGTCATGAATGTTCTTTAGAACTGAGCTACAATTAAGGTAGGTTAAGTCAAAAGTGTAGGAAAAGATTCCATAGATTTTGGGATATTTGATAGCCCGCGGCGAGCTCTTTCGAATAAGGTATTTGCGGTTGTAAAAAGAGGGGGACCCAAGCAACGTTTTGGCCCTTAGAAAAGGTTTAGTTGATTTGAAGATATTTTTCCACATAAAAGAAAATGAAAGACCAGTCATTCTTGGTTGCGCGCGGCGAAGGGTTCAGTGTGAGAGACATTGGTCTCTTCATTTTCATTTATCTCTCGTATATTGAGCGCAGTGAGAAATGAAATAAAATTACTTCAAATCATCTAAACCTTTCTAATGACCAAAACGTTGCTTGGGTCCCCCTCTTTTTATAACCGCAAATACCTTATTCGAAAGAGCTCGACGCGGGCTACCACATATCCCAAAATCTATGGAATCTTTTCCTAAACTTTTGACTTCAGCTACCTTAACTGTAACTCAGTTCTAAAGAACATTCATGACTTCTAATTTTGATAGATCGATAGAGCTTGAAAAATAACCAGGGGCTCCTCAGAATGATTTTTCCCTCAAAACCGCTCTAGAGACGAGATATACGCTGTTAAAGTTAGGGTCGCAGGTAGGGTACTCGACGTAGTGACCTTAAGAATGATCTCAAAACAAAATGACTTCGGGTGGTGTTGGGGCATACCTAGGGGTGACTAAAAATGATGAGAATTTTTTTTGCCATTACCACTCCCAGATCGATTCTCTCGTGACAGGCGTGATATGCGTGTTATAGGATGGCATATCCTACTGAAAGCTTACATGTTTCCGTTCCGGGGACGCGCTCCCTCTTGGTCGGAGTGGAGTAATCAGCGGTATTCCCTGAAAGGACCACCATTAGATGAAAAAACTATCAACCTCTCTTGCATACTCTTCTAAATGTACGGAAAAGAGAGTGTATTCTTCAGAACTCACTGGGTGTGAAGGGATGGCTCGAAGCAAGACTGCTGGTGAAGGGATTTACTGGGGCGGGACTGGTATCAGGGAGGGAAGTATGCTCTGATTGGGATGATTGATTCTTATTTTAATAAAATTGTTCCAACCACGTTTAAAGATGTAAGGAGCTGCGTACTCTTCTATTTCCCTTCGAGTGGCACATTCATGCTTGTCACTAGAGGCCGAGCTCGCTGAAACACGTGTATTACCCCCTTGCATTCTCACTTACTCTTATTGAGCTTGATCCAGACATAATGATAATTGCTGTCCACTCCAGGAGTTTCGACATAGTTCTTACTGAGAAAGCATTGATACCAGTGAGAGATGTACCTGTAAGGATGGAATTGGCACTATAATATTTAATATTTTGCAACTTACATATTGGCCATGCATTCTTCATACTCGTTGCATAGATTAATGCATCTGTCCGTTCCAGCATCAGGATCCGTTGTTTCCTCGAACGTGAAATTGATTGCCTTTCCGAGCTTTCCGCCAATCCGCAGATAGTCATGCCCCTTTCCTTTGCCATTCTAAAATGAAGATCGGAGATGAGATTGGGTGAATGAGATCGGGAGAGATTGAAGAAGATGGTGAGAAAGATAAAAATGTCCTCGAATGCGAACCCCTCGGTATCCCGAAATCGATTCCATTCCCACTGGACAGGCCTTCGAGTTTTCATCCGCCCAGACAGTAGAATAGAGGAGAATTGTGATGAGAATGTAGAAAGCCATTCTGAAGAGTGTGAGTACTATACCGAAAGAGGAGAGTGCCAAAATGAAATTGAGGGTAGCAAGTTTGCCGATTCACCGAGGGGAATGGGATACTGTGGAAAGAAGAGTCCCGTCTATGAATTGGTTGGTAGGGACGCGGGGGAAGGGGCCATCGATACAGGAGAATCAAATGACAGATGATGAAAAGGAAATTGGCAGTAGAAGGAAAAGGAATCCTTCGGGATACTGAGATCGCAGACAATATTGATTCATTTCTACCTGGAGGTGGGAAGAGTGAGCAGTTAGGATGCAGTTCCTCCTTCTGAATTAACGAGTTCGATAAACCGTCAGACAAAGAGAGGCACGTTTACCTTCCCTAGAGATTATTCCGGGCAAGGAAAGAACAGGGGATTTGTGACATCCTAGGCAATCATCAAAAATACTCAAAAATGAATTTTAAGGCACATTGTTGAAAGGTAGAATCTGGAAAGGGGAAATGGTTGAACTGTAAAAACTACTGCTCGACAGCAGAGTCAACACAATACAAATACTTGCCTCCTACAGTATGACCGTAGAACCATGATAACTACGCAGATGCACCTTGCAAACCATTTTTTATGAGAACCCTGTTCAGAGGTCAACACAACTCAATTAACATTGAAAGGGTAATTTACCCATCTCTAGTAAAACTGACAGTGCATTCGCTATTCACCTTCTCTTTTCAAGGATGGAGCCGTCTGCCCTTTTCATTGGTTCATCTTCTGGTTTGACATAAATTTCCTTTCCTCTTGAACTTATGGGTGCGCGTGGATCTATCCAAAACTCTGAATTGTTGATAGTTAAATATTAGATGTCATTTGTCTGTGCATCATCACTTCTATCAGGTTGGAACAAAAGTTTTGCACGATTTTCAAATTTTCGTTTCCGGCATACTCTGTCCTTTATTTTCAAAATTATTTAATATTGTTTCATGTATTCGTTGAGGGCTTGGATACTCTTTCTATCACACATTAGTATTACCCATACCATTTGATATTGTGGCGACATTTGAAAGTCAAAGTTACAACATTTGAGAACTGAACTACATAATTTTGGGGCCTGCTCTCTATGGATATCGATGATAATGCAAATATCAAGGTATATTTGGAAAGTGAGATGAACAGGCATCATAAAATAGTATGAAAATGGGGATCACCACAAATGGCATTCCAGAAACTTTGTCAGTTTTGATCTCGGGTCAAAAGGGGCTTGGTCTGAATTAGTTGCCTTCACTGCATACCCGTAGACGAAAGTCTATCGATCTCAAATACATTTAAACTTTAAGTGCCTTCCATGGTAAGCTCACAATTATTTTCGTGTGGACATACAATGCTTCTATTAGAAAATGCAATTTTGCATACTCAGATACTGATATTAGAGTGTCGAAATTGATGTTTCCATGAATGGCATGTTTCCAGCATAAAAGGAAGCTTAGATTTTATATGGTTAACTAAACAAGCAACTCTTACTGTATCACTTATTGGCTTGGCCGAGTCAGGGGATATCTTCCTTTTGATCAGATCGACTCGAACAATGTACACCGAATTTCAATATTTTGACTGTGATGACCATGGTTCAAAATTTCAGAAAATGTTAATTTTCTAGGAGTGGAAAAGGGTATGCTCCAGCATTTCTTTATGTTATAAAGCCCCAAGGTTGTTTATGTAAAAGCACTTAAGATCAAACCAGCATAATTGATTGTCGGGGCAATAACATCGATCTTGTGAGTAACGTTATTTCTCGAATGTTGGAATTTAATTTTCTGTAAACCTTGCTAAATTAAAGCAACCACTAGATCCTACATAGCTTTAGAGAGAACTGCCAACGGGCTTTTCACTCCACCATGTGAGATTATACAATGATTTTTTCTGCCCGAATAGGAGCGTGGTAAACAAACGTCCATGTCGCTCAAAAATTTCACATTTAACGAAACCTGATTTTTTTCGCAAACCCTCAGAGTAGGATTCGATTCGAAGTAGCGGATATATTTTACAAATAGTCCCTAAATATATGCTATCCGGTTAGATCGACCCGATTAAAGTGAAGCCTTTTAAGCAATTTCAAACTTCATGGCCGAAATCGTGCAAAACTTTTGTTCCAACCTAATAGTTTGAAAGAGGGCCTGCACGAAGGGAGGGAGTATGTAGCCAATCTTGCCTCTGAAATGGGATGAGAATGGGATTGTTCGTGTGCATTTAGAGATAGGATTTCCCTGCCATTAAGAGTCCATTAATGGGAAAAGGAGAGGATACTACGGGTAGATTCAGGGGCATTTTTGTGTCAAATTTATCATATTATCTCAAAATATTATCAATTATCGTGAGATTAAATAAATATAAAACTAGATGTTCCATTTTAGCTATAAACGTTTAGGTGGTTTGCATCCGCATTTCATGATCCCTTTTCTTTTTTCCTTTGGATTCTACTTGATGGGAGCTGAATCTCTTTTGTGTCGTGTGATCAGCCATTTTGAACCTATTATCAAATCTCTGGCCTTCTCATTGATGGCCTCCACGATAAACGAAAGAGGCGCGAAGGGAAACGATCTCCTCCCTAGCACTTTTTCCACCCAACAATGGGCTGGTCTCTTCCCTTTTTCTCAATTGACGAAAGGGGGGAACGGATATTGGGATCTCCCTCCGTTCTTCCTCTCTTTCTCTCTCAACTCGGTACGATTTATTGCTTTACTTCCTCGATTTGGCAGAACGGGGAACTGACCACGAAAATCCAAAAGAGAGAACCCTCGTCGACCTAATAAAAAATTGGGAAATCGTGGAAAACTTTTCAGGGTAACAACTTTTTGGAGCCCACAATTCGCGTTTTCCAACTTATCTATTTGTCAAATTGAGTTTTCAAAAAAGTCAATGACAGGCGAATTGAAGAACTCGTCGAGGCGGTCAGTTTGCTTTTTTGAACGACTTTCCAGCTCAACTTTGAAGTATGTTACGATTTTTTGAACTTTTGAAATGCCGAGAGCCGGCGTTTAGGTAGTTTCGAATTTACGGCTTCACCACTTAATCATAAAAGTCATAAATAAGCAACAATTTTGCGAAATTTTGCAACGAAATTTGGTGTGAATTCTGATCTGTCAGATACAAGAGATCGAAGTCCAAATAATATCCATATATATTTTGGAAGAGCATAGTGTGCTCGTTAACACCAGCACAAAAGATCGATCATTCAAGCTGCGCAAGAAATGAAAACTTGATAGAAATATCAAATTCAGCATTCCAAGAACCCTTTCAATGACCTGATCGTTTGAAACTTCTTGGCCTGCGCCCGCTTACTGAGAGGAGAGTCATAGGTGATATTTGTATGACTCATATGATTATGACTGGATCCACTATTATTCCCCGTTCGTCATTCTATGTATACAAACCTCAACGAGACCAGCGAGATCGAACATCAACATTTGGTATCAATATCGAACTGACCACTAGCACTTCTAGATTTCATTCCTTTCCTGTTAGAACATCCAGATGGTATTCCCAACTCCCTGAAGAAATTCGAACCGCCCCCAACATACGAGTATTCAAGCGCCGATTACTGAACCACCCCTTAATCGCCATACTTTCTCGCACTCAATAATTACTGAGAGTCAATTCCCATTTCCTTGCTATTTGATCACTCATGTACCTTACTGTTTCGTCGCGCCTCGGGCGTAGATAAATTATTATTAATTATTATTTGAATAGCCATATCTAGTAAACGCAATTATGAATAATTCCGGTACTTCATTTTTAAGAAGAACATAATAAGATAATTATAATTTCGATCGATATTGATCCCTGCGTCTCCTTACCCAAAAACGTGAAGACAAAATCGTATTTAGCTAAAAAGGTGTTCACTATAAATTCTCAAAAAGGGACACGTCTAAAGAAGGGATTTTAGCACTGACTTATAGTAAGTGATCACAAGTGATGTATTAACATAGCTGTGTACTCTTGTACTTCAGGTATGGCCATATCTCTATTCTCCATAAAATTATGATAGAATGAAAAGTCATCTTGATTAACTCATATCGCAAGATTTGAACAATAAGGAAGCATTCCTAAATGAAATGAGAGGTCTGGTCTAAGGTGCGCTAGAATGAACAGTGATACCCTCATAGTATAAGAAAAACCAGGTAAGTCTGAAATGAATTCGAATGCCAACGCAGACATAAATATTAAAATGATAAAAACGATCAAGACTCGCAACAACCTAATATGTTCCTATCATTTTTATTCACCCCTAGGTATGCCCTAACACCACCCAAAGTCATTTTGTTCAGAGATCATTCTTAAGGTCACTACGTCGAGTACCCTACCTGCGACCCTAACTTTAACAGCGTATATGAGGCCGTTTGTCTAAGAATCGAGCAAATCCGGGGGTGCTTGGCACAACCAAAAATGTCAAATTTGGGAAACACTGAATTTCGGGGTTCTCGAGGGTGCTGATGAAGATGGTCTGTGTCATTTTGCACATGAAGCTTCCGTTGGCTCCAGATGACGTCACGTCGAAATCAGGAGTTGCATAATTTTTCTGATACTGGTGCCGCTAAAATTAGAGGAAAATAGTTTCTAGTGCAGTTTTTACAGGCGAACACGCCTGTCTTGTTTATTTTTCAAAAATATTTTTAAAAAAAATTATATTCACAAAAAAGTCAATTTTCATAAAATTGCGAAGAGAGTTTTTTGATGCACACAGTTCGAATCCTCTCGATGAGTAGATTCCAAATCTAAATTTTCATGCAATTATCGATTGGACAATTTTAGATATTTCGGTTAGAGTGCTTTTTTTGCCAGCGAACATATTAGGTTGTTGCGAGTCTTGATCGTTTTTATCATTTTAATATTTATGTCTGCGTTGGCATTCGAATTCATTTCAGACTTACCTGGTTTTTCTTATACTATGAGGGTATCACTGTTCATTCTAGCGCACCTTAGACCAGACCTCTCATTTCATTTAGGAATGCTTCCTTATTGTTCAAATCTTGCGATATGAGTTAATCAAGATGACTTTTCATTCTATCATAATTTTATGGAGAATAGAGATATGGCCATACCTGAAGTACAAGAGTACACAGCTATGTTAATACATCACTTGTGATCACTTACTATAAGTCAGTGCTAAAATCCCTTCTTTAGACGTGTCCCTTTTTGAGAATTTATAGTGAACACCTTTTAGCTAAATACGATTTTGTCTTCACGTTTTTGGGTAAGGAGACGCAGGGATCAATATCGATCGAAATTATAATTATCTTATTATGTTCTTCTTAAAAAATGAAGTACCGGAATTATTCATAATTGCGTTTACTAGATATGGCTATTCAAATAATAATTAATAATAATTTATCTACGCCCGAGGCGCGACGAAACAGTAAGGTACATGAGTGATCAAATAGCAAGGAAATGGGAATTGACTCTCAGTAATTATTGAGTGCGAGAAAGTATGGCGATTAAGGGGTGGTTCAGTAATCGGCGCTTGAATACTCGTATGTTGGGGGCGGTTCGAATTTCTTCAGGGAGTTGGGAATACCATCTGGATGTTCTAACAGGAAAGGAATGAAATCTAGAAGTGCTAGTGGTCAGTTCGATATTGATACCAAATGTTGATGTTCGATCTCGCTGGTCTCGTTGAGGTTTGTATACATAGAATGACGAACGGGGAATAATAGTGGATCCAGTCATAATCATATGAGTCATACAAATATCACCTATGACTCTCCTCTCAGTAAGCGGGCGCAGGCCAAGAAGTTTCAAACGATCAGGTCATTGAAAGGGTTCTTGGAATGCTGAATTTGATATTTCTATCAAGTTTTCATTTCTTGCGCAGCTTGAATGATCGATCTTTTGTGCTGGTGTTAACGAGCACACTATGCTCTTCCAAAATATATATGGATATTATTTGGACTTCGATCTCTTGTATCTGACAGATCAGAATTCACACCAAATTTCGTTGCAAAATTTCGCAAAATTGTTGCTTATTTATGACTTTTATGATTAAGTGGTGAAGCCGTAAATTCGAAACTACCTAAACGCCGGCTCTCGGCATTTCAAAAGTTCAAAAAATCGTAACATACTTCAAAGTTGAGCTGGAAAGTCGTTCAAAAAAGCAAACTGACCGCCTCGACGAGTTCTTCAATTCGCCTGTCATTGACTTTTTTGAAAACTCAATTTGACAAATAGATAAGTTGGAAAACGCGAATTGTGGGCTCCAAAAAGTTGTTACCCTGAAAAGTTTTCCACGATTTCCCAATTTTTTATTTCAAAAACAGATTCTACGTGCAATTCTACACCAAGGTTTTTGATTTCAGATCTTTTCAACTTTTTCCCGGGAAGTTTCAACGTTGGAAACACCGAAAACCTGCTGTTTTTCGAAAATTCGAAAAGTTCAATGATTTGCCATTTTCATACACAGGCTTTGTCAGCGCTCCAATGGGCACCAATTTGCTTAGGATTGACTATTGTAATATTTTTAGAAGATTGAAGTCATTTCCAGAGAAAATATTTTATTCAGAAAAAATCAGGATTTTCTGAGCTCCGAAAATAACTGAAAAAATGCGATGATTTTTTCATCAAAAAGAGCGCTTAATTCGCTCACAGCTACTTGCCCAGACCCAGTAATGTTACTTACAGCCAATAGAACCACTTCTGAACCATCAGTATGAAAATGGCAAATCATTGAACTTTTCGAATTTTCGAAAAACATCAGGTTTTCGGTGTTTCCAGCGTTGAAACTTCCCGGGAAAAAGTTGACAGGATCTGAAATCAAAAACCCTGGTGTAGAATTGCACGTAGAATCTGTTTTTGAAATAAAAAATTGGGAAATCGTGGAAAATTTTTTCAGGGTAACAACTTTTTTGTGCCCACAATTCGCGTTTTCCAACTTATCTATATGTTAAATTGAGTTTTCAAAAAAGTCACTGACAGGTGAATTGAAGAACTCGTCGAGGCGGTCAGTTTGCTTTTTTGATCGACTTCTAGCTCAACTTTGAAGTATGTTATGATTTTTTGAACTTTTGAAATGCCGAGAGCCCGCTTTTAGGTAGTTTCGATTTCACGGCTTCACCACTCAATTATAAAAGTCTACGACCAGGGATACATCAACTGTTATTGTTTCGATAAGATTAGAGCTGTTTGATTTTGTTGTTCTCATGCACCTGCGTTCTCTCAGAATATCTGTGATAATATCACATACTCTCACTCCTCCTCCTACCTAAGAATACTTGAAAAATAGCAAGAAAACATGAATATTCTGTTGTTCATTGCCGTCCAAATTTCATCATATCAGCGTCCCCTGTGATTCTTACTTCTACTCCTGGAGTCGAAGATGCGACGAAGGAGACTCAGGGTGAGCGAGGTTAACCAAATCGAGCTATCTATTCCAGATCCGATAGACTCGTCTCCCTCCACTACTACAACGGAAACGACAACGATACACACACCGACTGCAGAATCTGTGATCGTCCAAACATCGGACACCACGACAACTCTGGCAGGTACGAATGCTCATTTCTGTCAACCAGAGAATGATAGGTAGGAACTAAAAACGTGTTGGAACTGCAGATGATTTCTCGACGGCGAAGGGACCTCTCCAGGAGACGACGGAGGGAATTCAGAAGACCACGACGACTGTGTCGTCAACGGCCTCGAGCACGGGTTGGTAATCTCTGCAATATTACAACCATCAAAGCGCACAATACCACTAGAGTAACCGTGAGATGAGATGAGATACTGAGCTCAATAACAAAGTACACACGTCGAACTCTTTTGTTTGGTTCAGAGAAATTCACGACACAAGGATCATCTTCGCCCCCTACTCCGGCCCCAGGAACTTTGTCGTCGAAGGATGAGAAGACGGTCTCCACTGCAAGGGCGACCACAAGCACTACTACCACGGTTCCCATGTCGTCGAGCGACGGAAAAACGCCAGCCCCTCCGACTCCTTCCCCCACCACAACTGGATCAACGACAGCAAGAACTACCTCGTCTGCCTCATCTACAGCTGTGCATACTTTGACACCCACTGAAATTCCCCCGACCACGAGTGCCCGAACTACTAGCGGAACGTCTTCTTCAACGACGATCACTACGACTTCCGCTAGCGTTGACGAGGAGTCGACTCCGTCAAGCACCAAGGGAACCGAGGAAGTCACTACTGGTCAGTGTAAAGGGGACTGCGGGTCATGATCATCATCTTTAGGCAGCACTTCGTCGATCCCCATTCCTTCCACGGATTTCGACCAGTCTTCTTCGACCCTGACAAGACCCGCAGATGGTGAGGAGTGAAGATAGCATTAGCAATATTCAGGATTTCAGAATTGAGCGAATCTTCAACTACTATTCTCTCATCGGATGCCATCACTACGACGCTCGCAGGTGAGTCACAACTCTTATCCCCTTCCATGGTTCGCAACAGATATTTCTCCCTTTGTTCCTGCGGAAGATAGGGGTAATAATCTAGTAGAAGACACTCATTAAAGTAGGAGTACACTCAAAATTCACTTCTTGAAGCTATCATATGCACTTCCTAGAGCTCCACAACGACAAGAAGCTCCGAAATTTTCACATTGATATATCCATTCCGAACAGAGTTATAGCTAGTTGACTGGGAGCCAGATCAGGGAAAGCTCAGGGAAGGGGGAGAGATAGCACGCGACTTGAAGAGAGTGTGTCCCTAGGTGAAACATATTCCAACCGGGCGCGCGTTTGCATTTACTCCTCCTTTAAATCCAGCACAAGTATAATAATAGTTTAAATTACGGTCTCACAAACGGAGCAGCATGTATTACTCAAAGAGAAACGAGTAAGCTGAATATTTGGTTAATTCCACTGAGATAAAATGAATTGTAGTGGTTAGAAACATAGTAGAGGCATGTGGCACATGTGAGTAGTAAGACTAAAGATTAGCTGAAGTAGCTGAATGTTTTTTTCAGATCCTCCGACAGGTGGAATAACGGAATCTGCCATCGATTCCACTACGGAGCAGGCTACTTTCACCACCTCCACCAGTAAGCTTCTCTCCTTTATTACCACACTCATAGCGGCAAATCGTTTCTTCTCAAACGCCTACCTCGTTGTTCAGGCACGACGACTACCACTGGAACCACGACTACGGCAACCACCACCACCAAAGGTCCGCTACAATATTTTCACGATAACAGTACTAAATACGAGTTTTTACAAAGTCTACCAGTTAGAACTGCTGACGAGATTTGAACTTCAGGAAAAATCGCGGGAACTGTATGGACATCCAAGGGAGAGAAGATAGTGTATGACCGTGAAACGATCCCGATCCTCTCGCAGGTAATGTTACACCTTGTGGAATGGGAACTTAGAGAGATGGGACAAGGGAGATATAATTTGCATTCTTTGGTTATAGCTGCTCATATAGGGGAGGGGATACTAAGGAGGGGAAATTACGGAGATCGAGAGAAATTAGCAAAAAAATATATGCAGTAAAACTTATTTCAGGATCAGCAATTCAAAATACAAGTAACCTTGGACGGCAAAGTGACTTCCAACAGTATTAACCGGGACCGTATTCCCAAAGAAATGAAATACCACTACAACAAACTCGGAGAAGAATATTTCACAATGGAAGGACACACTGGCATTACTTTCTCGGGTGAATGTTGGTGAATCATGTTGCGCCATATAAATTGAAGTATATCCAGAAACAGCAATTTGTACTGTCTTGTTACAATACTAAAAGTATCTTACGTCTATTTTTGTAATCGCTAATTCTATTCTATTCTATTAATATCAATCTCACTGGGGTATTTTTTTGGAGAGAACAATATTTGCGATAATACGATGCATACACGTGATAAAGTGTTTATAATACCACCGATTAACTTTCGATCAACATTTCCATTAGAAGAAGTTGCATACACAACCAATCAATATCATAATTTTGAAAAACGTATGTACACGTCTTTCGACCGGGGAGTACGTGCGCGCACGCCCCCCCCCCCTTCCCGAAGAGTAAATAAGGTGAACACAATGAACTGTCCGCAAGGAGTAAAACAATTAATATGAGCGTTGGCGGAATTCGATTCAGATCAATGATAAAATATGTGAAAAATATTCGTAGATAAAACCAAGTTGAAAAAGCTTGAGGGGGGTTTCGTTGACGGTGTGATTTATCATGGAAATGTAGCTAGAGACCGCAAGCTCCGCCCACCGAGGGGATAGGAAACCCCTCAAAACATGGATCGAGGGACTACGCCTCGAATTCTGAACCAAATTCGGTGATCTAAACTGATTTCGGTAGCTATTTGGTTGCTTAACAAATGGCCTCTGGAGCAGCTTGTTCGGACAACTCTAATTATGTCAGCATACGCCAATTAAGTACGTGGATAGGGGTTTAACAGTGTTCTAGTGTACTTGCACAGCTGCTCCATTCGCAGTTTGTAATATAACCCTATTCATTAAGATTGAGCAGAGAAAAATACAAATAAATATTAAATTTCAAGCGTAGCTCATTGTTAAATATTAAAAGTAAAAATTAGAAAAAACTGCAACACCATTACACCCGCTGAGTTTCGAACGTTCGGCAATCGGGCACAAGAGTAAGCGCTCTACCAATACACCAAGCGATCAGTTGCTCACGGCCTTTAACGAGTACTACAACATCTTGCTGTTTGTCGCATTCCCCCTATCCCGATTTTGTGCAGTACGAGCGTTAGGTTTTCAGAAAATAATTCGCATCAAAGTTGAGGTATCGCCCAAATTCAAAAAGCATGATCTTATTCATGCCCATAGGGACACACTAGGCACAAAAAGGGAATCATGTGACTATTTTGGCAGAACGCTTGCGGTCTCTACATGTAGCAACGATTAGGTCAATACAAAAAGCAAGCGACATTCACTTTTCTACCATTGACAGGTACATCTATTATATCATTGCCGTCGTCGAATCTTCTAATCCATGTCATCGTCGATACTTCGCAATACATGCTAATTGTGTTCTGGGAGTACTCCACTTACAAATGGTCACATCATCGGTTAGAATGAATTAGCGCATGTTACTTTGAAATTTCAAATTGTGTTGTTTGCACTATTATACACCCGATGGCCTCGCAGGCGAGCGTGGATGGGAACTGGGCTTATTTATTGAATATTGGGATGCCTTTGAACGTAACTGTAGATTATGAGCAGGGACCACAACGTGGATTCCCGAACTTTCGCTTTTTAATTCAAAAATTGCTCAGAAAATGTCCCTTAGGCACCTGATAAGATAATTTTAACCGTTTGTCGATCTCAACTCGAACTCGAGCTATATTTCGAAAAGTGTTCTCGAGTTGCTCAACGGGATATCATCGAAAGCTGCGGAAGACTCGATCGTATCGACGACCCTGCGGACACGTTCCACTAGGAACGAGAGAAAAAGCGCAGGACGGAATTAGTAAAAAACCGTAAATTATTTGGCTAATGTAAAAAAGCCGTCTCTCAAGAAGATAAAATGGTCCGCGGAAAAATATATTTGTCCGTAAAATGTAATGGTCCCGAAAAATGGACTGGTATATCACGCCTCTCATGAGAGAATCGAGCTGAGCTTGGGAATGGTGAAATGAGTTCTAACAGGTTTTCGCCATCCTGAGGCATGCCTGAGTGACCCCTGAAGTATTATAGTGCAGACTTCATTTTGGAGCTCCCTGCATAGGGTCGGATACCGGCATCAGACCTCTGAGTGACCCCAACTCATTTTTCGAGCTCTTTCGATCTATCTAAACCATTGTTTCTAAAACCCATTTTCAACAGTGGTACACTTCAGGAAGATTTTCTCAAAATGTAGGTGAAGATGCAGCTCAAATTTTCACACTAGATGCAGCTCAGCGAGAGCTTGCTGGTATATCACGCCAATGAGTGGTTTGCAAAAAAATACGAATACTCCTGTGAGAGTTTCGCCCTTTTAACTTCGTCTGGATCGTTTGAACTTTCTTTTCAACAGATAATTTCATTTCACACCGCACTTTTCGAAGAGCTCGGTCGAAAATGATCGATTTTCTATCGAAATCTCCGTTGAAAAGAACGTTCAAACGATCGAGACGAAGTTAAAAGGGCGAAACTCTCACAGGAGTGTTCGTATGTTTTTCGCAAACCACTCATTGGAAAGCGCTCGCTGAGCTGCATGTAGTGTAAAAAATTGAGCTGCATCTTCACTTACATTTTTCAGAAAATTTGACTGAAGTGTACCACTGTTGAAAATGGGTTTTAGAGAAAATGCTTTGGATAGTTCGAAAGATATGAGTTGGGGTCACTCAGAGGTCAATTTTGCCCTATCTTTCACCGTATCCAAGAAAACGGCTCTCAAAGTGAGTGACGCCGGTATCTGACCCTACGTAGGGAGCTCCAACATGAACTGTGCACTATAATACTTCAGGGGTCACTCAGGCATGCCTCAGGGTGGCGAAACCCGGTTAGTACTCATTTCACGATTTCCCCTCCATTCCCAAGAATTGCGATTCTAGCTCGATTTTCTCGTGAATGGCGTGATATCACGCCTCTCACGAGAGAATCGAGCTGGTTCTGGGAATGGAGGGGGAATCGTAAAATGAGTTCTCACCGGTTCCGGCCATCCTAAGGCATTCCTGACCGATCCCCAAGGTATAATTATACAGACTTCATTTTGGGACTCTCTACGCCGGGCTTCATCTCGGCATCTCTCACTTTGTGAGCTCGTTTCCCGATAACAATGAAAGATATAGCAAAATTGACCTCTGAGTGACTCAAACTAATTTTTCGAGATCTATCGATCGATATACTTCATTTTCTCTGATTCTCACTTTTAACCACAGTATATTGTAGGTCAATTTTCTCAAAAATGTTGGTAAACGAGCAGCTGATTTTTCCACATATTGTAGAATTTTCCCTGGGCTATCGAATGAGTGATCTGCGCGAAAATATCGGGGGGACAGTTAGAGTTAAGGTCATTTTACGAGCCTTGATCATTTGAAGTTATTTTTCTTCGTCAGAAATTGCGCTGCAGACCGCTCTCATTGCTCGTTCAGCCAAGAATGATCGATGTTCATCCAATCTTCCTGTTGAAAAATAACTTCAAATGATCAAGGCTCGTAAAATGACCTTAATTCTAACAGTCCCCCCGATATTTTCGGCGCAGACCACTCATTCGATAGCTCAGGGAAAAATCTACAATATGTGAAAAAAATCAGCTTCTCGTTTACCTACACTTTTGAGAAAATTGGCCTACAATGTACTGTGGTTAAAAGTGAGATTCAGATAAAATGAAGTATATCGAACGATAGAGATCGAAAAATGAGTGGGGGTCACTCAGAGGACAAAGTAACAGATGCCGAGATGAACCCCGGCGTAGAGAGTCCCAAAATGAAGACCTTGGGTATCTGTCAGGCATGCCTTAGGATGGCCGAAACCGGTGAGAACTCATTTTACGATTCCTCCTCCATTCCCAGAACCAGAATGGCGATTTTAGCTCGATTTTCCCGTGAAAGGCGTGATATTATTTAAAGGAAATTAATCCGTTTGTTGGCTGAATTTATGGGCCAGTATTTTTTATGGTCCCTAATTTAGTTATGCCATTTTTAACATTTCTTAGTGGTTTGGCTGCCAATCCTCCCCAGTTCTATTAGGGAACTGATTACAAGGGTGAATTACTTCCTAACCACGAATTGGGATGGAACTGTCAGTCTTTCCCCAGAACAGAACGAACAATTTCGTCGTGTTTGGCCTCTAGGTACCGCCACTTTGCCTTGTTGTTAACGATACGGTCTCGTCGGGGCATTTCTCATTAATTAGTTTTAATATCTTTCATGTGTCTTATATCAGGGTAGACTTAGTTTTAGGTTTCAAAGACGAAAACTTCATGTGGGTCGAATCAATTGGATCCATTAGTTCGTTATACTAGCTCGTATAAAGAACCTCTAGCCTATAAAGACGATTGCCTGACTCCTCTACCGTGCTGAATAAAAAACCAAAAATATAGTGGTCCGAAAACGGACCATTGTATTTCTGAAGCCGATTTGGACCATTATGTTGCAAACGGTCCATTAAAATATCACGCCTCTCACGAGGGAATCGAGCTGATGCAGGGAATGGAGGGAAAATTGGCAAATGGGGTTCTTACAGGTAGGGACCACAAGGGGTATAGCCGAAATGAACCTATGTCACCCTAACTATGCTCAAAATGCCCGCAGGTATCCAAATAAGGTCATGCTTTTGGCCGTTTGTCGATATCTCATCTCTGAATCGCGCTAGAGGTCGCTAGAGGTAGCCGCTGGCCTCTTCCTCGACCCCTTCTCATGCTCCCTCTCACTCCTCTGGTTTCTCCCCACCCGCTGGTCAGGGCACTGGTTAACCAGTGGTTAGCTGTTTTTGACCAGTGGTTAATCAGTTGGGGTGGGAGGAGTTTAGGCTAACCACTGGTTAACCAGTGCCCTGACCAGTGGGTGGGGGAGGTTGCCCACCTACTGGTTGGAATAAACCAGCGGATCTTACCATTCTGCGCTCTCTCCTGTTCCCATGTTCTCTCGCCTATTCTCTCCTTAGAGGTCACTAATCTGAGACGGGTCTCAGATTAGTGGAAAAGGAAGGAAAGAAATGTCACAGCTCTTCCGCACTGTGCTTACCGTAATTACTCCTGTCCTGTAATCAAAAAGCACTGCTTACAAAAAGAACTGCTTGTCAGTGCATATTTTGAGATTCGAAATTATTGCTCGAGCTATCATTTGCTCGACACTAGGCAAAAGGGCTCTTAATCAATTTATTCAAACATATAGTTAAAAACATTATAATAATTATTAAATTTTCAAAGGATCAAATCTATTTTCAGGAGGGCCCGAAGCATTTCATGGACATCGGCATCAAGCAATGCAAGTTTCTATTAATTATTGTTTCGTTGATGATATTCATTTGCGCACACAGTTCACGTATATACCGAATTTTAAACAACAGTTACACCAATAACTCGAATATGAAAGAATTATTTGGGGCGTAATATAATATTAGGTTGGTAAGAAAGTTCTGTCGCGTTTCTCGTATTTTACATTTTGGCTTATCCTGCCCTTCAAAGTTGATCAATCTTCATACGATCTTCAGTAGTCTAATAGTACTTGGTTACTCTTTCGAGAAAACGTTATCACAGTATTCTCCAATTACTAATTCTGGCATAGTGGATTGCCAAATTCAGTGAAATTGATGAAAAACCTTATTTTTTATTTGCTCATAGTTGACAGAAGAAATGTGATATCAGAGGTCTTCTGAGAGAATGTAGGAAATAGAGACCTTGATTTACAAAAAATTGAAACTGCTTCAATCGGGTACCCATTAACGGTATTGATGCATCTGAGGATAAGTAACTTTTGTTTAAAGTTGTAGAGCCGTAAATTGCGCACAACCTAAAAGCCGGCTCTCGAAAAATCAAAAGTTTGACAGGTCATAATTCCTTTCATTTTTGAGATAGAGAGTCGCTCAAAGAAACATTAAGAACCGCCTCGACGAGATAAACCACTTTTATGTTGAAAGCAACACGATTGGAAGAAAACGAAATATAGGTAATTCTGAAAATGCGATTTTTGATATTTTGTTTCGTAGTTTTTCGGGTGTCTCCGAAAAAAAGATCCCATGCGTCGATGAGATCTCTATGAATTCGTAACCTACGCACTTTTCTACCCCTGGGTAGAGTGTTTCCATAAAAAAAAGTAATTGACAACACATATTTTTATGCGTCAAAACAGGTATTTTCATGGTAAAACTCAAACATAGTCTAGTCCGAAATGACTGTAGATGCCGTTTGCAGCCTCCAATGAGGTTCCAATTTTGCATGGGAGTCAATCTGGGGCATATAAACATATTTGTATATGAAAATTACCAAAATTGAAAAATTTTAAAATTTCGATTTTTTCGGTCAAAATGGTCGGAAAATCGAAATTTTAAAATTTTTCAATTTTGGTATTTTTCGCACATAATCACATGTATATGCCCCAGATTGACTCTCATGCAAAATTGGAACCTCATTGGAGGCTGCAAACGGCATCTACATTCATTTTGGACGAGACTATGTTTGAGTTTTACCATGAAAATCCCTGTTTTGACGCATAAAAATATGTGTTGTCAATAACTTTTCTTTATGGAAACACTCTACTCAGGGGTAGAAAAGTGCGTAGATTACGAATTCATAGAGATCTCATCGACGCATGGGATCTTTTTTTCGGAGACACCCGAAAAACTACGAAAAAAAATATCAAAAATCGCATTTTCAGAATTACCTATATTTCGTTTTCTTCCAATCGTGTTGCTTTCAACATAAAAGTGGTTTATCTCGTCGAGGCGGTTCTTAATGTTTCTTTGAGCGACTCTCTATCTCAAAAATGAAAGGAATTATGACCTGTCAAACTTTTGATTTTTCGAGAGCCGGCTTTTAGGTTGTGCGCAATTTACGGCTCTACAACTTTAAACAAAAGTTACTTATCCTCAGATGCATCAATACCGTTAATGGGTACCCGATTGAAGCAGTTTCAATTTTTTGTAAATCACATCCTGCGATCTCTCAGAAGACCTCTGATATGGGCGTAACTAACATGCTGTTGTAGAGTGTAACACGTGGGCATGTTTTAAGTTGCATAACAATAAGAAAGACACATTATGCCAACTTGGGATCAGTGCTAATTCTGAAAATTTCACTGCATTGAATTTTGTTGTTAAGCATTTCTCATCTCTGAAGATTTAGCGATTGATCCAGTAAGCTCAGTTGTAGTGAGTGATGAAGTACTCGGCATGATTAGTGTTTACCCTAAATGGGAAAGTGGTGCACCTAACTGTTCGTAAGCTACATTTTTTCAAATGAAGAAACCGAAAATTGTTCTTTGAAATCAGCCTTTTTTGCAATCTGCAGCTTCCCACACATATCGAATGCCGGATGTTATGTGATAATATGGATGTACAACTCTAGTGTTATCACCATTCAAAGCAGTAGAAGCAATTGGTAGCTCTTATTCAAACGGCTGAGTTCAAAATATTACACCATAAAATCGTCATTTTCAGAATTTTTGAGATTTTATTTATTTACTCGATTTATAAGCGAAATAGAATCGACTTAAACGTGTTGACGTATACTACTTACGTTACTTCACCTTATGTTAAATTGAATTTCCAGACAATTTATTCAGTCAAGAAAAAATGGAAAAATAGTACGCGACAGAACTTTCTTACCAACCTAATATCACTGTGAACTGTTGCGCCTTGACCATAGATAATACAAAATTAAACAGTGAAATGTGTTGTATACTTGCGTACACTTAGGGAGTGGAGAGTAGATTATAGAATTTATCGATTATTAAATAGAAGAATACTAAACCGCAACACGCGGCGAGAAGTCAGATAAGAAGTGACGAAATTAGGGAGCGTGAGCGAGAATGGTAAAATAAAGGGTGCAGGGTGGAGGGCGAGATTTACTACACGGTAAGTACACCATGCCTAAAATACGGATGGGCTTACGGCTTTGGTATAACTTAGGTCATACACAGCAATATGCATGTAACGAGTCCATATCTTCAGGGATCGACAAGCCAGAAAATCTTGCTACTCCGTCTTCATCCCCTTCAACTCGCCCTGAATTCGCCCTCACCACGCAAGGTACATCCATAGTCCGATAGTTTTTAAATTTTCTGATGAAGGAAAACTTAATTAATGATTTCAGAGTTCGGTCAGACACTCCCCGAATCCTCTGCTTCTCGTTCGTCTGGCAATTCGGATGGCCCGTCCTCCTCCTCCTCGAATGGCAAGGCTGCAGGTACCTAACTTCCTGACTGTTTTGCCATCGTGCCGTCCTCCCTCGTAAAGATTGGTAGAGCTTGGAACCACTACGAGGAATGAAGGTACGGTGGCATTTACTGTACGCAACTTGGCTCATAATTGTCCTTATTAGGCACTCTCTCACGCTCTTTCTGGCCGATGACATATCGTTATAATCATATTATTTCCCCTGATCAAGTTAAACAAAGGAAAGGGTTGGGATAGCGGGAAAAGCATAGGGAGAGATGTCTTCAATATACAAAAAATATTTCAGACTCGACGAAAATTCAAGCAGACTCCATGATGCCCACGACTGGCAGAACCTCGGAGACTTCAGGTAAGGAACATTGAGAGAATCTCCCAGAATACAGAGAGAACCTCCTCACGAGGTACAATGGTCGTGAATTCTTTTAGTGATAATGTAATATATTTTCAGGATCGTCTGACAGCTACCCATCGACCACCCCCACCTCCGTCTCTCCTTCATCTGGGCCCTCCCCTTCGTCTCCTTCTGCATCTTCGTCAACGCCCACTCCTTCTGGCCAGTCCTCGTCGACCCACACAATAGCAGGTACATCCTAAGTGCCACGACTAAATAAATTCCCGATTCCACGTAGTAACGACCTTGTTGTTTAAAATCGTTTATCGAGAAATAATGCTGAATAACTCTAATTCCAGGCAAATAGAGCACCACAATTGGATCTACAAGCACGTCTACGAGTTCATCGAAGGCCGCCCCTTCAACGATCAATAGTGAGTGTTGATTATTGAGACAAAGTTATTGAGACCGCACATGCAAATAAACTCAGTCCCATATTTAGCCACGACGACCACTCGAGTGACACCCAAGGGAACGAGATCAAAGAAGCCATCGACTACATCTTCGACCCCCTCTGGTGAACTCTTAGTGAAGGGAATCCAACATTGTTCTTGTCGAATATGTTTCTGGGGAAATTGGTAGTGATATACCTGATGGGAATTCTAACTAACCACTACAGATCCGATGCCGACGACCGCCTTCTTGCCTACCACAAACTACAACTGGGTGAGTGAATTGTTGTGAGTGATGGAGTGATGTCTTCTTTTTCTGTTTTCGTGCGCTTTCGATCATTATCCGGATTCATCGATTGCTCGCTCGCGTCCGATGACATTTGCTGCACAGCTGATCATGTTGTTGGTTCTAAACCAGAAGAACCTTCCAATAATATGATTAGATCTTGCATTGCAATCGGGATCTCTCTTCTTCTCTCCTCATTCATCGATTGTTCGCTCGCGTCCGATGACATTTGCTGCAGAGGTGATCATGTTGTTGGTTCTAAACCAGAAAAACCTTCCAATAATATGATTAGATCTTGCATTGCCATCGTGATCTCTCTTCTTCTCTCCTCATTCATCGATTGTTCGCTCGCGTCCGATGACATTTGCTGCAGAGGTGATCATGTTGTTGGTTCTAAACCAGAAAAACCTTCCAATAATATGATTAGATCTTGCGTTGCCATCGTGATCTCTCTTCTTCCCTCCTCATTCATCGATTGCTCGCTCGCGTCCGATGACATTTGCTGCAGAGGTGATCATATTGTTGGTTCTAAACCAGAAGAACCTTCCAATACTATAAGTAGATCTTGCGTTGCCATCGTGACCAGAAGAACCTTCCAATAGTATGATCGTGACCAGAAGAACCTTCCAATAGTATGATTAGATCTTGCATTGCCATCGTGATCTCTCTTCTTCTCTCCTCATTCATCGATTGTTCGCTCGCGTCCGATGACATTTCCTGCAGAGCTGTTCATATTGTTGGTTCTAAACCAGAAGAACCTTTCAATAATATGATTAGATCTTGCATTGCCATCGTGATCTCTCTTCTTCTCTCCTCATTCATAGATTGTTCGCTCGCGTCCGATGACATTTGCTGCAGAGCTGGTCATGTTGTTGGTTCTAAACCAGAAGAACCTTTCAATAATATGATTAGATCTTGCATTGCCATCGTGATCTCTCTTCTTCTCTCCTCATTCATCGATTGCTCGCTCGCATCCGATGACATTTGGTGCAGAGCAGATCATGTTGTTGGTTCTAAACCAGAAGAACCTTCCAATAGTATGATTAGATCTTGCATTGCCATCGTGACCAGAAGAACCTTCCAATAGTATGATCGGTACCAGAAGAACCTTCCAATTGTATGATTAGATCTTGCATTGCAATCGGGATCTCTCTTCTTCTCTCCTCATTCATCGATTGTTCGCTCGCGTCCGATGACATTTGGTGCAGAGCAGATCATGTTGTTGGTTCTAAACCAGAAGAACCTTCCAATAGTATGATTAGATCTTGCATTGCCATCGTGACCAGAAGAACCTTCCAATAGTATGATCGTGACCAGAAGAACCTTCCAATTGTATGATTAGATCTTGCATTGCCATCGTGATCTCTCTTCTTCTCTCCTCATTCATCGATTGCTCGCTCGCATCCGATGACATTTGCTGCAGAGCTGATCATATTGTTGGTTCTAAACCAGAAGAACCTTCCAATAGTATGATTAGATCTTGCATTGCCATCGTGACCAGAAGAACCTTCCAATAGTATGATCGTGACCAGAAGAACCTTCCAATAGTATGATTAGATCTTGCATTGCCATCGTGACCAGAAGAACCTTCCAATAGTATGATCGTGACCAGAAGAACCTTCCAATAGTATGATTAGATATTGCATTGCCATCGTGATCTCTCTTCTTCTCTCCTCATTCATCGATTGCTCGCTCGCGTCCGATGACATTTGCTGCACAGCTGATCATGTTGTTGGTTCTAAACCAGAAGAACCTTCCAATAATATGATTAGATCTTGCATTGCCATCGTGATCTCTCTTCTTCTCTCCTCATTCATCGATTGTTCGCTCGCGTCCGATGACATTTGCTGCAGAGGTGATCATGTTGTTGGTTCTAAACCAGAAAAACCTTCCAATAATATGATTAGATCTTGCGTTGCCATCGTGATCTCTCTTCTTCCCTCCTCATTCATCGATTGCTCGCTCGCGTCCGATGACATTTGCTGCAGAGCTGATCATATTGTTGGTTCTAAACCAGAAGAACCTTCCAATACTATAAGTAGATCTTGCGTTGCCATCGTGACCAGAAGAACCTTCCAATAGTATGATCGTGACCAGAAGAACCTTCCAATAGTATGATTAGATCTTGCATTGCCATCGTGACCAGAAGAACCTTCCAATAGTATGATCGTGACCAGAAGAACCTTCCAATTGTATGATTAGATCTTGCATTGCCATCGTGATCTCTCTTCTTCTCTCCTCATTCATCGATTGCTCGCTCGCATCCGATGACATTTGCTGCAGAGCTGATCATATTGTTGGTTCTAAACCAGAAGAACCTTCCAATAGTATGATTAGATCTTGCATTGCCATCGTGACCAGAAGAACCTTCCAATAGTATGATCGTGACCAGAAGAACCTTCCAATAGTATGATTAGATCTTGCATTGCCATCGTGACCAGAAGAACCTTCCAATAGTATGATCGTGACCAGAAGAACCTTCCAATAGTATGATTAGATATTGCATTGCCATCGTGATCTCTCTTCTTCTCTCCTCATTCATCGATTGCTCGCTCGCGTCCGATGACATTTGCTGCACAGCTGATCATGTTGTTGGTTCTAAACCAGAAGAACCTTCCAATAATATGATTAGATCTTGCATTGCCATCGTGATCTCTCTTCTTCTCTCCTCATTCATCGATTGTTCGCTCGCGTCCGATGACATTTGCTGCAGAGGTGATCATGTTGTTGGTTCTAAACCAGAAAAACCTTCCAATAATATGATTAGATCTTGCGTTGCCATCGTGATCTCTCTTCTTCCCTCCTCATTCATCGATTGCTCGCTCGCGTCCGATGACATTTGCTGCAGAGCTGATCATATTGTTGGTTCTAAACCAGAAGAACCTTCCAATACTATAAGTAGATCTTGCGTTGCCATCGTGACCAGAAGAACCTTCCAATAGTATGATCGTGACCAGAAGAACCTTCCAATAGTATGATTAGATCTTGCATTGCCATCGTGATCTCTCTTCTTCTCTCCTCATTCATCGATTGTTCGCTCGCGTCCGATGACATTTCCTGCAGAGCTGTTCATATTGTTGGTTCTAAACCAGAAGAACCTTTCAATAATATGATTAGATCTTGCATTGCCATCGTGATCTCTCTTCTTCTCTCCTCATTCATAGATTGTTCGCTCGCGTCCGATGACATTTGCTGCAGAGCTGGTCATGTTGTTGGTTCTAAACCAGAAGAACCTTCCAATAATATGATTAGATCTTGCATTGCAATCGGGATCTCTCTTCTTCTCTCCTCATTCATCGATTGCTCGCTCGCGTCCGATGACATTTGCTGCACAGCTGATCATGTTGTTGGTTCTAAACCAGAAGAACCTTCCAATAATATGATTAGATCTTGCATTGCAATCGGGATCTCTCTTCTTCTCTCCTCATTCATCGATTGTTCGCTCGCGTCCGATGACATTTGCTGCAGAGGTGATCATGTTGTTGGTTCTAAACCAGAAAAACCTTCCAATAATATGATTAGATCTTGCATTGCAATCGGGATCTCTCTTCTTCTCTCCTCATTCATCGATTGTTCGCTCGCGTCCGATGACATTTGCTGCAGAGGTGATCATGTTGTTGGTTCTAAACCAGAAAAACCTTCCAATAATATGATTAGATCTTGCATTGCCATCGTGATCTCTCTTCTTCTCTCCTCATTCATCGATTGTTCGCTCGCGTCCGATGACATTTGCTGCAGAGGTGATCATGTTGTTGGTTCTAAACCAGAAAAACCTTCCAATAATATGATTAGATCTTGCGTTGCCATCGTGATCTCTCTTCTTCCCTCCTCATTCATCGATTGCTCGCTCGCGTCCGATGACATTTGCTGCAGAGGTGATCATATTGTTGGTTCTAAACCAGAAGAACCTTCCAATACTATAAGTAGATCTTGCGTTGCCATCGTGACCAGAAGAACCTTCCAATAGTATGATCGTGACCAGAAGAACCTTCCAATAGTATGATTAGATCTTGCATTGCCATCGTGATCTCTCTTCTTCTCTCCTCATTCATCGATTGTTCGCTCGCGTCCGATGACATTTCCTGCAGAGCTGTTCATATTGTTGGTTCTAAACCAGAAGAACCTTTCAATAATATGATTAGATCTTGCATTGCCATCGTGATCTCTCTTCTTCTCTCCTCATTCATAGATTGTTCGCTCGCGTCCGATGACATTTGCTGCAGAGCTGGTCATGTTGTTGGTTCTAAACCAGAAGAACCTTCCAATAATATGATTAGATCTTGCATTGCAATCGGGATCTCTCTTCTTCTCTCCTCATTCATCGATTGCTCGCTCGCATCCGATGACATTTGGTGCAGAGCAGATCATGTTGTTGGTTCTAAACCAGAAGAACCTTCCAATAGTATGATTAGATCTTGCATTGCCATCGTGACCAGAAGAACCTTCCAATAGTATGATCGGTACCAGAAGAACCTTCCAATTGTATGATTAGATCTTGCATTGCAATCGGGATCTCTCTTCTTCTCTCCTCATTCATCGATTGTTCGCTCGCGTCCGATGACATTTGGTGCAGAGCAGATCATGTTGTTGGTTCTAAACCAGAAGAACCTTCCAATAGTATGATTAGATCTTGCATTGCCATCGTGACCAGAAGAACCTTCCAATAGTATGATCGTGACCAGAAGAACCTTCCAATTGTATGATTAGATCTTGCATTGCCATCGTGATCTCTCTTCTTCTCTCCTCATTCATCGATTGCTCGCTCGCATCCGATGACATTTGCTGCAGAGCTGATCATATTGTTGGTTCTAAACCAGAAGAACCTTCCAATAGTATGATTAGATCTTGCATTGCCATCGTGACCAGAAGAACCTTCCAATAGTATGATCGTGACCAGAAGAACCTTCCAATAGTATGATTAGATCTTGCATTGCCATCGTGACCAGAAGAACCTTCCAATAGTATGATCGTGACCAGAAGAACCTTCCAATAGTATGATTAGATCTTGCATTGCCATCGTGATCTCTCTTCTTCTCTCCTCATTCATCGATTGCTCGCTCGCGTCCGATGACATTTGCTGCACAGCTGATCATGTTGTTGGTTCTAAACCAGAAGAACCTTCCAATAATATGATTAGATCTTGCATTGCCATCGTGATCTCTCTTCTTCTCTCCTCATTCATCGATTGTTCGCTCGCGTCCGATGACATTTGCTGCAGAGGTGATCATGTTGTTGGTTCTAAACCAGAAAAACCTTCCAATAATATGATTAGATCTTGCGTTGCCATCGTGATCTCTCTTCTTCCCTCCTCATTCATCGATTGCTCGCTCGCGTCCGATGACATTTGCTGCAGAGCTGATCATATTGTTGGTTCTAAACCAGAAGAACCTTCCAATACTATAAGTAGATCTTGCGTTGCCATCGTGACCAGAAGAACCTTCCAATAGTATGATCGTGACCAGAAGAACCTTCCAATAGTATGATTAGATCTTGCATTGCCATCGTGATCTCTCTTCTTCTCTCCTCATTCATCGATTGTTCGCTCGCGTCCGATGACATTTCCTGCAGAGCTGTTCATATTGTTGGTTCTAAACCAGAAGAACCTTTCAATAATATGATTAGATCTTGCATTGCCATCGTGATCTCTCTTCTTCTCTCCTCATTCATAGATTGTTCGCTCGCGTCCGATGACATTTGCTGCAGAGCTGGTCATGTTGTTGGTTCTAAACCAGAAGAACCTTCCAATAATATGATTAGATCTTGCATTGCAATCGGGATCTCTCTTCTTCTCTCCTCATTCATCGATTGCTCGCTCGCATCCGATGACATTTGGTGCAGAGCAGATCATGTTGTTGGTTCTAAACCAGAAGAACCTTCCAATAGTATGATTAGATCTTGCATTGCCATCGTGACCAGAAGAACCTTCCAATAGTATGATCGTGACCAGAAGAACCTTCCAATTGTATGATTAGATCTTGCATTGCAATCGGGATCTCTCTTCTTCTCTCCTCATTCATCGATTGTTCGCTCGCGTCCGATGACATTTGGTGCAGAGCAGATCATGTTGTTGGTTCTAAACCAGAAGAACCTTCCAATAGTATGATTAGATCTTGCATTGCCATCGTGACCAGAAGAACCTTCCAATAGTATGATCGTGACCAGAAGAACCTTCCAATTGTATGATTAGATCTTGCATTGCCATCGTGATCTCTCTTCTTCTCTCCTCATTCATCGATTGTTCGCCCGCGTCCGATGACATTTGCTGCAGAGCTGATCATGTTGTTGGTTCTAAACCAGAAAAACCTTCCAATAATATGATTAGATCTTGCATTGCCATCGTGATCTCTCTTCTTCTCTCCTCATTCATCGATTGTTCGCTCGCGTCCGATGACATTTCCTGCAGAGCTGTTCATATTGTTGGTTCTAAACCAGAAGAACCTTTCAATAATATGATTAGATCTTGCATTGCCATCGTGATCTCTCTTCTTCTCTCCTCATTCATCGATTGTTCGCTCGCGTCCGATGACATTTGCTGCAGAGCTGATCATGTTGTTGGTTCTTAACCAGAAGAACCTTCCAATAGTATGATTAGATCTTGCATTGCCATCGTGACCAGAAGAACCTTCCAATAGTATGATCGTGACCAGAAGAACCTTCCAATAATATGATTAGATCTTGCATTGCCATCGTGATCTCTCTTCTTCTCTCCTCATTCATCGATTGTTCGCTCGCGTCCGATGACATTTCCTGCAGAGCTGTTCATATTGTTGGTTCTAAACCAGAAGAACCTTTCAATAATATGATTAGATCTTGCATTGCCATCGTGATCTCTCTTCTTCTCTCCTCATTCATCGATTGTTCGCTCGCGTCCGATGACATTTGCTGCAGAGCTGATCATGTTGTTGGTTCTAAACCAGAAGAACCTTCCAATAATATGATTAGATCTTGCATTGCAATCGGGATCTCTCTTCTTCTCTCCTCATTCATCGATTGTTCGCTCGCGTCCGATGACATTTGGTGCAGAGCAGATCATGTTGTTGGTTCTAAACCAGAAGAACCTTCCAATAGTATGATTAGATCTTGCATTGCCATCGTGACCAGAAGAACCTTCCAATAGTATGATCGTGACCAGAAGAACCTTCCAATTGTATGATTAGATCTTGCATTGCCATCGTGATCTCTCTTCTTCTCTCCTCATTCATCGATTGTTCGCCCGCGTCCGATGACATTTGCTGCAGAGCTGATCATGTTGTTGGTTCTAAACCAGAAAAACCTTCCAATAATATGATTAGATCTTGCATTGCCATCGTGATCTCTCTTCTTCTCTCCTCATTCATCGATTGTTCGCTCGCGTCCGATGACATTTCCTGCAGAGCTGTTCATATTGTTGGTTCTAAACCAGAAGAACCTTTCAATAATATGATTAGATCTTGCATTGCCATCGTGATCTCTCTTCTTCTCTCCTCATTCATCGATTGTTCGCTCGCGTCCGATGACATTTGCTGCAGAGCTGATCATGTTGTTGGTTCTTAACCAGAAGAACCTTCCAATAGTATGATTAGATCTTGCATTGCCATCGTGACCAGAAGAACCTTCCAATAGTATGATCGTGACCAGAAGAACCTTCCAATAATATGATTAGATCTTGCATTGCCATCGTGATCTCTCTTCTTCTCTCCTCATTCATCGATTGTTCGCTCGCGTCCGATGACATTTCCTGCAGAGCTGTTCATATTGTTGGTTCTAAACCAGAAGAACCTTTCAATAATATGATTAGATCTTGCATTGCCATCGTGATCTCTCTTCTTCTCTCCTCATTCATCGATTGTTCGCTCGCGTCCGATGACATTTGCTGCAGAGCTGATCATGTTGTTGGTTCTAAACCAGAAGAACCTTCCAATAATATGATTAGATCTTGCATTGCAATCGGGATCTCTCTTCTTCTCTCCTCATTCATCGATTGCTCGCTCGCATCCGATGACATTTGCTGCAGAGCTGATCATATTGTTGGTTCTAAACCAGAAGAACCTTCCAATAGTATGATTAGATCTTGCATTGCCATCGTGACCAGAAGAACCTTCCAATAGTATGATCGTGACCAGAAGAACCTTCCAATAGTATGATTAGATCTTGCATTGCCATCGTGACCAGAAGAACCTTCCAATAGTATGATCGTGACCAGAAGAACCTTCCAATAGTATGATTAGATCTTGCATTGCCATCGTGATCTCTCTTCTTCTCTCCTCATTCATCGATTGTTCGCTCGCGTCCGATGACATTTCCTGCAGAGCTGTTCATATTGTTGGTTCTAAACCAGAAGAACCTTTCAATAATATGATTAGATCTTGCATTGCCATCGTGATCTCTCTTCTTCTCTCCTCATTCATCGATTGTTCGCTCGCGTCCGATGACATTTGCTGCAGAGCTGATCATGTTGTTGGTTCTAAACCAGAAGAACCTTCCAATAATATGATTAGATCTTGCATTGCAATCGGGATCTCTCTTCTTCTCTCCTCATTCATCGATTGCTCGCTCGCATCCGATGACATTTGCTGCAGAGCTGATCATATTGTTGGTTCTAAACCAGAAGAACCTTCCAATAGTATGATTAGATCTTGCATTGCCATCGTGACCAGAAGAACCTTCCAATAGTATGATCGTGACCAGAAGAACCTTCCAATAGTATGATTAGATCTTGCATTGCCATCGTGACCAGAAGAACCTTCCAATAGTATGATCGTGACCAGAAGAACCTTCCAATAGTATGATTAGATCTTGCATTGCCATCGTGATCTCTCTTCTTCTCTCCTCATTCATCGATTGTTCGCTCGCGTCCGATGACATTTCCTGCAGAGCTGTTCATATTGTTGGTTCTAAACCAGAAGAACCTTTCAATAATATGATTAGATCTTGCATTGCCATCGTGATCTCTCTTCTTCTCTCCTCATTCATCGATTGTTCGCTCGCGTCCGATGACATTTGCTGCAGAGCTGATCATGTTGTTGGTTCTAAACCAGAAGAACCTTCCAATAATATGATTAGATCTTGCATTGCAATCGGGATCTCTCTTCTTCTCTCCTCATTCATCGATTGCTCGCTCGCATCCGATGACATTTGCTGCAGAGCTGATCATATTGTTGGTTCTAAACCAGAAGAACCTTCCAATAGTATGATTAGATCTTGCATTGCCATCGTGACCAGAAGAACCTTCCAATAGTATGATCGTGACCAGAAGAACCTTCCAATAGTATGATTAGATCTTGCATTGCCATCGTGACCAGAAGAACCTTCCAATAGTATGATCGTGACCAGAAGAACCTTCCAATAGTATGATTAGATCTTGCATTGCCATCGTGATCTCTCTTCTTCTCTCCTCATTCATCGATTGTTCGCTCGCGTCCGATGACATTTCCTGCAGAGCTGTTCATATTGTTGGTTCTAAACCAGAAGAACCTTTCAATAATATGATTAGATCTTGCATTGCCATCGTGATCTCTCTTCTTCTCTCCTCATTCATCGATTGTTCGCTCGCGTCCGATGACATTTGCTGCAGAGCTGATCATGTTGTTGGTTCTAAACCAGAAGAACCTTCCAATAATATGATTAGATCTTGCATTGCAATCGGGATCTCTCTTCTTCTCTCCTCATTCATCGATTGCTCGCTCGCATCCGATGACATTTGCTGCAGAGCTGATCATATTGTTGGTTCTAAACCAGAAGAACCTTCCAATAGTATGATTAGATCTTGCATTGCCATCGTGACCAGAAGAACCTTCCAATAGTATGATCGTGACCAGAAGAACCTTCCAATAGTATGATTAGATCTTGCATTGCCATCGTGACCAGAAGAACCTTCCAATAGTATGATCGTGACCAGAAGAACCTTCCAATAGTATGATTAGATCTTGCATTGCCATCGTGATCTCTCTTCTTCTCTCCTCATTCATCGATTGTTCGCTCGCGTCCGATGACATTTCCTGCAGAGCTGTTCATATTGTTGGTTCTAAACCAGAAGAACCTTTCAATAATATGATTAGATCTTGCATTGCCATCGTGATCTCTCTTCTTCTCTCCTCATTCATCGATTGTTCGCTCGCGTCCGATGACATTTGCTGCAGAGCTGATCATGTTGTTGGTTCTAAACCAGAAGAACCTTCCAATAATATGATTAGATCTTGCATTGCAATCGGGATCTCTCTTCTTCTCTCCTCATTCATCGATTGCTCGCTCGCATCCGATGACATTTGCTGCAGAGCTGATCATATTGTTGGTTCTAAACCAGAAGAACCTTCCAATAGTATGATTAGATCTTGCATTGCCATCGTGACCAGAAGAACCTTCCAATAGTATGATCGTGACCAGAAGAACCTTCCAATAGTATGATTAGATCTTGCATTGCCATCGTGACCAGAAGAACCTTCCAATAGTATGATCGTGACCAGAAGAACCTTCCAATTGTATGATTAGATCTTGCATTGCCATCGTGATCTCTCTTCTTCTCTCCTCATTCATCGATTGCCCGCCCGCGTCCGATGACATTTGCTGCAGAGCTGATCATGTTGTTGGTTCTAAACCAGAAAAACCTTCCAATAAAATAATTAGATCTTGCATTGCCATCGTGATCTCTCTTCTTCTCTCCTCATTCATCGATTGTTCGCTCGCGTCCGATGACATTTCCTGCAGAGCTGTTCATATTGTTGGTTCTAAACCAGAAGAACCTTTCAATAATATGATTAGATCTTGCATTGCCATCGTGATCTCTCTTCTTCTCTCCTCATTCATCGATTGTTCGCTCGCGTCCGATGACATTTCCTGCAGAGCTGTTCATATTGTTGGTTCTAAACCAGAAGAACCTTTCAATAATATGATTAGATCTTGCATTGCCATCGTGATCTCTCTTCTTCTCTCCTCATTCATCGATTGCTCGCTCGCGTCCGATGACATTTCCTGCAGAGCTGTTCATATTGTTGGTTCTAAACCAGAAGAACCTTCCAATAATATGATTAGATCTTGCATTGCCATCGTGACCAGAAGAACCTTCCAATAGTATGATCGTGACCAGAAGAACCTTCCAATAGTATGATTAGATCTTGCATTGCCATCGTGATCTCTCTTCTTCTCTCCTCATTCATCGATTGTTCGCTCGCGTCCGATGACATTTCCTGCAGAGCTGTTCATATTGTTGGTTCTAAACCAGAAGAACCTTTCAATAATATGATTAGATCTTGCATTGCCATCGTGATCTCTCTTCTTCTCTCCTCATTCATCGATTGCTCGCTCGCTTCCGATGACATTTGCTGCAGAGCTGATCATATTGTTGGTTCTAAACCAGAAGAACCTTCCAATAGTATGATTAGATCTTGCATTGCCATCGTGACCAGAAGAACCTTCCAATAGTATGATCGTGACCAGAAGAACCTTCCAATAGTATGATTAGATCTTGCATTGCCATCGTGACCAGAAGAACCTTCCAATAGTATGATCGTGACCAGAAGAACCTTCCAATTGTATGATTAGATCTTGCATTGCCATCGTGATCTCTCTTCTTCTCTCCTCATTCATCGATTGCCCGCCCGCGTCCGATGACATTTGCTGCAGAGCTGATCATGTTGTTGGTTCTAAACCAGAAAAACCTTCCAATAAAATAATTAGATCTTGCATTGCCATCGTGATCTCTCTTCTTCTCTCCTCATTCATCGATTGTTCGCTCGCGTCCGATGACATTTCCTGCAGAGCTGTTCATATTGTTGGTTCTAAACCAGAAGAACCTTTCAATAATATGATTAGATCTTGCATTGCCATCGTGATCTCTCTTCTTCTCTCCTCATTCATCGATTGTTCGCTCGCGTCCGATGACATTTGCTGCAGAGCTGATCATGTTGTTGGTTCTAAACCAGAAGAACCTTCCAATAATATGATTAGATCTTGCATTGCCATCGTGACCAGAAGAACCTTCCAATAGTATGATCGTGACCAGAAGAACCTTCCAATAGTATGATTAGATCTTGCATTGCCATCGTGATCTCTCTTCTTCTCTCCTCATTCATCGATTGTTCGCTCGCGTCCGATGACATTTCCTGCAGAGCTGTTCATATTGTTGGTTCTAAACCAGAAGAACCTTTCAATAATATGATTAGATCTTGCATTGCCATCGTGATCTCTCTTCTTCTCTCCTCATTCATCGATTGCTCGCTCGCTTCCGATGACATTTGCTGCAGAGCTGATCATATTGTTGGTTCTAAACAAGAAGAACCTTCCAATAGTATGATTAGATCTTGCATTGCCATCGTGATCTCACTTCTTCTCTCCTCATTCATCGATTGTTCGCTCGCGTCCGATGACATTTCCTGCAGAGCTGTTCATATTGTTGGTTCTAAACCAGAAGAACCTTTCAATAATATGATTAGATCTTGCATTGCCATCGTGATCTCTCTTCTTCTCTCCTCATTCATCGATTGTTCGCTCGCGTCCGATGACATTTGCTGCAGAGGTGATCATGTTGTTGGTTCTAAACCAGAAAAACCTTCCAATAATATGATTAGATCTTGCATTGCCATCGTGATCTCTCTTCTTCTCTCCTCATTCATCGATTGCCCGCCCGCGTCCGATGACATTTGCTGCAGAGCTGATCATGTTGTTGGTTCTAAACCAGAAAAACCTTCCAATAAAATAATTAGATCTTGCATTGCCATCGTGATCTCTCTTCTTCTCTCCTCATTCATCGATTGTTCGCTCGCGTCCGATGACATTTCCTGCAGAGCTGTTCATATTGTTGGTTCTAAACCAGAAGAACCTTTCAATAATATGATTAGATCTTGCATTGCCATCGTGATCTCTCTTCTTCTCTCCTCATTCATCGATTGTTCGCTCGCGTCCGATGACATTTGCTGCAGAGCTGATCATGTTGTTGGTTCTTAACCAGAAGAACCTTCCAATAGTATGATTAGATCTTGCATTGCCATCGTGACCAGAAGAACCTTCCAATAGTATGATCGTGACCAGAAGAACCTTCCAATAGTATGATTAGATCTTGCATTGCCATCGTGATCTCTCTTCTTCTCTCCTCATTCATCGATTGTTCGCTCGCGTCCGATGACATTTCCTGCAGAGCTGTTCATATTGTTGGTTCTAAACCAGAAGAACCTTTCAATAATATGATTAGATCTTGCATTGCCATCGTGATCTCTCTTCTTCTCTCCTCATTCATCGATTGTTCGCTCGCGTCCGATGACATTTGCTGCAGAGCTGATCATGTTGTTGGTTCTAAACCAGAAGAACCTTCCAATAATATGATTAGATCTTGCATTGCAATCGGGATCTCTCTTCTTCTCTCCTCATTCATCGATTGCTCGCTCGCATCCGATGACATTTGCTGCAGAGCTGATCATGTTGTTGGTTCTAAACCAGAAGAACCTTCCAATAATATGATTAGATCTTGCATTGCAATCGGGATCTCTCTTCTTCTCTCCTCATTCATCGATTGTTCGCTCGCGTCCGATGACATTTCCTGCAGAGGTGATCATGTTGTTGGTTCTAAACCAGAAAAACCTTCCAATAATATGATTAGATCTTGCGTTGCCATCGTGATCTCTCTTCTTCCCTCCTCATTCATCGATTGCTCGCTCGCGTCCGATGACATTTGCTGCAGAGCTGATCATATTGTTGGTTCTAAACCAGAAGAACCTTCCAATACTATAAGTAGATCTTGCGTTGCCATCGTGACCAGAAGAACCTTCCAATAGTATGATCGTGACCAGAAGAACCTTCCAATAGTATGATTAGATCTTGCATTGCCATCGTGATCTCTCTTCTTCTCTCCTCATTCATCGATTGTTCGCTCGCGTCCGATGACATTTCCTGCAGAGCTGTTCATATTGTTGGTTCTAAACCAGAAGAACCTTTCAATAATATGATTAGATCTTGCATTGCCATCGTGATCTCTCTTCTTCTCTCCTCATTCATAGATTGTTCGCTCGCGTCCGATGACATTTCCTGCAGAGCTGATCATGTTGTTGGTTCTAAACCAGAAGAACCTTCCAATAATATGATTAGATCTTGCATTGCAATCGGGATCTCTCTTCTTCTCTCCTCATTCATCGATTGCTCGCTCGCATCCGATGACATTTGGTGCAGAGCAGATCATGTTGTTGGTTCTAAACCAGAAGAACCTTCCAATAGTATGATTAGATCTTGCATTGCCATCGTGACCAGAAGAACCTTCCAATAGTATGATCGTGACCAGAAAAACCTTCCAATAATATGATTAGATCTTGCATTGCCATCGTGATCTCTCTTCTTCTCTCCTCATTCATCGATTGTTCGCTCGCGTCCGATGACATTTCCTGCAGAGCTGTTCATATTGTTGGTTCTAAACCAGAAGAACCTTTCAATAATATGATTAGATCTTGCATTGCCATCGTGATCTCTCTTCTTCTCTCCTCATTCATCGATTGTTCGCTCGCGTCCGATGACATTTGCTGCAGAGCTGATCATGTTGTTGGTTCTTAACCAGAAGAACCTTCCAATAGTATGATTAGATCTTGCATTGCCATCGTGACCAGAAGAACCTTCCAATAGTATGATCGTGACCAGAAGAACCTTCCAATAGTATGATTAGATCTTGCATTGCCATCGTGATCTCTCTTCTTCTCTCCTCATTCATCGATTGTTCGCTCGCGTCCGATGACATTTCCTGCAGAGCTGTTCATATTGTTGGTTCTAAACCAGAAGAACCTTTCAATAATATGATTAGATCTTGCATTGCCATCGTGATCTCTCTTCTTCTCTCCTCATTCATCGATTGTTCGCTCGCGTCCGATGACATTTGCTGCAGAGCTGATCATGTTGTTGGTTCTAAACCAGAAGAACCTTCCAATAATATGATTAGATCTTGCATTGCAATCGGGATCTCTCTTCTTCTCTCCTCATTCATCGATTGCTCGCTCGCATCCGATGACATTTGCTGCAGAGCTGATCATATTGTTGGTTCTAAGCCAGAAGAACCTTCCAATAGTATGATCGTGACCAGAAGAACCTTCCAATAGTATGATTAGATCTTGCATTGCCATCGTGATCTCTCTTCTTCTCTCCTCATTCATCGATTGTTCGCTCGCGTCCGATGACATTTCCTGCAGAGCTGTTCATATTGTTGGTTCTAAACCAGAAGAACCTTTCAATAATATGATTAGATCTTGCATTGCCATCGTGATCTCTCTTCTTCTCTCCTCATTCATCGATTGTTCGCTCGCGTCCGATGACATTTGCTGCAGAGCTGATCATGTTGTTGGTTCTAAACCAGAAAAACCTTCCAATAATATGATTAGATCTTGCGTTGCCATCGTGATCTCTCTTCTTCCCTCCTCATTCATCGATTGCTCGCTCGCGTCCGATGACATTTGCTGCAGAGCTGATCATATTGTTGGTTCTAAACCAGAAGAACCTTCCAATACTATAAGTAGATCTTGCGTTGCCATCGTGACCAGAAGAACCTTCCAATAGTATGATCGTGACCAGAAGAACCTTCCAATAGTATGATCGTGACCAGAAAAACCTTCCAATAATATGATTAGATCTTGCATTGCCATCGTGATCTCTCTTCTTCTCTCCTCATTCATCGATTGTTCGCTCGCGTCCGATGACATTTGCTGCAGAGCTGATCATGTTGTTGGTTCTTAACCAGAAGAACCTTCCAATAGTATGATTAGATCTTGCATTGCCATCGTGACCAGAAGAACCTTCCAATAGTATGATCGTGACCAGAAGAACCTTCCAATAGTATGATTAGATCTTGCATTGCCATCGTGATCTCTCTTCTTCTCTCCTCATTCATCGATTGTTCGCTCGCGTCCGATGACATTTCCTGCAGAGCTGTTCATATTGTTGGTTCTAAACCAGAAGAACCTTTCAATAATATGATTAGATCTTGCATTGCCATCGTGATCTCTCTTCTTCTCTCCTCATTCATCGATTGTTCGCTCGCGTCCGATGACATTTGCTGCAGAGCTGATCATGTTGTTGGTTCTAAACCAGAAGAACCTTCCAATAATATGATTAGATCTTGCATTGCAATCGGGATCTCTCTTCTTCTCTCCTCATTCATCGATTGCTCGCTCGCATCCGATGACATTTGCTGCAGAGCTGATCATATTGTTGGTTCTAAGCCAGAAGAACCTTCCAATAGTATGATCGTGACCAGAAGAACCTTCCAATAGTATGATTAGATCTTGCATTGCCATCGTGATCTCTCTTCTTCTCTCCTCATTCATCGATTGTTCGCTCGCGTCCGATGACATTTCCTGCAGAGCTGTTCATATTGTTGGTTCTAAACCAGAAGAACCTTTCAATAATATGATTAGATCTTGCATTGCCATCGTGATCTCTCTTCTTCTCTCCTCATTCATCGATTGTTCGCTCGCGTCCGATGACATTTGCTGCAGAGCTGATCATGTTGTTGGTTCTAAACCAGAAGAACCTTCCAATAATATGATTAGATCTTGCATTGCAATCGGGATCTCTCTTCTTCTCTCCTCATTCATCGATTGCTCGCTCGCATCCGATGACATTTGCTGCAGAGCTGATCATATTGTTGGTTCTAAGCCAGAAGAACCTTCCAATAGTATGATCGTGACCAGAAGAACCTTCCAATAGTATGATTAGATCTTGCATTGCCATCGTGATCTCTCTTCTTCTCTCCTCATTCATCGATTGTTCGCTCGCGTCCGATGACATTTCCTGCAGAGCTGTTCATATTGTTGGTTCTAAACCAGAAGAACCTTTCAATAATATGATTTGATCTTGCATTGCCATCGTGATCTCTCTTCTTCTCTCCTCATTCATCGATTGTTCGCTCGCGTCCGATGACATTTGCTGCAGAGCTGATCATGTTGTTGGTTCTAAACCAGAAGAACCTTCCAATAATATGATTAGATCTTGCATTGCAATCGGGATCTCTCTTCTTCTCTCCTCATTCATCGATTGCTCGCTCGCATCCGATGACATTTGCTGCAGAGCTGATCATATTGTTGGTTCTAAACCAGAAGAACCTTCCAATAGTATGATTAGATCTTGCATTGCCATCGTGACCAGAAGAACCTTCCAATAGTATGATCGTGACCAGAAGAACCTTCCAATAGTATGATTAGATCTTGCATTGCCATCGTGACCAGAAGAACCTTCCAATAGTATGATCGTGACCAGAAGAACCTTCCAATTGTATGATTAGATCTTGCATTGCCATCGTGATCTCTCTTCTTCTCTCCTCATTCATCGATTGCCCGCCCGCGTCCGATGACATTTGCTGCAGAGCTGATCATGTTGTTGGTTCTAAACCAGAAAAACCTTCCAATAAAATAATTAGATCTTGCATTGCCATCGTGATCTCTCTTCTTCTCTCCTCATTCATCGATTGTTCGCTCGCGTCCGATGACATTTCCTGCAGAGCTGTTCATATTGTTGGTTCTAAACCAGAAGAACCTTTCAATAATATGATTAGATCTTGCATTGCCATCGTGATCTCTCTTCTTCTCTCCTCATTCATCGATTGTTCGCTCGCGTCCGATGACATTTGCTGCAGAGCTGATCATGTTGTTGGTTCTTAACCAGAAGAACCTTCCAATAGTATGATTAGATCTTGCATTGCCATCGTGACCAGAAGAACCTTCCAATAGTATGATCGTGACCAGAAGAACCTTCCAATAGTATGATTAGATCTTGCATTGCCATCGTGATCTCTCTTCTTCTCTCCTCATTCATCGATTGTTCGCTCGCGTCCGATGACATTTCCTGCAGAGCTGTTCATATTGTTGGTTCTAAACCAGAAGAACCTTTCAATAATATGATTAGATCTTGCATTGCCATCGTGATCTCTCTTCTTCTCTCCTCATTCATCGATTGTTCGCTCGCGTCCGATGACATTTGCTGCAGAGCTGATCATGTTGTTGGTTCTAAACCAGAAGAACCTTCCAATAATATGATTAGATCTTGCATTGCAATCGGGATCTCTCTTCTTCTCTCCTCATTCATCGATTGCTCGCTCGCATCCGATGACATTTGCTGCAGAGCTGATCATATTGTTGGTTCTAAACCAGAAGAACCTTCCAATAGTATGATTAGATCTTGCATTGCCATCGTGATCTCTCTTCTTCTCTCCTCATTCATCGATTGTTCGCTCGCGTCCGATGACATTTGGTGCAGAGCAGATCATGTTGTTGGTTCTAAACCAGAAGAACCTTCCAATAGTATGATTAGATCTTGCATTGCCATCATGACCAGAAGAACCTTCCAATAGTATGATCGTGACCAGAAGAACCTTCCAATTGTATGATTAGATCTTGTATTGCCATCGTGATCTCTCTTCTTCTCTCCTCATTCATCGATTGCCCGCCCGCGTCCGATGACATTTGCTTCAGAGCTGATCATGTTGTTGGTTCTAAACCAGAAAAACCTTCCAATAATATGATTAGATCTTGCATTGCCATCGTGGTCTCTCTTCTTCTCTCCTCATTCATCGATTGCCCGCCCGCGTCCGATGACATTTGCTGCAGAGCTGATCATATTGTTGGTTTTAAACCAGAAGAACCTTCCAATAGTATGATTAGATCTTGCATTGCCATCGTGACCAGAAGAACCTTCCAATAATATGATCGTGACCAGAAGAACCTTCCAATTGTATGATTAGATCTTGCATTGCCATCGTGATCTCTCTTCTTCTCTCCTCATTCATCGATTGTTCGCTCGCGTCCGATGACATTTCCTGCAGAGCTGTTCATATTGTTGGTTCTAAACCAGAAGAACCTTTCAATAATATGATTAGATCTTGCATTGCTATCGTGATCTCTCTTCTTCTCTCCTCATTCATCGATTGTTCGCTCGCGTCCGATGACATTTGCTGCAGAGCTGATCATGTTGTTGGTTCTAAACCAGAAGAACCTTCCAATAATATGATTAGATCTTGCATTGCAATCGGGATCTCTCTTCTTCTCTCCTCATTCATCGATTGCTCGCTCGCATCCGATGACATTTGCTACAGAGCTGATCATATTGTTGGTTCTAAACCAGAAGAACCTTCCAATAGTATGATTAGATTTTGCATTGCCATCGTGATCTCTCTTCTTCTCTCCTCATTCATCGATTGTTCGCTCGCGTCCGATGACATTTGGCGCAGAGCAGATCATGTTGTTGGTTCTAAACCAGAAGAACCTTCCAATAGTATGATTAGATCTTGCATTGCCATCGTGACCAGAAGAACCTTCCAATAGTATGATCGTGACCAGAAGAACCTTCCAATTGTATGATTAGATCTTGCATTGCCATCGTGATCTCTCTTCTTCTCTCCTCATTCATCGATTGCCCGCCCGCGTCCGATGACATTTGCTGCAGAGCTGATCATGTTGTTGGTTCTAAACCAGAAAAACCTTCCAATAATATGATTAGATCTTGCATTGCCATCGTGGTCTCTCTTCTTCTCTCCTCATTCATCGATTGCTCGCTCGCGTCCGATGACACTTGCTGCAGAGCTGATCATATTGTTGGTTTTAAACCAGAAGAACCTTCCAATAGTATGATTAGATCTTGCATTGCCATCGTGACCAGAAGAACCTTCCAATAGTATGATCGTGACCAGAAGAACCTTCCAATTGTATGATTAGATCTTGCATTGCCATCGTGATCTCTCTTCTTCTCTCCTCATTCATCGATTGTTCGCTCGCGTCCGATGACATTTGCTGCAGAGCTGATCATGTTGTTGGTTCTAAACCAGAAGAACCTTCCAATAATATGATTAGATCTTGCATTGCCATCGTGATCTCTCTTCTTCTCTCCTCATTCATCGATTGCTCGCTCGCGTCCGATGACATTTGCTGCAGAGCTGATCATATTGTTGGTTCTAAACCAGAAAAACCTTCCAATAATATGATTAGATCTTGCATTGCCATCGTGGTCTCTCTTCTTCTCTCCTCATTCATCGATTGCTCGCTCGCGTCCGATGACACTTGCTGCAGAGCTGATCATATTGTTGGTTTTAAACCAGAAGAACCTTCCAATAGTATGATTAGATCTTGCATTGCCATCGTGACCAGAAGAACCTTCCAATAGTATGATCGTGACCAGAAGAACCTTCCAATTGTATGATTAGATCTTGCATTGCCATCGTGATCTCTCTTCTTCTCTCCTCATTCATCGATTGTTCGCTCGCGTCCGATGACATTTGCTGCAGAGCTGATCATGTTGTTGGTTCTAAACCAGAAGAACCTTCCAATAGTATGATCGTGACCAGAAGAACCTTCCAATTGTATGATTAGATCTTGCATTGCCATCGTGATCTCTCTTCTTCTCTCCTCATTCATCGATTGTTCGCTCGCGTCCGATGACATTTGCTGCAGAGCTGATCATGTTGTTGGTTCTAAACCAGAAGAACCTTCCAATAGTATGATCGTGACCAGAAGAACCTTCCAATTGTATGATTAGATCTTGCATTGCCATCGTGATCTCTCTTCTTCTCTCCTCATTCATCGATTGTTCGCTCGCGTCCGATGACATTTGCTGCAGAGCTGATCATGTTGTTGGTTCTAAACCAGAAGAACCTTCCAATAATATGATTAGATCTTGCATTGCAATCGGGATCTCTCTTCTTCTCTCCTCATTCATCGATTGCTCGCTCGCATCCGATGACATTTGCTGCAGAGCTGATCATATTGTTGGTTCTAAACCAGAAGAACCTTCCAATAGTATGATTAGATCTTGCATTGCCATCGTGACCAGAAGAACCTTCCAATAGTATGATCGTGACCAGAAGAACCTTCCAATAGTATGATTAGATCTTGCATTGCCATCGTGACCAGAAGAACCTTCCAATAGTATGATCGTGACCAGAAGAACCTTCCAATTGTATGATTAGATCTTGCATTGCCATCGTGATCTCTCTTCTTCTCTCCTCATTCATCGATTGTTCGCTCGCGTCCGATGACATTTGGCGCAGAGCAGATCATGTTGTTGGTTCTAAACCAGAAGAACCTTCCAATAGTATGATTAGATCTTGCATTGCCGTCGTGACCAGAAGAACTTTCCAATAGTATGATCGTGACCAGAAGAACCTTCCAATTGTATGATTAGATCTTGCATTGCCATCGTGATCTCTCTTCTTCTCTCCTCATTCATCGATTGCCCGCCCGCGTCCGATGACATTTGCTGCAGAGCTGATCATGTTGTTGGTTCTAAACCAGAAAAACCTTCCAATAATATGATTAGATCTTGCATTGCCATCGTGGTCTCTCTTCTTCTCTCCTCATTCATCGATTGCTCGCTCGCGTCCGATGACACTTGCTGCAGAGCTGATCATATTGTTGGTTTTAAACCAGAAGAACCTTCCAATAGTATGATTAGATCTTGCATTGCCATCGTGACCAGAAGAACCTTCCAATAGTATGATCGTGACCAGAAGAACCTTCCAATTGTATGATTAGATCTTGCATTGCCATCGTGATCTCTCTTCTTCTCTCCTCATTCATCGATTGTTCGCTCGCGTCCGATGACATTTGCTGCAGAGCTGATCATGTTGTTGGTTCTAAACCAGAAGAACCTTCCAATAATATGATTAGATCTTGCATTGCCATCGTGATCTCTCTTCTTCTCTCCTCATTCATCGATTGCTCGCTCGCGTCCGATGACATTTGCTGCAGAGCTGATCATATTGTTGGTTCTAAACCAGAAAAACCTTCCAATAATATGATTAGATCTTGCATTGCCATCGTGGTCTCTCTTCTTCTCTCCTCATTCATCGATTGCTCGCTCGCGTCCGATGACACTTGCTGCAGAGCTGATCATATTGTTGGTTTTAAACCAGAAGAACCTTCCAATAGTATGATTAGATCTTGCATTGCCATCGTGACCAGAAGAACCTTCCAATAGTATGATCGTGACCAGAAGAACCTTCCAATTGTATGATTAGATCTTGCATTGCCATCGTGATCTCTCTTCTTCTCTCCTCATTCATCGATTGTTCGCTCGCGTCCGATGACATTTGCTGCAGAGCTGATCATGTTGTTGGTTCTAAACCAGAAGAACCTTCCAATAGTATGATCGTGACCAGAAGAACCTTCCAATTGTATGATTAGATCTTGCATTGCCATCGTGATCTCTCTTCTTCTCTCCTCATTCATCGATTGCTCGCTCGCGTCCGATGACATTTGCTGCAGAGCTGATCATATTGTTGGTTCTAAACCAGAAGAACCTTCCAATAGTATGATTAGATCTTGCATTGCCATCGTGACCAGAAGAACCTTCCAATTGTATGATTAGATCTTGCATTGCCATCGTGATCTCTCTTCTTCTCTCCTCATTCATCGATTGTTCGCTCGCGTCCGATGACATTTGCTGCAGAGCTGATCATGTTGTTGGTTCTAAACCAGAAGAACCTTCCAATAATATGATTAGATCTTGCATTGCCATCGTGATCTCTCTTCTTCTCTCCTCATTCATCGATTGTTCGCTCGCGTCCGATGACATTTGCTGCAGAGCTGATCATGTTGTTGGTTCTAAACCAGAAGAACCTTCCAATAGTATGATTAGATCTTGCATTGCCATCGTGACCAGAAGAACCTTCCAATAGTATGATCGTGACCAGAAGAACCTTCCAATTGTATGATTAGATCTTGCATTGCCATCGTGATCTCTCTTCTTCTCTCCTCATTCATCCATTGTTCGCTCGCCTCCGATGACATTTGCTGCAGAGCTGATCATATTGTTGGTTCTAAACAAGAAGAACCTTCCAATAGTATGATTAGATCTTGCATTGCCATCGTGATCTCTCTTCTTCTCTCCTCATTCATCGATTGTTCGCTCGCGTCCGATGAAATTTGCTGCAGAGCTGATCATGTTGTTGGTTCTAAACCAGAAGAACCTTTCAATAATATGATTAGATCTTGCATTGCCATCGTGATCTCTCTTCTTCTCTCCTCATTCATCGATTGCTCGCTCGCGTCCGATGACATTTGCTGCAGAGCTGATCATATTGTTGGTTCTAAACCAGAAGAACCTTCCAATAGTATGATTAGATCTTGCATTGCCATCGTGACCAGAAGAACCTTCCAATAGTATGATCGTGACCAGAAGAACCTTCCAATTGTATGATTAGATCTTGCATTGCCATCGTGGTCTCTCTTCTTCTCTCCTCATTCATCGATTGCTCGCTCGCGTCCGATGACATTTGCTGCAGAGCTGATCATATTGTTGGTTTTAAACCAGAAGAACCTTCCAATAGTATGATCGTGACCAGAAGAACCTTCCAATTGTATGATTAGATCTTGCATTGCCATCGTGATCTCTCTTCTTCTCTCCTCATTCATCGATTGTTCGCTCGCCTCCGATGACATTTGCTGCAGAGCTGATCATATTGTTGGTTCTAAACCAGAAGAACCTTCCAATAGTATGATTAGATCTTGCATTGCCATCGTGACCAGAAGTACCTTCCAATTGTATGATTAGATCTTGCATTGCCATCGTGATCTCTCTTCTTCTCTCCTCATTCATCGATTGTTCGCTCGCGTCCGATGACATTTGCTGCAGATCTGATCATGTTGTTGGTTCTAAACCAGAAAAACCTTCCAATAAAATAATTAGATCTTGCATTGCCATCGTGATCTCTCTTCTTCTCTCCTCATTCATCGATTGTTCGCTCGCGTCCGATGACATTTGCTGCAGAGCTGATCATGTTGTTGGTTCTTAACCAGAAGAACCTTCCAATAGTATGATTAGATCTTGCATTGCCATCGTGACCAGAAGAACCTTCCAATAGTATGATCGTGACCAGAAGAACCTTCCAATAGTATGATTAGATCTTGCATTGCCATCGTGATCTCTCTTCTTCTCTCCTCATTCATCGATTGTTCGCTCGCGTCCGATGACATTTGCTGCAGAGCTGATCATGTTGTTGGTTCTAAACCAGAAGAACCTTCCAATAGTATGATCGTGACCAGAAGAACCTTCCAATTGTATGATTAGATCTTGCATTGCCATCGTGATCTCTCTTCTTCTCTCCTCATTCATCGATTGCTCGCTCGCGTCCGATGACATTTGCTGCAGAGCTGATCATATTGTTGGTTCTAAACCAGAAGAACCTTCCAATAGTATGATTAGATCTTGCATTGCCATCGTGACCAGAAGAACCTTCCAATTGTATGATTAGATCTTGCATTGCCATCGTGATCTCTCTTCTTCTCTCCTCATTCATCGATTGTTCGCTCGCGTCCGATGACATTTGCTGCAGAGCTGATCATGTTGTTGGTTCTAAACCAGAAGAACCTTCCAATAATATGATTAGATCTTGCATTGCCATCGTGATCTCTCTTCTTCTCTCCTCATTCATCGATTGTTCGCTCGCGTCCGATGACATTTGCTGCAGAGCTGATCATGTTGTTGGTTCTAAACCAGAAGAACCTTCCAATAGTATGATTAGATCTTGCATTGCCATCGTGACCAGAAGAACCTTCCAATAGTATGATCGTGACCAGAAGAACCTTCCAATTGTATGATTAGATCTTGCATTGCCATCGTGATCTCTCTTCTTCTCTCCTCATTCATCCATTGTTCGCTCGCCTCCGATGACATTTGCTGCAGAGCTGATCATATTGTTGGTTCTAAACAAGAAGAACCTTCCAATAGTATGATTAGATCTTGCATTGCCATCGTGATCTCTCTTCTTCTCTCCTCATTCATCGATTGTTCGCTCGCGTCCGATGAAATTTGCTGCAGAGCTGATCATGTTGTTGGTTCTAAACCAGAAGAACCTTTCAATAATATGATTAGATCTTGCATTGCCATCGTGATCTCTCTTCTTCTCTCCTCATTCATCGATTGCTCGCTCGCGTCCGATGACATTTGCTGCAGAGCTGATCATATTGTTGGTTCTAAACCAGAAGAACCTTCCAATAGTATGATTAGATCTTGCATTGCCATCGTGACCAGAAGAACCTTCCAATAGTATGATCGTGACCAGAAGAACCTTCCAATTGTATGATTAGATCTTGCATTGCCATCGTGGTCTCTCTTCTTCTCTCCTCATTCATCGATTGCTCGCTCGCGTCCGATGACATTTGCTGCAGAGCTGATCATATTGTTGGTTTTAAACCAGAAGAACCTTCCAATAGTATGATCGTGACCAGAAGAACCTTCCAATTGTATGATTAGATCTTGCATTGCCATCGTGATCTCTCTTCTTCTCTCCTCATTCATCGATTGTTCGCTCGCCTCCGATGACATTTGCTGCAGAGCTGATCATATTGTTGGTTCTAAACCAGAAGAACCTTCCAATAGTATGATTAGATCTTGCATTGCCATCGTGACCAGAAGTACCTTCCAATTGTATGATTAGATCTTGCATTGCCATCGTGATCTCTCTTCTTCTCTCCTCATTCATCGATTGTTCGCTCGCGTCCGATGACATTTGCTGCAGATCTGATCATGTTGTTGGTTCTAAACCAGAAAAACCTTCCAATAAAATAATTAGATCTTGCATTGCCATCGTGATCTCTCTTCTTCTCTCCTCATTCATCGATTGTTCGCTCGCGTCCGATGACATTTGCAGCAGAGCTGATCATGTTGTTGGTTCTAAACCAGAAGAACCTTCCAATAATATGATTAGATCTTGCATTGCAATCGGGATCTCTCTTCTTCTCTCCTCATTCATCGATTGTTCGCTCGCGTCCGATGACATTTGCTGCAGAGCTGATCATGTTGTTGGTTCTTAACCAGAAGAACCTTCCAATAGTATGATTAGATCTTGCATTGCCATCGTGACCAGAAGAACCTTCCAATAGTATGATCGTGACCAGAAGAACCTTCCAATAGTATGATTAGATCTTGCATTGCCATCGTGATCTCTCTTCTTCTCTCCTCATTCATCGATTGTTCGCTCGCGTCCGATGACATTTCCTGCAGAGCTGTTCATTTTTTTGGTTCTAAACCAGAAGAACCTTTCAATAATATGATTAGATCTTGCATTGCCATCGTGATCTCTCTTCTTCTCTCCTCATTCATCGATTGTTCGCTCGCGTCCGATGACATTTGCAGCAGAGCTGATCATGTTGTTGGTTCTAAACCAGAAGAACCTTCCAATAATATGATTAGATCTTGCATTGCAATCGGGATCTCTCTTCTTCTCTCCTCATTCATCGATTGCTCGCTCGCATCCGATGACATTTGCTGCAGAGCTGATCATATTGTTGGTTCTAAACCAGAAGAACCTTCCAATAGTATGATTAGATCTTGCATTGCCATCGTGATCTCTCTTCTTCTCTCCTCATTCATCGATTGTTCGCTCGCGTCCGATGACATTTGCTGCAGAGCTGATCATGTTGTTGGTTCTAAACCAGAAGAACCTTCCAATAATATGATTAGATCTTGCATTGCCATCGTGATCTCTCTTCTTCTCTCCTCATTCATCGATTGCTCGCTCGCGTCCGATGACATTTGCTGCAGAGCTGATCATATTGTTGGTTCTAAACCAGAAAAACCTTCCAATAGTATGATTAGATCTTGCATTGCCATCGTGACCAGAAGAACCTTCCAATAGTATGATCGTGACCAGAAGAACCTTCCAATTGTATGATTAGATCTTGCATTGCCATCGTGATCTCTCTTCTTCTCTCCTCATTCATCGATTGTTCGCTCGCGTCCGATGACATTTGCTGCAGAGCTGATCATGTTGTTGGTTCTAAACCAGAAGAACCTTCCAATAATATGATTAGATCTTGCATTGCCATCGTGATCTCTCTTCTTCTCTCCTCATTCATCGATTGCTCGCTCGCGTCCGATGACATTTGCTGCAGAGCTGATCATATTGTTGGTTCTAAACCAGAAAAACCTTCCAATAATATGATTAGATCTTGCATTGCCATCGTGGTCTCTCTTCTTCTCTCCTCATTCATCGATTGCTCGCTCGCGTCCGATGACACTTGCTGCAGAGCTGATCATATTGTTGGTTTTAAACCAGAAGAACCTTCCAATAGTATGATTAGATCTTGCATTGCCATCGTGACCAGAAGAACCTTCCAATAGTATGATCGTGACCAGAAGAACCTTCCAATTGTATGATTAGATCTTGCATTGCCATCGTGATCTCTCTTCTTCTCTCCTCATTCATCGATTGTTCGCTCGCGTCCGATGACATTTGCTGCAGAGCTGATCATGTTGTTGGTTCTAAACCAGAAGAACCTTCCAATAATATGATTAGATCTTGCATTGCCATCGTGATCTCTCTTCTTCTCTCCTCATTCATCGATTGCTCGCTCGCGTCCGATGACATTTGCTGCAGAGCTGATCATATTGTTGGTTCTAAACCAGAAAAACCTTCCAATAGTATGATTAGATCTTGCATTGCCATCGTGACCAGAAGAACCTTCCAATAGTATGATCGTGACCAGAAGAACCTTCCAATTGTATGATTAGATCTTGCATTGCCATCGTGATCTCTCTTCTTCTCTCCTCATTCATCGATTGTTCGCTCGCGTCCGATGACATTTGCTGCAGAGCTGATCATGTTGTTGGTTCTAAACCAGAAGAACCTTCCAATAATATGATTAGATCTTGCATTGCCATCGTGATCTCTCTTCTTCTCTCCTCATTCATCGATTGCTCGCTCGCGTCCGATGACATTTGCTGCAGAGCTGATCATATTGTTGGTTCTAAACCAGAAAAACCTTCCAATAATATGATTAGATCTTGCATTGCCATCGTGGTCTCTCTTCTTCTCTCCTCATTCATCGATTGCTCGCTCGCGTCCGATGACACTTGCTGCAGAGCTGATCATATTGTTGGTTTTAAACCAGAAGAACCTTCCAATAGTATGATTAGATCTTGCATTGCCATCGTGACCAGAAGAACCTTCCAATAGTATGATCGTGACCAGAAGAACCTTCCAATTGTATGATTAGATCTTGCATTGCCATCGTGATCTCTCTTCTTCTCTCCTCATTCATCGATTGTTCGCTCGCGTCCGATGACATTTGCTGCAGAGCTGATCATGTTGTTGGTTCTAAACCAGAAGAACCTTCCAATAGTATGATCGTGACCAGAAGAACCTTCCAATTGTATGATTAGATCTTGCATTGCCATCGTGATCTCTCTTCTTCTCTCCTCATTCATCGATTGCTCGCTCGCGTCCGATGACATTTGCTGCAGAGCTGATCATATTGTTGGTTCTAAACCAGAAGAACCTTCCAATAGTATGATTAGATCTTGCATTGCCATCGTGACCAGAAGAACCTTCCAATTGTATGATTAGATCTTGCATTGCCATCGTGATCTCTCTTCTTCTCTCCTCATTCATCGATTGTTCGCTCGCGTCCGATGACATTTGCTGCAGAGCTGATCATGTTGTTGGTTCTAAACCAGAAGAACCTTCCAATAATATGATTAGTTCTTGCATTGCCATCGTGATCTCTCTTCTTCTCTCCTCATTCATCGATTGTTCGCTCGCGTCCGATGACATTTGCTGCAGAGCTGATCATGTTGTTGGTTCTAAACCAGAAGAACCTTCCAATAGTATGATTAGATCTTGCATTGCCATCGTGACCAGAAGAACCTTCCAATAGTATGATCGTGACCAGAAGAACCTTCCAATTGTATGATTAGATCTTGCATTGCCATCGTGATCTCTCTTCTTCTCTCCTCATTCATCGATTGTTCGCTCGCGTCCGATGACATTTGCTGCAGAGCTGATCATGTTGTTGGTTCTAAACCAGAAGAACCTTTCAATAATATGATTAGATCTTGCATTGCCATCGTGATCTCTCTTCTTCTCTCCTCATTCATCGATTGCTCGCTCGCATCCGATGACATTTGCTGCAGAGCTGATCATATTGTTGGTTCTAAACCAGAAGAACCTTCCAATAGTATGATTAGATCTTGCATTGCCATCGTGATCTCTCTTCTTCTCTCCTCATTCATCGATTGTTCGCTCGCGTCCGATGACATTTGCTGCAGAGCTGATCATGTTGTTGGTTCTAAACCAGAAGAACCTTCCAATAATATGATTAGATCTTGCATTGCCATCGTGATCTCTCTTCTTCTCTCCTCATTCATCGATTGCTCGCTCGCGTCCGATGACATTTGCTGCAGAGCTGATCATATTGTTGGTTCTAAACCAGAAAAACCTTCCAATAGTATGATTAGATCTTGCATTGCCATCGTGACCAGAAGAACCTTCCAATAGTATGATCGTGACCAGAAGAACCTTCCAATTGTATGATTAGATCTTGCATTGCCATCGTGATCTCTCTTCTTCTCTCCTCATTCATCGATTGTTCGCTCGCGTCCGATGACATTTGCTGCAGAGCTGATCATGTTGTTGGTTCTAAACCAGAAGAACCTTTCAATAATATGATTAGATCTTGCATTGCCATCGTGATCTCTCTTCTTCTCTCCTCATTCATCGATTGCTCGCTCGCGTCCGATGACATTTGCTGCAGAGCTGATCATATTGTTGGTTCTAAACCAGAAGAACCTTCCAATAGTATGATTAGATCTTGCATTGCCATCGTGACCAGAAGAACCTTCCAATAGTATGATCGTCACCAGAAGAACCTTCCAATTGTATGATTAGATCTTGCATTGCCATCGTGGTCTCTCTTCTTCTCTCCTCATTCATCGATTGCTCGCTCGCGTCCGATGACATTTGCTGCAGAGCTGATCATATTGTTGGTTTTAAACCAGAAGAACCTTCCAATAGTATGATCGTGACCAGAAGAACCTTCCAATTGTATGATTAGATCTTGCATTGCCATCGTGATCTCTCTTCTTCTCTCCTCATTCATCGATTGTTCGCTCGCCTCCGATGACATTTGCTGCAGAGCTGATCATATTGTTGGTTTTAAACCAGAAGAACCTTCCAATAGTATGATTAGATCTTGCATTGCCATCGTGACCAGAAGAACCTTCCAATAGTATGATCGTGACCAGAAGAACCTTCCAATTGTATGATTAGATCTTGCATTGCCATCGTGATCTCTCTTCTTCTCTCCTCATTCATCGATTGTTCGCTCGCGTCCGATGACATTTGCTGCAGAGCTGATCATGTTGTTGGTTCTAAACCAGAAGAACCTTCCAATAATATGATTAGATCTTGCATTGCCATCGTGATCTCTCTTCTTCTCTCCTCATTCATCGATTGTTCGCTCGCGTCCGATGACATTTGCTGCAGAGCTGATCATGTTGTTGGTTCTAAACCAGAAGAACCTTCCAATAGTATGATTAGATCTTGCATTGCCATCGTGACCAGAAGAACCTTCCAATAGTATGATCGTGACCAGAAGAACCTTCCAATTGTATGATTAGATCTTGCATTGCCATCGTGATCTCTCTTCTTCTCTCCTCATTCATCGATTGTTCGCTCGCGTCCGATGACATTTGCTGCAGAGCTGATCATGTTGTTGGTTCTAAACCAGAAGAACCTTTCAATAATATGATTAGATCTTGCATTGCCATCGTGATCTCTCTTCTTCTCTCCTCATTCATCGATTGCTCGCTCGCGTCCGATGACATTTGCTGCAGAGCTGATCATATTGTTGGTTCTAAACCAGAAGAACCTTCCAATAGTATGATTAGATCTTGCATTGCCATCGTGACCAGAAGAACCTTCCAATAGTATGATCGTGACCAGAAGAACCTTCCAATTGTATGATTAGATCTTGCATTGCCATCGTGGTCTCTCTTCTTCTCTCCTCATTCATCGATTGCTCGCTCGCGTCCGATGACATTTGCTGCAGAGCTGATCATATTGTTGGTTTTAAACCAGAAGAACCTTCCAATAGTATGATCGTGACCAGAAGAACCTTCCAATTGTATGATTAGATCTTGCATTGCCATCGTGATCTCTCTTCTTCTCTCCTCATTCATCGATTGTTCGCTCGCCTCCGATGACATTTGCTGCAGAGCTGATCATATTGTTGGTTTTAAACCAGAAGAACCTTCCAATAGTATGATTAGATCTTGCATTGCCATCGTGACCAGAAGAACCTTCCAATAGTATGATCGTGACCAGAAGAACCTTCCAATTGTATGATTAGATCTTGCATTGCCATCGTGATCTCTCTTCTTCTCTCCTCATTCATCGATTGTTCGCTCGCGTCCGATGACATTTGCTGCAGAGCTGATCATGTTGTTGGTTCTAAACCAGAAGAACCTTCCAATAGTATGATCGTGACCAGAAGAACCTTCCAATTGTATGATTAGATCTTGCATTGCCATCGTGATCTCTCTTCTTCTCTCCTCATTCATCGATTGCTCGCTCGCGTCCGATGACATTTGCTGCAGAGCTGATCATATTGTTGGTTCTAAACCAGAAGAACCTTCCAATAGTATGATTAGATCTTGCATTGCCATCGTGACCAGAAGAACCTTCCAATTGTATGATTAGATCTTGCATTGCCATCGTGATCTCTCTTCTTCTCTCCTCATTCATCGATTGTTCGCTCGCGTCCGATGACATTTGCTGCAGAGCTGATCATGTTGTTGGTTCTAAACCAGAAGAACCTTCCAATAATATGATTAGATCTTGCATTGCCATCGTGATCTCTCTTCTTCTCTCCTCATTCATCGATTGTTCGCTCGCGTCCGATGACATTTGCTGCAGAGCTGATCATGTTGTTGGTTCTAAACCAGAAGAACCTTCCAATAATATGATTAGATCTTGCATTGCCATCGTGATCTCTCTTCTTCTCTCCTCATTCATCGATTGTTCGCTCGCGTCCGATGACATTTGCTGCAGAGCTGATCATGTTGTTGGTTCTAAACCAGAAGAACCTTCCAATAGTATGATTAGATCTTGCATTGCCATCGTGACCAGAAGAACCTTCCAATAGTATGATCGTGACCAGAAGAACCTTCCAATTGTATGATTAGATCTTGCATTGCCATCGTGATCTCTCTTCTTCTCTCCTCATTCATCCATTGTTCGCTCGCCTCCGATGACATTTGCTGCAGAGCTGATCATATTGTTGGTTCTAAACAAGAAGAACCTTCCAATAGTATGATTAGATCTTGCATTGCCATCGTGATCTCTCTTCTTCTCTCCTCATTCATCGATTGTTCGCTCGCGTCCGATGACATTTGCTGCAGAGCTGATCATGTTGTTGGTTCTAAACCAGAAGAACCTTTCAATAATATGATTAGATCTTGCATTGCCATCGTGATCTCTCTTCTTCTCTCCTCATTCATCGATTGCTCGCTCGCGTCCGATGACATTTGCTGCAGAGCTGATCATATTGTTGGTTCTAAACCAGAAGAACCTTCCAATAGTATGATTAGATCTTGCATTGCCATCGTGACCAGAAGAACCTTCCAATAGTATGATCGTGACCAGAAGAACCTTCCAATTGTATGATTAGATCTTGCATTGCCATCGTGGTCTCTCTTCTTCTCTCCTCATTCATCGATTGCTCGCTCGCGTCCGATGACATTTGCTGCAGAGCTGATCATATTGTTGGTTTTAAACCAGAAGAACCTTCCAATAGTATGATCGTGACCAGAAGAACCTTCCAATTGTATGATTAGATCTTGCATTGCCATCGTGATCTCTCTTCTTCTCTCCTCATTCATCGATTGTTCGCTCGCCTCCGATGACATTTGCTGCAGAGCTGATCATATTGTTGGTTCTAAACCAGAAGAACCTTCCAATAGTATGATTAGATCTTGCATTGCCATCGTGACCAGAAGTACCTTCCAATTGTATGATTAGATCTTGCATTGCCATCGTGATCTCTCTTCTTCTCTCCTCATTCATCGATTGTTCGCTCGCGTCCGATGACATTTGCTGCAGAGCTGATCATGTTGTTGGTTCTAAACCAGAAAAACCTTCCAATAAAATAATTAGATCTTGCATTGCCATCGTGATCTCTCTTCTTCTCTCCTCATTCATCGATTGTTCGCTCGCGTCCGATGACATTTCCTGCAGAGCTGTTCATATTGTTGGTTCTAAACCAGAAGAACCTTTCAATAATATGATTAGATCTTGCATTGCCATCGTGATCTCTCTTCTTCTCTCCTCATTCATCGATTGTTCGCTCGCGTCCGATGACATTTGCTGCAGAGCTGATCATGTTGTTGGTTCTTAACCAGAAGAACCTTCCAATAGTATGATTAGATCTTGCATTGCCATCGTGACCAGAAGAACCTTCCAATAGTATGATCGTGACCAGAAGAACCTTCCAATAGTATGATTAGATCTTGCATTGCCATCGTGATCTCTCTTCTTCTCTCCTCATTCATCGATTGTTCGCTCGCGTCCGATGACATTTCCTGCAGAGCTGTTCATATTGTTGGTTCTAAACCAGAAGAACCTTTCAATAATATGATTAGATCTTGCATTGCCATCGTGATCTCTCTTCTTCTCTCCTCATTCATCGATTGTTCGCTCGCGTCCGATGACATTTGCTGCAGAGCTGATCATGTTGTTGGTTCTAAACCAGAAGAACCTTCCAATAATATGATTAGATCTTGCATTGCAATCGGGATCTCTCTTCTTCTCTCCTCATTCATCGATTGCTCGCTCGCATCCGATGACATTTGCTGCAGAGCTGATCATATTGTTGGTTCTAAACCAGAAGAACCTTCCAATAGTATGATTAGATCTTGCATTGCCATCGTGATCTCTCTTCTTCTCTCCTCATTCATCGATTGTTCGCTCGCGTCCGATGACATTTGGTGCAGAGCAGATCATGTTGTTGGTTCTAAACCAGAAGAACCTTCCAATAGTATGATTAGATCTTGCATTGCCATCGTGACCAGAAGAACCTTCCAATAGTATGATCGTGACCAGAAGAACCTTCCAATTGTATGATTAGATCTTGTATTGCCATCGTGATCTCTCTTCTTCTCTCCTCATTCATCGATTGCCCGCCCGCGTCCGATGACATTTGCTTCAGAGCTGATCATGTTGTTGGTTCTAAACCAGAAAAACCTTCCAATAATATGATTAGATCTTGCATTGCCATCGTGGTCTCTCTTCTTCTCTCCTCATTCATCGATTGCCCGCCCGCGTCCGATGACATTTGCTGCAGAGCTGATCATATTGTTGGTTTTAAACCAGAAGAACCTTCCAATAGTATGATTAGATCTTGCATTGCCATCGTGACCAGAAGAACCTTCCAATAATATGATCGTGACCAGAAGAACCTTCCAATTGTATGATTAGATCTTGCATTGCCATCGTGATCTCTCTTCTTCTCTCCTCATTCATCGATTGTTCGCTCGCGTCCGATGACATTTCCTGCAGAGCTGTTCATATTGTTGGTTCTAAACCAGAAGAACCTTTCAATAATATGATTAGATCTTGCATTGCTATCGTGATCTCTCTTCTTCTCTCCTCATTCATCGATTGTTCGCTCGCGTCCGATGACATTTGCTGCAGAGCTGATCATGTTGTTGGTTCTAAACCAGAAGAACCTTCCAATAATATGATTAGATCTTGCATTGCCATCGTGATCTCTCTTCTTCTCTCCTCATTCATCGATTGTTCGCTCGCGTCCGATGACATTTGGCGCAGAGCAGATCATGTTGTTGGTTCTAAACCAGAAGAACCTTCCAATAGTATGATTAGATCTTGCATTGCCATCGTGACCAGAAGAACCTTCCAATAGTATGATCGTGACCAGAAGAACCTTCCAATTGTATGATTAGATCTTGCATTGCCATCGTGATCTCTCTTCTTCTCTCCTCATTCATCGATTGCCCGCCCGCGTCCGATGACATTTGCTGCAGAGCTGATCATGTTGTTGGTTCTAAACCAGAAGAACCTTTCAATAATATGATTAGATCTTGCATTGCTATCGTGATCTCTCTTCTTCTCTCCTCATTCATCGATTGTTCGCTCGCGTCCGATGACATTTGCTGCAGAGCTGATCATGTTGTTGGTTCTAAACCAGAAGAACCTTCCAATAATATGATTAGATCTTGCATTGCAATCGGGATCTCTCTTCTTCTCTCCTCATTCATCGATTGCTCGCTCGCATCCGATGACATTTGCTACGGAGCTGATCATATTGTTGGTTCTAAACCAGAAGAACCTTCCAATAGTATGATTAGATCTTGCATTGCCATCGTGATCTCTCTTCTTCTCTCCTCATTCATCGATTGTTCGCTCGCGTCCGATGACATTTGGCGCAGAGCAGATCATGTTGTTGGTTCTAAACCAGAAGAACCTTCCAATAGTATGATTAGATCTTGCATTGCCATCGTGACCAGAAGAACCTTCCAATAGTATGATCGTGACCAGAAGAACCTTCCAATTGTATGATTAGATCTTGCATTGCCATCGTGATCTCTCTTCTTCTCTCCTCATTCATCGATTGCCCGCCCGCGTCCGATGACATTTGCTGCAGAGCTGATCATGTTGTTGGTTCTAAACCAGAAAAACCTTCCAATAATATGATTAGATCTTGCATTGCCATCGTGGTCTCTCTTCTTCTCTCCTCATTCATCGATTGCTCGCTCGCGTCCGATGACACTTGCTGCAGAGCTGATCATATTGTTGGTTTTAAACCAGAAGAACCTTCCAATAGTATGATTAGATCTTGCATTGCCATCGTGACCAGAAGAACCTTCCAATAGTATGATCGTGACCAGAAGAACCTTCCAATTGTATGATTAGATCTTGCATTGCCATCGTGATCTCTCTTCTTCTCTCCTCATTCATCGATTGCTCGCTCGCGTCCGATGACATTTGCTGCAGAGCTGATCATATTGTTGGTTCTAAACCAGAAAAACCTTCCAATAATATGATTAGATCTTGCATTGCCATCGTGGTCTCTCTTCTTCTCTCCTCATTCATCGATTGCTCGCTCGCGTCCGATGACATTTGCTGCAGAGCTGATCATATTGTTGGTTCTAAACCAGAAAAACCTTCCAATAATATGATTAGATCTTGCATTGCCATCGTGGTCTCTCTTCTTCTCTCCTCATTCATCGATTGCTCGCTCGCGTCCGATGACACTTGCTGCAGAGCTGATCATATTGTTGGTTTTAAACCAGAAGAACCTTCCAATAGTATGATTAGATCTTGCATTGCCATCGTGACCAGAAGAACCTTCCAATAGTATGATCGTGACGAGAAGAACCTTCCAATTGTATGATTAGATCTTGCATTGCCATCGTGATCTCTCTTCTTCTCTCCTCATTCATCGATTGCTCGCTCGCGTCCGATGACATTTGCTGCAGAGCTGATCATATTGTTGGTTCTAAACCAGAAAAACCTTCCAATAATATGATTAGATCTTGCATTGCCATCGTGGTCTCTCTTCTTCTCTCCTCATTCATCGATTGCTCGCTCGCGTCCGATGACATTTGCTGCAGAGCTGATCATATTGTTGGTTCTAAACCAGAAAAACCTTCCAATAATATGATTAGATCTTGCATTGCCATCGTGGTCTCTCTTCTTCTCTCCTCATTCATCGATTGCTCGCTCGCGTCCGATGACACTTGCTGCAGAGCTGATCATATTGTTGGTTTTAAACCAGAAGAACCTTCCAATAGTATGATTAGATCTTGCATTGCCATCGTGACCAGAAGAACCTTCCAATAGTATGATCGTGACGAGAAGAACCTTCCAATTGTATGATTAGATCTTGCATTGCCATCGTGATCTCTCTTCTTCTCTCCTCATTCATCGATTGTTCGCTCGCGTCCGATGACATTTGCTGCAGAGCTGATCATGTTGTTGGTTCTAAACCAGAAGAACCTTCCAATAGTATGATCGTGACCAGAAGAACCTTCCAATTGTATGATTAGATCTTGCATTGCCATCGTGATCTCTCTTCTTCTCTCCTCATTCATCGATTGCTCGCTCGCGTCCGATGACATTTGCTGCAGAGCTGATCATATTGTTGGTTCTAAACCAGAAGAACCTTCCAATAGTATGATTAGATCTTGCATTGCCATCGTGACCAGAAGAACCTTCCAATTGTATGATTAGATCTTGCATTGCCATCGTGATCTCTCTTCTTCTCTCCTCATTCATCGATTGTTCGCTCGCGTCCGATGACATTTGCTGCAGAGCTGATCATGTTGTTGGTTCTAAACCAGAAGAACCTTCCAATAATATGATTAGATCTTGCATTGCCATCGTGATCTCTCTTCTTCTCTCCTCATTCATCGATTGTTCGCTCGCGTCCGATGACATTTGCTGCAGAGCTGATCATGTTGTTGGTTCTAAACCAGAAGAACCTTCCAATAGTATGATTAGATCTTGCATTGCCATCGTGACCAGAAGAACCTTCCAATAGTATGATCGTGACCAGAAGAACCTTCCAATTGTATGATTAGATCTTGCATTGCCATCGTGATCTCTCTTCTTCTCTCCTCATTCATCGATTGTTCGCTCGCGTCCGATGACATTTGCTGCAGAGCTGATCATGTTGTTGGTTCTAAACCAGAAGAACCTTCCAATAGTATGATCGTGACCAGAAGAACCTTCCAATTGTATGATTAGATCTTGCATTGCCATCGTGATCTCTCTTCTTCTCTCCTCATTCATCGATTGCTCGCTCGCGTCCGATGACATTTGCTGCAGAGCTGATCATATTGTTGGTTCTAAACCAGAAGAACCTTCCAATAGTATGATTAGATCTTGCATTGCCATCGTGACCAGAAGAACCTTCCAATTGTATGATTAGATCTTGCATTGCCATCGTGATCTCTCTTCTTCTCTCCTCATTCATCGATTGTTCGCTCGCGTCCGATGACATTTGCTGCAGAGCTGATCATGTTGTTGGTTCTAAACCAGAAGAACCTTCCAATAATATGATTAGATCTTGCATTGCCATCGTGATCTCTCTTCTTCTCTCCTCATTCATCGATTGTTCGCTCGCGTCCGATGACATTTGCTGCAGAGCTGATCATGTTGTTGGTTCTAAACCAGAAGAACCTTCCAATAGTATGATTAGATCTTGCATTGCCATCGTGACCAGAAGAACCTTCCAATAGTATGATCGTGACCAGAAGAACCTTCCAATTGTATGATTAGATCTTGCATTGCCATCGTGATCTCTCTTCTTCTCTCCTCATTCATCGATTGTTGCGCTCGCCTCCGATGACATTTGCTGCAGAGCTGATCATATTGTTGGTTCTAAACCAGAAGAACCTTCCAATAGTATGATTAGATCTTGCATTGCCATCGTGACCAGAAGTACCTTCCAATTGTATGAATAGATCTTGCATTGCCATCGTGATCTCTCTTCTTCTCTCCTCATTCATCGATTGTTCGCTCGCGTCCGATGACATTTGCTGCAGAGCTGATCATGTTGTTGGTTCTAAACCAGAAGAACCTTCCAATAGTATGATTAGATCTTGCATTGCCATCGTGACCAGAAGAACCTTCCAATAGTATGATCGTGACCAGAAGAACCTTCCAATTGTATGATTAGATCTTGCATTGCCATCGTGATCTCTCTTCTTCTCTCCTCATTCATCCATTGTTCGCTCGCCTCCGATGACATTTGCTGCAGAGCTGATCATATTGTTGGTTCTAAACAAGAAGAACCTTCCAATAGTATGATTATATCTTGCATTGCCATCGTGATCTCTCTTCTTCTCTCCTCATTCATCGATTGTTCGCTCGCGTACGATGACATTTCCTGCAGAGCTGTTCATATTGTTGGTTCTAAACCAGAAGAACCTTTCAATAATATGATTAGATCTTGCATTGCCATCGTGATCTCTCTTCTTCTCTCCTCATTCATCGATTGCTCGCTCGCGTCCGATGACATTTGCTGCAGAGCTGATCATATTGTTGGTTCTAAACCAGAAGAACCTTCCAATAATATGATTAGATCTTGCATTGCCATCGTGACCAGAAGAACCTTCCAATAGTATGATCGTGACCAGAAGAACCTTCCAATTGTATGATTAGATCTTGCATTGCCATCGTGGTCTCTCTTCTTCTCTCCTCATTCATCGATTGCTCGTTCGCGTCCGATGACATTTGCTGCAGAGCTGATCATATTGTTGGTTTTAAACCAGAAGAACCTTCCAATTGTATGATTAGATCTTGCATTGCCATCGTGATCTCTCTTCTTCTCTCCTCATTCATCGATTGTTCGCTCGCCTCCGATGACATTTGCTGCAGAGCTGATCATATTGTTGGTTCTAAACCAGAAGAACCTTCCAATAGTATGATTAGATCTTGCATTGCCATCGTGACCAGAAGTACCTTCCAATTGTATGAATAGATCTTGCATTGCCATCGTGATCTCTCTTCTTCTCTCCTCATTCATCGATTGTTCGCTCGCGTCCGATGACATTTGCTGCAGAGCTGATCATGTTGTTGGTTCTAAACCAGAAGAACCTTCCAATAGTATGATTAGATCTTGCATTGCCATCGTGACCAGAAGAACCTTCCAATAGTATGATCGTGACCAGAAGAACCTTCCAATTGTATGATTAGATCTTGCATTGCCATCGTGATCTCTCTTCTTCTCTCCTCATTCATCCATTGTTCGCTCGCCTCCGATGACATTTGCTGCAGAGCTGATCATATTGTTGGTTCTAAACAAGAAGAACCTTCCAATAGTATGATTATATCTTGCATTGCCATCGTGATCTCTCTTCTTCTCTCCTCATTCATCGATTGTTCGCTCGCGTACGATGACATTTCCTGCAGAGCTGTTCATATTGTTGGTTCTAAACCAGAAGAACCTTTCAATAATATGATTAGATCTTGCATTGCCATCGTGATCTCTCTTCTTCTCTCCTCATTCATCGATTGCTCGCTCGCGTCCGATGACATTTGCTGCAGAGCTGATCATATTGTTGGTTCTAAACCAGAAGAACCTTCCAATAATATGATTAGATCTTGCATTGCCATCGTGACCAGAAGAACCTTCCAATAGTATGATCGTGACCAGAAGAACCTTCCAATTGTATGATTAGATCTTGCATTGCCATCGTGGTCTCTCTTCTTCTCTCCTCATTCATCGATTGCTCGTTCGCGTCCGATGACATTTGCTGCAGAGCTGATCATATTGTTGGTTTTAAACCAGAAGAACCTTCCAATTGTATGATTAGATCTTGCATTGCCATCGTGTTCTCTCTTCTTCTCTCCTCATTCATCGATTGTTCGCTCGCGTCCGATGACATTTGCTGCAGAGCTGATCATGTTGTTGGTTCTAAACCAGAAGAACCTTCCAATAATATGATTAGATCTTGCATTGCCATCGTGATCTCTCTTCTTCTCTCCTCATTCATCGATTGCTTGCTCGCGTCCGATGACATTTGCTGCAGAGCTGATCATATTGTTGGTTCAAAACCAGAAGAACCTTCCAATAGTATGATTAGATCTTGCATTGCCATCGTGATCTCTCTTCTTCTCTCCTCATTCATCGATTGTTCGCTCGCGTCCGATGACATTTGGCGCAGAGCAGATCATGTTGTTGGTTCTAAACCAGAAGAACTTTCCAATAGTATGATTAGATCTTGCATTGCCATCGTGACCAGAAGAACCTTCCAATAGTATGATCGTGACCAGAAGAACCTTCCAATTGTATGATTAGATCTTGCATTGCCATCGTGATCTCTCTTCTTCTCTCCTCATTCATCGATTGCCCGCCCGCGTGCGATGACATTTGCTGCAGAGCTGATCATGTTGTTGGTTCTAAACCAGAAAAACCTTCCAATAATATGATTAGATCTTGCATTGCCATCGTGGTCTCTCTTCTTCTCTCCTCATTCATCGATTGCTCGCTCGCGTCCGATGACACTTGCTGCAGAGCTGATCATATTGTTGGTTTTAAACCAGAAGAACCTTCCAATAGTATGATTAGATCTTGCATTGCCATCGTGACCAGAAGAACCTTCCAATAGTATGATCGTGACCAGAAGAACCTTCCAATTGTATGATTAGATCTTGCATTGCCATCGTGATCTCTCTTCTTCTCTCCTCATTCATCGATTGTTCGCTCGCGTCCGATGACATTTGCTGCAGAGCTGATCATGTTGTTGGTTCTAAACCAGAAGAACCTTCCAATAGTATGATCGTGACCAGAAGAACCTTCCAATTGTATGATTAGATCTTGCATTGCCATCGTGATCTCTCTTCTTCTCTCCTCATTCATCCATTGTTCGCTCGCCTCCGATGACATTTGCTGCAGAGCTGATCATATTGTTGGTTCTAAACAAGAAGAACCTTCCAATAGTATGATTAGATCTTGCATTGCCATCGTGATCTCTCTTCTTCTCTCCTCATTCATCGATTGTTCGCTCGCGTCCGATGACATTTGCTGCAGAGCTGATCATGTTGTTGGTTCTAAACCAGAAGAACCTTTCAATAATATGATTAGATCTTGCATTGCCATCGTGATCTCTCTTCTTCTCTCCTCATTCATCGATTGCTCGCTCGCGTCCGATGACATTTGCTGCAGAGCTGATCATATTGTTGGTTCTAAACCAGAAGAACCTTCCAATAGTATGATTAGATCTTGCATTGCCATCGTGACCAGAAGAACCTTCCAATAGTATGATCGTGACCAGAAGAACCTTCCAATTGTATGATTAGATCTTGCATTGCCATCGTGGTCTCTCTTCTTCTCTCCTCATTCATCGATTGCTCGCTCGCGTCCGATGACATTTGCTGCAGAGCTGATCATATTGTTGGTTTTAAACCAGAAGAACCTTCCAATAGTATGATCGTGACCAGAAGAACCTTCCAATTGTATGATTAGATCTTGCATTGCCATCGTGATCTCTCTTCTTCTCTCCTCATTCATCGATTGTTCGCTCGCCTCCGATGACATTTGCTGCAGAGCTGATCATATTGTTGGTTCTAAACCAGAAGAACCTTCCAATAGTATGATTAGATCTTGCATTGCCATCGTGACCAGAAGTACCTTCCAATTGTATGATTAGATCTTGCATTGCCATCGTGATCTCTCTTCTTCTCTCCTCATTCATCGATTGTTCGCTCGCGTCCGATGACATTTGCTGCAGAGCTGATCATATTGTTGGTTCTAAACCAGAAGAACCTTCCAATAGTATGATTAGATCTTGCATTGCCATCGTGATCTCTCTTCTTCTCTCCTCATTCATCGATTGTTCGCTCGCGTCCGATGACATTTGCTGCAGAGCTGATCATGTTGTTGGTTCTAAACCAGAAGAACCTTTCAATAATATGATTAGATCTTGCATTGCCATCGTGATCTCTCTTCTTCTCTCCTCATTCATCGATTGCTCGCTCGCGTCCGATGACATTTGCTGCAGAGCTGATCATATTGTTGGTTCTAAACCAGAAGAACCTTCCAATAGTATGATTAGATCTTGCATTGCCATCGTGACCAGAAGAACCTTCCAATAGTATGATCGTGACCAGAAGAACCTTCCAATTGTATGATTAGATCTTGCATTGCCATCGTGGTCTCTCTTCTTCTCTCCTCATTCATCGATTGCTCGCTCGCGTCCGATGACATTTGCTGCAGAGCTGATCATATTGTTGGTTTTAAACCAGAAGAACCTTCCAATAGTATGATCGTGACCAGAAGAACCTTCCAATTGTATGATTAGATCTTGCATTGCCATCGTGATCTCTCTTCTTCTCTCCTCATTCATCGATTGTTCGCTCGCCTCCGATGACATTTGCTGCAGAGCTGATCATGTTGTTGGTTCTAAACCAGAAGAACCTTCCAATAGTATGATCGTGACCAGAAGAACCTTCCAATTGTATGATTAGATCTTGCATTGCCATCGTGATCTCTCTTCTTCTCTCCTCATTCATCGATTGTTCGCTCGCCTCCGATGACATTTGCTGCAGAGCTGATCATATTGTTGGTTCTAAACCAGAAGAACCTTCCAATAGTATGATTAGATCTTGCATTGCCATCGTGACCAGAAGTACCTTCCAATTGTATGATTAGATCTTGCATTGCCATCGTGATCTCTCTTCTTCTCTCCTCATTCATCGATTGTTCGCTCGCGTCCGATGACATTTGCTGCAGAGCTGATCATGTTGTTGGTTCTAAACCAGAAGAACCTTCCAATAGTATGATTAGATCTTGCATTGCCATCGTGACCAGAAGAACCTTCCAATAGTATGATCGTGACCAGAAGAACCTTCCAATTGTATGATTAGATCTTGCATTGCCATCGTGATCTCTCTTCTTCTCTCCTCATTCATCCATTGTTCGCTCGCCTCCGATGACATTTGCTGCAGAGCTGATCATATTGTTGGTTCTAAACAAGAAGAACCTTCCAATAGTATGATTAGATCTTGCATTGCCATCGTGATCTCTCTTCTTCTCTCCTCATTCATCGATTGTTCGCTCGCGTACGATGACATTTCCTGCAGAGCTGTTCATATTGTTGGTTCTAAACCAGAAGAACCTTTCAATAATATGATTAGATCTTGCATTGCCATCGTGATCTCTCTTCTTCTCTCCTCATTCATCGATTGCTCGCTCGCGTCCGATGACATTTGCTGCAGAGCTGATCATATTGTTGGTTCTAAACCAGAAGAACCTTCCAATAATATGATTAGATCTTGCATTGCCATCGTGACCAGAAGAACCTTCCAATAGTATGATCGTGACCAGAAGAACCTTCCAATTGTATGATTAGATCTTGCATTGCCATCGTGGTCTCTCTTCTTCTCTCCTCATTCATCGATTGCTCGTTCGCGTCCGATGACATTTGCTGCAGAGCTGATCATATTGTTGGTTTTAAACCAGAAGAACCTTCCAATTGTATGATTAGATCTTGCATTGCCATCGTGTTCTCTCTTCTTCTCTCCTCATTCATCGATTGTTCGCTCGCGTCCGATGACATTTGCTGCAGAGCTGATCATGTTGTTGGTTCTAAACCAGAAGAACCTTCCAATAATATGATTAGATCTTGCATTGCCATCGTGATCTCTCTTCTTCTCTCCTCATTCATCGATTGCTTGCTCGCGTCCGATGACATTTGCTGCAGAGCTGATCATATTGTTGGTTCAAAACCAGAAGAACCTTCCAATAGTATGATTAGATCTTGCATTGCCATCGTGATCTCTCTTCTTCTCTCCTCATTCATCGATTGTTCGCTCGCGTCCGATGACATTTGGCGCAGAGCAGATCATGTTGTTGGTTCTAAACCAGAAGAACTTTCCAATAGTATGATTAGATCTTGCATTGCCATCGTGACCAGAAGAACCTTCCAATAGTATGATCGTGACCAGAAGAACCTTCCAATTGTATGATTAGATCTTGCATTGCCATCGTGATCTCTCTTCTTCTCTCCTCATTCATCGATTGCCCGCCCGCGTCCGATGACATTTGCTGCAGAGCTGATCATGTTGTTGGTTCTAAACCAGAAAAACCTTCCAATAATATGATTAGATCTTGCATTGCCATCGTGGTCTCTCTTCTTCTCTCCTCATTCATCGATTGCTCGCTCGCGTCCGATGACACTTGCTGCAGAGCTGATCATATTGTTGGTTTTAAACCAGAAGAACCTTCCAATAGTATGATTAGATCTTGCATTGCCATCGTGACCAGAAGAACCTTCCAATAGTATGATCGTGACCAGAAGAACCTTCCAATTGTATGATTAGATCTTGCATTGCCATCGTGATCTCTCTTCTTCTCTCCTCATTCATCGATTGTTCGCTCGCGTCCGATGACATTTGCTGCAGAGCTGATCATGTTGTTGGTTCTAAACCAGAAGAACCTTCCAATAGTATGATCGTGACCAGAAGAACCTTCCAATTGTATGATTAGATCTTGCATTGCCATCGTGATCTCTCTTCTTCTCTCCTCATTCATCGATTGCTCGCTCGCGTCCGATGACATTTGCTGCAGAGCTGATCATATTGTTGGTTCTAAACCAGAAGAACCTTCCAATAGTATGATTAGATCTTGCATTGCCATCGTGACCAGAAGAACCTTCCAATTGTATGATTAGATCTTGCATTGCCATCGTGATCTCTCTTCTTCTCTCCTCATTCATCGATTGTTCGCTCGCGTCCGATGACATTTGCTGCAGAGCTGATCATGTTGTTGGTTCTAAACCAGAAGAACCTTCCAATAATATGATTAGATCTTGCATTGCCATCGTGATCTCTCTTCTTCTCTCCTCATTCATCGATTGTTCGCTCGCGTCCGATGACATTTGCTGCAGAGCTGATCATGTTGTTGGTTCTAAACCAGAAGAACCTTCCAATAGTATGATTAGATCTTGCATTGCCATCGTGACCAGAAGAACCTTCCAATAGTATGATCGTGACCAGAAGAACCTTCCAATTGTATGATTAGATCTTGCATTGCCATCGTGATCTCTCTTCTTCTCTCCTCATTCATCCATTGTTCGCTCGCCTCCGATGACATTTGCTGCAGAGCTGATCATATTGTTGGTTCTAAACAAGAAGAACCTTCCAATAGTATGATTAGATCTTGCATTGCCATCGTGATCTCTCTTCTTCTCTCCTCATTCATCGATTGTTCGCTCGCGTCCGATGACATTTGCTGCAGAGCTGATCATGTTGTTGGTTCTAAACCAGAAGAACCTTTCAATAATATGATTAGATCTTGCATTGCCATCGTGATCTCTCTTCTTCTCTCCTCATTCATCGATTGCTCGCTCGCGTCCGATGACATTTGCTGCAGAGCTGATCATATTGTTGGTTCTAAACCAGAAGAACCTTCCAATAGTATGATTAGATCTTGCATTGCCATCGTGACCAGAAGAACCTTCCAATAGTATGATCGTGACCAGAAGAACCTTCCAATTGTATGATTAGATCTTGCATTGCCATCGTGGTCTCTCTTCTTCTCTCCTCATTCATCGATTGCTCGCTCGCGTCCGATGACATTTGCTGCAGAGCTGATCATATTGTTGGTTTTAAACCAGAAGAACCTTCCAATAGTATGATCGTGACCAGAAGAACCTTCCAATTGTATGATTAGATCTTGCATTGCCATCGTGATCTCTCTTCTTCTCTCCTCATTCATCGATTGTTCGCTCGCCTCCGATGACATTTGCTGCAGAGCTGATCATATTGTTGGTTCTAAACCAGAAGAACCTTCCAATAGTATGATTAGATCTTGCATTGCCATCGTGACCAGAAGTACCTTCCAATTGTATGATTAGATCTTGCATTGCCATCGTGATCTCTCTTCTTCTCTCCTCATTCATCGATTGTTCGCTCGCGTCCGATGACATTTGCTGCAGAGCTGATCATGTTGTTGGTTCTAAACCAGAAGAACCTTCCAATAGTATGATTAGATCTTGCATTGCCATCGTGACCAGAAGAACCTTCCAATAGTATGATCGTGACCAGAAGAACCTTCCAATTGTATGATTAGATCTTGCATTGCCATCGTGATCTCTCTTCTTCTCTCCTCATTCATCGATTGTTCGCTCGCGTCCGATGACATTTCCTGCAGAGCTGTTCATATTGTTGGTTCTAAACCAGAAGAACCTTTCAATAATATGATTAGATCTTGCATTGCCATCGTGATCTCTCTTCTTCTCTCCTCATTCATCGATTGCTCGCTCGCGTCCGATGACATTTGCTGCAGAGCTGATCATATTGTTGGTTCTAAACCAGAAGAACCTTCCAATAATATGATTAGATCTTGCATTGCCATCGTGACCAGAAGAACCTTCCAATAGTATGATCGTGACCAGAAGAACCTTCCAATTGTATGATTAGATCTTGCATTGCCATCGTGGTCTCTCTTCTTCTCTCCTCATTCATCGATTGCTCGTTCGCGTCCGATGACATTTGCTGCAGAGCTGATCATATTGTTGGTTTTAAACCAGAAGAACCTTCCAATAGTATGATCGTGACCAGAAGAACCTTCCAATAATATGATTAGATCTTGCATTGCCATCGTGATCTCTCTTCTTCTCTCCTCATTCATCGATTGCTCGCTCGCGTCCGATGACATTTGCTGCAGAGCTGATCATATTGTTGGTTCTAAACCAGAAGAACCTTCCAATAGTATGATTAGATCGTGCATTGCCATCGTGACCAGAAGAACCTTCCAATAGTATGATCGTGACCAGAAGAACCTTCCAATTGTATGATTAGATCTTGCATTGCCATCGTGGTCTCTCTTCTTCTCTCCTCATTCATCGATTGCTCGCTCGCGTCCGATGACATTTGCTGCAGAGCTGATCATATTGTTGGTTTTAAACCAGAAGAACCTTCCAATAGTATGATCGTGACCAGAAGAACCTTCCAATTGTATGATTAGATCTTGCATTGCCATCGTGATCTCTCTTCTTCTCTCCTCATTCATCGATTGTTCGCTCGCCTCCGATGACATTTGCTGCAGAGCTGATCATATTGTTGGTTCTAAACCAGAAGAACCTTCCAATAGTATGATTAGATCTTGCATTGCCATCGTGACCAGAAGTACCTTCCAATTGTATGATTAGATCTTGCATTGCCATCGTGATCTCTCTTCTTCTCTCCTCATTCATCGATTGTTCGCTCGCGTCCGATGACATTTGCTGCAGAGCTGATCATGTTGTTGGTTCTAAACCAGAAGAACCTTCCAATAGTATGATTAGATCTTGCATTGCCATCGTGACCAGAAGAACCTTCCAATAGTATGATCGTGACCAGAAGAACCTTCCAATTGTATGATTAGATCTTGCATTGCCATCGTGTTCTCTCTTCTTCTCTCCTCATTCATCGATTGTTCGCTCGCGTCCGATGACATTTGCTGCAGAGCTGATCATGTTGTTGGTTCTAAACCAGAAGAACCTTCCAATAATATGATTAGATCTTGCATTGCCATCGTGATCTCTCTTCTTCTCTCCTCATTCATCGATTGCTTGCTCGCGTCCGATGACATTTGCTGCAGAGCTGATCATATTGTTGGTTCAAAACCAGAAGAACCTTCCAATAGTATGATTAGATCTTGCATTGCCATCGTGACCAGAAGAACCTTCCAATAGTATGATCGTGACCAGAAGAACCTTCCAATTGTATGATTAGATCTTGCATTGCCATCGTGGTCTCTCTTCTTCTCTCCTCATTCATCGATTGCTCGCTCGCGTCCGATGACATTTGCTGCAGAGCTGATCATATTGATGGTTTTAAACCAGAAGAACCTTCCAATAGTATGATTAGATCTTGCATTGCCATCGTGACCAGAAGAACCTTCCAATAGTATGATCGTGACCAGAAGAACCTTCCAATTGTATGATTAGATCTTGCATTGCCATCGTGATCTCTCTTCTTCTCTCCTCATTCATCGATTGTTCGCTCGCGTCCGATGACATTTGCTGCAGAGCTGATCATGTTGCTGGTTCTAAACCAGAAGAACCTTCCAATAATATGATTAGATCTTGCATTGCCATCGTGACCAGAAGAACCTTCCAATAGTATGATCGTGACCAGAAGAACCTTCCAATTGTATGATTAGATCTTGCATTGCCATCGTGATCTCTCTTCTTCTCTCCTCATTCATCGATTGTTCGCTCGCGTCCGATGACATTTGCTGCAGAGCTGATCATGTTGTTGGTTCTAAACCAGAAGAACCTTCCAATAGTATGATTAGATCTTGCATTGCCATCGTGACCAGAAGAACCTTCCAATAGTATGATCGTGACCAGAAGAACCTTCCAATTGTATGATTAGATCTTGCATTGCCATCGTGGTCTCTCTTCTTCTCTCCTCATTCATCGATTGCTCGCTCGCGTCCGATGACATTTGCTGCAGAGCTGATCATATTGATGGTTTTAAACCAGAAGAACCTTCCAATAGTATGATTAGATCTTGCATTGCCATCGTGACCAGAAGAACCTTCCAATAGTATGATCGTGACCAGAAGAACCTTCCAATTGTATGATTAGATCTTGCATTGCCATCGTGATCTCTCTTCTTCTCTCCTCATTCATCGATTGTTCGCTCGCGTCCGATGACATTTGCTGCAGAGCTGATCATGTTGCTGGTTCTAAACCAGAAGAACCTTCCAATAATATGATTAGATCTTGCATTGCCATCGTGACCAGAAGAACCTTCCAATAGTATGATCGTGACCAGAAGAACCTTCCAATTGTATGATTAGATCTTGCATTGCCATCGTGATCTCTCTTCTTCTCTCCTCATTCATCGATTGTTCGCTCGCGTCCGATGACATTTGCTGCAGAGCTGATCATGTTGTTGGTTCTAAACCAGAAGAACCTTCCAATAGTATGATTAGATCTTGCATTGCCATCGTGACCAGAAGAACCTTCCAATAGTATGATCGTGACCAGAAGAACCTTCCAATTGTATGATTAGATCTTGCATTGCCATCGTGATCTCTCTTCTTCTCTCCTCATTCATCCATTGTTCGCTCGCCTCCGATGACATTTGCTGCAGAGCTGATCATATTGTTGGTTCTAAACAAGAAGAACCTTCCAATAGTATGATTAGATCTTGCATTGCCATCGTGATCTCTCTTCTTCTCTCCTCATTCATCGATTGTTCGCTCGCGTCCGATGACATTTCCTGCAGAGCTGTTCATATTGTTGGTTCTAAACCAGAAGAACCTTCCAATAGTATGATTAAATCTTGCATTGCCATCGTGACCAGAAGAACCTTCCAATAGTATGATCGTGACCAGAAGAACCTTCCAATAGTATGATCGTGACCAGAAGAACCTTCCAATTGTATGATTAGATCTTGCATTGCCATCGTGATCTCTCTTCTTCTCTCCTCATTCATCGATTGTTCGCTCGCGTCCGATGACATTTCCTGCAGAGCTGTTCATATTGTTGGTTCTAAACCAGAAGAACCTTTCAATAATATGATTAGATCTTGCATTGCCATCGTGATCTCTCTTCTTCTCTCCTCATTCATCGATTGCTCGCTCGCGTCCGATGACATTTGCTGCAGAGCTGATCATATTGTTGGTTCTAAACCAGAAGAACCTTCCAATAGTATGATTAGATCTTGCATTGCCATCGTGACCAGAAGAACCTTCCAATAGTATGATCGTGACCAGAAGAACCTTCCAATTGTATGATTAGATCTTGCATTGCCATCGTGGTCTCTCTTCTTCTCTCCTCATTCATCGATTGCTCGTTCGCGTCCGATGACATTTGCTGCAGAGCTGATCATATTGTTGGTTTTAAACCAGAAGAACCTTCCAATAGTATGATTAGATCTTGCATTGCCATCGTGACCAGAAGAACCTTCCAATAGTATGATCGTGACCAGAAGAACCTTCCAATTGTATGATTAGATCTTGCATTGCCATCGTGATCTCTCTTCTTCTCTCCTCATTCATCGATTGTTCGCTCGCGTCCGATGACATTTGCTGCAGAGCTGATCATGTTGTTGGTTCTAAACCAGAAGAACCTTCCAATAATATGATTAGATCTTGCATTGCCATCGTGATCTCTCTTCTTCTCTCCTCATTCATCGATTGCTCGCTCGCGTCCGACGACATTTGCTGCAGAGCTGATCATATTGTTGGTTCTAAACCAGAAGAACCTTCCAATAGTATGATTAAATCTTGCATTGCCATCGTGACCAGAAGAACCTTCCAATAGTATGATCGTGACCAGAAGAACCTTCCAATAGTATGATCGTGACCAGAAGAACCTTCCAATTGTATGATTAGATCTTGCATTGCCATCGTGATCTCTCTTCTTCTCTCCTCATTCATCGATTGTTCGCTCGCGTCCGATGACATTTCCTGCAGAGCTGTTCATATTGTTGGTTCTAAACCAGAAGAACCTTTCAATAATATGATTAGATCTTGCATTGCCATCGTGATCTCTCTTCTTCTCTCCTCATTCATCGATTGTTCGCTCGCGTCCGATGACATTTGCTGCAGAGCTGATCATATTGTTGGTTCTAAACCAGAAGAACCTTCCAATAGTATGATTAGATCTTGCATTGCCATCGTGATCTCTCTTCTTCTCTCCTCATTCATCGATTGCTCGCTCGCGTCCGATGACATTTGCTGCAGAGCTGATCATATTGTTGGTTCTAAACCAGAAGAACCTTCCAATAGTATGATTAGATCTTGCATTGCCATCGTGACCAGAAGAACCTTCCAATAGTATGATCGTGACCAGAAGAACCTTCCAATTGTATGATTAGATCTTGCATTGCCATCGTGATCTCTCTTCTTCTCTCCTCATTCATCGATTGTTCGCTCGCGTCCGATGACATTTCCTGCAGAGCTGTTCATATTGTTGGTTCTAAACCAGAAGAACCTTTCAATAATATGATTAGATCTTGCATTGCCATCGTGATCTCTCTTCTTCTCTCCTCATTCATCGATTGTTCGCTCGCGTCCGATGACATTTGCTGCAGAGCTGATCATGTTGTTGGTTCTAAACCAGAAGAACCTTCCAATAATATGATTAGATCTTGCATTGCCATCGTGATCTCTCTTCTTCTCTCCTCATTCATCGATTGCTCGCTCGCGTCAGATGACATTTGCTGCAGAGCTGATCATGTTGTTGGTTCTAAACCAGAAGAACCTTCCAATAGTATGATCGTGACCAGAAGAACCTTCCAATTGTATGATTAGATCTTGCATTGCCATCGTGATCTCTCTTCTTCTCTCCTCATTCATCGATTGTTCGCTCGCGTCCGATGACATTTCCTGCAGAGCTGTTCATATTGTTGGTTCTAAACCAGAAGAACCTTCCAATAGTATGATTAAATCTTGCATTGCCATCGTGACCAGAAGAACCTTCCAATAGTATGATCGTGACCAGAAGAACCTTCCAATAGTATGATCGTGACCAGAAGAACCTTCCAATTGTATGATTAGATCTTGCATTGCCATCGTGATCTCTCTTCTTCTCTCCTCATTCATCGATTGTTCGCTCGCGTCCGATGACATTTCCTGCAGAGCTGTTCATATTGTTGGTTCTAAACCAGAAGAACCTTTCAATAATATGATTAGATCTTGCATTGCCATCGTGATCTCTCTTCTTCTCTCCTCATTCATCGATTGCTCGCTCGCGTCCGATGACATTTGCTGCAGAGCTGATCATATTGTTGGTTCTAAACCAGAAGAACCTTCCAATAGTATGATTAGATCTTGCATTGCCATCGTGACCAGAAGAACCTTCCAATAGTATGATCGTGACCAGAAGAACCTTCCAATTGTATGATTAGATCTTGCATTGCCATCGTGGTCTCTCTTCTTCTCTCCTCATTCATCGATTGCTCGTTCGCGTCCGATGACATTTGCTGCAGAGCTGATCATATTGTTGGTTTTAAACCAGAAGAACCTTCCAATAGTATGATTAGATCTTGCATTGCCATCGTGACCAGAAGAACCTTCCAATAGTATGATCGTGACCAGAAGAACCTTCCAATTGTATGATAAGATCTTGCATTGCCATCGTGATCTCTCTTCTTCTCTCCTCATTCATCGATTGTTCGCTCGCGTCCGATGACATTTGCTGCAGAGCTGATCATGTTGTTGGTTCTAAACCAGAAGAACCTTCCAATAATATGATTAGATCTTGCATTGCCATCGTGATCTCTCTTCTTCTCTCCTCATTCATCGATTGCTCGCTCGCGTCCGACGACATTTGCTGCAGAGCTGATCATATTGTTGGTTCTAAACCAGAAGAACCTTCCAATAGTATGATTAAATCTTGCATTGCCATCGTGACCAGAAGAACCTTCCAATAGTATGATCGTGACCAGAAGAACCTTCCAATAGTATGATCGTGACCAGAAGAACCTTCCAATTGTATGATTAGATCTTGCATTGCCATCGTGATCTCTCTTCTTCTCTCCTCATTCATCGATTGTTCGCTCGCGTCCGATGACATTTCCTGCAGAGCTGTTCATATTGTTGGTTCTAAACCAGAAGAACCTTTCAATAATATGATTAGATCTTGCATTGCCATCGTGATCTCTCTTCTTCTCTCCTCATTCATCGATTGTTCGCTCGCGTCCGATGACATTTGCTGCAGAGCTGATCATATTGTTGGTTCTAAACCAGAAGAACCTTCCAATAGTATGATTAGATCTTGCATTGCCATCGTGATCTCTCTTCTTCTCTCCTCATTCATCGATTGCTCGCTCGCGTCCGATGACATTTGCTGCAGAGCTGATCATATTGTTGGTTCTAAACCAGAAGAACCTTCCAATAGTATGATTAGATCTTGCATTGCCATCGTGACCAGAAGAACCTTCCAATAGTATGATCGTGACCAGAAGAACCTTCCAATTGTATGATTAGATCTTGCATTGCCATCGTGATCTCTCTTCTTCTCTCCTCATTCATCGATTGTTCGCTCGCGTCCGATGACATTTCCTGCAGAGCTGTTCATATTGTTGGTTCTAAACCAGAAGAACCTTTCAATAATATGATTAGATCTTGCATTGCCATCGTGATCTCTCTTCTTCTCTCCTCATTCATCGATTGTTCGCTCGCGTCCGATGACATTTGCTGCAGAGCTGATCATGTTGTTGGTTCTAAACCAGAAGAACCTTCCAATAATATGATTAGATCTTGCATTGCCATCGTGATCTCTCTTCTTCTCTCCTCATTCATCGATTGCTCGCTCGCGTCAGATGACATTTGCTGCAGAGCTGGTCATGTTGTTGGTTCTAAACCAGAAGAACCTTCCAATTGTATGATTAGATCTTGCATTGCCATCGTGATCTCTCTTCTTCTCTCCTCATTCATCGATTGTTCGCTCGCGTCCGATGACATTTCCTGCAGAGCTGTTCATATTGTTGGTTCTAAACCAGAAGAACCGTTCTATAATATGATTAGATCTTGCATTGCCATCGTGATCTCTCTTCTTCTCTCCTCATTCATCGATTGCTCGCTCGCGTCCGATGACATTTGCTGCAGAGCTGATCATATTGTTGGTTCTAAACCAGAAGAACCTTCCAATAGTATGATTAGATCTTGCATTTCCATCGTGATCTCTCTTCTTCTCTCCTCATTCATCGATTGTTCGCTCGCGTCCGATGACATTTCCTGCAGAGCTGTTCATATTGTTGGTTCTAAACCAGAAGAACCGTTCAATAATATGATTAGATCTTGCATTGCCATCGTGATCTCTCTTCTTCTCTCCTCATTCATCGATTGCTCGCTCGCGTCCGATGACATTTGCTGCAGAGCTGATCATATTGTTGGTTCTAAACCAGAAGAACCTTCCAATAGTATGATTAGATCTTGCATTGCCATCGTGATCTCTCTTCTTCTCTCCTCATTCATCGATTGCTCGCTCGCGTCCGATGACATTTGCTGCAGAGCTGATCATATTGTTGGTTCTAAACCAGAAGAACCTTCCAATAGTATGATTAGATCTTGCATTGCCATCGTGACCAGAAGAACCTTCCAATAGTATGATCGTGACCAGAAGAACCTTCCAATTGTATGATTAGATCTTGCATTGCCATCGTGATCTCTCTTCTTCTCTCCTCATTCATCGATTGTTCGCTCGCGTCCGATGACATTTGCTGCAGAGCTGATCATGTTGTTGGTTCTAAACCAGAAGAACCTTCCAATAATATGATTAGATCTTGCATTGCCATCGTGATCTCTCTTCTTCTCTCCTCATTCATCATTTGCTCGCTCGCGTCCGATGACATTTGCTGCAGAGCTGATCATGTTGTTGGCTCTAAACCAGAAGAACCTTCCAATAGTATGATTAGATCTTGCATTGCCATCGTGATCTCTCTTCTTCTCTCCTCATTCATCGATTGTTCGCTCGCGTCCGATGACATTTGCTGCAGAGCTGATCATGTTGTTGGTTCTAAACCAGAAGAACCTTCCAATAATATGATTAGATCTTGCATTGCCATCGTGATCTCTCTTCTTCTCTTCTCATTCATCATTTGCTCGCTCGCGTCCGATGACATTTGCTGCAGAGCTGATCATGTTGTTGGCTCTAAACCAGAAGAACCTTCCAATAGTATGATTAGATCTTGCATTGCCATCGTGATCTCTCTTCTTCTCTCCTCATTCATCGATTGTTCGCTCGCGTCCGATGACATTTCCTGCAGAGCTGATCATGTTGTTGGTTCTAAACCAGAAGAACCTTCCAATAATATGATTAGATCTTGCATTGCCATCGTGATCTCTCTTCTTCTCTTCTCATTCATCATTTGCTCGCTCGCGTCCGATGACATTTGCTGCAGAGCTGATCATGTTGTTGGCTCTAAACCAGAAGAACCTTCCAATAGTATGATTAGATCTTGCATTGCCATCGTGATCTCTCTTCTTCTCTCCTCATTCATCGATTGTTCGCTCGCGTCCGATGACATTTCCTGCAGAGCTGATCATGTTGTTGGTTCTAAACCAGAAGAACCTTCCAATAATATGATTAGATCTTGCATTGCCATCGTGATCTCTCTTCTTCTCTCCTCATTCATCATTTGCTCGCTCGCGTCCGATGACATTTGCTGCAGAGCTGATCATGTTGTTGGTTCTAAACCAGAAGAACCTTCCAATAATATGATTAGATCTTGCATTGCAATCGGGATCTCTTTTCTTCTCTCCTCATTCATCGATTGCTTGCTCGCGTCCGATGACATTTGCTGCAGAGCTGATCATATTGTTGGCTCTAAACCAGAAGAACCTTCCAATTGTATGATTAGATCTTGCATTGCCATCGTGATCTCTCTTCTTCTCTCCTCATTCATCGATTGTTCGCTCGCGTCCGATGAGATTTGCTGCAGAGCTGATCATATTGTTGGTTCTAAACCAGAAGAACCTTCCAATACTATGAGTAGATCTTGCGTTGCCATCGTGATCTCTCTTCTTCTCTCCTCATTCATCGATTGTTCGCTCGCGTCCGATGACATTTGCTGCAGAGCTGATCATATTGTTGGTTCTAAACCAGAAGAACCTTCCAATTGTATGATTAGATCTTGCATTGCCATCGTGATCTCTCTTCTTCTCTCCTCATTCATCGATTGTTCGCTCGCGTCCGATGACATTTGCTGCAGAGCTGATCATATTGTTGGTTCTAAACCAGAAGAACCTTCCAATTGTATGATTAGATCTTGCATTGCCATCGTGATCTCTCTTCTTCTCTCCTCATTCATCGATTGTTCGCTCGCGTCCGATGACATTTGCTGCAGAGCTGATCATGTTGTTGGTTCTAAACCAGAAGAACCTTCTAATAATATGATTAGATCTTGCATTGCCATCGTGATCTCTCTTCTTCTCTCCTCATTCATCGATTGCTCGCTCGCGTCCGATGACATTTGCTGCAGAGCTGATCATATTGTTGGTTCTAAACCAGAAGAACCTTCCAATAATATGATTAGATCTTGCATTGCTATCGGGATCTCTCTTCTTCTCTCCTCATTCATCGATTGCCCGCCCGCGTCCGATGACATTTGCTGCAGAGCTGATCATATTGTTGGTTCTAAACCAGAAGAACCTTCCAATACTATGAGTAGATCTTGCGTTGCCATCGTGATCTCTCTTCTTCTCTCCTCATTCATCGATTGTTCGCTCGCGTCCGATGACATTTGCTGCAGAGCTGATCATATTGTTGGTTCTAAACCAGAAGAACCTTCCAATACTATGAGTAGATCTTGCGTTGCCATCGTGATCTCTCTTCTTCTCTCCTCATTCATCGATTGTTCGCTCGCGTCCGATGACATTTGCTGCAGAGCTGATCATGTTGTTGGTTCTAAACCAGAAGAACCTTCCAATACTATGAGTAGATCTTGCGTTGCCATCGTGATCTCTCTTCTTCTCTCCTCATTCATCGATTGCTCGCTCGCGTCCGATGACATTTGCTGCAGAGCTGATCATATTGTTGGTTCTAAACAAGAAGAACCTTCCAATAATATGATTAGATCTTGCATTGCCATCGTGATCTCTCTTCTTCTCTCCTCATTCATCATTTGCTCGCTCGCGTCCGATGACATTTGCTGCAGAGCTGATCATGTTGTTGGTTCTAAACCAGAAGAACCTTCCAATGGTATGATTAGATCTTGCATTGCCATCGTGATCTCTCTTCTTCTCTCCTCATTCATCGATTGTTCGCTCGCGTCCGATGACATTTCCTGCAGAGCTGATCATATTGTCGGTTCTAAACCAGAAGAACCTTCCAATAGTATGATTAGATCTTGCATTGCCATCGTGATCTCTCTTCTTCTCTCCTCATTTATCGATTGTTCGCTCGCGTCCGATGACATTTGCTGCAGAGCTGATCATATTGTTGGTTATAAACCAGAAGAACCTTCCAATAATATGATTAGATCTTGCATTGCAATCGGGATCTCTTTTCTTCTCTCCTCATTCATCGATTGCTCGCTCGCGTCCGATGACATTTGCTGCATAGCTGATCATATTGTTGGTTCTAAACCAGAAGAACCTTCGAATAGTATGATTAGATCTTGCATTGCCATCGTGATCTCTCTTCTTCTCTCCTCATTCATCGATTGTTCGCTCGCGTCCGATGACATTTCCTGCAGAGCTGATCATATTGTCGGTTCTAAACCAGAAGAACCTTCGAATAGTATGATTAGATCTTGCATTGCCATCGTGATCTCTCTTCTTCTCTCCTCATTCATCGATTGTTCGCTCGCGTCCGATGACATTTCCTGCAGAGCTGATCATATTATCGGTTCTAAACCAGAAGAACCTTCCAATAGTATGATTAGATCTTGCATTGCCATCGTGATCTCTCTTCTTCTCTCCTCATTCATCGATTGCTCGCTCGCGTCCGATGACATTTGCTGCAGAGCTGATCATGTTGTTGGTTCTAAACCAGAAGAGCCTTCCAATAGTATGATTAGATCTTGCATTGCCATCGTGACCAGAAGAACCTTCCAATAGTATGATCGTGACCAGAAGAACCTTCCAATAGTATGATTAGATCTTGCATTGCCATCGTGATCTCTCTTCTTCTCTCCTCATTCATCGATTGTTCGCTCGCGTCCGATGACATTTCCTGCAGAGCTGATCATATTGTCGGTTCTAAACCAGAAGAACCTTCCAATAGTATGATTAGATCTTGCATTGCCATCGTGATCTCTCTTCTTCTCTCCTCATTCATCGATTGTTCGCTCGCGTCCGATGACATTTGCTGCAGAGCTGATCATATTGTTGGCTCTAAACCAGAAGAACCTTCCAATAATATGATTAGATCTTGCATTGCCATCGTGATCTCTCTTCTTCTCTCCTCATTCATCGATTGCTCGCTCGCGTCCGATGACATTTGCTGCAGAGCTGATCATATTGTTGGCTCTAAACCAGAAGAACCTTCCAATAATATGATTAGATCTTGCATTGCCATCGTGATCTCTCTTCTTCTCTCCTCATTCATCGATTGCCCGCCCGCGTCCGATGACATTTGCTGCAGAGCTGATCATGTTGTTGGTTCTAAACCAGAAGAACCTTTCAATAATATGATTAGATCTTGCATTGCCATCGTGATCTCTCTTCTTCTCTCCTCATTCATCGATTGTTCGCTCGCGTCCGATGACATTTGCTGCAGAGCTGATCATATTGTTGGCTCTAAACCAGAAGAACCTTCCAATAATATGATTAGATCTTGCATTGCCATCGTCATCCCTCTTCTTCTCTCCTCATTCATCGATTGTTCGCTCGCGTCCGATGACATTTGCTGCAGAGCTGATCATGTTGTTGGTTCTAAACCAGAAAAACCTTCCAATAGTATGATTAGATCTTGCATTGCCATCGTGATCTCTCTTCTTCTCTCCTCATTCATCGATTGTTCGCTCGCGTCCGATGACATTTGCTGCAGAGCTGATCATATTGTTGGTTCTAAACCAGAAGAACCTTCCAATACTATGATTAGATCTTGCATTGCCATCGTGATCTCTCTTCTTCTCTCCTCATTCATCGATTGTTCGCTCGCGTCCGATGACATTTCCTGCAGAGCTGTTCATATTGTTGGTTCTAAACCAGAAGAACCTTTCAATAATATGATTAGATCTTGCATTGCCATCGTGATCTCTCTTCTTCTCTCCTCATTCATCGATTGCTCGTTCGCGTCCGGTGACATTTGCTGCAGAGCTGATCATGTTGTTGGTTCTAAACCAGAAGAACCTTCCAATAATATGATTAGATCTTGCATTGCTATCGGGATCTCTCTTCTTCTCTCCTCATTCATCGATTGCCCGCCCGCGTCCGATGACATTTGCTGCAGAGCTGATCATGTTGTTGGTTCTAAACCAGAAGAACCTTCCAATAATATGATTAGATCTTGCATTGCAATCGGGATCTCTCTTCTTCTCTCCTCATTCATCGATTGCTCGCTCGCGTCCGATGACATTTGCTGCAGAGCTGATCATATTGTTGGCTCTAAACCAGAAGAACCTTCCAATTGTATGATTAGATCTTGCATTGCCATCGTGATCTCTCTTCTTCTCTCCTCATTTATCGATTGTTCGCTCGCGTCCGATGACATTTGCTGCAGAGCTGATCATATTGTTGGTTCTAAACCAGAAGAACCTTCCAATAATATGATTAGATCTTGCATTGCAATCGGGATCTCTTTTCTTCTCTCCTCATTCATCGATTGCTCGCTCGCGTCCGATGACATTTGCTGCAGAGCTGATCATATTGTTGGTTCTAAACCAGAAGAACCTTCCAATACTATGAGTAGATCTTGCGTTGCCATCGTGATCTCTCTTCTTCTCTCCTCATTCATCGATTGTTCGCTCGCGTCCGATGACATTTGCTGCAGAGCTGATCATATTGTTGGTTCTAAACCAGAAGAACCTTCCAATACTATGAGTAGATCTTGCATTGCAATCGGGATCTCTTTTCTTCTCTCCTCATTCATCGATTGCTCGCTCGCGTCCGATGACATTTGCTGCAGAGCTGATCATATTGTTGGTTCTAAACCAGAAGAACCTTCCAATACTATGAGTAGATCTTGCGTTGCCATCGTGATCTCTCTTCTTCTCTCCTCATTCATCGATTGTTCGCTCGCGTCCGATGACATTTGCTGCAGAGCTGATCATATTGTTGGTTCTAAACCAGAAGAACCTTCCAATACTATGAGTAGATCTTGCGTTGCCATCGTGATCTCTCTTCTTCTCTCCTCATTCATCGATTGTTCGCTCGCGTCCGATGACATTTGCTGCAGAGCTGATCATATTGTTGGTTCTAAACCAGAAGAACCTTCCAATACTATGAGTAGATCTTGCGTTGCCATCGTGATCTCTCTTCTTCTCTCCTCATTCATCGATTGTTCGCTCGCGTCCGATGACATTTGCTGCAGAGCTGATCATGTTGTTGGTTCTAAACCAGAAGAACCTTCCAATACTATGAGTAGATCTTGCGTTGCCATCGTGATCTCTCTTCTTCTCTCCTCATTCATCGATTGCTCGCTCGCGTCCGATGACATTTGCTGCAGAGCTGATCATATTGTTGGTTCTAAACAAGAAGAACCTTCCAATAATATGATTAGATCTTGCATTGCCATCGTGATCTCTCTTCTTCTCTCCTCATTCATCATTTGCTCGCTCGCGTCCGATGACATTTGCTGCAGAGCTGATCATGTTGTTGGTTCTAAACCAGAAGAACCTTCCAATAGTATGATTAGATCTTGCATTGCCATCGTGATCTCTCTTCTTCTCTCCTCATTCATCGATTGTTCGCTCGCGTCCGATGACATTTCCTGCAGAGCTGATCATATTGTCGGTTCTAAACCAGAAGAACCTTCCAATAGTATGATTAGATCTTGCATTGCCATCGTGATCTCTCTTCTTCTCTCCTCATTCATCGATTGTTCGCTCGCGTCCGATGACATTTGCTGCAGAGCTGATCATGTTGTTGGTTCTAAACCAGAAGAACCTTCCAATAATATGATTAGATCTTGCATTGCAATCGGGATCTCTCTTCTTCTCTCCTCATTCATCGATTGCTCGCTCGCGTCCGATGACATTTGCTGCAGAGCTGATCATATTGTTGGCTCTAAACCAGAAGAACCTTCCAATTGTATGATTAGATCTTGCATTGCCATCGTGATCTCTCTTCTTCTCTCCTCATTTATCGATTGTTCGCTCGCGTCCGATGACATTTGCTGCAGAGCTGATCATATTGTTGGTTATAAACCAGAAGAACCTTCCAATAATATGATTAGATCTTGCATTGCAATCGGGATCTCTTTTCTTCTCTCCTCATTCATCGATTGCTCGCTCGCGTCCGATGACATTTGCTGCAGAGCTGATCATATTGTTGGTTCTAAACCAGAAGAACCTTCGAATAGTATGATTAGATCTTGCATTGCCATCGTGATCTCTCTTCTTCTCTCCTCATTCATCGATTGTTCGCTCGCGTCCGATGACATTTCCTGCAGAGCTGATCATATTGTCGGTTCTAAACCAGAAGAACCTTCGAATAGTATGATTAGATCTTGCATTGCCATCGTGATCTCTCTTCTTCTCTCCTCATTCATCGATTGTTCGCTCGCGTCCGATGACATTTCCTGCAGAGCTGATCATATTGTCGGTTCTAAACCAGAAGAACCTTCCAATAGTATGATTAGATCTTGCATTGCCATCGTGATCTCTCTTCTTCTCTCCTCATTCATCGATTGCTCGCTCGCGTCCGATGACATTTGCTGCAGAGCTGATCATGTTGTTGGTTCTAAACCAGAAGAGCCTTCCAATAGTATGATTAGATCTTGCATTGCCATCGTGACCAGAAGAACCTTCCAATAGTATGATCGTGACCAGAAGAACCTTCCAATAGTATGATCGTGACCAGAAGAACCTTCCAATAGTATGATTAGATCTTGCATTGCCATCGTGATCTCTCTTCTTCTCTCCTCATTCATCGATTGTTCGCTCGCGTCCGATGACATTTCCTGCAGAGCTGATCATGTTGTTGGTTCTAAACCAGAAGAGCCTTCCAATAGTATGATTAGATCTTGCATTGCCATCGTGACCAGAAGAACCTTCCAATAGTATGATCGTGACCAGAAGAACCTTCCAATAGTATGATCGTGACCAGAAGAACCTTCCAATAGTATGATTAGATCTTGCATTGCCATCGTGATCTCTCTTCTTCTCTCCTCATTCATCGATTGTTCGCTCGCGTCCGATGACATTTCCTGCAGAGCTGATCATATTGTCGGTTCTAAACCAGAAGAACCTTCCAATAGTATGATTAGATCTTGCATTGCCATCGTGATCTCTCTTCTTCTCTCCTCATTCATCGATTGTTCGCTCGCGTCCGATGACATTTGCTGCAGAGCTGATCATATTGTTGGTTATAAACCAGAAGAACCTTCCAATAATATGATTAGATCTTGCATTGCAATCGGGATCTCTTTTCTTCTCTCCTCATTCATCGATTGCTCGCTCGCGTCCGATGACATTTGCTGCAGAGCTGATCATATTGTTGGTTCTAAACCAGAAGAACCTTCGAATAGTATGATTAGATCTTGCATTGCCATCGTGATCTCTCTTCTTCTCTCCTCATTCATCGATTGTTCGCTCGCGTCCGATGACATTTCCTGCAGAGCTGATCATATTGTCGGTTCTAAACCAGAAGAACCTTCGAATAGTATGATTAGATCTTGCATTGCCATCGTGATCTCTCTTCTTCTCTCCTCATTCATCGATTGTTCGCTCGCGTCCGATGACATTTCCTGCAGAGCTGATCATATTGTCGGTTCTAAACCAGAAGAACCTTCCAATAGTATGATTAGATCTTGCATTGCCATCGTGATCTCTCTTCTTCTCTCCTCATTCATCGATTGCTCGCTCGCGTCCGATGACATTTGCTGCAGAGCTGATCATGTTGTTGGTTCTAAACCAGAAGAGCCTTCCAATAGTATGATTAGATCTTGCATTGCCATCGTGACCAGAAGAACCTTCCAATAGTATGATCGTGACCAGAAGAACCTTCCAATAGTATGATCGTGACCAGAAGAACCTTCCAATAGTATGATTAGATCTTGCATTGCCATCGTGATCTCTCTTCTTCTCTCCTCATTCATCGATTGTTCGCTCGCGTCCGATGACATTTCCTGCAGAGCTGATCATGTTGTTGGTTCTAAACCAGAAGAGCCTTCCAATAGTATGATTAGATCTTGCATTGCCATCGTGACCAGAAGAACCTTCCAATAGTATGATCGTGACCAGAAGAACCTTCCAATAGTATGATCGTGACCAGAAGAACCTTCCAATAGTATGATTAGATCTTGCATTGCCATCGTGATCTCTCTTCTTCTCTCCTCATTCATCGATTGTTCGCTCGCGTCCGATGACATTTCCTGCAGAGCTGATCATATTGTCGGTTCTAAACCAGAAGAACCTTCCAATAGTATGATTAGATCTTGCATTGCCATCGTGATCTCTCTTCTTCTCTCCTCATTCATCGATTGTTCGCTCGCGTCCGATGACATTTGCTGCAGAGCTGATCATGTTGTTGGTTCTAAACCAGAAGAACCTTCCAATAATATGATTAGATCTTGCATTGCAATCGGGATCTCTCTTCTTCTCTCCTCATTCATCGATTGCTCGCTCGCGTCCGATGACATTTGCTGCAGAGCTGATCATATTGTTGGCTCTAAACCAGAAGAACCTTCCAATTGTATGATTAGATCTTGCATTGCCATCGTGATCTCTCTTCTTCTCTCCTCATTTATCGATTGTTCGCTCGCGTCCGATGACATTTGCTGCAGAGCTGATAATATTGTTGGTTCTAAACCAGAAGAACCTTCCAATAATATGATTAGATCTTGCATTGCCATCGTGATCTCTCTTCTTCTCTCCTCATTCATCGATTGTTCGCTCGCGTCCGATGACATTTCCTGCAGAGCTGATCATATTGTCGGTTCTAAACCAGAAGAACCTTCCAATAGTATGATTAGATCTTGCATTGCCATCGTGATCTCTCTTCTTCTCTCCTCATTCATCGATTGTTCGCTCGCGTCCGATGACATTTCCTGCAGAGCTGATCATATTGTCGGTTCTAAACCAGAAGAACCTTCCAATAGTATGATTAGATCTTGCATTGCCATCGTGATCTCTCTTCTTCTCTCCTCATTCATCGATTGTTCGCTCGCGTCCGATGACATTTCCTGCAGAGCTGATCATATTGTCGGTTCTAAACCAGAAGAACCTTCCAATAGTATGATTAGATCTTGCATTGCCATCGTGATCTCTCTTCTTCTCTCCTCATTCATCGATTGTTCGCTCGCGTCCGATGACATTTGCTGCAGAGCTGATCATATTGTTGGTTCTAAACCAGAAGAACCTTCCAATAGTATGATTAGATCTTGCATTGCCATCGTGATCTCTCTTCTTCTCTCCTCATTCATCGATTGTTCGCTCGCGTCCGATGACATTTCCTGCAGAGCTGATCATATTGTCGGTTCTAAACCAGAAGAACCTTCCAATAGTATGATTAGATCTTGCATTGCCATCGTGATCTCTCTTCTTCTCTCCTCATTCATCGATTGCTCGCTCGCGTCCGATGACATTTGCTGCAGAGCTGATCATGTTGTTGGTTCTAAACCAGAAGAGCCTTCCAATAGTATGATTAGATCTTGCATTGCCATCGTGACCAGAAGAACCTTCCAATAGTATGATCGTGACCAGAAGAACCTTCCAATAGTATGATTAGATCTTGCATTGCCATCGTGATCTCTCTTCTTCTCTCCTCATTCATCGATTGTTCGCTCGCGTCCGATGACATTTCCTGCAGAGCTGATCATATTGTCGGTTCTAAACCAGAAGAACCTTCGAATAGTATGATTAGATCTTGCATTGCCATCGTGATCTCTCTTCTTCTCTCCTCATTCATCGATTGTTCGCTCGCGTCCGATGAGATTTGCTGCAGAGCTGATCATGTTGTTGGTTCTAAACCAGAAGAACCTTCCAATAATATGATTAGATCTTGCATTGCAATCGGGATCTCTCTTCTTCTCTCCTCATTCATCGATTGCTCGCTCGCGTCCGATGACATTTGCTGCAGAGCTGATCATATTGTTGGCTCTAAACCAGAAGAGCCTTCCAATAGTATGATTAGATCTTGCATTGCCATCGTGATCTCTCTTCTTCTCTCCTCATTCATCGATTGTTCGCTCGCGTCCGATGACATTTGCTGCAGAGCTGATCATATTGTTGGCTCTAAACCAGAAGAACCTTCCAATTGTATGATTAGATCTTGCATTGCCATCGTGATCTCTCTTCTTCTCTCCTCATTCATCGATTGTTCGCTCGCGTCCGATGACATTTCCTGCAGAGCTGATCATATTGTCGGTTCTAAACCAGAAGAACCTTCCAATAGTATGATTAGATCTTGCATTGCCATCGTGATCTCTCTTCTTCTCTCCTCATTCATCGATTGTTCGCTCGCGTCCGATGACATTTCCTGCAGAGCTGATCATATTGTCGGTTCTAAACCAGAAGAACCTTCCAATAGTATGATTAGATCTTGCATTGCCATCGTGATCTCTCTTCTTCTCTCCTCATTCATCGATTGTTCGCTCGCGTCCGATGACATTTGCTGCAGAGCTGATCATATTGTTGGTTCTAAACCAGAAGAACCTTCCAATAGTATGATTAGATCTTGCATTGCCATCGTGATCTCTCTTCTTCTCTCCTCATTCATCGATTGTTCGCTCGCGTCCGATGACATTTCCTGCAGAGCTGATCATATTGTCGGTTCTAAACCAGAAGAACCTTCCAATAGTATGATTAGATCTTGCATTGCCATCGTGATCTCTCTTCTTCTCTCCTCATTCATCGATTGCTCGCTCGCGTCCGATGACATTTGCTGCAGAGCTGATCATGTTGTTGGTTCTAAACCAGAAGAGCCTTCCAATAGTATGATTAGATCTTGCATTGCCATCGTGACCAGAAGAACCTTCCAATAGTATGATCGTGACCAGAAGAACCTTCCAATAGTATGATTAGATCTTGCATTGCCATCGTGATCTCTCTTCTTCTCTCCTCATTCATCGATTGTTCGCTCGCGTCCGATGACATTTCCTGCAGAGCTGATCATATTGTCGGTTCTAAACCAGAAGAACCTTCCAATAGTATGATTAGATCTTGCATTGCCATCGTGATCTCTCTTCTTCTCTCCTCATTCATCGATTGTTCGCTCGCGTCCGATGACATTTGCTGCAGAGCTGATCATGTTGTTGGTTCTAAACCAGAAGAACCTTCCAATAATATGATTAGATCTTGCATTGCAATCGGGATCTCTCTTCTTCTCTCCTCATTCATCGATTGCTCGCTCGCGTCCGATGACATTTGCTGCAGAGCTGATCATATTGTTGGCTCTAAACCAGAAGAACCTTCCAATTGTATGATTAGATCTTGCATTGCCATCGTGATCTCTCTTCTTCTCTCCTCATTTATCGATTGTTCGCTCGCGTCCGATGACATTTGCTGCAGAGCTGATAATATTGTTGGTTCTAAACCAGAAGAACCTTCCAATAATATGATTAGATCTTGCATTGCAATCGGGATCTCTTTTCTTCTCTCCTCATTCATCGATTGCTCGCTCGCGTCCGATGACATTTGCTGCAGAGCTGATCATATTGTTGGTTCTAAACCAGAAGAACCTTCCAATAGTATGATTAGATCTTGCATTGCCATCGTGATCTCTCTTCTTCTCTCCCCATTCATCGATTGTTCGCTCGCGTCCGATGACATTTCCTGCAGAGCTGATCATATTGTCGGTTCTAAACCAGAAGAACCTTCCAATAGTATGATTAGATCTTGCATTGCCATCGTGATCTCTCTTCTTCTCTCCTCATTCATCGATTGCTCGCTCGCGTCCGATGACATTTGCTGCAGAGCTGATCATGTTGTTGGTTCTAAACCAGAAGAGCCTTCCAATAGTATGATTAGATCTTGCATTGCCATCGTGACCAGAAGAACCTTCCAATAGTATGATCGTGACCAGAAGAACCTTCCAATAGTATGATTAGATCTTGCATTGCCATCGTGATCTCTCTTCTTCTCTCCTCATTCATCGATTGTTCGCTCGCGTCCGATGACATTTCCTGCAGAGCTGATCATATTGTCGGTTCTAAACCAGAAGAACCTTCCAATAGTATGATTAGATCTTGCATTGCCATCGTGATCTCTCTTCTTCTCTCCTCATTCATCGATTGTTCGCTCGCGTCCGATGACATTTGCTGCAGAGCTGATCATGTTGTTGGTTCTAAACCAGAAGAACCTTCCAATAGTATGATTAGATCTTGCATTGCAATCGGGATCTCTCTTCTTCTCTCCTCATTCATCGCTCGCTCGCTCGCGTCCGATGACATTTGCTGCAGAGCTGATCATATTGTTGGCTCTAAACCAGAAGAACCTTCCAATTGTATGATTAGATCTTGCATTGCCATCGTGATCTCTCTTCTTCTCTCCTCATTTATCGATTGTTCGCTCGCGTCCGATGACATTTGATGCAGAGCTGATAATATTGTTGGTTCTAAACCAGAAGAACCTTCCAATAATATGATTAGATCTTGCATTGCAATCGGGATCTCTTTTCTTCTCTCCTCATTCATCGATTGCTCGCTCGCGTCCGATGACATTTGCTGCAGAGCTGATCATATTGTTGGTTCTAAACCAGAAGAACCTTCCAATAGTATGATTAGATCTTGCATTGCCATCGTGATCTCTCTTCTTCTCTCCTCATTCATCGATTGTTCGCTCGCGTCCGATGACATTTCCTGCAGAGCTGATCATATTGTCGGTTCTAAACCAGAAGAACCTTCCAATAGTATGATTAGATCTTGCATTGCCATCGTGATCTCTCTTCTTCTCTCCTCATTCATCGATTGCTCGCTCGCGTCCGATGACATTTGCTGCAGAGCTGATCATGTTGTTGGTTCTAAACCAGAAGAGCCTTCCAATAGTATGATTAGATCTTGCATTGCCATCGTGACCAGAAGAACCTTCCAATAGTATGATCGTGACCAGAAGAACCTTCCAATAGTATGATTAGATCTTGCATTGCCATCGTGATCTCTCTTCTTCTCTCCTCATTCATCGATTGCTCGCTCGCGTCCGATGACATTTGCTGCAGAGCTGATCATGTTGTTGGTTCTAAACCAGAAGAGCCTTCCAATAGTATGATTAGATCTTGCATTGCCATCGTGACCAGAAGAACCTTCCAATAGTATGATCGTGACCAGAAGAACCTTCCAATAGTATGATTAGATCTTGCATTGCCATCGTGATCTCTCTTCTTCTCTCCTCATTCATCGATTGTTCGCTCGCGTCCGATGACATTTCCTGCAGAGCTGATCATATTGTCGGTTCTAAACCAGAAGAACCTTCCAATAGTATGATTAGATCTTGCATTGCCATCGTGATCTCTCTTCTTCTCTCCTCATTCATCGATTGCTCGCTCGCGTCCGATGACATTTGCTGCAGAGATGATCATGTTGTTGGTTCTAAACCAGAAGAACCTTCTATATGTGAATTTCTCTATGTGAATTATGTGTTACTAAGCATTTAGGGGATGGGCTCACCTGCTGGGGGGGGGGTATTTAACCGTCTCCTTCCTCTTCTTTTCTATTGGGTTGTAACATAAGTTTTGTCGCATTTCGGAGGTTCACAATATTTCCATGAACGATACTTCTCAAATATTCCCGTTGCCTGACCTCATAGTATATGTTTGGGGTATGCATGCCCATTCTAACTATAGTGTATAGCTGAACTGTCCATGCCGGCTATGCGAATAATATCGATATGAACTGATTTGAATTTCATGCAAATTTTATTTATTTGTTTGACCGGGTGCTAGTTCGAAGATACGAATAATGAACCAAACTCCTACAGCATGATGATATGCCCCGTGAATGCTCTTTCAAAATATATGCCAGATATGGTGCTATGTTGAGCGGAATCGAAGATATAGTTCACTGAATCTAAGGTTAGCCGCTGATTCCTAGCCAACTTGACCAAGTCTCCTGAATCCAAAATTACAACAACAGTGACTATCGTAAGTGCGTTCTAATTGCCACTCATGAGGGTCTAATTTCTCATGAACCGGCGAGGCAAATAGTACTCTACATGCGGGAAAGTTGAAATTTTCATTAATTCATTTTGTGAAAATTTTGCCAAAAAAGCAAGTTTATGTGTTTTTGAATTCATGATTGTCATTCAAAAGCTATTGATTTCTAAAATTATCCCGAATACATAATGGTAAGGGAATGGTGGTTGGTTCGGATGATCACAATGAATCAGATATTGAACGTATGTGTGAGGTAGAAATTTCAACAAAGTGCCAATTTCAGTAGTTTTATTTACACACCATCGTTCTATATGGAGCTACTTATCTCAACAGAACCCGATAGACCCCAAACGGTAAATGTATACTGAACACCTTGGGTGAATTATATTTCACAACTATTTGGATCTCCACATCTATTGAGAAGAAAATTCTGCTAGCAAAAGTTTTCCCAACCGTCACCTACCATCCACATTACACAAACTCGTCTAACTTTCTAGAAAGCTTTTAGTTTGTCATTATCCGTGGATGGTTCAAAATTATACCCATATATTGTACTTTACGAATATCACACCAAATCGACATAATTCCTCCTTTTCAAGAAGTCCTGGTGCGCGAAAATGATTTGTAATCCTGTTCTCACTACAACTTTGTCTGACTACTGTGCCTCTCTAACTGTCTTGACAGGATTGAAGTAAAGCGCGTAAGAAAGGGTACGAAGGCCCTCACTGAATAACGAAATTGAGATTAAATTAATTCGAAGAATTTCTGAGGTTAGAATGCGTAAGAGATAGGACGCGACAAAACTTATGTTACAACCTGATAATTGGAGTTAGCGCAAATTTTCTCACCTGTGATTTCCGTATGTGTATTCCAGCCAGTAGCGATTGAGTAGAGGTCCAGCAGGGACGTGATAAGCCGCTTCTTTTGGCCCGATGAAACTGAAAAATGGGTTATTCGGTTTGAATAAGGAATGGGTGTAGGACAGTGATGATAAACTCACTCGGGTCTCGTCTGCTCCATATACCTCACGTCGATGACGTGCATCCTCGGATTCTGGCTGAGTCTGTCTGGTCCCTCCGGGAAGGCCTCCTGGATGTTCTGAAATACAAACACATTGAAAATGATAGGGAAATGGACATGAAAAGAGAAAATGAAGGGAATGGGTCTCTAAGAATACAAATGCATTGGGTGCATTGTGAAAGCGATTCACTCACGAAGGTCTCCTTGAGGGCATCATAGTAGGGCTCTCCTTCTGCCGCCTGGAAGACAGCGTCATCCGAGTAGATCTGAAATGTCGCCCTCTAATCAGGATCAACGGAAAAATGTTCGAGTGTTTCCGTATCTAATTTGAGCATGGAAAAGATTACTTGTAGTAAAATTAGGCATTGCTAGCAAGCATATTTGACAATCCGGGAACGAGTGGAAGTTGCACTACTCTATTCTAATATTCAAAGTGAGTATCCACCTTGTTCCATCTGATGTTGTCCTTCCTGTTGTCCTTGTAGAGCATTTTTCTCTTCCAATTTTGGTTATCTTCCTTTCCGATTCTCAATCATGTTTTTTTTCTTTGCAGGCCCGTCTCGTCCGGGAGAAGATCAGAAACCACGAGAGGAATTGCAGAAACAAAGCGACATGTCGGATCTGCAACAAGCCCCACGGCGTGACAGCGGGACCCGCCCTTGCCCCTGGGGCACAGCGAACCTGATTCCCAACCAGTAATAATCACACCTAATGTTGTTTACTCACATGAATGCATCTTTCCCGTAACCTTAACTTTATTCAGTTGTAATATGTTCTCGTACAGCCATGTCTATTTATGATCTCTGATCTCACTCTTTCACAACATTAATCGATACCTTCTAGAATTACATCATTGGTATCATATTCTGATTTTTAAATTCACTCATAATATGTAATTGTTTCAATGCACTCACTTATTCCACGACCTCGTACGAGGCATTCCTCTGGTCTAATTTGCGGATAAATTGGCAGTAATCATTATCTTTCATAAACACTGCATTCATCATATCCCCTATCAAATGGTCAACATTGACTCCTTCTCTTCTCGATCTCTCCGTTTTCTTCTTCGGAACAATCACTTCTATATCTACGTCATCAACGCCATGACGCTTGGCCCAAGGGAGAAGCCGACTGTGTTGGAGCTCGCCCTTGGTGAGATCTCTGTATGACTAAACCTGTTTTAACTGGAATAACTCGTCCTTTTAGAGCACGAGCTTCTGGACATGGAGGACATCTCCGAGTATCTCGTCGAGTACCATCGCAATCGACATCAAAATCGAAAAGCGAACCTTCGGCCCCGATGCTATGTAGAAAAGAAGAGGAAGGAGACGGTTAAATACCCCCCCCCCCCTCCCAGCAGGTGAGCCCATCCCCTAAATGCTTAGTAACACATAATTCACATATTTTCCACTCAATTCTCTTCTTCCCATGGCAACTAAAGCGCGTTAGCGAACTTTCCATTATGCACATGTGATCTCAGAACCGTTCTAAGGGCATCTCTTGCAATCCAGAAATGTTTCAGGAATAAATGGTCTTCCGAATTCCGGGGTACAAGATCGAGAGCGAAGAGACGATGAATGCAGAACAAAGGAGGGAGAGTACTCTCTCACACTGAGGACCGACGAAATCGAAGCTGGTGAGCGACTATCGAATGCAATTTGAGTGTATAGCTACACTGAGCTCAGAAATTTGCATTTCTCCTGCAACGATAGTTGAGAGGAATGTTTTCTATTTCCAGTGCTTCGCGAGTTGCTCTCCTTCCGTGGTTCCGATGTGCACGTGATAATCGATGAGCTCCTCGATCAATTGGAAATGATTCGCAAAACAGCCTCACTCGGAGTCTACCACATATTCTGATCTTCGTTTCTAATTGCATGCGAAGCAGATCGAGAAACCGCTGAGATTAGGCTGGTGGCAATTAAACAGTTGGGGTTAATTGCAGGTCTAACGATTTATTAGCTCTTTCGCTTCATTTTTTCGTGAGCGTTAGCAAGCAGATTCGTTTTTCAAAAGCACGTCTTCCTTGGAAATGGTCAACCCGACGACAATTTCCTCTTCGGCGTCCATCGATTGGTGCAATTCCTCAAGTCCATTGGATCTCCGTTGAAGTTGTTCCATTGCCATCCTTGTCTTACCCTCCATCCTGATCTCTTCATAATTTCTTTCCCCTATGCGTATATTGCTTTACTGGCCAATGCCTTCTTTCATCTTAACTGTCCCTTCCATTGCACATTCCTCTCGGCCCCTCATATCATACGGCTGTCAGCAGAGTGCATATTAATTGTAATCGAGTCAGGAGACGAGTTCGTACTATAAATGAGCCTCTATGCTGCATTTAAGCAGGAAATCTTCCTCTATTCTATCTTGCATATCAGAAGAGCTCTGAAAATCACTGGAAGCTTGAAATACATGACCTTCCGATCGCGTTCAGTTGCTCTAACCACAACCAGTTAAACTATACCCCGTGTCCTCTTCCCTATCACCTCATGATATGATCTTCATGTCTCTCTTTACACGAGCGCCGTCGCTCATTAGCTTCGATTTTACGTCAATCTGTAGCCCCTCCGACTCTCACGTCTTCTCATCAACGACGAGTGGCGCCCTTTCTTCCTCTTCCCCCTTCTCCATTTTACCCCAGAACGAACAACTCGACACCATCCTTTGCCCCTCTCTCTCGAGTCCATTCAGAGTGGACATCGCGAGTAGCAAAGGCGTTACTTGGATACGAGGGTCTGGTCACCTTCCTCGTTCCTCTCTCACTTCTCCCTTCTTTAAATCAGCACTACTAAGCGATTCTCTTCCATGGGCCTCATGTGCTATGAGTCATAGCAGAACCATTATTATCCCCGCATATCGTCGTTTTAATTTTTAGTGTTGATTACCCTTTTTTGGAAGTTTTTTTCTCTAAGTTCATTATTCTATTATGATGTTCGGAAAGTTTCTTTCTTTTATCTTTCTCATGCCAATTCTTGTGGTGATCGACCTCGATGATTTTGTCTGTGGTGTATGTTAGGGCCGTGGCGGTGGAATACTGCAGCATGTTTAAAGAAGGAGTAAAGTCAAACGCGCGCCCGGTTGAAGCATGTTTCAATTAGAGGAGAACTCTCTTCAAGTCGCGTGCTCTCTCGCTCATTGCCTGAGCTTTCCCTGATTTGGATCCCAGCCAAATACCGATAGCTCTGTTCGGAATGGACATATCAATGTGAAAATTTCGGAGCTTCTTATCGTTGGGGAGATCTAGGGCGTGCATATGAAAGCTTTGAAAATGAATATTGACTTTACTCCTCCTTTAAATCGCATCTCGGACGCACAGAAGGATAAAAAATGTATCAAAAGTTATCAAATGTCAAAAACAGCTGAAATAGCAGAATTTATGTGTTTTTTGTTGGGTCATTTTTTCCCGAGAACTAGATGCCTGCCCTATCTTCCTTCAGCTTTCTCTCGCTTACCTAACCTAATCAAAACCCATCCATCACTTCAACATGACAATAAGCGGAAGACCTTGAGTTAAGACGATAAACCTAGGCATAGGCCTACTCTCATTTGGGTTTATTGGATGTAGATGACGAACCTTCCTTGTGTTGACCTTTTTTGATTTATTGTTAAAAACAATATCTGCAAAGTGATATGACCACTATTTGAGAAAGCCAAATACGCTTATCGTCCCTATCCGGTCACCTATCAGGTTTATGAGAGACGATCCCACTTCTCGCTCGATAAGATACGCGCTCGTGTTGTCTGTTCTCGTCGGTGCTCTCAACTTCTCCACCATATCGTGGTATATTTTTGATATATTCATTGAATTATATGCATAATAATGCTGGTTAAACAATCAGCGCGTGCTCAATTTTGCATTTTACCATTGCTTACAAGCTTGAGAAAATTTGCTGAAAGGCTAGTATATTGCAGCATAGTGATGTCATAGCGTATTGTTAAAGGGCAGTGACAGAAATGGGAAGCAAGAAGAAGCTGATCATCGATACTGACGGAGTGGCAGACGACATTCGAGCAATCTCTCTCGCCATGCAACATCCCCATGTCGAGGTATTTTGTATTTTACCATAATATAACTAAAACAAGATTCAGAAGTGCCGTTTTTACAGAACTTAGAATTATCGGTTTAGATTTTTTTCTTTTGTGAATTATTTTGGCGTATTCTGAGGTGCTCGCCTTCACAACTACTCGTGGATGCGTTCGAGCAGAGCAAGCAGCAGCAAACATAGCGAGGGCACAAAGAGCAAACGGAATCAAGGTTTGCCAATCACCGTATGATTCCAAGTATCTACCGTTAATTCACGGATAGATCAAATGAAGTTCACGCAAGTTCTTATTGCAGCGTCGAATTCCAATCTACAAAGGTGCTACTGCTCAACTTATCAAAACGTTCCCTGCAACTATGCCGACATGGGATGAGTCCAAATTCTTCGGAAAGGACGGAATTGGAGATCTACCGAATGCATTTCCCGAGGTTCGCTCATTTTTGGATTATTTTCATGAAGAGCGACAACACGTCATCATGGGAGAAATGGGGGGGGGGTGACAATTGCCCAAGTCGTTGCCATTCGCTTGCAATTTGGCGAAGTAAATTGGGAGTTATTTCATTGTAACCACTATGTGCTCTGCTACATTTGCATATGTAACTCTTGTTACTAGGCGATCAGGAATTTTACACTTCATCAACGACCCGGGGTTCATGGTCCAAAATTGAGAATTTTAGTTGGAAATCATGGCTAGATAATCAGAGAGTACCGTAACCAATCGATATTCTAGTTCCACAATATCTACTTTTTCCGAGTAAAATGGTTATCGATTGGTTACGGCATTTGGTGTTTATCTAACCATGATTTTCCATTCAAATTGTCAATTTTGGACCATGAACCCTACACATAGATATGGTGTGAAATTGAAGATCGGCTGGTAACAAGAGTTACATATGCAAATGTAGTGGAGCACATACTGGCTACAATAAAACAACTCCCAAGTTGCTTCGCCAAATTTCAAGCGAACGGCGACGAGTTGGGCAATTGTCGTTTGGGCAATTGTCACCCTCCCGAGAAATGTCACTGACTGTCTACTGTATTCAGGTGCTGAGTTCGGATTCCTCGAGTTGGGAATCTGAGCACGCTGCGCAGGCTCTCATCCGATTAGCCAAGGAGCACAGTGACGTCACTGTGGTGGCCATTGGACCACTCACGAATCTCGCATTGGCCATCAAATTGGATGAGGAATTCAAGACGCGACCAGCAAGGCTGGTCATAATGGGAGGAAACTACTATGGTAACGAATTTATTGGTTATTGAAAAGTAGGTAGCTTGAAGATGTGTCATTCTGATATATTGGTCAAGTCGCATATCATGCACATCCTCAGGTATGGGCAACGTCAACTCGCACACTTCTGCGGAATTCAACTTTCATGGAGACCCCGAGGCAGCTTCGATCGTTCTCTCCGAGATGGAGTGCCCGATCACCATCGTCCCCTGGGAGTCATACATACTGGATGGAATGAAGCACCAAAAGGTTAGTGGTCGGTTGAGAAGCTTGGGAAGAGATTCAGAAAACCAGCATCTGACGGATTTCAGCAAACCTATTCCATTTTACTAAGCCTACACAGGAAGTGGATTTCGATGCCCATCTCGCGCTCGGCACTCCCCTAGCGGAGTTTCTTTCGACTGTCACTAGGAATGCAAGAGAGCGTCTGGCTCAGAGAGGGAGGTACGGTAGGATCTTCGATCGATAACTGATTCAATGGTTGTAGACAGTACGCCTACTGTGATGAGATCGCCGTTGCGACTGCCATTGCTCCAGAGAAAGTAATCAAGGAATCCAAAAATCTGAGAGTTTCTGTGGAACTTTCGGGAAAATTCACCAGGTAAAAAAGAGCTGGTAGATGGAGGAAGGATACTAAGTCGAATTCCAGGGGACAAGTAATGGTGGATTGGTGTGATCAGATGTGGCAGCACGACGTAAACAATGAAAGAGGAGTCGATAGATGAGAGTAGGATACGATATAAGCCAATAGGCCAATTTTCGGTTCAGGAGCCGTCGCCCCGTTACGTTCGTCACCGCGTATTGATGTTCATTACGTGGATGGAATGATCAATGAAGCTGTTCTGAGATCGAAGATATGACGAAGTATTAAGTCTAATAAAAATGTGATATTCTCAGATAGAAGCTACTTAGTATTTCAGAATGCGCCATCGAACCACCTCTAGCCGCCTTTAGGCAGCTAGTTGACATACTACACTCACTACATCTTGTTTATGTACTATTTTCTCGTGTTGAAGCTCTCCTTTTGGGGCGGGTGTCGGTATCTTTTTCACGTCACTCCCAACTGAACTGGACCCGATGAATTTTCGTAAGATCTCTCATAGAAGTACGAAAAAAGAGACAGATTTGACTCAACCACATCGATGCATTCATAACAAGTGACGGGATTATCAGTCCCCCGTGAAAGAGTGATATCAACTCCTCCCATCCCCCCAATAACATCCTCAGCTTCATCCCAGTCTATTGAAGGAACTTTAGCGCGCGTGTTTACGACTTGAATTTGCGAATTTTTATTTGGCAAAGTAAAAATATGAAATTCATTCATATGAGAATTCCTTCACGTGTTGGGGTCACATTTACTGATGTTAAAGCAGCGAATAGCTATCGTTTAATTGGATCTGTTTCAGTATCCCGGTGCGAGCTTCGGACCCGGGCCCGAAAAGGAGCATGCTTGGGATCCGAGTCCCATCAGAGACTCCCCAGTTCCCATGGCAGGCTACACAGGCCCCATCACCTGCTACCCAGGTCCCACAAGAGTCAATTTTCTATTCATGTCCCATCACAGGCTGCCCAGGTCCCAAGTGTACGTTTACATGCGATGGGACCTGGGCAGCCTGTTATGGGACTTGGGTAAAAAATTCTTATGTTGGGATCTGGGTAGCCTGCTCTGGAACCTGAGTAGCTCCTGGACCCGGGTCCCAAACATGCACTTTTTAACTTGTTTTCTCATGGGATCCGTGTCCCAAACTTTAAGTTGTTTCGGACTCGGGTGCGAGGCTTACGAATATTTCGATACCTGGTCGGATAGATTTTCACCGCTACTGTAGGTTGAGACGCATACAGTTTTCATCAAACTCTCTTGTCTGAACATGAAATTTGATTATATAAATTAGAATGGTCCTCTTGTCAATACCGATCCCTAGACGCGCTCGTTTTCTATGTTCTCTTCCTGAACTTCCTCATTCTAATGTTAGGAATATCCACAGTTGAAATATCACGGTAATTGGTTGAGGTAGGGGGGTGGGGAGAATCCTTCGACCTACTTCCTCCATCGAGATCGAACATGCAAAGATTCAATGAATCTGTTGTACCAAATCTCTAATTCCATTTCTGATTGGCTCCCACTGAGAATTCTCATTATGAATGTAAATCTTCTCAATCCCTTAACGAAGTTAAGACATCCCTCGATTTAATCATTTTGAGCAAATTCTTGTGCAGTTTTGATGATCAAACATATTTGTGCACAAAATAAGTTCAAAAGACAATGCACTGCGAATATCATTCACGCATTGCACGTTATTAGTCAAGCGCGATAAACAACATGTGTTAGCATCGGTAAAAGGACGCATTGCACTACGACTACGGACGATCCTTTCAGACGATTGATCATTGGCCTTTGACATTACTTAATGCTTTTATTTTCTTAACTGTAATAATTTCATGGCTTTGCAGTTACTTCGCGATATGCAGTCGGCCAGTTCCTAGACAAACAGCCCTCCTCTGAACACGTGGGTTGAATGTTTAGATCGATCATAGCTTCTAGGTATTGTATAGGGGTGTCCGGAAAGTTCGTATAATGCTTCGGAAAAAAGTCAGTTCGCGATCAAATGCAGTGATTGCGCAATCTGTTTGTCAACAATGTATTGCATCATTCTGACGTTGAGTAGTGAGAGGATTTAATCAGTCTCCTAGTTGTTACATTGATTCTTGTGATGGACTCCCATCTCTACCTCCGAGCAGTTTTACTTCATTACTACCGTCTTGGCCGATCCGTGAAGGAGGCCCACTCTGCCCTGGCCCAGTCGGAAGGAGCTGACGCCCCCTCCATACCCTTCTGCTATAAGTGGTTCTCCCGCTTCAAGAAAGGGGAGTTTGGTCTCGATGATCAGCCCCGCTCTGGACGCCCTCCCTCCCTCGATCAGCCTCTCGTTCTCCGCACACTGAAGCGCAAGCCCATGGTGTGTGTGAGTTGAAGAAGGATACTGGTACTCCCAGATCAACGGTGTCCGATATCCTCCATCGATCTGGGAAGAAGCCGAAACTCCCACAAGTGATTCCCCATGACCTCTCCCCCGAACAGCTGAAAAATCGTGTTCAAGTCTGTCGGGAATTACTCCATCGTAGATCCAATCTTCGATGGGTCAATTCCATCATCGCTACAGATGAGAAGTGGATCACGTACGATAACCCTGTGAGGAGACTGCAATGGGTGGATGCAGATGAGAAGCCCACGCCCGTCCCGAAGAAGGAAGAGCACGGAAAGAAGAAACTCCTCTGATTCTTCTTCTCAGTGCTCGGTCCCATCTACTGGGAGATCCTCGCCCCTGGCACCAGCATCAATGCCGACCTCTTCTCTGAACAACTGCAAGATGTCGCGATCAGAGTCCCTCCCAGACTCCTGAACCAGGGCAAAATTCTTCTTCTGATGGACAATGCTCGCCCACATCGAGCGAAGATGACCCAGAAGAAAATGGACGAGCTGAAGATCGAGAGGATTCCCCATCCACCGTATTCCCCGGATCTCTCCCCATGCGACTACCACTGCTTCCGCTCTCTCTCTGACTTCTGCAAAGGAAAGAAGTTCAAGAATCGAGATGAAGTTGTGAGGGCTTTCGTGAACTGGGCGGTCTCGAAGAATCCCGCATTCTGGAAGAGAGGAATCGAGACCCTGCCCAATCGCTGGAGGGAGGTAGTGAGAAAGAAGGGGGCATACATTGGTCACTGAGAATTGTAAAGCATTGAATAAAAAATAAAAACAAAAAATTATACCAAATTTCCGGACACCCCAATAGGAAGAGCGCGAACTTTGATATGATACAGTGACGAATCCTATTTGGTGGTGTTGTCTCATCTTATTGTTTTCATTTCTGGGACCGATTTCAAAGTTACTCAATGGTCGAAATGCGCGATCGTTCACTAAGCAGTCTGAACTGCACGCAAACACGGGGAAGATGGACCCAATAACAAGCAACGTCGCCTCAATAATATCGTTCCACTGAAATCAACACAAACTACAAGGAAACGTAAGCAACATAAATAGATAAAAATGTGGGGGAGGGAAATACAGTAATGAGCGAAATCTACGGTTCTACGAAAATTAAGGTTTCGAATGAACGGGGTGAATAATGATCTCATTTTCAATTTAGATGCACCTAAATTCCCCCTTTGAACCTCACATTTCACCGATCTTGAACCAGACGATGATTCACCCATAAGCCGTGGTCCTTATTTGTGCTGGTGTACACTTCCTATTCCTCACATTCATCTTGGTACTACACGTCGGATTTTCGATGGAAATGTCACGGTTACTGGTCTCTGGATCGAGACTCGAAAACACTTCCTCATCGCAGAATAACTCTGGAAATTAATTTAAAGCAATTGAAGAGTTCTGCTTTCAATTGTACTACTATCATTATCTGACAGACTGTCGCATCACATGGAAAATGAAAATTAATATTAAAAAACATTCAATAGATGCAATCGCCTAAATAACACATGCCCACCAAACTTTCTAAGAGTAGAGAAGTTTGAAGCTTCGGCCACTGTACAACGGTTGCAAGCTCATAACTTCTCCGTTAGAGAAACTCGTAAAAAGTTCAAATTAGCATAATGATCCATGTCGATAAAATGGAGCCTGCTTTTATGGCTATTTTCATCGTTTGATTTACCAATCTCAGTCGCAAGATTTCTACAAACATGGAGGAATCATAATACCATGATGAGTCAATGTGATCATAATAACAATCAACGAAACAACTTTGGAATTGTAGGTAAATCAATTTTTCAAACTTCCAAATTTGTCGAAACTTTCAAATGGATCTTGTATATTGTCCAATAAGAGGGGTGCGAATCGTCTTTCGCCCTCGCTTGTTCACTTTGCTTGTCGCTTCGAGGGAAGGTTCGTCCCGACAAATAACGGAGTAGTCTGGATGAAGGAAATGATAGTATTCGTAAGGGGCAAGGTCTCGCATATGAAGCTTAAGTCTGGCATAAAGTGTGTGAGAACCAGCAAGCACTTAGCTTCGTGTATTGGGCTCGTGCTGCTTCTTTTCGCATCAATAAGTTCGTCTAGACGGGTCAATGGCCTCGTCGATCTCTTTCGAAGTACTAGTCTCCTCGAGTGAAGAGATGTCAGCGGACACCACACGTTCCTCATCAATTGGGTCTTCTTTTTGTTGAGAGTGCTGCAGGTATTACCATCAGAATCCACAAGCTCCATCGACATCCTTGCCAGAATAGCTGTGACGACACGCAGCAGCACGATATCATCGCGAGTCTTAGATCATGGTTCCTTGCTCCAGTCGAGGCCCTTCCCTATTGTGCAGCTGTGAACAGCCTAGAAGAGATGGTGTCTCCTTGGAGCACTTCCGATAAATATAGTGAACGCTTTGAGGACTGCGAGGAATTCTAAGGCCTTGCAGTAGTCAAGACGAGCCCAACTGTAAGATGGAATTCCTTGAAGTGCTGGATGACGGTTGCAAGAGTATGAGGACGAATCCTTTCCGTTCCCTCGCCCCTTTCCACTTGCTGGAGTACTCCTGGAAGTTCAGGGATCGGGGAATCGGTTGAAGATGGAGTAGACAGTCGGGCCGCCGTGACGCAGCACTGCGCTGCTGATCTTGCCAGGCGATTCAGCTTCGTGCGAGCAATTAACAATCGAATCTCCGTGATTTCGATTGCTTTTTATGAGCCACACTGAGAAGACCGACACAGCGAAAACCGGCCAGAAATGGAGATTCATAGGTTATCATTTTAGTTGCAAAAACTAAAAGTAACAAGTTTGATGCAAGCTCGTAGTATTCAGCGTGATACTGTGAAAGTTTTTGAAGGGGGAATGACCATAGGTAAATTACAGTTGCTATGCTCGTCCAGCGTATGCATCAACATGCCGAGGGGTACAGCCGTAAACAATTAGGTCAAAATTATTCAAATCAATTAGACTGAAATTTGGGCAGTAGGTATGAATTATTATATTACACCAACCAAACGATAATTCGAGTCTGCATCGACTTCATTGTTTTTCAGACTGGCATATTTTGATTTATGAACAAAAAACAACCAACAAGAGCAGGGTGCACGTCTCTTCACTAAATAAAATAAAGCCAATAGCAAAAGTTTCTATTTTCCTCGTTGACTTCGCAAGTCCATCCGAGTTTTATTTCCGGGTGTGACATTGCTCAATTCCCTCAAGATGATCACGGAACTTAGGCATTCATGGCAGTATGACCCACAAAAATTGATGTAATGAGAGATTGAAATTGCTAAAAGAATCAATGTAAATCATTAAAAAATAAAAAAAATATATACATTTTACCTTTACATCTATTCTGTCACAGCAACCCGACGCATATACACTACCTTACAATATGTCTGAACATTTAGTGATTGAATCAAGCATTTTAAAGTTTCCTTGTGTTTTTCCTTCCGTTTTTAGTGTCTTTCCTGATAACAAAACAGTAGGCTGAGATATAATCTTTATTCCTCGCTCAATCCATCATTCCAATGCATTCATGAAGCAGAGAGAGGAGTCTAAAGTGTGTTAGAAAACAATGGATGGCATGAAATGGCCTCAGATGTTCCTCAAATTCTAGTCCTCTAGCCCGCCTTATTTTTATCTCTCACAATCAGTCTTCTCTCATCCCGTGTAATTGCTCCGCCCCTCCTTCGGAACTCCGACTCCGCCCCTGTTCAGTCGACTCATCTCATTCCCATTTCCAACTTCATTCCGCATTCCCTCTTAGCTCCTCGCTCTTACTATCTACCTTTCTAATGTTGTAATTTCATAGGACTATGGCTCACTTCGACGTCAATGGTACCACTTTCATGCTGAGGACAGTGGAGGGAGCTGTGTTTTCTCCTTCGACCGCAGCGATCTCCATCTTCTTCATCTATCTGATCCATCAAGAGAAGGTTAGTTAGTAATTCTTCACAAACCTGATAATCAGATATTCAGTCGATCCGAGGAGACCTTCGATTTCTACTTGGCGAGTACGCCCTCGTCGATCTCCTTCTCCTCTCTGCTCACTTCATCGACATTGTAGCGGGATGGACACCCGAATGGGTGCAGACCTCCAAAGTGTACAGTGAGTTATTCCACACCCTTCTCCTACTTGTATCTCCCTCTATAAGCAAATTGTAATGTCCAGTTGCGATCTACCTCTTCATCTCCATGTATGCACTGGGATTGGAGCGTATAGTCGCTCTTTACGTCGAGGGAACCGCATTGGGCGTCCGGTTCCTTCTCCCCATCGTCGCCGTCAAGGTTTGCTATTCTACTCCGTATTCATAGACAATTTTCATTTTCAGGTCTTCATTATAGCCATGGTGTTATCGGTGACATTGATTGGTGAGTGAATCCTCTAAAACGGTTTTGCAATCATTGTTTCAGCTCACTGGACCACGGATACTACGCTTGGCGTATTTTTTGTCCTGACAGGAGTATTCGTACTAGTAAGTTCATTTCATGATGATTATTACAATCGCTCCATTCAGATCTACGAAATTGTAACTTACAATACGTCACGACGTGAGAGGGAAGTGGCGCATGTCAAAACTCTCCATCTCCAGATCCGAACTGGAGAGAAGGTGAGAATCCCTTAATGAAATATTTGATTTCATATGCGTTCAGAAGAAGGAGCTTCTACGATCTGCCAGAGCCACAAGGAGATTTCTGCTCTTCCAGGTAGCATTTCCTAATCGTTAAAACTCATTAGCATCAATCAATAGATGTTTCTCCCTTCACGAATATTTCCTCCACTTTCAGTCTACTGCCCACTGCTTGGGTACACTCATCATGGCTGCTCTCTACCTCTTCATTCGTCCTTCCTTCCCTCTCTACGTCTCCCTCGGACAGTCGATATTCGACGTAGTGTTTATAGGACTGCGGGTTAGTTCACTTCTGCACTAACCTGCCTACTCCATAGTTTTGGTTATTGATAGATAGGAGTTGGCATAACGACTCAATCGAAATTTCTTTCTGCATGTGTACTCATTGACACATTTTTTAAAGTTTCCTCCTCATGAAGTTGGTGAAATGACGAGTGCAGGGAAGAATGGAAAATATAATGCTCCAAAATGTGATTGCAGCCTACGGTAGGCCTCGTGATCTTCCTCTCGTCCCACTCTTCTCTTCGTAAGGCGGTACGACGATGCTTCTTTTGCTGTGATTCCAATCCAGCCCAGCCCTCCCCCTCCATGCCCATCACAGTTCAGAGCACAGCAACCTCCCCTCTCTCCCTCACCACTGCACCCACTCCAGCCATTGTCCCCAATTTGCCTGTCCACTCCTCAACCCAACAAGCACCCATCATTGTTGCTGCCCATCCCCGTGCTAGTGACTACTTTGCCCCCTCATACCACCCATACCAAGGAATGCCACGCATCGTTTAGATGCTCGGTAGAGGTAGAGAAACGATACCACGGTCTCTTCATTCTGCACACTCTCTCGACCGATTGAGTTGCGGGAGGGTGTGTAGAATGAAGAGACCGTGGTATCGTTTCTCGAACTCTAAACACCTTTTTCGTAGTCGTTGCATTGTCCCTCACTGTTACGCTCTCCTCACTCACACTCATGCCAATACTCCTCGCAAATTGTTCTCACATCTCTCTTGATCTCACATGATTCATCGTTCAATGTCGTTCACTCATCTCCCGATCTCAAATTTAGTCCCGTTGATTCACCCATTACTGAATGCGTAAAATGAAGCGAAGATAAACTCATTAGCATATAGTCATTTTTCTTTAGCTACTCTATCTGAAAGTACCTGATGAGTGTTCGATTGGCATATCTGACAGCCGTGGCCGAGATAATGGCTTCGCCTCTGAGCTTAGCAGGTACACTCCATTGAATTGGCAACAAACGAGGTTCAACAGTACCCCGATTGCACGCATCAATTAAATTTGTGGAATTTAGATGGAAGGCCATTTTATTAGTCAAATAAGGCCTAGATTTCTGCTCGACAACTATCACGTTTAGTATGAAAAAGAAAATAATGAGAAACATTCCAACTCGCGCAAATAGTACTGAAAGCGAGGGAGAGATCATCCAAGACAAATGATGCAATTGTACAAACTACCTGAAAGACAATCGGTGGGAAAGGAAGATGAATTTGAAGAGAGGAATTAGAAACTAATGGGGTTACCCGAACGATTCACACTCATGATGATGATGAATACAACAAATATCGATTATTATACAAATCTAACAACACAAACACAAACAACGATCAGTGGGGGATTTTTTCTACCTAGAGCACGACGAAAAAGGTAAGATCCAGAACAACAACTGATCAACGTTCCACGAAAATAAAAATGGTCATTGTGATAAGGATGGATAGAAAAAACATTGAATTACTCGTATACAAGGTGCCCCGTTAAGCTGACGGAAGACATGGAAATAGACGAGAAGAATAGCATGTTGAACGACAATATATCGAACAGGTCAGTAGACACCATGCTCTTGTTTCTCCCTATCAGTTGCTGGGAACCCGCCAACAACTGGCCAGAGCACTGGTTACCAACTGGCCAGGGCACTGGCTACTAACTGGTTAGCCTATTCTCCGCCCACTCTAACTGGCTAACAACTGGTCTATAACTGGTTAACAACTGGTCAACCAGTTAGAACCGGCGGAGCTTAGGATAACCAGTTGCTAACCAGTACCTCGACCGGTTGGTAACCAGTGCCCTAACCAGTTGTTGGCGGGTTCCCCAGCAACTGGTTGGGAGAAGCCAGAGTGGGACAGAGAAATATTTATCGGAAGGGCCAGAATGCGATGTCGAGACGAAAATTTGAGGGAATCAGTAGGGCTGACAATTGTAAAAGTTTCCCCGATAAGTGGAGAGAAAGTGTGATTGAAGAGGCCTCAAAACTAGATGATTGAATACATTTGATTTGATAAGAGAAAATAAGACCCTAATGCGTGGACGCCAACTTCATGAAACCACATATTATAGAGCATGGTACCATGGTTCCTACGGCATTGCTCCAAAAATTATAGAATACGGTGCCAGGTTGGGTCAGGTGGGCAGTCTGCACCCTGGTCCGAAGGCATGGGGGATGCCGGCCTTTTAGATAACAGAGCAGTCATCTGAGGGGTGTCTTCATCGAGATCCATGCCACTGCAGACGGTATAGATAGATTGTAGACTGTGTCTAGTGGCGAAAATATCGTCACCCCTCCCCCTCGATTGCACCTCTGCCCTTCCCTCGTTCCTATCTCCCTCACCTCGTCGACACCTTCTCCATCGCTTCGGATATTTCCCCAACGGAGCTGCAGGAAGAGCCTGCATCTGCCGACATTAAGAATTTGCCGCTATTCGACGCCCACTGGAAAAAATAGAGTTACCGTAACGTTGGAACAATTGTAATAACGGAAATGACGGCGAGTACACGCTCTAATTATCTATCATTGCAATGCATAATGACACAGAACCAGCCCTATTAGACAGAATAAAATTATTGGTACCTATCGTCGCTTGAGGGGGTTCAGAATTATATGTGGATACAGATGAGCACTAGCACAAACCGTCGCAAAAGACTCATCATCCGTGAAACGCTGATGCGACAGATGACTCAAACTCTACTCTTTTCTCTTGACTACTATACCCACAAGGTGTGAATTGCTAGTTACTCATTGTCCTTTATCCGTCTACCGTACCTCGGTGCTCATCTCGAGACACTGTTGTGCGATTGGTTCGACTCTCTTCTTCTTCCTGAGCTTCTGCGGCGACTCATGCACCTAAAAGACAATTAATTAACCAAATAGAAATACAGAACATCTCGGTTTCAATCTCTCTTCAACCTTCACACAAACAGTACCCGCTTCCTCGCGAGAGTCTCTTCGCTCCTCTGTTTGAGCATTCCCGAAGAAACCTTCGCCATACTTCCAAATTCGTGGACCTCCATCGCCGCCTAAAGTAGGAAGGGTTAGGTTCTCTGTACTGTGCAGAGTGAGAATGGAAAAATGCTGAACGCCGTTGAACTTGCAATGACCCATACCAAAAATGAACTTCTATGATCGGATCTCATTCAAAAAAATCAGATTTTCGCATAGTTCAACCAGCAATGAAACCTTACGGGCTTACACTGGAGCCTGTTGAATAAAAACGGCCTATTGGACGCATTCAATTTACAATAAATGAAAGCTAGCTGAAAACCTGATTATCGTTGTTCAATTCTCTTTCGTTCACAGAAGTCTCTCGGATCGCCGTCGAAGAGACCGGTGTCTGAAAAGTTTCGTTCAGATGATATCAGCAAAATGACACTCTCGGAAAAAAAGTGATTCAAGAATGATGACATCGCAGGCTTTTGCAATTATCAAAGCATCAAATTTTATGGTAAAAATTTGAATTGATTAGATATTTAACTGGTATTCACTTCGTCATTATTGAGAGTGAAGCAGTTGTTGCGTATCTCGTTAAGTGCCCACTCCACAGTAGTCTCCTCATCCAAACTCAAGTCTTCCAAGAGCATGGATGTGAGCTTATGCATGGCCCTGACGACGGAGGGAACCCACTTAGGGTGCTTCTGCAATATAAAAGTATTCATTGGTCCGAAACAAAATACAAGTATTATAGGTAGGAATTAAACTGTGTAAACGTACAGCCATGACTCGGAATCCGCGCGCAGCTGCTTTCCGAACTGAAGGTAATGAGCAAGTGAGAGATTGGATGAGACTGCGGGCAATTCGACGTTGGTATTTAAGTGTGCGCTGAAAATAGCACAGAATCTTCACTAGGAGTAAAATTTCGGCCCGAAATAATGCACAAATTAGTATTGTTAGTACCTCGGGAGCTGACTTGAGGATATGGCAGAGAATTCGAATTCCCCAGAGTTGCTCATTGGTCGCGCGAGAGACATCGATGAAAGGAACGATGTGACGAATCAGAGGATCGACCACGTGGAAGAAGGAATCGCCTGCTGCCTGAATGAAAAATGTATCGACTAATGCAACCTCCTCCATCAACATTCATCTAAACATAAACTAAGAAAGATTTGGTGACCTGGAATCCGGCACAGACAAGATCGAGCGTCCTGCTCATGATTCCGAAATCGATGTCACGTTCATCATACAGTTCGTCTAGCTCATCACCCTCAGCGTCATCCTGACAGCACTCACTTCAATCATAAAGTGCAGGGACATATTCAATATGAAAAATGTATTGATGGTATCCTATTTCGAAGCAACTAATAAGATAAACAAGAACCGGATAATACTTTAAGAATGGTAAAACTATCGTATAACTGAAGAAGTGGATCAAAAGTATGTATCTAACCTCAGCAGCGTCCCTCTCTTCTCTTCTCTCTTCCAATCCCTCCATCACCCTCTCCAGCACCACCCCGATCTCCTCCAGCTCCCCTTCAGCCACACCCTCAAAAACGAAATTTAATATATATAATCGATAATTGTACGCCACAATTGGTAGTACTGAGAATGGTGGTTCACCTCAGCTCCCAGCTGTATGATGCAGTTGGTTACGGAGTTGATGAGTTCGCAGATGACTGCGGGTCTCTCTTCTTGATTGATTGCCTTCCTAAGGGCGCTCCAGAATTTAACCCAGAGAGTACGTTTGGCAGGCACTCCTCCTACGCAGGCGATGAGGAGGGGAAGGGTATCGGCAGCCGACGTGCGGACTTCCTCGTCGAAGGCGAATTTGATGTTGATGAGCATCAGCTCGGAGATGTCGTCCACGTAGGGAAGCAAGGCATCTGAAAGGAGAAGGAATATATAAATTATAAGTTATATTCAATGAAAGAATGTTTGTATACAGCCAACTTACGTCCGAGTAATCTAGCGATTCGCGTGATCTTAATGCAAGCCCCTGCCTTCTCCTCGAGGTTCGATGTACGAATGCAGAAGTTCCTATTCTCCTCGATGGGGATGATCGTCCAGTTGGATTCTATCTCGTCGGAAAGATCGTCATCTGAAGATATTAAAATGACGTTATGTAATAATTATGTAAAGAAGCCCTTACAAATTACAAAACAAAAACATGAGCAAAACAAGGAAAAAAGTTTACCAGAGAGAAGGGCGCAATCGAGTGGGCAGTGGGCGGAGCGAAGGAGTGGACGAATTAGCATCTCCGCAAGAACAGCATCTTCCAGGCCATCTCGGATCAAATCCGCTGCTTCTGCGTAATAAAAGTGTACAGGAGACGAACTACACAATCCCCAGCCGTTCTATAACCCGCGGCGTCTAGAGCACACTTTCTCCTCTACTAGGGTAGTCACTTCCCTCTGATGATTCCTAGATGCTCTCTCGCGTTCTCTGACTGCCGAGATGCATTGAGACTTATCCCCACCTTATCTTATCTCGCAGCATTTTCATTTGAAAAGGAGGTTGCACACCTGAGCCGTGGCCAAGGCACATTGAGCAGTGGTTATGCTTAGGGTGACGTAGTTGCTCGAAGAAACCGATTCAACGAGGCCTGCTTCTTTGTTGCAAAGCAACTGTAAATATGACAATTCATTATTTCTGATATTATTAATCATATTTATGACCAGGTAGTCTGAGATATTCTCAGTTTCTATTTGGTGATCAAGGATGATGTTCGATTAAAGTGCCAACATTATCATCATGGAGATTAATAAAAATTCGAAAAACGACAACGAAGTAAGTCTAATCCCAGGTCTAGTTTGAAATTCGTTCTGAATTTTTGAATGGACCGCGATTCATATTTTTTTACAACAAATTGAAATTTCTATCATAACATTAGAAAGTTGCACTTCCCAATAATCGCTAAAATGAAATACGCGACAGTACAATTAGAATTTCAATTCGCGGACTATCGGGGGAAATCGCCCGTGCGCTTTTTTCGGTTTCGAACTTTGAAATTTCCCTGACGCCGGCTGTCTTCTCAAGCGAATTTTCTGTTCTGCACGCAATGGATCGCACCACCATTCCTACTTACAAGAAATGTTAGAACAAGATTGAAGAGTAATTTAAAAGATGGAAAGAAAAGATGGGAAAGGTATGGAGGAAAGGAGGGACAAGGTAGAGAAAGAAGAAAGGAGGGACATCTGAGGAAGAAAGACAGGAGAGGGGAGAGAAAGGGAGGGGGAGAAGGATCTATTCCCCATGAAGATCAATAGATAGAAGATTAGTGAGGCGATGTGGGACTTTTAGAGCAATTACTATTGAAGAGAGGTGAAGATCGAGTCTCTGGTATAAGTGAAGATCAGACACTAGGGACACCGGCCTATGCAATGCACAACTCATTATGCAGAACCATTCAACCTCTTAGAGATAGGGCTATTAGGCAAGTGGATGGGAGAGAGGGGAGAATGGGGAGGAGGAAGGAGAAGTCTGAAAGGAACTAACGAGGTGATACGAGTCTTACTCTAGAAAGAAGAGCAGGCATAATCACCTGAGTAAGCTACCCATCTATCTATGCCTTTATTTCTCAGTTTGTAGTTTCAGTAACATATACATATATGAGCAAACGTCGAGGGAAATAGGGGTTACAATATTAGGATGGTAGAAGAAGGAGGAAAATAATTACGATGATACATTTAAAATAAATCGGCGACATCTTCCCTTTATCCAGTCTGGTGGCGTCATTATGCACCTTTCCCATTGCGCAATGAGTCTTCCCTCTCCTCCCTTTCCATTCTCATCCTTCCCCACTCTCCTTAATTTACTCCTCTTTGGCGCCTGTACTAAGACAGAACGATTTATGTGACGATTAGGCACTCGAAGTGGAAGACGGACTGTTTGAGACACCTAACTGCTCTTTGTGTAGAAGAGATACGGTCATTACCTTCCTCTCTCTCACACTCCTCCCTTCCCTCTCTTAGCCTTTCTTCTTCTCGTACGTACAGGTGAGATAGGAGGAGGCATGAAGGAAACAATCTCGCAACTACCTTTTCATCTCCATTCATGTGGGAGAGACATAGAGAAAGACGCCTGAAAAGCAATACTCATCCACAGTGAATAGAAACTTTCCAATCTCTGCCTTGAAAGAATTCCCCGATATTCAAACGATGGGAGATCGCTACTATTCCACCCCCTTTTTTACATTGTCACATTCCCCCCTTTCGAAGATTGGATTGCGAGCGTAGAACATATTTTATATACGATACACTTCCCTTCTGTTAATTGGGAATAAGAGGGACAATGGGTTGTATATTGTCGAACTGCTCAATTTAGAAGTCTTTGTTTTTGAACTCAGTGATGAATTTGGTGCACTTTACCCCATCCCCCTCTGTAGAGTTCTATGTAAAATGAACAATTCAAAAATGCTACAGCCCCAGGGACAATATAACATTCTCATATCTCCCATTCGAGAAATAGTTTCGATGCCAGGCAGCAGATTTCAAAATCCGGGCTACCATTTATTAATTTCGCACAATCTCTCGAGTCGAGAGTCTCGATCGCTAGAGAGTGTATCGCTTGTTTCGCATAATGATCTGAACGAATTGAACAAAATGAGATCCCTTCGGAATGGATATTGAGAGTGATGACAGCGATAGAAGCCTTCGAGATAAGGGGCAAGCACAATCTACCAAGGGAGGCACTATGCCGGATGAGAACCGTCGGATGAGAACCCACTGGATTAGAACCAAAAAATAGACCCTTCTGTAGGACTTTCACAGAAGCATTTTTAGCACGTCCAAATTCCAGTTTTGAAATTTGTATATTTATTCTCAATGGAATGTTAGTTAACCATCAACACTGCGAAATTAATGCATTTATCAATTTCTGGTACTGGGTGATATCGTAGTCTAAGCACTCTTCGAGCAGACTCCTGCGGCGGGAGGAGTACGACAGCAGTTGTTGAACCATTGACCTGAAAGAAAAGAATTCGAGCCGAACCTTCCACCTGTTCAATCTCTCTGATTTCCGCACAATCTGCCATATTTCCATCAACTAAGTAGATCTCGAGTATGTGAAATTGGCCTACCAGAAGGGTTCATCTTGATGCAGGGTCGAGCAGGAGTAGGAGCCGGCTCGGATCCTCAAATCAATCGATTATCTTCTTCCGAGGCAGATCACCCACCAGCAGCCCAGTTACGGTATGCACCGAAGGGTGTGTTATCCGCCCAGGTCCAGGGTCCACGCTGGTACGAGAGACCTCCGATGTAGATCTCACGGCCTGCTGCGAATCCTGGACGGAATCAATTGCTTACAGTAGGACGGATTACGGTATACTAATGGTTTATGAATGATTACCGTAGACTCACAATAAGTTTGTAGCACGTTGCCTGACTGGGTTCAGCCAGATTCACATGCCGAGAAAGATACTGCAAATTAAATTTATCGATCGAAAAATCGTTGCATACAGTACCTCCGATGATAGCAGAAAGCACCAGTATGGTAGACTGCAGTACTGTAGCAGGCTCAAAATTGTGTGAAGAGGAACAAGACGAGACTTCTTTTATATCAAGGATATGTGTGCACGAACGCGGAAAGAATGCATGCAGCTGAATCGACAGAAGAGAACACGAGTCGGGATTCCATGGTTTGTAAGAAAAATAGGCGAAAGGTCGATTCATTCTGTTGAAATAGCGCATCTGACTAGCAGAAATAAACTCCGAAAACGCCTACAATATGCGATATTTCCTTCACAATCAGGATAAAGTCACACTTATTCCTATTTTCACCATTGTTCTCCTCTCATGTTCTCCTCATTCTTCAAGAGGACTTCTTCAGGAGAATCGTCCTCTTCCTCTGTTCTGTCGAGGCAATAAAAGTACTATGCATTATTTCAAAATACCAGAAATTTTGTAACTGATAACTGCAAGGAAAATTCGTTGGTGCATTCCCTCGACTGATCATGCAAGCAATTGTGTCGTATTAATTCGAATGAATGAATTCTATAAAAATATCAATCGATAACAATCTGTAATTTTCATTTATTCTTTTAGGGGATATTTCATTATCAGAATCTTACACCACGCTGATGTAGCGTACAGACGCCGCTCTCTTTCCTCCGTCTCCTCTTCCAACCTGGCCACCGAAAGGGGGTTCCAACCTCGTTCCCAGTCGGTTTCTTTGAAGTACCTCTTTCGTATGCTTTCGCACCTTCAAGGAAACACTGATTCCGATGAGGAAGAGTATGAAGGAGAAGGAAGACATGGAATCAGATCATTTACTTACTCTCAATTAACCATGCCTCCTCTCTTCTCCACTCTTCTCATCCTCTCCCTCATTTCTCCTTCCTTCTCTTACAATCGACAGGCAGCTGAACAGGAATTGAGATTCCTTTCCGAGGTTCGATTACAACTATTTCTCTTGCCAAACAATATTTTTTCATTTCAGAACACACATGCCTATCTCACGGAGGTTATCATCTGGGTCGCAGTGTTTCTGTACTCATCTTCGCAATGATTCTATGCATATGCGGTTAGTTTATCCCCCTTTGTTTGTTTCAACACTCCTTCTCAACTAATGATCAATCTCTCTCTTTCAGATCTCGCTATTCGAATGCTCTTCAATACCTGTCGTCGTGAGCCTATGAAGCCCGTTGTTCGTTGTCGTCGCAAGAAGTCCGTCGACGTTGAGACTGCATCGAGACCTCTTTCGACAATCATTGCATCTGGAGATGATGACTACGATAACGAATACATCTTCATGGGCCGCAGATCTATCCTCGTTTGAGCTGGCGCTATTAATGTTGCATTACTGCCTCCGACGTTTAGGATTGTATTCGATCGCACTGGTCGCCCGTTTGTTTTCAATTGAGAACTATTTTTGGAATCGAGATATGAATTTTTAACTCGATCAATGTTGGCAATCCTGCACAGAACGGGCCTCCTTTTAGCCAACACACGAACCACACCTATGCCCTATATTTTCCCTGGGATCAACAGTAAAGGGGTTAATTGCAAAAAGTCTATTGAAACAATTAGAGACGAGTTTCTACTCATTCTCATAGCAGGGTTTCATACTCCTAGCAGTAGTCGGTCTCACCGCATTACACCACCTAGTGCAGTCGTTTACGACTGTAAAAACGCTTGACGTGATTGAACCTATTCACCCATTACTGAATACGTAAAGTGAAGCGAAGATAAACTCATTGGCGTAAAGTAATTTGTCTTTATCTACTACCGGAATATATCGTATCTGATGAGAGTTTTACGAGCATATTGGGCAGCCGTGGCTGAGATAATGCTTCATATCTAAGGTCAAAAGGTGAATTGTATTGAGTCGGCAACAAACGTGATTCAAAAGGGGCATAGTTGTGTGCAAGAGAATATTGAAAAATCATCTTCATTATGAATTTAGATGGACAGCCGACCAAAGAAGGCTTAGACAGTTTTCAATAACTTACATGTTCATGCTGGGGAAATAAAAGTATGAAAAAAATTCGAACTCGCAACAATACTACTGAATGTGAGGTAGAAGCGATAGAGATGTCATGGACACATAAACAGACGGGACCCAGATCATCAATGACAGAAGTTCCAATTGCATCAAATGCCTGGAAAACAATCGGTGGAAGATCGGAAATTATTTGGACGAGATACATTCAGGATGAATTTTCAAACACCGATGTCCCCAAGCAATTCACACTTATTCCAACAACGATGAACGCAATAAATATCGATGGATCAATAAAGCCACTCAAAAACATAACAATGAACGGAGAGAATTGTAATAAAAACAATTGAAATGAGCATCACAGATTAAACTACTTAGCAGTGAGAATATTCAGAGAAAGGGGGATAACATAGAAATTCCGAGTAGAATGAAAAGACTTTCGCCTGCTTGTGGATTCGGACACGATGAGTTTGTCAGCTGGAGTCAATAGTTAGAGTCCCTTCCCAACTGATAAGTGTTATCAATTCAGCCAAGGTGCCATATGTATATCCAGAAGTACAGTACTCTCTTTCCTACTGCATTCCCCATATATATTAGAATACGATACCAGGTTGGCACCGGTGGTCATTCCGGGTCCGTAGGTATAGGGGACGCCGTGCGGGTGCATTCATCACCAATATCCATGTTGTCACTGCGGAAAGTAATGATTGATAATAGAATGTTGCTATTATCGAAAACAGCTTCCACCTCTCCCCAATTTGCTCCTCTGCCCCTCTCCCTCACCTCGCGAATCTGCAGCCAGTCGCATCTGCAGCCACGACCTGATTGCTGCTGCTGCTCGCTGCGCCCTGCAATGAAGGAGAGGGTAACCAACGGTGCAACAACTCTAATGACGGAGATTAAAGTGCGGCCACTCTCACTATTTACTATTAATATGCATAATCACGCAGAAACAGCGCCACTCGTCCCTCTTCATTCCCTATCCGTTTACCATACCACTTCCATCTCTTACCGTACCAAGGGGATCGTCTCGAAATACTGTTGTTTGAGTGGCTCGGCTCTCTTCGACGTGATGAGCCCCGATGGCGACTCATGCATCTAAAAATGTTATTATTTAATTAAATAGAAATATGGAACTTCTCTGATTCAACCTCCTCTCAACAATTCTAAAATGCACACATACCTTCACCATGTCAGGAGCATCATCTCTCCTCATGGTGGCCATTCCCGATGAAGTGCCATTCTCCCTACTCCCCGACTCGTCGATCTTCATCTCCACCTACAATAGGAAGGGATAGCACCAAATGAGAAAGGGAAAATACTAAACTCTGTTGATTATGCGATGACCAACACCAAATGTGAACCAGCTCGAATCCTATGAAAATCGTAGCTACTGGCTTGGTATTTCAATCAAATGAAAATCGTTATGGGTTTTCTTTGCTTCGTTTTCTGTGCTTGAGGAAGTTGTAGTCAAACCTGATTGTCGAGGTTCAATTCCAATTTGTTTACAGCAGCCTCTCGGATCGCACTCGACGATGCAATCGTCTGAAAATTTTTCTTGTATACAATTTTCATTCTATAAATTCCCCACATTGCGAGCTACAAGCAACATATAGGCCGAATAGTTTTTTTATTTCTTCAAAATCTGTCTGCTGAGATGAAATTCAGGGTAACAAAAATGCTGGCATACATAGATGTGCAAGGTTTTGCCGACTTGCTAACGTGATAATTCACTGTCTATTTGATTGATGAAACTTGTAAGGAAGGCCTCCAGAACCAGAAGTTACGATTTTTGCTAGTGAAAATTTTATTATTAAATATAAATAAGCTAGGTTTTAGCTGGGATTCACTTCATCATTGTCAGAGTTAAACAATTCTGTCCTTTAAAAAAACTGACGTTGTCGACATTGAAAGTGCAACAGATGTTGCGTATCAGGGTGAGTGCCCACTCCACAGTAGCCTTGTCTCCACTCGAGTCTTCCAGAGCGGAGGTTAGCTCGTGCTTCGCCCGTACGATGGCGGGAGCCCACTTTGGATGACTCTGCAATGCACAATTATTGATTTAATCGACAAAGAATACAAATATTGTAGGAAGGAATTAAACAGTGTAAACGTACAGCCATGTCTCTGAATCCACGTCCTGCTGCTTTGCGAACTGTGGAGTATGGACCAGTGATAGATCCGAGGAGATAAGAAGTTATTCTATTCTTGCACTTGAAGGAGCGCTTTAAAGAACGCACATTAGTCTTCACTAAAAGCACAGTACCATCCCGAAATAATGCATAATTGAGTATTTTTAGTACCTCGGGAGCATATGTGACGAGATGGCGGATCATTCGAGTTCCCCAGAGTTGCTCATTGCGCGTGCGAGATCGATCGATGAGAAGTATGAAGGAATGAATGAGAGGACGGACAAAGAGGAAGAAGGAATCTCCGACTGTCTGAATTAAAACGCGTTCTCCGTAAGAACGCAGTGAAAGCGGCTGATAGTGGCACAACTCCGGCAAAATGATCGTCCGGGGCTCAAACTTTCAGAATATGATCCCTAGGGGCAATTAATCTTTCAGCCGGAAGTAGGAGCCGAAATTTCAATTTTGATCTAAAAAATCGATAATTTCAAACTTGCGAATTGGGCCTTGTGTTATAATCATTCGAAAGAGCGTTAAAAGTGATATAAGAATCTACGTTTTCGCACTATTTGGTCTAGAAGGTCTCGCAAAAAAGGTAAAAGTATGAAAAATTTCGACAATTTACTCAAACTTGGTGCCAGCTAACCATTTTAAATGCCTAACTTCATCCCAGATTTGACATATGTTATGTGAAATTCATCGTAGAATCCGAATATGTTGTGAAACCGGCAAATATTCGGTGCCCAAGAACCGAAAAGATGGTCCGTATGGAGCGTACTCAGCCCAAAATTTCGTTTCAAATTAACTTTTTCTTAGTTTTTAAGAAGTATTTGCACATTTTCGTCGAAATATTATTATTACCAACCAATTGGAACATAATGCGGCACATCGCACCTCTTTATGATTTGAATAAAGAATTCCGATTTTCAGACCCAAAAATTTTCGATTTTTTGAAAATTTTTGAAATCTTCGATTTAATAGTCTAGGATGAGTTTCCAGGACATTTTAAATTATTTTAGAGTACATTAAGCGTAAATTGCGCACAAACACAAAACTTTTTGAATTTTGTATTTTCGAAGCTGACAGACAGGGGTAATTTTGAGAAACTTCAAAAATTGTAAAAAGTATCAGATTTTTACATTAGAATGAAGTGATACAGGCTCAAATATTAATAATAAGTCAAAATTTCAAAGATTTCAAAAATTTTCAAAAAATCGAAAATTTTTGGGTCTGAAAAACGGAATTTTTTATTCAAATCATAAAGAGGTGGGATGTGTCGCATTATGTTCCAACATGTTGGTAATGACAATATTTAGACGAAAATGTGCAAATACTTCTTAAAAACTAAGAAAAAGGTAATTTGAAACGAAATTTTGGGTGGAGTTCTCTCCATACGGACTATATTTTCTGTTCTTGGGCACCGAATATTTGCCAATTTCACAAAATATTCGGATTCTGCGATGAATTTCACATAATATATGTCAAATCTGGTATGAAGTTAGGCATTTAAAATGGTTAGCTGGCACCAAGTTTGAGTAAATTGTCGAAATTTTTCATACTTTTACCTTTTTTGCGAGACCTTCTTGACCAAATAGTGCGAAAACGTAGATTCATATATAACTTTTAACGCTCTTTCGAATGATGTATAACATAAGGCCCAATTCGTAAGTTTGAAATTATCGATTTTTGTAGATCAAAATTGTAATTTCGGCTCCTACTTCCGGTAGAAAGATTAATTGCCCCTAGGGATCATATTCTGAAAGTTTGAGCCCCGGGCGATCATTTTGCCGGAGTTGTGCCACCCCACCTGCACTCTTACAGATAATGCGTTTTAATTCAACCTCAACCATTGACATTTATCTAAACATCATGTAAGGGAAATATGGTGCTGACTTGAAAGACTGTTTGAATGAGGTCGGAGATCCGGCCAAGGATTCCGCTCTCGAAGGGATCTTCTTCGTCTTCCTGAAAACATTCACTTCAATCATAAAATCCAGGATGATGTCTGATTTCATATCAACTATATAGATTGGTCAACGTAGAGGAAATCGTGTCCTGTTTTTAAGAGACTGAATTACAAATGCACCAGTGTATCAACACGGCAAAAAGATGGTTTACCCCAGCAGCATCTCTGTCCTCTCTTCTATCTTCGAATCCCTTGATCACACCCCCGATCATCACTCGAATCTCCCCCTTCATCTCTTCCGTCACACCCTCAAAAACGAAATTTAAGATCTGTAATCGATAATTGTACGCCCCAATCTCCTCCAGCTCCTGAAGGGCCACACCCTCAACAATGATATTCAATATTTGCAATCGATCATCAGGTAGTACTGAGAATGGTGATTCACCTCTGCGCCCACGTGCTTGATGCATCCCTCTACAGCATTGACCAGTTCGGAGATGACGTCGGGTTCCTCATCAGTCCTGATCGCTTTCTTGAGGGCTCTCCAAAACTTCTTCCAGAGTGTGAGCATGGCTCGATCTCCAATTCCTCCCTTGACGCATGCGAGAAGGAGAGGGAGGGTATCTGCGGCCGTCATTCGCACTTCCTCGTCGTAGAAGAAGTGGAGGTTGGCCAGTGTCACTCTCGAGATTGAATGAACGTAAGGGAGCAACGCTGCTGCAATAAGACGAAATATGACAGAAGATATAAATAGTCCAACGAAAGAAGTGTACGACCAACTTACGTCCGAGTACTCGAGCGTAATGTGCGATCTGGAGGGAAGCCTCTGCCTTCTCCTCAAGGTTCCACGTGGGAATGCAGATGTTCAAATTCTCTCGGGTGAGGAAGATCCTACAGTTGGACTCTATCTCGTCCGTAAGCTCGCCATCTGAAGCAATTTATTTGATTTTATGCGAAACTCATGTAACGAAGTCCTTGCAAACTACAAAACGAAAACTTGTTGAAAAATTTCAAACTAGCCCACCAGGAAGAACGGCACTTTCGAGATTGCAGCTGGCGGCAAGGATGAGAGGAGGAATGAGCACGTCTGCATTCTCATCCTCTTCCAGGTCACTTCGGATTAAGACCGTTTCTTCTGCATATTAAACGTGTACAGGGGACTGATATCCACCGCCGTTCAATAATCTGCGGCGACTAGTGCACGCTTTCTCTTCTACTACGGTAGTCACTTCCCTCTCACAAATCGCAGATGCTCTCTCAAGTTTTCGGACTGCCGGAATGCTTTGAGACTTATCCCATGTTATATTATCCCGCATTTTTTAATTTAAAAATGAGGCCCCACAGTTGCACACCTGAGTCGGGGCCGAGGCACATTGAACAGTGTGTCTCCTTACAGTAGCTCGAAGAAACCGATTCAGTGATGCCTGCTTCTTTGTCGTAAGGCAGCTGAAAATAACTTGTTAATTTTAATACTAATACTTTGAATATCAAATAATATAAATATTATTGATGTCTAAAATAATAAGTAATACCTGGTAGTCTGCTTATTCTCCGATTCTTATCTTGCGATCGAGAATGATACTATTCGATTCTAAAGTGGTAAAAAATTTTAATATCTTCTTCGAGTTTAGTAGTAATTGTCCAGAGAATCCATGGTATTGTGAAAGTTGAAAATATTATCTCTCGGAAAATAAGTAATTCAAGAATGAACAGAGTTGAAGGGAGAATTTATCAACAGAAGCTAGATATTCGTCCCACATATTTGAAGTGACCGAGATTCTTAGTTTTTTATAAAGATTATTGTCATAAGGAATTTAATTTACTTAAATCTAAAGGTTGAAAGTTGCACTCCCCATAAATCGATAAGACGCGGCTGTACAATGTGAATTACAACTCGAGAACTATTGATGGGAAGTCGCCCGTGCGCGTTCCTTTTCCCGGTTTCGAACTTTAAATTTTCCCCGATGCCGGTGCCTTCTAAAGGGAAGTTTCTGTTCTGTGGCTCGATCGTTATTGCTACTTACAAGAATTGTTGGAACAAGATTGACGAGTAATTTAGAAGATGGAAAGAAAAGATGAAAAAAAGGAGGGAACAAGGTAGAGAAAGAAGAAAGAAGGGACATCTGGGGAAGAAAGGCAGGAGACGGGGAGATCAGGGGAGGAGAGAGGGATCTATTCCTCATGAATATCAATAGATAGAAGATTAGAGGCGATGTGGGACATTTAGAGCAATTACTATTGAAGAGAGGTGAAGTGCGAGTCGGTATAAGTGGATATTAGACAGTAGGGAGGACACTTGCCCATACAATACAACTCATTATGCAGAATCTTTAAACCTCTCAGAGATAGGGCTATAAAGACAAGTGAATGGGAGAGAGGGGGAGGAAGGGGAGGAGGAAGGAGATTCCTGAAAGGAAAGGAACTAACGAGGTGATACGAGTCTCGCATTTGAAAGAAGAGCAGACATAATCATTAAACTGAGAAAGTCTACCCATCAATCTATGCCTATCCTTCCTTTGTCGTCTTCCTTCGCACCCTCAGTTTGTATTGAGGAAAATAATGAAGACGAAATTCCGAGAGAAATAGGTGTTACAATATTAGGACGGTAAAAGAGTGAGGAAAGTAATTACGATGATACATTACAAATATTTCGATCGCATCCTCTCTTTCTCCAGTCTGGTGTCGTCATGATGCACCTTTCCCATTGCGCAATGAGTCTTCCCTCTCCTCCCCTTCCATTCTCCTCCTTCCTCGCTCTCTCATTTACTCCTCTTTGGGTGCCTGTACTAAGACATGACGATTTATGTGTCGATTAGGCACCCGAAATAGAAGACGGACTGTTTGAGACACCTAACTGCTCTTTGTGCAGGGAAAATACTGGTATTCCCTTCATATTTCTCCCTCCTCTCCCCACTCTCTTCCCCTTTCCTCTTCTCTCATAGGTGAGATAGGGGGGAGTGAAGGAAACACTCTCGCTACTACCTTTTCTTCTCCATTCAAGTTGCCTGAACCTCAGGGTTACTTGGCACTCAGCCAATTAGTTGTGATTTTTATAAAATTTAAGATATGAAAATTAGGTTTTGGGGATTCCAAAACTGTCTTGTCTAATTTTAGAGTCAATTTTGCTGATACTCTCTTGGGTAGAGAGTCTCGGCCTGTAGAGAGCGTATCACTTGTTCCCCTAATTGTTCTGAAAGAATTGAACTACATGACGTCCCTTCGGAATGGATATTGAGAGTAATGACAGCGACAGAAGCCTTCGATATAAGGGGAAAGCAGAGTCTACCAAGGGAGAAACGTAGTTGATTAGGAAGATGGATCGGCACGGTTGCGACTATGCCAGTATTGAAATTTGTTCAGTTATTCAGTCTCTCAATGGAATGGATGTTAACCATCAATAATGCGAAATCAAATCATTTATCAATTGCTGGTGCTGTGTGATACCGTAGTCTAAGCACTCTTCGAGCAGACTCCTGCTGCGGGAGGAGTACGACAGCAGTTGTCGAACCACTGGCCTGAAAGGATGGAATTTTAACTGCGCATTCTGCCCATTCTGCCCATTCAATCATTCTGATTTTCTAACTAATATATCATCCATCCATTAACTAAGTAGATCTCGAGTATGTAAAAACTACCTACCAGAAGGGTTCATCTTGATGCAGGGCCTAGCTTTGGTAGGAGCCGGTTCGGATCCTCAATTCAATCGATTACAGTACATTCTAATCGCCTTGCCCATATGCGGCCGCGGCGGGCCGCGGCGGACTGCGGATGTCCGCGGATCGTTTTTGTGAAAACACGAGAAACTTTCATGGAACGAGCTATCGATTTTCATCTCCCATTTATCATTCCCTATCAGACATTCTAATTTTCGTACTTTTCTACGAGAGTTGGATCGGGATCTGAAAATTGTCTGACCCACGGAATATTTGGTGACCCAATGAACTAGTCATCGATTACAGCTCTCCATGCTCCGCCTGTTCATTAGATGCAATGTGCATGTGATTTGCGATCTCTGGATTATGAAAACCCGCATTGGAAGACTAGTTCGATCGGGTCACTTATTATTCAGTGGGTCAGACAATTTTCAGATCCCGATCCTACCCTCGCAGAAAAATACGAAAGATAGATAGTCCGATCGGGAATGATGAATGGGAGACGAAAATCAATAGCTCGTTCCATGAAAGTTTCACAAAAACGATCCGCGGGCATCCGCGGCCCGCCGCGGCCCGCCGCGGCCGCATATTGGCAAGGCGATTAGCATGTACTGTATACTCTTCCTAGGCAGATAACCCACCAGCAGTCCAGTTACGGTATGCACCGAAGGGAGTGTTATCCGCCCAGGTCCAGGGTCCACGCTGGTACGAGAGACCTCCGATGTAGATCTCACGACCTGCTGCGAATCCTGGACGGAATCAATTGCTTACAGTGGGACGGATTACGGTATACTAATGGTTCATGGCTCACTCTTCACTGCTTCGTTCTCAGTGGATGACGTGATGGAGGCGAGACGTCCGCCCTGCAAGAGTACGGTAGCAATGAGAGAAAGATATATCTAATCACAAACTGATCTGACCTCGTACGTGCAAGCCATGTTGAGAGCAGACCAAGTGTTAGGAGTGGACTGAGATTATCGATTGATTGATGAATTAATAAATTGATTGATGAACCGTAGACTCACAATAAGCTTGTAGCACTTGTTGCCTGACTGGGTCCAGCCCGATTCACATGCCGAGAAAGCTACTGCAAAGTATATTTATCGATCGAGGAATCATTAGATACCCTACCTCCAACGATAACAGAGAGCACCAGAACGGTAGAGTGCATTACTGTAGCAGACGCAAAATTGAATGAAGATGAACAAGACGAGACTTCTTTTATATCAAGGATATGTGTGCACGAACGCAAAAGGAATGCATGAAAAGCAGCTGAATCAACAGAAGTGAACACGAGTCAGTCGGGATTCCATGGTTTGCAAGAAAAATAGGCTAAAGGTCGATTCATTCTATTGAAACAGCGGATCCTACTAGCTGGAATACACTTCCATAACGCTTGCAATATTCAATATTCCCTTCATAATCAGAATGAAGTCACTCTTGTTCCTATTTTCACCATTGTTCTCCTCTCATGTTCTCCTCATTCTTCAAGAGGACTTCTTCAAGAGAATCGTCCTCATCATCTGTTCTGTCGAGGCAATAAAAATACGATGCATTATTTCGAAATACCAGCATTCTTCAAGTTCAACAGTACCAGCCTTCGAAATTTTGTAGCTGATAACTGCAAGGAAAATTCGTTGGTGAATTCCCTCGACTGATCATGCAAGCAATTGTGTCGTATTAATTCGAATGAATGAATTCTATAAAAATATCAATCGATAACAATCTGTAATTTTCATTTAACCTTATAGGGGATTTTCCTTATCAGAATCTGTTCTCCTCACGAGGACTTCTTCAAAGGAATCATCCTCTATCTCTCTGTTCTGTCGATCCAATGAAAAAACATGCATTATATCTTTCGATCAGCATTCTTCAAGTTCAACAGTAAAATTCGAAAATGCCTTCGGAAATGTGTAACTGATAACTGCAAGGAAAATTGGTTGGTGCATTCCCTCTAATGAAATTTTCTTCATGCAAGCAATGGTGTTGCACTAAAGCGAACGATTGAGTTCTATGAAAATTTCGATAGATAACAATCTTTAATTTTCATTTATCTTTACAGGGGATATTTCATTATCAAAATCAGACAGAACGCTAATGTAGCGTAAAGACGCCGCCCTCTCCCTCCGTCTCCTCTTCCATCGTATCCACCGAAAAGGGGTTTCCAACAACGTTCCCAGTCGGTTCCTTTGAAGTGATTCCCCGTCCATTCACACCTACATACAAGGAAACACTGATTCCGTCCGATGAAGAAGAGTATGAAGGAGAACGAAGAAAACGAATCAGATCAGTTACTTACTCTCAATCAATCATGTCTCCTCTCTTCTCCACTCTTCTCATCCTCTCCCTCATTTCTCCTTCCTTCTCTTACAATAGACAGGCAGCTGAACAGGAATTGCGATTCCTCTCCGAGGTTCGATTACTATTATTTCTCTTTCCAAACAATATTTTTTTCATTTCAGAACACACATGCCTATCCCACGGAGGTTATCATCTGGGTCGCAGTTGTTTCTGTACTCATCTTCGCAATGATTCTATGCATATGCGGTTAGTTTATCCCCTTTGTTTGTTTCAACACTCCTTCTCAACTAATGATCAATCTCTGTTTCAGATCTCGCTATTCGAATGCTCTTCAATACCTGTCGTCGTGAGCCTATGAAGCCCGTTGTTCGTTGTCGTCGCAAGAAGTCCGTCGACGTTGAGACTGCATCCAGACCCATTTCGACCAGCATTGCTTCTGGAGATGATGACTACGATAACGAATACATCTTCATGGGCCGCAGATCTATCCTCGTTTGAGCTGGCGCTATTAATGTTGCATTACTGCCTCCGATGTTTAGGAATGCGACTTGTATTCGATCGCGTTGATGGTTCCTTGTTCGTTTCAATTGAGAATTATTTGCGGAACCGACTTATTTATTTTGTTAATCAATCAATGTTGACAATGCTGCAAATAACGGGTGAGTTAGCACAGTGAAATAGCAGAGTTTCTCATTGCGAGCTTCGACTAGCAATTTCGCTGTCAATCCTCCTTTTAGCCAACACACGAATCACACCTACGTCATATTTACTCTGGGATTAACTGTTAAAGGATTAATTGAAAACAGCCTATGAAATCAAATGAAGAAAAGTTTCTACTCATTTTCATCATTTTATCACAACCTCTCGCTCGTCACAAAGTGAGCAGTGCACTTGCCATGGGAGAGAGATAACTAAAGAGGCGGGGCATTCCTCTCACATCCTTCATGCATCTACTCATCTGCCAGAATTCTCATTAAAAAGTATCTTGGCTCAGTAGCACAATTGTTATTTTAGCAACTTACTTTACCAACGCCTTTCCATTCATGCTATACTCCCATCTATGAGATAATCTTTGATTGCGAAGAAGATAATGCCCAAATTCCGCCCTAATTTGCAATTGTTGTTCGAAAATCCTCTTTCAAACCTACGTTTCCACAATAATCCATATATTACGCAAATAAACCCATCATCACATATTTCATTCCTCACGTATAATTTTTTTCACCCCTGAAGACGTTCTATTTCGAAACATTACGCGGAAGGAAGTTCATTTACGCATGACCTTAAAATTAGCGCTCATTTGAGATCCGTTTCATCCCAACTTCTCCCACATAAGTAGAAGGGATGACGGTGAATGACGTCGTTAGGTGGACTACGAGAGCGAGATCAGGGCAGAATCAGCCCTCTTCCTCTTCTCAAACAACTTCTACCTACTCTAAATCGCATTTATTTGTTCCTTCCCTTTGTTCCTCCATATACGCGTCGTTCACCGTTAAATATGAAACAGGCAATACGAAAATATTCGAGGTAATGCGAAAGGGATCGCGGGTGAGAGGGGAACCTTCAATTATCACGAACTCGATAACTCGAGAAAGGTGAGTAAACTTTGCTCTCCTATAATTAGTTATGCTTTCCCGACTAAAACAGGTATATTTAGAAGATCGTCATCCTTGGAGCAGGGCCCGTCTCGGGTCCCAGAATGGCCCTATGAAGGTTTGTATATCATCAATTCATTGCTTGAGATCGATGTTGGAATTTTAATCATAACTTACAATTTAATATTAAAAAAAATAAAATCTTCACTACAAATCGAAATGTTATGATAATTGGTTGAAACCTCTTGAACTACCAGGGATCGTTGACATTTAAACTGTCCGAGTCTTGAACCACTTCTTTTTCAACGACCTGATTAGAACATTACTAATTATCATAATTTCAAGATGATCGATTATCTCGTCCGGCAGTCAGAACTATTAGAGTGGAGCCGAAACCCGTTGTAAGCACAGAAACTCGAAAGAGACATAGCATAAAATAATATTTTCAGATTGTGCGACCCACTTTCGTGCCCAAAACGCCCGAGGAGAAGGTTCACTAATTAAAGTAAATGTTGAAAAAAATATCTAATTCAGCCCGGAACTTCCGATAGTGAGGGCAAGAATGAAGACACGGAAAGAGTGGCAGAACCACTGGACAAAGAGGAGGTTCGCCACTCAGATTGCCATTATACTTGCTATATTTTATAGGCCCAGCCATATCGAGATTTGGAGGGATGGAAGCTGGAGGAAAATCTGTACGTCGGGAACATGCATTTCGCGGGCAATTCCAATATCTTGTGCAAGTCAGTGAGCTTCCTTGCAATTAAGAATGGTGAACTGCAACTGTTCTTCATTGCTGTGCCATCTTGCCGAGGAGTAACAGTCTGTTTCAGAGAACGAATAGAGGTCATACTGTTCATCTCCGATGACACGGATGGCAGACGATTCCATTTTCACAATTCGTGGTGTGCGTGTGGAAGAGCACATCATATTAAGCGCTACACTTTCAAGGTATTCAGTGATTCTGAAAACGTGTAAAGTAAATTATTTGGCATTGCAGCTGATCGGGCACTCCATGGAGACCGAGACTACGACGAAAAAACACAAATCAGCAGAGAAGTTTGGACAGGAAATCCTGATAACGAACGCTTCTCTGTTGGGGCTGTTCCGAGACTGCAGCGCTACGATTGCTCGGGAGGTGACGTTGAGAAGACGAGTGGTCATCTGCTCGAATGACGGAGAAAGGTGAGCCTAAGGAAGTCAACTTCTGCGTTATACAAAAGAAATGTTTGAGGTCGATGACTTTCTTCCTCGCGCACATCATGAAGAGAGATCGAATTGGAAGACGAGAGGCTATTCAAATGGTAATCTGTTTCATTGTATGATTTCACTGTTTCATTGTACATCATTGAATTGCAATCGGTCGAAATTGTTGCCGACCTCTAGCTTTTCTGTAGGTCACTTCACCTGGTTTGATTTCCTAATTCTCAGGTCGCTACCAAAAGCGTGGATGTGAACTCTCTTCTCACCCACGATCTTCTTCAGTGGCAGGCCCATTTGAAGATTCGGCAGGTCAGTCTCATTGTGCTATCCTTTTTCATTCAAATCTCTTTGTCCATTACGATAACATGTAGTTTGAGGGGTAGATGCCACGAGAAACTTGCTATTTTCCTTATCCAGTTTTCCCTCTTGATATTCATATCGAGTGTTTACGAGAGGCGATCCTTGAGCCTGACTCAACTCACTTCTTGGCATTTCCGCTAATGAGGAGCGCATTGAATGTTCATATTGAGAGCAGGAAGTAGCCAGCAGTGCAAACTGCTGTCTAATCCTAAGAAGTTGCTAGAAAAAAAAGAATCCCATGAGTAGCACAACAATTATGAAATTTAATTTTCATTAGGAATGTAATAGCACTGTGATGAATGACAAGACTAAGAAAATGAGAACATAATCTGAATAATGTCCTATTTAGAATCCGGGAGCGCTCTCCTCCTCGACCCGAGATCTCTTCCGACAATCGTCAACGAAAACCGATGCGGATGTAAGTAAACTTTACTTACTGATGGGGTTTAAAAAATATTCTTTCAGCTGTTAGATCAAAGAGACACGCAGAGAAAGGAGGGTCAACGACGATCACTTATAAGGACAGGTTCCCAAAAAGTGTTATCCATTTTTAAGAAGGAAAAGTAGCCAACCTACGACAATAGACACACGGTGTCAGTATCTTGGTCACATGTTTGAATGATCCTCGGTTGTTGTCCTAGTTCTTCTAGAACGTTTACATTAACTAACCAATATATATTCTCTCAATATTTATTCTCATGTCTTTGTGCTATATCAGGACGTGTATCTCATTGATCTTTATAATTTGCTTTTAAGATACAGTGATATTGAATTCTCATGGCTTGGATCGTTACCATTCATGCTATATGTTTAATTTTTCTATCATATCAATTGTAATGCGAATCAGAGCATGTGATGATTATTAATTGGCCTATTTCGTTAGGGTAGTCAAAATTTCAAAAGACGAAGGCGTGATCTCGACTTCTCAGTGGAGATTGAACCAACGGGGGCGTAATCCCAACCAGATGACTTGCCGATAAACCACGCGTTCGCCTGATAGTGATCACTATTCAGGAAGTGATGATATCACTGGAAACTTTCCGCATGTGCACAGTTCGGTAGCGCCTAATTTTTGGATAAGTTGTGACTCTGCCTCCTGTGTGCTTCCATAACAATTTACAAAAAGATTGCAATATAAATGATAGCTCGGTCTCTCTTTCTCAATCTGTCGGTGCCGGGCATATTATGCCTATAATGTATAGGGCTACCCTGTGGCATTGCTGACAATCGAAGTCAAATGAGCATAGTTGGAAGAGTCCGATCTCTGGGTCATCCCTCTTGGAAAATTATGCATTTTCCCATCGTACGTTTAACTAATTTTCAACTGTTTCGCACTTCTATCCGTTTGTCTTGTGCTTTCGACCTAATCTATTTCCGAAAGCTGCATACTTCTTCACAACAGTTTCACTGCCATGTCCAGTATTCTCAAACGCGCAAACCATGAGTGAGTTTTAAAATATGGCTTTTGAGTCTTTGATTAGTTATTTAGTAAATGAATATAGCTACATATTCTTCTTGTAGACCTGGTCCGTCAGGAAGATTCAGGAAGCTTCCTCGTCTAATTGGAAATGAAACTGTGAGTTTTAAGTTATCAAAAGCATTCTTTACTGATTTTTTTCAGTCGTTCCTCGATCTTCCTGATAAGCTGATAGAGAAGGTCTTGAGTCTGCTTGATATGGGAAATCGGAGTCGAGTGAGAGTCAATAGGAGAGTGAGAGAGGTCGAGAGAGTGATGGTCGTCTGTTCGAAAGAGAGAGGAGACAAGTGGAAGAATGTGACGATCAGACCAGTGGATCAAGAAAGGAGAAGAGGACGGAGGAGAAATGTGAGATCTGCCATATCTAAATAAATTATTTATCTTTCGCAATCCAGGTCACTCAAATTGTGCAGCTCTGGTCTGTGATATGTGTGAGAGAAGAAGAATCGCACACCATTGCCAATCTCACAATGGCCTCGATAAAACGAATGATGAAAAATGTTGAATTCGGAAGTCTCAAACTATTGGTGAGTCATGTTTGTATTTGGTGCTAATGTAACAAAAGCAATAAGTTAGGGTATTATAGAATTATTAATTTACGTAAAATTTGCAGATGGATTCTTCGAGTGTTGCTCAATCTGAGCTAGTGCAAAATATTGTCCTCGTCTCATCGAAGGAGTTGTGCTTGCACAATGAGGTTCGACATTAATTTGAATAGAAAATGAATGAGTGTTTCCGTGATGTCTGTTGAAAGAGATAGCGATTAGATAGGATATACCGCAGAAAATCTTGCCCTGCTCAGGTTCAGACGAGTAAAGAGGGATATAACCTTCGAAGCTACGACAAGTTCAATGCCTCTTTCATTACAAAGTTGCTCCCTCTATCAGAGCAGATCTCCATTAACAACGTGTGCAAGTCAATCACAATCGACGAACTGATAGAACTGGAAGAGGTATTACATTAGTGTGCATCAATTGTAATCTGGTGAGAAATATGATGAATTCAATCGTTAATCTTTAGAGTGTGCACACTCTCAATAATTCACTGTCTCTGTACATCGACGAGGAAGTCGCGCTCGATTACGCCGATGAATTCTTCGGCCTCGACAGCAGTTCCTTCGACGATGACGTCGTCGTTCGATCGAACCACGAAATACAGGTATCCTTATCCCCCCCCCCCAAATCCATAGATGGTGTGATTTTAAGATCAACCGTGTTCTGTACCTGCCTCACTGCTTCATGAAGGAAGAGAATGGATGGCAGACTGAAATTTGGAAGGATAGCAGCAAAGGTATCTTTCTTCTATTGTTCTACTAGTCCGGCTGCCCCCCGCCTTCGGCGGGGGCCCCGTCCTAGCGGAGTAGGTTTCGTAATCACTCGTTTCGCAACTTGTTGTCGCGCGATCTCTCTCCCTCCACATTTCGTAATCATTTCGCAACTGTTTTGCAATCCGGTCACGCGCCAGGAATTAGCGCTTTATATATAGGTATAGATAATATGTTAACGAATACATTTTAAATCTCACTGATCAACTTGATTTATCATTTTACAGGCTATTTCCGTATTACATTCGAGCCGGTTGTGATAGTCCAAGCAAGAGAAGAGTGGAGAGCATTCAGAGCTATCTGATTGTCTGTATTCCATAGCTATCTATAGATTGAGTCCGTGTTCTTTAAATCGTTAATAAATACTCTCACGTTTTCATTCGAAAAAGATGGTCTACATACTGAAACAAGTAGAGAACATAGTAATTCTTTTCGTTCCGTCCTTGCACTAAGTTATTCATTTGTATTTTCTTTTGAATAATCTATGCTTGTAAACATACATTTGTTTCTTGCACACGTCGTTTGGCGACTGATCAGTAGCGGTCTCGCGCTGATCAACCCCACTGTTGCAGCGGTGCCTATATGATGGATGAGTAATCAACAACGAGGGGATCAGTGAGAGAGTGGTTAACTGACATCAATACCCTCTCCCCTCTCGCTTCCCTCGCCCAGTCCTCAAAGCAGTGCCAGTTGTATTCTCCCCCTTTCTTCTTCTTCTTCTCGGCTTTGCACTGATCCGAGTCGGGTTTCTGACACGTTTAAAGCTCGTTTTCCACTTCCCCGAAGTATCGAGTGACTGAAATATCCCAAAATCTCCCAGTGAATGCCCAGAAACGATGACGCTTTCGACATGGTCAGTTTTTTCGCAGATATTTTCGTATTGATCAGTAAGCGCCCTCGGAGATTCATCCATGGCTCAAACGAAGAAACACTATTTGGAAATGTGTTCAGTGTCCGCGTCCATACCAGAGAAGCTGAATTCTTAACTGCAATCCTGTGGAAGTTCATTATCTAAAAAATAAGTATAGGGATCGGAGAGCGGTAGCTCGTCGTGCGACGAAATTCCGATGGAGATGGACCTCACTGCAGCGGGTCCTCCCATCTCCGATGACGACTCGGAACTGGAGGAGGCTGAACGCAAATTCGTTAAGGTTCGCAGCCAATTTTCTACTTTGACCTGGTTTTTATGTCCTTATTAAGGTTCAAGCGTTGACCGTATTCAAAGATTTCGAGATTTCCAATGTCACAGTCTTTAACTGCCGTATCAGCTCTAACGAAGGTGTCTTCCAGTCTAATTCATACGACCCCAGCATGATAGCCCCCTCTGATTGCTCCGCCAGTTGGTCTTCCCCCACTCGATGGCTCGTCCCTTTGTCTCTGTGCTCTCTCCAATCATCCCACTCTCTCGCATATCAGCCAGATCGCCTCGCTTGTCCCTTTACTACGCATCATCACTCACTCTCAGATGTAGTGGCAAAGAGTGCCGGAAAGCAGCGCGAAAACAGAACCGAGGGAGCAGTTGAACAGATGATCGTTTTTGATTATGTATTTTGGGTTTTCGCATCGTCTGCTCAAGTGCAGGAGACTAGACGATCAAAACAGAATTAGAGAGTACTCTTCCTCACTTCCGGCCAACTCCCAGCTGTCGGCTCATTGAATGATGTGACACCTGTGACAGGAAAAAGAAAGAACAGCAGAAGAGCAGGAAATAACGAAATGAAGCTCTGTTTATGCCCAAAACAATTTATATCAATAGCTTTTGGACGAAAAAACTTGTGAAAATTCTATTTTCCTTTTCAGTACGCTAAGCGAATTCTTCCGCATGTCGGATTGGTCATCCTTCTCTTCGTATACTTACTAATTGGAGCGACGATATTTCACGCGATTGAGGGCCCGAACGAACTGATTGTGGGTCGAAAAAAAAGTTTTTGAAAATTGTCGAATTTGAAAATTCATTGTTTAATCAAATAATTCCTATTTCTTACAATTAACTGAGGATTTTTTCGTTTGAAAAAATGTTTCAGCAACGAGAAATTGAGCTCGGCACAATTTTCGGCTTGAGAAATGAGTTCCGAGAGCACATGTGGAATATCACTCAGGTTCGATTTGATCTTCATTAAGAAGTTTTTGCTAAGTTCACGATTTAAAAATATAATAACAAATGACGTTCAATTATTAGAAGTGAGCAGTCGCATAATACTTTTTCTAGGACGAGGACAACAAAATATCGAAAGAAGCGTTTAATCTGATCAATGAGGAGTACTTCAATCGCCTCGCAAAGGCAATGTTTGTCTCGTTCAGGTAGCTATATCCCAATTTATCTCTCTCACTACTACTCTGCTCAGGAACCAGTACATCAACGAGAAGCACCTCCTCAACGCGACGAACGGCGACGAACTCCTCTGGACGTTCCCCAACAGTATATTTTTCGCCACAACTGTCATCACCACCATCGGTGAGCTGAAGTCAGGAAAAAAACTTGGACCAAAACGAGCTGACAGAACTGTTCATGTATGAATGTCGCCTGGTATTATGCAGAATGTGATTATCCTATGTGCGGGATCGAATTACAATTCACAATGGAGTTTACAAGAAAGTACTTGCAGGCTACGGCAATCTGGTTCCCACTACGACACCAGGGAGAGTAGCTTGCATCATCTTCGCCCTCTTCGGCATTCCTCTGCTGCTCGTGACCATCGCGGATATCGGAAAATTTCTCTCCGAGTTCCTCTCCTTCCTCTACCGCTCATATCGGGCATTCAAACGGAAAGTGAGTTCGACTCACTCATCATTGAGTAATTTGGACAAGCTCGAGCATTCGGTCGCGCTTAATATTCAACGCATTTTGGGGCGCGATAATGAGTGAAGTATCATCCAAATAAGATATCCAAATGGTCTAAATCATCTCTCTATCCGGTCCCTCTCCTTCTCTCTCCTTTATTCGCCCCCTCCTCCCTTCTCCATCGCATTTTCTATGGATGACAGCACGAGTATCTTCTTCTTCCTCTATGAAATGCATGCATTCCATCACCCTCACCAACATTCCTTCGCCCATTTTTTCCAAGGACACGACCTCTTATCCCTCCAGACTGCGCGCATCAAAGCTGCAGAGAAATTAATGAGTATCAGAGGGCGCAGGGTGTTTAAAGCTACTGTGTCTGCTGAATGATAGGTCAATGCTAAGATTCACCTTCTTCTCAGATACGAAGTCATTCACGGAGAATCTCTCATCACTATCGCTCGACTTCTCATTCGTATGGAAGTCACGAGGGAACGAGAGAGTCTTCCAAGGCGGGATCAATTAACCTCAATGACATGAGCAGTGGTGAGATTGGATCCGGATGTGATTGGAAAAGACTATTCATGCTTACACATTACAGTCAATGGGTATTATAATAGTGTTCACCGTCTTTTGGCAGACGACGATTCAACGATGGAGGAGAGGGAGCTGCGCATTCCCGTCTTTATGGTTCTTCTCGTTCTTCTCACCTACACTGCAATCGGGGGATTCCTCTTCAAGTCATGGGAGGACCTCCAGTACTTCGAGGCATTCTACTTCTGTTTCATCACCATGGCCACTGTCGGTGAGTTGAGCGAGTGTGAAAGCATTTGGAAGTGAAGGTGTCGAACTATCAGAGAGAATATTCAGGCTTTGGCGACATCGTTCCAACTGAGCAAGTGTACATGTTCTTCACAATGATCTACATCATCTTCGGGTTATCACTGTCAGTGATGAATCTACTTTGTAGTGAGAAATCGATAACTTTGTATGTTTGATGCATTACAAGTTTCAACAATATACAGGGCAACAATGTGTATCGACCTCGCGGGTACTGAATACATCCAGAAGATTCACTACCTGGGAACGAAGATGGGAGACGCCAAGGGAGCAGTGATATCGTGAGTGAATCTAAATGCTATCGCTTGTATATTGTGGATGTAAAAACTTGCCTTCTGAATGCTTTTCTCTGCTAATGTGCAAGTTTGAGCGGTTTGCAAGTGGGAGAGCACATCTTGAAGCACACGGGTATAGAGGTGATCAAGACTGCCGGAGGCAAGCTTGTACAAGTGAGCTACAGCTGTTTTCATAATGGATATCTGATTTTGAAAAGATCAAACCGAAAGAGAAGTTATGATGTTCGCCTAAAATCAATAATGAGGCACTCAAGAAAAGATTGATTCTACAGGTCAGAGGGGCGGTACTCAACAGCAAAGAAGCTCGTGAACTGGGCTACGACTACTTCCTCGGCGAATTCCAACAGAAGAACATCCTCTACGAACCACTGAGTCAGGCTGTACTCAAACTCGTCAAGGAGAACAATATAAAGGTTAGCACATAAAGGCTTCTTCCTGGTTTTGTGTGTTTTATGCTATCAAGGGAAGTTTTTGTGAAAAAACAAAAGTGTAAACCTAAAGGATTCATGAAACTCGATCCCCGTAGGTTCTTCCGGGTGACATCACCGAGAAGGATGGATACATCGTGCAAAACAAGAGCTACGACAAGAAGCCGACGCTGTTGGAGAGCGGATACGTTCGAGTGTCAGGGAACGTCATTCACAAGGTCCAACAATTGTTTTCCATGTACATGAAGCTAAATTTTCTAGCTTCTCTAAGGATGTGATAACCGCTAATCTTCGAATGACAGCCTTGTAAGATAACATTTTCAGGTGTTCATTCCCGTTCGACCTGGTCAATCCTCGAGTCCAATCGTTCTACCTTGTCTGGTCTTCAAGGAGACAAACGTTTAGAGAAACTATCATCTTTATACACATTCCGAATTCGATTTGCCCTCTCTTTCTCCTTCTCCACTGGTATTCATTCAATATGATTCTCCTCATTCACTTCGTTTATCTGGTAATTCTCTACTCGTATAAAGTTGCCATCAATGGGCTTGGAGACTGTCGAGGCTCTCTGCATACATGGGAAAGTCGGGCGAGTCGTTGTCTGCTCTGGAACCAGCGAAGGCCTCGATTTCTCTACAAATAATTGACTTTTATTTAAAAATACATATATTCTGGAAAAATATAGCAAATTTATGCTATGCAATGACTCACTTTGCTATATCAACGCAGTTTCGGAATTCCTCCTGGATCCACGAGTCCATGTGGAAGCAATTGAGATGGGACTCTGACTTGGAGCGACGGATCGAGCATCGACATCTGCAGAACACAATAGAATTCGAAGTCGGCATTACATTTTCATGAGCTGTATACGAGCGACATCCTTAATCTGCGTAAAGAATGTGCAATGCAGTTGAATGTGCTCGATTCAAGTGAATTCTCAATAGGCATCTACAAATCGGGAAATGGAGATAGGATCTGTTCACCTCGTAACTATCATCATCTGCGCGAGTCTCTCGATGATCTCGTAGATATCACTCAGAGGTCGCATCATTCGACCCTGCAGCAACCACATTAGAAGAGGCAGCAAGTAATGGTCACGTATGAATCCCTCCGCATGGACCGCTTTCATCCCCTTTCTCTCTGTTTTGGTTGTTTTAGATTGCATGAGTCTCTTCTCTTCTCGCTGTGCACATCCTCTGATATGGTGTGAAGGAGGAGAGGGAAGGCTTCTCCTCCTTAGGACATGCATTTGTGAGTGAAAGAAGGGCGAGAAGAAGACCGCTAGTTACCATTCACCCTTAGCCCCGCGCATCTCTCACCCCCGCAATACTAGCGCAACACCCAGGTTCATATTCCAAAGCCAATGATTCACCATGTTTCGCGAGCTCATTTTTAGAAATTTGAGTTTTCATGTGGTCGTTCTGACAAGTGTCGATTGATTCGGCAATTATTGGCAAGAACGACACGCGATTGCAGCAAAATGAGATATGATCACGATTTCAGATTCACAATGGAGGTGCAGAATCCCTTCCAAATAGCATGGGACAAGACACCTTATGCCACATTCGCCGATTTCATTTTGAGCAAAGTGCAGAGCTACGGCAGTCATCCTGCCATTGTGAGTTTTAGTGAATCTATTTAATGGAATTGGATAATGTTAATTGAAAATTTGCACATGAAACAGCGCGAAACCAAAAAGAGCATAGGCTCAGCTGGTATCCGGTGTTTTCAACAGGGCCAAGGGAGGGTTACACGAAAAACACGCTGAGACAGACTCGAAATGCGAGAATAGAATTGGCAGGAGAGGTAAAAACAGGAAGAGAGACTAACCTGCAGATTATACATGGGTCTGAATCCGGGGAATGGCAGGGGTGAAAGGGTGGTCGACGACTCAGCGGGAGACTTCATTCATTCATTCCTCAACGCCAATTGCCTCCCTTCTTGGTAGAATGAGTGAATTGGGTCGCGTGGGCTTGCAATAAAATGTGCTCGTCAAAGAGAGTCGGGGAATGCTAGAGCATACGGAAGAGACCCGCTGCTGCGTTCGAAAACATTACGCAAATGATGCCTTTATCTGATGAACAATGCGCATTTTAGATCGACTCCGACTCTGGGAAGCAGTGGAGATTCTCCGAGATCAAGGGATGGACGGAGATGTGCCAGTCGAGATTGAGGGAACTGGGAGTGACTGCCGCTTCCAGAGTTGCACTCATCACAGGTTTTTTCTTTGATTATTGTTCATTTTATTGCGTGAAATCTGGTGATAACATTTCAAATTTGCTTGTAGGAACGACTGGCCAGGCAGTGTTCGTTCACCTCGCTTGCTCGATGATCGGATGCCCCACTGTATGCGTCAATGGATTCGGAACTATCGGTGTGCATCCTTCATTTTAGTAGCTACTCTGTTGCGTCTTACAAAATTCAGTTCCTACTTTTTCATTCAGATGAGATCTGGCAATTGGTGGACATCTCCGAATCAACGCATCTCGTGGCTGAGCCGCAATTCATGCAAAAGGTGCTATGTGAAAATGTCGTTCTTTGTTTCTGAAAATTGGGCTTCTAAGCTTAGGCTTGCATCTAACTCGTTCAGGCCGAGGACGTGAAGCGTAAGGCAGTGATGCGAGGGGGAGGTCGCATCAAGCACGTCCGCTCCATCGACGACGTCCTCACCTCCGACCATATCAACGGCACTCGCACATCGACAGTGACGTCGACTGACATCTCAGCGAAGGCGCAGCGGTCAGAATTCCTGTAAGGGGACGAGCGGGCTCGGAGAATTGTATCCTCTAGTCTGGAGAGAGCCTCAAGCTGCATACTTTTGAGACGATTTCACGCAAAATTAAGTCAAAGTCAAGAGTATGTTTTTTTTGCATTTTTCTGTTTGCAGGACGATAGGCCCTCTTAGTCGCGAGCTCTCCAACACGAAGCTCATGTACGTTGATTCGGCGTCGTCCTCTCCCAAGCACACTAACTCGATCTCCGAACTGTGCTCACCGCCCGGCGGACGCAAAAATTAAGACACCCTTATAGAAATGACTATTCCGGCAAATGTATTTCCTGGAAACGCCGAAGTTTTCCAGAAGCCCTGCAACAGTGGCTGTGGCGGTGGAAGACGAATGCATCGATCTCCCCTCGCCCATGAGCGACTCCGCTCACAGCTGCAGAAACGTACCGCTTTTCCTATCTATTTCACTAACTGAATTTAATTTTATGAAGCGGTAAAGAAACGAAACGAGCTATTTTGGTGAAAGATTCTAAATTCGATCTCTTATTCTCTGCAGGACGTCACGATCATCGAGAATGGCGGAAGTGAAGCTCCCTCCGACTTCACAACTCCCATTCCAACCGGACCAGCGCAGCAACCCTGCATGATATTCTTCACTTCGGGAACAACGGGGCTGCCAAAGGTGAGATAATAACAATTTGCTTGTTCTCTCCTAAGTATTATTTGGCAGTCCATTGCAGGCAGCTGAGATCACCCGTCGGTCACTCATCATCAACCTACAGCAAATGAGTTGCCCCATCTTTGGACCTATCCAAGCAAAGGTACGAAAAAACTCATCATGGTGCAAACATCCATGGAACTTGACTATAACTTTTACCATATCGTAGCAGCTATTTATTGCACACTCAAAAAAAGTTGTTAGATTCGTGTATATACAGTAATGCAGATTTTCACAGGACAAGCTGTTGTTGCCTCTCTCGATCGCTCACCTCTTCGGTGTGATCTCAGCCTATTACGCTCTTGTGAACGGAGGCACCGTAGTCACGATGAACAGATTCGATGCGAAGAGTACAGTGGAGCTAGTGCAGGACCACAAAGTGAGATCACTTCTCCAAATATTTATTACTCGAGTGATAATTTTTCGCACTTCTATGGGTATCTAACTTATTCTCGTGTTCAGATCAGCACGATGCACGTGACACCACCGATGCTGCAAGCACTTGCGTACGAATCATCTGCCAACGCCGATACTTTCGTACGTTGGTTTTTTTTTGCATCCGACCGTGTCGTTATTATTAATGTTATTATTAACAATTTTGATGTTATTGGGGTGTCCGGAAAGTTCGTATAATTTTTTGTTTTTATTTTTTATTCAATGCTTTACAATTTTCAGTGACCAATGTATGCCCCCTTCTTTCTCACTACCTCCCTCCAGCGATTGGGCAGGGTCTCGATTCCTCTCTTCCAGAATGCGGGTTTCTTCGAGACCGCCCAGTTCACGAAAGCCCTCACAACTTCATCTCGATTCTTGAACTTCTTTCCTTTGCAGAAGTCAGAGAGAGAGCGGAAGCAGTGGTAGTCGCATGGGGAGAGATCCGGGGAATACGGTGGATGGGGAATCCTCTCGATCTTCAGCTCGTCCATTTTCTTCTGGGTCATCTTCGTTCGATGTGGGCGAGCATTGTCCATCAGAAGAAGAATTTTGCCCTGGTTCAGGAGTCTGGGAGGGACTCTGATCGCGACATCTTCCAGTTGTTCAGAGAAGAGGTCGGCATTAATGCTGGTGCCAGGGGCGAGGATCTCCCAGTAGATGGGACCGAGCACTGAGAAGAAGAAGCAGAGGAGTTCCTTCTTTCCGTGCTCTTCCTTCTTCGGGACGGGCGTGGGCTTCTCATCTGCATCCACCCATTGCAGTCTCCTCACAGGATTATCGTACGTGATCCACTTCTCATCTGTAGCGATGATGGAATTGACCCATCGAAGATTGGATCTACGATGGAGTAATTCCCGACAGACTTGAACACGATTTTTCAGCTGTTCGGGGGAGAGGTCATGGGGAATCACTTGTGGGAGTTTCGGCTTCTTCCCAGATCGATGGAGGATATCGGACACCGTTGATCTGGGAGTACCAGTATCCTTCTTCAACTCACGCACACTGGCCATGGGCTTGCGCTTCAGTGTGCGGAGAACGAGAGGCTGATCGAGGGAGGGAGGGCGTCCAGAGCGGGGTTGATCATCGAGACCAAACTCCCCTTTCTTGAAGCGGGAGAACCACTTATAGCAGAAGGGTATGGAGGGGGCGTCAGCTCCTTCCGACTGGGCCAGGGCAGAGTGGGCCTCCTTCACGGATCGGCCAAGACGGTAGTAATGAAGTAAAACTGCTCGGAGGTAGAGATGGGAGTCCATCACAAGAATCAATGTAGCAACTAGGAGACTGATTAAATCCTCGCACTACTCAACGTCAGAATGATGCAATACATTGTTGACAAACAGATTGCGCAATCACTGCATTTGATCGCGAACTGACTTTTTTCCGAAGCATTATACGAACTTTCCGGACACCCCAATATTTATTAAGGCGTCGGTTCGCTCGGTGATCGTGGGAGGAGCTCCTCTAGACTCAAACATCGCCTCACTCTGCAAGAAGAAGATGGCGCTGAGAGACCTGAGGCAGAGTAAGACAGTTTTACCACTTTACCATCCACTGATGAGTACTGCTAAAGGGTTGTTGATATTCGGATAGAAAAGATGCAAGAAAGCAAACACTGAGTATTATCAGCTTACGGAATGACGGAACTTGGTGGCCTTTGCACGTTATCTCACATCGAGTGTGGAAAGGTGGAGAGTGTCGGCGTACCCCTTCCCGGCATGCTCTTCAAGGTTTGTACTACAGACAAATTATGCATTCATGAGGAATTTGTTAATTTTTTGTAGTCAACTTGCCAAATATGAGATATACCTTGCACTCAATCAATCTCGACTCAATGAGCTTTTTCAGATTGTTCACTGGGAAACGAAACAACTCATGCAACCGAATCAGGTTAGATTCGTACAAGAGATGAATTTTTTCATCCGAATTTGTTGCATTATCTCATATTTTATCGGACAATTACAGATCGGACAATTACTGGTAATGGGTCCACAAACGATGCCGTGTTACTACAAAAACCCGAAGGCGACGTCGGAAATTATGGACCATCAGGGATTCGTCAAGACCGGTGGGTGAACCTCAGAGTATTATTTAGCTATTGTCCCATGTAAATTGTATTAGCTGCTTTGCCAATATGTCTTTGCAGGAGACGCTGCTTTCTACGACGAGAATGGGTACGTGTATGTGTTGGATCGAATCAAGGACATCATCAAGCACAAGGGCACACTCGTGAGTAGAAATGTCGATCTTATGAAAAGGAGTAAAAGATGAACTGAAACATTTAGATTTGCCCTTCGGAAGTCGAGCTCATTCTTCGAGCACATCCGGGAATCGACGACTGCGCTGTGGTCGGCAGACAGGATCACGTCTCAGGAGAGGTGGGATAACAAATGTACTTGACTACTTTGAAATCGATGTTCATCGGCATGCTGAAGGTTAGTAATGACCAAGAGCAATCTGGTGACTTGTATAAAGGAAAAGTTCAATAGCGAAGGAACAGCAGGTCCCCGCCGCGTTCGTAGTCAAATCTGCCTCGCATCCACTCCTCTCATCCGCAGAAGTTCGACAGTACGTATCGGGTGAGCTATATTTCCTATTTTTTTATTTTTCAAATGGATCGATAAGGACACAATAGAATGATTGTACAACGATAACAATTTCTTCGGATATTATAGGGAAGATCGCCACGTTCAAGGAGTTGAGGGGCGGCGTTTTCTTCATTTCGGAGATTCCGCGGAGTTCATGCGGTAAAGTGCTGAGAAGGCATCTTCGACAATTCTGGGACAGAGAACGGACGAATTCCAAGGTTTGTTGTCGAAAATGTTCTAAAGAAAGGCAGAGATCTTATTTATCGTGAGTAATCATTCTGAGTTCCTTCTGAGTAAATTTCGCTCCTTGTCACTTCCTCATTCCTCCTCCGAGTCTATTCCAATTTTCGCTCCCGGAACAGGACTAATTGCGCTTAAATAGGTTTCTTCGAATTAGCGAAGTACCCATTGTACTCATAGTCCGGTGCTACGATGAAATGATTTCTGAGTACTTTAACCGGGTTTTTGAATTTTGCAAATTCGGATTCAGATTCCCTCGGACGAGGGAAAGACTGCAGGGAAGGCGGCGGGAGGGGCGGCGAAGAGTGATGGTAAGCGACCCTCGTTGACCACTGGCACAGGTGAGCCATCTCCACATCGGAAACTGATTCATTCTCCTGTTGACAACAAGAGAGCATACAAGCATTATGTCATATGAATCTATATTAGGTTGATGTTGCTAGCTTGGTCGACACGTTACTTCCTCGTTGCAGGTCCTAAGCCTCCGGCAGGTAGAGGAAGAGCCAAGGCGTCCCTATCCCCTAAACCAGGTCCAACTCGAGGGAAGAAGTGATCATAGTCCACTCTAGTTACCACCCATTAGACCAAACGATATTTTCACATAGAGGTTCTCACCAGTTCGCAAATAAATTTCCAATTTATAAATCAGAATTAGCCTTTCTTCTTTTCTTAATCGTACGATATTTATCCGTTCGTCGTAGTATCTATTGACGACCAAGTAGTTACGATACATTCCATTCCTACCAAATTCCCCGTGTGTTTTCCGCAGCATATTTTTTCTCTCATGTTATTGTCATATAAAGCTTACATCGCGTCATTGATATTATTTACACATTCACAATGAGCTCAAGTGAGAATTGAGACAACAGATGAAGAGAGGCATTGCAAGAAAGATAAGGGAATACAATGATTCACACGGTGTTGATGCTCGCGCTGAATGATGAATCGAATAGTTCACTTCACTGCGAGACAGAAATTATACGAGTTGATCAACGACTATTCTAGTGTCGCAGGGAAATGAACGAGTCCAATTAAAAAGGTAAACATTGGGCCACATAAATGAGAGTCTTGGAACGAAGCGTGACAACCGTCTTCGGGCTAGATGATTTGAGGGTGAAATACAGTAGAAGTAAGGGGTGAACCGAGTTGACATGGGAGAGAAAGAAGGACAAACACGTGGTGCTACTCACACACTATATACATCGTACGGGAACAAGGTGCAGTGATTATCAACCAATCGGGATTTAGCATCATAAAGAGATAATGAGAAGCAGAAACTCGATGAGTGAGGCAGTACTATTTCCAGCTATGCGGATAATATATGATACATTAACGACTAAAAATTGTATCGCGAGCAATCACTCTCTCCATTCACTCCTTCACCGCAACTTCGATCGCATAACGGATATGTGAAACGGAGGGAGAGAGAGGCTATTTCTAATCTGAATCTGATGATTTCAGAGTGAAAAGGGACGCGGCGAATGTACAACGTGAGAGGGGATTAGATTCATAGAGCGGGGGAGTGCGAAATAGATCGGGAAGGAAAGATCAGGAAGTAGCTTCTCCCTCAATTGGAAGATGTCGACTTAGTCTGTGCTCGCTTTCGACTCGCCAATATCTTCGACTGCAATTAATCAATGTTAGTACAATTTACTACAAAATTCCCTGCTTTTAAAATGTTTTTTTAAACCCACGTATGCTAGGTCTTGTTTTTTCACCCTCTCTCCATAACCATCTTACCGTAATCATGAACATGGCTCCATCGTCAAGATGGAGATTGTGCAAGAGTTGCTTCGGGAATCGCAGTTCCTGACAGTCGTAACTTAATTCCTCGTCGACGTATTGATAGTAGAAGAGGCGCATTCTCTCGTAGGCGACGCCCACTTCCTTCTCCAGATGCCTGCAAACATGTTTATTATGTCTCTCTCCCCCGTCTTCCACTCCAGAGTGGACGCCATAAACGAGCAAGTAGAATGAAGAGATGAACAATAGGGCCCATTCCTAGTAGTACTCGTATTCCTCTAGCAAGGTCTTCCAGCTAACCCATACGCGTTAATTGCTCTTGGGAATTGCGCTCGAATCACTGCACTTTTCGAAGATATCATCATTACACTAATGTAAGAAGTGGACCTGCCGACGTGCAAGTTGAGTCTTTTTACTGGCTTGATATCGCTTTTGCCAGTTTCACACTTTCTAGCTTCGAAACTGCATGCGGATGCAGGAAATCGAATGAACTCTTCAAATTCACTCAGCCTTAGTGTCCGTAAACGTTGCAAATGAACCTCTGGCTGTAGCTTGAACTCAACTTCGTTAACTGTTCTCTCCTCACATCACTCTTCTTTTTTTCCCAAGCCGAACCTTCCTGACACTTTCGAGTGTCGACTAACAGCGAGGAAGTTGGGAGAGAGAGAGAGAGAGAGAGAGAGAGAGAGAGAGAGAGAGAGAAAGAGCAAAAATCAAACGTGACATCTTCGCGCATTCGTTAGATCTTGTTCTAAATAGATGAGTAGTATCGTCCATCTCTTTCCGTGCATTTCCTCGTTAAGATTGAGGATGTATCCATTCTCCATCCTTCCCTAATCCAGGCGCTGATTGATGCTTGTCTCTAATCCCCTTAGATGGAAGAGTTTTCGTTCCATTGTCACTCTCAGTCCATCTGTCTAGTTCAGAAGGAAGTTCACCTCATGAGTTGGCCGACGGTTTTGGTCACTTTGAGGTTCATTTCCTTGTCGAATCCCGTCTCTTCGCACTTCACTCTCACGGTCACGTGCGACTTCGGAGAGAGATCGACCTGCAGAGAAATCGTGTGCCCATTATTCCCCGTCGAGCAATGTCCAGTCTATTCCCATTTCGCGTATCCTGTGCTTTATCTGCTCACAAAGGCGTAAATCAGGGCACTAATTACTCTCTAACGCGATAAGTCCATGCGAGGTTGAAGAAAGGTCGAGGCGGCCAAGCGATGAGATCATTCGTGTACTCGGCTGCTCTTTTCTGTCTACGGGCGCTCATTCCTATTTGTCGTGAGTAATTTGGGATCCCGTTCAGCGCCGTTTTTCGTTCTTAACTGCACGGAGATTAGAGCAAGCGCGAGATTGGAAGGCAACTTCCGATTCAGACTCTGCCCCTCGTGCCTTATTCATTGCTACTTCTACTCGATCTTGCAGATTAAGCGGGGGAGTTCACCTTCACTAATTTCTCCAGTTTCCCGTGCTTGGCCAGCAATGCCTCGAACTTCTTTGGTCGCTCCTCCTTCTCCTAAAATGCATTCAGTTTACACTTTTCTTGCTCATTTAGAATTGTATACGCGACTTCGCGACCATCCTTGGTGAGAGGCACGCTTTTCTAGAGCAGACTCTAGCCTTCGCGGCGCAGACTCGGGTTTGATTGCCAATTAGTCTAGAACACTTAGACTCTGCTTCTGTCTTGTGTTTCCGCACGCTCGTTCAAATATTCGAATGAATATTGCAAACCCTCGCTTGAGGTAGATTGTTAGTTTTCGTGTGACTAAGAGTATACTCGAAGAACAACACACGCACTGATGGTTTTCCCCTCCCACCTACGCTAATTACCCTTAAGGGATCATAATTCACCTCATAGTATCTGATGAAGAATCGTTCGCTGCTTTCCCGTTGTTCCTTCGTGATACTCGATCCATTCAACAACTCCAGTTTCCCCAATCGTCCCACGACGAGATGTAATTTCTCCTCAAATACATACATGACTTTGCGTCTTATTATTTTCCATATGATTTTCCCTGTCATTTTCACATGATTACTCTAATAATACCGCGGGAGATTAGCTACTTAAGGGTACGGTACGAGCTTACCTCTTCTGAGTAGTCGTCAAGCAGTGGTATGTTATTGATGCGCAAATCGACTAGCTGCGGCCAACTGAAATGTTATATTCTTGATTGTACACTCATTTCGAGAAATGAACATTCCCAAAGACGCGTCTCATGCATCATATTTTCTCAAAATCTCATTTCATTCTCCTGGGCTAGATCCGCTCGTTGGTAAAAACAACCCACGCGAGATTCATTCCCTTTCATTTCACAGTCTCATCCGCATCCATTCGCACGAGTTCCGATTTTGTGTGAACGTGCGCTCTTCCATTCCCCATGCACCGCAATTTCGCTCCTACTTTGTTCAGTTTATTCTATTTAGCCCCTTTTCCGGTCTCTAAATGGGTCTTTGTGCGAGCAAACGAAACATCGTAGACATCAAGAAGAAACTACCCGACAAAGAGACGAGACTCACTTCACAGGTTATTCTTAGCCATTAATTAAGCGCCGAAATCAGATTTCAGATTCTGTGCGATTCACTCAGCCTCGCGGTTGTGGGCAATGGAGAGCCGCCTGTTGAAAACGGCCAGGAACTATATCAATTGTAGGTTACTACCGTGAATTCTAGAGCGAAATCAAGAAAATGTTGCTTCAGCCTCTTTAAAATCGACCCCCGGATGCAATCGCACTTCCTAGGCGCCCACGAGTTCATGGGGCAGGACCCGAAGCAGAACACTCGGTAGACTTCCCATCTCTGGGTTTTCAAATATGGAAAATTCTCAGGTTCGCAAAGCAAGGTCAGCGTCTGTTGATGTCCATTCACACGATCGCCGCTAACTTCGACAATCCCGAGGCCTTCGACAAAAACGTCTCCGATCTCATCAAACGCCACGAAGATCGAATGGTCGAACCCGGACTGTGGAAGGTTTGCGCCTTTCTTCTGAGTGAACTCTAGAAGATTTCTTCCAGTTGTTCTTTCCCTTCTTCGCGTTATTCATCAAAACGAAGGGCGACCTCACGCCGATTGAAGAGGTTTGGCAAACAAAACCCTTAGTCTGATGTTCTCTCTGTATGTTCTCTGAGTAAAAATATTGGCGCCATCATCATCATCGATTCAGGATGCGTGGCGACAACTCGGCGATCGATTCAATTCCGTTGCCCAATCAACACTCAAATCGATGGGTATGCCGTATGAGGAAGACTAAAATCCACGAAATAACCACAACTCAAGCGCGTCCATGTCATGTTTTCATTTGTCCTCAATTTCTCGAAACAATAAAGTGCTCGACTCACTGTTCGATATGATCAATACTCGTCCAGTCATGGATTCCCGTCTTAGATAGATTGATCATGCGGATAGAAGAATATGGTGGATCGGACTGAAGAGATCAAAGATTAACTGAGTGACAACGACGTACTAATGTAGTTCTAGCTAGTTCTATCTACTTTCTCACAGTCGTCATTCCCATTTGCGTGTCGTTATTGAAAGTTACATTCACCTCTTGCTTATTATCGCGTATCTCTCGGATCGGATTCTCGCAGAGGAAGACTGTTTCTCGTTTCGGGAAGTACGACATCATTTTCAACGCGTCCGACCACCTGTAAAGGTACCGATGATCATAGCTACGAAAGTGCCAGCTTGCAGCTCTCTCATAGATCTTTCTTTTCGTTTCTTTCGCACGGGTTCACGTCTCCGATTCGCGCATTTCCTACGAGACTAGTGTACATGATGTTTCTCGTCTACATATTTCCCCACTACAGAGCTCAGAATGAGCACGATTTTCACGTAGCTCACCGTGAGATTCTGCATCGATTGAGGTGGACGAGTGAGACCGACTCGGAGATGGTGCTGTTCTCCTTCCCTTCGCCGCTCGGACCAGCAGATTCGGCGTCGAAGTAGTCCGGGTCGAAGTTGTTCTGGGAGAGATGCAACTCGTGAAGAGCAGGCATCTTCTGAGCTACTCTGTAATGATAAATGTCATTGGTCTGTCTCGCTTTTTTGACTTCTTTGCTGATACAGTCCACATTTCAAATGTCTTTGTGGCAAATCTGCTGCTCACTCAAAGCAGAATTTTGTGAAATGGAAGTTGGCTTACTTCCTGATGCAGTCCAGTGAGAGATTCGTCCCGTTTAGAATGAGTGTGTCGAGGTTTGGGCAATGAGGAATGTCCACATCACCGAGTTCGGACTTAACCATTATATTTTTCTCTTTCAATAACGTACATCACTGTACTGTTCATTCCCAGAAGAAGTTGTATTTTCCTCTCACCTCGAGATTGTTATGGGAGAGATTGAAAATGCGTAGTTGTGGCAGGTGCTTGAGCATGGTACTCACGTCGGCCCAGCAGGAGATCTTGTTCCACGCGAGGTCCACCTGCAAGCAAACTGACACCCTCACTACAGTCTCCGCCTTTAAATCGTGAGCGATACACTCATTAAATAAATATTTATATTATTTACATAATGACTAAAACAACGATAAAAATATGACGATACCATCGCAAAAGTATCGTTATCCCTACTGCCAATAAATTTTAATGGTTTGACCGTGAGTCATAATCACGGACCGGCTGACGGTAATAACAATACAATATTTATTCAAGCTTCAGGTGGTATGCCTGTTGAACGATGCAAGTTTTCCATAAATCAGGGTGTCTTCTGCACTTAGATTCCCAGTTCGGTCCAATCGCCTTGACAAACTCATCTCTCCATCGTATCTTCGGTCTACCGGGCGGTCTCGTTCTATCTGGAGGCGACCAATTTGTTATTTTTCTTGCCCACCGATCATCTCCTATAGTGGCAATTCGCTTGGCCCAATTCCATTTTCTGCACATTGCTCGCACACGGATATCTGGTAGGGGAACTTTCAAGCTGAGCCACTCATTTGTTTTCCTGTCCAGTCTCGTGACTCCAGCCATTTTTCTCATCATTGCACGCTGCGTTACGATTAGCCGTTTTCTCTCCTTCTTAGTTGAATTCCATAGTTCAGATCCGTACAGAAAATTCGGTTCAATACACATTCTGAATACTTTGGTCTTAAGTGACATTCCGACTCCTCGGCTCGTCATGAAATCATAGAATTTGTTAAACGATTTCCAAGCACCGCCAATTCTCCTGTTCAACTCAAGCATTAAGTTCTGGTCGAATGATAGTCGCACTCCGAGGTATATAAAGGAATTCACGTATTTTAGGTGATTTCCGTCAACAGATTGGGGGACAGGTACATCGTTCGTCATCATTACAGTCTTGCTTTGATTTATCTCTAATCCAACTTTCTTACTTGATGCACATAGCTCCTCCAACATTCTTTCAATCTCCTTGGGACAGTGCGATATTAATACAACATCGTCGGCGTATCGTAGGTGGTTTAATCGCTCTCCGTCTATTTTGATACCGTATTGCTCCCAGCTCAGCTTTTGGAAAATCTCTTCAATGATCGCATTAAAAAGATGTGGGCTTAGAGGATCGCCTTGCCGCACTCCACGTCTGATATCTATTGGAACTTTGTCTCTCCCTATTCGAACGGATACACAACTTCTGCTATATATGAACCGTAGAGTATTGATTATTTTTGGATGTATGCCGTGGTCGAATAGTGCCTCCCAAACCTTGTGGAACTCGACTGAGTCAAAGGCCTTCTTGTAGTCAATGAATGAGAGATACACCGGGAAACGATATTCTTCTGAGAGACTGATGAGTTCTGAGATTGCGTATACATGATCAATGGTAGAAAAATTTCTCCGGAATCCTGCTTGCTCTCTACTTTGATTTGCAGATAATTGGTTTTCTATTCGTGAATCGAGTACGGTGGCAAATAATTTGTAGATGATGTTCAGTAATGAAATCGGACGGTAATTAGCGATATCCAAGGCATTTCCTTTCTTGAATATTAATGAAATAATCGCTTCCGGTAGATCATCAGGGACACATTCGTCGTTTATCCACTTGTTGAATAAAACTCTCAATGGACGAGTTAGAACCTCAATTCCGCATTTCAGATATTCAGATTTGATTTTATACGGTCCCGCTGCCTTGTCATTTTTCAGCTTATCGATTCCTCGTTTAACTTCACTATCCATTATGGGCAAAAAGCGATCATTGCATCGGAAAGTACACCGTCGTGGCCGCATCGATTGGGAAAATAGCTTATTGTAGAAAGCTTGAACGATACTGTTGATTTCATCCTCGGAACTCGCGACAGTTCCGTCATTTTTCTCCAATTGGTTTATTTGAGTTCGGCAAATCTGAGATGATTGCAGGGCTCTTCTAGTACTTTTCCCATAATAGACGGCTTTACGCACAGTCTCCAGATGTCCTCGATAGAGATCCTCCTTTATTGACATTCTAAGAGCCTTCCCTGTCAAGGAAAAATTGATTCTGTTGAGGGGATTGGGATCGGCCATTCTCAGTCGTCTCCTTTCTGCAAATAAACTTCGGGTTTTTACAGAAAATCGTTCTTTAGGCGGTATTGCAATCATTGATGATTGAGCAGTTGTTAATAGAGTTCGCTGAATGTTTTTGTAAGTATCGAGCTCCTTGGTTGGTATTGTGTGGATGGTTGATACAAATTGCGCTTTCGACAATTCTAGGGGTCTCGGAGCTTTACGTCGATGATGGCGTATTCTTGTCTCAAAGCGGAACTTGGCCATTAACAATCGGTGATCAGTGCTCAGGTCGAAGCTCCCCACAATCGACACATCCAACACGTTCGAGAGGGCTCTTGAAAGGATGTAATCGATTTGATTCTTCGAGTTCATATTAGGGGACATCCATGTCCACTTTCTACTGTCTCTTTTCTGGAATCGAGTATTCAGGAGGTGTAACTTGTGTTCAGCGCAAAATTCGAGTAACAATTGGCCTCTGTCGTTTCTCGTACCGAGTCCGTGACGCCCAATGTAGTCCTCATCCTCAGATAGCTTCGACCCGACCTTCGCATTAAAATCACCCAGCACAATCAACTGCCATTTTCCACACCCCGGGCGCAGATCACGACGCGTCGAATTAGCAATGACTGTACTGAGGTCATTCATTAGCGTGAGGTATTGGTTATCAGGGTGAGCAGAAGTCGGCATATAAACATTAATAATGCGTATTCGGAGGAGAGGAAGGTCAAGGTAGGATAGACGCTCGCTGACTGAGTGGAATATGGAGTTAGAAGCTCAATGACTGGCTACTAGGAATCCAGTCCCGTAAGCGGAACGGGTACCGAAGCCCACTAGGAGGTGATTGGAAGCTCCTAGGGTTAGAGAGGTCAAGCCCGACCGTCTCGTTTCCTGTAGGCCAATAACGTCAAAGGGGATCGTACTCACAGCCTCCTCCAACTCAGCAACGCGGTCGTCCTTCTTGAGAGTGCGCACGTTGACAGTCCCGACTCGAAGAGTGACTTGCATCCGGACGGACAGGCTACCACCGACGGTTGTCCAGGCGACGTCGGGGGACTCCCACTCGATTGCGGACAGAGAGGGGAGTGAAGACCGACCGCCTCTCAGCCGCGCACGAATGGAGAATGGAGAATGGAGAATGGAGAATGGAGAATGGAGAATGGAGAATGGAGAAAGGAGAATGGAGAATAACAGTAATCCGCAATATAATGGACCATACTACGGTTTGCAAATCATCTCTCGCTCACCTCATTGACTCCACGCACGAGATTCGCGAACTGGGATACATCTCCGATGGAATCGATCGATTTGTGGTTGAGGACGACGAGTTGCAGACGGGCTCGCTCCCCAGACAACTTCTTCGGAGATGACGACAACTGAATAGCATTTGTTTTGATTTGATTATAACTGCTGTCGAGTTTCTGGAAACTATGATAAGTTGGTCAGCAGATTCCGCCAATCGCAGTGCATCCGGGGCACTCATCGTCAAAATTAGTCCAACTCTCCCTCTGCTTATTTCATTTCCACCTCTTCCACTTCATTGACTTCATCGCTGCTATAGTCTCCACATCCTCTCCCCTCTCTCTCCTCTTTCATCCACACTTCTCGGGCATGTGAAATGCGACCGCACGGGTGACACTACTTTGTATGAAGAAATATTATGAAAGGACACCAGCTACTTTCACTCCTTAACGTATAATGGCCAGATTAGCACGTAATACTATCTAATAGTCGACCTTTCCTCTGCTAGTCATCTCGAGGGGAAGTTTGCCTGACTGCTTCCCTTCCTGACCTCGTACCACCTCCAGTCCATTGTCCCCTTCCCTCTCTTCTCCCTCTCCCCAGCTTGTAACTGCGATTAGTGTGCGCACTACCCATCAAAAGGGACGAGGAGTGAAGAGAGAGAAGAGAGTGTGGAACGAGGAATTCGCTCTCTCCCTTTCACACACTCTCTCGTCCAATAGAGAGCAAAGATCCAGAGTGCAACATATGGAAGATGCGCTACTCAACGATTAATGAACTGATGAGAGATCTCGAGATCCCTTTATCTTTCCTTGGAATGTCATGGCAGGCACTCTGTGGGGTGAGAAGTCATGATGCGATTGTTTGTCCGGGATAAGAACTAGAGTCAGCCGTCTGAACTCTTCCCCATGCTATCTCTCTATCTCTCTCTCCCTCGTGACTGCTCTCTCCTTCCATGATACGATATTCAAACGCAAACAATCATATGAGCAGATCAAAGGGACCTATCTGACAGACTGAGGTTGAGAAGTTCAATGTGACACGGCTTTGCATAACAGACAAACAAGGAAGCGCGTATAACTCAATCATATCTGTCAATCATAAACGTCGCGTAGCTTATTTCTGCTCCCTAAGGGGGGAAGGCTATTCAAATATTGAATATCTCAGTGTTTGTTTTGAGGAGACGATGCAGATCCCTGCTATTCCTCTCCTTCACCTGAACTGTCAATTAGGATCAAAGTGCCAAGCCCCTCTCTCGGTCGCCTAGGGGATATCCTGTCCCGCTCTCTGTCCTTCCCCCGAAGGACTGCTATTGTTTGTCCATTTGGAGGTTTCTCTTCATCGGGGACTACCGTCATATGACTCCCCGGCTCAAACTAGTAGCGTGAATCCTATCCTAGAGTTGGAGCTAGGAAAATAAGATTGCAGTAGGAAATGCTTCAGAAGTTCCTCTGTTTGCTCCAAATTCTTCCTCCGCACTGGTGATCCAATCAAAAAAGCTATTACACCAACAGATCGAGTGTTTTGTGCCATTGAAACGGCGATCGTGACGATATTGGCAATATTTGGGACAAAATCGCGTCAGTTCTCCATTCATAGGTCGACAAAAGCTGCTCTATCTCGTGAATCGTAAGGAACGAGCACATCTTAGCATGCATGTCTAATGAGAAGTGAGAGATGGAGAAGGGAAGAGTCAGTATCTGATCCGTGCAATGCCATCCCCTCTCCTCTCCTCACTCGTCTGTACTAATTCTCCGAGACTAGTGCAAAAATCGAGTTGCGGGAGAAATTGTTTGAGAACCGGTACACGATCGATTATTATCTTCCGAGAGGTTAGAGAGTCAGAGGTATTGTTGGCTTCTCCAGCCAATCTTCCTCTGCCGATTCGATTGCTTTTGTTTAGTGTAATCAAGAGGGTGGATTGAAAGGATAGTGCAGAAATTGAGAGGCGAGCAACGAGAGAACCACCTGCTGAGAGAGGAGAGAGGAGAGGAGAGGATCATCAAAGCGGAACAAAGAGAGAAACATGAAAGAAGAGAGGAAGGGCACGTGAGGACCACGGGTTTATAACAAGAAAAGAACAGCGACCATCGATTATCGGAACCTTCGATTTTTTCGATTAGAATTTCATAAACTGCACATTTCTCGGCGCCGAAAAAAGACTCACGAAGCTCTGTATCATGACATCGCCGCTCTCGTCCTCATCGTCGTCCATGTATCGTTCTTGAATCCGATCGACGAGGGAGATCGAAGGCAGCGACGTCGTCGCCACCGCCATTCCTACGAAGAAATAGACCGGTTTTCGCCCTCGAAATGAGCGAACACCCGATGCAAACGCGATAGAACAAGCGAAACACAAAGGACAAACGGGAAGAAACGGTAAAATACTAAATATGCAGGGCCAATGAGCACTGAAGGAGGTAAGGAGGCAACGAGCCGTGAACGAGTGGGGCCGCGATTCTGCTGCTATTTTGGGCGTCGTCCCACTAATCCCGATGTGAGCACCTCGCTATTTTGAGGCAGGCAACAAACTGGAGGAAAAGGAGAGACGACACAAGAAGAAGAAGAAGAAGAGGATGGGAAGAAAACGAGGAAGGAAGAGTAGAGGGAACCGTGTAAACAAGAGAGTGGGAAGAGAGGGCGAGAAGCGACTTATGACACCCACTAAGGAGGAAGGTGGACGGATCTCCCTCTCTCTTTTGAGACAGTTCACTATCCGGTCAGACGGGAGCAACTCAGAGAGGAGAGAAGTTGCTCAGCTGTTTAGCGTGCGACGGGGGCGCGATGCTTGAGTGAGGTCTCCCCACTTCGCGCACTCCCTCGTCCCTCTCACTCTCTGCACTCTCTCCTCTTCCCGTGATCTCTCTTCGTCCTCGAGCCGTCGGTAATCTCTACCTTTCTTCTCGTTCTTCTCACTGCCTCTTTCCATCTCGTGATTCTCGCTGAGGAGCACACAATAACTTTATTAGACTAACTCACTCGATAATATTCGCGAACAGAACTATCCAATATTTTTTGACAGCGACCGCGAATCGGAACAAAAGGAACATCACAGAAAGAGAGAGACGGGTGACCGAAATGAGGCCGAACTGACTGCACAAAGGGGAATGTGACCGCCAATCGGATTGGGAGAGTGAACAGGGGAAGGGAAGACTACTTGTGACTTATAATTGAGTAGACTGCTTCTGTGCATCCGATACCGTTACATGTAGAATAATGGGAAGAGCAGCTATATTGCATTGCACAAATGAACGGAGGAATGGGCGATAGGAAAATGAGAGAGGGGAGCGAAGGGGAGAATGAGTCGTCGCATGACACCACGAATTGGATGGGGAGGAGATAACAGCACAGTACGGTTAGGGAAATATCGTGCTGAGGCGACGGGCTAGCGTAACAGTGACAACTGACTAGATTCACTCAGGATGTGCAAATATACAGCATCGGAGGATAACTCCGGCTGGAGAATATGTAAAATTGATATATTATTTTATAGCATTTTGTTCATTTCGAGTTCCCTCGCTTCTCGATCGTCCTCGTCGTCCATAAGTAGATGATCAGTGAGAGAAGTGGGGATATTGTCCTCGATCCACTTGAGATCCGCCTGCAAAAAGCATACTGTAACTGTGTGAACGAATAATTTCAAGGTTATGGTAGTGTTCGTTTTGCATGTTACTTTCCAAGGCCAGTCATGAACATGTCTGGGAATTCACTGGCAATCAGAGGATTGAGTGGATTCGAGGCAAACTCCGTGTTTACTGGCCGAGTGAATCTCTATCCCAGGGAACGACTGTGTTTTCGTATTTTCGAGAGTTTGCTGACGCCGTTCTTGGACAAAGAGAACTACAAAACAGCCTCAATGGGCATAGATGGATGCGAAATAAGGAGACTTCTTTTCTTTGATTGACAGTCTTCTCAATGTCTCTCACCTGCAGCTTCGCCTCCTTGGCTGCGTTCTCCCTCTGTGCTCGTTGCTCTGCCATTCCCTCAGTGTTTCTCATAGAGATTGCCTCGAATCCGGCCACTTGCGAATTGTTGAAGATCTCGTCTGCAAAATCGATCGATTATCAAATGAATCTCACTAAGACTTGAAAACAAGAAATCCGAAAACATCAGCTTTTCCCATTTCAGGAAATGGACTACTTAATGTATTTTTAGATAAACTAGATAAGTATTCGTCGTACCGTCCATTTCATCTTCCGAGTCATCGAGGAGTGGAGTGAATGCGTATCGCTGGTTGTTCGCACTCGGCCTCCACAGAATCATAATGGCCACGAGGATGGTGCAGAAGAGAATGTGCCAGAAGGCTGTATCGATCCAACTGAAATGAGACAGTGCCAACGGCTAGATTTTGTATCTTGTTTGGGATGCCAGGAAATGAATATGATGAGATTATGCTAATTCATGAAAACCCTATCACTGTAACGACAAGAAAAATTGAGTTTCATGGGAACGATGCCCACATCATTGTTGGGTGCACATTTGATTTCCGCTAGTTTTAGTTCTCTTGGGAGACCGTTGTTCAAAACATGCCAGCACCATTATCTAATCCACGTTTCATAATGACAGACACTATAGCTGTCCCTTCGTGCGCTTATCTCCTGTCTGCCGATTGCTCATGCATCCTTTCGCAACTACCCCCAGCACTAAACGACTAGTGATTCAAGCGCAGGAAACTGAATAACTACACTGTAGCTCTTCTGTAGTCATTTCATTACAGAATAATATCGTTTTCTGGGGCATGATGACTTTTTTTAAATATAAAAGGAAACGACTGACATTTCCTTCCAATCCTGTAGACAGATGGGGAAGATGTGCTCGTAGAGAGACCAGATCATGAAGATGACGGAGCCAGCGACGGCGAAGATCAACGTGTTCATGAGGTGACGGTAGACAGTCAGTTTCACCTACAATTGTACTCATGAACATCGATTGAATCGAATCACGACCTCGGTTGTGCATCAGTGTAATGAGTTAGTACCTCGTTTCTCCTCAGTTTGAGTGTTCTCATCGTGCTGACGAGAGAGGTGAATATCCAGTAGAAGATGCTCATCTCGACGATCACGAGGGGAAGGGCAGCGAACTGCTTCTGCTTTGCTGCTTCCACGTGGTTCTCAAAAATATTGCCATTTACTTGTTTTTTTCCCAAGAATTGAAAGATTTCATTTCTTCTTGCTCAATCGTACGAAATACCAGGGAAACGATAAATTCTAATTAGCGCTTTTATAAATTCTCGACAGGTGGAGTTATGTGGCAGTAATGAATCGTTGTACTTTACGTTACCTTGGACACTCGAGCGAGGCCTTCGATGGCGCAGAATGTGAAGTAGATCACACCCACAATCGAAACCTAAAGTAAGTTCCAAATTGCCTATCTCATTCTAAAACTGAGCAAGGAGTTCGAGAGTGTAGGATACCTTAGATAGAGTTTCTCCGAGTCTCGGCTTGACAACTCCATACCCGACAGAGACAATGATGATGAGGACGCGAGACATCGTTCGCTTAGCGCAAGATACGATCTCAGCCAACTGTAACGCATTTATTTATCACCACAATACTTTCCACAGCACTCTAATGAAGAAAAATGAAAACAAAGTGCTCCTGAAATGAATAATCACTTGAATGAGTCCATCCGTCGACTCTCCCGTATTGTTCATTCCCTGATACTCCGTATAGAAGACTGCCTTCTCCACCATTCCAAAGATGATGACCACTCCTGAAAATGTCAGAATAAAAATAACAACACAGCGCATTCAGATGATCGTAATTGACATAAAATCTTCTCATGCCCTACGACTCTCATTTCAACTCACCGATCCAGTACTGCACTCGTAGGATGTCCCTGTAGTATCGGATGCTCATGTACAGCCAGACTCCAGCCAGAACGGCGTAGAAGATGCACATGATGAAGTAGAACCTGTAAGAACAATCCATTCAGAATGGAACCATATTTGGGCTCATTATTTTGTACTCTTTGCCTCTTCAATTTTTCTGCCATGCCGCTTAGACGATGCGCACTTTCGAATGCACTTTTCGGCGCTGCTGCACAATCCCGGACAAAGTCACAATTGTGAATGAATTTGCATTAGCATTCCCTATTTCGATACGATTACTAATCATACAATTTTTTAAAGACAGTCATTAGAAAACCGCCAGGGCCCTAGTAGGAATTATCACACATATGAAATGACGATTCTAACGTTTTTTCCGGGATTGTGCAGAAACGCCCACATTTCTATAAACTGAAGATGACACTTTTCTAAGCCAAGAGGAAAATTGAAAAATCAACTGTGGATTGAATCCATTTACAATAATGCGCTTCTGAAATGCAACAATGCTGTGCTCAACACCTTTCATGTTGCAGTACTTCGTGTATTTTGTTTAGTTGCTCTTCATGGGTAGTGATGATCCATGATTAGTTCGCTATATCCTATGTAACCGACACAAACACAAGTGTTCATTGTAGTATATGATAGTTATCGTTGCGTGAAACATTCCACTAGCTGAATATGCGTGGTTATGATAAACTAACAACAACAAACCCCATTGAATATTCAAGATAATCTCTCGACAACTCTCTTTTTTATGATCTCCTTCACTCACCTGTGCAGGGGGTAGTCGATGGCGGAGAGATATCCGTGAGGTTGCCTCCACTCCACTGCCACCGTCACGTTCTCCTTCTTGCGACCGGCAGCATTCGCCGTCGAGACCTGGTTATTTCATTAATCTCGGTTGGACTTTGTCACAATATTCTAGTGACTTTCCATGTACGCATGTAATTTGGAATTGTAATTCTCTTTGTATCTCACCTTAATGACGAGGAAGTAGATGGCATCCACGGGTACTTTCTGCACTGGATGCCACGAGGAGAGCGACAGCTTCGCCCCTCCATCAATCGACATTCCATTGAGACCGGGAGGAGCACGCTTACGACGAGCGTGGGTAGACTGCAGTTATATGACGAAATGCAAATATTTTTATAGAATATATACCAAACAACTCAATCGGCAATACAGTTCTTTTTTTCACATTTCTTCGCATTATTAAACAAGCTCTTTTTCTCCTTTGTCTTAGAAGAAAACAGCGATTAATAGCGGAATGGAACAAATGTAAAAGTTGAAACTGACTGTAGTGACGTTCTTGAGGACCATGGGACCACCCTTCTTCTCGACGAATGGATTTGAACCGAGGTCCTAGAATACGTGCTGTTTATTTTAATTTGTAAAGAATCGGTTTGCATAGAAAACCATGAGATTGGGCTCACCTTACAGTTGAAGCGTGCGATCTCCGACTTGTAGAAGACCATCGTATCATAGTGGTACTCACGGGGAATCTCGTTCTCCTTTTCGAAGTAGAATTGCTGAAAATGGAAAATGTCAGTTTTTCGTTGTAGGCACATCGATGTAAGATCAATATCCAATCTGTATGCATCACTATTGTAAGCGACCTCTTCGAGAAATACGCAGAGCGGTGTTATTGTCGAGAGGGAAACTACCAAAACAAGAAATGTTTTGCATTCTGGGGCGCTGATTAACTTGGAATCACTCACCAATCGATCTCTGACTCTCTCACTACTTCGGGCATCGAAAAACTCCTTGTCGCATGGTGAAGATCGAAGCACAAATTGCACCTGCAACAAAGATGTTGAACTTCCGTTGTGGGGCGGCTAGGGTGCATACGATCCATGGACCGAAGCACCTATCCGCACGTTTAGGAAATTTGTCTGTTCACAGCACTCCTATCTCATAATCACGCCCAGTAGATTCTCAATTATAATTCGAATTTTTACTGCTGCATATCTTTCTCAAATCAAATCAGGCACCGTTATCCTCGGGATACCTAACCTCGGTTCTTCTTATTACCTTTTCATTCTGTTTTCTTGTACATAAATTTCTCCCTCTCGTTAGAACACTCTTTTGCCATTGACTCGGAAGAAATACAAAATGGAGCTTTTGTACTCACATCAAATTCGAAAGGCGCTTCTGTTTCGCAGGTGAATCGAATTTCGAGCTCAGTCTCGTTGAGAGCTGCTTGTGGAAACCCGATGAGTTGATACTGCAAACAATATCGATGACTGAAAGTATACAATTAAATTCATTTTACCTTAGACTCGTCCAACTCGACGACTTCATGAGACTTGCCGGGAATTAGCAGATTCGCATTTGCGATCGCCAAAACGGCAGCGACCAGTAATAATCGCCCCATGCCGACGACGAGTTGGTCGGAGAGGTCACCTACCCTGAACTTAACTTATTTAGAGTTGCAATAGAAAGAAAAGGAACGTGAAACCAGTGAGAAATTAAGCCATTCAAGTCCCAGGTACGTGGAAAAGTGGGGCGTGAACGTGCGTGTCCGCGGTATAGTATCTGATTCCGGAATGAAGAAATACTGGTGGAACGAAAAATTCGAGAGTTGGACTTTGTCCCAGACCCGACAATATTGCACTTTGGAGATAATTTATTATCTGAAAATATCTGAAGTTTATAAGTTGTGGAGAATCTTTTTTTCAAAAATAAAATATAAAGCAACAATATGTGTGTAAAGAAGACATTTTGTCTGATTTTGTCTAGCATCTCTCTTAGTCTACTTCCTCGAGAACATCTGTTCTTCGTTCACTAAAAATATTCTAGAGACAGAATGCTGAATTTTATTTTTCAGAAAATAGTTCTTTATGGCAAAATTGAGAAGCACATTGATCAGCGTTTGCTTGGATTACTTCTCCACTTCTCCTCTTTTTCCATCTATTGAATAGGAAAGAGAAGATCGCAAATCGAACACAAATATGCAAATGCATCCGCCTCCTTAGCTTAGTGGCAGAGCGCCAGTCTTCTAAACTGGAGGTCGCTGGTTCGATTCCGGCAGGGGGCAACGCTTTTTGCAGAATCAACAGCATCTCATTACGGCGGAATGAGGGTGTACTCAAACTTAACTCGAGCAAATGTTGATCAGTTTTTCGAAAGTGTCGTGCAATTCTGCGACTGCGGCGGGGAGAATTTCTTCCTGGAATGAGGTAATGAGGTACTGCATCCGAAATAAATCCCCCTCCCCCCGCGAAAGGCAAGGAGACATCGGTATCGCCTTCATTCGCCTGCCTCACGCGTTAGTTGCTGAGTTGTAGGACAGTGGGAGAAGCGACGCCCTTAAACGGAAAGGCCAAAGCAGCCTACTTCTTTCTGCAACTTGAGCTCAGAAGGCCATTAGAGCGATGAATGAAACGACGATAACGATGACGATCGTCTCGACGACACTGAAACCGTGCTCGAAGAACTGGATGAACATATGGAAGCAACTCATATCAGTACCGCTTGGAGGTAAACCCATTATCTTCCTCCTTCTTTACGAGAGCTTCCGATTAGTAAATATTCCAGACTCCTCTACAGTGCATGATTCTTCCTCACAATATAATTCATTGTTAGATAATCCTTCCTTTAGTCTAAAGGATTTAGGTGCCTCATGGATTCTGAACGCGATTCTGCTGGTGGCCATCCTCAGCAATCGTCGACTCAGATCGAAAAGGGAATACTGGCTGACGATGGCACTCGCTTTCGCAGACTTCGCTGAAGGTGCGCAGGATTCACTCAATGTTGGATTCCAATCTTGTCTATTAGAAATATAAGTCAAGCCTTGTATTGCTCTCTGAGACGTAACAAAAAAGATCTTTTGTTGATGAAACTGACTTTCAGGCATTGCTTCTTTCATTGGGGCAGTTTACCGACTGCCATTTTACTACAGCGAGACCGCCTGCAACGTGTATACGGTATGAATCTATTATTTCGTTATCGTTTTGATATGGCTTCCGATTAGTATCAGGTTGATGCAAAAGTTTCTTTCTTTTTTTCTTTTTCAAATTTCTGCTGGCGTGCGTAGGCGTTCATGATTTTCTAATAACTATATGTTATGGCCGTGATAACATTGCTTTCGTACGCTTGCTTTCAATCTACGCATCGCATAAAGATGCTGGTAAATTTTCGAAACTGCATTTTTTTAACGTTTTTGTTTGGGTCCTGATTTTCTTATAATAGTGATGTACTTGATCTGCGAATTAAAACAGCGCTAGTACAAGAGTTGATTCTTTAGATGAACACAATAAATACGCATTCGAGTGTGCGTCGGAAACAACGGACATCAAAAAGTGTTCCAGCGTCTCAAAATCACAGTTTCAAAAAATTCAGCTCATGAACCGCCGGTCGAATCCTTTCCTAATTATGCATGCATGCTTACACTGTAAGGTACTTCAGAATAAATCGCAATTTATCGCTCTTCATCTTCGCGCAAGAATACAGTCCTCATTAATTGCAATTCCAAAATTTTGAAACAGTCTATTTCTATGTTTGGGCCAATGTTTCAAAAATGATATTCGTTGCAGAATACTCTTATCGTGTCATACTACATACCGAAACATAGTACTCCACAATAACGTGTCAAATTTAGCCCCAGCACTTTCCTCCTCGGAGCTTCGGGCGATTGAAAAGTCGGTATTATAGACCTGGTTCGATTACTTCCCAATTAAGCTGTCCTATTCTCACCGATCAAATCGGATCAATATAGTGCCCGTTATAGAGTGGACTAATGCCGGTATCAACAGTGAAAAGTCATTAGTTGATTGGTCAAATGGAAAGAACGGAGGAAGCTAAAATGTTCCTTTCAGAAAAAAAGAAAGAAACTTTTGCATCAACCTAATAAATATTCCAGACTCCTCTGCAGTGCATGATTCTGCCTCACAATATCATTTGGAGGTGAGTATTTACTGTCGGTATCCCTAATTTTCTCATTTTCTCGCTTAGAATTTCTCAAACTGGAAGTCGTCATTATAATCGGATTCCCAGGTGGTCGGACACCGCGACAGCTTTCATGCTCGTGGCAACGGCTCTCGATCGACTCATCGCCATAACTTATCCGACCTTTTACGTCGTGTATGTTTTCATCCCAACTGCATGTTCTACGTCCTTCTCTGGTGAATTGGAAGAAAGAGTCAATACCAATTTCCGGGGAATGATTTAGTTTCTCGTTGACAGCAAATAATTTCGACTTTCAATCTTCGAAATTTCTACCTGACACTGAAAATTGGCGGTGGATCGCCCGTATAAAAAGGGTATCCTACAGGAAAGGCAGTCGAGTCGCAATTGGGATGATCGTGTTCGTTTATGGAATCTCCGTGTTCTGCCTGCTCTACGCGTGGATTATGCCCATTCAACTGCAGATCAAAGGTCAGCCTTCTCTTCCGAACGTTCCAACTTTTATCACAAATGCACATTGATAAAATTAACTTTGTTAGTTGATTCAGTCTCTGCTCTGACACCATCATTACCACTTTAAATTGTTTAATTATGCTTCACTGCAGGAGTGAAGCTACAAGCAGTCTGCGGAACTGGTGGACTCATTGATAAAGTGTTAGTTCATTCAATCTGGTAATTGATGACCTTTTTTTCCCCAGGTACACGCAGGTCATCAAATACTTGACGGGTGCAATGAGCGCTTTCTCAGTGCTCATCCATCTTCTCGTCGCATACAAAGTCAGTATTTCCGCATTTGCTTTTCTCCTTCATTCATGCTGAAAAGACGAAAAGAGGCTGAAAAACGAGACCGATCCTCGCTGTAGCCTTCCTAATTGCATTTACCATAGACGAGTAGAAGAAGAGTAATCTAACACGCATTTCTGCATTTAACCAATGAAATAGACATACAATAGTATTCAGGTGCGTCTCTACATGCAGAGAATGGCAGCGATGACGAACTTCGGAGAGAAGCCGAAGATATCGAAGAGGGAACTCAAGTTCACCATCACTTCCCTAATCAAGGGGTACGCGATCCATCAAAACGCAAGCCGTTTTTCTTTCCCACTCTTTTCTCTCGAATAGTAGGATTTCTGACTCTGGGGATTCGACTCGCGCGCAACCGAGTGGAATGGGAAACGAGACCTGTCATTCGATATCCCGCGCAGCCGGAGAGGTCACAGGGGGTCAGCTTCACACAGATACTACAGACATGCATCCTGTTGAATATCATGTGTTTTCTGAATTAGAATTTCAACTCAAGATACAGATTGTATAAAAGCATTCATTCCAGATTGTGCACTCTCATTCTCGATTCGTCCACTCGCATCTACGGCGTCTACGCGATGGTCGAGGAGCAAATAACGGGCGTAAATCCAGAAAGTGAGTGGAACGAAGAGAAGAAAGGCGGTAAAATGGCACAATAACGAAGCATATAACTCGCCTTAGAATAGACGCGCTCTAAACAAAGAATCCATCGATCTCGTTGAGTAATCTATGGTCTTCGCTTTACTCTCAGACAGGGCAAAAGAATGATGAGATTGAGGCAGTGGCGTCGGTTCTTTCCTCTTCGCCTTCAACAAGCTCAACGGCGTCCTCAACGTCTTCGTCTATGCAGGAGGGCAGAAAGAGGTGCGAACAAAGCGAACAATCATGTTTTCGTGGATAAATCGAACAACAACTACGTATTCTCCTCTCTAAGCAACGAAAGTCAGCATGGCGCTATTTGTGCGTCAAAATTGCCAGGAAACTATGGAGAGGAGAAAAGGACGTGACGGGGAAACTTTTCTTCGTGAGTATGAAGAGAATGAATGAAAAATGGAGATTTCTCGGGAATAGGCACGCGCATTGTTGGCGCCAATAGTAGTAGTTCTCCGTCCAGACTGCTGCCGAAGGGTGCATTTGCCCCTATCATCCTGACAAATCCACTCTTCTCTCTGGTCCTCTCATCGTTCTCTGCTATGGTAGTAGTCATCAGGGGCGACCCTCCACCAACACCTGTGCTCCTCTCCGATTTCATTCCTTTTCATCAATACCCGAGTGAGAGTGTGGGAACGTCGCGGCCTAAGAGACTGAGACTGCATATTACTGGGCAGTGAGGAAGAAGAAAACAGTAGACGCCATGAGGAATGGAACCCACTCAGAGAAATTGAGTTTCGGAAAAGAGTCCGTGAAACGTTGCCTGGTGAAGGGAAACTCTTCTTGTTCTTCCCGAGCATCGAATATTACAAAGTAGCAGCGCAGTCTTTTCAACCTTCGTGTAACATGTGTGTCGTGATGTGAAGGGTGAGAGGCGACGATGACACTTGGAGACATCGCGTGATAGTGGTTCTTGAGAACGAAAGGCTTCGTCAATGCAGACCCAAGCGCACTTTGAGGAGTATTCTCAAGTTTCAATGGGGACAACATTCATACACAAAGAATCTGATACTTGGGCGCCCTTTTCAACTCTCGATCGATAATCTTCTGATTTTGCAGGTTCGCAAGGCGATTCTGTCGTTGATCGGCCTCGGGCATCTCGTCATCTGCTCCGAAGACGCGACGATGCGCATCCAGAAGACCGTCACTACAGTATCCCGTCGACGGAGTTCTCTCTCACAGTTTTGATCGCCGCCCACTGACGGAAAAATACTGCCTGTCACTATAAAATATGTATTTCTCGCTTGGTTTGGGCACAATGAAGAGAGGAAGAGAGACGCCTTCCGAGTTCATCATCCCTGTCAAATGAGAGATGTCCCAATCAAATATTCACGCAATGTCCATAACGTCTTCGTCTCTTTGAGTGAGGGGTGGGGATGGCGAGAGAGGGGGAGGAGGAGGAGAGTCGAAGAGAGGCGGGCCTCCGTCCAGTCTCGAGGGCAGAGAAGAGAGAGAGAAGGAGGGAAGCATCATACCACGGACAGCGCTCTCGCCAAGTCGACGTCCTCTTCTGAATCTAGTGCAGTCATCGTCGTCTTCGAGATGTCTAACAATGGCATGATCGAGGACCAGATCAGGCAGGTCGACAAGATTATTAAGGTTTGTTCTTGTTCTGTGTCTCTTTCTCCTGTTTATACATCTCCAATGGAGACTGCAGCTGTATGCGCGCATAATATCCCGCTTACGCATTCACATAGTAGTCAGTGAGCTTGGGCGGGTAATTTATGTTTACACAAGCGTTGAGCTATGATCCTTGCAATATTTTTATCTTGGCCCACGACAATTCGCCTCACCTGCAGGCGCAATGAGTGCCTTTGAATGGACATCCTCATACATGGTAGTCACTAAGGTAGTCCCATTTGGTGGAGAGGGTGGGGTTGAGTGGAAGCATGGTTCATTGTTGCAACTCTGGATCGGGCCACTTCACTCCGATGACGTCGTCCGGAATGATCTTTTCTCTCTCTCGATGCTCCTCTTCTTCCAAATTGAATCTTGCTCAATTCCCCGCAGACTCTCAATCACTCACGCAAAGATAGGGGGAGAAAAGGCACAAGAACACGGGTGTCTGTCCATCCTGAGTTCACCACAATAGTCTAGCCACGGAAAATACCGTAGGCTAGTCCATGCGGTTACGGTAAGTCCCTTTGCACTAGCGCTCGTGGTAGGTTACCGACTCTTTGTCAATCGTATTTCTCTGCTTTTACCATGCAGTCGACTTTTGAAGGCTCTCATTGTTACCGAGGGAAGACTGGGAGGGGAGAGAGGAGAGAGGGATTGGATTCTATGAGGCGATGAGATGTCTAATGAAACGGAAGCAGAGGGGGAAGAGGGTGAGTGATAGTCCAAAGAACTTGTCATCCTCTTCCTGCTCTCGTTCGCAAGCATCACCGTGTAATCTACTTTCGACGGGTCCGACCAATAATTGGGAGGAGAAAAGAGGGCAACCTTCCCTCTGTGAAGCACGAGGCAAGGGGAGAGATGGAGGGGAGACATCAACCCAAGGTGCCTCCCAAGGGAGATGACATGATCTGAGCAAGCCAGCGAGTTGTTAGGAGTGGCGCGTCCCGGGAATTGTCAGGAAATTATTGGGTTGTTGTCGGTTTCTCTTTCTAATTTCTCGCGCGAGAAAGGAATCGAGGAAGGGAACCGAGTCTTCTCTGTCAGTCTCTGATGCTCTCAATTCTTTCTGCCGGATCGCTCGTTACCTCTCCAATTTCCGGCTCGGCCGACCTAGTATCCTTCCTCTATCCCTCCTCTCCTTCCTTCTCGCTGATATATCGCCCGAGGGCACACGTCTCTGTATGAATATGGGAAGGACTTGCTCTGTAGAAGGGATGGAGGGGGGGGGGCAAGGGGGAAGGAGCAGAGGAGGTTGAAGGGAAGAACGTGAGAACACAGCTGTGCAGTATTCGATTTCGTGTGGATGATAAAGGGGATACTCGGGTAGTCTTCATCAGATAACAGGCTCCATCAACACTCTTGTTGTTGCTTTCTCCTCTCTCTCTCGCTTTGACGCAGCACGACGGTGAATTTAGTGCGAAGAAAAAGAGGAGAGAGAGCAAGAGGGACTCCTTGTCTTTTGGAAGGGGAAGGAGGGCCAAAGTGGGGGTTCGAATCCCGCGAGGCACTCTTATCCACACCCATGCACATGGAGGGAGAGAGATACAGGCGCCGATTCGGGTGATTGATGCGTCAAAACAAATGAGGAGCACGACTCAGAGGAGGTCGACGCCCCACTTTATTCGATTTGACGAAGAGAGACGGCAGGGGAAGTTATGAGGGAGATGCAGAGTGACAAGTCCCGCACAAGGACAGCATTATCAACCAGTATTATTAGAATCACGGAACAGCAAATGAGTAACTGACTGACAGAATGTAAATTTCCTCGATTCAGGATTGCGACAACAGCAGGAAGAGCCTCGATTCGATCTGCAGACGACTCGACGACCTTAACGACGTGAGTAGCCATATACGATGGCGATGATCTAGACGGGATTCTCCTGACACCTAAAGTTGCGACTCCCGAGGCGTCGGATCGAATTTCACTATACTTCCGGTTCCAGACTCGCGCCAGCAATCAGTGGTGATGGGCGAGTGTAAGGCAATAGCTGACACTTTCGAATGTTCCCCTGCTATTCGTGACAGAATCGGCGGCTGTAGTGGAAACTCGAGCAGCAGTCGCTTCGAATTTCTCCTCTTTTTGACGCCAATCAAACTGCCACTTCCTGTTATGACTGCGTTCCCTTGTCCGGCTCATCACAAAGAAACCGAAGTACCTACTAAGAAAAGGTTTGTCCAGCCAAGTAAGGCAGCGAAAAGTCGGAAATTGCATGCTCCATAAGTCAATGAGAGGCGTGTCACTCAAACTGTCGCCCGCAGCTCCCCTATAGCCTTCTCTCTGCCTAAAAAAGAACATCTATGGCGAGGCAGACTACTGACATACGTGACTTCCATCAATTATCCCTTTCCACAACACTCATGTTGAATGAGCGGTCTGTCTGGAGCAAATCTAGCGGTGGGTGGGATAACGTTCGGCTCTTCCGAGTCGCGTAAATCAGAGTTTTTTGTCCGGCAGACACATAACGATATTGGCTGAAAAAGGCTAGCTCGCCCCGGAAATGCGATATATCTCTGGCGATCGTGGAACCAGAGCCTTCTGAAGGCGCCTTTCTTTAGTTGATGAGGGAAGAGGAAGTGGATGGACGAGAATCTTGCTTCCAACGAGTAGTTAGCTGATTCTGATGAAATGAAAAAAGGGGAAAAGAACTTGTGTTGTCGTAACAGTTCGTGTAAATTTGTTTTTAGGAAGTAAAGCGGTACCGAGACTTCCTGGGACACGAGAAGTCTCGTCGAGATCCCGCTCTCTACAAAACGAGCAACTGTGAGAGGTAAAGATCCATGCACCAACCTATTCTTATTCTGACGGTTATTATTCTTTTGAGTTTAGGGTTTTGCATCCCATGAGCGCGCATGATTTATTATTTATCAAAATCTTTCGGGAAGCTTCTTATTTCTTCTTTTACAAAAACCGGTGCGCGTCATTTTCGCAACTAATCTATTTATCTCCAATGCTAAGGGACCAATTTTCTGTTGAGAAATAAATTATTTGAGGCCGTCAGCACACAATGAGAACATCTGCGGCACCCTCAACCATCTCACAGCCCAGCTGACCATGGTGAGAGAAGAACAAGGAACATGCATCTAAAAATACGATATGGTATTGCGTCAATGATAGTGCTTTGAGAACAGGTAGAATTCCAAAACACATCCGTCCGTTGATCGCATTCACACGCACCAACTCATATTTTAAGAGGAGAGTATACTAAAATCACGAATACGCACTCGGAAAATACGACATGATTTATGCCAGTGGAGCATGTCGCTGTTCTAGGACACAAAATTTATGGAAGGGAATAAATCCGTTTTGGGTGCGGTGCTATTATCTTCGTAAAATGTGAATAGAAATAAACAAGATATATGAGAATAGAATTAATTTATAATTTCAGGAGTGGTACGAGAAGCTGAATAACCTGACGACGTTAATGCAGTCGGCGACACCAACGAGTAACGGTCGCGGTTCCACCCACTAATGACCCCCCCCCCCCCCTCCCCACGACTCCCCATACTTCCTGTCTATCTCGGGTCTCATTTTTCGTACTCTGACAATTGTATGATTATCGAACCTCCCATTATTCATCGCCGTAACTCCTGGGATAGGAAATATAATGTGTCGTAGCAAGTTCAGAGATTGTTTAGGAGTTAGTTCCTGAAATCATTTTTAAAAAATGTGCTACCTTGCCAATCTTTGCCGAGGAATATCTCTCCTCGTCTCCTTCCAGAGTCATTATTCCGTCGCGATCTCAGCATTTTTCATTGTGTCTGTGCCAACAACGCCCTCCTTTTTGTCTCCGAGTGCCAATTATTTAGCGTCTAGAGTACTCGTGTAATTGTTCATATTCTATCTCAAATCTTATTCCTCATCGGGGACTGATACTTGATCATTGGTCTTTCGAGGCTCGAGTGCAAGTCGTCCATATATTCTATTCTACTCCCGATGAAGTCTCGTAGTAGTGTGTCTCGTTACGGGTTCACACAACAACAACAAAAGAATCCAGAAAGAATCAAAAAAAGAGAGAGGGGGCGCGAGTCCCCAGCTAGTCTTTGTCCCCTCCCCATAAATTGCATTGTTCAACCATGGATAAATAGTTTTCTCACACGTTTCCTCGTTTCAGAATGAAATATATTGTTCAAAATTGAGATAATAAAGATTTTTTGAAAACTGTTTTGAATAAAATAGGAGATATGGCAATTGAATTTCGGTGTTCTGCTGCACTTCCCACAATTCTCGTATTTCATCGCTCTCTGGCCGTCTCCTCATCTGATTTCCTTCCTATCTCACTCCGAACTCTCACAGATTACTGGTAACTGCTCTGTCTTCTGCCGCCTTTCCCTCTCTCGGAATTAGGAGGGGCGGCTGTGAAAACGGCACACATCTACAAGCCCCCTCCACTGAAGGGAGCAGTGGGGGGAGGGAGGGGAGTTAGGGTGCCTCTCTCTCTCCCTCCCCCGCTCGTCGCCCGATTCCGCCTCTATGAGGCTGCACATACATGCTCGCTCGCGCGCTGTCTTTTCACTCTCGAGACTCGTCCATATATGCCGCGCGCATCGATTCTCCCCGACCACAAGTTTATACGGCCGATTATTCTCCAAAAATGTCTCTAGCTCGAAGAATTCTTGCATGCACGTTCTTACGATTTATCATCGCACCTCTAAAACTATTGTAGCCTATCTATACAAGCACTATACGAACAGTAATAACACTAATATTCATCACCCCACCCTCACTATATCTCCGCTTCTTCCTAACTGCCTAGAGGGGCAACATTTGATGGCATCGTCTGTCTCATTATGCGTCCCTCCACCCGTCCATCTTCCAAATTGAGGCCATGCGCCCGGCTCTGCTCCTCTTTCTTCTCCACTACGCAGAAGCAGAGACGACGGTGATTCGACGGTCGGCGAAGGATCTCGAGGGTGAGGGTGAGACTCCCACAGGGGTCCATTTCACATCCGACTACTACTTACGGAATTTGACTCTCCTTGCAGGTCAGCTGTATGAGGATTTGCTCTATGACTATAATAAGATCCCCCGACCGGTCAAGAACAGCTCGGATATTCTCTCAGTCGACGTAGGCGCCTCCCTGATTAGGATTATTGATGTGGTGAGTATTCTTTTGCCTTATTTTGTTGAATCTTCCTTCCCAGGACGAGAAGAATCAAGTGCTCACGACGAATCTCTGGTTGGAGATGGTGAGTTGTTTTCCCTCTCTAACAATCAGCTATGCGCCCGCTGAATAAGCATTGTCCCTTTCAGAAATGGACCGACGCCAAGCTTGTGTGGGACCCGAAAAAGTATGGAGGCATCACCACCCTCCATATTCCCAGCGATTTGATATGGACGCCCGACTTGGTGCTTTACAACAAGTAAGTGGTGTAGATCAAATTTCTTATATTTGTCAATCCTTGTTTACCATGTAATTTTTTTTGTCCATTTTCAAATCGAGATAATGATGGCATCTCAGTGCGGCGGGTGACCCGGACATCACGATCCTCACCGATGCACTGGTGACTCACGACGGACGAGTATTCTGGCAGCCACCCGCCATCTACAAGTCATTCTGCCCCGTGGGTTGATTTGAACTATTCGAAGATAGGCTCCTACAGCCAAATTATATTACGACCGGCCGTGAATTTAAAAAAAATAAAGTAGAATTGGAAGGGAAGGTGAAGTTCGCAAGTGTTTCCTATCAACATCCGAAATCGAGGCGCATCTCATGTATCCCCAAGATGTAAATTCTCAAGGGAACGATTGAGTGACAGCTTATTCTCGTAATGAGCCGGGGAACAGGAAGATATTAGCTAAATTATGGGCAAAGGGACATGAAAAGGGAACATTGAGGGTAGGGGTTCTTCTTTTGAATGTCCAAACCTAACTCGCAAATGAAATTCAAGTGCGCCTATCATTCAATATTTTTAAAAAATGTACTTTGTCGGGTACAGGATAGCTGAATATTTTCAGATCGATGTCACTTGGTTTCCGTATGATTCCCAATATTGCGAGATGAAATTCGGCACATGGACATACACCGGTAGATACGTTGACCTGAAGCAGCTACCAAAAGGCAGGTTTTACCCTTGAAAATATATTTTTCGCGTACAACAGTCAAATGCTGACGAATTTCAGAAGAGGTGACGAACAAGACGGACGAAGAAGGGAACGACATCGAGTTCATGCAACACGGAATGGATCTCAGCTTCTTCTATCTGTCAGTTTACAATTCGGTTTACAACTACAAATTGGCGTTTTTGTTCAGATCAGCAGAGTGGGACTTACTCTCGCTTACTTCCGCCCGCCATGCCGTCCTCTACTCGAGTTGCTGCGGTCCTGAGAAATACGTCGACATCACTTACTACTTCAAACTGCGGTACGTCTTGTCTATGACGAAAAATCATAATGATAAATGGAAATTAATCTTTCCCCTCGATTTGCAGTCGAAAGACGTTGTTCTTCACTTGCAATCTGATCATTCCCTGCTTTCTCATCTCGATTCTCACCACATTCGTGTTCTACTTATCCGATCACAAGGTAAGATATCGCCCTCGATTGGGATCAGAGGTGAATGAACTCGAGAGGGGAAAACAACCGATGGAAGTGACATCGAGAAGTCACGAGGAAGGTGAAGAAAGAAAGATGAAGGTGATAGAGATGAGCCAATCTCAGATGGGATTGCATACTCCTCTGCAACTCAACAAACTTGATGCATGCAACTGATGTTGTGGAAAGAATTGTATCGAAACTCATTCCTTGTTTACCATATCAACTGAAGCGAACGAAAGCAATGCGATTCGTTCCAGATCACCTTCTCCATCTCCATCCTCGTCACCCTCACTGTGTTTTTCTTGGTGAGTCTAGCCTGATCATCCATCCACATCACTACGAGAGTGACCCTGACACAAGCAAACATTGCAACCCGAGTGCTCAAGTTAGGGCAGAAAAAAGAAGCGCTAAGCCATCAATTGCCAATGGACAATAGCATCAAGAGGCAATCGGCCACAGTTCATTCACGCTTGATTGATCAGCGTCAAGAATTAAGCACCGACCTCGAAATTGCAGGTCTTAATCGATTTGATGCCACCCACGTCTCTGGTTATTCCGATGTTCGGTCGATATCTGATCACTACGATGATCCTCGTCGCCCTTTCGACAGTCGTCTCCGTCATCACGGTCAATCTTCGATTTCGATCTGGGAGTGCATATCGGATGTCCCCGTGGATTCGAGTCGTCTTCCTCAATCTACTACCTAAGTAAGTCCGAGGCAATATGAGAACCAATCTCTTCCTTACAGAAAATGTGCATACACCTACCCTGAAAAAACGCATCGATTGCAAAATAAATGGGAATATAGTTGTTTCCTTGCTACGTGCACTTCCTTGTGTAGTAATTCTATGATTTTGGCAGTTCCAATGCAAATAACGAGTTTTTTTTGCAAAGAGCTTGACCTTTCAGAGTCGGTTAGTTGAGTCGCTTTCCACCCCGCGCGCGTTGTTTCCATCTCTCTCTTTCTCACTATCTCTACTTAGTCGATGGGTGTTCAATGCACACAGTACACCTAAAAGCACAGAAGAAAACGGTTCACGTATCGGTTTATCGCGAAAGTTATCTATTGAACAGTGATGCAAGAAAAACGAAAAACATCTTATTGGAGAGCAATGAATTAGATACTTTTAATGCTAATATGAAAGTGTCTGTAATACCTCAGCATTTGGTTTCAGGTTGCTCATGATGGATCGGCCGAATAACAAGCCCGTGGAGGAGAAGGACCAGGGAGGAAGACTCGTCAACCCTAACGAGTTGCTCGATCCTTCCCGAGTTGTCTGCGAGAACAACACTGACCACAGAGGTACGAGCATCGCCCTGCCTAAAGGAAGTGTAGTCTTCATTCCGATATCCTCGACGATCCCTATTCTAATAAAATTCAATACTTTCAGCAGGACCACCAGTGAAGAAGCGATCGGGGACGCATCAGAAAAAGTCGATTCTGAACAACACTCTGGACCTCAATGAGGAAACAATTGTGGGTGATTCAGCAACAGTCATTATCCGGATCCGCTAACTGTTCCCCTTTCAGTTTCGATTTAGAGCAAGTGACCCCGATCCATGGGGTCTTGTCTTGAGGAAGAGAGAGAGGCGAAAGTTGAATTGTGTTCCATCTATCATTGGGAAGAGAAAGGGGCTTGTGAGAGAGAGAAAGAGGAAACGCGAAGGGAATAAGGAAGAGAGGAGAGGGCGAATTCTTCTTCAAGGAGTGCTTCTCGTGACAACTTGAGCATTTCGGAAGTTGAAAGAGAAGGGGACTATGGGGGATCGACGAAGAGAGTACAAGGGACTAAACAAGAGAGCTTGTATACGAGAAAATTAAAATGTGCAGTATTCGTGTTTTTAGTAATTATATGTGTAGGATTTTCAATGCATGGAGGAACTCCAGTGACTTGACTAGCAAATTAGTGTCATGTATCGAGAAGAGAAAAACAATTCATGTAAGTTATGATCTTTGATCTCTTGATGCCTCCTCTCTTCAGCGACTTCATGAGTCCCCTCGGGATGGAGTCGGCCATCCACCCAAGAAGAGATTCGACTTCATCCCGACCATTCCCTTCAAGAAAAAGAAAAACAAGATCAACGACATCGTCTTCATTAACCTACTACATCAGGTTCCTGATTTTTTCCAATCACACTTACAGCATCATCTCAGGTGCGTTTCATCGCCGAGCACTTCAGGCACAATGCCAAAGAGTCTGAGGTAATAACTGAACTTTTTATGCTTCACCTTTTGCCACTTGATCTTTACCCACGATCTGCCCACATAACTGCTCTCTCTAAGTTGTTTTGCGAATAGCACGCTCAAGACGAAAGATAGCGCGTTTTTTTCTTGATGGTCAATCGCTTGTCGAGTTCTGTTCATTGCTTATCACATAGTGACGAGAAGACAACAACCGCACCCACGACCGATCAGCCGAATTTCGCGCGGGGTTTGACAAAAACGGAGAACCGGTTCTCGGAAAACAGAGGGGGAACAGGTGACTATCGAACGGAAATGGCGATTTGTCTCCCATTGCTCTCAAGGCTGAACCACTCATAGCGAGAGGACAAACCTCAAAGTAATGTATTGACTCTGAATAGGCGAGTTGAGTGGTGAGAGGGAGTAACGTCAAAGGCAACACCATTACTAACGGTTGCAAGCAGTATTGTAATCGAGAAAGAACGGGAGATTTTATTATACAACTTGATCGGCAATTAGTCATCAGGTTTCATATGTGAAAGGATTCGGAGCTAGAGCTACAGTAATCTAGATTAGAGAGCGGAGAGGAAGAGGGAAGACCGCTCTGTTCGACGAGGAATGAAATTTTCTCTTCCGGAAGAATGAGAGGGTGGGGAAAGTCTTCCGGAAGACCAGTCTCGTAAAACTTTCTAGGGTGAAAATCAAGTCAAAATTTCATGCAAATGCATCTAACCGTATCCTAATACCATATTTAAACTAGTTCTCCACAAAATGACTTAAAATGCGCTCTAAAAACGCTCTAAAATCGCATTTTTCCTGGCCCTACTCTTCCGGAAGACTTTGCACTTTCCCCTCCCTCTTCCTCATTCTTCGCTCTCTCCCTCGAAAGAGCGGCAGAGTCTTCCTCTTCCTCTTCCTCTCCGCACTCTAATCTAGATCATACAGTAATCCCTCATTCAGATCTCGGATGACTGGACGTTCGTGGCGATGGTACTCGATCGACTCTTCCTCATCATTTTCTCCGTACTCAATATTGGGACATTCATCATCATTCTGGAGGCTCCTTCTCTCTACGATTACTCCATGCCCCTCAACATCACGATTCCGACGAAGCCACTCGGCATGGCCAATCTATTTAGCACACATGCTCGATGACACGATAACGATGACAACAATCCAGCTTGAAGTAACGACGTCCCATCACTTTGTACATTGTACCCCCTTCCTCCTCCTTGCCATTCCTCTCCCTCTCATGAACGCCGATGAAAACGGGTAATGGAGCCCCGAGGTGGCCCCTCTCTCCCTCCTCCTCCTGTCTACCACCCGTACCTCCCGATCTCCATGCAGATTGCAGTAGCCGGTGCAGAAACCAGTTGATAAATATCGTTTCCTACCCATTGTCTGTTCTCGTCTCGAAGCACTGATCCTATCAGTTACCTTGCTCTTTCACGTTGACGACAGGTCGTTATGCTCTTCACTAGATTCAGCACTATTCTATAAATCTATGCGCCATTGACCGAGTCATTTTCACCTCTTTCTCGATCTCTTTCTCGTCCCTCGTGAATGGGGTTAAAGGGCGGATTGGGCAGCTGAGCGCAGCCCAAGGCCGTAACTGATCGTGTGTGTATAAGTGAGCGAGAGGAGGAGGAGTGGCACTGGCCAGTAGGAGGGAGAAGGTCGACTGAGGACGCGTGTGTCTCCCCTCCACTCGCTGCTCTTTTGTCAGGCGACTAGTAAGGCGCGAGGAGTTAACTTGATTATGATTACGCTGGCCGGAAAGTGACCAGTTGCTGCAGCGTTGAGTAATGATCGGACTTTTTTCGACACTCAACTTCGCATAAAATGAGATGGATCGTATTGGAAACTAGGAGAACGAGTTGAATGCTATCGGTGTTCATCGATATCGCTTACTTTCTCCTTCGCAATCCACCGAGAATGGGCGGTGAAGGGGAAAAGGAGAGGAGTGACACGTCTCTTACTCATTTTCTTCCTTCAAAAGCGACGGCGAGGCGGTCACTCACTACGAGATTTTCCCCTATCTCCTCTCTCCCCATTTCATCACTCCCTCCTTACTCACTTCTCTGGGCTCTCTAGTCGAAAGTGCAAGTGCGCCGTTTCTTTCCCTCTCGCTTTCTCTTGCAACTTGTCTTCTCCTCCACCCCACTGCTATGCTACGTAGCACAACTCGCGTGTTTATTGCGACTCGTCGTGTTTTCCATTGTTTCTCTCTTGTAAATGATTCATGCAGCAGTAAAGATGGCCTCTCGTCGCTCCAGTGCAGACAACAAGAGAAGGAACTCGCCCAAGAAGAAGCAGGACAAGGTTCGGTTCCATTTCAAAATTCAAAATACTTTTTTTTCAAAAACAGTAATTTCAGAAGCAGGCTGCAGTGGTGCCCGAGCCCAAACCAGAGCCTGTGCCCGCTCCTTCTTCATCATCTTCTGATGTACCATTCCCTCTCGGTGAGTTTTTGGATACTCGTTAACTTTCGAAATGGTATGTTACCCTCAGTGAAACTCTTCGATGTATCTCAGTTTAGCATACGCTTCGTCGGTTTCGTAACCGGCGATTCATGTATGCTGATGTTTACCAGATAATTCGGCCAACTCAACAGTGTTCGTGGAACTGGCATCACTACCCGTTCCGATTGAGGCACTTGCATACTTTTTTCTAAGCGCGCCGCCAGTCTTTTCAGCGAGGAAGTGGTCGTGCGCTTTTTTGCTCCTAATCGTAAAACTTAATCGCGCAGTGTTCCTGCGTTCTAGTTATCGGCGACTTGGAAATCCAGTTTCTGCAACGCAATCAGATTCTTGAATAATGTGGATCGAATCTAATATTTATATGGCTTGAAAATTATTATGCATACGATAGATCTCGAAGAATCGTAATAGGAATCTGAACAAATCTGCTCAATACGATAAATCTAAATTCCTTGCAGGTCGTCGTCCAGTCTTCGTTCGTCGTGTCATGGATCCTCTTCCCGAGATCGACGGTCGCATTCAGAACCAGATCAAGGTGAACCCTCCCTCCTCCCTCCCCATCCCGGGAATAGCCACCCGACCTAGCTGGCCCAAACCTGACCCATATAGGCTAAATCACCCTCTCGGGATCTCGCCCAATGTCGCATAGCTCGATTTTCCGCCCCGCTAATGTGTCCATTCCATCGTCTGATCCTCCATGTTTCACGTTGTCTTTAGAGCTTTCTGATTACTAGGAGTTCATAATAAAGGGAGGGACAGAGACCAGTACTTCGTCTTTCCCTCCTCTAGATTATCGATGCGATGAAAAGGGGCAAAAAATAGAGGCGCAATGAGTTCGCAGTCAAAGCAAAAGAAGCACACAAACAGTGACGCGGTTCCCTGCTGGCCGCTATTTCATAATTTGTGGGTCTAAAATACATTCACTTTGAGATATCAATTTTTATGAGTATGAGATAAAATATAGATTCCCAGTTGACATATGGAAATTGTAAAGTTAGTAAAACCTGTCCAATCATTAAGACTGATCACTAAAGCCACCGGACCTGAACATTTTGCTATCTATATCGTGGTTTTCACTTTCGCTGAGAGAAATATTTTCTCAAAATTTTGAATTTTTGGTTATTCACAATTTAATTGATGCACAAAGTAAATAGGAAAATACCAATAAAAATGTTACAAACATCTAACTATAATTGATAATAACCGTGACTCCTTGCCAGGCAGCCGAGATTGCCTACATGGCGACTCAGTTCGTGATGGCAGTCTGCTTCATCTTCGTGCCCTACACCTGCTACAAGAACATGTTCTACTTGCCGCAGCAGGAGCAGATGGGCATGGGAGGAGAACCCTGGGAGCAGTACTTCGAACTAGTCTGAAACCGCTAAGTCGTGACTAATTAGTATTCAATTAGTTACAATTAACGAGGGATATGATGCATTATTAATTAGTGATGTTATGTAAAATTTTCATTAGTAATTCAACATTACTGCTTCATTCTCTGTCTCGCACAACTCTTCCAATGAAAGAGTAGTCCTAGCATGTCCCTTTTCCTAATTTAGTCGCCAACGGGAGCAATCATTCGTTTTTGTATATACCGCATCTACTCAGACACGGCTATTGTGAATCCACGTTTACTCGCAACGAGTCACCACCACATTCGATAAATTTATCATCATCACAAGATATTGTAGTTACAAGGGAGGAAACATCGGATGATGGAGTAAGAAGGGGATGGATCTATGGAGGGATTCGTTGGGACCACGAAAGATGAGGGCTAGGCGAGGAAGGGAGATCCCGATTCAGTGGTTGCGGTCGTGCTTAAATAAACTGGTCGATCGACCGCTTACTGTTCGGGGCGAACTTCCGCCAAAGAATGTCGAATCTGCGAATATTTCATTTTTAATGGCCATTGCTTGGGGGCCGAACCTGAGCAGGGGCTGCTTCAGCATGTGTCCGTTCACTGCTGGTCCAATCAGGTTCTTTTTCGTCGCCCTTGGTCTGATGTCGTATCGCTCTGAAGTGAGCGGACCTGCGTTGGAAGCGGGTTAGCTCAAGCTGAAGCGGAGTGAGATAGAGACTGATAGAAGACGCGTTGCGGCGAAGCTCGAAGGATTATGGAATGTTTCCGTGTTAGTGAGACTCACTCTCGATGTGTTCTATCACTTCAGGTTCATCGACGTAGACGTACGCCGGATAAGCAGCTGCCAGACTGAGGATACTGAAGACGACAACGACGACAAGAACTCGCTTCATCGCACTGCGAGTATTGATACCCTCAACATCATTACGTTTCTGCCAGTGGATTCAGTATGTAACATTTATCCGATATACACGAATAATAATTTGCGAGTGGGGAACCATAACCGATATTCGCTGATATGAGAAGGGAATTATGAGAGGGGGTCACAGTCACGGGGCCAGGAGAGAAAGACTGCGCACAGACACGAATGTCTATTTGGAAAGAAAGCAATCTATCGGAATACAGGCAAGAAGATGAATAGGATGACTTCACTGGAGGGGGCGTGGATGAGGGAATGATGATTATTGTCGAACGAGCACACGACACATGAGATAGACTACCAGGAACGGAGGAGGATTGCCTCAGGGGAGGGGAACATTGCGGGTAGATGAGGAATTTAGCACTATGTATGGCGATAGTAGTGGATCTGCACGAGGAGAGATGACAATATAAGGGGTGAGATGAAATGTCAAAGGGAGGCGGAAGGGGAGCTTAGCAATGGAGTCCATCACACGAGTTGCCTGCTCGGAGTAATTAACCGGAGAGCTGAAGACATTGGGGGGCGTCGACTCCTTATCCCAAGGCAGCCTTCGCCGGAATGAAAAGGTCGAGGGCGCTTGTGAGATATGAGACACCGAAGGGGATGCTGCCATCCTCCTCCACGGAAGGAAGCAGGAAGGAGACGTGTCGGGATAGTGATCGATAGATGGAGAAGAATGACTGCTGGAGGGTCTTCACGGCGAGATTCGAATGGCAGGAGGAGAGGACGTCGTTGACGATGATGTCGCCGGTGGAGGTGAGAGGAGCATAAATGCCCGCCTCGTACGTCTGAAAAGAACGACAATATGTTATTGTGCACTCTCGTTCCCGAGCCACATGGGCGACTGCGTGAACAGCTAGTAAATATAGAGCAAATATGACACAGGCGCCCCTTCCTATGATTCAGTGTTGTTCTCAGAAGTCATGATGCATGAGCGTAAAGAGAAACGAAGCATACAGCGAGAATTGGTGACCAGGCTAGCAGCTAACAGAAATATTGTTGCGTTTGGGGGGGGTATGATGTGGCTAAGCTGGTGCTGTTTGCGATGAGTAGGTCTCACCTTAGTCACGTTAACCACTCTGTCTAGTCGGAGTGATCGCATCGAGCGAGCAGCCATGATGCAGTGAGAGGGTGTGACTTCCTTCGCCCTGAAGATACGAATCATTCCCCGAACACAGATGAACCTTCTAAAAGTGAGAGATATTCACCGTAGTAGCTGAAGTACGCTCTTGGGGTCGCAGTCGGATACGTAGATAAGATGTTCGTTCGTTAGCTTCACGGAGTCTCCCGAGGCCTGAAAGGATTTGGTTGGTCATCGGCTCAATTCTTCACCACATTACATCTCACAGCGGTTTAGAGGGAAAAGATCACTTACAGTGGTGATGACGTTGAACTCTGCCAGTAACTCTTCGTCGCGGTGCAAGAACATGATGATGGGCGAGAAGGAGACCTAGAATGGAATTAGATGAACTGCATAGCCCCGATTCACCGAGTAAAAGACTGAAAACCATCCCATATATTCTCGGAAATCGTAAATTGTGAATAAGTAATGACCATGTTCTCCTCGATGCTGAGCACTTGATCTCCCGTCTTCAACTCGTCCATTCTCTTCGGTCCCTCATTCGTCTGCACGATGAGATCTCCCGAGAAGCACTGCATCGTGTCGAAGATCCCATTGAGACCCTGGAATGAATATACACTGTATATGACACATGACATCAGAGTAATTATGCTCGTTGTAATGAAATTCACGGTCTTCCTAGAAAGAGAATGATGGTGTTGGTACAGAGTAACGTTGTTATTAGTGGGCAGGCGACGTGGTTCTCTAAAGATCTAATCTTTAAGTCGTGTACTTGGCTACTTCCAGGGAACCCTTTCCAGTCCATTGCTCTCGCTGACTAAGTGGAGACTAATCAACGACTGTGGCAGAGTGTGTAGCGACCTTTCACTTGTGCCGGTTCATTTCCTTTTTTGGCAATAATAGTTGTTTTGGATACTCTCTAAATGTTTCTTATTTACTCACTGCTCCTCCTTGGCCTCCTTGATATCCCTGGTTGGCATTGTAGCTGTACTGATTGTGCGCGCAGCACTGCTGAGGAGGCTGATGAGGATGCGAGTCGAAGGTCTGAGTGAGTGGACGAGGGTACTGCGCGTACGAATCCGGAATCTGAACAATCGTTTATCGTTTATTTAGCGTTATCAATTTAATTATATGTTAATTTTTTCGGTAATTTCTACTGTCATAATTAACTATGTATATTCTCCAAACAGGGCAAGCATCTACTCACCTTTGCAACCTCCATGGGTGCGGGTGCTCCATAGTAGGGTGCCTGGGCGACGCTTTCGGCGGGTGCGGCGACTACTTGGTAGGAGGAAGAGGAGGGAGGAGGCAGGGGACCAGCGGGAGGAGCGGCAGTGGCACCAGCACCATAGGATGCAGGGAGGGCCGAGAGAGTCTGCATTTGCATCTGCATCTGTAATGAATCAGTCAAGGTTAGGACTATTTCTCAAGCTGAAGTGAGAAAACGTTGAACTGGTAGTGGCAGTGGCATCAGATATGTGTCAACGATGCCTTCAGAAGTCTTACTCCGTCGACGACACTTGGCATAGGTGGCAACGGCATGGCCTGCGTCTTAATTCCGGGATCGTTGTTGACGGTGACCTCGGGAAGGGCATCCGAATCCTGCAACATGTTGTCATTGGAGATACAGAAGCTCAAGTTAATGAATTTTACGTAGGCCCCAGAAGGCTTGTTGGAAGCAAGCTGCTGGCCATCGTAGCTCACGGGCCACAGTCGATCATCGAGAGCGAGAGCAGCAGCGTTGGGTGCAGCCTGGGCCTGGCGACCTCTGGAAGCGAAAATATCTGGTTATGCGTATCGTAAGGCGCGAAACTATACTGTGACGAATATAAAGTTTTCCCTTTTTCTACTGTCACTTTCGTTGGCTCATAATTGCCAGGAATTCTTGTGTGCATGGCCAGTAGTTGCTTAGAGCCATTAGATGAAAATACCCATGACTCTTCCTCACCCCTTTCTCCTCTGCAGAGGCCTCAACGGCAGTACGTAGTCCATATCGTAGTCGTAGTACTCGTCGAGGATCGGACGACGTCTAAGCATGGGTTTTCACATTTTCTATTTGAGGAAATGTTCCCACCTCATCATGCGTCTTCGCTGCATTCTTCTGAGGACTCGAGGAGGGAGGTCGTAGTCGTCCAAGAACTTCCTCCCTCGAGGACTGAAATTGATATCATTGAGTGAAAACTCATTTCAAAATTTCGGTTTAGAGTGGTGGAGGTCCCTCAGCAGAGCTAGAGTGTTTTTTCTTCGTTTCTAAGCTGGGACTATTTTCTGAGCACTCTGAATCGTTAAGTTCCCGGATGAGCGAATAATCGCTGATGCGATCAGTGATCTTCTTCTCTCTCAGTCAGGAAGAGCTTAGCCCCTAATGTGTTTATTTGTTTAGCTTGCAACCCACGCACTTACTCTGATCGATCGCATGCTTCATTAAACCGATCCCTTTAAGACTTCCACCCAACCGATATCTCGAACACGAATAGTTTCGCATGTTGTTTATCAAAAAAAGCCGCTCCTGTTTTGAATGCACTTGACAATGTGGAAACATTCCCGGCTCAAGTACCCGTTTTCGCAAGCTATCGATGAAAAACATGTGTGAATTGATTCAATTGACGAACTGTCAGACACGTTTCCTCGTTCCTAAATGCCTAAATGCTAGTAGAGGACACTTGACAATTGCAAGTAGATTCGCCTCTCGATCTCTCAGCCCCGTTACGATTCCATATGGCCACGAATGAGTCACAAAACAAGTTATAAAGGCGCGATGAATGGCATGGACTTGAGGGGTGCAGAAGAAAATAGTCTAACACTTGTTCTACAAGCGATTGCGCCATAAGGACTAGCGGTTGAGGACTGGCAAGGGATAAATGTGAAATTTAGACGTACGCGTATTCAAAGTCGTCGTAGGCAACTCCTCTTCTCTCAGATCGTCTGTAGTTATGGGAGGAGGATCGTGGTGAACGGGATGAATCCTCGTGCTCTTTCGATGATGATGAGGAGGAGCATGGCATGCGGTACACCGAGATCACGTATTGCACACTGAACTCGAGTCTTATCTCGATATTGTAAAAGTGGAACTAACTGATTCTCCGAGGTGACAGTCTTCCTGACTTCTTTGATCAGATCGTAGGCACGCTCGCGACCATGATTCTACGAATAGCAGATGATATTACACTAGCAAATATCGGGTTTGATTGATCGTACACCGTGATTCAGGAACTATTTCATTCACAATACAAATTGAAATTTAAGAGACCCTCCACGAGAGAACATAACAGGTTTACGGACGGATAAAAAGATTATTCACGCATTTTTTTTCTGAAGCGGGGGGTCCCTAGAGCTAAAAATTTTTCAACACAACAATTCAGAATATGTAATTATGAAGACTACTCACCTTGACAGGTCCTCCCTGGAATCTATCTCCTGCTTCCAGAAGGACTGTCTTCAGTTCCTTCGCACCGACAAGTCCATCATAAGAGCAGCACTCCGTCTTTAGGCTGCAATGCAGTAGTTTACAATCTCCCTAGACGAAGGGATACTAACGTTCGGTGCGTTCCGTTGTTGATTTCCTTGAGCCCGGAAGTCCATTCATTCGTTCCAGCGCACACTGTCTCTAGCAGCTTGTGATTGCATACCTACACAATTTCAAATTTATGATTTTCCCATCTCCTTCTCAATTTATGTGCTAAATCATACAATCTGGCACTCGACTAGACCACCCTGTCCTTTTAGCTATTCTTTTTGCGTGTTCATATTGCCCGTTAATTGGTGTGATGTTCTCTGAGACTTGTTCCTAGTCCTTTTTGCCAGTCTAAATCGGCGGAGAAAGGGGCCGCGAAGAGAGAGAAGGAGACAGTAAAACTTTCACTGGGGAAAGGGCGATAAGAAAGGAGGACGATTAGTCGTCTCGAGGACTCGAGGACTCTAATCTCAAGGAGGGGTTCGATAGCTCGCGAGCGGTCAGAGTACATAGAGAGGGATCAGACCATTTACGATCACTCTAGTAGAGGAAAAGCGGATTGATGCCTAGAGACACCGTAAAAAGCAACTGGAAACTCTGTGAGAATGGAGAAAAATCTTAGAGGACTCACGGGATCGTCGTGCTTTTGCTCCTTCGAACTCCTCTTCGACCTTCGCAGATGCGGTTCGAGACAAACGGGAACGTCGCAGAACAATTCTCAAAACATATCATTGCGCAAGCTCCCCCGCATTCAATTTTGTACCAGGTTTTCCTTCGCGGTCTATCTCAATCAGATATGGGACTGAGTCAGTGCCGCATGATTCGCCATCACGATCTTCCCGATCCAACTTTTCCTGAAAACACACATTTCGAAATTCAAAAATGCGATCAACAAAAATTATATGGAAACATTTTGAAAAAATTCGATTCTGAAACTTACGGCTTGTGAAATGGTGAGAATGAGACACGAACAGACGAGTAAACACCGAATCATCGAATTAGTGCGTATGATACTTCTGACGAAATATTCTGAACGACGAAATATAAAAGCGATAACGATAAACATTTATACATCAGAATCGGAATCACAACATTCGAAAACAACTGCAGCCCGTATCCGGTTCGGACACGAGAGAAATAGTGACAGAGTAGACAAGGATGGGGAGATTAGTGAGAAGAGAGAGAGAGCAATTCTTCAAGTCTCCAATTAAAAAGGACAGTCCACAGTGAGGCGAAGAGAGGGGAGGATTGCGGCGGGGGAGGATGGACTGGGAGGATATCCCGGGTGGAAAGAGCTAAACTCACTCCACCCTTCCACCCCCGCTGCTGATCAGGCACATCAGTGGATAATCACAACCGTACTCTGTGAGGGGGCGGGCCGGTGGCTTAGAGAAGACTGACTGGCTGGTCGCCTCTTATATATGATTGGGCGGGATGTGAGGGGGATCGGCCCACATATACTTTTTGCCGGTCCTTGCAAAGAAGCCGATCTCCAGCGGTCAATTACACGTTATTGCAGATTAGTCTCATAATGGAAGTGATGGTGGTGGCGGGGGCTATGAGCCTATGCCATTTCCTGTCTCCCACCCTATACCTAAGGAATGAACGATTGGAATGGACGATCGTTAGGGATGATTGGATTGTTGCAGCAGAGCCGGGACAGAGAAAGAGACGACTCGTTCCTAATTCGTGGATGACGCACTGGAGAAGAAACCCCTCGCCGAACTTCGAGACTCGCTCTGGAACGAAACACGAAACACTTTCTGAGTCAACTCTCGAGTGAAGTGTTCCTGTTCGACCCCTTAATACGTGCGATATGCACCTCATAGTGATAGGCCCGAGAGTGTGGATGACGGTATGTCCGATATGATGATAATTAAATGGCATTTTTTTTCCGGAGTTTACAGAAGTGTCTGAAAATCGGGAGATAAAAAGACCGCCCATGTACCGATTAACAACAATCATCACTCCTAATGGCATCCATTACATCATTCTCATGTAATGAATCTATGATTGTATGTTCCTGATCTTTTAAGATTATGGCCTCGATTGTTCGTTTGTGCACGTGTCTCTCCATTCTCTTTTCTCGAGTGGTTTAGCATGGATGAGTCCACATCAAAAGAGCATAGTCATAAGTCATAATTTTCTAGTGGACTGTGCACCCACTTGTTCTGCTTTGGCAGCTTTGCTTTTCCCTCATTCAAGAGCTCGGAACCGGCAGAGTTCCCATTCATAGCAACTCTTCCTCCCGCTCACTGTGGATGGAAAAAGAATGGCTAGTTTAGTAGTCCTCGTAAGGCACCAATCTGTTTTCACCCTCCGTTGCAAGGGGAACCTTGCAAGCGGTTTCTTTCCTTCCTTGTTGCAAGAGACGACAGGCTCTCTAACTAGCTGCTAGGTTAGCTAAGTCCTGTATTGGGGACAACATTTTTAAAGGTGCACTCAAGATGGATTGATGATGAGTTCGTTCACTCTCACTTTCCTGTTTCCCTCCCTCGCCCACTTTCGATGAACTTTCGAACGCCAAGCGACCGGAGATAGAGAGACTGCCCAGATGATAAAAAGAGGACTGAGAAGATGTGCGAGGATGCGAGACCGGCCCATCTCTTACTCAATCTCACTCTCACAGTAATGATGCCCTCTCTATCACGGAACTGGCAGGGGAGAGAAAGTGAGAGATTTATCGAGCGGCTGCATGATTAGATCGAAATATACAACAATAATACTCACAGATGGCACAAATGCGGTATCGAAAACCTTAAATGAAAATGTACATAATCCGCGTACCAGATGGTGGCTAAAGCTAGAAGTGAGAACGACACACTAAAATACTTCGACTTCAATAAACATTTGCAAGAGAGGTGAGACTTGTACTGCTTGAACGATCACAATCCACATGGGAGAAATTCTAATTACGGAAAAGATATGTACACGTAGTGAACAGCAGGAATAACACTTACACAAAAGACACGCGGAAACAACTAAACATTCTCCAATTAGTAAAAGGAGGCAGTGATGAAATGGATTCGTCGCAGTTCTACACTGTCGATGACTCTGCTTCCTCTCTATCACCAGAGTGGCCCGCAACGAGGGAAAGTCTCTCCAGCTGACAGGCAATCTTCTCGTCGAATCTGGAAACAACATGAAATAGATATTATTGTACCCATCCCCATCGTACTCATCTCTAGCATTTTAGAGTACTGAATTCCAAATAATTACAATGTCAAACAGCAAAAGGGAAAATTGGCGGTAAGCCGAATTGATACTAAATCAAACTGACTGTAGTAGTGTTCCTCTCTCTCGATCATCCACCTTCTTTTGCTCCTCGCTTCGTCCGAATTTCGTGCGCGGTTTAAAGCGAGCAACTGATTCATACCCTGAAATACAACCTCATGCTTAACAGTTCAATTCTATTTGAAAATGACTGTTCTCGCTTCTATCACGGGGATCCAAAAGAAAACGAGAGACGGAAAAGTAACGCTAAATAAATTCTGTACCGTCAAGTGTCGTCGCTCCGGCAGCGTGCAATTCTTTGAGTTTATCGGTGCGACTTCGGATCTTGAGCAGACCTGCAAAGAGATGAGATTGGAACAAACAGAACATACGGACAGAGAATTTAGAGGTTGAATGATGTACTTGGATGGACTGATTCTGTATTAGGGAGTCAGTTTATCAAAATGTATTGTTTGATAATAAGAATCTTAATACTCACGCTGCTTAGCCAGTTTCATCTCCAGGACTTCATCACGTGTGAGCACGGAGGATAACTTGTTATCGAACTTCTCCTCTTCTGGTTTCGATCGGATGATGTCCTTTAGCTTACGCCTCTCAGAGTTCATCTTCTGAAAAAAAATTTATTTATTTTATTCCGCAGCTCCCTGCTGTACGAAATTGATATTTTAAATGAGATTTATTTAGCGCATAATTTCCTGATAATGCTATTGAGAAATAATTTCAAGAGGAAAGGTATAACAAATGTCAATGTCTCTAAACACGGACCCTGCACAGCTGAAGGAAGTCTGGAACGGATTCGTACTCTGCTGCTTGATTTCTGAGTGCACGACGTTCCTGGAGCACACGGAGGTATCGATCCACCTGAAAGCAGATTGTGATTCTTGTGAAAGGGTTCGTGCTTGATACATGGAATTCATTACCACCACACTAACCATTATGCAGTGCGAAAGTGAAGGACCCAATTTTAAATGAATTTCGCAAACCTTTGCTAGTTTGATTTCGTTCTCCAGATCGATGGGCATTCCTCCTTCACAGTTCGTGATATTAAGGCGAGAGACGATCTGTTCGGCGTCATTGAAGTACTCCTGAAAGTGGTAAACTAGGGTCGAAATTTCCTAAAAATTTCCTATGTTGTTGCATGGGAAACTTACAAAATCGAAATCGTCTCGATCCTGGTTGTAGCCCATGTTGTAGATATCGTTCACCCAGCTCTGGAATGGAACTATTGTGAAACCATCAATAATATTCAATCGGCTTGTTTAATCTGTCAGAAATGTGCGAGAAAAGTTGCGTAAAAAGTTGCGTAAAAAGTTCGCGAACTTCTGATTCTCTCCTGTTCGTGTACTCTCTCTCTTTCTCTAACCAGGTCGTTGAAAAGTTCACGAACTTTTCGACGAACTATGTTCGAAAATCATACTTTTCTTTTGTTTTACTTATTTTTATAAACTATTTTTGCTTTTAACTTATGACTTCTTATAATGACAACCTTACCTTAGCTGGAATAGCTTCAGAATACAGCGTAGTGAAAGTAAACACGGTTGGAGTAATTTTTTCGAAAATGGGTCACCACTTTCCCCACCCTGTAATGTCAAGCTATTCCATCAGAGGGAAGGTTGTTCTTATAAGCAGTCATAAGTTGAAAGCAAAAATAATTGATAAAAATAAGTAAAACAAAAGAAAAGTACGAATTTCGAACATAGTTCGTCGAAAAGTTCGTGAACTTTTCAAGGAGCTGCGTGAAAAGTTAGAGAAAGGCGAGAGAGCACGCGTTCTTGAGAGAGGGAAAAGGAAGCAGTGATTGTTTATTTTCTTTTCCCTCTCTCAAGAATGCGTGCTCTCTCGCCTTTCTCTAACTTTTCACGCAGCTCCTTGAAAAGTTCGTTAAAAACCGGCATTAATTCGTTCGAAATTCGTACTTTTCTTTTGTTTTACTTATTTTTATCAATTATTTTTGCTCTTAACTTATGACTGCGTATAAGAACAACCTTCCCTCTGATGGAATAGCTTGACATTACAGGGTGGGGAAAGTGGTGACCCATTTTCGAAAAAAATACTCCAACCGTGTTTACTTTCACTACGCTGTATTCTGAAGCTATTCCAGCTAAGGGAAGGTTGTCATTATAAGAAATCATAAGTTAAAAGCAAAAATAGTTTATAAAAGTAAGTAAAACAAAAGAAAAGTATGATTTTCGAACACAGTTCGTCGAAAAGTTCGTGAACTTTTCATCGACCTGGTTAGAGAAAGAGAGAGAGAGAGCATGCGAAATGGAGAGAATCAGAAGTTCGCGAACTTTTTACGCAACTTTTTCTCGCACATTTCTGACAGATTAAACAGGCCGAATATAAAGTATGATTGACTAGAAATGCATGAATACCTTAAAGTTGACTCTGTTTCTGAATCCATGGTCCTCGTAGTCGAAGGGAATGCGACGGAAGACATTGGAGAAGAAGGTGATCTCGTGCTGTTGGAAGAACTGAATGTTGCTGACCACCGCCTACAATTACACTAATTAGCCTGCGAATGACTCAGTAGAATAATGAGAAACAAAATGTAAGATTGTCATTGATACCTTCTTCTCCTCTACTTGCTTCTCCTCTCTGGCCATTCTGTTCTGTATCTTCTTGTTCCACTTCGCTTTCCTCTCCTTCTTCGACATGCTAATGCGTTTAGTCTTTCGCCGCTTCTTCTGCAAAGTTCGCGATAGCTCAACGGAGCAGATCCTAGAGTAAACTATATTACTTCTACAGAATTCTCCTTACACTGGGACTCTTGGGGTCTCCTCCATTGGTCTCCTCCTCTTCTCCACTACTCTGCTCGTCTCTCTCGCTCTCCTCTGGTTCCGCAGCTCTCTTCGTCCCCTTCTTCTTGCTTTCTTTCTTGCTCTTCTTTGGACTTCCCGACGACTTTCTCCTGATTTTCTTCGCATTTGAATCCCTTCTCGAGCTGCGAGGAACCTCGTCGACTGGAGGAGAATCGGCCACTGCAGACGCATTCTTCTGCAATTACAATAATTATCCTAATATGATTTTACAATCACAATATATGCCTAGATAGCTCATATTCAAATGTAATCAATCAATTTGCTCACCCAAGAAGCGGGTCGATCGCTAATCTTCACGTAGTTTCTGCCACCTTTTACGTTCTTCTTCATGGGAGTCGGAGGGACCGAACGATCAATCTCGCTTTCCGAGCCTTTAACTTTCTTCTTCCGTGGGTCCGGATGATCAGTCTCACTGTCAGAAACAGCGACTGCCACTCCGCCTCGACTCGCCTTCTCTCCCAACTACAATTTAATCATAATTAGTATCAAAGATCTATTTTCCAACTATGTGTTTACTTTTCACAATGTAATCTCACCTTCGTCGCTCGTTCCTTCAAATTCTTCGCTTGAGATTCTTCCCACTTGCGAATTTCGAGGTCCTTGAAGAGTAGTTTGAACTCCCTCGATATCTTCTTCTTCTTGGCAGGAGAGGGTTTATCTTCCACTTCCTCTTCTTCCTTCTCTTCATTCTTCTTCTCGTCCTGCGGAGTTCGAGGTCGTGTCTCGACACGGAGATTCGTACGACCACGCGCGTGAACCTGAAAAAGTCAAAAATTTCATCCAGAAAACGCCAAAAACCGGGAGATAGTTGTAAACCTTCTTGATGACAAGGACGGGCGGTCGAGGGATCTCCTCAGGCGCCGATTCATCGTCTCCCTTCTTGTCGTCACCCGACAGCATCGGAGGCGTCTTGTCCTGAATCATAGTCAAATTACTCCCCTCTGTGATATTTTCTGTGAGATCATGAATTTTTTGAATTTTTTTTTGTTTTGCTTGCTTTCTCTTCCTATTGTTTTCTTCGGTCATTCCAAACCTTATCATCTTCTTCGTCTTCCTCGTCTTCTCCTTCCTCTTCTTCTTCCTTCTCCTCCTCCAATCCACACAACGATGCTTCATTCGTCGCTGCAGCTGAATCGAGTGTCTTGGTGGATGAAGTGGGTCGATCGGAAGATTCGTCGACCACTTCCATCTTCTCATCCTCGTCCTCGGGGGCTTCGGCTTCGACGACCATCTGTGTAGACGAGAAAATTTTTAAAAAGCAGAAGAAAAAATGCACGTCATTGAACAATATTTAAAGTTGATGGTCAATTCCTACCTTCTCTTCTACTTCTTCTGCAGCTGATGGAGGAGAGAGATGCTCTCCATCCGAGAACCTGCCACTCCCTTGCACATCAGCTGAGCGATAGCTAGCCCGCTTCACGGGAATCGGCAGGTTCATTGAGTTCAGGTTCAGCTTCCAGTCGGTATCATTCAGCTGAAATGATCAGATATTGAGAAGGAAGTATACGCGATGGATCAATTTTTGAAAATCAAAGTAATGGCACAAACCTGGACTGCGTCTACGTACACTTCCTCTGGTTCGTCTTCATCTATGACGCTGCAGTCGGGTGAGTCGGACGATTCGCTGTCTGAAGCGATTACGTCAAAATCGTTTGAAATTCGAAAAATTTATCACTCACCATCGACGAAGTGCCGTCGCAGCTTCTCCTTGACCTCCTCGAGACTGAGACCGGATTTCTTGATCTGTAATAACCCACTGTTCCTGAGCTCTTCCTCTTTAACAAAAAGGAAAGAAGGATAGGATAGTTTATTACCTGTTTCCACAATTCGTGTTCCTTCTCTCCGAGTGTCTCCGTCCATCTTTCCTTCGTGCAGGCTTGACAAGCGCATCTCATTCCTATTCCCTCCTCCCTCACACACCCAAAGTCCTCATCATCATTGTTCGACTGCGAATCAGACTTTAGTAAACACATTGAATAAGTACAAGGCTCACTTTCTCTCCTTCTTCTTCTTCCTCTTCTTCATCTCCCGCAGGCGTATCGGACGTCTCGACATGATTGTCGTCGTCTCCCTCAGTGGTCACTACCACTTCTTCAGCAGCAACATCCAACTCCTCTTCTCCATCCATCATGTCATCATTGTTCCCCTCTGCCAGTTTGTAGAGGGTTCCCTCGCTGTCCTCTTCCTCCATTTGCTCCTCTTCCTCTGCTGGAGTCTCTCTCTCCTTGGGTGATTCGGTGTGTTTCTCTCTCTTCACAGTCTTCATCCTCTCCTCTGGAGGTTTCGCTGCTTCTGCAGTCTTCTTCTGCTGCTCAGTATCATCCACTGGTTCCTCCTTCGGGGAGATCTGGCAAGGCTCCGTTTTTACCTGCAATCGAAAATATTCTTTACTGTTAAATTTCAAGATTTTGATTTCTACGTTTTGCAGTATTGAAAAGCGAAAATAAAATCGAAGTATTTATGACATGGCTATGAAATTGTCCAGAATCTCACCCTGAGTGGCTCAAAAGATCCGGATGGCTGGGATTTCGCAGCCGCAGCCTGCGCTTGCTCTTCCGGTTCTTCCTCCTTGATTTCGCGGTCTCCTCCCTCTGGAGCATCATGAGGAGTGGCGACGTTATCATTGGAGTCAGGGATTTCCTTCTTGATCGCTCTCCCATTCCATCTTCTAGTCGTCTCTCCTTCGTCAATTGGCTCTTGCTTGATGTTTACAGTGCGATCGCCACCTCGCTGCCCATCGTTGTCGTCTTTCTCGCCTTCTGGAGCTTCCACGGCGTCTTCGAAGACGTCCTCGTTCTCCTGCCCTTCGACGGTGAGCGGATACTGGAATATCATTCGTTTTATAGACATTTCCTATTGAATTTCTAAATTGAATAAATCGTTTTCCACTAAATCGTCGTCGACTTACTCCCAGCTCTTCCAATAATTGTTGTCCCGTCTCACTCGACATTGAATGGCACTCATCCGAACTGCATTCAGAACCACCATCGGATTCATTCTGAAAAGTGCAAAGTTAAAAAGAAAGTTCTTCATTACTAAATGTAAGGTAGCAGCGACATACCACGAGTCTCTCCATAATGTACTTCTGGAAGGCGGGGTGGTCGGCGTGAACAGGCCCTTCTTCGGTCATGGAGAAACATGCCTGTGAAATGACCGTTACCATTTGAATATTTCAAGCAACTACAGGGTGCGCCAAAATTACCCGAACTGATTTCATCTTTCTGTGTCCTCGCGGCCCAATCGATATGCGCGACCTCTAATGCATAATCATGAGTAGTGGCCATTAGTCTCTCACTATGCTAGGTTTCTTATCAGTTGGTCAAGTCATCTAGTAATGGCGATGTCTGGTACCATCCAATCCACATTCTGGACCTTTACAAGACAGTGTGACATCGCTCATTGACTCTGCTTTCACAAGCCGCGTGCATCCCATACCGTTATCATGTATCAACAGCTTAATACTGACAAGATGCATCCGGACTGAGGGAGACCGGTATCTGTTTCCACCCCTAAGAACCGAGATCGCTACAGAAAGAGGGTGCTTCGAAATAGCACGAAGATGAAAAAGATTCTCGATATCTCGAGCACATCCGTTCGTAGTCTTATCAAGCCCCCAGCTGGCTCTTCGCCTTCACAAGTACTGTAAACTGCAGGGACTATATGAGCTACAGATCAAGCTCCGCAGAGAACGGTATCTAAAACTTTTGCTACATTGTGCCAGGTCCGCGCACTTTCGTACGTTGTTCAGCCATGTAAATATTGTTTTCTGTCGAAGGAAAGCTGATTTGGCAAAATAGCATAATCACTGCCTCTGATCCTGAAGAAACCAAAAATAGTTGTGAAGTCACTGGTAATACCAGCTATCCCCTCCGCATAATTGTTTGGGATGGAATTTGCTCAACATGAAAGTTCCCTCTCCTTTTCGCCATTCCGAGCGCCTAGATCAATACGGAGTATTACATGAAGCACAGCCTCGAAGACGCGGTTCCACCCTGAGCTCATTCCCACTTGGGTCAGGAGCGCTGAACCATTCAAAAAGATTGTGCTACATTTCGCGAGTCAAAGTTGTGATTCGACACCCATGCCTCCGATTAATCACTCTGACTGATTGCCCCCCGAACTCCCCCGATCTCAAACCCTCGACATCACTGTTTGGGGGTGTTGTTGTCCAAGAAGTCCTCTACCAAGCACTCGATACCAATCTCCTTTTAAGATGCCCTTCTCGAAGCATGAAACGAAATCCATGAAAATTTCCTGCGGGAATTGACAGTTGGATATGAGCAGAGACTCAAGGCCTTTGCCAGAGCTAAATGAGGTCCCATCAAAATTAGCTAATATGTTACTATTGCCCATATTGTTGGTAAACTTTATCATGAACCAGATCCCATTCCAAAGGTGGGAATCATATAAAAATTTAAGTTCGGGTAATTTTGGCGCACCCTGTATTCAAAATCTCGCGTATCGATGCACCGCATGAGCTAGCTTTATTGAGATCCCAACTGTTTACCTCCAATCCCGATTCGAAATCGTCTCCAAATCGTGCCTCGGGTGTCCTGTCCTTGTCTTCACTGTCATCGAGAGATTCCGCAGTTGGCGTCGGGGAGGCAGTAGGGGGCGTCACGTGACCAGCTCGCATAACTCGGTCGAACTCGTAGTGGGTGTACTTGTGAACTTCCTCCGCGAGTTCGGGAGACATCGAGGGACGAGGGATCTTAGCGACGAAACGGCCACTCTGAAATAAATTTGTGAAATTCCTCGTTTCACTTGCGATAATGAGATATTTCACGAAAAACTACGTTCCCTCCGCATTATCCATCCATAACGATCATCGATTTTGAACCAATACAAATGTTTTCGGCTCTCACCTTCGGGCTTCTGTCGTAGTATTTCTCGGCCTGAGCTCGCAATTTCCTCGCGATCGTCCTCTTCCTGCTCTCTCCAACTGTCATCTCAGCCATCGGGAGCGCAGTGGCATCCTCGTCCATCGTGTGATACTCATCATCCGAACCCAACTCGTAGAACTTGATCACCCTGCAATCAATGTGGTGCAACTTTGAGCAGAGTAGAGTCATTCAGTACCTCTTCGGCTTCTTCTTCTCCTTTCTCATCGCCTTCGGGACGTGCATGGCTGGAGCACCGAACAGTGTGTCCAACCTCTCAGTCTCCGATTCACAATCGCTAACTGCCAGTGACGACGTCGACGTCGTGGGCGAATCCTCGGCGTCGTCGTCGTCGGAGAAGTTCAGCTCGGATTCCATGGACTCCACGTCTTCCACTTCGTCGTCCTCTTCACTTGCCTCTGATTCCAGTCCGCAGAGTTCGGAGGAGTACTTGCGGGCTCCCGAAGAGCCGCAAGGTGCATCGTCATCTTCCATGGGCGAGTCCTCCTCTGCTCCTTCCATGGAATCGTCACGGGTCTTGCTTCTCCTTCCCTCTTCTTCTTCCTCTTCCTCATCATCCGCATCTTCACTCGAGTCAACGAGTGCTCCACGTTGTGCGAGTTGCCTCAACGTCGCCGAGATTTCCTCCTTCGACTCCTGCAAGAGTACAATTTGTGATATGTAGTTGACATTTAGCATCGATAGGCTCCAAAGAGTGATGTCCTCACTAAAGATGATTCCGTACCTCGTCCCAATCCGAGTACAACTCGTCAGTGGCGTATCCCGCCGCGCGCATCTTCGCTTCGTATGCTTCGTAGTCGAATACTGCGGCGTGCGATGCGTCTGAATCCGAGTCCGTCGCTGACGAAACTTCACTGTCCTCTTCTCCATCGTCGACGACTTCGTCAGCCTCGTCACACGACGTCTCCTGCGTCGCTTCCGAATCCTCTGCTGAAATTCCGAGCTTCTTCTCCTAAATATTGAGTTCACTCACATTCTCCATTGCGGAGAGTAGCCTCGAAGAATGTCTTCCCCTCGAGTTGCTTCACTGCTTCCTCGTCGTCGATGACTGCCTCCACCAGGATGTTCTGCTTCAGATCCACAGGGAGGAGAGGACGAGTGCTCGATTCGAGGACTGACATCTGGAAAATTGTCGTAGTCTTTAAAAAGACCAAAGGCTAAGATAAGATAAGTTAATTATACATGGCGCAATCATTGTGTTGCTCACCTTGGCTCGTTTAGTCTGCGGTTCGGCGTTATCCAGTCGACTCTTGAAGGTGTATACCTCTCTAGCTGGTGCTCCTACATGTGACTTCTTTTCCTCAGCGACGGGCAGCTTTTCTCCAAATGTCTCGAGTCTGAGCGCCTTCAACTCCTCTCCTAGGCTCTCGTGGTCCTCGATTCCGGCATCCTGAGATTGGTGTACATTTTACAATGATTGTTAATGAGTTAACCATTTTGGTTTCCCATTCCTATCCCATCTCTAGTAAAGATGTCATGCATCATATCCTAATGCGAAAGTCAGGATAAAACTGTAAAACGTTTCTACATCATTCATTTTGCATCAGTACTCATCCAATCACACATCAAAGAACAATATGATCATAAATTTATTTCCTACCTTCATCATCTTCATTATCTGTGCCATATCCCCTATCTCGACTGCTTCAGCCATGCACTTCTCCTCCATACACACGCTGTTCTCCTCGTAGTATCGATCCACTTCCTTAACAGATTACGGTATATCACTGGACTACGGACGCAGATACCGTACCTTCTTCTCGCTTGGTTCCTTGAATATTCTCTCCCACCATGCATCATCATCAGATTCTCCATAGGGGAACACTTCCTTGCGGGTGTGAGGGCGAGATTTGGAAAGCACTGCACCCAGTTCTGATGCCTGCAATGAACTCATTATCTTTTCGAAAACAATGAAACTTCAAATTGAAATGAAATCAGTGAGTCAATTCTCTTGTTACGCAGTATCTTCCAGTTGAACACTCACCTTTCTCTTCCTTTCTGTTCTGTTGTGGGATGCGAAGTAATCCCTGACCACTTGATCGATCTTCTGGACGACGTCCTCGTCGTTGAGATCCGGAAGTTCCTTCACGTTCCGAAGAGCCTCGATCACGCCTGAATCAAATTGAAGTTAGACCACCGTAGGGACTCATCCACACCCCAGGACAGCCCCACCTAGTGTTGTCATCTCTAGATGAGTTTAAAGCATCTTGACATTGCAGCAACTAACTCATTTTTTTTATGGGTGAACATGCAGCAATTATGAGCAAGACCAACGCACCATGGTAGTACAACTCCCTTCCGGAGGGATCACTGATCACTTTGGAGATGTCATCCTTAAACAGATCACGTCGTTCTATCCACTCCTTCTCTTTCATCGCTGTTCGACCGAGTGTTGATTGAACGAAGTAGAGTTGGAAATGGCGAGAGACCTGGATAAAGCGAATATGAACCGCGGATGTTTCGTAAATGTAAAAAAATTAATAGTATTGTGTCCAAATATATCGCACATAAAAGATAAAAGAAAATAGAATACAATCAATCAATACAAAAATAATAATAAGTATAACTCACATCAGCGACGACTCTTTTCCTTCCCCCCTTCGAGATCACCTGAGTGACTTCATCCCTGGAACGATCACTTTCAGAATCATTATGACATCATGATAAAGAAAAACTGTATGGAAAACAGTATGACGCCTTATCACAAACGAGTGACACTCACCAATTTCCCAGTTTGTATCGATGGACGGTCTGGATGAGATTCTGTTCGTCCTCTCGACCCCATTGTCGATTGAACAGTGTGTCCTTGTCCTCGGTATCGAAAAACTGCACAGACACAGTTACGATATGATCGAAGAAGCTGACTCTCAGTGAAAGTAAAAAGAACACGATACGCATATTCACCTCATAATTGTGACCTCGCTTGTGCTTGCCAGATTCAGATCCAAGCTGGAAGCACTGAAACAGAACAGGATTGAGTTTTGAAACAACGTATCTCAAATTTATCGTTATTACCAACTCTTTAAATTTTATTTTAATTATTGTACATCTTTGAATAAACCATTTAGAAACTTTGAAATTTTCAATGACTATTGGAAAAAAATGTTCTAAGATGAGCGAACCTTGACGCATAGTACGGCGGGACACTCAGCACAGGCGACCCTCGTCACCTTCGACAGATCTCTTATGCAGAATGAGCATCTGACGGTGGTGCTCACCTCCTCCATCCCTGAATCACACTGAGAATAGAAAGTATAAAGAAGAGAAAAAGGCAGATAACAGGAAATGCATCAGTATTGGTTCCGTAAGGGAACAATCTGAGACAAAACTATAAAAAATCATAAATAACTTGAAATTGGAGACGAATGCAGACCTGTGAAACTCCTTCACTTGTCCAGATTGGAAGAGAATCGACAGAAGTTCTTCTTCCTCTTTTTTACGTGTCTGATTACCCCACTGGAACAATTGTTTTTCAAATTATCGCAGTATATTAACTGCAATCACGCGGTTTTTCATTCGAGCGAGTAGTAATAAGATTTCGGACGAAGAATCAAGAAAGAATAAACGGAAAGTTTGACATCAAATAATCGACAAACATTATATTGAATTTTTAGTCCCAACTCTGCCAGTGGTCACTACAGCTGGAAATATTTGAATCGGGCCAGGAGAGCGAGAGAGGCTCTCTATCGACATCTCTGCTGTCTGCCCTCTCCACTTCTCTCGTACTCTTTCGCACCAGTGGTAAGCACCCGCGACGCCTTGGTAGGACACCGGAACTCGCGGGAATAATAAGAGTTTGAAAGGTACCGTACCTTTCGAGAGAAATCGTAGCTTTGGAGCAGATAACGTGTCAAGTTGAAAAGTCAGGCTATTCTTTTTTAAACATTTTTTAAATACCGAGACAATTTTTTTCTATTTTTTGGCGTTATATTCGTACATCCACATACACTTCAAAAATGTCGACGCTGGTAACACGAACGATTTGAGCAAATACAACATGCCATGAACACTATTTATCGTTGCTACACAGACGATGGCGGTTGTACAAAACGCCCTTGCATGTGATAGCATAGCACCTATTTCAGTACTATGTGGGCACTGGAATGCAACTAGATTTCCCAGTCGGATCAAAGGTTCTCATATCTGTATTGGGTCCACCTTGAACAGACATGATCACAGAATATACCGTGAAATAATTCGGAAATTGTTTAGCCGTTTTCCAGGGAAAAAAACACATTTGAAAAGTCTCCACTTGTGAACTAGTGCTTTCTCAATCGTCATCAGAAGAGAATGAGACAGTACACCCTTCCTCTCTCTCCCACTTAGTCAAGTTGCTCACGCACTGTTTACTTGTGCCCTTTGAGAGACTATTTGACCCCTGGGGAGAAGAGTTGCTCAGAAAGTAGAGAGGGGAGGTTGGGAATTGAGTGACCACACACGAATCCATGATCTACGCTGTCCTCTTCCTTCCTATATTCGTTCTTCGAGCTTCTGTCGCTGCTCCGTCAAATCAGAAATACGCGTGAGTTGAGTAGATAATCTGTGGACACCGAATTGCCTGATTATATTATACATTATACATTTTCAGGGACGGGTACGTCGCATTCAAAGGAGCCAGACTCCCACAGCTTCCAATCGGTGAGTGGCATGATTTATCATTTTTTGTTGGATGCATGTTACACGATGAGAATAACAATTGAATTTCACGAACAAAATTCGTTCATGAATTCACTCTGCTTCAAATAAATTCCCACTTTTCTGAATTACCTCTGTAATTCGCGAGCTTTTGTCAATCACGCACTACTGTCCAACTCGTTCATCAACAGGCAAGTCATGCTACTGTCCTCCTATGATTCGTCCCGTCTGCGGGTCATCCGGAGCCATCGTCTACACCTACATGAACGAGTGCGTACTCAGATGCACCGAAGGTTCGTTCCTTGTTTCAAAACGACTGTAGTCACGGCTACGGTAACATTGACTTCAGGCGTGGATCTACTATACGACGGTCCGTGCTGTGCTACTAGCCAATGCTCTCCGTATGCAGCTCCAGTCTGCGACTCGGAGAATATGGTATTTCTGAATATTCCAAAACGGGCGTCCATTCGACAAATTTTAACACTTCATGTTCACGGATATTTCGTAACTTGCTTATGATTTATCAATTTTAAAATAGTTAACAAAAATATTTGAATTTTCTGAGAGTTGGTGAGAAAGAATTTATGAAAATGTCGTGCGATCCGATTTGAAATTCTGCAGATCTACCGTAATCCTTGCGCCTTCGAAGAGGCCCAGTGCTTCTCTCATCGGATTCTCTCTCGTCATCTCTCCATGGATTCATCCTCTCCTGCTTGTTCCTGTGTCGAGAGCTGTGTTGAGGTTAGCTTCACATTGCCATGTTGTTTGTAATTAAGTATGCCGTAATCTAATTACACTCTTTTGAACTTGTGTTTTTCGATCAGTAGCCATTAATTATTATCTCGCGAATGCATTCGAACTTGATAGAACGTTGGCCATACACTCATTTATTCATTAGCTTTTTTTCAAACGAAAATATCATTATCATCCTGGCCGCATATTCGGGATAAATATAATTATCTCAATTGAAACCCATAGGCCCATTACGTTCATCAAGACTTGACTATTCGTTGGCGTGGTTAGGTCGAAGGGCCTACATAAATGCGGTAATTGCTCATTCCCATGCTCACGTCCGTTTGTGCACGGAAGGAAAGAGTGCACTCTAATAAGCCATTTCCAATTTTCGATGAGACTCGACGGAATGGGGTCATAAAACGTGGGCTGCCACATGTATTATGCATCAGTTCATGGAAAGAATACCGAGATATAGATCAACATAAAATTCTTAGAAATTGAGGAATTCAATCAATGGAAAAAAAACTTCACTTCAGTTACCAGAAATACAAGTTCTTTAATTTTACAGGAATGGGCTCCGGTGTGCGACTCGACTGGCAAAACGCATGCAAATGTCTGTGTCTTCCGCAACGCGCAGTGCTTCCTGAAGGAACGGTGGGAAATCTCCAGCTTTCAATCCTCGACGAGACTGAAATATCTCATTCGCAATCGAGGCATCTCTTGAGAAAAGCAATCATTGTGCAGAAGAATGAAACAAATAGCCTCTTCCTCCTCTTTCGCTTCCTCGACTTTCTCTAATTGTGACTTGAAGAACACATCAATATGCTGGGGAGTAGCCCATTACCCCGACAAAGGAATGAGAAACGAGCAGAATTAGCTCTAGCACTAATGAGTTGGTCCCAATTAGTTCTTTTCTTTATGGGGAATGGTCTTTCAACAAGAGGGTTTTGCAGGAACCAAGAACGAATCGAGATCGCTCATGAGGGGCAATGCTGTGCTGACGTATGCCAATCTGCAGGTCAGACTTGCTTTATAATTCATGCCAAATCATTTTCTGAATGCTATTTTTTCTGGAAGCCCGAATAACTTTTGATGCAATTCTAGCCCATGAGTCGTTTAGATGAGTTCTATTTGTCTGCACGTTCTAGACGCACTCAAATCCGCCCGATCTTTGCGGACGATGCCGTCAACCCAATATATTAGGTTGTCTCAAAAGTTTCTCCCTTTTTTACCAATTTTCGATTTTTATTTATCCTTCCCTTCAATGTTGATGAATCCCTATAAGTCCTTCAGTAATCGAATGGTGCTTGGTTACTCTTCCGAAAATACGCTATCACAGGTCTGCACAATTAGTAATACCAACACATCAAACTTCCAGAATCAGCGAAATTGCGCCAGAACCGTTATTTTTATTTGCTCAAAGTCGAATGGAGAATTGTGATAGGCACATAACTGACACACTATTGTAAAGCGCGATATAAGGGCATGTTGGTGTATGCGTTATAGTGAGGAGGCATGATTATCCCCCACTTGGGATGAGCTCTTGTTCGTAAAATCACGCTTGGAAGTTTTCTGTTGATAAACATTGCATAGCCCTGCACCTTTTGCGATTGACCCAGCCAGCTCAATTGTTGTGGTCAGTGAAGTACTCGGCATGTTTGTTATAAACTTTAAATTCGGGAAGTCTACAACAACCTGATCGTGAACAGTAGTATTCGAAAGCTAGATGGCGAAATTTGTCCTTCGAAATCGTCATTTTTTTCTCTATCCTGTTTTTTAATACGCCTTGAATGCCGAATATTTTGCTATAATCTTGAAGAATAACCCTTATAGTATCACATATCAAGAGGGCATAATCAAATGTTAGCTCTCATTCAAATCGTAGTGACGAAGAAAGAGCACCCAAAAATGGATCATTTTCTGAGTTTTCGAGATATCGCATAATTATTCGCCTACAACGCTTTCTAGAAACGATTCAAATCTACTATTGTATTCTACTTACCTAACCCCAACTTGCACTAAATGGAAATTACCGACTGGAAAAGCAAGCGGAAAAAAACTTGAAAAATATAATAGGGAGAAACTTTTGAGACAACCTAATACATTCCCACTTTATTATCTTTCCGTCCACTTTTTGCGCAGTCAAAATGATGCATTGGCTAGGATCGGCCGAACGCATAATGGGCTCATCTCATTGCCTCCTCTCCACGCCCACATCATCTTTCCTTAGTTTCTAACCCCCGAGAGAGCACGGGGAATCGAGAGAGGAGGTTGATTGTCCACGTCTTCTCATTGCAGACTCTGGCTCCTTCTCGTTGTGTGACTCCATCGGGAGGTCTCACTCCGACCTCTGCAGTTACTACAGGGCGAGATGCGAGGCCCGTCACTCTCCTTCCCCTGCAGATACCATCTCGATAGCCCATTTCGGTCCTTGCTCCTCCCAGTCTTCCCATCTATCCAATACCTACCTCAACTCCATTCTCATTAAATTCGCTGCGAGAGATGAGCCCAAATACTAGAGGAACCACGATCAATCGTTCCTCTACCGGAATCTTCTTTGAATTGTACGATTGTGGCTGCCGATTCACTTTCACGGTTCCAACTTTAACATAATTATATTCTCTCTCTGTGTTCACTAATAGTCCCTCTGCCTACTTATCACAGAATACGAATGCCTAATCCAGACATCCCTAGATTCCCTCCCTCAGTCTTCGTTCCCCCACAGGGAAGTGTTGATCTCTGACCACCGATTCCATTTGTCGTTGCCTTTCTTCTCCTATAAACTATGAGCTGCGACAAAACAGCGACGAATTTCGAGCGGCTCATTTCGCTAGCTTTATTTTCGCTTCCTCGTGTTGTTAGTCACTTTGCTTTCAGCCTGTGGACAACCACTCTACGTTTATTGTTTATTTTCACTTTTGAATGATGAGTATGTGCTACTTACTCTTGATAACAGATGGAAAAGTATAATAGATATCCGGAATCTCATTATTACATTCTTAGGTCGTACAGATGCACCGAAACATGTGAAATAACGAGGAAGTGGTTTATCTAGACGGAAGGAGGGAGCATCTGGCAGTGAATGCTATCCATGGGAGGGATGGGGGAGGAGGGGGAGGGGAATAGCAGACCATTCACCCTTCCTTCCTTCCACTGACAGACTTGTCTATACTGCTGTAGTCTGCTGCTGACAAATAGCATTTTCGAGCAATTTCACGAGATTTGGAAAAATTTTCCAGAAACTGGCCTCGTATTGAACTTTCACTACGATATCAAGATGTCGTTCCTTTCCACAATTGTAGATGCACAGTCATCATCTTCTCCGATCTTCGTGTTCTCATCTCATCGCCATCGTTTATCCTCCTTGTCCTAATTCAGTTTTCACTGCTCGGTTGCTCTCCATTACCTTCACTACTCTGGTCTCTCTCTCATCCGAGTGCTCTATCTCTTTCCCTCCAGTCTCCACCCCGATATCCTTCCGTTGTGGTAATCAAATGGCCACAAATTCTCCCTCCCCTCCAACTCCGTCTCTCTTGTCTCTTTAACTCCTCTTACTTGACTGGAGTCATCCGAACGCTGAGCGCGTTGCATTGTCCATGCTACTGCATTGTTCACATCTAAAGAAGATCAGTCACCCTGCAATCTCGTCGATTCTTCCTTCCCTCACTACAATGGCCAATGGACTCTTCCATTATCGGGCATATTTATTCAACCCGCGTGCCCTCTTTCATTCTTCCCATCTAAGTCTCAGATCTGATGCATCTTCTCCATGAATTCTCTCAATTCGAGCGTGCTTCATCGGATCTCCATATCCTTTATCCTCCCCTCTCCTCCAATATCCCTTTATTATCTCCTTTCCATTTCTTCGTCGCTTCTCCTCTAGATCCCTTCTCTACTGTACTCTCCCTCAGTCGGTACAACGCACTGAATAATACGCGCATTGTCTTTTCGCTTCGTCTACTCCTCATTGAAGGGGAACTTATTTTAGCATTCGTCAGGAGCGCGAACATTCTGAGTTAGCTGACGCGATAGAACAGAGTTTTCTGAGTTAGCTGACGCGATAGAACAGAGTTAGCTGACGCGATAGAGACGCTGCAGTGTCACCCCTCCTCTCCCTTCCGAGTTCCTAGCCATAGATAGTATTCCAGGTAGTGCAGTCCCTGAAACTTGTTTGTGACTGTTCTAGTGAAAAAAATAATCAGTGATAGAGCTACAGTAGTACGGAGGGGCACACGTTTAGCACGATAACTTTTCTGCGAAGCCATTTCCCTCCTCCTCCGATATCCCATTCGCTTCCCGTTGTGTTTAGCAAAGGAAATGGAAATGTAATGGCTCTTATGCGGGCGCGCACATTTCACAATTGTGCGAAATGGCTGCGAATTCATGCTTCAGCGCCCTCCTTTCTCATAGTTTTCTCGATGATATTTGAGAGGGGAAGGAAGGAGCAAAATGTTACAAGCCCTATTGTTTTCGCGTGCGTTTGAAGTGCGGATACATTCGTATTTCATCGAACGCCTTCAACTCGACTCTCGTTATCTCACCTTCAATATTCCTTGCACGTCGTCTTGATCGTAGGAAGGGAGAGATCTCCCACCTCGCCAATCCCGTGTGAATATTCTTTGTTTGTGTGCACTTTTCATGAGAGCGAACTCTCTCGCTTCCTTGCGAGAAAATAGATCTCATCACACTGCGAGTCGCACCCTAATTATCCCGCGTCTTCTCGTCGTTGACGGCGGTCAATTAGGAATCTGAGATTCACTCGATCTCTCGACGACGACGACGTCGACGTCTTTTCACTCCTCTGTTTTTGCCGTGAGCGCCTCCGCTTTTGTGACGCCATCGTACGCTGACTCACTCTCGTGATCTGCCCTTCTGTTATCTCCACTCTTTTATCTGAAGGAGAACACCAGAATTATAGAGGGAATTTCTGAGTAGTCGTGAACAGCGAGAGCAGTGCGACTAGCAATTTTGCCTCGGCATACCTTCTATTTCCTGGGTGATGGGAGTGACCAGTTTGTGGTTCCGCTCTCCGTCTTCCCCGTCCGTGCTTCTCCGATATTCATAGTCATGATGTCAATCAAAGACAATCGACCGGCCCGTAGGGAGTACTCGGAAGAAGAAGAGGAGGGGTGAGCAGTCCCTTTCCCTTTTCTCAACATTTTAAGCCCATCCATCCGCTTCTTCCCATGATAAGAAGACTGGATTGTTCAGATCGATCTGGGCCCACCTGATCGAGTCTTCCTCTTCTCATCCCTCCTTCTCTCTCTCCTCCGACTTCCTCTTCTTCTCCTTTGTAACACCCTCTCTCTTCCTTCTCTTCCTCTCCGTTTAGCCCATCACTTCCCTCGTACTCTTCTCCTCCGACGACAACGACGACCCTCACACTCCTTATTTGATTGCATGACTCGTCCCCCCCCCCTCCTCCCGCCCGCTCCGGTCGTTCTTCCCCTTCCTGGAAAAGTGAAGGAAGATGAGGGAGGAGGAAGAGGCCATCTTCTCTCTTAGACTCCACCATTTATTATCGGTGCAGACTCGGAGAGGAGAAGCGAGCCTTTCCACTCATTGCTTGTTGTCCTTCCGAGGGGAAGAATTCGAAATTGTGCGCCCTGTTTCTCCCTAATTCCGGCCTGATGCTCAATTCTCTTGAGTTTTCATCAAATTCGCAAGTCAGACGAAGCGAGAGAGCATGCAAAATGGAGAGGGTGCATAGGGAAGGCGTACTTATGCGTGGATTACTACTACTGCCCAGACCAGACTTGGGTCCTGTTCTGGATTCCCTCAACTTCCCCTCTTACACTTCTCTTCACTTTCTTTCGTTCGCGGATTTCAGCTCCTCTCTTCTCCTTCCTCCTTGATGACTTATTCATCGACCTCACATAGTGATAGGCATCCTGGCTACGATGTCGTCTCGTAAAGACTCGCACGAGGCTGCTTAAGAAGACGTGCACTCAGATTTCACATGCCTCGTTCTATGCATTCGAGATTTGAAAGAAGTGCACTTACAGTTGTTTTTGTCAAGAACTGTTATTTATTTTCACCGACTTTTTTTCTCGTAACTACTCCCTATTATTCCACGTTGATGAGTAATTCATGTAAATCTTCCCTGAGAGGTATGAGCAGATCTCATCGCAATCTTCCACTGACATTTCGTCCCTCTCCGCTCCCTCTCTCAATCAACAAACAATCATAAGACCAATGCTTAATCCGCTACGAAAGCATCCTTTCATCATCTAGTTCCTCACAACTTTTCATTCATCGAGTTATCTCCTCATTTCAACAACTGTTTTCCGTACTTCCCTGTGATTCATCCCGACGGATCTCAACACATTCGCCCATCAAATTCAGGCGTGAAGCAGGGCGAGAGAGTGTGCTGATGGAGGAGAGTAGGACAAGGAATGAGATAGAGGAAGGAGGCAAAATACCCGACAGCAGTTGTTTCTCTCCAGTAGTCGTCGAAACGATCAGCCTCTCCACTTTCAAATAAGAATCCAAAATAGAAAGGGCGCGCACGTTTCTGCGAACGAGAGCAGCACATTGGCCTCTGTCGTAATTGGAGGCGATGTTCAGTGTGCCTTCCCCTGCTCCCTTTCTCCTTTCCCCCTTCTGTTTTCGACTTCTCAGCAGTCGCTCTTCGATACTCACCTCGCTATGAATAGGAGAGCTCATTCATCGAGGGGACAGATTTCCTCGAGAACTGCAGCTTCCTCTCCCTTTCCCATGTGCACTAGAGAGTTCTCCTCTTCCTTCCTCTCCTCTCCTCACTGCCAAATCACTCCCGAATTGCGTCCTTCCTCTCATGGTGTCCGAGGACCTCAAACAGAGACGAGAAAAGTGGATCCAGATGTCAGTGGTCGTTGATTCGAACCAGTCCCTCCCTCTGTGCTTCCTCCGGAAGACCCACTACTTGCTGATTTGCCCTGCGACAAACAGTTGTTCCTTGTGTAGTCTCATTGTTGTCAGACAGATAACTACTATACTTCTTCTATCTTCTCGTGGATCTCTCCTCTCATTGATATCGACTATTCATCCTACAGTAGGCAGCCTCAAAGGTGGCAATTGCCTTCCCTTCCCGTACCGTGGGAGAATCACTCACTGCGGTAGTTCTTACATGGATATTGATGCTTCTCTCCTATTCTTCCACTTGACTCCCCCGCTTCTCCCACTGACACTATTTACCTTCCATGCCAAGTCTTAGAATAAAATAAGGGGAGAGCCGCGTAGGTCAGCACGGGAGAGAGAGATGGAGACCTCTACACATTCCCATGGTTCCTCATTTCGACTCTCCTTTCTCTCTGCCCCAGTCTCCTCTTTCGCTTCGTTACATGGCAGCCCTGCCATTGCTCTCAGACGTTTTTATCGCGTACGCTCAACTCATTCGTATAATCTTTCTCTCTCTCCCTCTCTCTCGAGTCTCTAAGAGCGCATTAATTCCAGAACAGTAACCTTGCTGTGGTGGAGGCTAATTTTCCGGCAGATGAGCAAAAATTCCGATTCCTACAGGATATCTGCGATTCTCGTTTCCACCTGATTCCCACCCGTTTTTTTCTCTGTCAGTAAGAAATGCGCAGATGCTGTTGAATTGTCGGTTTTCGATCTTAGTGTTCCAGCTTCTGTGAAAATCAAAAAAACTGAATGACAAGAATTTCTCAAGCTCACAATTTATAGCTATTACGTTCGTATTTGATATCGATCTTGAGTTCTTTGAAATGCACTATTTATTGTCCTCTGATATGAACACTCCGAAGACTCCGAATTATAATTGTTACCTTCTATAATTGGGCATTTCATTTGTCATCTGTTTGGTCTTTAGTCTCCCACGTGTTCTCGCTTGTCGCACTCTACGGCCAATTTTCTCATTAGTATGCGGCTGACTAGTGAGGAGATTCTGAAAAGCGCGCAGGGGAGGCACTCGAAGAGAGAGAGAGAGAGAGAGAGAGAGAGAGAGAGAGAGAGAGAGAGAGAGAGAGAGAGAGAGAGAGAGAGAGAGAGAGAGAGAGAGAGAGAGAGAGAGAGGGACATGTTGTAGCCAGGCATCGACTCAAACTATGTTATGGCTACAAAGCGACAAAGGTGTATATCGAGTCTCGAGTTGCCGAATTAGAAGCGATCCCGTGAGGGAGGAGGAGAGAGGGTTGAAGAGTGACAAAGAATGCTTTCTTGATCTCCCCCCCCCTCCCAGTTCTCCCTTGTTGTCGCCCGTACTCCCTCTCTTTGTCCTGCTGGAGTAATGATTCCCTTGCAGCTCAAACTCTGCTGTCGCATGGGCTGCATCGAGTGCAAGCTGCTGAATCCACGACCAGCTGACCCGTCGGTGAGCATCGAGGAATCAGCCCCTTATCTGCATATCGAGTAGTACTTAACATTAGGAATGAATCTCTCGGAAAGTTTTCGATGAATCAATTAGTTTGGTTGTTGCAACATTGAAATCACTAAAACGTAAACTCTCTCTCTATTCGGTCTTTGTCTTGCTCCCCTGTGGCCACTTGATCTCTCACGTGATGTGGGGATGAAATGGAGATCCATGGGATGGCCATACGCACAGAAGTGGAAAGAAATTGGAGACGAGAATCCTTCTAAGGTGCGGCACTACTGGCACGTTCGCGGCGTCTGCTTGGACAGCAAAGATGGCATTGAGGTGAGAGAACGAGGACGCAGAGAGACACATTGATCTTTGATCTCTTTATCGAAAAGAACACTCTCATGATAGCATCCTAGGTCCTGTTGATTACGATGGGAGAAGGATATAAAATAGCAATAAATATGAAAGAAACTGAAAATGAAGCTAATTAGATTCGCTGGGAACATATTTGGGTACACATAAGACTCGGAACTATCAAATTGGCGCAAATTGAAGATTGAACGTGCAGATTCTATGGGAATCATATTAAGCGGGGTCTTCTTAATTTGATGATTTCCCTTGAATCTCGTAATTTGTCTTCTGTGTCACATCTCTTCCCATTCATTCCACTCGCATTCTTCCGTCCCCCCATCAATCTCCTCCTTCTCCTCCCTCTTCTCCTCCTCCTTCTCCCCCTCTTGCCTCCCAGCCCTCCACATATTTATCACTATTACTCGGATTACGTGGTGTGGAATCGAGACTGAAGATAATGGAAGAATGTGGAAAAAATGCCATAGAAAAGATTGGGATGCGTAGAGGCTCAATGCTTTCCCAGATTTTGCTTTGCTGTGTAGGTAGGTAAGCGAGCTGCAGACCCGCATGCATATACTAGCAGGTCGACTGGAAAGGATTGGACAAGCGCACAACAGATATAGCTGAACACCCCCCTCCCTTTCTCCCCTTCACAACTATCACCAATTCATCTCAGTTCGTAGAGAGGAATGGGCCTCTAGGGAGGGCATGGCTAGTGGTGTTGTTTCCCCGGGCGGCGCCCAATCTGATGGATAGTCCAGATTCCGAGGCTGCGGAAATCCTAAAGGAAGTGACCTCGTGCCGGGAAGAAAAAATATTTTGGACGAGATAGAGGAAGATCACGACAACTCTGAGCTTACTGAAGTCACGTCAACGTAGAGAACAACAAGACAGCCGTTTGTTCTCTCGTCAACGCACGTCAGACGTAAAGAGCGAGCCTTTGAGCGTTTTTGCAAACACACACACATGAATCTCATCATCATTTGCCCCCCCCCCCCGAGTTGAGAGGGAACAGAGAGGGGCTGACGAGCTTTGTCTGGATCCCGCCGAGCGGAATGACCCTTCTCTGAGGTTCGGAAATGAGAAAACGCGAAGGGTGATGTTTGGACGCTACGGACGGACACTAAATTCTGCGCCAATTGCTTTCAAATGGATAACATCAGTAACGAGTGTACATAAGAAGATAGTGAATTCGATATTGATTCAAAAAATTTGATGAGCTTTAAGAAAGTCGAGATTTTGTTCAATATAGAGCGTGCGATATACCAAGGATGCAGCCTTGATTACCCTCTTATTCATTTTCGGGAGTGAAGTTTCACCATTTTTTTCAGAAACGGCCTCCTGGCATAATCTACGTGTGCAATGGCAAGCTGTGCTACCAACCACGGCATTGCGTCTGTACGAAAGAACGGGGAACTATTGAGGTAAGCTTGTTTTTTTTCCGAATTATGATTTTGAAATGTTCTCATTTCTTTTGGGTAAAAAAACGATCAATGTAATTTTACGAAATCACTAAAATTCATGAGAACACTGCTAGGCCTGTGTAGTCGAAGACGGGATGTGCATTTGCGTTTACCTTTACCACTATCATTCGTCAAAGGATTATATTACTATACCGGTCCTATTCCTATCAACACAACAATGAGACTTCAAAGATTATCTCCAAGGAAGCATTTAGCATTTGCTGAACCTAAACGAACTTACGCTGCTCGAATTCGTGCAAAGACATCTCAAATTGTTCTCAATTCTATTTCTTCATCTGCTCTAGAGATCAGCACTACGATGTTCTGTAGACTAAATGTCATTAGCAGGCCGAAACTCGAATATTGAGCATTTTTCACGCTTGAAAATTGGATGAGTAAGACAAGGAAGTAATTTCTAGTAGAAGAATCTAATCTCGAGCCGCGAAAATTAACTGCAATTCAAATGGCCAATTAAGTTTTACAGTGATAATTCTCTAATTGCAGGCCGAACTTGCACATATCACTTCCATTTTCTCATCTCACCAATTCTCTTCCGATGTGGTGAGCGATGTTGCATTAGTCCAGTTCCTGGCCAATTTTAGGGTCCATATGGTTCAGAAAGAAGCCATTGTTTTTAAGTTAGCCCAAACGTGGACTTTGTCTTTTTGTATGCGTGAAAGTCGGAGCACAAGTTGCCACTTGTGGCTTCTCTCTCTAATCCTATTTACGGAGGATTCTCTCTGACGTTTCGGGAGCAATTCATGGCTGTAAAAATTGGAACGTGTAAAGGCGATGAGAAACCTGCATTTCTGGCATCTCGAGAAGCTCATTTTGCCATGTGAAATTATGCTTACAATAGTCTATGATTACGGTAGAGAACGGGAAAACAGAGAGATTAAATGCAGATATTAATGTTGAAATGGCGAGACAAATGTCATTATACCATGGGGAAAGGCCGCTTGATTCCAGGCTCCAAGTCAAGTAATCACTGCGAATGTAGTCGACATCAACGCATCTTTGAACGGGCAGCAAGTGCACTTCGGAGTGGTCACGAATAAGGCCGATGATGTGAGTTGTGAAGCTTTCCTTTCGTGAACAGCAGAAGGATACGAGTTGAAGTGGTCAATGCTCACAAACGGACGAATTAGATTGCCTTTGTTCTCTGTCGAACGTGATAATTCTCGCGAAAACATTCGAAATTATAGTTGTTCGTTAAGGTGTGTAACGAGCTGAACGACATTATCCGGAAGCATCGACAGAAACCGAAGATCATGCAGTTCAATTCGATCGACGTCGACGGCGTCGAGATTGATCTTCCCTGACTGTCTTTCTCTCTCAATCCTTCCTGCTCTCTCTCTGACTTCCGATAGAGTCCATCGAATGGGTAGAGATGGACGTCCCAAGTGGCCTCCCCCTCATCACTGTACATGTATTTGGCTGCTGCCAATGGAACGAAATTGTCGACGAAGCATGCCTAACCAATCATCCGACGCATCGTTTTTCATTTCTCGCGAGTCTCATCGCTAACATGATTGACTTCTTCGCATCGTCCCCTCACAACACCCGAGAACGATATCGAGGACTTTCCTCCCTCCTCCCCCCCCCCTATCTCCACCCCTCTCATACTCAGCCCTCCCACTCTATTGCTTACTCGCAAAAAACAAGTCGTTGATGGTAATGGTAACTTGGCTTATCACCACCCACTTTCCTCCTCCTCACTCGGCAATGTTCGTTCCTTCCTCCTCTATTCTTGTTTAACCGTCGTGTCATTTCTCAGAACAGTATATTTTACGTAACTCATCCATTATTCATCTGTTACCCATTCTCCAGGAGTCCAGAAGTCCATCTAATTTCAAGCACACACAAGTTTGGAGCAACGAGTGGATTTTTGCTATGTATTGTGCCCTTCTCTTCTCATATTTCGTTATATTTTTGTCTTCTCGCATTCCCATTTTTGTATAGTCGAGTGCCGAATGAATGTAAGCACGCGCGGATGTAAACTGCAATCCCCTGCTGAATTAGACCCGATGACATTCATTTATGTTCAGAATATAATATGCATAAAAGAAGAAGCGGAAATGCGCTCGCGCACAATATCGAATACAAAAGAAAGGCTGAAACAGGAAGCTGAAAGCGAGCTGGGAATATTTGTTCCTTATTGCGCAGCCCGCAGATCGCCTTCTCTTCCTCTGCTCACAACAGCTTAAACCGTCACTCGCCTGGCGTGTCGTGAATATTATTCGCTGTCGCAGTGTGGAAGAGGACGCAATCGTCTAGAATTTCCGTCGTCTGTGCTCGACCGGGCGACATCCGGCACCCTTTCCTCTCCTTCTCACTCACTCAAGACCGTTCATCCGAATGAAGGAGCAAGGCACGATTCGTTGGATACTGTAGCGTCCTTTGGAATTTCTCGTCGGGAACTGTTGAGTGTTCGTTCGACCGTCTCGCACTTTCGAGATGAGCGACTCTCATTTGATGAAATCGGCTCCGCCTTTCGCTCATGTCGATTGCTACTATTTTCGTTCGCCGTCGCCTTCTACTCCTATTTCTTCTTCCTCTTTTCAATAACAACAATGATCAGAGGTAAGCGAGAAAAAAAGCCGAGCTGAGCTTTATTTCACTCTCTCTCTCTCGGTCTCTTATAGCAGCTGCGATCAGCTGATCTCCCTCATAGCCATAGACATTCTCCCGTTCCCCCTATTGTATCCACTTTTCTGCCCGCGTCGCAACGAATCGCTCCTTCCCTGCATGCATTCCGCTTCCTGTACATGATGCCAGGATGACTAATGTTTGTCCTCCCATTCCACATCCTCTCTATCTGCTCCTACCAGCATGAGTCCACGTGGAATGAGACAGATTTCGTATTCCTATACCTATTTGTCTCTCTCTTCTGATCCCACTTCCCTCGAGCGAGACAAATGATCATCTCACTGCTTCTCGTTGTTCTCGTCTCTCCCTTTTTCGCTTCCGCCACTCGACTCCCAATTTGCACGATTGGTGCGATGAATGAGAGTTGCTCTCCTTTGCTCTCTTCCCGATCCAATCCTTCCTGAGTGGCGCACTTCTCCTCAACAATAGCCAATGGATGTATGAATCCTCCGCCCTCTGCTCATCCCACTCATTCATCTACATTCCTTCATTCTTTCCGGGATCTCTGTAGCACATCGCGCCATCTCTGGTATCTGTTCCCTTGCTTTCTGGAACGAAGCACGATGATCGAATCCACTTCAGCCATCCTCCCCTCCCATATCCCTTCCACTCATCTTCCGTACTTCCGGTATCTAAAAGAGGCGCATTCTCCTCAGGTCGCTCGTCTTGATTTCAGTCGTAATTGTGCTGCTGCCTTGCTCCTTTGTTTGATCAAGCCTCCTCCTCCCCTCATTACCCTCTTCCAGTCTTCATCTCGAAGGCCCCCCCCCCCCATTCCCCCTACCCCCAGAACGCTTTCCCCTGCCAATATTAACCTTGCCACTAGAAATCAACAACCAAAGAAGGCGAAAAATCAGAACCAGCATCGAAATGCTATTTTTTTCACACCCACTTGCGTTACACTATCGTAGCTTCATATATCAACCTGTCCACGGGATCTCACCCCTCTCCTCCCTTTGATCCAACACATGATTTTCTCTCGCTCTCTCTCTCATCGTGTTCTGACATGAGTCCTATGGGCCTCTCAAAGTTAATGTAAACGGGATGGTGGGGAGAGATCAAGAAGTCCCGTTGCCTTCACATCTGCGAGTGAGTGGTATATCTACTGATTTCACCCCCATCTCTCCCTCCTTTCTCTCCTCCTCTTCCTCCTACTTCTTTCCTCCCCATTCTCTTCACTACCATGTGGCAGAACAGAACTGGCTATTCTTAGGCTCTGTTCACACCCTTTCCAACCCATCACCACTATGCCACCTATCCTCCAAAGTGATTGAGTATCCGTCCTCTCCGCCTATTCCCCATGTACCTTCTCATGCGTGCTTTCTCCCAATGTCCAAGAGGCTCTCATTCCTCCCTCGCACAAAGCATGAAATTTATTCCTCCTCGTTCTGAGTCACTCATCAAATATGATGCGAACTCGGTCGTTCGCCTGTATACTTCTGCCTACTTCTCCCTCCCTCTCACTCTTGTCCTCCTCCCCTCCCTTCCCTCCCTCCCCTCCCTCTCCTCCCTCCTCCCTCTCTGCCTCCCTGTCTCCATCCTTCCTCCCTCCCGACAGAAAACAGTCATCTTCTCCATTCCGTACGCGAGAGTGTCGTCTGCAGCGATTATCCCTCCCCCTGCAGAGTGTCCATTTACTCCTTCCACAAGAGAGACTCGCACAGCTGCTGCAGTCGCACTCTTCAGCCTCCTCCAGGCTGAGCAGCCATGAATGCGACCATGAGTGCGCCCACGAACACATCGGCTGCCCCTCTCGATCAGGTTAGCAGTTTTGATGCTGAGGAGAGATCTATGGAACGATTCACGCTCTTTGTTGGCTTCGCTATCAAGCTCTCCCCCATTCACTGATGCGTTGCGATTATATGCGATACCATTAGTGATTCATTTGCCTTTTGTGATACGACTCGGCTAGTTTAGTGAAGAATGGGATGTGTTTCTGACATTCTGTCTGAATAAAGTAGAGGAGGGTAGAGGTAGATCCGACGTCAGTCAATCCGACGATTAACACGCACAGTTTACTGCAATTGGGGAGAAGGATTTACTGCAAATTGAAGGGTATTTGTTGTGCAGATCAGTCCCTTCGACTACATTTTCTACTTCGGATGCGCGACGACGGGAGGAGTACTCAACTTCATCGTACTCTACATCGCCTTCCGCTACATTGACATGGAGGACAAACCGCGACAAGTGAGCTCCCATCCACTTCGCACGCTTTCCTTTCTAACTTCTGAGAAGAGGAAGATAGTCTTGTACACCCCCTCAAAACACCCCGTAGGCTAATCCCGTAGTTTTCCCTGCTCATTAGACTGTCAGAGAGGGCGAGGGAGAATGGGGGAGGAAGAGGGTTGAAGATTTCCGGCCTCCCGGACGCCTGAATGGGCGTAGAAATGCGAGAAGTGACGAAGTGAACAGCCGAATAATAATGTAGGGGAGGAAAACAGAATTAAGCAGAACTGTGGGTACGCGACACTTTTCCCTGAAGAAGAAGGAAGGAAGCCAGTCTTAGGAGGGAGGCGAAGCCAATGGCACACAGGCTATTATTTGGTTAGGCTGAGTATGTTTTCGGGTTTTCGTAAGTGGAGCACAGACGACCTAATGAATGCCGAGGTCCCTGACTACAACTGGATGCTTACTTATTCGGTGCTCTCGAGGACAATGGTCCCTTTCCGGATTCTTGAATACCGTCAGTGGGCATTGTTAGGGAACGTCAAGTCTGTATACGTGTTTTGGAATTTCCAGAATGATTTTCCCTGGCTGCTTACTCGAAGCTCCTTTCGTTTTACTACAATTTCGCACATGTGCATCGGAAAGTAACAGCGATTTGCTCTGCTCATCTCTTCCTGAGCTTTCCTCTATCCCTCCCCTCAAACCCCTTTCGTATCATTCCCAATTCCCCTCTTCTTCTTCGAGTCAATGGACGACCGATCCGAGACTGCTCTCATTTCCGAGATGCCCTCAGTCCTTATTAGATAGCAGAGACAGTGGAGGTTATTTGAGAGCCGAGCCCAGCCTCCTTCACTGCCTCTTCGGGGTTCAATTCGGGTTTCCACTTGAGATCGAAGATGACGATCGTCGAGCCTAAAATGAGAAAGATTCCATGGGACAGCGAACGATTCTGAAAGGGGTGAAGGCCGAAGGGATTCACGAAAATTGAAAGGCATTGAAAACAAGGAATTCCGGTTCTATTGTGTGTGGTTGGTGTCAAGAAAGGGAACTCTGGCATGCATTGAATCTCCGTTTTCAGATAATCGTTGTAAACATGACGGTCGCCGATTTTCTCTTCTCCGTTTTCTACATGGGAACGAGGCCAATGCTCGCCAATTTTCCCAGGTAATTTCATTCCAATTATTATTGCTGTTCTGTCCGAGATTCCGATAAAAGCAGCGAAGGAAATCTCACGCCGCTCCAATCTTTGAGCCGCACGGAATATAATGAGTTGTGAGATACGAATGATACAAAACTGGGATGCAATACATAACGTTGATCCGTGGGAAATATATGATGTGGCTTGTGTACAATAATTTCCCGAGTCGGTCGCGCAGCGGGAGATATTGAGTACCGGAAATATGAATTGAGTGAGTAGCACACAACAAGAATTCAGCTGGTCGTGCCATGCCTACTACGTGACGATATGGGCGATCCAGCTGTGCAGCTGCGTCAATCTACTGTGGTGAGAGACGAGAATGGAATACGGATAGCAGCAATAGGAGAAGCGGAAGACTCACGGCATTCATGATATTGCACAGGATAGCAAGCAAACAACGACTTGCAAGAGATATCACAACTTGTTTTCAGGCTGAATCTGGATAAGCTCATCTTCATTCAATTCCCACTGCATTATTATCAAATTATTACCAGGTATACAGATTTTTTAATCATGGGTAACTGTTTCGAGGTTCTCAAATCACTATCTGTATTATTTGTATTGTATATCTTGAAATGGGAATTAAGACGACATAACCTTGACATTATTCTAGGAACCGTATCGCAGTGTTGTCTGCCGTCACCTGGTCGTCGATCATCGCCATCTGCGTCGTCGTCGACTTCTTCATGATAGAGGAAGTGACGGTAAACTAATTCGAACTCATTCGAATTATTTATCCCCATCTAAACGTCTAGAGAGTTACGGAGCCTCCTTCTCTGTCAAAAGACCATACACCTTAGCGAGGCGCTATTTTATTCCCTCAGACGTCATTTAATGGCTATTTTCCATCCAGGAATAGAACTGCAAACAAAACCAACTAAGGAAAAGCGCCGCTCTTTGCGCCAATATAAGAGAATGAGGAAGATTTGTGGAATTGGGCACGTGCTCTTTGCTTCTTTCCCTTATTGTGTTATTCCATCCACTTCTCTTGATTATCCTCGAAGGAAGAGATATTCAACAATGGAATGAATGGAGAAACATGCAACTTGCGAAATAGTGCAACGAATACTGAAGTAGGACGGACATCTACGACCAGAAGATCAAAAAATAATTCCTTAGATACATGAACCTCCAACAGTACATCGAAGACTGCATTAAAATTTGTTGAAAAAAGAACACATTCGATCAATGCGAAAATCCTTCGAAGAAAAGTCTACTCATCTCCTTGCAGACGTGTCTGAACATGAAGTTGAACATCACTGCGTACATGCCAGTTCTCTTCGTCTACGTTATCCTCATCATCTGCTCCTTCATCTGCTCTGCCATCATCTACTTCATCGCTCAGACGACGACGAGGATGGAGGCAGTGGCGAGATCGGTGAGACAGATGATGTATTTTTGGACAAATAATGGGCAATAAAAAGTTATTGATAATGGAAAAGGGGAACGGAAAATAATGTTCAGAAAATGCTGCGCCGCCTGTTGTTCCTCTTCACTTCGACACTCTGGACATTCTTCACCTGCCTGCCCTATCGAGTTCTCTATCTGCTGAACGCTCTCGGCGAGAATTGCAGCAAGCAGCTATCGAACTCATATGATTGCTAATGTAAAAAAACCAAGTTAATGTTTAGGTCTGTTCAATGCGTACCGAGGGGAGGCGTGGTTCGCGACGTACTTCCGTGTAACCACCTTCTTTTTCTCCGTCAGTCTTTATGTTGTTCACAGAACTAGCTGAACATCGACCATCTTGCACGCTCTCTCTTCCAAAGCGGAAATTTATGAGATTTCGTGAATGAAAATTTGTGCAAGCGACGAACGAACAAACAAGAAGCGGCTTGAAATGAGTTCTCTCTAGGTGCTCTCGTTCGGAATCTGCGTCAATCCCATTATCACGATCATGACCCAGCACATCTACCGTAATCGAGTCGTCGCCATCTGGAAACGAGTAAGTACTGTAGGAAATATGCAGCTTGCTAATGCTTTTGCTTTTGCTTTCTTCTGCGAATCGAAAAGAGACCAAATGCCACACTTCAGTTGACGAATCGTTCGGGCAAGAGCGATTTCGAGCAGATCTCTGATCGTCGAAAATCCACTCAAGCTTTCCTCGAGAGCATTCCCCTCGCCTCTAAAAACTAGAACGGAGCAAGGCTTTGACCCCCCTCTCATTATTATTATTCCCCCTGCAATATCGAGTATCTCCAATACCGATCTGTCCGAGCTTATTCCGTTCTTCCCTGATGTCACTCCCGTTTGTTCTTCCCCTACGAGTCTTTCCTTCGTATTCGACCAAAATCCGCCACTTATCAATCGGTTTTCACCTTCAATTTTCCATTGTTTGATCTCTCCCTTATGCCAGGTCTCAATTTCGCTAATTGTATGTGTGTTTTTATGCAGTTCTTTATTATCAAGTGCGCTACTGAAATTTAACGAAATAATTATACGGACGCACAAAGGAGTAAAAATGAGAAAACATTTCACGTAAGATATCCCACAACATCATAACCGGACACGGGTGCAAACATGGTAAAAAAGATAAATCAAACGCGGAAATACACAGTAGATAATATCGCCGTATTTGGCACAAGTTCATTTTGTCTATCGGGGCAGGAGGTACAACTGATTCTGAAGCCCCAACGTTCGTGCGATACACATATTTGTTCGATAGCGAGAGAATAATGAGGCGAGGATCGCACAAAGGCAATATATGATCAGTTTCAGACTATCAATTTTTTTCTATCTCTAAAGAGTTACGAGGGTATCATTTTAGTCATAATTGTCGTAATTTTCAGAGTTCATGGAGTATTTCCTCAGAATCGATGATCATCCGCTGAGAGGGAGGAGAGGGAAGAGCCGGACTTTCTCGCCAACTCCTTCTTGTGTTCATTCTCCACCTCCTCCACTGACTCGATGCGAACCTCGGGCACCTTAATAAGGTTGATTAATAATGAAGTAATTAATTAATCATCCCCTCATTAACTAATATTCATTCGGTCTAATGGGTTCAGCTTCTGCAATACAGCAGAAACTCGCAACAATGCTGAGTAAAACCGTACTGGATGGGGACCTGCTACTTCCTTTTTCTCAGGAGCCCTGCGAAAAACAAATGTTTGCACGCTTGAGTCTCCTACGCATACTAACAGGAGGGAGGGATACGTGTTGAGTCAGCATTGTTAACGACCTCGAGGTCTTAGGGAACCGAAGAGGCCTCTCTCCTTACAAAAACAAATAGGAGCGTGCTTAGTGTACACCTATCGAATAAAATATTCTTTCATTCATGTCATTTGACCATTGATGTCAACGCAAAGTTCGATTACGAATCAAGTACGTAATCACGAGTTATTACTCTTATTTCTCACGCACTTTCTGTGAAAAAAAGTGCGAAGATGAGGTCTGATCACTCGCTCACGCAAGGTGATGATGGATGAGTGGCCGAGCAACTAATTACTCTCCCGGGACGTTCCGCCTACGCATACTGCTTATCATTGCGGGAAAATGAGCGATGTTTGATGGATGAGTAGATAAGGAAAGTGAACGTGTATGGTTGTAAGAATCGGTTCCTCTAGTGAAGATCGAACAGATATGTTCTGATGCTGAATCGAATCTCTAGTGTCCGGGACACCCGACGCAAATTAGCCGCAGCTCTTTGTAAATTCAGTTAAGACATGCGCTGTTCTTAGAGCCAGGTCCTTTCGCAATCCCATTTGCTTCTCGCAAAAGAAAGAATGCAAAATAGCCTCAAGCGAAGGCAATCAGCCGTACATGTTTCTGACAACAGCGACATTATTATTTCTTCCTCGATTTAGTCTCAGCCTCTAAATAAGAGGAAGCTGCATTGAAATTGTCCTCTATGCATCTTCTTCCTCTTCTCGTCGGCACCTACGTCAACTCCCCTCTTCCCTTTGTAATTGAGAAATGTTGCGCACGCTGCGGCTCTATTCAATTGGCGGAGAACGTCTTGAAGGGGAGGGGGAGGGGGCGGGAATTGTCACCTCGAGTGGAGGACAAGAAGACTTCTTGATCGACGGCTTCGAAACGGGAGTATGCAGCACTTCCTCGTCCAGATCCTGACAAGTGACGTATTTAGAGATGAAATTGAAATATTTCCGATGCCTATGAAACATCTGCAGTGCAGAACCGTGCAATAATGTAAAGCCAGACTTGGAAAAGGCACATAAAGCAAAAAAGTCAGTAGAAGATCTTTAATTTCAGCGAGAATCTCAGCTTGCTCTTTGCAGAAAAGGCTGACTTTTACGCCTAGAAGCGATTAAATCCAATGGCCTTTCACAAAGATTCTAACGCTATCGACTAAAAGGAAAAAAACGCTTGATTTTATGGGAGAATGACAATATTTTGTATTCCCCTCACATGAGTTTGGGGACTAATTCGTACCTCAGTGATCACTGCAAGAGAGGCAGCTTGTCGTGGGGAGGAGAGGGGGGAGATGGCGCGTGTTCCTCCTCCAGTGCCCGTTGGCCCCGTCGGACTCTCGACTTCTGCAGCACGCGCAGCCATCCTGCAGCACAAAATTGCAGCAAGTGAACCAAAACTATCCCGTCTCAGGATAACAAATCAACTCAGGTTACAAATCCCACCGCCGTGTCGGAATACGAAAGACATAAAGCCGAGTCATTTTATCGTTATTGTCTTTGGGGGATAGGGGGAAAAGCAATCAGCCAGTGGGAAAGACTCACTTGATTCTGGGCTTGGAACGCATAATACGCGGCGAAAGGAGACTATCCAGTAGACAAGTGTTCATTGTGAACTCTTAGGGCAGGAAGGCCGACGGCTGTCTATCGCAGGCAGTGAGGGGAGGGAGGATCGCCCGCCTCCCTACCCTCCTCCTCCCCTATGCATTCTCCCCCATGCACTCTCTCGTTACCACACACTCTCTCATGAGTCTCTATCTGAGGGAGACCCTTTCCCACTCATTTCCAGCTTACTTGGGAGAGGTTGGCGAGAGGAGGAGGTCTTCCTGAGATCGAGCCATAGAGACGGGCCGCATTCTCAAAGAGGAAGGGATGAGGGGAGAACAATGGAGATGACGGGAAAGGATTGCGTGCATTCCCTCGTTGAATTTCGGGCCTAGAGTGTGCAGAGAAAGGGAACCTTTCGTAAGATCATTCTTAGATTATAAATTAAATTTGAATGTTTCGATGGTTTTATTGCGCTCCCTTCGCTTGTCTCTTTAGAGATTAAGAGAGTTGTGCACATCAAATCAATCACATCTACGTTAACGGGCTTCCGGAACGGTGCGAAATCCTTTTTTTTCGATTGCGCGTGTGAAATCCTGTTCTCGCGCATATAATCCATCTCGGAAACTTGAACAAGCACGTGAAAAACGGGTTCACGCATCAGAACATATTGCCTTATCTCCATATCCTTCCATTGTTTCGTAAATCTCTTTACTTGGGAGAGGAATTTACCTGCGTGACTGCTGACTGCCCGTGGAGTCCGATCGGACGAGAATTGAAGTTGGCCGACGAATGGATCTGCAGACAAACTTTTGTTTATGACCTACTTGTTATCGGACTCGAGGTGAGATTCATCTGCTTACCTAGCCATGAAGACGCCCAAAACAGGCGGAGGACAGACGGGAGAATCGGACGAGGGAGACGACATGAATACTGGAAAAGAGATTATCGTAACTCGATTCAGATCGAGCGCCAAAACACCATGAGAAAGACCAAGATTAACCCCTATTTATACCAAGAAAAGCGATGGGATTGGAGTGCGAGTGAAAATATGATGGAGTCGTACACTCTCTCTCGCTCTCTAGCAAAACATCTGCGGGCGAGCTAATCCTGGCGGATTGCGTCGGTCGCAATCACCGCTTTTGGATTGTGGGCTGAGAATCGCGCTTCCGGGTGCAGTGAGAAATGAGAGAGAGCAAGGCGAATCATGACGAGTGACGCGGCCTAGAATCTCTCCCCCCCCCTCCCTCTCTCAACTTATCCCTACAAGCTCCCACTATTCGATTATCTGACGTAGGCACACGTCGTAGATGCCTTGCTGTGTTCATACTTCGAAAGCAATGATATCGTGACGTCTCTCTGACCTTAGAGAGAGGGGGAAGTGAAGAGTGTACCGGAGAGGCGAGTCAACGACTGCCTTTCCACTCGAGTCAACGAGACAGCAAAAAAGCATCTGCTTTCTATTAGCTTGTCCCCAAGAGTGAGCTGTGTCCCTGAGGGAATTCATTACCGAGAAGGTTGACTAATTCGGACATTCATTATTGCGTATATTCATTAGGTGCATTGTCGTGCTCTTCCGGTCACCATTTTCGTCTTTGCCCTAACTATTCACTCACTCCCTGGGGCACTTGTCAAGTGCCAATTTTCACGACGGGACAGCATTGAAAAGGAGGGAATCCCTCGCCTTTCATGACGCACTGCGCAACTTCCTCGTGCGAGATTTATAATGGAAAGGGAGAGTACTTCGGAGAGGAAGGGAACGAGGCTATTTCAAAGTACGCAGCGTGCAAACTTTGAAGACTAATTCAATTCGAAGAGAACAGAAAAGAGGAGCTCGGAAAACGATTCAGGCGCAAATTACGTTGCGAAAATAAAGACAGGACCAGCAGACAGGAACTGTAACCCACTTTGGCCGATTGAGTTAACCCCTCCATCGACGAATCGAACTGCCTGTTTTTCTAAAACTTTCCCCCTTTTTCTTGGTATCGGAGCTGCGATGGAAAACAGAAAAATTCGGCAAACGCAAAGATTAGATGAGATCATAGATCAAAGATCAGATAGGAACTCACGCGGGGAGGAGGTTCGCGTTGCTCGATCGTAGGAGGACAGCTCACTCCCGCGTGAATCTTCCCTTCTCCTCCAACGAATCGAGTGATCTGGCAACGCTGAAATGGCAATCAAATGGAATTGGAAACCTCTCATGCCATCTAGAAAAGGGTTTCAATAGAACCCTGTGATTGTGCTATTCGGACATTGTCAGAATACGTGATGAAGGCATTTTGTTCCTTTCACGAAGAAGAAGAAGTGCGCAGGAAAGGGAATGGATGAGATTCGAGAGAAGCCCATGTGATTGTACTATTCGGACACTCCGATCTATTAGTGACATGCGATTCTCCGGGGGCATTTATCCTCTAAAACATGACTCTCTAGATTGATGAGGAAAGATTGCGCACGTACTCCTCTCCCCTAACAGCCAGGGTGACATATTGGAACGATAAATCCAACCGGCACCCAGAAGCACGGGCACAAATTGGATGGAATATGGATGATTCTGGAGGCAGTTTGAGGGATGAGCAGAAGACGGGCCAGAGTGTCCTCTCTCCCCATCTCTCTCCTTACAAATCCAGCCCGGAAATTGGAAGTGGAATCTTGAGCCATCAAGGGGACTTGGTCCTCGCTCACACATTCTCACTTTATGTGTCCTTCTAAACGACCAGCAAGAAGTTTTGTGGGTTGAATGCGAGAAGATTCGAGGGATGAAAAAGGGTATCGCGGGTTTGTTCCGAGAGTGGACTGATTTGCTACTCTTAGTAGAAGAGAGAGAGAGAGAGAGAGAGAGAGAGAGAGAGAGAGGGATGAATTCGCGGAGGAGATGCGGAAAACGGAAATCGGCTGAGAAATCGGAGAAGAGAAGAGGAGATGGTCATTAGGAATCTTCATTCCTTCCGTTCTCCCACCGTTCAGAGGGACAAGAGAGTGAGATGAAGAGAACGATATGCTAACCACTAGAGGAAAGCGAGAAGCAATATGCGCTCATTCATAAATTGGGAGTGTTCTAGGGAGGTTCAGTTGGCCAGAGATCTCCCATCGACTCTGTTTACGTGCGAGGAACACTTTTATTACGCTATCTGTCTGCCTTTTCCCCAGCTTAGTCAGCCCCCCAAAACGTTGCTGGATTTTTGTCAGCATTGCACATCGTTGAGTGGACGGACAAAGATCAAACGTCGGAAAAGGCAGTCAAGATGTCACTCGGAACGCTAAATTAAATTTCCCCCGTCTTTTAGATAACAGTGAGTTGAACAAACTTCCCTATAGGGGGATCGCAATTTTTTACAACGTCGCATACCTGGCAGTTGATCGGGTCTTTTAGGCTGATCTTCACCGTTCTTCTCAACGTCTTCGTCGCCTTCTGCAGGTGCCTGAGAGGATGTCAGAATTACAAAGTGCACAGCGCAGTAGAACAATCTTTACAGCCCATCTATCGCAACTCGTTTTACGCAACTTGTTTCCATTGTATTTTTTCCTCCCTTAGAAAGGAAGAAAAAAATACAATAGAAGCGCTATTAATCACACCTGATGTTCTTGGTCGATGAGTTGAAGAGCGGCCATGTATTGATTCTCCACCTGCCAATTTGTTCGATTTGCAATGACGAATCGCCTTCTAATATAAACAAAAGCATGACGAGAGAAAGCCACGCAAACTATCTTGTTATCGCAAAGAGAAGAGAGCTTTTGTACAATCGGGATCTCGAGTTTTCGGATGGCTCTCTCTCGAGTCACTTCCACTATGCATATTTTCCGCCCCGGAAGAATGAACTAATGAAGAATCGCACAATACCACGAAAGCTTCCAATTTGTTAGTTGAATAGAAAAAAATGGTCTAGAATCGTATTTCCACCCGATAAACTTTCTCCGTACTTGCTGATGGAGTTCAGGAGAGTTTTAGCAAACTGTCTACCTGATTATAATAAACCAAAGGGTACCTTAACTTGCAGAATTGAGATGCACATCGACACGAGAGCCAGACCAACGATGAAGAAGAGGAAGAATGCTGAAATATTGTGTAAATATACGTTAGCTCGACTCGTGGACTCGACTGGTATGTTCAAAACATGGGACTAGACAAGATGTGGAGAAGTTCTCAGACATATTATACAGGGTGGCTGATAAATATTGCGCCACTTTTCTTGTTTCTCAATCTCCATTCTCTGTAGGCACCATTGCATCAAATTTGGTAACTATGTTGGTAAGGTACAAAAGTTATTAGCCTATAAATATTATCTGGATTGTTCAAGTATTTCAAGAGTTATCACTTCTGAAATATTTTGTTTTGGAATTGGGACTTTTCTGGGCACATAAACGTATCTGATAGTTTAGGCCGCCTTACAGCAAGGAATTAGATACAGGACTCATCCATTTATTCCTAATAAGAACAACCATTTACAAGTATAATTATGTGATCAATTATATTATGAGCCTCGGAACTTTCTCAGAAATGCTTTAAAATTATTTCATTATGAACGGCGCTCTATAAAAAATAATAATATTTCGAAGCCGCATTCTTCGAACACATTAGCTATTGGAATTGTTCTATTTTATGCATGATACTCCATCATTCTTTATTGTGAAAATGCATTCCATTTGCTTGGGCATATTGATTCGGAACCAGAATAAGTTGCGAAATGCTGCGAAGCGCCGCTTTTAGCGATATTTTGAGGTGCCTACTTCTACCATTAATTCAACGTTTACATTCAATTTGATGCAACAATATTTCATAACTCGACTCTGTTATTAGCTATGCAACATTATACGGCGGTATCAACATTCAGAATAAGAAATTCCGAAAAGTGAGTTTTTGCATATGCGTGACTGAAAGTCATCAAATTTATCTCTCTCTGTTTTCAGAGACCCTATATCGCATTTGACAAGATTATCACATAGTGGAAGGGTTACTCTTCATATTCACCTCGGTTGCAATTTCGATGGACATTGAGATCATTTTATATATCGAAAAATGTGAACGGCGCATTGAGTAAAAATGTAGACTACTTTTTGCCTCCATGCTAAGAGGCCAGTCGAGACCATGAAGCCTGCGTCTAGTAATTGTTTTGCACGGTACTGATATATATTTAAACGCAATATGATATGCATCCTTTTATTTGTTTGCGAGATATTATTCAAAAGGTGGACGCAATATTTATCAGCCACCCTGTACATTCTCACACGTTGACGAAAACACGTCGCGTGTGTTCTCTCGTACCCTTTCGCAATATGATTGTCTGAGGCAAGACATTTGTTGTACTATATTTTGCAGATGACGCTTTTACAGTGAGTTCGAGTTAGACAGTACCTTCAGTTAAGATGCGAGATAATATCAAATAAGCAATAAACAGTAAAAATACGTTGCATAAATACGTTCTCACCACAGGCTCTTTTCGGGTGGTTGGGCATTTCGTCGCCCAGACCAACAGTACTCAATGAGATGAAGAAGAAATAGAAGGCAGTCGAGTAATCCCAGTCTTCCCAGTAGCAGAAAAGCCATGAGCAGAGGGAGATGTAGAGAAACACCTACGGAATAATTAAATAGTACGAACTCTAATGAGAATGATGTCATTTTTCTTTTTCAATTTGAAAAAAGAGAATTTGAAATATCAAATGGATTACCGTCAGCAGAGCGAGTGACATAGGGAAAGTGGTGAATAAATCCTGCTCTGCGCTCTCATTTGAATCTTCCTGGAATTTTCAATTTTAGAAGCAGCTTCAATGAATATTTTATCAATAGGCCGGAATTGATCATGCTACATTTCAGTATTTTTTCAATTCTTTTTAGACTCGATACTTCATCTTGATCTTCTTTTTCCTTCATTATCCAGTGCTTTTTATCCAGTGCCATCAGTTCATCCGAGTGTACACTCTCGAGGGTCGCCACTCGTCGCATTGGGAGATTCTTGCGCAGTCGTCGAAGGTTCCTTCGGACGAATCTTCAATAAGTGACATAACTTCATTGTGCATCATTTTTTCATGTAGAATATCCAATTACAGTGAAGTCCACTCACCGTCTCATGTACTCCCAGAATGCCTGTACTGAGAGGAAGAGTCCTCTGCCCATCGAGTTAAGCACCACGAGCATGAGGGGAACACCGAAGAGTGCGTATGCACAAGTGGCCAGGCGTCCATGGAATGTACGACACGAGATGTTTCCGTATCCTTAAATAATTGAATTTATATTCCCAATTCCTCTCAACAAAGTGTACATTTCTCTGATGAACTCATCATCTTCTCAACACTCATTCTCAATTCATCACAAATCGAGGATGTTTCGGGACGTCGCAATGAATATCCCATGCTGGGAACTCATTGACGATGCGAGCGGGGAAACAGGCGGAGAGGAATCTCTTTTTTCTGTGTTGCGGAGGCAGACGAGGGTTTTGACGACATCGAGTTTGAGTAAACAGTTGGAGAACGAAAGAAGAACTAAGCAGGATTATGATGACCGAGCCGGCGAAAAAACAGAGAAACTGTCGGTTATTTCATTGTTCACATTTTCAAGTTCTTGATTGCTATAAATATGGCTTCATTGCATAAACATTGGCCTATTCGATAAGTTTGTTGCTAAAGGTTGCTCAATGCTTAATTTCAGATCCGGAATGAAATTATGCATGCCGTGGCATCATTCTGATTCAGAGATCTTCACGAAGATGCTCACCGATGGTTGTGAATATGGTTCCCGAGTAAAAGACGGCATTCCAGAAGTCCCATTTCCAAGCAGAGTCGAGACCGTAATACCTACAAGAGTATTTTCAATTAGCTTATTCATCGCACTTCTCACCCTCTCAATTGATCATCGTACTCTCGGAATAATTGAGCGATTTCGACCGCACAATTCTTCATCGAATGATCCAGTGGATCAGCGTGTACCCGAGGTTTCTGAAGAAACAATTTTTTAATGTATCTATAAGAATATCAATAATCGATGTACGCCATAAAATTTCAAAGGTGTCCTCTCACCTGTGGTAGGATATCGCATCGCAGATAGATTTTGTCCAACACTCGCTGCGAGAAGTTACTCGATCGACTCTCTGCGTTCTAGTGAATCAGATTTTAATCATTCAACCTATAAAATGCTCACATTCACACGTGCTTCATCACGCAGAATTTCGGCTGGCGCTTCGATGCTGTAGAATAAGTAGCCGCCAGCGAGTGCATAGCAAACCATGAGAAGGAGAAGAAGCACGTGCTTCAGACCTTAAGAAGTATCTGAATTATCTGCTCCAGAAACAACTTGATCATACCGAAATAATCATAAATGAATTTGAAGACGCGCCACAAGTAGCCCGACCAGCTTTCTTGACCTTTGTGATACCTGATGGCAGTTCTATAGAACAAATCAGGGAGGAAAGGCTTACTTGATTTCATCCTTCAACTTGTGCTCCCCGAAGTCAACGGTGAACTGATTATTGAGATTTGGATGCAGTGAGTGTTTCGTCTCTGCTGGACACGAAAATGCAGTGGACGGTTCAGGAAAGTGGAAGTTCCTGTCGATGGCATTGCGAGGAGTGAAGGGCTCAGAGTGGTAGTGGGCACCCTGTGCGTCCATCGGACTCCCCAGTGATTCTGGAAAGTGATCTTTGTAAAACTGAATTTTATGATTCGGGAACCTCGAAATATCACCGTGTTAGCACTGCTCAGTGAGTACGAGGATGAGGCGGATCGGAGTGATTCAATATCAGGAGTGCTAGTTCGGTTAGTAGTGGTCAGTGAGTTATTCCGGGTAGTGAGGTTAGAATCTGTGCATGTTAGACCACATCGTATCGTACAATGACCTACCTTGTCCGAGTGTATGCGGGTCGTTGAGTGCCATTTGTGATCCGATGCCGAATATGACCGACTGCCGGTACTTCTTCTTGCAGTACCGCTCCAGCACCTGCAAATAACCCCAATTCTCATTAGTCTCAGGATCATGATGCAGTAAGATATGTATTTTGATACAATTATATGAAGACAACACCTTCATCGCAGCTTGGGTGTCCTTCGAGCCGAGGGCGCGTTGCCGCTTCAGAGCAGCACGCCGTGCGCTTAACCGGCCTGAACAAACAATGTTCGTGGAGGAGCTAAAAGTCAGTAATCCAAAATCGATTATTGTATGTTGAAATCCTATTCTGATGTAAAAACGAAATATTTCATCTGAACTCTCTCGGTACCTTCAGTGACCATGATGTGCGAGATGGTGGATCCTCTCCTCGACTCGAGTCTCCTCCGATCGCCGAATACTACCGAGCTACAACCACTGAGTCATAATGACGTCACAGACAAAGCGTCGGCGTCAAGATTTGTGCACTAGCAGCAAGCAGAACAAGAGTGAATCACTATCAAAAGTGCTGTTTATTGCAAAACTAGAGAGTGCGCGAATTCGAACTGTGGGAAGAAGGAACTGCGCCAGGATTCTCCATCAGTGAGCAAATATTCCCACCTAGCTCATCTCATAGTTCTCTATCTTCATTCGTACTAGTTTCGCTATCTGTGAAGAATGCTTTGGCTGATTGGCACCGAAAGATGTACCTCCAATGACCCGAATTTCTTGAAAAAATACTGCTGCTAATTATGCACAAACCTGTATAACATCCTAAAGCTGTTGAATTTGAAAACGAAAGGGGATCGATTACGAGGACACCAGCTGATTTATTAGTTGTTCCGCCAATCATCATTCTCATTATCACAGATTCAGGTCACATCACCAAACCTGCAACTTTCACTCTTCCTCTAATCATGGGATCTCGAGAGGGACAAACAGAAACCAGGGGGTGAAGGGGCTGGTAGGAGGGTGAACTCCCTTTCTTCTTCTTCTTCTTCTTACTCTTCTTCTTGTGCAAAACATAGCCGATGACCGTTCCTCTGAGTTCTGAAGAATGCGGGGAGAGAGAGGGAGTGAATGTGTGTAATTCTCTCGATGATTCGCTATCTTGCCATTTTGGCGCACACACGGGGGGAGTAAATGGGAGTGAGGGACACACCCTCCTCGATAATAGTAAGCAAATTGGAATGCGTACTGCAATTCGGATCCCCATCACTGGGTCACTCCCATTCTCCTCTTCCTCCTTAGCCCATTAGCCGGCCAATTATGCCCAGATTGGAGAGCAATCGGAGGCGAAGATAAACGACTTGTATTATCATTTAATCTGCTGCCCCGACCAGTTTATTTGTCCCTCCTCGATGACTAAGTGACAGGGTGGAGTCCGTCGGTTGACTGTCCTATTGCAAGAAGGAGATCCACCCTGATAGGAGGATGCATCATCATTGACACCTTAACCGAACCGCCCCCTCCTCTCCCCATATCTCCTCCTCAGTAGCCCCCTCTCAATGATAGTAGGGCGAGTTTACGATTTGGATGCGGAGAATGCACATCGGGACGTTTCACTCTCCCTCTGCATCTTTATTTCCTATTGGAGGTCACTCCCCGTTTTCACTCATCTCTCTCTCCCTTATCTTCCCGCCTTCGAGATCAGTTTGCGTCGATAGTGATTGGAGTGATTGGCGGATGAGTGGCTCTCTTCGTTCTCTCACCCTGAGATTTCTCCTTGAATTTGGAGTTCTCGTTCCATTTTTCCTTCCGCGTTCTCTCTGTTTTGTTCATGTTTCGACTGTATTTGTCATGTGAATCGGCTCCACTGGAATCTGCGCCCTTTCAGCCATGTCGGAAGACGGTGTGGAATACCGCTCCTCGATTTCTTCCCGCCCCACCTACACCAAGAGCACCAGGGAATCTGTGCCCTGTAAGATAATAATTAATTAGTAATTAATATAATTAATATAGTTAATTAATTAGCATAATAACAGCGGGATCTGGTAATCGAGTGCTGAAGATCGTCACTGAGAGTCATCACACTTCATCCTACGGATCCGGACTGTCTCCCTTCGGCCAGAATGCTGCATCCACTATCAGGTTAATTAACATTTTCATTTTTTTGATAATCTATTTTTATATGTTATTGTTTTTATCATCGTCGAGACTACTGCAAATTATGAATCGCATCTCTGCAGGGATTCTCGCGAGCGCGAGAAGAAAGAGATCATGGAGCTCAACGACAAACTCGCCAACTACATCGAGAATGTGCGCACGTTTTGGATTTTCTGGACCCTCTCGAACTCTAAAATGTGCTGCATTTTGACGAAATGCTCTGCAGGTTCGCTTCCTCGAGGCACAGAATCGCAAGCTCGAGAACGACCTGAAGTTCCTTAGGGTGAGTCTAAATCAGTCTGCATTTAGATTACCAAAACTGGCGTATGTCTATTGAAGAAAGCCATATTCATGAAGACTCTTCTTATCAATCATTCTGTCATTTCTCAATTTCAGTCTCGCTCCGGACAGGGATCACAGAGTGTGCGCATCATTTACGAGACTGAGATCACCACAGCCAGAGAGGTCAACGAAGTCCAACCCGTGCCAAAATGATTTTTCTAGTTGTAAATTCTAAATAAAAATGACTATCACTGTAAAACTGACTAGCCGCTGCTCTCGTCCATCATTTTTCACCGTTTCCGATCAACAAGAAAAGGAGGGAGAAATAAATGGACGGGATAGGGTAAGCGCGCGGCTTCGCTTTGAGAGCTGCGCCCAATCTTCTCACCTAATTGGATTGAGATGATCGAGAGAAAACGGAGCAGAGGCGATGATTGAATGAACCGACAAAAAGCAGCACGGGGGATGAGAAGCGGGGACCGGAAGCTACCGTTATCACAAACAGGGATTTTGTAGGAAGTCGTGAGCAATGGGAAGAAGATGGAAGACGTCCAGAGGGACTTCGACAAGTACTCCAAGCAACTCCTCGAGATCAAAACCAAGTCAGAACGAAGCTGACTTTCAATATAAAAATGAAATTTGTAGATTCGAGGAGGCGACTTCAGGTCGTCTGAAGGATCGAGCTGAGCTCGACGACCTCCTTGTCCAGTACTCGAATCTCGAGGCAGAGATCAATCTCCTCAAGAGAAGGTAGAGAGAATCCATCGAGAGCGTTCGAATAAAAAAGCGCGGCATTCATCGAAGCAAATATTGCATTCTTCAGAATCGAGCTTCTCGAGGCAGAAGTGAGCCGTCTGAAGAAGGAGAACATCCGTCTCATGTCGGAACTCAACAAGACCAGATCGGTAAGTGGAATATTATTGGTCAATGACCGTCCTTCTTCTTAACTCCTTGACGAGTTTACGAGCCTTAGTGACTCTTCCCACTACCCTTTTAGGAATGCCGACTAGTTACCAGTCCAGGGCAGTGTCCAATTAGTGTGACTCATACTGACTGATGGGTTGTCGTTTGTGTCACCTCGCCCCGTGGTCACTGCATTAGTCAGAGTGGGAGTGATATACTCAAGTGAGAGGGGAGAGATTAGACAAGAACGCGTCCAAGGACGAAAACGGGAGGAAATGAGTGATTTGTGAACCGCGCCCATTCGAGAGAAGTGGGAAAGAAGAGAGAGTACACCAGTCTACACAAACACCCACTTAATTGGGAGGGGTCAGTGTGAAAAAGGTGCAAAAAAATTATAAGAAAAACACAGTGGAAAAACAGAGCATTACCAAAAGATCAAATGCGAAAAAATCTGTAAGGAGAAATGGGGGGCGGACATTTGCGCAACGGAGCGCCGTTCGAAGGGAATTTGAGCTAGCAACTTGGGAGTTATGTCATTGTAACCAGTGTGTGCTCCAATTACATATATAAATCTTGTCGCTAGGCGATCATGAGTTTCACTCGTCACCAACGACCGGTTCATGGTCCAAAATTGAGAATTTGAGCCGAAAATCATGATTAGAAGAATAGATAGTACCGTAAACAATCGATATTCCAGTACCTCAGCAACTACTGCATACCAGTAACATGGATGTCGATTGGTTACGGCATTTGATGTTTGTATAATCATGATTTTCTTCTCAAATTCTCAATTTTTGACCATGAACCCCCGGTCGTTGGTGACGAGTGAAACTCATGATCGCCTAGCGACAAGATTTATATATGTAATTGTAGGGGAGCACACACTGGTTACAGTGAAATAACTCCCAAGTTGCTAGCTCAAGTTCCCTTCGGACGGCGCTCCGTTGCGCAAATGGTCGTTGCGCAAATGTCCGCCCCCCGGAGAAATGGGAAACATGGTCACGTGGATTCTTGGTAATTGAGATAAGAATTTGACTTGAAGGAGCTCGATCGGATGACTCTGGAGCGAATCGACTTCCAGAATCAAGTGAAGACTCTGCTCGAGGAGATCAACTTCATCAAATCTGCCAATGAGAAGGACATCAGGTGAGAGGGATCCGAAGACGGATCTGAAATATCGAATTGATGAAAGATACAATTGGAGAGACAGTGAAAAACGACAATGACGCCGTGTTATGCAATAAGATTCGCAATGCATCTTTATTGTTCCCTCACAGAGATCTGCAAGCGCGTGCCTCTCGCGACACGACGCCCGAGAACAGAGAGTTCTTCAAGAACGAACTGGCCAATGCCATCAGAGAGATTCGCGCCGACCACGATGCTGTGAGCTTGTTGTGTTAGAATTAGTACATTTTTGATAATTCGATGTATTCCAATCGTCGATATTAAGATGGCCAATGCCAACCGCCAGGAGATGGACTCGTGGTACAAGATGAAGGTGCAGGAGATCCAGGTTAGCACATTTTCGAAAATGTCTCTGACTAAAAAGTTGATTGTAGACGCAGTCCGCTCGTCAGAACATGGAGCAGGAGCACCAGAAGGACGAAGTGAAGAGACTGCGTACTCAGGCATCCGAATTGAGAAGCCAACTGGCAGATCTGGAAGGAAGGGTATGTTCATTTCAGTAGTTTAAATTGACTTCGAAATAGATCGTTGATAGCGAGAAGGAGATGTTTCCCATGCACATAATTGCATTCAGAACGCACTGCTCGAGAAGCAGATCGAGGACCTCAACTACCAGCTCGAGGACGACCAGAGGTACTAGACGGTATACCCTTTTCCATTCCGCTTCTCAATAAAACGTGTAGAAATATGGCAAGAATTTGATAATAATTTTAGAGACAGCGTGAATATTCAGATCGTATGAGGCTCAGCTCAACGACCGCGACGCGCAGATCCGTCGCTACAGAGAGGAGGCACAGGCACTCATGGTCGAACTCCAGATGCTCCTCGACCAGAAGCAGGTGAGAAGGCAGTTCTCTAGAAAATATGCACGATACTTCCTACTTTGAGTACCCACATAAAAGTACGTCTAAAAAGAGTGCTCGACAATAAATTGCAGACTCTGGACGCGGAGATGTCCATCTACCGCAAGCTGCTCGACGGAGCCAACGACGACGGCCAGGGAGGACTGAGACAACTCGTCGAGCAGGTCGTCAAGACCACCGGACTCACCGAGGTCGCCGACACTGGTAAGCAACCATCCAATCATACGTCATTCATTCAGTTACGGTTTAGGCATAGCATTGTAAACATGAACGGTGATACAAGTTTTCAACTTTAAAAAAATCATATTTGGGTGCTTTCAATTTATCTCTCGCACCTAATCGAAAACGTTACTTAGGAATGACTAAAACCAGCAAAAGAGTTGCCCATTGCTGGAATCGAACCAGCGTCGCCACGGCCACAACGTGGAGTACTAACCACTAGACTACATGGGCCAACGGCAGAGATCAATGAGCATGCTCAAGTAACAGGCGCACTCATCCTGTGTCTCTGAGCTTGCGCATTGCTATCTGCCTTTGTTCTCAAGTTTTTAGTTCCGTGGTGCGCGTAGTCGGAAGTGTACTGGAGTACCCGAGACAATAACACTGATATGGGGTTGAGTGCTGCCTGATAGAGGGTCATTTCCGTGTTATTTCCGGGTTGAAAAAAACACAAAAATATTATGAACTAAAATTGCAGAGACGATGCGAGTGGTGAAGGGCGAGACCTCGTCGCGCACCTCCTACACCCGATCCGCCAAGGGAAATGTCTCCATCCAGGTAAGAAATTGCATTTCAGGAGACTTTCCTGGAAACGAACTCCCGATTTGCAGGAGACGGATGCCGGAGGAAAGTTCGTCGTACTCGAGAACACCCACCGCGGCAAGGAGGAACCCATCGGAGGATGGAAGCTCAAGAGGTAATCTTCGGTGTCATTTTCTTTGCTAATCGGCATTTCGTGCATCTTGGTCGCCACTATGACACTGCTTCTAATGATGCGTTTCGAGAGCAGAAGTCAAGTGTCAATCATTGCAGGAAGATCGACAACAAGCGCGAGATTGTCTACACGTTCCCCGCCGATTTTGTGCTCAAGCCCAGTGAGAATTCTCTCATGAAATCCAGTTTTCTGGAACCACAAATTCAGGCGCTCGCGTGAAGATCTTCGCTCGCGGAGCAGGCGCAGCCTCTCCTCCTGACGTGCTCGTGATGGACGGAGACGACACCTTCGGAGTGGGCTCCAACGTCAACACTCTACTGTACAACAAGGAAGGAGAGGTACGGCTCTCTTCCCTGACTCACTTTAGAATTCACATTAGCAGTTTACTCTTCCTTCGAGTGTTTTCTGTAACCACTTCTCGAATGGAAATGATTCCCTTGCAGGAGCGAGCCACTCACATCCAACGTTCTTCCCAGTCCGGATCCACCAACTAAGACTACTGCCCTCATGTCACTGTTCATCCCATCGAGAGAGATAGAGAGAGAGTATTCATTGACCTCTTCCAGCTACCGCCTGTCACCCTGCCAATCACCGTTGCTCCCTCCCTTTTTAATGTCTCATACGTGGACCCAATTTTTCGTCAGAATTACGCTGCAACCCAATCTCGCTTGCTCAATTTTCCGCGTCCGTTCTTGCCCATCTTTCAATGTTCAAATGCAAAAAAATCCCAGTATTTTCTCGCTCAGAAATCTCCAAATGATATTCAATAAGTGTGCGATATATTGATAAATCAGTTTATCTTTGATTGAATGATATTTATGATTTACGTTGTCTTTGAAAATTCTACAGAATCCGATGACGATCCATTTCTGCACAGTGTTTATTCAAATTCTTCATACTTCATCTGAAATCTTTGCTCCTTTCCCTAGATTGGCTAATTCTCATTCCTTTCATTTCACCTGTCATCCACTGCACCTGGTTCGATCCTTGCTCCGCAAATGCCAAATGGAGAAAGTAAAGCACATCGAGAAAGGTTGACTTCCTCCAAAGGATGATTCAGTTTTTAAAAACCATCTGTTTGCCAGTTTCAGTGTGAGTGCTGGTACGAAACTGCCAGCTGAGAGAGGGAGACATCAAAGCAAACTCCTCCCTGATAAGGGAGAGATGTGTCACGAGAGCAATGACTGCGTCCATTCCGATCAGGCCTCTCTATCTACTCGAGTCACTCCAGATCTGACCAGGACATCCTCCCCCATAGATTCGACAGAGGGAATGACGCCATTCGATAACCACATCGAGCCTCTGACTCGACGTCGCGCGCTCTCGCTTTATTCCCTTTGTGTTGATATCGGAAGGCTCCTCTCTTCTTCTCTCTCTCGATAAGGATTGTCGTGCTCGCCTCCTTCTTCATTCCTCCTCGTGAGCTCTTCACCGTCTAAAATCGGGGCGTTTACTAGTTGCTGTCTGGAGGAGCCGACGACGGCGCCCTCGACGACGACCTCGACCATGGTCAACAACAACAACAACAACAGCAACGTCTCCTGCAGAGTCATCCTCGGAGACGACAAGAAGTACACGGCAAGTTGCTTTTCCCAATTGTTTTCACAGTATTATTCGCAAATTTTGAATCGGTATATTTTTCCTTGCGCATCGTAGGCGTCGTATGAGAGATCGGAAAATTGACGGTTGTCAAACTAACAATAAAAGACTGAGATAGCAACTCAGAGGTAGGTCTCTCGCGTGGTTCAGAGAGGTATTAAAGATCTTTGGTCGTCGCTCGTACTTTCCCATGTGTCAGTCATCATCGTCTTCTTATCAACTTCGTTCCCTTCCCTCTTCTCTCCTTCCTTATCGTTTATGCTGACCCCTCTCTCTCACTGCACGGCTTCACTCAATCGATTGACTAGTCGTCTCCAAACCGTCTTTCTATCCCTCTCAGAATGGTTGCCATTCGAAACGAAGTGACTTTCGATGCGGAGAAGAAGGTTCTGTGCAATCTGCGGTATCTCATTAATCTAGTCCTATATCACGCTACGGACTAATCCCTGTCGACAAAGCTATTCGTAACTTTCATATTTCAGCAGAAAATGTTATGAAATGCTGAGTAAGTAAAAAAATGGAATATGTAATTTGATTTATTATTCTCGAAATTCAACTGATTCTGCAGGTGTACGCCCTCACAGTAGAAGATGGGGCATGCATGCAGAAGCGATTCGCTGAGTTCGAGAAGCTTTTCGATCGGACGAAAGTGGGTTGAAATTCTATATATTTCCGGTTCCAATTTCTAATATTGACGAAGTAGTGAGCATTTGTTATGTGCGGTACAGGAGGGTTAATATGCATGTTTCAACAATCGCTATTGACGTCACTATAGTCATCAATCCATTGTTTGGCCCGAACTAGACAAAAGGTGTCTGTTCAGACATTTTGTAGAAATTTTAATCTTATTTTTCAAGCTTTTAACTATGTTTATCCATTTTCAGCACCTCGTGCCCGAGGCGATCGGCGCTCCTCCCAAGAAGAAGTTCCTGATGGCAGAGACGAAACTCGTCGAGAAGAGGAAACTCTGGGTCACAACCTTCTGTCAGTTCCTCCTCCAGAAACACGCCCGAAAGTGAGTTATTTGGGGGTAAATTATGAAATCTAGGTCGTAGTCGCTATTTCGAAAGTTTGGGCAAGTACTGTAAGAGAACATCTGCTTCTCATTCCGAGAATATAAATGACTGATCAAATTTTGAAACGTATCACCTGCCATACAAGTCTTGAAATATTAGGTTGGTGCAAAAGTTTCTTTCTTTTTTCATGCACCAACATTCTGACCTCCCCAGGTAGTCGTAATGAGCCAATCAAATAATTGTTTTTGCTGTTGATACGGACATGGGTACACACTATAGTGAGTACTATATTGTGTTGATTCTATCAATTAGAATTGAGCATTTTAGTTCGGAAGTAATCGCACCAGGTCGAGCAATCCGACTTTTCAATTGCTCTAGGCTCCGAGGGGAATAGCGCAAAGGCTACATTTAGCACATTATTACAAAGTACGTTGACTGGGTATGCCATACGATATAGCCCACCAAACCTGCCATGAAAAAGTACTAGAAATGTTGGCCCAATTACAGAACTAGTGTCTTTGACAATCATAGATCATAAATTTATGAGCGCAACTTCCATACACAGCGTTGATGAATGCTCATTTTCGATGGGTTGTGAAGTACTTTCCCCTGTAAGTATGCTATCAAATTTAGGAAAGGATAGGACCTCCCGTTGGAGAACTGCAGATTTTGAAATAACCGTGTTCTGATTCATCCGCTGAAATCAACACTTTTTGGATTACCTTGTCTCACACACACGTTCGAATCCGGATTTTTTGTGCTTAGTAGAACAAATAACTCCTGCCCAAGTATTCCTCAATTGGGTAGAATCAGAATCCCACAAGTATTCGATAAGCTGAATTTATCCCAAAATGCTCAAAATAGTCATTTTCCGATGATAATTTTCTGAGACTTATCAACTTCTCACGATGACGCGTAGATCCAAATCAAATGTATGGTAGTAATCTACCGCCATGGCCATACCACATGGTATTCAGAAAATCATGCTACTCTAGGCACGCCAACAGAAATTTGAAAAATAAAAAAGAAAGAAACTTATGCACCAACCTAATACTTTACCAGGAAGTAAACTTCTCTGCAAAACTGAATTATCTGACTCAACTTGAGAGTAGAGTTCCCTTGATGGAATTGATTCCGGAATTCCAATAGTGAGGACAAAGGAGTGACGCAATTCCATTCCTTCCATCCCCCCGCGCGGAGCGGTGGAATGGAATTCCAATAGTTTTGGAATTCCATTTGAATAAATTAATTACTTTCCACAGATGTTCGCCAATCAATTTTGATATTTTCCTCAATGGAATTCCAATAACAGTTTGGAATTCCATTTCGAGTGGAATTCCAATTGCCAACCGCTCGTATGCGAGCGCGGAATTGGAAATGAGTGGAGGGTTTTGGAATTTCAATAGCCAAATAATTCCATCAAGGGAACCCTACTTGAGAGGGTAAGAAGAAAATGTCGAATAGCGTGATGTTTCAGTGACGAGGTGCGCGTGTTTTTCTCGTTGCTCCAGGAGGACAAAGACGATGACAGCGACGTCGATCTGGGTCCTTCCGAGAAGAAGGGGTAGGATAGACATGAATTCAGAATGAAAACTCTGAAATATACATAGTGTAGAAAAATGAAGGTCGTCATTCTTACTCTTTCGGGCATCTGAAAGCGCATAATGAGAAGACTCTTTTGGGAAGTCAAAGCCCACTTCCACTTGATGAAAACGTCCGAACTTTGCAGTGCCGTCCCTTCTGACTTCGAGTTCCTCAAAACAATCGGAAAGGGATCATTCGGAAGGGTGAGTTGCAGCTAATTCGATGTTTCAAGTCACCTGAAATATCGATTATACCTGAAACTCAAGGTGTTCCAAGTGAAGCACAAGTACGACCACAAGATCTACGCCATGAAAGTTCTCTCCAAGGAGCACATCAGGAAGAAAAACGAGGTTAGCCGGTTGACCTTTATTCGATTGATCACCGTCTAGATGGTGCCTGAAATCACGTTGTGTTTTATTTTGTGATTCAATCCAGTTCATCAGTGCATGGCACTCATAATGAGCCCTCATTGTGCAGATTCATGTGAATTCTCTACCCTCTTTCTATTGGCTCTTGTGATTTGTAGCTATAATCATCTCGTGACTCGACAAGGGAAGAGTCCGAAAGAAAGCAAGAGCGCCCCTTGATAACTCCCTATCAGTTCCCCAATATCATCACTTTTGAATGCGCGCGCATCTGATAAAATGACCTCATATGGCACTAAAACTAAAGACTGGAACGAGAGATGAGAGGGATTATGATACAACGGTAGATGAAGATTCGGAATGTTAAGAATAATTGGGATAAGTGATCTCATAGGTCAAACACGTGATGGCCGAGCGAAACGTGCTCAAGATGAACTTCAAGCATCCTTTCCTCGTCAATCTCTATTACTCATTCCAAACGAAAGACAAGCTCTACTTCGTATTGGATTACGTCAATGGAGGAGAGGTAGAATATTGATAACTTTGGCTTTATTCTGAAAGCTAATGAAGGAGCAACTAAGAATGTGAAAAACTGAAGAAAAAACAATCGATTGTTGCGAATTCATCATTCAATTGCAGCTCTTCTCTCATCTGCAACGGGACAAGCACTTCCCCGAGGCTCGATCTCGATTCTACGCGGCAGTGATTGCGTCCGCCCTCGGATACCTCCACGACCACGGCGTCATCTACCGGTGAGTATACTTACGGCAAAAAATCCTTCCATTCCGTGTTTTGTTGAGCTTTCTTGCGTCGTTTATCTACCAAAACTTGAGTCTGCGTGTGATGAATAGTATGCTTTTGTTGCCATGTTGTGCAATAACAGTCTTCCATGGCAATCTTTCGATGTGGAGAACATTAAAAGCTTGTTGTACACTCATGACCTTCGGAATGCTGAGAGAGTGAGAAGAGGCTCGTAATCTTCACTGGCTCATCGAGGAGAGAGGAGAGGGAGTAGAGAAGGGTGGAATAGCTCAGAGACTGTGGGAATGAAGAGATGGCACGGAGAGAGAAGATAAGCTGCGCCGAGTAAGAATGCTTGAAAGCTGCTGTGAAGAATACGAATCTGATTAGAGAGATTAGAAGCTATTTCGGGTTGTGCAAGGTTGCCAAAAACGAAGCGTATTATCATGTTGGAGAATTCAATTACTTTTTGAGTATTCACGAAGGTGATTCACTGGACCGAAGAAATACAAATATGAAATAGTCTTACAGAAGAACTTTGCAATACTATTTTCAATTAATAATGTTTTTTTAGGGTAAATAGATATAATTTAACAAATTTACGATTGCAGTGATTTGAAACCGGAGAATCTGCTACTCGACAGAGATGGATATCTGGTCATCACTGATTTCGGATTGTGTAAGGAAGGAATCAGGGGCAAGGAAACCACCGACACCTTCTGTGGAACACCCGAGTAAGCTGCTACGTTTGGAGTACAAAAATATGAAATTCTATGCAGATACCTCGCTCCCGAGATCATCCTCAAGAAGTCGTACGATCGCACAGTCGACTGGTGGTGTCTCGGATCTGTCCTCTTTGAAATGCTCTACGGACTGGTGCGTAGACGTAAAGGGAAACTACTTGTTTGAAAAAAAACAAGCCCTCTCCCGTTTTCTTGCCGAGGGAATCTGCATAGCTTTCCGAACTTTGATTCTCTCGTTTTCAGCCTCCCTTCTACAGCAAGGACCACAATGAGATGTACGATAAGATCGTGAATCAGCCGCTGAAGATGAAGCATCAATTGTCACCCGCGTCAACTGACATCATCGAGAAGGTTGGTTGGTCCTTGATCTTCATACAATATGTAATCGTAACATTTCGACATTTCAGTTCCTCATCAAGGACCGCTTCCGGCGTCTTGGCGCGAAAAATGACTTCAAAGAAGTCAAAGACCATCCGTTCTTCATGCCCATCGACTGGGATAAACTGCATGCGAGACAGATCAGGGCGCCCTTCGTCCCTGGTAAGTGAATGGGAGACAGGATTTTTTGCATTTGTTGCATTTACTTTACTTTTTCATTGCTCCATACAGATGTTGTGTATCTATCAAATAGATTCCACACAACCTCACATGTGTTCAAGCATTTCCCATCTCCATGTGTAACAGAAATGATCATGTGATTCACTGCAGATGTCAAATCGGACAAGGAAACGAATATGATCGCTCGCGAGTTCCTCGATGAGAAATTCAATATCGGTGAGTGGCGTACCATATATAATGAGCCGTAGCTTCTTCCCTCTGGGGAATTCCCTTTCCTATTGCTGCGCTGTATAATCAAGCATAGGAAAACAATCCCCAAGATTGCATGATTGAGCATACGCGGAAGAGAAAGGAATAATTTACGAGAGGCATTTCACGGATATATAATTTGGCAATGTGAATGATCGCAGAGAAAAATACCGTTCTAAGATTACGGTAGCTCCTTTCCATAAGATTTCATCTTCAGGCTCGGTCTGTCCTGCGAATCACTCGAATGTGCGAGTGCGTGATGCAGATTTCGTCGACTTCACTTACGTCGATAAATCGATGATGATGAACAGAGATTAGACATCCCCGCACTCTTCTCATCAAATTCTCCTTCTCTGTTCTTGTTCCGTCGCTCTCTAGTACCATTAACTTATTCTAGTCAGAGCCCGCCGTTCTTGTATATCCCTGTACGAGCGTCCCCGTGTACTTTCTATGTTCCTTCCTCTTCCTTGTTTGATCAAATATCCGTCTTCCGAGCGTAGTTCATAACTAATAAACGCACATTTCTCAAATATCACGTTCACCGCATTTCCACTCAGTTTTGCACGTTTTTATGCAGTGAGGGAGTTCCTCTCTCAGTGGTTCATCCCTACTTCAGACTACTTAATGAAGGGTGCACGCCGCGGAAACCCTTGAGCGCGCTAGGAGTTCACTAGAGATCACTTGGATGCGAGATACTGCAGAGAATAGAGGAACGGAGAGCGAAAAATGACTGGAGGCGGGATCCAGAGAGGGGGGTAGTGAGGGATAGAGAGGAGAGAGAAGGGATTAAGAAGGACAGCCCCTTCTAGGAGACCGATCTCTTCACCTGCTAGTTCGTATAGCTCCGCCTTTCGACTTACCTTCCACCTTAGTCTCAAGCATTTCTTTCGTTCTCCCTCGGATGTTCTCGTTGGTTTTCCATTTACAGTAACCAAGTATTCGCAGGAGATCTCTTACAGTTCTAGCAGAGGGAGGAATGTCCACTGAGGCAGAGGCCATCCAACAGGCCAACTCAGTGAGTGTCTGCGTTCGGTGTTTCTTTCTTTCTGGAAACCAAGTTTTAATGTGAGCTGCAGTTGAGGATAATTTCACGAATTTTTCGCTAGTCTACACTACTGCAACCGCCACTTACAGTTTCTTCTCTCTAGACAGAAAGAAAAAAATCGTCATGACACCGAAAAGCCTGTCCGCAAATTCATTTTGACATGAAGTCCATTCTTTGTCTCTAGGGAATTGGGAAAGCAATGGACTTCTGCAATTAGTCCATAAAATTATACAACGAACTAATTAAAATTGCAGTGGGCAGACGCGGTTTTGACTCTCTCACTCACACAAGAGCAACAAGTGGTAAGCTGACATTCGAAAGGTCACATCAAATGAAATGGCGAATTCTAGTGATTTATCTCGAGATTTCGTTGAAGTTGAGATCTAAAACAGTGAAATGCAGACGATTCGAACGGGATTCTACGCGCTCTTTGTCATCCTTCATCTCGGTGCCTCAATCGCCATGGTCTTGCTCGATCGGAAACGTGCGATCACAATTTATAACTCGCATGAATATTTAAAACACAAATAACGAAGTAGAGGTATCAAAATAATGGTTACATCATGGCACATACAATAGAAAGTCATGACTCGCTAGGAATGTGGCAACCTGAGGGCAAAATCAACGAAGTCATGAGGAATGAGCATAAAGAATGCAATCAATTTAACAACAAAAACTAACAAGTCAAAGAAGCGAAAGATTGGAAGCGGGGTTGAGTATCATGATCATCACTGGAGAATTGTTGCGATAAGAAGATCATTGTAAAGTGGACGAATATTCAGTCGTAATTTTCAGACGCTGCCCAGGACGCGAAAGAGCGTGATAAACGCACAAAAATAAGACGTCCCTACGTCACAAAGGTCTTCAACAACGACGATCCTCTGAAGAAAGCTATCGTCGTGCCTCATCCTAAGACCTCAGATTACCGGATCTCTGATGTCGACTGAATTCAATCCAACCTATCTCATCTTAGAACACTTCATAATTTGTGCGCTCAGGATACGGTAGTCCTCGAGCATTGCCCTACAGGTCCCCATCATAAAGTGTAAATAAAGTATTGTTCTGATCGGACTTATGGCTCAGTGCTTGACAACAATAAGATGGGTGTTTTTGTCAACTCTTGACGGTGGGACGGCACAAATCGCCAGCTAGCACGAGAATGATCTGTGCCTGGTCTTTGTTGGCTGTGAAGTGGGCAGAGGGCAGGGAGAAGTTAGTGAGCGCAGAAGCTGAACTGGCTGAGAGAGCACCCCTCGCCATGGCAAGACATTCATCTGCAGAGTAGCCACTCTTCATTTTATTCACTTCTAGAGTCTGCACACAATTGCTCTTTCACCACTCATCTTAAATATCCTATTCGCATATCACGTGTAAACGAGTGATAAATACGAACAACTGTAAGAATCTACTAATTTTAGTGCATTCTCAATGAAACAGTATTCATACCTAGTGCAGTGGAAAGAAAAGCGTCAGTCGCCGCAGAGTCACGAACGTTTCCCGAGTTGTCCTCTCTGAAATACCCGTCTATTCTTTCAAAGCCTCTCTCTTTTTCTCCTCGTAAAATTGCTTCAAAGCCGATATATCATCGTGTCTGGCAGAGGGATCTTTGAACGACTGGAGAGGAGGGAAGGAGTTCTCCCTACTTGATATAGATCTGCCTCCATCGGCCGAGTATTGTGTGGTCTGCTGCTTGTTCTCTGTTGAGAACGAGAGAGATCAGCGGCATTCCCAGGTGCACTCCGGCCATCTAAATGAGATTATATTTGTATATCCATCAATGGAAACCACGCAATTTCTCTAGAACACCTTATAATATGCTCAATCACGAACCACAACAACAATGATTATTTGATGAGCTGTCAGATCTCAGATCCGTCACCCGAACTGCACGCATTCATTTTTCCCGAACGTCAAAGGAGAAAGACGAAAAGAAGAAACGTCACGTCTTCACAGAAGAAAAAATGTCCAAGAATGCATTTTCAGCATTAGTCACTGTCTACATTTTCCAGTCTCTTACGTACTCAGAAGATTCGTATGGTAAGTGCACTGACATTGGCGGCGTTGGTAGCTACTCCACTCTCGATCACTCCGATGCATGCAGAGAGGAGTCGCTCCAGCACGCAGTGGCTAATGTAGTCCTGCATTGTTGCATTGTCCATCTCCCCTCCCCTGAGACCAGATGCCATGTCAGAGAAGTGTTTTGTGTTCTCACTTTGTCGAACTTCGGTCTTCGAATTCTTCCGACAAGCGAGTTGAGTTTGCTCGTCTTTCGATTTCCCTCGTCGGGTGAATTCATCACTCCGCGTCTGGAAAATTGACGGGGTGAAATCGGACTCGCAATTCTAGGGACGTCACTAGAGAACACCTCTCAAGTTCTAGCAAAGGGCAAAGTCGGGTTACAAAACGCTTTTTTCTCGGTTTTTCTTTCACAAATAATACAAATATTGAAAATTGGTAGCGCTATCAATGAAATGTTCAGTGAGTAGATTGCAAAAAAATAACTGTGATTTTAGGAGACATTTCATACGCTGGGTAAGTGAGAGAGTGACTGACTTGAGATGGAGGATCTTGAGTGTGATTGCTGGTGTCTGATTGGGTCTCATCCTCATCGCTTCCCTCACTGTTCCCCATGAGAAACGACGACTGTCGTTGTGTCGTTGAAGGGAGGAAAAGGAAAGGACTGGAGGAAGAGAAGGACCCGATGAATCCTCCTTCTACAATTGAAGGGGGTGCCAGCAGTTCATATGGCATTCATTCCAGTAATTGAAAATAGCCCGTCAAATCTTGAACTATTTCAGTAACATTGGTCCTGTACAGACGATTCTTTGATAACTGTTACAATCCGATTCAGCATTTTTAGTCAATTAGAGATAATCTAATCCAGATTCCCGCTTTCGAGGAATATTGAATAAAGCCAGTAATAAGATATGAGTACCTGAAAACAAGCAAGTCGCGCCAGAATTCCCGTCAAGGCGCAGACGAGAATGCCGTCGGTGAGAATGGTAGTCGAACGAACCTGTGATAAATTTGAACTGACATACCGACACGTGACAAAATTTCTATTGCACCATGTCTAAACAAGGTTCCAATGAAAACGGTACCTCGAAGAACCCGTTTCCCTGAGCATTCACGGCTCTTCCTTCAGTGAGGAGAAGATTGAAGAGATCTTTGTCGATTGATGGGAGCACCTGTATATAATAATACGCGTTCAAATAGCCATACGTCTTTCCTCAAATGTGCATTTCGTATTCATATTTACATCCATATTCGTATAGCTTCTGGCATTGCCTTTTTATGAGTTTTTTATGGGTGTATTTGAGAGAGGAATATGCACGACTAAAACAAAGAAAGGAAAGGTTTGTAGAAACGATTAGGATTGAATACTAAATATTTGAGAACGAATGTACCGTATTCAATCTCGTTGCCAGATCCTCTGCGTCATCCTCTTCGGTGATAAGCTTCTTCGCCATCGAGACCTGTGATGTTTAGCATTAAAAGAATAATATTTTAAAATTTTAATATCATGTCACGGAATTTAAAACCAGAGTTCATACTTGAATGTAATTCTTCGCTCCGATTATCAGCGAGGCATCGGGGACTTCTCCTGTACTCAGTACGAGATCTCCGCAAAGCTCATTTCTCAAAAGATCGAGAGATGCTCTCGATTACTTCACGAACTCACTTGCACCAGTTGCACGGGTGGAGTTTGACGTCGAAAGGCACGCAAGAGGGATCAACAGCTGCGTGATAGAGGGCACACACCGAGGATGAAGTGTCTGTAAATCTCACTCTAAAAAGCTTATCGAAATATGCTCGGTATCATTGCAAGGCTTCTCTGCTTACCAGGATGAGGTTTGTTGTGATTGTACACGTCGCAGTCCATCTTCTCCACTTCCTCCACAGGACCAAATCGAGCTGCAGATCCGAAACAACTGAGAAGAGCGATCCCTGCAAATGTCACGTAATATTTTATTCATTAATTGTTTTCGTATTGTAAATGATCTCTTGACATAGCAAATCTTGGTGGTTGTGTTACCTTCATGGATCGCGAGCTCTTCTCGATATCCGTACACGATATTGCAGCCCATTGACTGTGCTTGCTGGAAGATCTCATGGCGAAGATCGGTCCACGCTCTGCAAATCTATTCTGATTTCCGTTCTTGAATGAATATGATGCTGTTGCATAATAAAATTTTATTTCTATTCTACAAGACTAATAAATTCTACATTATTCAGCTATTTCATCACATTATCGCATTCAGTAGTACCTTTTTCTCAGAGCGTCGAGATTGTCGACTTCCTCTAGGATGAGAGCAGTTCTCGAGGATACGAGAGGGCCACTGCCCCACGTCCACTCACTCGGCAACCAACCCATCGAGATGATGGGGAAGGAGAGACGAGGACTCAGTAGAATACCTGCACGAGTCGGAAGCACCTCAATTAATTGGTACTTGCGGAAATGATTCTCGAGTTGTGATTGAACCAAGTATATTATTTTGAATGCTCATAAATGCTCACCACAACTGCAGTTCCGTAGGCTCGCAGGCAAAAGTTATTGGTAGGCGCGCCCTCGATGTCAATCATCTCTCGATAACTAAATGAATCTGCTCTATTTGAAACTTTGCGTTGATTCATCATCAATCAGCTGTTTGCTCGCTTTAAATTGGCATTATTCTACTTACCCGATGACCATCTGAGCGTCTGCTTTGTGAGCTTTCTCTGCAATCTCGATGGCCGCCAATCTCATCTCTGCTCGCATTTCAGTTTGTCGAGCCTAGAAGTGGAAAATGAGTTATAATATCTCAGGAAGCATTCTGAATCTCTTTAAGATTATTATTAAGCATAACTTCACAAAGTATACAGCTGAGTAATTGATATGAAAGCTAACGTCGTTGCTAGCCCGAGGAGTGCGTATCCGATCGATCCATTGCTGTTCCGGATCTTTCTCGTATCGCATGGTTCCCACCAGTCCTACGATCTCGCACAAAGCAAACTCAGGAGGGATCTTGTCGCCTGAAGAAATTCTGCAGTGTATTTCCTCCAGTAACACATCAGAAATCTAGCCAGAACAAATACGTTATGGCAGCAAAACTGACTTGAATAGAATTGGACGTAGTAAGTGTAGTCCGCAGGCACCATCAACGTCACTTTAAGTGAGAACATCAACTGACCACGGATTCCTGAAATACGAGTACGAGATGCATGTTTACGAAGTCTATTTACCGTGAATAGTGTCCCAGATAGGCATTACAATCTGTTCTTCCCTCTCTTCCTCCTTCCTCATTCGCATTGCCTCGGCGACGTTGTTCACGTCCACTTCGACTCTCCCGATGGCGTCATTCGCAGAGTATGTATCGTGGTCCATCACTCTGCAATTAAGGGTATGCATTCACTTCGGGTTGAAAATTACTGTTAACCATCGCTGCAGTACTGTAATCATAGCGCAAGAACTGAGGAACTAAAAATGAGGTTCACCTGAACTCGAGTGTGTCTTCGCACAGTTCCCGCTCATCAGTCTCGAATACGACCGGATCAGAGTTCCACGCTGAATAATATCGTAAATATTTCAGAGTGGCTGTTTTAAACATTAAATCTGTGCTGTAGGTTTGCTACGCTTTATATGTCTCCATACAATAATACGTAAGCAAACTGACTTGGGTCGAGGCTTGTGACAACATCGGTTTTCGAGTTTTCGTCCTTGTATCGAACTTCCACGAATGCTTCAGTGTTGTTGATACCCTGCATGAGTGGCAATTGGGACTCTGGCATGCATGCGAATACCCTTGATGCAACTTTTGGGCCTTTTAAAGTATTTTCCTGAAGGAAGCAGAATATTATTAGTAAAGACTCACCTTGTTCATAACGGGTAGTCCTCGTGCCGATACAACTCGGACTGATAACTTGACGGGAAGGCGCTCCCCGCATATTGGAATGAGCATCTTGTAGAAGTCTCACCGATCCATGGTGAAAATTATCTCAAATATAATAAATAATTAACAAAGGTTCGTAAATTCATACACAACAACGAAAACAAATCATTTTGCGATTCTACATGTGGCTATAAACATGCACATATTTTGTTCCACTTGCCACAGACAGCATCCTAAACACAGAAATTTATGCCTTTCTGTCATGTGCAAAGTACTCACTGCACACTTCAATTTGAATTTCATCCTTTTACAGTCATATGCTTTACTGTTTAGATTTGCCAATTTGTTGTAGGTCGATGGCCTCTCTGTCGATATTCCGTTCCATTCTGCGAGTAAGCGGTCGAAGAGGACAAGCACGGCATTTGTTCAATGCATCGGCTGCGGAAAACGCGGAATTGCTGGCGATCGACGACGACGAAGCACCGAAGAGACTCGTGAAGTCATTCAATATCGAGACCATCGACACTAACCTATACCGGTGAGACTTATTGATAGATGTTCCCCGATTATCTAGCAGTAAATGTTCGAAATTAGTAAAAGATGTATGCACGTAGGCCTTTATGATATCAAATGAGTGAATCTCTCTTGCTATTGAAGTTTATTTTAATTGTTAATTGGCAGGTCAAATGCTCTGGTGCGCGGATTGGTGGGCAGGGACGCAGTCTATGGCGGGCAAGTCATCGGGCAGAGCCTGCGGGCAGCTCAGGTTAGATGCATTTATTGTTTAGGCTCCAAATGGATTGAATTTCTTAAAATATGTGTTTCATTTTGACATGTGGTTATGGAAGCCTGTTAGCCGAGCCTCCTTTCCTTCCGTAGTTCACACGCATTACCAATGATTCAAGAGTGATTCTTCTTCATGATGACCGCTCAGATGAAACATAATTTTCTCTTTCTCGCGATTTTAAAATGTTATAAAATTGTGTTGATTCTATATGGATATGAATTGAAATACAGCCTCCCTGCTGTGCTTATTGCTACTATAACACGGGTCTCCTGTAAAAGTGTATGAATGCTGGCTACTAGAAATATTTTGTATCTCCGATTTTGATTTAACTTTGTTAATATACCCTATTGGAGGTCAGAAGAAGGTTAAGCCAGTCAGTTTGGTGATATCTGCAAATTATCGATTTTTTTGATCTACAGGTTCAAATTGAAGTATATCAGTCAATTTTGATCGTACAGCGAACTTTTTTTCTCATTTTGCTCGTTTTCGAGAGATCTACAATCCCGTCAACGCAGCACAAACGGGAAAATCACGTCTTCTTATCGAAAATTGCGAAAAACTGAATTTCGTACTGAGAATATCGATTTTCTGGCTTCGTATGCCATAAACACAATCGTTTTTATTCTTTCAACGGAATCTCCACACAAAAATAGGTGGTGTCCACGTTAAGTATTTTTTATATAACCTGCTTTTCAATATCGATTTAGTATGGGAGCCCATGTCTCGTTTTGGACTTGGTTGATTTTTGGAAGATTCAGTTTTTTGGTCATAACTTGGTTCAAACTGATGGTATCGAGCTCACAAAAAATGAATTCAAAAGCTCTCGAGAAGCCGGAAAACTTTGACTCAGTGGTCTTAAGTGATGAAATTCGTAGTTTTCTCGTTATTGAAGGAAAACTGTCCAAAATGCCAAAAAAGTTGATTTTGGCTGCTCAGATCGAACGAATCACCAGTATTGAAGAAGTCTTATTTTAAATTTTCTAGGTATCCCGTAACTACATTAGTGACTTAAAGCACCCAAAAATTGACCATTCTCTATTAGGTGATAAAAATCCATACTGAATCACAATTTATAGTTTTAAAAAATATCGGATAATATGATGATCACGTTTATTCAACATTCCAACTGAAAACATATAATAGGATAGTACAAAAAAAATGTCTAAAATGTGTAAGCCTTCTTCAATACTGGTCATTCATTCGATCTGAGCAGCCAAAGTCAACGTTTTTTGGCATTTTGGACAGTTTTCCTTCAATAACGAGAAAACTACGAATTTCATCACTTAAGACCACTGAGTCAAAGTTTTCCGTCTTCTCGAGAGCTTTCGAATTCATTTTTTGTGAGCTTGATACCATCAGTTTGAACCAAGTTATGACCAAAAAACTGAATCTTCCAAAAATCAACCGTCCAAAACGAGACATGGGCTCCCATACTAAATCGATATTGAAAAGCAGGTTATATAAAAAATACTTAACGTGGACACCACCTATTTTTGTGTGGAGATTCCGTTGAAAGAATAAAAACGATTGTGTTTATGGCATACGAAGCCAGAAAATCGATATTCTCAGTACGAAATTCAGTTTTTCGCAATTTTCGATATGAAGACGTGATTTGCCCGTTTGTGCTGCGTTGACGGGATTGTAGATCTCTCGAAAACGAGCAAAATGAGAAAAAAAAGTTCGCTGTACGATCAAAATTGACTGATATACGTCAATTTGAACCTGTAGATCAAAAAAATCGATAATTTGCAGATATCACCAAACTGACTGGCTTAACCTTCTTCTGACCTCCAACAGGGTATATTAACAAAGTTAAATCAAAATCGGAGATACAAAATATTTTCTAGTAGCCAAACCAGTCAGTTTTCCTACACTTTTACAGGAGACCCGTGATAATAGCGGGAGAATGATTTTATCATGGCATCAATGAAACAGCAAACATTGCAATTGCAGGATACGGTGGGCGAGGATCGGAACCCTCACTCGATGCATTGCTATTTCCTCAAAGCAGGTTTGATGAATAATCTATTCTTGCATGTTAGCGCATTTCAAATAGCATTCTGACACAAAGCAATTCAATTAGTGAATCAGTGAACAATCTAAATTAATGGATCATTGCGAAACAAAGCAATCCGATTTCTTTGTGACATAGATAGCATAATTTTAGATGTAGCATACGGTACTACAGATGATTCGGTTGAATATTGTCTTTATCATAATCTCGTGCAGGTTCGGTGACGAAGCCTATTGTGTACCTCGTTGATCGAGTGAGGGAGGGAGGCAGTTTCTCCACTCGCATCGTCAAGGCAATCCAGGAGGGAGAAGTGCTATTCACAACACAGATTTCATTCCAGGCTGGTTATTATTCAAATTTGAATATGAATAATACAATCACACAAACAGTGATATCCTAGAAGGGAAGAAGTAACGTATAAATGAAGGGATGTTAATTAAAATTCACAACTTCGATTCTATCGTAGATCGCCGACAAATTAAGTAATAATTATATTCAAATGAATAGTAATGTTTAGTACGCAAACGAAAGGAAACCTTCTTAAAATACTTATTATTTTGCGATACCATATGGAGTGGAACGTAAAAATTTTCAGAAAGAGGAATCTGGTGGTATGGAACACTCCCGCATTATGCCCAAGGTGAATAATCTCTTCTGCCAAATTTGTCCACAGCTCTTCCCATAAAGAAGATGTGTTAATAAAGTAAACTTTAATCCGTAGGGACTTATGAGATGATTTTTTTCCTCCCTATAAAGCGGATATTGTACACTCTCCAGATTGAATAGCATTTCATGTCAAACGAATAAACGGGGAGGTGCTGAATTGTTGCTTGTAAGTATTGTAATAAATTGCATCCCAGGTTCCTCCTCCATCCGAGTTGCTCTCCTATCGGGATCTGCTGAAAGAAGCACTCGAGAAACACGAGCGACAAGCGACAATGACTGATCATCAAGCGATGCTACTCGAGTTCAAACTGGAAAATACGCCGCCCACCTTCCATCGCGTGTATGAGGTAAGAATTGTGCCAATCAAAAAAGGGCGTTGCATAAACATTGTCTTGTACGGCCCACGTTAAGTAAAAAATTTATTTCAGCATCGTCCGGTAGATCAGAAGATGTTCGACTTCTCAGAGAAGAAGGGAATCAACGTACAACGGAGTTGGATCAAAACCGTCGTCCCTTACGGTATCTAAATTTAGAACACATTGAATCAGCCGCTGAACACGTCATTGAAAACATTTACATTTAGTACGTTTCCGGGTGCATTTACCATATAAAATTTAGCTACAATGAAGAAGACATTTGTTTAATGAGTTATCATTGAGGTGACGTGCCTGCTCTGCAGCGGCAACTGGCAGCATATGTCTCCGACAGCTCCGTCATTGATGCTGGTCTCTTCCCTCATCTATCCAGAGGATTCATCCCGTCCATGGTACGCAGACTTCCTTCTCCCAACTCTCACCACCTCACCAGTAAATCTAGTAAATCAATAGATATCACTCATTATCCTTACTTGGTATTTACATCTCTAAAAAAGCCCATTCGTACTAGCCAGTCAATCTCACTGCGAAGCGCATTATTGCATGCGGTCAGAGATGGAATAGCTGAAAAAGCGCATGCAAAAACGCGCCATTCTCACATTACGCGATCGGGATGAGAAGGATAGAGAGACAGGATGGAACAACAGTGTTGTGCTGAATCACCTCGCACATCCAATTTCATGTCACTTCTCTCTTGACGTTAGAATGACTATGCTGTGGCAGTGCTCCATGTATTTTGAAATTTGAATCTTTCGATATCCCCGTCCCCGCACTTTCTTTTGACTTTCTCGATCTTCGTCCCATCAAGCGTTTCCTCTATACGGTGCTCGACGTCTCTCTCTCTCTCTCTATTCTCAATTCGTCTATTTTTCGGCCTTCTCTCCTCACGTACTAATCAGTGTGGTGGGGAGTGCAAGGGGAGGCAAAGTGACACGCGGATTCTCTCTGATTCTCTTCCACTCAATTCACGACCTTTCACCCATTTATCATTGGGAGTCCGTGTCTATCTTTCGCCTCCCCCGATTTTTTGCGTGCTCAGTCCCCTAATCAAACAATCGATCTCTTTGGCATTTCACTGCGAACTCCAATCACTTTCTTTCACCGTTTTTCGCCCGTCTAGCGAAAAAATCGGTTCAGTAATTGAGTCTAAGCCGTTCTTTGCGATAAACATTGCGTACAGAAAACCATGCGTCAAAGTGCTGATAACCAAAACCATAGTCATCCGAGCTTCATATAATAGAATCATAGCATAGAATTTTAGTTTATTTTTGTGTAGTTTCTTCATTCGAATCCGTGAACAATTCCATTGCAGGTGTTCACTCTTGACCACTCCCTCTGGTTTCATCGACCACACTTCACCCTCGACGATTGGTGTCTACTAGAGGTCGAATCGGATCATGCAGGTATGAAGGAGAACTGTTATGGATCGAGGAACTCATAGCATATTATTGCATAGAGCATGCAATTGCATTTGCGCGAAGATATCTACGGTAGTCAAGTCATTCGGAATGAATGATGACATTTAATAAAATCGCGCGATGAAAACGAGGCAGATATCTCTTGGCGGCTCTATGGCGTGTTATGTGGGTATTTTCGAGATATCTTCTCATTGTATCTTTTCACGCATATCCTAAGGGGGCTCTGAATACGGTGGGTGCTCTTCGCAGGAGGAAATCGATGTTATGGCCGTGCTCGCATCTTCTCGGCTGCTGGCGACCTTCTGGTATCCGCGAGCCAAGAAGGTCAGTGAGTGTACCGCATCAACGTAATCGTAATTATTGTCATGTGAGGTATCCAGATAGAGGCGGAAGCCGGTGTAAATAACACATTGTAGGCCTTGTGCGTCCGCTCGGAAAGCGGTCAGCCTCTACCATTAAACGAGAAGAGGGAGGAGGTGAGAGTTCATAGTAATTTTGTGAAAAAAAATAATTTACCTTGATTTTTTGTCAAAATTTATATTGTGAAGTACGCGATATTTTCAGCGTAAGCAGTACGATAAGTACGACCCGAACAGAGTGTACGATGTGCTTCACTTCGTGCCCGACCCCGGTATGATCCACTATTCCGCTTTCCATCTCATGGCAAGTCAGTATTACGTAGCCGCTGTTTTAGATAAGAATATATTTATCAGGACATTAATGAGTTCTGTTTTTCTACCAAGTTACTCGGTTGATCAGTTATTTTGACGTTGCGTAGTTATTGTTAGTTGCTTTTCCATTTCTTTCGCGTTTTCCATCTTCTATGCAATAACCTGTTAAAAGTATAATAAAATCTTCTCAAGCTTATTTTTTGTCATGGTTGTAGGCAGTGGTTAAATATGAACTTTTGAACACTATTCGAGGAAAGTGTTCGTCATGTTAGATGCACCCGGGACATCAACAATTATCGCTATTTCATTTTTCGGAGTGATCGTAATTGACAGCATCCAAGTTAGTCCCAAGTTAGACCTAGTCCCAGAAAGTCTTTTTCATCGTGCAATAAGATTCGTGTAGTGACTAACTGCTTTTGCAGAGCCTCTCCACCTCCGAGTACGTCAGATGCTCCGAATCGTCCTCATGATGATCATCGTCTACGTCTGCACTCCAATCCTTTGCGAGCTCGCTGCTGATGCTGGCCGATTCCTACGAACGCAGTTGCGCTCAAAGCTGCAGTTTCCACTCTTCAACGCATTTGTGTCTTCATTAACTCGTAAGTGTCGTAACTTCGTATCTTGATGTGATGAAAGATGTTTCCTGCACGCCTCGTTTGTATGTACAGTGAACGTCTTTGCTGCCGTTGCGAATGGAATGAATCCACTGGAAGGCGAGACGAAGATGATCCTCCTTCTGGGACATCTCTACTATCTCACGCTGGAAGCACACACGGCATACGAATGCGCAGCGAGATATCTTGGTAAGTATAAAAGATGATAATGATAACAGCAGCAAAAATCAGTGCCTTCACTATGATTTTTGCAGCGACTCCTTCATTCTTCTCCCGATACCGTGCCCAGCTGCTTTACCAGTTCGGAGCATCTCTTTTCCACAGTACAGCCTACGTGATTGTGGTATTATTTTGAAATTGAATGAAACCACTTGCTTTCTAGTGAAATTGTCGAAAGTTCAAAAAGTACAACAAGGAAAATTGTTGAAACAGAAACAATAATTGAAAGTTATTTTGTCTGATGAAATCTACTCATTTCCAAATCTACTCATTTCCAGGAGCTCTTCATTGTCTGGCTGTCCTTCGCATGGCAGAATGTCAATCGCCCGACTCTCTTCTGGTGTGGTCTCACCATGCATTCTGTTGCGATGAAGATGCTACAGGGACTTATCTATGGATCCAGAGTGAGTTACTTCACGAAATAGTTCCATCAAATTTTGCATTTTAAAATTGATCTAGTTTTATTCTGCCCAGTTATCCAAGTATCACAAGATCTAGAGCGTCAATACATTTGCCGGGTCAGGGGAAAGTTTCTGAGATGGAAGATATCGTTATTAGGACATTTAAAATCAAGATTGCATTGAAAAGAAATGGGATGTGTAATCAAATTAAATGTACATAGTTAATTTTTTCAGATGCCTTTTGCAACATTCGCTATGTTTCCGGCTCTTATGATGGCACTCTTCTTCATGGCTCTCTTCGTAGCATATGCTACCGTCGAAGGAGGTGTGACTTTGGTCCTTTGGGTTTGAGTATTGTTGTTCATACAGTGGAATACAGTGAGATTAAGAGTCACTATCTGAGAGGACTGACCTCAGGCCGTACAGCAAAAAATGAAATTTCATATAAATGTGGTCCTAGGGGTAACTTTTCACGTAGAGTTCGAAAATCGACCTTAGGAAGCCGTATCTCTCACCCCTCATTTCTTGCTCTGCGCTGAACTTGAGCGTTCGGTTTTTCTAACTTTTGAACGACGCATCCAAACCCCTTACATTTATAGTAATCCTGGTAGATATCGACGAGATAAGCATTTTTACTGTTGGAAGTGAAAGGCTAGCTCATCTGTGAAAAAAGTTGAAGCCATTTGAATTGTCAAAATTTTTATTGTGGAAAGATATATTCCGGGGTGTAATTTTAAGTATGTTCATTGGATTCCCCGTGAAAAGTTACCCCTAGAACCAAATTTTCACTCGTAAATTCGCGGGACAATGATATTTCCCGAAATTCAGAAAAGGGAAGTATGGTGAACCACTGAATTTCTGAAATCTCGTACATTTGCGTTTTCTAAATTTTACCAATTTGGAAATGTTCTCAATACTGTACTTCAACTTTTTATGCATAATTAGAGAGTGTTCTCTCCAATAAACATGACTTACGACATCAAAAAATCATTTTTTTCACTTCACAATTTCTCAAATTTGCACGTTGCCAACTCAACAGTTCGAGTCCGCTTGACGCTTTAGCTGTAGCCATTTTGTAGCATGCCTCGACATGAGTGAAAATTGGTGGAATAGTCCTCCTCCGATATATCGGGGCTGTAGTTATTGACGCCCGAATATGGGTAGAAGACGGAGTCCGAAAATATTTAAATTCATTTTGGAAGTTAATTTGGAGAATTCTGATTATATATTGCTGTAAATAATGTTTTCATAACCTGAGGAATCATATACGTATGGAAAAGCGACCGTTTGAACAATTTTTCAAAAATCGAAATTTTCAAATATCGAAAATTTCGAAAATTTTGAAAGGGGAAGAGGTGTGTATTTGTGTGTAAATTTTATACAACATATTATAAAAACATTATTTACAGCAATATCTAATCAGAATTCTCCAAATTAACTTCAAAAATGAATTCAAATATTTTCGGACTTCGTCTTCTACCCATATTCTGGCGTCAATAACTACAGCCCCGATATATTGGAGGAGGACTGCTCCACCAATTTTCACTCATGTCGAGGCATGCTACAATATGGCTACAGCTAAAGCGTCAAGCGGACTCGAACTGTTGTGTTGGCAACGTGCAAATTTGAGAAATTGTGAAGTGAAAAAAATGATTTTTTGATGTCCTAAGTAGAGAGCGGAGAGGAAGAGGGAAGACCGCTCTGTTCGACGAGGAATGAAATTTTCTCTTCCGAAAGAATGAAAGGGTGGGGAAAGTCTTCGGGAAGACCAGTCTCGTAAATCTTTCTAGGGTGAAAATCAAGTCAAAATTTCATGCAAATGCATCTAACCGTATCCTAATACCATATTTAAACTAGTTCTCCACAAAATGACTTAAAATGCGCTCTAAAAACGCTCTAAAATCGCATTTTTCCTGGCCCTACTCTTCCGGAAGACTTTGCACTTTCCCCTCCCTCTTGCTCATTCCTCGCTCTCTCCCTCGAAAGAGCGGCAGAGTCTTCCTCTTCCTCTTCCTCACTCTAGTCCTGTCATGTTTATTGGAGAGAATACTCTCTAATTATGCATAAAAAGTTGAAGTACAGTATTGAGAACATTTCCAAATTTGGTAAAATTTTGAAATCGCAAATGTACGAGATTTCAGAAATTCAGTGATTCACCATACTTTCCTTTTCTGAAATTCGGGAAATATCATTGTCCCGCGAATTTACGAGTGAAAATTTTGTTTTAGGGGTAAATTTTCACGGGGAATCCAATGAACATAATTAAAATTACACCCCGGAATATATCTTTTCACAATACAAATTTTTACAATTCAAATGGCCTCAACTTTTTTCACAGATGAGCTAGCCTTTCGCTTCCAACAGTAAAAATGCTTATCTCGTCGAGATCTATCAGGATTACTATAAATGTAAGGGGTTTGGATGCGTCGTTCAAAAGTTAGAAAAACCGACCGCTCAAGTTCAGCGCAGAACAAGAAATGAGGGGTGAGAGATGCGGCTTCCTAAGGTCGATTTTCGAACTCTACGTGAAAAGTTACCCCTAGGACCACATTTATATGAAATTTCATTTTTTTCTGTACGGCTCATAGGTAGAATAGCTCAATTCTCTCAGATAGTCACTCTTAAGTTACTTAGAAAGTCAGTTCACCATTTGAGCATTACAGACGGGATCATGCCTCGTCTGCCTGCCTTTCTCTTCTCGCTAGTCCATCTCATCACTCTCGTTCCTCTATTCGCCGCCTCTCGCGTACAACTTCCGATTGTCGGAGTTATTGTAAGTGAATCTTTTATCTTTGAAAATTATTAGGTTTTTTTCAGTGGTTGTTCGAGTGGAGACTCATCGTGCTGGAGACTATTGTACAATGCGTATTTCTGCTCACTGCACGCAATACAGCTCGGTATGTTCCCTTTCCAACTGCTAATTTCGTAGAAATCGGAATCTTTACCTATCTCAAGATGTCTTACTATTTTTATCCCAATCAAGATTTAATTCAGATTCGGTGCATTCTATTTCTTCTTCGCTGTTTCGGTGGCCTCCGTTCTTCCGAAACTTTTTTCCTTCGCGCTCGACGCAATGGATGACGTTCGACGATTGTCCGGTGCCACGTCATCTCCCAACATCGAATTCTCAGACTTTATTAATAGTGTATAGTCATCCTAATGTAGATTACAGGCTCGCTAGATTGTATGTAGATATTTATTTGTCATGAATTTTGCAGAAAAGTGTATTGAATGGTCTCTATTCCCTTCCGTACGAGTGCTCTTCAATTGTCCTGCCCGAGTGTCGTCTTTCTCAAGTGTCTCTCTATCAGATAAAGAGATTATTGATCCTACTCTTGTAGTAATTTCTGCTACCGCGTTTCACCTATTCGCATCCGATACTTTTATCCTGCACCCACCCCCGTCACCGTCCCATTCCACCCGCACTCGCAGGTTCTCGCACACTCACTCTCATTTCCCTTCCCGCACAGATGCGCTAAGCATGGAGCTGCCATCTTGCCTACTGGCCGGAGCACTGCCCAAGTGGAAGGTAACAGTACACCTACCGTACTCCCATTGGCTTCACTCCTTTCGTTCGTGTGCGTTCTCGAAGTGAATACTTCGCAGTATTTCTTATCAGGTTGGAACAAAAGTTTTGCACGATTTTCACATTTTCGTTTCTAGCATACTCTGTCATTTATTTTCAAAATTATTTAATTTTGTTTCATGTATTCGTTGAGGGCTTGGATACTCTTTCTATCACACATCAGTATTACCTATACCATTTGATATTGTGGCGACATTTGAAAGTCAAAGTTACTTCATTAGAGAACTGAACTACATACTTTTGGGGTCTGCTCTGTATGGATATCGATGATAACGCAAATATCAAAGTATATTTGGAAAGTGTGATGAACAGGCATCATAAAATAGTATGGAAATGGGAATCACCACAAAAGGAATTCCAGAAACTTGGTCAGTTTTGATCTCGCGTCAAAAGGGGCTTGGTTTGAATTAGTTGCCTTCACTGCATACCCGTAGCCGTAAGTCTATCGATCTCAAATACATTTTAACTTTAAGTACCTTCCATGGTAAGCTCACAATTATTTTCGTGTGGACATACAATGCTTCTATTAGAAAATGCAATTTTGCATACTCAGATACTGATATTAGAGTGTCGAAATTGATGTTTCCATGAATGGCATGTTTCCAGCATAGAAGGAAGCTTAGATTTTATATGGTTAAATAAACAAGCAACTCTTACTACATCACTTATTGGCTTGGTCGAGTCAGGGGATAGCTTCCTTTTGAGGAGATCGACTCGAACAAGGTACACCGAATTTCAATATTTTGTCTGTGATGACCATGATTCAAAAATTTCAGAAAATATTAATTTTCTAGGAGTGGAAAAGGGTATGCTCCAGCGTTTCTTTATGTTACAAAGCCCCAAGGTAGTGTATGTAAAAGCACTTAAGACCAATCCAGCATAATTGATTGTCGAGGCAATAACAGCAATCCATTGAGTAACGTTATTTCTCGAATGCTGGAATTTAATGGTCTGCAAACCTTGCTAAATTAAAGCAACCATTAGATCCTACATACATTTAGAGAGAACTGCCAACGGGCTTTTCACTTCACCATGTAAGATGATACAATGATTTTTTCTGTCCGAATAGGAGCGTGGTAAACAAATGTCCATGTCACTCAAAAATTTCACATTTAACGAAACCTGCTTTTTTTCGCAAACCCTCAGAGCAGGATTCGATTCGAAGTAGCGGATATATTTTACAAATAGTCCCTAAATATATACTATCCGGTTAGATCGACCCGATTAAAGTGAAGCCTTTTAAGCAATTTCAAACTTCATGGCCGAAATCGTGCAAAACTTTTGTTCCAACCTAATATTTTGCAGCTCAACACCGCCCTAGTGACGGTGGCGAATGCGACCGATGGATCGATCGTGCAGTCTCTCTCGGAAGAATGCTCTAACTGCACGTGGAGGTCGCTGTGCACAATAACGAGGAAGCGGACAGCTCTGCTGATCGATTCCCTCTACCCCACACAACTGAGAATCGTCCACGACGGAATTCCCTCTTGCCAGATGTGAGTTAGACAAGCTATTCCACGTATCTATTTGGTGGATTCATGGAATATTCGAACAACCAAAAATATTTTTACGATAATTTAGAAACCATAAAAATAGTACTTGAGAAAGAAAAGATGACTGTGAGTGGATCACTTTGCTCTCGTCACTGTTCTCTTCCTAGAACGTCGCGCATCAACTCCCTCAAGCGTATGGATAATCTTCCCATATCCTCTCCTTCTTCCTTTGTATCATCTGCAATTTCACGAGCTTTAGTGACTTGAATATTAAAGAATGGATACCGTCTGGACTGAATAAGATGGCGAACATGAGCTCGATGCAAGCCCATCGAAGAGCGTGTGCGAGTAAAATACGGGCCTACCAAATGAATTTTCGAATATTTTCATCGAGACTATCTTGTTCTCGAACATTACAAGCTAACCTTTTCCATTGTAATCTCGAAAGTCTTCTTGAATCTGCTATTAGTCTTTTCCATCTCTTCCACATACAATCGCAGGATCCCTTCCGTGTGTTCTTTCCTGTCTTCAGTGTTCATATTCAATCCGATCATCGATGCTATGTCGATTAGTGGGTTTCCTGGATTCCCTCTCCATTGATTGCTTTGATTGATCTGTGATCTAACCTATCTTGAATGTCTGCCAATCGAGGAATGCGAGTAGACAAGTCTTTTCTCCTTTCTGTTCGAATAGCATGTTGCCTGGCCAGAGATCACAGTGTGAGAGCACGGCGGAGATGTCTGAGAAAGAAAATTTGCTATTAATTTATGCGCTTATGTGATCAGAAACCTTTGACACCTTCTGGAATCTGAGTATGGATGGCGAATAGTTCCTTTGGCTGAGTCCATTCCTTCAGATATCTGCAGCAAGAAAAGTGCACATACAAGGTCTTAGTTCGCTCACTCTTTTTCTTCCTTCGTCATCCAATTGTTTTTATCCAGCTTAGGCCTACTATGCAGCACTGGTAAATCAAACTTGATTAGCTCCTTCCCCACTGAGACTTCGTTATCAGTGCACAAGTAAACACTCTGATAACCGGCTATTGCCTTGACTATTTGAAAGACCTGAAGCACTGTTTGCAATACTTTCTTGAGAAAGCATTTACCATTTCGGGATTGTATCCTGTCGAATAGCTTGGTTGGATCCCAATTCTACTTGATAGATCATTTAGAATGAGTATGCCATGAAGTAAACATATTTAGAAATGGAAAACTCTTATCCTGACCGGCCCTTTCCCGCATTCCGACCCTCCGTAGAATGTGAGTAGATGGGAGAAATCATGAGGGTAGTCATTATCTTCCCTCTTGCATTTCTCCATCCACTCGTAGAATTCGAGTTCCCGATTATGCAGCATGTTCACGATCTCGTTCACTTCATGATCTGATGTGACCATGGGAAAATATAATTTATTTTGAGTAATACTTGTAATTTTGACGGCGAAAGAGTGATTATCATCTAGTATGACTCGATGAATGGCAGAGTTGAAGCCTCTGTTCATACCGATTCGCTCGAATTTCACTGCCGTCTGGAATTGCAATAATGTATCAAGTTATTAATCCTTTTCTCGAATACAAAACATATCTTACTGCTGACCTTGTCCGAAATCGTTATGTCGCATAAAGTCGAAAAAGCACTGAAGATGAGATTTTTGTGATCTAGCGAGAGATCATCGAATTGATCGCACAGCATTGCTGAAATTTTATCGGAGAAGGAATCGTTTTGTAGAAACAATGAGCAATTCATTGATCAACTGTAAAAATTGCGCTATTAGTGAGAAGATAGCAAGCAGATATTTACAGAAAGTTGGGAAAGAGACGAAAGGAAAGATGTTCAGTTAGAAGGACTTTTTTCGAGTTCTTGTCATCGAGGTAAGAATTGTGCAATAGAATTGCCTTGAAAGAGAAAGAGCGATGAGGATAGAGAGGATGCTTATCTAAAGGGAATGCGCAATACAATTCGGAGTTAAAAGGAACTGACTTTTTTAGAATTTTAGAATAATTTATAAGAGTAATAGTACATTTTAAATTGCACAACAAGAAAAAAGAAAAATACTCACTACCTAAATGTATATAAAAATATGAAACAGTTAATATTTTCTGGTTGCACGCAATTCAGCACTCTTGCAAATCACTCGTCCTATCCCATTCCTTTTTTCAGCAACGCAATTCTTCATAATAGGGGCCAGTATGTCCTCGATTCAGCCTCCTGTTCCCTTGACATATTTGAAGAGGGAGACGGCACTCTATGGAGTATGTTATTCTTTAAAATATTATAATATCAAATAGTTTTTTAAAAGTTATCTATTAAAATAACTTCGAACTAGACATATGTTTTGCTTGCAGCATCTCTCCTCGCAATCTTTGGTCTCATCTTTCTCCTCTTTTCCCACGACCTCTACCTTCACTTCAAGTCAGGGTTAGTCCTTATCTGAAGTATCTCCCTTAACATCTGCTGTTCCTTCAGTTGGTGGTCAGCGCAAGAAGACCACGACGAGTACTACTTCGGAAACATTCCTCGATATCGATCTACGCGTCGACTCCTATCCGTCTCGGTTTTCCGAGGGTATATTTTCAGTGGAATTTCCTAGAATATGAACCAGTTTATGAATACTTCGCTGATCATGGTCATTCCAGGTTATGCGTGTGCTTCATGGCCTTCGCGAATTCGCACGGAGGTGGCCTCGCCCAGTTCCAACACTCGAGTTGGGATGGAATCACAGTCGCCGATCTGATATTCCCCGCGTGAGAATCCCTTTATTCTTTTTTTTTGTTTTTTTCCCATTCCTATGAAATAAGTGACATTGGCAGGTTCTTGTTCTGCGCGGGTCTCTCAAGTCAGATTGCGATGGCTCAGTTGTCATGCACCACAGTGGATTGGAAGAGACTGCTCAACCGTCTCATCTACCTCTGTCTCATCGGGATATTCATTGTGAACAAGGGCGAGTGAGTAATTGATAGCATCATACAGCAATTTTGTGGAAAATATCGCAAACTTTATTATTTTAAATCTGTTTTTTTCAACTAATTATTTCTAGTGACTGGCGCACATTCCGTATCATGGGAGTCCTTCAACGTCTGGCTCTGTGCCAACTCATCGTCTATCCGATGCAAGTGAAAGTCAATCAACCTCAGACCCTTCTGAGAATTACCAGAAAGCTCAGGTATCCACTTGAAGTTTCCACATTTAGGGATAATTTTGAAATCACAGCCGTTCCTCGTCGGATGAATTTTACAAAATGACTACATATTTTCTTCAGGAGATTTGGTGCTGAGACAACGGAGGAGCATCCTGACGAGTACGATGTCATCGATGGTGAAGAACCAGAGAACAATCAGATTGTCGAGCCCGTAAGTTATGTCCAAGGGGAACGTTCAAGAGACCTGCCAGCAAACTTGTTTATCCCATACCGCACATTCAATTCTTCAGTAACCGTGATATATTCGCAGACTTGCAATAAATTGCAGATAATCGAAGGCGAGTATGCCACGTACTTCTCCCACTACTGTGGAGAGTGGATGCAGATCGGATTCGTCTACTGGGTGACCATGCTGCTCGCCATTGTCTCGTCCTTACTGCCTTTCTTCTTCGGCGCACCTGGATGTCCACCGTATGCACTCATTTGATAAAAGTGGAAAAATAAAAGTGGAACGAGAATTGTAAAAAGAGATGCAATACTAGAAAAGGGTGCTTTTTCTTACTTGAAACAATGACCCCATCTGACCCCACCCATCTTCCAGAGGCTACTTGGGCCCCGGAGGAGTGGGTGACGAAGGAGCATTCGCAAACTGCACTGGAGGACTGGCTGGATGGGTGGATAGATGGGTGCTCGGAAGGCACATCTACGACAATGCCCCCGTCAAGGTGAGAACAAAAAATGATTCGCAACTTCCTAATCATATTTATGGAAAACAATATGGAAACTCCTCCGATTCATTCGGTGAGAACCAAAGATCTCATTTGAAAAGCTTGCAAGAACACATCATGGCCATGAAAATTAATTCAAAGCCAATTTCTAAAAATATAAATTTCAGAGAGTGTACGGTGGTCTCGACATCGACCCCGAGGGAATCATGGGCACCTTTAATGCCGCCATTCTCGTCGCCGCCGGAGTTCTGGTGAGGTATTCACGTATTCTCGCAGCCCAACTACTACTCTCTAGAAGGTTAATTTCCTAGTTACGGGCTCTTTCAGGCAGGTCAGATCCTCCGATGGTACCCCTTCCGTTCAGAGCAGTACACTCGATTGATCGTCTATGGAACTCTTCACTTTGCCGTAGGCTTACTCCTCCACAAGTTCCTCATTCCTGCGAACAAACAGTTGTGGTGAGACTTTAATGGAAAGTATTCACTTCGAGGATGATGTGTACCTGATGTTCTCCCTTGAAACGACTATGCTATTGAAATCTCAACCTATCTACTTTACTGCTAGACTCTATTCTCGGAGACTCCTTTGTGAACGGCACCTCAATGGGGATTAACCTTTCTGAGGCTGATACTGAATAGAAGAGGAGCGACTATACGAAAGGCTAATAGCTCTCTTCGCGTGACTAACAAGGACTGATATTCCCGTGCGTCATCCCTCATGGGATCTCATTTGAAGTGGAAAGCAAGGAGGATTATCACCCCCTCTCGGCAATAACAACTCGACACCTGAGGACTACAATAACAAACGCAGAAAATTGTAGTAGAGAAAGGCAATCGAGAACAAAACATGCAAAAAACTAATAGCCACGAATTTTTACCACGGGCAATCGCGCACAGCATCTAAATACCTAACAGTTAGCAAGTAATGATACTTCTATCTGATAAACTATTCGGACGAAAACCGTAGTACTTTTCATATCTCCAATTTTCCGACTCATTTCGATCTCCCATTCTTCCAGGTCGATCTCCTTCTCACTCATCACAGCTGGCTTCTCACTGTTCCTCTGCTGCTTCTGTCGATTGGCAATCGACCACGTGAAGACGAAGATCAAATGGCGAGCTCTCGCCTATGTTGGTGAGTGAGGAAGTCAACGAAGAAACGTAACAACGTTTTAATTCCGTTCTTCTCAATTAGTGCCTTCCCTAGTGTAGCATAGAGTCTGAAAAACTTTCGGAGAATCTAGGCAACGGCATCCGCTTTCATTTCCGCCACTTTTGGCATGTGTTCAGCCATTCTCATGGCAAAAGAAAATCAGGAACCAGTATAGACAATTGCAGGAGACAACGCTCTGCTCATCTACGTCTTCCAAGAGGCCTTCTCCAATCGACTTCCCTACGAGTTCTTCGTCGGCTTCTCCTCCATTCCCCGTGTTCTTCTCTCCCTATGGACCGTATTCGTCTCGCTCTTTCTTGGTTTCCTCCTCCGCCATTTCGACATCAAGTTCAAGTTGTAAATTTTACTTCCACCTAATGAATGTTCTTGCCTCCATTCGGATTGTATCCTCTCCAGATGATGCCCTTTCTTGGGAACTATAAATAATTTTGCAAATCAAGGTGAAATGAGAAGTGATGCATTGATGGTGTGGAAGAATCTGCTGCGTGATGTAGTCTATAAAAAGTAGTCTTACGTATACAAGGGTCTTACGTCTTACGTATATTAATATACCCACAAAAATGCGATTTCCATTATGCTTCCTTCTTTCTGGGTGAGATATTTGGCACTACTCAATTATTGATAGTGCATCTTCATTTCTTCATTTCTCTCATTAGAACTAAGTAATCTCTTCGTCTGAGCCCGTCTCTATAGTCATTGCGATATCCTATTTCGCTATTCTCCTTCATTGATTCCATCTCAATTCCTATCCTGGTCGAGATGATTATTCTCACTTGACTCCTCCTCTTTCGCTTTTCCTCTATCAGGCATCTCTTTCCTTCTCCATTGACCCGACTAGGTCTCCTTCTCCTTCTCCTCTTCCGAAATCGAAATCTCCCAATTTCCGTGTTTTTCACTGCGTGTTCTGCGAGAACTGAGATAGAGCATTCGCACTTGATTACATTATCTCCAAGGCTTCCAATTCTCGTTGAAGATTAGGAACCGCTTACTCGAATGGAGCACGAAGATAGGCGAGATGAGGTAGTGTACATCATTGCATAATGTACTCTTATTTTCTGCGACACTTACTGTCAGCCCATTTTTGCAATGTATATCATAAATTAAGATGACGCGGATAGTGAAGAAGCTGGACGCTCTCAGTTGCGTCGACAGCCAGTCAATCTCCCATACAGCATCCATTCTTGCCAGAGTATTCTACAACCTCGAGGAATCCGAAGGCACCACAGTGAGTCCCTCCGAATTGTGGAAGAGGGAAGACTCAATTGAGGTGGATGCGGAGCTGTTGAAAGAGCTGACAAGCATCTCAGGAGTGAAAAGAACGAATTGCGTCAATGAAGAAGCCATCAATTTACTAGCAAAGGTGGGCCATCAATCAGAAACTTTACATTCAAAACTATACGTCAACATTATGCTGGATACATAATCGAAAAAGCTGAGGGGTCGCTCTCTTCATTTCCCGAACTCTCTCGACCGGTCGACCGGTGAGAGAGTTCGGGAAATGAAAAGAGTGACCCTTCAGCTTTTGTCGACTATGAATGGGCCATTCGATTGCCTTTTATGCTCTGGCAAAGACACATTCTCGCAATCAATATTTTCAGTCTTTCATCATGTTCATAGATGGTCTCATGGGTCGCAAATCGATCGAACTCGTAGAATCTAATCGCATCAGCAATGGAAAGAGTACGTGCATGTAGAATTTCAATATAAAAATGGTTTGCATATTGAAGATACAGTTTTTACAGTTAAAATATGTAAACTGGACTCAGGGATAGCGTATTTTATACAGGGAAGAAGACAAACAATCGTCTTCCGATCATCAAAAAACAGCCAATGTCAGAAGCGGAAGAACAGATAGACGATATCGATGAGTTCCTCACTCTAGTAAGCACGACTCCCTTATTATGATACTTCACAATTTTAATTTCAGGTTCCAAGTCCGAAGGGAATTGATCGAGTCATCCACGACGTCGTTAGCATTGCGATCAAACAAGAAGATGAGACCCCCGTTGATCTGAATATCGATCCAGAGCTCCAGCCGATAGCTCCTTCTCAAATCTCCACTCCTGAATCGATTCCCAACGATTCTTCCCAGAAACCGCTCAGCTACTGGACTATGATTAACGGCAAATGTGAGTGCAGTTGGATTGTACATCAATTTTCATTAAGTGACGTGCACTAACTATAACAGAGAATAGCGATGAAGAGACGTACATGGCATACGGGAGACAGCGGAAATTGCCGATTGATACTATTCAGACCAGTGCAACAACTGTGCTCGTTACTTCGATACTCAGAGAGCGATGCTGGGACACTCGAAAACTTGCTTCAAAGTGAACGAGGTGAAATCTCCACGTTGCTCCTCTGAAAGTACAACATATTTAGATAAACTCGAAAAAGTCTAAACGCATGGACATGGCACAGTTCGATGTGAGTTGATCGATCGTTCATTTGATCATGAGTTGCTAAGATCATACAAAAAGCGAATTTCAGTACGTTAGCCGCGGCATTCGATCACTTGAGGCTCGGACGTGTCCGTACTGCGATGAGCAATTCGCCTCCTGTCACATGGTCGAGCATCACACGAGGAGGTCATCTTTCGAAATATCGCATCTAAAAATAGCCAGCTTTGATAATCTGTCTTGTTTAGGATGCACATGGCGCAACGGACGGAGGTGTACGGATGCAGCGAGTGCGGACGATGGTGTTGCACCGTGATGGCACTCATCAAGCACTGGGACAAACACGCCGTCAGTATTTCCGATGATTTGTTTAACAATACCATAATGCAACGTTGATATTGATTTTTTAAAAATAACATTGATTTCGACTACACTCATGTAGTGAATTATGCTTGCGTCTAAAAGCGAAAATTTTTGAAACATAAACGTTGTTGAAGGACTGTCCGAGCGGCAGACTGGTGATTCGTAAGCCGAATGATACTGCTGTTCCACGCATCAGAAAGAGAGACGAGACAAAGGTATCGATTACTCCCAAAAAATATGCCAATAGGTGACGATGCGTTGCGGATTGCTACGATGCCCATTGGAATGATTTAATGAAGAGATCCTTATTCTAAGGTTTTAGCAAAACAATATGAGTAATTGGGCAGATTCTGTTCGCGTGCGGTACCTGCGGCAAGGCCTTCCTCTCTCGTCTCGGTGTGAAGTACCATGTAGTCAAAGTGAGTGCATTCACCCTTAAGCTTCTAACTAGATTCCACGTCACACGAAGTGCACTACGACAATTTCGTAGCTTTTCTCTTTAATTTTGTTGAATTGCTAACGAAATAGTTAATTTTATCTAATCGTTGTAGTCTCAAAAGTAGAATTGGGTGAAAATGTGATTTGAGGTGTGCTCTGATGCGCCAATTCTGGACGTCGTCAAGCTGTCTCATGAGGGAATCGAGTTTGTGACGACGTCGACGCCGAAAGGATTCAATCTCACCTTCGTTCGTCCTTCCTCTCCCACTCACCCACTTCCTCCCGTTTCATCCATCACCGCCACTGAACCTAGTTCTTAAATTTGCACAATCGGTCCGAATCCTTTCCCAGTTCATTCCTGACAGTAGCTTTTCCTGTACAATCTCTTGTGATCTCTAACAATTACATTCAGAATAGTTGATCGATGTAGTTGTACAAGATCTCGCTCATTTATTGATGAAGAATATAGAAAATAGTTTAATAATCTCGTGAAATATTGTGATAAATACCATATGCATAGTTTCGTTGAGAGTTTTTGAAACTTTTTTTATCCGATAACTGTGATAAACCATTTCCTTTTTACAGTTAAAATTAGATTAACGACAACTTAACTTGGTTGGTTTGGAAACAAAGGCAAGCATAATTGTTGTTATTAATATTTATATATTTCGTATTTGTTTCATGAATTGTACATTGCGTTCTCTCAACAGTTGAGCTTGGCTCTGTGATAATTGATATTTGTGGAAGCTTGAGAATCTGCTTTTGATTTTCAGCCACGAGTGGGAAACGCTATAAAGAGTGTCCACACTTCCGCTATTCGTTCCAGTCATTCTCATGTTCGACCGTGCAATTATTGAATAGGAAGCGAGAAATTGTTCAGCTCTGATTATTCTTACAAAAATGTAATTGACAGTTTATCCAAGTGTCGACTAAAATTTTCACGATCAATTATAAGATATAAACTTTTCAGTCGCACATTGTTCACATGAATTAATCACAACATTAATTATTAAATATTTAAAACTGTCTTCTCAGTTTAAATTTCGAGAAATGTGGTCTTGGTTTCTGATTGTCTACACGATCTACGTGCCCATATTCACCCTTCTCTGGCTGTTGGAGATCAGTTTCGTCTTCGTTTACAGAAAGGTGTTCAGTGTTAATTTCAAACTTGGCAATCTATCATATTTCAGGAGTTCTCGAGCAGTTATTACTTCTTCTTCGTACTGTGCGGAGTACTGGTCAGTCAATGTTCTTGTTCATTCCCTGCAATTAACTGTCATTGTCCACAAAAAAATACTAAGGGCTTTGAATTTCAGTCACTGATAAATGAACTGATAATAAACTTCGGGACCCGCTTGCCACTTTTCCCTGAAGTAAATTCGTTTTTCGGAACAGTGTCATGTATCCAGCACGGAGAATTTCCCTCACTGCTCTATGCGTCAGTTTCGCGCATGATCTATAAAGAACATTCCGTCACAGAATCGGTCACTTCTTCGGAGGAGCTCACGAGACAGTCAACATCCTCACTTCGATCAATAGAGCAACTGCCATAATCATCCCCCAGTCCCATGACAAGGCAAGTTGCCATCGGCCTCATGAAATCGTGGGAAACACCCCCGGATGCATTGCTAAACATGGTTTACTGAGTTCGATGAAGTTTCAGACAACAATTTTATTATCTTCGAAATGTGAATTCGCAGATCTGGAAGTATGGAATTCATTTGTCGTGCGGAATCGTATTAATTGTCGGAGTTGCTGGTTCTTGGCATCTCTTTGATTCAACAGCAATCTTCATCGGATTCGTCGTTGATGGAGAAATATATTTCTCAATGTTCCAAGATCACAACAATCATCCCGAGGTAGAACTTTCCTTTCCGGTACAAATAAACGGAGACAGATCACTACTAGCAACAAATGACATGGCTTGCATTTAGATCAGCGACACTCGTAATGCCGTGATCGTCGCATTTGTTTCTCCGGCAATCTCGATTCCGCTATGCATCCTGGCTACATGTTTCCTGCGCAAAAAGTGGAAATTGAGGTTTCAGAGATTGCATCAAGACATTATTACACATTTTAATTAAAGGTAATCGGCGGTCAAAAATGATTGAATTTCATATTATTTATCTCCCCAGTCTGATACCAAAACACTATTAAAAAATTAAAAAATAATTAAATTTAAGCAGGAAATAGTTAAAAGAAGTGACGATTACGGTAGGCAAGGGGGCCGCGAAACTCCGCCTTCCTTGCTAAATAAAGTAAAAAAATTGTCACATTTACGTAGTTTAGCAAATTCGCCTATTATGTGGACTGCGCGTCCGGCTCTGAGGCACCGGTTGCGGTAAGGGGATGTTATCGATCTTTTTCTTAGGGAATGCGCTTTCAAATTTCGATAAATTTTGTCGTAAGTAGGCGTCAGGCTTGCGGGTCCTCTAGGTATGCATACTTGATTGCTTAGTTACAGTTCCTTCAGGTGCTTATGCGCACCAATGCTTTTCAACCCCATTTTCTCCAGTTCAAATTCCGTATTTCGACATGGTTACCCCTTTTTTTGTTCATTTTCTTTGTAAAAAAGTGATTGCGGTTCATTGTGATCAATTTGCATAAATCCGTCGTGTTTGATTGACCATATCGTTTAGATGGTACGTAGGTGCGCACTTTGTGGAGCGTCGGGTGTGAATGGGGGAATGCGAAGATTCCCGGCCAATTCCCTGCCCCATAAACAACAAGTGTGGGTAGATCGACTATTGCTCCCTCCTGAAAAGAGTGAGGAGATGCTGCGCTTGTATCGTACGCGACTGGGCGCGAGTCCTCCTTTGCGGATCGTGTGGTGCTCGGTGCATTTCGGAGAAGACGACCTGCCCGTGAGAAATCATAGTCTTTCCTGTAGATCCTGATAGCAACTTCAACAATATGTGCTGAATTATAGCACCGCATACAACCCCCCTCCTCCCCTACCATGCCGCGTCTCTCTCGATTGAACAGCAGTCAGAACCATCAAGTAACGTTTTATCGAGGGGAAGGGAATGGACGAGGGAGAGACATATCGAAGGGGAAACACACAAGAAATGGAATAAGACGAACCATGATTTAGCGAGCGGAGACCCTCGATGATTCTCGTGTAGAAGAGACCGACGGATCTCCCCCTCCACTCTCGCGAATGGACCAACGACCCTAGCGACCCCCCGATTCCTCCTTTGTCGCGAGTACAATCCGCAAGTGCTCCGACCGTATCTCGCTATGCGTCCACGGTGAATCAGTTTAGTCGGTTGGGATTAGAATAGCTTTATTCAGAATTTATTCGAATGCCCCTCACAAGATGATTCGGAGTACAGAACAGAAACAGAAAAGGTCAGCAATAAATAACAAAGGATGTACAGTATTATCATAAGTTTACATGATTATCTACAGGGGTCATCACAAGAAACGGTTGATTCTACCGAGTCGATAGACAACTCTCTTCCTGATCTACCACCCTACTTGCTCATCGCCTCATCGTCTCTCCTCAACCTGTTCACTCGTTGTCCTTCTTGCGGTGATCCCTCTATTCACTCGCTATCCTTCTCTCAGCATGGGTCGGCCGTTGTGCTGAAGTGGAAGTGCAATAAGTGTGTCAAGTCATCCTGGCCTTCTCAACCACTCCTATGAGGTCGTTTCTACGAAGGAAATGCCAAGATTGCCACTGCTGGCCACACTACAGGATTGTCACTGCCGGTATTCATCTTTGCAATGTTTTTTTTAAATTCTCACCTGAATGTCGCTCAGCGACTGGCCGTGTTCGGTGATGTGCTCGGACTCCCCCTTCCTGCTCCTCGTACAGAGTACGATCTTCTCTCGAAGCTCGTGCTGCCTGCAGTTGATATAGTCTACGAAAGACACGTGCGATACGTGGAGAGTGTGGTTCGAAATGTTGCTAGCGTAAGTAAATCTTCATTGCGGCATAATTGAATAACTATACAACGAGTAGATATGCTTCCATTTTTTGCATTTACAAATAAATGCTCAGCAGTTACTACATTTACATATGGCACTTCTTGGATAATTGGCCCACCCCCCCCCCTTCCTCCCCTACCCGCTCATTTTTAGATCTCATTCCTTGATTTTCGGTCGCACAACCACTTTGAGATGGGGAGGGGATGGGGGTGGGCCAATTATCCAAGAAGTGCCTTACATATTATTCTATATTAATCACTACCATAGTTGTCCACCACTGGACCACCCATGAGCACCCATGAACATCGGGTCATGGTCAAAAATCGATCGGTAGGTCAAGACTAGGTACCGTACCGAATCGATCATACAGTACCATCAGATACCGTATCCCCGATTATCGCAAACTAACTTTATTTGTAAAGTCTTGGTACGATTGCCGGATCGATTATACAGTACCCAAGTTACTATCGTAACTCAGTTCCTCAGGTCAAACAATTGTCATTTTTTTTCTAAAATTCTAAATCGATTATAAAATGATTCTACAGTAACAAGAGATACGGTAGAATTCTTTTAAAAAATTACTGTCGATTTTGAATATTTAGAAAAAAGTTTGACCCAAGGAACTGGATCTGACCCATGGAACTGGGTTACGGTAATGTCTTGAGTACTGTAGAATCGACTGAGCACCGTACCTGGACTTTTTAAAAATAAAGTAAGTGCGATGCTCGGGGGATACGGTAGTGGTATACGGTATCTGGAGTACGGTATGATCGATTGGGTACGGTACCTAGTCTTGACCTACCGATCGAGTTTTGACCATGACCCGGGGTTCATGGGTGCTAAGTGCTTGTCACTTTTCATGACAATCACTTAGCACCCATGAATAGGGGTCATGGGAATCGCCGCCGGCATGGGCAACTATGATCACTACTTACATCAGATTATTATTCTCATATCTAACAAATTACGCTCTGGTTGTTAGGTTACAGTATCCCTCAACTATGAAGTAACAGAGACACTCGATTTTCATTAGTTAATCATAAAAACTGGAAACTCACTTGAAGAGGAGAGGAATCGACTTGTCGATTGACGGACGGTACAGTCGGCCCGGCTTCACTGCACTGAACGCGACCATCTCATTCATCCACCTGACAACAAATTTGATTCTACTTGTCATCAATATGCACAAGCATATGAAGGGAATTGGTACAGATAATCGAATTGTTTAGAGAAGTCCGCTATTTTTTTCAGATGGTATCAGTGGGCGGATGGAGAAGGAGGGAGTGAGAAGGGGGCTGAAGATTTTGTTAGCCAAGCTGTACAAGGTGCTTTCACTTTTTGGGAAAACAATCATAGGTGTCCAGGAATGGCGGCGAGGGGGGGGGGGGGTACTGAGCACCGCCCCAAATTTGGGGCGGTGCGCAAGCATGAGTAGGGGGTCATGGTAAAATCGATAATAAGTGATGGTAGGTCAAGACAACGTTCCATACCCAATCGATAGTACAGTACCTCCAGATACCGTATATGGCTACCGTAAACCTCGAGCATGGGCCAAACATTTTTCTAAAAAAAAGTTTTTTTCTAGAAATCCCAAATAGATCATAAGATGATTCTACAGTAATTAGATATACGGAAATATACTTTAAATAAATTTTATTTTCGATTTTGATTTTTTAGAAAATTTTTGACCCAAGGAACTGGATCTGACCCACGGATCTAGGTTACGGTAGTTACTTTGGTACTGTAGAATCGATTGGATACGTTACCAGGACTTTTTAAAAATAAAGTAGTTTGTGATATTCCGGGATTACGGTAGCGGAATACGGTATTTTGGGGTACTATAACATCGATTGGTTATGGTACTTTGATTTTTTTCGTTTGGGTACGGTACTTTGATTTTTTTGAAAATTAAGTCAGTTAGTGATGATCGAGGGTTACGGTAGCCATATACTGTATCTGGAGGTACTGTACTATCTATTGGGTACGGTACTTAGTCTTGACCTACCATCACTTATTATCGATTTTACCATGACCAAATTTGGGCGGTGCTCAGAACCCCCCTGTCGCCGCCGGCGTGGACACCTATGAACAGAATGATAATTTGAACGGATCAATGCTTATATGACAATGGGTGGTTAGTACTGCATGCTTGTAGATTCGATCAGTGTGCACGGACAACGACGCTAAGATTGGGAAGATGCTGAGGGATGACTTCAGTGTCATCAAGCATCTTCTCGATTTTTGGCATCTTGTCAAGGGAATTAACCATGATCTGAGAGAGGTAATTACATGCAGAACAACTTATAACCGTTAGGAGAACATGTTACACTTGTAAAATGTGGCGGAGAAGACATGCGAAACTTATGTTTCACATGTTCTCTAGTTTCTATGACCAACAAGAGATAATGCAAACTGTAGAGAGACGTACATCTTACGCCATATTAGTTGTTTTTTCAGTTGGCAAAGAAGAAGCAGTGCCCCAATATACAGTATTGGAGAAAGAAGTTAATAAACCATGCGCACTATATCCACTCCAAGTTCGGTAAAAGTCGTAAGCTTGGACTGCAATACTGGTTGTCTTCTCTCGCACACGTAACTGGAAGACATCGTCACTTCGCCAAGGTGCCTTCATGTTTCATACATACAACTTACGAGTCAATCACAAAATGTATTACCCATATTATGTAATAGACTACGGTAATACTTCCAGGTTCCCTTCTTGCACGGCATTGCCAAGTGCAAGCATTCTCGACTGGGATGGAGCAATGCGCATCTAATCAGGAGGGACAGCGAGGAGCTTCAGCTGCTGAAAGCTGTGATTATGAAGCCCACTTTTCTCGCTGGTTTCCTCAGAGCGAGTCCCAAGAAAAACACCTCCCCGAATGAGTGTTTCAACAGCATAATTAATATCTATGCACCCAAGAGAATTGCTCGGTTAGCCATAATTACTGTACTTTCCGGACGAATCCTAAATATTACACGCGCAACTAGGAATTCAGATCGTCAAAGTGGTACGGAGAGCTGATCAAACTTGCCCATCTACATTACAACACGCTCGCTCTACTGGATATGCTGAATCTGAGGGAGGAACGAGGAAACAGTTCGGTCAAGGTTATCGGGAGGGAAGGAGAGACTGTGAAACGGAAGATGGCCACGGCTGACCACGCATGGAGACGTGAGGTTAGATATGCACATTCATATAATTCCGGAAGAGCAATCTGCAAACAGCGAGTAGGCCAATGTACTGAAACAAAATAATACGTGTCAGGTATGGGCGGAGATTCCCGGAGTTATCGAGAAGAGGAAGTTGGATCTGTTCATGAAGAAGGTCGGAGCGCCCACCGACCGAGAGTACGTGCTGGCGATGCAGGAAGAAGAGAAGGATGTGGAGGAGGCGGAAGGAGCGGAAGGAGCAGAAGAAAGGGAGGAGGGCGATGGGGGAGAGAGCGATGTCTCGGAGGAGCTGGGGGAAGGGCTGTACGGAGAGGAGGTGGACTCGGACCACAACCCTGTGATGGATGCGATCGAGCTGTCTGACGCCGAGGGCGAAGAGTCAGCAGAGGAGGAAGACGAGGGAGAGGTCGAGGGGAAGGAGGGAGATGTCGTCGACGGAGTGGAGAAGATCGCGCTCTCGTCTGGATCCGAGTGGGATGAGGGAGAGGCTGGAGAGCGCTGGATGGCACTGCATCAAGGTGGAAGGGGAAGAGGAAGAGGCGGGAGAGGAGGGAGAGGGCGTGGGGGTACTGTAGTTCGGCACGAAGTGGCAGCCGTCCAAGCTTCAGTATCCTCGGCCGACCCCTCGGGTCAGCAAGGACTCTCCGATGAGCCGAAGGGGGGAACTGCGAAGAAGAGGGAGAGAAGAGCGACAGCAGCAGCGAAGAAGAAGGGCGAAGAAGAGATGGATGAAGAAGACTCCAGCTCTGATTCCGCCTTCAAGTCCACACAAGCCAAGCGAGTTAGAGCGAATGGAAGGGGTAGAGGGAAGTAAAGGGTCATGCATAGATGGACAGAGTAGGCACAGGGATTATGATTTGTTCTTTTGTTAATGTATTCGTAACACTCACTTGTTGTTGTAGCCACCGAATGCCGTCGTGGCCCGTTGTTGCGTGTCGCCACGGGGATCTGCATTCAATAAATAATTATAATTGAATAATGAGAAAACAACACATGCGTTCTATGATCTTACTAAATTCCACGTAAACTAATCCATAAGAAACGCACCATATTTTAGTCAACCATTGAAACGACAATTTTGATGATTTTCGAAATGCTATACTATAGCATTTAATTTCTTGTAAATTATATCATATTTATAATGGAATCACTGTAACACAACTAGGCCATAGTTATCATGAACCAGTCCAAAAATATTTCAATTGCTGGGAAGCGCAAGCATGAGGATAAATTTATCTGAAGTCCTGAGAATCCTAGGCATAGGAAGATCCTGAAGACTGCACCTCTGATTACGATGTCACCCACCTACAGAATCCCCGCACGTACCTTGTCTAGTTTGCCCTTCTTCTCGTATTGGGCCACGACGGGAGCAGTCGCTTCGCTGAACGTCTTCAGACGCTTCTTGGTAGCGTCTATGTTGTCGTCGTCACGTCCACTGCAAGAGAGTGCACGACAATAGATAGAGGACACGGTACTATCAATCTCTTTCGAGCTACAGTATACCTGGTCTCCGCGCACTTGAGCAGTCGCGTCACGAGCGTCTCCTCCGAAACTTCGAAATAGACGGCCAGCTTGGCGGGAATGATCTGCATACAAGCTTACAGTACCCACCGTATCCCGCCACAGTACCCCTACCGTACCTCAGTCTCGAACTGGTATCCTTGGGGGTATCCATCGATGAGGAATCCATTGCTGCCCTTGGCCACTTCCTTGAGTATCGCCTCCTTGATCAGATCGAGCACCACAGTCTTCAAGGACAGTAGGATACAGTAACCATTGTACTGCATTAATCAGGGTGTTACCGTACCAGGGGAGCCTCCATGATCTTCGTCAGCTCCACGCCAGTGGGTTTCGGTAGGTCACGCGGGATACGGTAGGTCAACTACAGTAACCTACATTATCCTTACCTTTGCTCGATGGAGGTCTCCGGAAGAGAGATGCGAGAGACCGTACTTGACCACGATCTTCTCGCACTGGGTGCCCTTGCTCAAGCTGGGACCACCTGGATAAGAGCAGGGTATTAGCCAGTCCGCGATTCGAAGAGACTACGGTAGGATACCGTACCGACGATGAAGAAGACGCACATCTTGATGGGGCGAGGTCGACCTTCTTGTCGGACTGTAAAGGCAGGATTGATGATCTGGGACTAGGAATATACATGCTGAAGTATTATTGCCATTTTGAGATGGTGTGGACTAGGGTGGCGAGGATGGCTCTTACTCACCCGCACTTGTTTGTTCCCTCTGGCGGGTACCCGACGCACTCTCTATTTACAACCCTTCTCTCCTCTGCTCACCCGATTTAGAGAGGAGAGAGTAGTTCTGGAATGGAGATGGGGGCATGATAAGAAGGGAATGGTGAATGGTGGTGCTCACCTTGTTGGCCGGTCGTTGAGAGGTGGGATGGATGGAGAGGGGGAAGTAGCCAGTGAACCACTTGTGGATGGGCAGATTGAGGAAGTAGCGAGAGGCGTATGCTCCTGTCAAAGGGAAAAAACGACGGTAACGGTAAACTGGTGAATGGATAAAAAAATCGATAGTCAGCGTACCCTTGTACGGCGAGTCCCAGTCCCACCACAGCCAGACGCCGTACTTGGCGACCACGAGGTCGTAGCCGTTGAGGAGCTCAAAAGTGGAGGTTACGGTTGCGAATCATGCACAAGAGGGGATTCAAAAGTAGCTTCTGTAACTGCTCTCACCATCCATCTGAAGAGAAGTAGAATGCGTGCAGGCGTCACGAAGGTCGCCCAGAAGTGGTAGAGAACGCCATGGATCTGAATAGGGGAATGGAATCACTAATTATCGAAAGGATGACTGACCTGTAGTCGTCGCTCCTACGGGAGGCGCATCGGCGCCAACTCAATGCCCAGTACGGTAGCCAGCCTGAGAGGATATTAGAGATTACGAGGTTTTCCGGAGCCACACAATTCCTAAAGTAATTTCATTGTCAGCGACTTAAAATTCCAGCGAATAGTACCGGTAGAAAATATAAGCACAATAGTTGCATATAATTCCTGAAGTGTTTGGCTCGCGTAAAATAGAGGGCGGGATAGAGCGCGCGTAAACAAGTGACGAATCGAGCGACCACAGAACATGCGAACCTGTACTCGGCCTAAGTGAAGGGAGCAATTTCCTCGAGCAGCTATATTTAAGTTACAAAGCTAGGGCATGTATTCAAACATAAAATAATTACAATCGAAGGAAAAGTAAATATACCTGGAGGTTCCTTCTGTTTTGCCGCGGCCAAAACTCGGCGCCATCGTTCACCTCAATTTATGATATAAATAGGAGCGTAAATAGATCCAATGACGACATGGAACAACATGATGAAGAATAACGACAAGTGGAACATACTCGAAATCAGTATAAGCTTACTATAAAGTGATCGAGCTACCTATATCTTTGGTTTAAATGGAAGGAATATACATCATTGCGGCGGTGCATAACAGATGCTTACGACAAATAAGTAGAACAAAGCTAATTCTGTCCAGTAAACGCGACAGTAGTGTGACGTGGCATAATGGCGACAAGAACTTAACTGACTCCAGCTTCTGTCGCTTTCGCGCCCTTTCTGCCTCGCTAAAAGGTCAGAGAAAGGCAGAGAGCGCGCGAAAGCGAGAGAAGAAGGGGTCAGTTAAGTTCTCGTCGTCATCATATCATTTTGGAAGAGTTTACGGGTAAACGAGGGTGGTTGCTACTCACTCACGTGCTTATAGCATTGCATGACTATGCTTAGTCAATGTTACAACTGTTTAAAACATATATAAACGATACAGAAAGGGAAAAAAAGGAAAATTCAAAGCCGAAAACTAAACGCCAGTGGGCGGAGCTCTAAATAAATAGTTTTCACTGATTTTACTGGTAAATATTATTTTTTTACTGTCTTTAGCGTCGGGGGCCGCTAAACCACACCTTCCCGGGGGCCTACCGTAATCCGCCTGTTGCAAACGCGTAAATCATTCATTCTTTTATATTTTTATATTGTTTTTTCTACGATTTTGCTTTATTTTACCAGTACTTAACTAAAAATAATATTAAATAATAATTTTGAGAAAATTATTTTTCACCGCGAATTATCTTTAAGACGAATACGAACCGAGTTCAATCTGCTATTGCTGGGACTTTCGTCTGTTCTTCTCTGCTTGCCCATCGCATTCCATCAGGTACCTCAGGATTGTGGTTATACGAATATAATTGCATCAGTTGTACGCATATATTCGAGGAAAGAGTTTAAATCAGGATGAAATAATGACCCTGTATCGAATGCTCCCGTGGCTCTTCGATATACGGTGCGATTTTGATTCCGGAGAAATACTTTCAATTGAAAAATCAATTTGTTTGGCACACCTAGACAGTGCAAATGTGTAACACGGTTTTGTAACAGTCGAAAATTTAAAAAAACTTTCGAAATTCTTGTTTGTTTAGCATTCATTCTTAACTGTCTTATGGCGTTTCAGTCAGTCAAGTTGACCTTTACGATGAGAGAGTCCAATTAAATGAGAGAGGGTCCTCTCGTTATTCATTGAGAGCATCATGTTTTTTCTAGTAAATCCGCTTTTAAGGTTCTTCTCTCCAACTCTGCTAGTGCTCATAACTGACTCACGAATGCGTCGGAAGCTATCGAATCTTTTCATACCACAAGAAAGTACCGAAATGATCCGGTCTCATCGAGCTGAAGTTACAACAACATTCAGCGTTGTTCGTCATTGATTGTTGTCAACAGTCATGTTATTATTGATTGTTTATCGATTAGAGCACATGAGATGTGTATTATGAATCGAGATCATTATGAACAATGGGAGTGGGTGGGCGATTAATACGCAAGAGGGGAGAATAGTATACAGTGGTACGACTTGCGTCAGTGAGGTAGGGGTATCGGCGATGGTTTTATGGGAAGGGATATTTATTTCTTGGCAGTCTTCTTGGCGGCCTTCTTGGGAGTGGATCCTCCAGACTTGTACGAGGCCATCTCCTTCTCGTATCTCTTCTTGTCCTCAGCTGCTGCCTTCTCCCACTTAGACTTGTCCTGCAATCACACAATATGAATCGATTGGCAGACCCAGCTAGACTACCATGTTATTCTTCCTATTGCGTGAGCTATGCCTAATGGTATACGGTAGGTTCGGAGAGGTTACTGTACCTTGACGGTTCCCCACTCGACTCCGGCGGCCTTGGCGACGTCGGTGACGGACATGCCTGCCTTGGTGATTCTCTTGCGGTTCTCGGCCAGCCAGAGCATGTACGCGGAGGCTCCTCTCTTGGGCGCGTTGGGGTCCTGCAAGAATAAAGTCAATATCTGGATTTGTAATGAATCAGTTTGTATTAGTTAGAATGAGGAATTAGACAAATCAATGTATGTTATCATACCTTCTTGGCGCGGGTGGCTTTCTTCTTGGGGGAAGCCTTGGTGGTCTTGGCCACGGGCTTGGCGACCTTCTTGGGCGATGCCTTCTTCACTGCCTTTGCTGCCTTGGCCATTGTTCAGTTGTCGGAATAAACCTGAGATGGATCAATGTGGAATGTAATTATGATCGAAAAATAATGCGGAAATAAATGACACATCCTAGACAACAATCAACACTGGTTAATTCATGCAACCGATCTATGGAGTAGATAGGGTGGGAGACTGTGAGGGGTATATCTCGGATTGGGTACTCGCGCCTAATTGTGGGCGTGGTTAGCGAGAGAGCATGCGATTTTGAGAGAGTGACCCGACGAGAGATGGCGTGGGTCGAGAGAGTGCAGACGAGCAGAGATAAGCATATGAGGAAGGGTCGAGACGCGTCCAGGCTTACCACGGGACATACATTCAAATTTGAGAGTGCATATGAGAAACTGAGATTACTCGAGGGAGAGAGAAAAACGTAACAATGTAGATATTTTTGGAATTGGAATATCTATAGGTTTTCGCTAACAAGAACAATTTGAATAGCATAGTAAATGAGAGGGAACAAAGAAGGAATATTTCAGAACTTAGTGAGACGAGTGAATCGATAGAATAGTGAGCCAACTAAATGCAATTGTTGTTGTTGTTCGCATCGCATTTCCCTTTCTACTTTGAGGGTGGAGATAATTTGTTTTGTCGAAATGTAGGTAGCAACGGGAGTAAATATCTCACAGGGATTTTCATTTCCTTCTAAACAATGAGGAAAAAATTGAATCACGAGAGTTTTTAGAGATATTTATTTGTAACGAGTAGAGTATGGAACGGAAAATGAAAAACATGCAATATCCAAGTAGCCATAAAATAGTATTGCGCTCAAATGTGTTGGTGAGAAATTTACTGAAATGATACCGACAGCAAAGCAGAAAAATAAATATAACTTGAAGACATGTCTACTCACATTCATCGATATGTGGCGCACGCGTAAACAAAATATAAAGTCAGTTCGCAACTACTCTGTTCCTGAATTTTTGCTTACTGTCTCATCCATTTCATGAATTTTCCTTTGAAATTTGCTAATTCACAATTTCTATTAACAACAATGTTATTAAATCGATACTTCAATATTGAAATAACAGCACGATAAAAACCTATCTAGGCTGGGAAACAAGAAGACAATTTAACGAAATAAACGTTTGATGGTATCCAGTGTCTACAAATACAACGTTTTCATTTTGAATATTGGATGACGACGTGATTTGGTATTTTATCGATCCTAGTCAAGGCGTGGATGATTTGATGGACTACCGCGTCCTCTGACCCTTGAGGACGAGCACGAATTCCTTCCTGATCAACGTCGTCGTCAATGAGTAGACGAACCACTTCGAGTTCTCGACGACGAGGCAGATCGCACCGAACAACCCCGCCACCGACAATCTCTCGTACCTAAAATAGGACATTACTTGGCAAATATAGTTAGGCCTGAGGAAAATCATGAATCACGGTCACATCAGTACCAAAATAGATGTTTCTCTTCTAGTTCATAGAAAGACAAGGGTATTTCGCACGCGGCGCCAAAGCGAAACTTCTCCCACTCCTTTCCTTGTTTTCTTCGAATCGTCACCTACGAGGGTCGTAGATTGAATCCGATGGTGGGAAGAGTGAAAGCGAGAGAGAGGAAGAGGAAGGACATCGTCAACTTCTTCTCGATGCTCCCCTTACGAGGCTGGCGAGTGGGCACTCGCAGGCTCTGACGAAGAGGAGCACTTTAGATGTAGATGAAAAAGTTCGGGGAGGACAGGGGCACAGGTTATAGTGATCTTTTTTATTTTCTTGTGTTTCTAGTTCTGTCATCTAATGAATCGCATTGAAGATCAGCACTTTTCATGCTAAACACCCAGTTTCATTTTGTTTGTAGTGACAGCAGAAGCGAGATGAAATGATTAGCACGTGTAAAGTTTCAAGTTGAGCGCGAACACTCACGACAATGGGCGTATTGGTGAGTACACTCGGATCCGAGGGCGCAGTATGCTGGGTTGTATCTAAACAGGTTCGCACCTTTTCTGAAAGTAATAATAAACAAGTCTTCTCTAACACCTATGTGAATGTGAGCTCAAATTGTGCGGATAACATGCCTCAGCGCAAATATCAAGCTTATGCGTGGGAAGTTTTGTTGTTTTGGGTTTCGTAGGTAGTGATACTGGCTTCTCAATTTACTCACTTAGTGTTGTCGTCAGAACAGCTTTCGTTTTCATATCATAGACTTTGTAGAGAATGAAGACATCACAAATTAGCATCATAATCACACAGATTCCCTACAAAGAAAGCCACTTTCGAGGATTAACGAATCACATGAACTTTTAGGACTCACTTGAAGAATGAGATTCAGTTGTGTGTAAAGTGCAGTGCCCGGCTTTCCGAAATCAAAAGCCCAGAAAGCTCCTTCCACGTAATATCTATTATCACATTTGGATATTACTCAATAATGTGACTTACGTGAATCCGCAACACGTCGTAAGTAGCGGAATCGTCAGGAGAACTGACACAGAGAGAAACAGTACAACTGAACCACTTTTTGTAATATACTTTAGTAAGATATCACAAACTGATGCTGTAGCCATGCATTAAACGAAGTTTTCGGAATCGAACGGGCTTGTAAAGACTGAGGAAGTGGAGAATTGAGAGGATGGGAAGAGCAAGCAACTGGGCAAACCATCGAATGCACTGGACAATGAGAACCACTGTGACTGAGACGATGCCTGCAATCACATGACACTACACATAGGTGAATTTTCTTCCATGAAGCCAAATTGATAAACCTCATAAAAATGTGTGTTATGACAAAATCTATACAACGATGCTCTCACATCCTATTCAACGTGTTGAAGTAGGGTCTCACCGAAGAGTTCTTTCCCTGCGACTTCATCGGGGATGTCGTGAATCTTGCCGACGACGATGTTGACGATGTCGATGAGCATGAGAATCCGGACGATGGCAAAGAGCGGCGTGGATCGAAGATCGGCCACTCGTTGCAACTGAACTAACGTCAATAAAACGTAGATTGCAGATATTACTGGAACTAAGAATATGACGGCTTCAATAAAACTTTGATGATGTCAGCCTAATCACATAATTGGTCGTCTTTTTCTTAAAATAGTAATTTGTGCTCACCGAGTAGATGCAGATGCATCCGACGATGGCGATGATCAGAGGGCCTGAAGGGAACTGAATTGGAGAATGAAGTAGAGAAGGAAACTGACCGGCATGCTTCAGTAAGAATGTCAGCCAGCCAAGCGCGTCTGGGGGTAGCATTGTATTGCGAGGTGAGATTGCCGATGATATGTGAATCGGCCCTCTGAAGTCCTTTCTGAAATGATCGTGCAGTGAAAGAACACGAAAACTGAACAAAATCTCAACATGTTAACCGCTTCCGAGTAAGCTCACCTTTTATCTCTGTTGTTGTAGAAGCGCGAGAACCGGGGGAAACGAATGTGAGAAATTATCTCGGGAAATGAATCGAATAGTGCCTCAATGAGGCTAGACTGCTGTGGAAGGCACGGGGGAACCAGGAAATAGTGGATGGAATCACGGGAAGGATTATGGCTACATTGAGAGCTGCGGTGCTCTTCAGGCCAATGGGATTTATCCGTACGACCAAATCTTGCATGTAATCTCTCTTATTGGACCAGAGACTCCTTTGCGGACACTGACGCTACTCTGAAAGATCTCATTCAAACCATTCACCGATCCAATAATAAATTGGAGTTCCAAGAGAATAAACTGAAAGGCCTTTCGAGATTTGGCAGTATAGCACCAAGAATATAGCAATTGTGAGTATGAAAATTTGCGGGCGGTTAATCGAACCAAAGTTTAGATTGGAACGAGCGCTAGCCAGCACAAATGGTTAATGCGGTGTAAACCCGCGATGAAATAGAGTTGTTGGTGTATGATATTTTCAGTATCCACTCGTTAACTCCGTTTCAACCGCAATTACTTCAACTGTTTTCTAGTTTTTGGGATCAGATATCCGATAAAGTTCGAGGAAGTGAGGAAGAGTGTTCTGTGAATTTCAGATGACTCGACAAATACTTGGATTATCGTCTCTGTAGTTTGAGATTGATTTCCTACATATTTTATCAACATTTCCTCTGCAAGTGTCCACCATTAAATTGTATGCCCCTTGTAATTACTCTGCTCTTCTATGTAATTGGACGGAGTCCCATATTACGACTGTTTCAAAATCATTGAACAGAGCAGACCATCCTATTGATTTGATTCCGAAAAAGGATGGGAAGAAAGAAACAACGAATTCTTTTTGTTTCTGAGGAAATGGGGCGGAGCTATGTGATAAACACAGTAAGTGATGATCATTTTATCACTGCTTTAGATTGTAAGGCTTATGTTATGTTGAATGCATTAACTTAATTATCAATCGGCCTGTTTAATCTGTCAGAAATGTGCGAGAAAAAGTTGCGTAAAAAGTTCGCGAACTTCTGATTCTCTCCATTTCGCATGCTCTCTCTCTTTCTCTAACCAGGTCGATGAAAAGTTCACGAACTTTTCGACGAACTGTGTTCGAAAATCATACTTTTCTTTTGTTTTACTTACTTTTATAAACTATTTTTGCTTTTAACTTATGATTTCTTATAATGACAACCTTCCCTTAGCTGGAATAGCTTCAGAATACAGCGTAGTGAAAGTAAACACGGTTGGAGTATTTTTTTCGAAAATGGGTCACCACTTTCCCCACCCTGTAATGTCAAGCTATTCCATCAGAGGGAAGGTTGTTCTTATACGCAGTCATAAGTTAAGAGCAAAAATAATTGATAAAAATAAGTAAAACAAAAGAAAAGTACGAATTTCGAACGAATTAATGCCGGTTTTTAACGAACTTTTCAAGGAGCTGAGTGAAAAGTTAGAGAAAGGCGAGAGAGCACGCATTCTTGAGAGAGGGAAAAGAAAATAAACAATCACTGCTTCCTTTTCCCTCTCTCAAGAACGCGTGCTCTCTCGCCTTTCTCTAACTTTTCACGCAGCTCCTTGAAAAGTTCACGAACTTTTCGACGAACTATGTTCGAAATTCGTACTTTTCTTTTGTTTTACTTATTTTTATCAATTATTTTTGCTTTCAACTTATGACTGCTTATAAGAACAACCTTCCCTCTGATGGAATAGCTTGACATTACAGGGTGGGGAAAGTGGTGACCCATTTTCGAAAAAAATACTCCAACCCTGTTTACTTTCACTACGCTGTATTCTGAAGCTATTCCAGCTAAGGGAAGGTTGTCATTATAAGAAGTCATAAGTTAAAAGCAAAAATAGTTTATAAAAATAAGTAAAACAAAAGAAAAGTATGATTTTCGAACATTGTTCGTCGAAAAGTTCGTGAACTTTTCAACGACCTGGTTAGAGAAAGAGAGAGAGTACACGAACAGGAGAGAATCAGAAGTTCGCGAACTTTTTACGCAACTTTTTACGCAACTTTTCTCGCACATTTCTGACAGATTAAACAAGCCGAATAGCAATTATGATGTATTGAATTGTAAATATTGAATTGTATTTTATTAATTAGTTTTTGCAAATGCTGGAGGCGGCGCAGAATTAGCTAAACAGAGAAAGTCTGACTGAAGTTGCCTCAATTATTCAATTTAAATTACAGCACTTCTCCAATTTATTTAAGGAACTAGATTCAACTGTATCTTTCGGTGTAAAATACTATTCTATTCAACTATCTCAAATCCCTATTAGTTGAATGCCAAGACGCCCAAAACATTGTATTCCCTTTTAAATACGTTTGGCCCTTACTTGGCTAATCCTGCACTCTCAAACACCCTCTCTTTTTTTCTCATATCTTATTGGTATCCTTTTTACATTTCCTTTTAACTGGATCGTCTAAACAGAAGTTTTACGAAAGTCTAGGTATCGCTCCCATTCCTTTCATTCATAGAGCCTTTCCAGGCCGATGTCTTCCTCGGAAGCATCGAACAGAGCTAAGAGGCATCTTCCACGATCACAGGAGGAGAGGAAGAATGAGGGTGAGGAGGAGACGGAACGGGAGAAAGCAGCCACCAACAGTCGATCAGCCAGTCCAGAAGGAAAGCGGAAGCGGACGAATTCAAGCGTATGGCATTTATTTGATCACTAGTGCAATGCCACTCTTTGATAGCCTGCTTTGCTTTCAACACATAACGTTTAATCATCGGCAATATCAATTGAAGGACGGAGATACAACTGAGGGCGGAGGGGAACCTCGAGAAGAGAGTGAGGAGAAGAGTGACTGCCATCTGCCACGACGAACTTGCGGATGGAGCAGTGAGTACTTACTTTTTAAAACTGATCAGCATACAACAAATCTGATATTGTTTGTGCAGATGGAGCATTTTCCGTCGTAATATGTAGCCTGATCTTTCTGAATATAATTTTATCGTTTTGTAGGTTCGTCTGTTGAATTATCAGCATCGTTTCCACCAGCAGTGCATCGAAAATTGGCTGAAGTCGAAGAGGGAGGAGTTGTACACTTGCCCACTCTGCAGACAGAAACCAATCGAGATGCGCCTCATCAAAGATGACGCAAAGGTACGGCAATATTACAATTTCAGTTCAGATTAATCAACATTTCTTTGTCAGATTCGACTACCATCTCCATCGCGCACCGAGAGCGACGAGGGGTTCGAGGTTGGAGTGAGTTCCCTTTCATTGTGGACTCTATGATTAATGGGAAATTGATGAGCACTTTCTCTCTCAAGCGGCCAAAAAATGTCCCCAGGCCTACAATTGTAGATGTTGGCTGGAAGGAACGGCGAACACATCAATGTGGTTGTCATTTCTCGAAGGGGACCCTTCCCTCGATTCAACGCCTCACGATCCTATCCTTACATCGATGAGGACGGAAATTACGATGTTGAAGCCGAACAGGAGGATTACCTCCAAATGGCGATGGCAAGAGAAAATGATTAATTGTGAATGTTACAAAAGTTGTTTTAGCTTTACTTCATGTTGTCACTTATTTGTCCATACTATCCATATCTTTATTTTTTTAACTTGAACCGATTTGTATGGAGCATATGGTACAGTATGGTCCCTTGTATGATAAATTCCAATACTTCTGAAACACCCAAAAAATATCAAATAGGGAAACGGTTTCGCCATGCAGAATTCCTCGCCACGAGTCAGTTGTGCATCGTGGTTTTCTACAACTTTATTTCGAAAATGCTGATCTGGATCTTGAAATTACCAAGACAATTGTCGAAAGCACTATGAATGCATACTTTGCAAGGTAACAAATGCAATGCATAATCTAAATTAAACATTAATTGTGATCTCCGTCTCACAGTGTCTCTCCGGTAGCTACGCTGCCTCCTAAGGGAAGAGCTCGGAGAAGAGGCAATAAAACGGAGTGTGAGAAATCTGAAGAAGAAAGTGAACTGGAGATACAGATGGTCGACGTCAGAAGGTCTGATCTCTTCAATTATCGTTAGTGATCTATGTATTACATTTCTGGTCCCCTTTTTGATTTTTTGTGCATTCTATACATCAACGTTCACTGTATTACTGGCAAATATAGGAACATTTTCACAGTCACTTGGGGGTCTAGTCACTTGGGGTCACTAGTCACTTGTATCATGGTAGCCAGTATGCGTTCCTCTACCACACCCTGGTTAGATCCGTTTACTAGGTGATTATGAGTTTATATGTGCAGGGGTTCATGGAAATCTCTAAATCATGAACGATGATTTGGATACGATGATTTGGAATGAAACTCAAGATCGCCTAATCAAAGGATCTGATCAGGGTGTGGTAGAGGAGCGCATACTATAGTTAGTTACAATGATACTACCCCCAAGTGGCTAGTCCAACTCCCCAGCGAACGGCGTCGAGTTTGTTTTGCAAATGTCAGCCCCCCATATATCCACAGTGTAGACTTTCCGCATTAGAACAAATTTGTTTTCGCATTTCCAGCTTGTTTCATGGTCTTGGTCTAGTGAGGCCTAGAACCCGCTGAATATTCATTTTCATGAACTCTTTAATTAGTATGCTTGTTGATAGATGACAGACCTGTTGAGTCCCACCGTGAATATACGTCACCCCAAGTTACTCGCGGTGACGCATATTCACGGTGATACACATCAGGACTGTAGATTAGCAAAAAAAGGAAACGAAAAAATCGCTAATATTTATATTTGCATGCAATATGTATTCAATATGTATATTCAGTATTCATAGTCCGATGTTTTGCATTCACTTCCCTTATTCCGCCGTTGTTTACTTTCCCACTCTGTCCCTCTCGTCCTTTCGTATGATCTCACCATCTTTTCCTCTCTGGGATCACACAATCAAATGCCGATTCTTCCTATTCTATCTATCCACATCATTGTGATTCATTGTGTGCAAGAAGAAGATATAGTAGTGCACAATTTCACTGATAAACATCTCTCGATGACACATTAATCACTTGAACAAAATAGAGTGGGTTGCTATTTGCAGAGGAATACTCGATAATATATTTTGAACTGTGAGTCGAAAAGGGGCAACAAGATGCATCAGACGGCGCAAGGGAACTGGCCATGAAGGGCGTCCATTTTCTCCGGTAGGTTTAATTTATACCTGTGTGATTACTGTATCTTGACCTTATCATATAAAGCGACATATTTATGATAGCATGTCGATCAAGAAATGTTGTTTCTATCACATTTCACAAGGTAAATCTCAGGAAAACATGTTATCGACCATGACCTGTCACTCGATCTTTTCCGATTCCTATCTTGATTGTAGTGAAGTGAGCAGTAGTCAAGTCGAGCGTAGATTTATCTCAGTCATTCAACACAGTCTATCGTCAGTCTATCGACTAGGGAGTGAACAGAACATGGAGATCGCTCTCTCTGTTAACCATCTCATTCGAACACCTTTGCTTCGCCAGAATCAGCGGAACGATCTCAGATGGAACCGAAAGATGAAATCAATGAAAGTCACTCGTACCATTGCGTAGAGGCATTCCCGACATACTGCGAGATGTTTTGAATGGATCGAAATGTTCTATCGCCGATAAGATAGAGCAAGGCATAACGAGAAACGGGTAGGCGAGATAGTTGTTCCGGTGCGAAAACAAGACCTTGGAGTGAGATGGAGAGTGATGATAACCCATCACGCCCCCTGCTAGTTCCCTGCAGGGAATCAGCTCAGCCTTCCCTATCTTACTTGTCTTGATCGTGAATCACATCAAGTTATTTTTAGTATCATCATGATGAGAGGCGGGTTTCTCTTGGTATGGATCTACTGGCTGATCGACAGATTGCTCTGGTTTTGCAGAGGAAAGACCGCTTACCAAGTCAAGGTTGGTTAAGTCAATGCACTTTCACACTTCTAATTAATTTGATTAACCATCCATAGCATATCTTTGAGTGAGTCCATAGTTCATGTATCAAAAGCTCTAAATAAAAATAATGTTTGACTATTTTTTAAAGGCACTATGGTAATTCAGGTGCCCGAGAAATTCTCCATACACAAACAAGCTGAACGAGTGAAGGCGAGGGCATTTTCTTCATTGAAATATTTGGGCTTTGACATTCGAAACTATACGCTCTTTTGCAGGGAGAAAACAACGTATTTCGATGTGGCTATGTAAACAAGGACGATGGCATGTACTATGAAGTATCGATATATTGAATTGCTTTGGATGATTTTAATTTAAATCATAGAATTGACATTTCAGAAATATCCACACAAGGAATGCCAGTCGCTGTATGATGTTTTTGCTCGATCAGCTAGGGTAATTATTTTACTTTTTTAGATTGTTCATTTAAGGATAGATGATAGATACACACAATACAAACGCATGTTTGTTCAAAGAGATCTTCCAGGTCAACGCGGCAAAAGACTGTCTGGGCGAGCGAACGAACGACGGTCCCTACGAGTTCCAGGACTACGCTACTGTCAGTTTTTTAAAAATATTTATTGATAAGAAGATTCTTATGCTTTCGCTCTTTTCACTAAGACAGAGAAAGGCAAAGTTCAGGTGCATCGGAAAGCGCGGGCTTTCGGTTCGGCGCTCGTTGGAAAGCTGCGAGTGAAGCCAGGTGAGGATCTTTACACGAAGATTATCCTATATTCACTGTACTATTTTCACTTCAAACAAGTGTTATGAAGCTAGTATCATTGGAAGAGAGAAATCGGACGAAATAGCTAAAACATTTCAGCCAACTCCTCCAACATCGGGATCTACTCGAAGAACTGCTCGGGGTTTGCGAAGAAATTTCGTATTCATTCACTTACTTCCGTCGTACACTATTTGATATTTTGAAGATGGTTTATCTCGGCACTCGGTGCAATCTCTCAATCGATCGCTACCGTACCCCTCTACGACACTCTCGGTGCCGATACTGCAGAATTCATCGTGAATCAGTGCGAGATCGAGTCAGTATTCGCTATCGTCAAACGAACCCAAAGCATAGCTGAGAATCCAACAAAATTTTAAAGAATTATTCCATTTTACCCAGACTATATCTTGATAGATATAGAAAATTCTTAAGAGTCATCGTAGTGGACAACGCTGAAAAGACGAGGAAACTGATCGACATCTCACGGCGGATGCCCACTCTCAAGCACATCGTCGTTATCCTAGAGACAGAGGCAACCGATGAACTGGTCGATAGTGGGAGGAAAGTGAGTTGTATTTTAGTTGACTCGTCTATTCTTGTCATCACTGGAATTTCATTTGAAAATATAAACTATTATATTTGAAATCAGGCGGGCATTGCCGTGCATCGCTTCTCGGAGGTCATCGCTGAGGGTCATTTGCATCCTCTGCCGGAAACGAAGCCGAAAGGAGAAGACGTCTACATCATTAGGTCAGTATCACGAATACCACTCGAGAAATCAATTGAGATGTCTCTGATTGGGGTCTCTTTCAGCTACACCTCCGGGACGACAGGCATGCCCAAGGGAGTGATGCTCACTCACAGGAACGTTATGGCCTCATGTCTCATCGCTTTCGAGTACACGTGCGAGACATTCGCACCGGGATATTTCGGAAAGGATGAGGTACAGTAATTAATCGCTATTTATGAGCCATTATGAATTGAATGCAAGAGGAATACTATTTTGTAGTGTATCTAAACGATTCGCAGGTTCTTCTCTCCTTCCTTCCTCTTTCTCACATGATGGAGCAAGGATGCCATTGGCTGATCATGCACTTTGGAGGATCAATCGGATACTTCAGAGGAGACATTCTCAGTCAGTTTTGAGTAAATTTATAAATGACAGAAGAAAATATCATGGAAGCCCTTGTCAGAGTTGGGGGAGGATATGCAGACGCTGCAGCCAACCTTCTTCCCCGTCGTCCCTCGTCTCCTCAATCGGATGTACGATGGAGTCATGGTGAGAAGGAACGGAAATGGACAGAAATTCTGGCCATATCATTTGAATATTCAAACGTGGTTTTTTTGGTGTCTATTTGGTGGCGGGGAAGGTGGGCAAGGTGGCGCAGTGGTTGTTTGCCAGGAATGCGAATCCGATGACCATGAGTTCGACCCCCCCCCCCCTGCTCGCAGATCCACCCAGACCACTGGGGTGAAGAAATAGGTCAGAAATCCCCCACCACGTGCACACAACACGGGCGGTAGCCTCACGCATAGGTCGCTGATAACCTCAGGACAGACCGAACGCAGAATTGGCGCGGGGGGTGGCAAACCCGCCTTGCGTGGATGCCTCAACTTGCGTTTTTACGTATTTGAATATTCAAACTTGGTTTTTCACGATGATGATTTCTTAGGAGCAGGGAAACGCAAATGTCCAAATTTCAGGCGAAGGTAAACGGTGCCAATTTCATCGTCGGAGCGCTGTTCAACTTGGCACGATGGGTAATTTATTTTAATAAAAGCGTCTTTTCAGATATCACAATTGTGATTAATTAGGAAAGATCAAAGATATTTTCAAAGACGACGATTTTAATTCCATACAACAGTAATATTTCGTTCAGGCGAAGCTCATAGACTTGGAGAACGGATATATCCAGCACGATTCACTCTGGGACAAAATCGTATTTCGGAAGATAAGGGTAAGCGTAGAAGATCGTCCCCATACAATCTTTTATCCTTGTCAGGCTGCAGTTGGAGGTCGGGTAAAACTGATCATGACTGGATCCGCTCCCATCGCTGACGAGGTGACAAAATGATACGCCCACTATTCAACGTCACATGTCAATTCACATCATCTTGCATTTCAAAGTCATCTGACAAACCTTGAAATTATAGGTGATGCAGACAATGCGCGTTTCGTTCGGATGCTTCTTGGCCGAGAGTGAGTCTTTTCGGTGACAAATACATCATAGACTGATCAACCTTGCAGTCTACGGCTTGACAGAGTGTTCTGCAGTAGCCACTGTGACCTGGGCGGCGGATGCAAGATCGGGTTAGATAGCCAGTTTGATCACTGATCTTTGGTCTCTTCCTCGGCAGGTCACTGCGGTGGTCCGTGTGCATGCACGAGCATCAAACTAGTCGACGTGCCCGAGATGAACTACTTCGCAGCGGAAGGGAAAGGAGAAGTGGACTTTTACCTATGGATCAATATATGATCGTTGGTTTTTCAGGTCCTACTCAAGGGCCCGGCTGTGACCAAGGGATACTACAAGGAACCAACAAAGACTGCGGAGCTGTTCGACGAGGTACCGTTTATCTTCACCGTATCGCTAATCGCTGCTTGTCTCTCTTTGTGTGGATACAGTGAAGCATGCAAAAATCGCACAATGTTTTGATTACAATTATATATTTTTTGGATTACAATTATCTATCACAGGATGGCTATATGCACACAGGCGATATTGGATGGATGCGACCCGACGGGACGCTGCGACTCATCGACCGAAAGAAGCACATATTCAAGCTAGCTCAGGTTAGGTTGTTTAGCGATTTCAGAAATGGCCGTCTCAGTGCTACATCTTCGATGTTCTGAAAATCTCTAGTACGTTCACTACAGGGTGTTTCAAAATTATTGAGACTCTCGTGTTTTGCATAGCTTAGAACTTTAGAGTGATAGTTGATATATCTAATACGAGTATTCTTACGAAGGACTAGTACCCTCACTACAGTAGAAGTTTCGTGCCAATCGGCCTACTAGTGGCATAATTGTATCCCCGAAAAATAATAATAGCCGATTCCGAGATGTCTCATCAATGTGGGACATTAGTGTTTGGCCTGATTTCTTGAATTAAGCAAGGCTACCAATCAAGTAACAGCATATTTAGGATATGCATGTTCAGTGCTATTAGGTAGATACAGGACTAGCTGCTCTCTCTTTTATGTGGCTCATGAGAAAGTCGGAAAGAGTTGCAAATACTTGTGCATCTGACAGATCTTTCAACCGATTCAAAAGCTCTGCGACACATGTCAGATCATTGATACTTTGGGATAATAATCATCTACTTCAATGCATCACTATCTTACAATTAGAGACTGTTTGGTAAAGGTTGGACGGAATACGATTGATTCATTCAGTGGAGGGAATTAGCATGGCCGCGGTTTCAACTTCTTCAGGGTCAAAAATCAGCCGTTTAAAATATGCATAGCCGGCAACCAAATTTTGTAATCATAATATTTAATAATAGTTTATGTTCATTAGGGACTGGTTGCCTAATCAAGAACCGGTCATCAAATCTTGATTTTTGAATAACTATGAAAGAGTTCGATCTGGCGACTTTATTAGTCCTCCCTAAAAATTTACATCCATTCGCTCCATTTCAACTGCAAAATTGTAAAGTACTTGAGTATATGTAGCTAACCACCCAACAATGGAATTCGACTTAGGCATGAGAGAAAGATAACACATTACAAAGTCGAAAATTTCAAAATCTCGGTGAAAATGGAATATTCAGTGTTTGAGAAATAGGCTTGGTTCTCCGTGCTTTGGAATCTGACACCAACATTAACTATATTATTATGTAGTTCCGTTAATGTAGTGCAACCATTCATAGTTGGAGAGCTGAGTGACGGATAGTTTAAAATCTGTAGCCAAACAAAGTCGAAAAATGCTGCGGCGATCCGATATCCGAAATAGCCTGCTTTGAATAACAATAACAAAAATAACTAGTGATGCCAGTCAAAATTATTTTTATAATTAATAGCTCTAGTGCTGGTCTACATGATGTAGAAACATGAGGGCCTAGATGTTCGCTTTGAAAGAGAGCTGTTGGAAAATTCGAGTCTCAATAATTTTGAAACACCCTGTATTTGCTCTCTCAGGGCGAGTACGTTGCTCCCGAAAAGATCGAGGCGATGTACACGCGCGTCGAGTCCGTCTTGCAGGTCTTCGTCGACGGTGACAGTCTGGAGCGGTAAGAGAAATCACTTTCAGCTGTTTAGTTGTTGAGCTGCTTGACCACTCTAAAAACCTCGCCTGGTGCATGTTACAAGGTTTCTCTTTCTCAGATGGCTCATCGCGGTGGTGGTGCCTGACCCGGAAGTGATCGGAAGATGGGACGAGAGAAAGAATGGCACGAAGAGAAGCGTCGAGGATATATGCGCTGATCCAAAAGTCAGATTCTTGCAATACATATTATCATATCATAACACGTAGGATCCATTCACCACCGTGATTTGATATGATAGTATCGTCTCATATCACCTAGCATCTAATGTGATATGATACTAGGTGATAATCGAGGGAATGAAAACATAATATGACAGGCGGTTGAATTCGTGCTGGATCAGCTCTCAGCGTGTGGCAAGGCAAATAAGCTGAACTCGATCGAGCAGGTATTCGAAAAGGCTCATTTCGTATCATGCACCCTCGCGTATTTTTGGTAGTAAAGCGAGAAGTTTGACTAATAGTTTTGTGATGATATTATTCAAAAACAAATGAATACGGAAATGCAACTCACAACTTGTCAGGTGAAGAAAGTGATCCTCGAGGCGGAACCATTCACCATCGAGAATGGATTGCTGACGCCCACGCTCAAGGTGCGATGAGATACTCTGAGAAAAAAAGTGTGTGTCATCTTGACAATCAATAAATGCTCATAACATTTCGACAATGCAGCTCCGTGAAAAACCAGGAAAAAACGTGAGTATTGCAGTCGAAGCGCCCCGCTCTCCGTATGAAGTACAAAAAGGCGATGTCAAAGATCTACAAGGCTTATTCTCATCTGTAATTGATATGTTGTTGTAGATGAATTTATACATTAGTTTCGCACTATTTGAACTAAAATAAAATCAATACGTAAAAGTCATTGAGATATTTGTTTGAGCTTGGTAGTCAACGTTGTACAATTGTATCCATGTACATAGCTATTCCTTTTCCTCGCGTCCACATTTTTTTAAATTTAGGCTTCATTCGATCAATGAAGAATAAACGTGATAAATAATAATTCTGTAGACATATTTCAGGCTCGTTTTCCACACCCACATTTTCTCTGTTTACTTATAACCTCGCTTCAAACATTGAGAAATTGAAATTGAGAGATTTACATAAACTTCTGGGACACTAATTTAAATTTTAAATTAATTATTTACCGCGCTTTCAGCGCTTTCTGATTTTTCCCGCGGTGTGATGGTGTGTTCTAGCGTTACTGTAGCAGATATTCAAAGGTGCACCAATGTGTCTGTTTTGTTACATGCTCAAGTTATGCGCTTACATACTCAAGTTATTTTCATTTTATCAATGTAATTTCCTGGTTTACTTAAGTTGATTAGCATATGTAATCGTATTTCCTTGCAGTACACATGCCAGTTTCGTTTAGTTCGCCAATTTCAGGGTCGTGGCTTCGCTTCTTAGCTACTCCTTCTCGCACTTGACTCTCGTCCGACCGAGATCATCACAGTTAGTCACGAAAGTTCTTAAACATTACGAAATATTCAATTGATAATCTATATTTGAGTCATACATTGATTTCTTACCCGCGCTTGTTCTTCTTTTCGATAAAGATTCATACTAGCTTTAGTTATTATTTTTTGTGCAGTGAATTAGTTTCTACCAACATTTAAACTGTTAGATTATCTTTCTCAGGTTGTCGTTGACGCTATCGTGAGTCGAGATTACGTCATCGATGAGTGAGCCGAGCAGTGCAGCCGGCACCAGCCAGGTAATTCTGTATTTCAGTTCATTATTCGACTGTTACTAGTGAGCGATTGTGTGTAGAGATGGTGACGCTTTTCATAATTATTTCACTAAATTGGGCATATCCAATGTTCTGAAAACGCTATGAAATTGGTTTAAATTGGTTTAGTAGCATGATGCAATAATACTGACGCACGTTATTCCACCCGCGAGTACTGTAGCGAAACGCACAGGAATGTAATCCACTATCTCGGCGCTGATTCAGCCGTGGGAATGCATTATCATGATTTCACGCTCTTCACAAATACTATTGTACGGCCAATTTGTGATCTTTGTATAGTCCTTTCTACACAACTGATCAATTTTGAATCCGAATAGATTAGGAGGAATTAATAATCACACTTGAGATGAAAGAGTTGCAGGCTGCATCCTCGAACGACGAGAAGGAGGAATGTGTCTTCTGCCTCGATGTCGTCAACGACAAGGACGCCGTCAGTTCATTTTGTATCTCAATACCCTTTCTTGAAAAAAATGTTTTTTAGCACGAGAACTATGAGCATCGTTCGGTTGATCAAAGTAGTGCTACTTAAGATTAGACATGAATTCTCGAGTGTCAATGGTGAATGAATGGCTTGCAGGCGTTCTCCACTCAGTGTCCCTTGCACGTCTCCCACAAGTACTGCCTGCTGCGATGGCTGGAGACGAACAGGAGCTGTGCCACGTGCAGGACTGAGGTCAGGGAACAAATTCAACGTGTTTAACAAACGCCGATTGAGTTGTATGTCTTTTGTAGTGAATATGTGCCCATGCCACCCATTATCGTGCAAAGTAATAGATTTAAGGTAGTGGCAGTGAAGCAGAAGTCGGGGAAGAACGTCGCTCTCCCTCCACTCCGACCACTCGATCCCGATGATGTGAGTTGTTTTGATGGTGAAGAATATATACACTAGGTTGCGATAACATCCTATAGCTCTCTGTGACTGAATGTGAAAAATCAATGTATCTTTCCAAAATATTAAATAGTCAAGAAATACGCAAATATTATGATGTGATGCCTTCTACAGCCTCGTCAACCAGACATTCCCCACCTCAACGATGAGGAGTTCATCAACGCGGAGCTGACATCTGACGAAGAGGAGGACGAGGACGAGGATTTCGAAACCGTTAGTTTATTACGTTGTCGTTTTATTTCTCCATCTAGAAGTACTGTTCACAATTTGATAAATTTAGTTAATATCACATTATCTGATCTTATTCCCTATGCATTTCTTCTAGGACGCAGTGGTTGTTGCTCGCGCGGGGTTGCGGCCAACTCGTCGATCGGCGCGTCAGAGTGGCGCGCCTCTGCGGATGACTGCGGCTGAGCGAGCGAGGGAGGACATGATTGCAAGGTGGCCTATACCGTAATACGTAAAATTTCCTTTTTCAGCGTTAATAATAAAAATGCTTGGCATTTCTTCTTTCGTAATTTTACTGAAAATAATTAATGCTCACAAGTCAATAGCATACTACAGGATGACGGGTATGGTCGCGGCGGGAGTGGGATCAACGAGGAGAGGACGGTTAGTTCATTGTTTACTTCTCACTCATATGATCACTCCTCATGCACACAGACTCGAAGAGAAGACGGCTAACGAATAGAATATGTAAATAAGGAGAATAGAGTAAAGTGGAATTTGTAGCGGAGTCCTGAGAGTGAGCGCCACTTCGAGAAGGGCAGTGGCGAGTGCAGCGACGAGAAGAAGAGCACCTGCTGCCCCAACTGTTGATCTGGATGAACTGGAGGTGAGCCTTCCTTTATGGTACTCTAGGGAATTCGGTAATAGACCTAGCGATCATGAGTGAATTGAACTGATACTTCGATATTTATGCAAACAGTGTGATTGTTCCCATTGGATATTTCGTTTAAGGAACGACTGGAGGGAGAGTTGAGAGCGGGGAGGCAAGGAAGAGGCAGAACGATCGTCTACTCTGACTCGGAGGCGGAAGACGAACAATCGGTATGATTATCTTTCCCCAAAATAGATCATGTGGCATTTGGCAGATCTGGAAGAACAAAACGGTAACTTGCTTACCCAAACTAATGTAAATGACGTAAAAACATAGTGAATGAAAATGCGCGGAAGGGACTTTGGTTTACAGGCTCCCAGTGCACGTTCCTCAAGACGTGCACGACTCCCATCCAACTCGGATGAGGATGTGCACGAAGAGCAGGTACGGTAGATCGTGTGTCTTGCCCCTTTTTTTATTCTGAGTCTTGATAGCAATTCACATATTAGTTGCGCACACTTTATTATTGATTTCTAATATGATCACTTTAGGCGCCCACGAGGAGAGCGATAGAGTCGAGTGAGGAGGGAGAGGAGACGGAATCGGGATCAGAGGGAAGCGAGACGGGAAGTGAGGAGTCAGAGAACTCCGATGAGGGAGAAGAGGCATCGGATGGATCGGAATTGGACGAGAGAGTGCTGGATGACGACCAGGTACTCATCCTTCCCTTCTAGACTAGTCATCATTATTTGTTGAGAAACACTGAATACAATAAAAAAATGAAGTAGATAGAAGAATGACTTTCTCATCTTTCCACTTTGAGCCGTCGACGTCTCGTTCGATGGTTCCCATCGTGCGGAAGAAGAGAAGTGTGAAGAAGAGAGAGACGAAGACGAAGGGAGGAACAGTGAAGAGAAGGAGTACCAAGAGGATGAAGACGACGAAGAAGGGAGTGATGAGAGGAACCAAGAGGAGGAGAGCATCCCCGGTTTGTACAAATTGTGTACCACACAAGTGTTTAATCAATGCATAGTTCTAACTGATGTTTGCCTTAGTAAAATGCTTATAACGTCCGAAAAATTCAACCTTGTCTTACAGGATGCATCGCAGCCACGAATTCGTGACCTTTTCCCTCCACTCTCCCTGAACGGTGCCGGTCTCGAACCAATGTGAGCCATTATCTAGTTTACCTAGGGTCTCTCGTAGTAGCTCATACAGGTTATTTCAATTGAAAGCACCTCTGTATTTCAGAATCGACGAGGATGAAGTCCCCTCGGCTCCGAAGCGGGCTCGTGTGTCCGATCTCCCGACGCCTCCGCCAACCGCGGCTGCACCTGCTGACCCGTGAGTAGCCCACTTTTCCCATTTTCTCGGGGATATTATTAGATAAGTTATGAAATCAGGCCCCCTAGATAGGTTGATGGTGAAAATGTAACGTTACATTGCAGTACCGATCTGCTCGGTTCGATTCTGACGAGTCAGGTGGTTGCGCATGCGCCTGGTCGATATCTGCAGCAGAGAGATGGGAAACTCGTGCCTCGCGAGAACTTCAGTCGACATCTCGACAAGGTGAGCACTTCTAATGATGGGGATCTGTCAAGAGGCAATGTATAGAAGTCTAATATTTGGTACATTCATAAAGACAGTTACGTGGATTTGAGCAATCCTAGTAGTGAATGAATCGACGAGTATTGTATTACCCGTTAAGATGGAGAAGCGAGGTGCGCTGCCAGTGGATCGGGCGGAAGTTACTCCTCTGACGGCTTCCACCCCTTCCTCCTCGATTCCTCCTACGTCATCGAGAGCGGCAAGCAGTTCGACCACTCGCAACGGCAATCAGTCAAGGTGAGTCATTCCAATGATACGGGGGGATATGACATATTTCCCCATACTATTTTGACGATTGTGAAAATAAGGACAAGAATTTCTAGGTATTGAGGTGTACAAGGAATAATGGTGTCACTTGATTCCAGTTTATCCTCAACTGCATCGAAGTCGAAGAATGGTCAGAGTCGAGTGCCGCCATCGAGGTACTAAAAAGATATTTAAAAAAATTAAAATAGACTGGGGTATTTTTTGTTGGAGCCTGATTGAAGGATGCATTGCGGTCGTTTCTCTATGAAACGACGAACGATACTACTAATCGATACTCAGGTGTCCACCGACCTCCGCCTCGCTGACTCTCCCTCGTCTCGTGCCTCTCGTGTCGAAGGTCGATCGATCGACTCCCCTTCCTCCTCCTCCTCTCCCCATCGATGCCGCCCCTCGTCTCAAATGTTCCTCGTCTTCCAATCAATCAGTGGACAGCGAGTGAGTCGAACTGTTGACAAATGTGAAATGAGAAGAGCTGGGACATAATCTTGAGAACTCTCCACTGACGATACGAATAGCAAAGGAATTGTTCTTTTTAGTGGCGGCGGGAAGGTCGATTCTAAAGTGGTCACCGCGGAAATGAAGCAACAAATGGTGGGCGTTGTACATAAATTGTTTGTTTTGGAGGGAACTATTAGTAGTGGGAATAGATGTGTAAGCTCTAAACTACAAATATTTTTACGTTCGCTTGAACCTTAGCTATTAGTAGTTGTGTTTTTAAAAATTTTATATATTGTCTCATATCTCATGCTCATTGGACGCGTGCTTTACATTTCGATCCAGTAAAGAATATTCATTTTCAGTTCCGTGACCGTTGCCTGCAGATCAGAGCTTCGGCGGAGAGCATTCTCAACGGAGAACGACGAGAAGGGTATTCTTTTCCCGCCTAATATCGATCTAAGTAGTATGTTCCCAATCGATTGTTGTGCAAGAGGGGCATTCACGGGGGATATAAAGTAAGCATTTGAATCGGGTCACCGGCCACGCCTCGTTAGTTGAGTTGGCCATGATGCTGTCCCTCCTCTCCGTATTTAGATATCCGAGGAGAATTCCGAATTTGCATAGTCGCCCCTGCTCGTTACTAGTGAAATTAATTGGGTACAGATCCCTACTCTTCGGTTTAGCTAAAGCGAGAAAATGTTTGTCTCATGTTGCTCATGACGCGCGTAGACTCGAGAAGGGGAGGAAAGGCCACCAATTAGGAGATCATTAGTGATTGACGCCATGGAGCCTCAGGCCAAACTGAAGTACCTCCACTATACGATTCCCCAGGGGAAGAAACAGGGAGAGTTGAGCACTCTTTATGCTCATCTGACTCATTCTGTAGTCTTCATTCGAGATGAATTAATAGGAGCAATGAAACTATCGAGTATGGCTAACATCGACACTTTTCAACATTATTTCTTTAGTGAACTATTCCAACTACGGTTCTCAATAGCGACTAGCACAACAATGTATCGGATTTATATGTCTACCTTGACGGTATGATTGTAGTCGCATCTCGGCGGAAGAGCACAAGCAGCTGGTGATCGAACTGCTGAAGAAGCTGAGTGGGAAGCCTTCGTTCGATCGGAAGGAAGTCGTGGTCTGGAGCAAGATCATGCTGGGAAGGCTACTCTTGGAGAAGATGCAGTAGAAATGAGCCATCTTAGATTTATTCATTTTTACTTTATATAATAGCCATGAATTAATTGTATAGATTACACCTCATATTTAATTGAATTGCAGACAGGTAATGTTACAATGTGATATCTCGGTAGGTTTAGCTTTCGTTTTCATTCTTTTTAGCTTTTTGTTTATTACGTTTCGTTAGCTCTTTCTTTTTTCCCATTAAGCACTCGTTTCGCATCATTGTTTATGCTAATTTTTATATCAAGATTGTTGTCCTGTTCGAATCTACTGTATGTTTGATGTCATCTGTCCTGCAAGTTGAGTGCCACAAAATGTAAATGCCAAATAAAAAAAATGAAAAAAATTGTATTCACCTATACCATTTGACGTTTTGCCCAGCTGACGTTCGTAAAGTATAGGTGCATGATCACTAAAAATACATCCTGCAGTCCTTTCTAATCATCCTCCAATCTGTTTTCCCAAGGGACCTCTTCTGAACGCTCTAATGATGAATTCAACTGCCTCTGCGCACCAGCAGTGAACTGAAAATCGTAGTAACGAAGCAGTATAGAAAGAATGCTTTCTCAAGCGCGTTTCGAAATGTGACTGAGCTAGGATGGACTTCAATTATCTATTCACCTGTTTACCAATGATATATCTGCATGAATGTTCAATCTACACTAAAGAAGAGCAGTCGTGCTTATTCGCAGTCTGTCTATGCCATTTCGATCCACGCATAATACGACGAATGCATTATGAGAAGACGTCGGCAGTGCCCTTCGGCCTTCTCCTCTAATGGAAGAGTGTGCACTACTCACGCGTTCATTCATCCCAAATTCTCACCTCTTGTCTCCCCATCACATCTGGGAAGGCGTTCTCATGACAATTTTTTTGTTTGCAGTGCCAAACTGATCACCAATCAATTCATCTTAGTGAAGTAATCGCAGGTTCGCACTCTTTCTCTCCAATCTCGTGGCTCTCCTCGTTTTCTCACACTTCCTCAGTCGTTTCTAAGTCTGCCCCTGCTTGTCCCTATGAATCAGTCTGTTCTCTCGCACTCCATCATACCCTCGCTACTCTGATTATGCTAGATAGCACCCCCAACGGAGAGATCCGCATCATTCTTACCTACTTCGCCAGCCTGGGAGTAAATGGCCAGAGAGCGATGGATGATGATAGGGCGTACCGAAGAACGGAAGGAGGCGGCGAGTCAATTGAGCGAAGAATGAATATCCATCCCTCCCTCTTCATTTCTTCCCTCTTTCTATCCTCCTCTTTCTCTTTTTCTCCTCTTCCGCGCGCTTCTTCCAACCCATCTGACGTGATACGCACCGTTTGATTCATTCTTCTATCCGAAAATCGTTGGGGAAGGGCCGAAATTTGCTCCTTTTTTGTGCTGCTTCTATCCGGTCTGCCCTTTTCTTGACCTACTAATATCGAACTAGACGAGTCAATACAGGTACCTTAATCCCGTGCACAATTCCACAGATTTTCCACCTAATTCGGTTTTCTTTCGAATTCATTGTCATCCCTTCTACCTGAGTTCAATGATAGCACCTACGGCTCCTTTTTCATGCGACGAGACCCACATCTCTCTCACCTCCTCCATACGCCGTTCCTTCGCCTCCTCCTTCTTTTGTTTCTCCAGCGAATTCGGTTTTCGGTTGTATTTCGCTCATCTACCTGTGTGAGTGGAATGACCGGCCCGGCGGCTCCTTTTTCATGCGCCGAGACCCACATCTCTCTCACTCCTTCTACACGCCATTCTTTCCCCCCATCCTCCTTCGCTTTGCCCTATATTCTCTAGACGCGAGCATTACATACTCGCACTTCTCCAGAAAAATCGCATGTGCTTTTCCTACCCTTGCTTCTCCCGTTCTTCTTCGGTTCCCTTCAATTCCCTCGTTGCCTCCGTTGCTATGGCCCCAGTAAAGAAGTACTAATTGTACCCTTCAATTCTTTATCTCCCACATGAACGAAGAGTGAGCAGATATTCTCGGGCCTGTTCTGGCCTTGCAATTGATACGAATACCTACCGCGATTGCGTATTTTCGGCCTCTATAGACTAGTAGACTCAATGGGTTTTAGTATAGTTTGTGAATTTTTGAAGAATAATGAAATTCACGTACTGCTGAGTGTTAACGTACTTCTTTTACTCAGTTATTTCAATTTCGCCTGGAGGAAATAGTGTCCACTCATCATAAGAATCGAGAAGGTCGAATGACGTTATGCTGTTTACCACAACTCAGCTACCGTACACTAGTTACGGTATTATTGATAGTGTAATCTGTTATCACTGCCTTTCAAAAATTCACTGAGTTTGTTGTGAACGTAACCGTTCTCTTACCAGTTTTCGATAATAATCGAATCTGCCGAAAAAATGTTTCCATCCCCCCACATAAGGCGAAGAATGCGCTGTGTCTGCATAAAGGACGTCGTCCTATGATGCATCATCTGTAGATTCCTCCTCATTCCTCTCATCTCTCTCCCCTCTAATCGAGTAGACCGATGACGTGGACTTGAAACCCTGTCTTTCCTGTTTTGTACAATGTTGGCCATTCGAAGGCCATAATTCATGAAATTGGTAGTTGCAAGAAATCGCAAAATCGAGATTTCCTCATGCTGAATCTCGTTTCTTCTCCCCTCATCACAAACCTTTACGCGCCTCACACCCAAATCACGGGTTGAGAAGCAAAGGCTGCGCAATTCACTCTCCTCTAATTCTGATTGGTACAATGGTGAACAACAGAACTTCGAACAATTTCCTAATTATTGTAATAGGCGTAGGTCTCCTCAATCTGGAGTAGTCCTCATCCCTCCTCTTAATCGTTGCCTTTCATTATTGATATTCAGGTGGCGCCCTTAAAAGTAGTAATCTACGGTAGTCTTGGGCCTTGAGACTTCGCCCATTCGTGTCTGCTCCATCATTAGTCCAAAACCAATCCATTCATCGATTTCTCTTGCCTTTTCTAACATTGAATTATGTGGACAGGGGGAGGGGGGTTCACTACTGTATTCACCGCAATCCATTCTTTCGAACCTACACACTCAACATTTGGGAGAGAGATGAATCAGCTCCTCCGATCAATGAATACCCGTGAATCCTCTCATTCCTCTCTTATTCCAATTGTTGTTTCTTCCTTATTTCAATGATAATCGATGGTAAAATGAAGGAGGAGTGCTGGTAGTGAGACCTTTCTTTAAAAAACATGAGGTCATGTTTAGGTCCGGCCCAATCTGTATGCCGAATTTTTTTTGTCGTTTTTCCGTTTGAGTTCATGCATAAGTACCGCGCGAATTGCATGTTCGCTGATTGGACACATCGAGTGATTTTGTTTTTGAAGGTACCTTATTCTGTTCTCTAATTCCATCATGCAAAAGTCCTCGAAGTTCTCTCTGTTCTGTCTGCCCTTCTCCAAAATGAAGCACAAGAAGGTAGTGATACCTCTTCAAAAATGAAAAAAAATTACTATTTCATGAAGTGTTCACTTTTCTCGAGATAGCTTTTCCAATAAAAAAATCCGTTTTCTTTCTTCAGGTTGCAGATGAATGCGGGGACATTTGTCCCATTTGTATGGAGAACTACAATTCGACGAAGAATATGGTAAATATTTAACGAACTTTTAGACACAAACCATATTTCTCTGTATATTAATGCATTTGCTGATTTTTCTGCATTGTCAATTATCATTAGCGACTTTTCTAAAAAAAATAGGACTTGTCTCTGAACCAAATGGCTCATTCCAAATTGCATACGTAGATTGTGGCGAGTATCTAACTAAATCTAGTCGAAAATCAGACGATGAATGGTTGCGAGGAGTAGGAGCTTGTGAGGGATGTGAAGGTCCGACGTTGGTCAATGAATGTGATAATATTTTTGGTCTCAAGTAATTTCAAGGGATACTGATGATGGATGACAATTTAGCACCAAGTACTAATGAGTGAACACATTACACTATGATTTTTCGCCCCTTTGCAGTCGAGAACAGTTTCGAAATGCCATCATATCTTCCATAGAAAATGCCTCAGTCAGTGGGAGCGTACGTGCACGGTAAGATATTATAAGTTTTTCAATGATATAATTACATGTCCCGTGTAATCATGACCAAAATCGAATCATCACCAAAATCAAATCCATGAATCCTCATGGAATTTTGTAAGGTTATCACTCTCTCATGATAGAATAGTGTCATTGGGCGTATAGTTCATTTTTGGGCTACTTTGACCGGGTGGGATTTGGGCAACCTTAACAAATCTGGCATGCGCGCCCAAGTTGACATCGAGCAGAAATTGCGATTCTAAGTCGCCCCCCAGACTTGATACCAACTTGAAAAAGGAATCTCTCTATTGTGCGCACTCTATCGCATTTCTCTTTTTCCTCTCGCTCTCTCTCTCTCTTCTGCTTGATTTCAACTTGGAAACATACTTCATTTCAACTTGGAACCCACGAGCGAGCGATACAACGAGACAAAAAAAAAAAAGAAAAAAATATAGAGTACAGAAGGAGGGAGATCAGAGCGGTTTCCAAGTCGCGACTTGGGCGCAACTTGTAGTTACTTTATTCCAAGTTGGACGCGCACACCAGAGATTGAATGTGCTTCTCTGATTGCAGTGATTGGGCAAACTTGAGCTCTGAGTGACCTAGCTATATCGAGCAATATTGATCAGATCCTCAGACTATTATCTTTAACCATACCACATTCCCGTGAGATTTCCAGAAAGTGGATGGAAAGGTTCAGCGGAAATTTAGAGAGTACCTATATCCGAACGAGAGCTATAAAATGATGTGTTTTCTAAGAAAAAAACGAACACTTCGGCGAGAGTTTTGCCTTTTAAAAGTTCCCATGAGAAAGCATGCCAGCCCCAATCTGTTCCTCGGAATCTTTGAGACCCAGAAATCTAGTGTGATCTAGTGTGCCAGGAATAAGGAGGAAAAGCTCCATGTCTTTTTTTAAGATTTAAAAAAAGAAAGATGATGTCGTGTGTAGTCGAAAGTGTGTACGATATTGAAGACGTCCCATCTGCAGGAGCAGAAATGTAGGAGGAGTTGCCCCGTCTGTCGGCAGCAGCTCACCAAGATGTTGGAGTGAGTTGCCATTCCAAAAGTATCCGAAATATTCTAGAAACTATCTAATGTATCATGGTTTCGATACTTTTGGTAAAGAAACAATTCAGCACCCACTCGTGCTTCCCTATCAAGGGTCTCTTCCGAAGGAAGACCACAACGGTCCCCACTGCGAACATCCTGCTAACGGGGCAGATGATTCACCTGCACCATGACAGGCAAAAGGAAGAGGTGAGCTCTTATTACTGTAGTCAAGACTTAGCCACTTTCATAACTTTGGCAAGTATTGACTTATCCTTTTATTGAAAAGTTCGCTAACAAAATGCATAACAAACCATGTTCAAGAGATTTCTGAGTAGGTTAATTTTAATATAAATTTTTAAAAAAATCTAAATTTAAAGTAATAGATCCCAGAGTGTCATTATTACCATGGCCATTATTTGAGTTATTTTAGACGCGTCTTCGTGAGATTGATGCTATCTACGGTAATCTCGGCTCCGAACTTCTTTCTGTTGCCGAATTTTTGAAGGAAGCTTCCAACTACACTCCACCTTCAGTACGCAAGTGAAAGACTGCAAACTTCACCTCTTCCAATATTCTCTCGGTCGATTTGGTTTGAGATGTAGTTTCCCCCCTATAATTGACCACAACTTCCATTCTTAGTGCACCTGGACTAGTGGACCAACACTAGAATGTCTTCTTTGGAACTCTTCCTTAATAACTCCGTCTTCCGGAGATCTCTTGCTTCTATTTCCTCGTTAACTGGACGGACATAATCCCCATCATATGCGTATCAGAATTCTACCGTCGGGCAACTAAACTTCTCCTCTGATAAGCTTCTTTCATTTGTTCTCTATAGTAGTTGAAGTTGCCATGTACAGTCCGGTCAGATCCCTACATGAAAACGGGACTCCCCGGGAGTCCCCGGATGTCCCCGGATGTCCCCCCCCCCCGCCATTTTGCGGCTCGGGGAGAGAAAGAACTAATTCGAAATTTGGCTTTCAGACTCAGGAGGTCCTTCCCGATCGATTGGCATATAATTCATAAATTAATAAATTTGCAATAAATCGTAGTTTAATTTTGAAAATCAAGGATAATTAATCGGAAACGAAGAACTACGGTAGTTAATTTGCACATTCGCCGGTCCGGCTCTGGGTCCATCTAGTTAACTACCGTAGTTCTTCGTTTCAGAGTAATTATCCTTGATTTTCAAAATTAAATTACTATTTATCGCAAATTTATGAATTTATGAATTATATGCCAATCGATCGGGAAGGACCTCCTGAGTCTGAAAACCAAAAATTCGAATTAGTTCTTTTCCTGCCCTAGCCGCAAAATAGCGGGGGGACACGGGGGGACATCCGGGGACTCCCGGGGAGTCCCGTTTTCATGTAGGGATCTGACCGGACTGTACAATATCGAACTGCGATACTTCTGTCCTTTCCCCTTGTTGATAATCCACTAGATCAATCCATATTTTTCTAGACGATTTGTAACCACAGACTGCCAACTTAGTTGAAAGTCACAGTAAATGTGATTGATTCATTGTGATTAAGTCTCCTTTTTTTCTATCCTGTAAGATTATCACCCCATTGTTAATCTTTCTTTATCTAAATATTCCCCTCACTGACATCGACTAAGTCCATATGCCACAATGCAATACCAATCGCAGGAGCTAATCTACTTTTCCATAGCAATGTCTTGCAGTGAAGCGTTTGCATGGAGCACTCCTCGCATTATGCCCATTATCATTTTCAGCCCTTCCCATTCTTTGTTCCATTAATTTGCTGTAGTTCCGCATTGTACCCAGACGTCAAGCATGATATGAACCGATCATTAGTAAACAATCGTCAGAAATTTGCTTTGAACTTCGTGAACAGTTCCAAGTGTCTGCAAGGGGGGGGGGTAGATTGGTGCTGTGCTTATACTTGCTCTCTCTCTCCTTTCTCACTACTATCGTTCGATAAGATCGCCCACTACATAAGCAGATCATACCTTGCACCATCTACTTTCTTGCTCTCTCTCCCATTGTCGACCCCATGGAGTCGATACAATTGCCAAGTATGAATCATCTCTACAACGACCGCACTCTTTTTGTCACCGGAGCGAGTGGCTTGCTCGGGAAGGTCCGCATTATCATAATCACTCATTCATTCCAAAGTTGTAGGTTATGATTGAGAAGATGCTGTACTCGTTGCCTTCAATCAAGCGAATCTACATCCTCGTTCGTGCTTCGAAGGGAAAGTCAGCTGCAGAGAGATGGAAGGATATTGAGAATGTGAGGAGATCAGAAAAACAAATATTACTTTTAAACTCTATTCAGAGCGTGTTGTTCAATCGAATTCGAAGAGAGTGCCCTGATCGCCTCATGAAGGTTGTGCCCTTCGAAGGTGACGTCTCCCTGCCAAATCTGGGAATCTCGCAGGAAGATCTCAAACGACTACTCGAAGAGGTCACATTTCGCGTGTGCATGGATACAAAAGCAAATCTACAATAGTTGAGAGTATCTGAATAGTATTTGCAGACTTCGATGGTGTTCCACTGTGCAGCGACAGTTCGCTTCGACGAGCCCCTCAAACGAGCGGTCGAAGTGAATGTAAACGGAGTTTCTCGTGTACTCTCCCTCTGCAATCGAATGCCAAAACTCGAGGCGAGTCTTCACAACACAATAGCTACAAAGCGTAGATGGATTAACCTTGCATCTGCTTGGACTTTGTTTCGTCTGCAATGATAGTATATTTTAAAAATGATTAAGATCACAATAAGCGAAATTGGCTAGATACCAAGAAGATTAGTGGATCTGAATAAGTGAGAATGCTAATGTCAGTCGCTGCTCCACTGTTCTACGTGCTTCTCGAACTCGGATAGACGGGGAACAATCATCGAAGAGAAAATATACACTCAACCATGCGATCCACGAAAGCTTATGGAGGTCAATCAATTTTTCGATTGAAAAATTAAACCGAATATTTATTCTTTTTCGTAAATAGTTCTGTACGAAGAATAGAGAATTGAATTGCAGGCGAAAGAGTGGATGACGGATGCAGTGTACGAATCGATAGGAGAGGGAGCTTGCAAGACCTTCGGGAACACCTACTGCTTCACCAAACGCCTTGCAGAGGTCCCCCATTGCAAAACATCGAACACTAACATTTATGCAACGATCATTTTCATTTTGATCCGTATTTGGGTTACTTAATGCTGGTATTTTCTCTTGAGCATCTCGTAATGAACGAGGCGGCGAATCTGCCTGCACTTATCTTCCGTCCTGCTATCGTCAGCGGAGTCTGGAAGGACGGCATCCCTGGATGGTGTGACGTCTTCCAGGGAATAAGCACATTTCTCACAACGGTACAGTACTCTTAGCTAAAGGTCACCCAGGAACTCGATGATAACGGATCAAATTCATCATAGCTCAAATAAAATTCGTATTGAATCATGAGAGTGATAGCCTCTACATAATTTATATGTCCTTGCAGATGGGAACGGGTGTGTTGACGCGTGTTCCATTCGGTCTCGATGCTCGACTAGATATGATCCCCGTCGATATTGTCTCCAGTGCAATGATTGTATGCGCCGCATACCGAATCAACCTCCAGTCAGTCCTTTTTTACACAGAGATATTATTTGTACTATACGTTGACTTCAATCTAGTAAGTACCTACTGTTGACATACCAGCTAAAAAGTGGTTCGATAATTTGTAAGATGTTGTTTGCTGAACCTTGCAGATCTAAGTCGATTCCCATCATTCACTGCAATACAGGAACTGTCAATCCTGCCATCTTCAAGCGTATTCGCTCACCATCCTTGGAGGTTAACAGGATGCTCTTTCAGATTCCCTTTTGACTACCTCTTTCGAAATAAACGATAAATTTGATATTTCGAAACGCTACTGCACAATACCAGAAAATCTTACAGGTGGCCTTCAAATATCCGTTCATACAAACGATGGGTACACCCGTCTTCTCTCACATGGGCGATGACAGATTAGAAAAGACGATGCACCAGATCAGGGAGAAGTACCTCGGGCCTTTCATCGACAACTTTCTCATGCTTTTTGGCAAGAAACCTTTGTAAGTACCGAATATTTCCAGCTCACATTCACACACACAATACTAATAATAAATACATGATAATCAGACGTTTTTATTCAAAACATTTAGTTTATTCTTTGATATTATTCTTGTACAAATAAGAATGTAACTTTGTAGCTACGGGCGGCTGTACGGCCGCGTGTCGGAGGCTTACCACATCTTCGCGAGATTCCTCACTGGGTACTCGTTCAAGATGGAGAATCTCATCCTTCTGCTGAACATGATGACGGATGAGGACAAGGAAGTACAAATTCACCCATTTCACACATTTTTAGATGAAAATTATTTTAATCATTTTACAAAATTTAGATATTCGAATTCGATGTGCGCAAGATCGACTGGAACAACTACTGCGCCGATATTTGGTTCGGAGTGAAAGTGAGTTGTGTTGAGAACTCGAAATATTGAAATTGCAAATGTTTGATACTAAGTTAACAGATGTTTCTTGAACAGGTTTTCCTTATGAAGGACGATATCGTTAACCGCTCAAATGTTGCACTGGCCAGAAGGAACATCATGCTGTGAGTGATATTCGAGAATTGAGCAGATTGTCCTCACAACCTTGTCGGCAAATTGGAGCCTAGACAGAGTATGTAAGGAATGAAGTGGTCACTTGAGTCATCAAACGAAAGACTTCATCACGACCTTCCTCCTCTGTTTCTTCGGCTGTTTCGCCATTACTGGGTGAGCCAATGTTTCAGAAGTTCAAGCACAACCATCACACTTGTTGTGAATGCACCTATAAAGAATCAATCAAGGCTTTGAAAAGTTTTTAACGTTTCTTGCTTTCAATAATGTGTGTTCTACGATTAATAAATTTGGTGGCAATAGGTGTTTGAGATCGGCAACGACATGGCAGCTTTTCGTGCCTCTCACTCTCATCATCCACTACTACTTCTCCGTCCCGTCCTACAAAGCACGAAGTATCAAATACTTTTCTTGCTATTGCTATGAGAAAAGAAAACGATTTTTTTCGGAATTAGTATTTTCCTCTATTTCTTAAATAATGACCTGCATTTATCATTCAGTGCGCCCCTCAATTGAGACGTACAAGAAACGAGTGGAATCGGCTGCTGGAGAGTCCATTGAGTCCTTGCAACGGAAGAAATGAAAGGACGAAAGTTAGATTAGCGGGTATCGTTATAAGTTGAGTTGTAAATATTGAATTTTATGCTGTTATTACGGAGTGCTAAAACAGCGAGTATAAACGATGCTTATGATACATATGTGAAATTTGTGAATGTAAATACCGTGTGTTGATTTCATACGTAAACCTAGTTTTGAGAATATTTATTATCTGTGGTAAATAATTTTATGTTTTATTGATAGAAGAGGGAACCCACTTCTGTTTATTACAACAAGAGTACAGATACGATCTTCCAATATCAAAAGAGAGATTGGCGAAGTCTTCTCTCTGCTTCTCTCATTTCGCGCGCCTTCTCCCAGATTTCAGTAGTCGTAGTGCATGGAATCGATAAAGCTGCCGGAGTTCAATAGTCTCTATGAGGGACGCACACTCTTCATCACTGGAGCTACTGGATTCCTAGGAAAGGCCAGTAGCATTTGTCGTGCGATTCCCAGCCCACCAAGTGTCATCTTCCGCTTTTTCAATGACTTGTGCAGGTTTTGATCGAGAAGATGCTGTACTCACTTCCTGGAATAAAGCGAATATTTCTCCTAATTCGCACTTCTCGTGGCATTTCGGGCCTCGAGAGATGGACCACATACGAAAAGGTCCCATTCAACATAATGCTTTTAGAGAAATTTCGACTCACAGATTTTAGAGAAATTATTTATTAGATTAGCTCGTTTCAGTCGGCATTGTTTAATCGCATTCGTCGAGAATGTCCTGATCGCCTCTCTAAGGTTGTAGTTATCAATGGAGATATCTCCCTTCCTGATCTGGGAATCTCAGAAGAAGAACTTAGTAGAATTCTGAACCAGGTTAGTTGAACATTTTCTGGGATTCTTGTGGGATTCTCTCCCTCTTCACCTCTTCGAGACTGTTTAGACGTCAATGGTATTCCACTGTGCTGCCACTGTCCGCTTCAATGCACCACTCAGAGAAGCAGTAGAGTTGAATATGAGGGGAGTCGCTCGAGTTATCTCTCTATGCCATCGAATGCCCAAACTTGAGGTACGTACCGCTTTCTATAATATTTACATTGGCTCTGACTATTTGCAATATATTGTCATGTTATTTCGAACAGTGCAAGACGAGAAAACGTGAAAACTGGTGAAGCTTTATCGTTTCTATAACCGAAAAAAACCAGTATGTCAGAAAACGCCAATTGCTATCTGTGTCACCCATCTTTACTGTTTGCGCTGAGTAGTTGGTGTTGTTCATTTCTTCCGCCATTCCGGAAAGCAAGATTGCATCAAGCGGGTTTTCTCTTCGATGAAAGCACTGATAGTCTGATTCATCTGACCTTTGACCTTGCAGTGTTACCTGCATTGTTCCACTTGCTACGTGAATGCTGACAGACAGGGTACAATTGTGGAGGAGAAGCTCTACCCTTCGCCTTGCGACCCGCACAAACTAATTGAAGTGATTACAGTATACATCAACATCAACATCAACATAATATTAAAGTATTCATACCTGTACTGCGAATGAATTACAAAGCCATGTACCATGGTTGTCTAATTAGAATACGCACAGGCAAAAGAGTGGCTGAGCGAGTCCTACTTCGAGGCAGTTGGTGCAGTTGCTTCCAAGAGCTTTGGAAATACTTACTGCTTCACTAAGTGTCTCGCTGAAGTAATAGATTATTTTAACTGAATTCAAATAGGAATGTATACAAGGACCTGATGTTTAACCAGCTGAACTGATTAAAATATGAATGATCACTTAATTCCATTGAGCATATCGTGGTGAGAGATGCGGCTGACCTTCCTTCTCTCATCTTCCGTCCCTCGATTATCGGTGGAATCTGGAAGGACGGCATCCCAGGATGGGCAGACGCCTTCCAGGGAATTTCCGCCATGCTCGCAGCTGTATGTTTCCAATCAACTTTTACGCGTTTTTCTCATTTTATATCAAGTTTGGACCCCAAAACTTTTGCACAACCAAATTATATCAGCTGGGAACTGGAGCAATCGCTCGTCTTCCACTAGATCTTCGTGCTCGTCTAGATGCCATTCCAGTTGATATAGTATCCAGCTCCATGATTGCATGTGCCGCGTATCGCCTTTCCACCGGGTACACATCCTTACAAGAACCGCAAAAGTATTACTCCTTCCCGAATAAATCCGAATTCAACGTTTTGAAGGGCTCCCAAATAGTAGCCCTAATGGGTTTTCAAAAGTTACGATAATTGCTTCCTAAGAAGCTAAAATGACGTATTAAAATAATAAGGCTCACAACGTAAAATCCGCCCGCTCGGTTCCCAAAATAGTGATCGAAATGAAGAAATGTTCAAAGAACAGTATCGTAGCGCAGCAGGTTGCGCGCTTTCTTTGTCTTTTGTAAGTCGTGTGTTCGAACTCTGTCGGATGCAAGACCTTTTTGCACATTTTTTTCAATACTTCATTGTTGATCTAAAGATGGCACCTTGACTGATGTCCCCTTTCATGACAGCGATTAAACATCCTGTGAAAATTCTAGAAAAAACGTTTTGTGGACATCATCGGGAAGGTTCTCATCCGACGAAGTACCCTTGAAATTCAATCGGTTAGCAGAAATACTTTCACAGTACAGGTATTTCAGTGAACGCATAATTTTTAGATCAACAATGAAGTATTGAAAAAATGTGCAAAAAGGTCTTGCATTCGACAGAGTTCGAACCCACGACTTACAAAAGACAAAGCAAGCGTGCAACCTGTTGCGCTACGATACAGCTCCTCGGGTATTTCTTCATTTCGATCACTATTTTAGGAACCGAGCGGGCGGATTTTACTTGGTTAACCTTATTATTTTGATAAGTCATTTTAGGTTCTTAGGAAGCAATTATCGCAACTTTTGAAAACGCGTATAGGCTACTTTTTGGCAGCCCTTGAAAATGTTGAATTCAGATTTATTCGGGAACGAGTAATACTTTTGCGGTTTCTTTGCTAGACGGATTTTTAAAAATTGGAAAATGCGGTATACTTTTAATTATAATTTTACCAGCAATAGAACTGTCCCCATCGTTCATTGCAATTCATCTACTCTCAACCCCTTCATATTCGGAAATGTTCGGCCGAGTGCTATTGAGGTGAGGGAAATCCAACGATTCGATCATAAGAAATGACAAAACAGCAATAATCTGAGAAGCAAATTTCAAAAAGGCCATTCGTGAATCGCCGCTATCGTTTTGTGACTCTCTCGGAAATGCTTCGGTTTCCATTGCCCACAAGTTCATGTACAGTCTGATGTGTTTACCTCATTGAACATTCAACTAATAATTTATTTATAGTGCGCGATGAAGTACCCATTCGAGAATGTGATCAGTACTCCTTCTTTCTCTCCGATGGGCTCAGACACAGTAGAGAGAGCAATGCACCAAATGAGGGAGAGATACCTCGGACCAGCACTCGACCACATCGGAGCACTCCTCGGAAAGAAGCCATTGTGAGCAAGAACAATTAAATCGAACAATTAGAACAAGAACAATTTATTCTTGAAGTGAACCTATTAGGAACATGGTAGCGCATCTATGCAGCTTTGTGATACACAGAACTAAAGATCCGCAGATAGAAAAATAAGGAATAAACTGTTCATCATCGATCACGTTATTCAGCTGGAGTCGACTATACCGACGAATCGGGGAGACGTACGTCGTACTGCAGAAGTTCCTCACGGGATACACCTTCAAGACGGGCAATATCGTGCTCTTGCGGGAAATGATGACGGAGGAAGACAAGAAGGCCAGAAATCTCTTGTACAATCTATATACTGGAATGATGTTTCCAATTTCTGAGAAATTAGATGTGCATGCGTTTTCCTAATCAGAAAATACCGGTCAATCATTTTACATGTGGCACCACATTTCATTGAAAGAGAACAGTGAATTCCTGCAGACCTTTGATATCGAAATCAACAAAATAAACTGGAATAACTACATAGTCGACCTACAGATGGGAATCAAGGTATATTTCTTTTTTTTTGTTTTCCCATTTAAATGGAAATCTGGATACATTACGCGTTGTAGGTGTTTCTGATGAGAGACAACATCGTCGATAGCAAAAAACTGCGAAATGCAAGATTGAAAGTCAAATTGTAAGTGAGATTCGCATATGCATAAATGCATCGTTGGCCTCTTCGTATAACAGAACAGAGTAAAATTGTTTTTAGGCATCAGCTGAAAGACTTGATGATCATCTTTCTCCTCTGCTCCTCTGTATGCAGCCTATTGCACCCTGAGTGAGTCTGGAATCTATGAATTCACAATCGTTATTGCATCTTGCTGGTGACTTTGCAACAACTCAATTAACGTGTGAGGATGAAAATAAATGCAATCCTTGCACATTTGAAAATAGGAAGAGTTACACAAGTATGAAATTGAGGAGTGCGAGGGCATGGCAGATCTTTCTTCCTCTCACTCTCATTATCTACTGCTATTGCTCCGTCTTCACGTACCGACCGAGAGGTACCACTCGCGACTCTATCTTCCATAGAGTTAACTCTCAGGCATTCCCTCAATCGAAGCATACAGGAAGAGAGTAGAGCACGCAATGGGAGAGCCACTCAAACCTCGACAAGAATAGCTGGGCACAGTGCCCAGAATCGGGATGATCCTAATACAACCATTCACGATTTCAAATTTTTCAAATAGTTATAGCGATTTTTAATTATATTTTTTTATAAATTGTTACCTACTATGTTTTGGTTCAGTGTTGTGCGGCATTTGGCAACTGAATGGGAAATTTTTTTGCAATTTTCGAGTTTTTTTTAGTGGAAACAAGGCATCGGAAAGGCTATGACTGAAAAGGCAATGACGACATTGATATTGCGAAATTTTAAAAACATTGAACACTGTAGATTTATTCCACGAAAGCAATACGGAGTAAGGAAAGGGAGAAATATTTCACTGATTTGTCTTTAGGAAATTATACTAATGAACATCGACGTCATGACAATACATGAATTTATGAAGGAATGAAAGTCGGAACATTGTGGTTCAAAGCAAATAACTGTTTCCTACAATTATGTGTAAATGGTAATCGGCGCTGCAGCGCCTTCGAATGAAATAAATCGATCAACATAAGCAAAGGGAACGAAGTAGTAAGCATCTTCAGTAATCGTGCGCAGCCGAAAGAGGTCTCGAATGGTCGCCCTTCACTGTCTTCTGACGCTCGATTGCCTGCGATTTATGGGTGAGACGACAACTTAAAAAAATCATTAATGATCAAGCAGAAACCTCTTTGCTCATTCTCTTCCTGTCCCACACCCATCCCATCGACGCGAAGAAATCAATAATCAAGGCAGTCACGTTCATGCTCCACATATACTCAGATGTACGGTAGTCCTGAATCAATAATTGTTAAATTATTTTGCTACCACTAAAATTAATAACCATAGTACGGTCGTTGGAGGAAAGAAGTACCTGTGGGAATGTATGATGGTAGTTGTGCCATCCCTCTCCGAATATGAAGAATGCAGTGACGGGATGGTCTGTCGGCGTGATCTCCTTATCGAATGGATGGTAGCCGAAAGAATGAGAGACCGAATTGATCACCCTCACAAAGAGCATCTTTATATTACTCACTAAAACCTTGGACAGTTTGCAAAATAATATCGTCCAAATACATTTATTAGATGATTCCTTGCCCTGGCCCGATTTATATATTCATTTAAAATCATTTTTTTAAATTCATTTATTTCTGACCATAACTACTATAGGACGCCTTGCTTCGAATCTCATGAATCATTTTTTAAAATTTTTTTCGTTCCTACCTTTCTCATGGTTCTTTTGTTTCGCCGCATTGAATAGGCCTAAAAATTTTGGTTCCAATGAGCAATTTCTCGAACCATTGAAATTGGTTGGACGCTATGCAAATTCGAGCAACTCCGTCGCCGTCACGGCCATCGAGAGTGCTCGCTTACCACGTTCCGTGCAGTTGCCAGACGAGTCTGAAGACGACGCAGACGGTGAAGGCGACCTTGACGCTCTCTCCGAAGAAGTAGACTGGCACCGCCATGAGGAAGAGAACACAGAGAAGCACCAGCAGAGGGTAGTGTCTGCGACCGATTTGATGAGAGTGCTCTCAGAGATGCAGATCACCGGCTCTTCCTTTCACACACCCCTTTGACCAACATTCTTACGTGCTCCCAAAACCCTCAGTTACGAGCCCAACCTCTTAATCGTGAATTTTAATATATTAATAATATAAACAATATAAAATTTCAACGTGAACCTGCTTTGGAAGGCAAGGACAGGGTCGGCCTCGAGGTCAGAAAGGTCGATCTTCGAGCCCATTTCTTTGACCTCAAATTGGACTATTGTGAAAGTTATGAGCCCGTTTGCGTAAGAATCGGACAATTGTTGGCATTGCAAAAAATTTCAATTTTCTGAAATTATGTGTTTTGGGGCTTTCAATGGTGCTGAAAACGATGCGCATATTCATTTTGCTCGTAAAGTTCTCGTTGAGGCCAGACGACGTCACGTCGTTTTCGGTTTTTCTGGAATACAACCTTGCCCGATATCGCTAAAAATATCGAAAAATTGTTTCCAGTACAGTTTTTGATGGTGATCACTCCTGTCCAGTTTATTTTTTGTGATTTTCAAAAACAAATTATTAAAACATAACTTTTCGTAGACTAAAATATGTTCTGCGAAAGTAATACATATCGGACCGGACTGACGAGAAAAAATTTAATCTGAAGTCGAAAATGAGAAAAAACATCTGAGTTTCGCATGGCATAAAAGATAGTGAATGTTCGTGTAAGTGAAATCATACCAAGATCCAGTCTATTGACCCGGCCTTTGATCTACCCCGAGTCTCTCATTGTCTTGACCCCTTCCCTTCTCCATTGGAATAACAACCGGCCGAGGAAGACAATGCGAGATTCGGGGTAGATCAAAGGCCGGGTCAATAGGCTGGATCTTGGTCTGATTTCACTTACACGAACATTCACAATCTTTTATCACGGGTCTCCTGTAAAAGTGTAGGAAAACTTACTCGTTTGGCTACTAGAAAATATTTTGTATCTCAGATGTTGATTAAACTTGGTTCATGGATATTATTGGGGGTCAGAAGAAGGTCAATCCACTCGGTTCGGTGAAATCTGCACATTATCGATTTTTATGATCTACCTCTTCCAATTGACATATTTTAGTCAGTTTTCATCGTAGAGGGCACTTTTTGTACTCATTTTGCTCGTAATGACGAGCTTGTTTTCACAGCCATTTCATCGGAAAACCGATTTCCATGTCGAGAAATCGGTCGTATTTCGACCTGTACCTTAACTTCCAATGAGTTTTATTGCTTCTATGGATTCTACCGACAAAATCAGTGGGGGAATACGTTGAACATCTTTCATATAACTGGCTTCCCGATATTGATTTACTAAGTAAGTTCCCGGACATAGCCCATTTTTGCCCAAAACAGTCTTTTGGTTGTATTTCACTTCAAAGTGCTCCAATCAAGATTTTTATAAGATGAAATCGAAAGCTCTTTTTGAGACGGAGAAAACTGTTACGGATCAACACAGCTCAAAAATCACCCGTTTTTGAGTTATTCGACGATAAAGCCTGTTCTTGGATAAAAATACTAATAGTATCGATTTTCTGGCTTCCTATACCAATCACCCAATCGTTTTTATTCCTTCGCTGGAATCTCCACACAAAATGAGTGGGTGTCTATGTTGACAATTTTTCCTATTTCTGTCCTCCCACTAGGGTTTTACTAGGGGGTTATCGAAGTTTCCGGACTTGGTTATTTTTTAACGTCGATAATTCCCCCATAGTAAATCCCTAGTGGGAGGACAGATATATGACAAATGGTCAACATAGACACCCCCTTATTTTGTTTGGAGATTCCATCGGAAGAATAAAAACAATTGGGATATTGGTATAGTAAGCCAGAAAATCGATATTATTAGTATTTTTATCCAAGAACAGGCTTTATCGTCGAATAACTCGAAAACCTGTGACTTTTGAGCTGTGATGCTCAGAAACAGTTTTCTCCGTCTCAAAAAGAGCTTTCGATTTCATTTCATAAAAATCTTGATTGGAGCACTTTGAAGTGAAATACAACCAAAAGACTGTTTTGGGCAAAAATGGGCTATGTCCGGGAACTTACTTAGTAAATCAATATCGGGAAGCCAGTTATATGAAAGATGCTCAACGTATTCCCCCACTGATTTTGTCAGTAGAATCCATAGAAGCAATAAAACTCATTGGAAGTTAAGGTACAGGTCGAAATACGACCGATTTCTCGACATGAAAATCGGTTTTCCGATGAAATGGCTGTGAAAACAACTTCCCTCGTTTTGGACGTTGCTTACACTTTTGTAGAGCTCGTCATTACGAGCAAAATGAGTACAAAAAGTGCCCTCTACGATGAAAACTGACTAAAATATGTCAATTGGAAGATGTAGATCATAAAAATCGATAATGTGCAGATTTCACCGAACCGAGTGAATTGGCCTTCTTCTGACCCCCAATATTGTACATAGACCAAATATAATCGAATTCTGTGACGTAAAATATTTCTAGTAGCCAGCGTTCCTGCATTCTTACAAGAGACCCGTGTTATGCCATGCGAAACTCAGATGTTTTTTCTTATTACGCAAACGGGCTCTTATGGAACACGAGATGCTGCATAATGGAAATGTTGACCTTGGGATGCTTTCTGCACATTAGCCAGCCCATGTGAGCGAAGAAGAAACCGCGCTTGATATTGTGAGGGTCAGCATCAGTGTCGGACCATTTGTGGTGGGCGCGATGGTCTCGAGCCCAGTCGATCACGTCGTTCTTCAATAGCATATTAATGAAATTCCGTAGAGTATTGATTCGGAAATGTATATTTAAATGTACAGTTCGTCAGGGTACCTGCATGGAAATGGTGGTTCCGATCATATAGTAGACTCGGACCCAAAAATTGGCCTGAAAAAGTCTTTTCAGTAATGACTACTGCTTGCATGATACCTTGTATGCCTTATGGGACCACATTCGATGAGCACCCCCCGTGATTGAGGTTCCGGCGTACATGGTTATCCAGAACACTGGAATTAGCAAAGTAAACATTTAGTTTTCTGGGTGGATGGAGTTATATCTACGAACATCTGAAATAATGCTGTTCGTGGATCAGACTCAGTGGGAGAGAATTCAAAATCTTACTGAAAGATAGTGTTCTCCATTTCGCTTCCGTGAATGCATGGTATACTCCCACCAGGGCGACGATGTGAAGAACAATGAGCATCACTACATTCTTCCAGATGATTTCCATCTTGTACTTACTCTCAAATATTCCCCTTATAATTGAAAATAAAATGTGGTAGAGTCCTCCCCCGAAAAATGGGGCGCTGCATCCCCGAGAGTCTCATCTGGCCACCCTTGATTTCAGGCTGAATTTTCCCCTCTTCACAATACATGAAATGCATCATTTTTCGCCGTATGATTATTCGGTATCTTGAACAGCCCCGAACCCGGGTTGCCTGATGTTACTCTCGCTGCCCCCCCCCCCCCTCGGAAATTGTGTGGCACTGTAATTAAAAGTAACTTCACAGAAATGAGAAAGTATAGGTTCTGCAGAATTATTGGGGTGTCCGGAAAGTTCGTATAATGCTTCGGAAAAAAGTCAGTTCGCGATCAAATGCAGTGATTGCGCAATCTGTTTGTCAACAATGTATTGCATCATTCTGACGTTGAGTAGTGAGAGGATTTAATCAGTCTCCTAGTTGCTACATTGATTCTTGTGATGGACTCCCATCTCTACCTCCGAGTAGTTTTACTTCATTACTACCGTCTTGGCCGATCCGTGAAGGAGGCCCACTCTGCCCTGGCCCAGTCGGAAGGAGCTGACGCCCCCTCCATACCCTTCTGCTATAAGTGGTTCTCCCGCTTCAAGAAAGGGGAGTTTGGTCTCGATGATCAACCCCGCTCTGGACGCCCTCCCTCCCTCCATCAGCCTCTCGTTCTCCGCACACTGAAGCGCAAGCCCATGGCCAGTGTGCGTGAGTTGAAGAAGGATACTGGTACTCCCAGATCAACGGTGTCCGATATCCTCCATCGATCTGGGAAGAAGGCGAAACTCCCACAAGTGATTCCCCATGACCTCTCCCCCGAACAGCTGAAAAATCGTGTTCAAGTCTGTCGGGAATTACTCCATCGTAGATCCAATCTTCGATGGGTCAATTCCATCATCGCTACAGATGAGAAGTGGATCACGTACGATAACCCTGTGAGGAGACTGCAATGGGTGGATGCAGATGAGAAGCCCACGCCCGTCCCGAAGAAGGAAGAGCACGGAAAGAAGGAACTCCTCTGCTTCTTCTTCTCAGTGCTCGGTCCCATCTACTGGGAGATCCTCGCCCCTGGCACCAGCATCAATGCCGACCTCTTCTCTGAACAACTGGAAGATGTCGCGATCAGAGTCTCTCCCAGACTCCTGAACCAGGGCAAAATTCTTCTTCTGATGGACAATGCTCGCCCACATCGAGCGAAGATGACCCAGAAGAAAATGGACGAGCTGAAGATCGAGAGGATTCCCCATCCACCGTATTCCCCGGATCTCTCCCCATGCGACTACCACTGCTTCCGCTCTCTCTCTGACTTCTGCAAAGGAAAGAAGTTCAAGAATCGAGATGAAGTTGTGAGGGCTTTCGTGAACTGGGCGGTCTCGAAGAAACTCGCATTCTGGAAGAGAGGAATCGAGACCCTGCCCAATCGCTGGAGGGAGGTAGTGAGAAAGAAGGGGCATACATTGGTCACTGAGAATTGTAAAGCATTGAATAAAAAATAAAAACAAAAAATTATACGAACTTTCCGGACACCCCAATTTACCTTCTTCGCTTCCTCTTCCATTTTCTCCATCTCCTTGAATTCAGGTGCAAGGTAGCAGTTAATTTGATCATCCACATGATGAACCTTGTTGTCGTCGTACATCTCTTCTCTCACACGAAGAAGGAGATAAAAGGTGTGAATCACTGGGGCAAAGTGCGCAATCAATGAAGGAAGCGGCACTTAAATACGTGTACACTGCTCTTTGTATATCGCGTTACTAATCAATCGACACACTAGATCAACAGGACGATTATGGAACAAGCTTTTGCAGTAGAAAAGGGTCGTCTGGGTATCAACGCGTAGAATTAATTGAATATTTTCAATTTTAAATCAAGTAATAAAAAATATTTTGAAAATTATGATTTTGTTTGTTTCTTTTCGAATATTTTCGAATAGCAATTTCCTCAAGCGGTAAACGAGAAATAACAACAGATCTGGAAAAATCTGACAGTTTCGTGACAATCTTTTGAGGATATGTCTCTCGGTTTCTGCTGATCGTTCACTACATGGACGTGTCAGAATCTATTTCTTAGTCTTGGCAATTCGAGGTTTACGGGCTCGCTTCAGACAAGAGAGAGATAGCGGGCTGGCTAACCCTCACTACACTGTTCTCACTGGATTACAAGCTCCGCCCCTCTCTCACTCTAAATCTCTACTCTTTCGAACCCGGCAAAGTTAGAGCACAACGCGAGGAGATGACCCGGTGTATGCAAGAGCGCGAGTGTGAACGTCGCGTATGCCTGTAAGGGGGGGGGTCGATTAAGCGGAACTGCACTTCCATCCTCGTCTTTGCATTATCGTAATGCAGAACATTACTTTCAAAAGATTTTCATTTAGTGGCTGCGGACGTTGACTTTCAAAACGTGAACTTTGGGCGTTGATCTTTCATTATGCTACTAGTTTTATTGGGTCAACCATTATTCCGAGGGTCAGACTTATGAATACCGTAGAATACCGTGCACACTACACCACATACGACGGTGAATTTTACTAAACCAGAGAATCCGCCACTGCACTTGAGCACCACCCATCACGCCATGCACCACTGTGAATTACTATGTGAAAAATCTTACTATTGGGGTGTCCGGAAAGTTCGCATAATGCTTCGGAAAAAAGTCAGTTCGCGATCAAATGCAGTGATTGCGCAATCTGTTTGTCAACAATGTATTGCGTCACTCTGACGTTAAGTGGGATGTGGGTTGGATCAGTCTCGTAGTTTCTACACTTGTTGAAGTGGTGAAGTATATCCGATATTTTGATACAGTTGTGTTGAATTACTGTCGGAAATCGCTCCATCGTAGATCGGATCTTCGATGAACAGATTCCATAATAGACATGTGCGAGGAGTGAATCATGTATAATAACCCAGCGAAGAGACAACAGTGTTTCGACACCGATGCGAAGCACAAACCCGTTCCCTTGAAGAAAATGAGGAAATTCACTGATTCTTTCTATCATTACTTGTTCCGATCTAATAAGAGATCCTTCCTACTGGAACCGCCATCAATGCCGACCTCTTCTCTGAACAACTGGAAGAAGTCGCGATCAGAGTCCCTCCCAGACTCCTGAACCAGGGCAAAATTCTTCTTCTGATGGACAATGCTCGCCCACATCGAGCGAAGATGACCCAGAAGAAAATGGACGAGCTGAAGATCGAGAGGATTCCCCATCCACCGTATTCCCCGGATCTCTCCCCATGTGACTACCACTGCTTCCGCTCTCTCTCTGACTTCTGCAAAGGAAAGAAGTTCAAGAATCGAGATGAAGTTGTGAGGGCTTTCGTGAACTGGGCGGTCTCGAAGAAACCCGCATTCTGGAAGAGAGGAATCGAGACCCTGCCCAATCGCTGAAGGGAGGTAGTGAGAAAGAAGGGGGCATACATTGGTCACTGAGAATTGTAAAGCATTGAATAAAAAATAAAAACAAAAAATTATACGAACTTTCCGGACACCCCAATAAGTCACAGAAAGCTTTTTAAAATTAAAATGCATCCGGCACCCCCCTGTTTATTTTTTATGTAAATATAACCAACCAGACCTGCACGCATCCCCGCAGCGTGAGCGTTGTGAAAGGCTTATGAGGCAGAAAGCGATCTGAAAAAGTAGCAGAAAGGAAGGATAGGAGCTGAACTCCATCGCAACATTTTTGTATGGATCAATGACTCACAAGTCTTATACTGTGATTTAAAGAGGCTTTCAACAGTCGCGTTCAACTATTATAGTATCCATAACACACCACCCCTAGGAACGTCTTCGTTGTGCAATGTAGAAAAAAACAGAAAAATGTAAACACTGGTACCGTAACATAAAATTTGTTAAACATTCTCCGGTTTGGAATCTGAACAGTATTTACACATTTAATATGCGGGTGACAAAAGCAGCTATCCTGATTGATGAAGTCCCTTGCCAGATTGTCATCTTGCTTTCCTTCTCACCTTTATTGTCGCTCCACTCTTGTGAGCAATGATTGTCATCTGCAAAGATGTCGGATAAGGTTCCCCTTTCTCCTACTTGGTTTTGTTCCTGTTCCGTAAGGTGCTCGATATAAATCAGCTGTTGAATCGATGTTCAGTTTGAGTGGCAAATCACACTGCTTCTATCTCAACTATTCTTAACCATCTTAACTATTTCTCCAATTTCTAAATCAGAGCAAAGTATGTGTGCGTCCCAGAATAGTAAACAAAGCATGCTTCCTTGCCCCTCTATCGAAAACAACGCTCTCTCGCCTTTCTCTCAATTTTTCCGTAACTATTGCGCAATCGTTTTTCGAAGCGGTTCCACGACCAGATTATAAAAGGAGAAAGAGCATGAGGAAAAGAGAGAATCGGAATCTTAAAGAGCGTGAACTTTTCTAGCAAATTTATGACAAGTTAGACACGCGGATTGATATTCGATAAGAATGAGGGATCCGACCTTCTCATCGCTTAAAGACTGGCTCAAGGTCAGCACTTTTTTGTTTTCGAAGAAGATGAATATTCATTTATGTCTCATGCATATTAATATTTTTGCAGATATGCGGATTCGTATATGTATTTTGTGGAATGTGGATGTTCCTGCCTCCAGTAATCGTTATTTCTTCCCTCTATCGTGGGCTTTCTCACTCTTTACTTTCTATTAAACCATCACTTGCAGTTCTATATGTTAAATTTTATGCATTCTTTCCAATCGTACTTATATACTCCGCATGGTATATTTATTCAAAGGACTGGCCCGAAAGTGGATGCATGAAATCGGTTCAGTGTATTTTAAAGAACTAAACTATGTGTTTACAATTCAAGTGAACATCGATTATAGGGGTGGTACGGCGAATATTTATTCAATCAAGTTTGTATTATAATCTAATGGAACTCCAATGTCCGATCAAAAATCAACACGTGAAAATTTCATTGAGGCTTCAGAATCTAGACGAGATCAATGGTCGGCAAATGATAGTACCTTAGTGAGCGCGCACAATTTTCGTCCCGAGGGTGTATAACTTTGATTCAACGGTTAACTCCTTTAATCTCAAAAAACAGCAAAAACGTATTTTCTCTTTCTCATTCTTACACAATAAATTCAAGGAAATTATCAATCTGAAATTGGCTGATTTTCAGAAAATATTAACTATATTTGCAGGAATTCTTCCGCAGACAAAATTTCTGTCGGTGGGCCGAAGACTACTTCCAATATAAATTAGTGAAAACCGCTGAATTACCTGCTGACAGGAACTATTTGTGCGGGTATGCAATTGTTTACATTTCTTTATCTTACTCAGAAAAAACATGATAATACATACGATGCTATATCTTAATTACAAAGTGAGTATCTTATTATCTTCTCATTCACAGGCATCACCCACATGGAATGGGCTGTTTCGGATTGGTTTTGGGCTACTCAATTTATGTAACAATATCTTTCTTCTTTATTATTTCATATGATATAGACTCAGTGGTATATCTTTTGATGTTAGACCACATTGACGACTGTCTGCATGGTCTATCGGATCAATAAGAACAATCGTCGAAAGAAAAAAAGGATTTGAACGGATTGACTAAAAATAATTGATAAATGCAACAAATATTTTATATTTTCAGGTACGTGCAATATTTTTTGTAGGAGACCCGTAAAATGTGCATGATTTATTTCTTTGAAAAAATATTGAATTTCCCAAAAATTATGCAACTCCTTTTCAGCCAAACAGTTATGCAGAGCTCTACAAGGGTTTGAAGGGTTGGTGTGGAACGTTGACAGGGCAGTTCGTATGGCCGCTCAGGAGAGAAATTCTCATGTTGGGAGGTAAGTGAAAATATGAAGTTCTTGAAGAACAATAGATGACAGGCTGTGGCATCGCATCTACGCGAAACTTAAAATGGATCTTCGGACAGGAAGAGAAAGTGAGCACTCAAAACTTCTTTCGTATGGTTTTACTAGTATTTACACCTACTCTATTAGATTCCCCCGTTATACGATGCCACGGCCCCTAATTCGTCGGCATTCCACCTGTCCGCCTAATGGGTCTCATGCAGAAAAAATCAAATTCAAACATCAGGCATCATGTTGCCCTTAATCAGGCAATATTTTTGAATAGCGTTGAAATGGCTTTTGCGCATCATAATTGACGCAAATTCAAATTTCAAGACACTAAACACAGAAATGGACAAAAATTACAGTATTTTCTAGTGGGCGGAGTTAGGCGGACCGGTGGTCACGATTGTCGATAAGTTAGGGGCCGTGCGATGCCGTTTGGCTAAGAAACGGACAAGACCCGCCAAAAACGATAACAACAGTCCTTTTTCTCATAGAGGCTCCGTTAGCTCCAGATTGTATCACGTCAAAGCATGTTTTTAAACCTGGATTTACCCCTAAACTGGAAAAGGAAAACTATCAACGTGGCAAGATGATAATCTAGAACCATAATACAAATCAAAAAATTAGAAGCCTGGAAGTTAACTTTGAGCTGAGCTAGAGGCGTTTAAAGAAACTACAGGGCTAAGCGATATCAAGATGAACGGTGCGAAGTGTTAAACTAAAGAAGTTTGCATTCAAAAGTGGTCGGAGACGTAAAGAGAGAAGAGAAGGGAAGCGAGAGGAGCGGTGCAGAGTTGTGTTTGGCGCTCTCGCCTCAGCGAGCTCTTCTTTTTTAAATTAGGCCTTCTCTTTAATCTTCGAGGGATTTCTTACATGTGATAGGTAATTTAATATGTTAAACACAGAAATAAATTTGAAATTATCAATTTAGCACTAGAATATGATGAACGGCAAAGAGTGCCCCCAACATGCGGATTACTGTAAGAAAAGGAGAATCTATCGTAATGTTGTTGCTGCTAAGGGATTTCGTGGTTAGAGTCTCGAACATTTCAGCTGCTGTTAAGATTTCTCAGATTTACAATAAGATAGAACGTGTGTGAAGTTTCCGGGAATGATTTCGATAGTGATCAGATTCATCTCATTGCCCAGTCTTCGGAAATGAGCGAGATACTGTCTATTAGTGTTGATCCGAGAAAGCGGTGGCGTGAGGGGAGATGAGAAGGGACACTTTTTTCAACGCAGTCGTTTTAGGAACATTTGTTTTATTTATTTTTTATGACTAGCGGGAAACAACGTCAAACTATGTAAGCGTTAGAAGGTGTCTTATCTTCAAAATAAAACATCTGAGCAATTTCGCCCCCTCTCTCTTTTTCGGACTTCACGAGTCTTTCGCAATATTAACGTTCCGTGGTTCTTTAGAGGAAAGGTGCCTTTTGTCAGAATTTTCTGTAGCTTAAATAGTTTGCCGCGAAACGAGAGTGAACATTCATCAAGCCTCAGCAATCGTAAACTATTGCTTCCGTATCATCTGAGTCTCGCGAGCCTGTTTCTGGTTTCGGTCGGGTACTACCTTCTCAAACAATGAAAATCAGTCCAATCACCTTCAAAATTTAACTATAATCTCTTAGACTATTTCAAGAAGGCAATTTATCACCTTTTTTCAAATCCTCGAACTGAGGCAAATGAGTTTAACTGAGAAAAAAAACGAACCAACAACCTTACTTACAATAGATTCTTATATTCATTCATTCATTATTTATTTATTTATTCCATCAAAGGGGATATGCAAGTAATAGGCGAGATGAAAAAACAATAGACGGATGTCCGTCGACGTTGTCGAATCGGGTTTCTTGCGGCAGCAAGGGTAGGATAGGGGTCTGTAGAGGGAGTGGGCGAGGGATGGGTATAGATCATAGATATATACTATTACATATCATATATTGAATTAAATATAAGATACTGACATCTTACTGCAGGGACAGATTGCCTCCATCGTAGTCGGTGGTCTTAATGAGGCCTTAATGACTACTCCCAATAAATATTATCTCAAACTTTTGGACAGGAAAGGATTCATTCGAGTGGCTCTGACGGAAGGGTGAGTTTGAGGATGTTGTTGGAAGGGTGTAGTTGAGGCAAACACATTCGTTATCAAAATTAGTATACTAAGAGTACTTTCTTGTCAGCTTGTGAGTTCCAATTGATAAATTATAGTAGTTATAATACTCATAACCTGATAGTCGTTTCAGAGTGGATCTGGTTCCGGTATTTCACTTCGGAGAAAACGAGGCGTATAAACAAATGACTGGGATGTGCAAGAAGCGGCTGAGGAACGCACAGGTTTGTGAATTTGATATTCGGAGTTCCTTTTCATAAAATGAGCAAGAGTAGCTAAGATTCATTATGTGCAATTGCATTCAGGCTCATATGATCAATCAGTTTGGTTTCTGCCCGCCGTTTCCGTTGGGAAGGAGTCTACTGGGACTGCCGTGGGGAGGATTAGTACCTCTACAGTAAGTCACATAATTGATTATTGAATGAAAGGAAGAAAAAATTTTGCTGAATTCTTAATTGATTATCTACAGAACTCGTATTGTATCAGTAGTCGGCGAGTCGATTCGTGTTGAGAAGATCGAGAATCCGACAAAAGCAGAGGTATTATAATAGACTTGAAATCATCAAAATAGTGGAGCATTACTTTTGCAAAAATATGATTTAGAGCTGTTAATTGAATCACAGGTGGATGAACTACATGCGGCGTATTGTAAGAAGCTGATCGATCTCTTTGAAACGCACAAGAAAAATTATGGCATCCGAACTGACCAGAAGATTGTGTTGTATTAATTGGCTCTCAACCAGTACATGTATATGAGGCCGTTTGCCTAAGAATCGAGCAAGATCCGGCACAGCTCAAAAATCTCATTTCTCCGAAACTCAGTGATTTGGTGTTATCTAAGGTGCTGAAAAGGGTGAGCACATTCATTTTGCCCCTAGAGTCGTCGTTGGCTCCAGACGACGTCACGTCGAAAACACATTTTCTAATATAACGTTTCTCTCGAATGTGCTAAAATTACGTGAACGTGGTTCCCGGGGTAGAATTTCATGCTGATTACGCCTATCCAGTTCATTTTTCATGAATTATTAAAATGATTTTTAAAAATACATCTTTTCTCCGAGGCAAAAGTGACCTTAGCAAGTTACATGGTTAGAAGCGGCATGACGAGACGATTCAGAATCTATATTTGCGTCCAATTTGATGCAGCGAGTTTTAAAACAGCCAAATTTTACTGATGTCAAAACGTGGGCAAACGTAGCAGCTCACCCCTCCTCTCCTTCCCCTCCCCCGAGAGAAGCGAGAGAGTGGGGAGGCGACGGAACTGCCAGGGGGGAAACTGGCGAGGGAGGACAGGAAGAGGGTGAAATTGCTGCGTTTGCCCACGTTTTGAAATCAGTAAAATTTGGCTGTTTTAAAACTCGCTGCATCAAATTGGACAAAAATATAGATTCTGAATCGTCTCGTCATGCCGCTCCTAACGATGTAACTCGCTAAGGTCACTTTTGCCTTAGAGAAAAGATGTATTTTTAAAAGTAATTTTAAAAATTCATGAAAAATTAAGTGGATAGACGTAATCAGCATGAAATTCTACCTCGCAAACCATGTTCACGTAATTTTAGCACATTCGAGAGAAACGTTATATTAGAAAATGTATTTTCGACGTGACGTCGTCTGGAGCCAACGACGACTCTGGGGGCAAAATGAATGTGCCAATCGTTTTCAGCACCTTAGATAACCCCAAATCACCGAGTTTCAGAGAAATGATATTTTTGGACTGTGCCAGAACTCTCCGAATCTGCTCGATTCTTAGACAAACGGCCTCATATACACTCTTGCATGTAGCTCGTTGCCATGATCATTACACTACACATTTTCATTCTGTTTAAAGTTACCGGACGAGGACAAAATTGACCCCCTATTTTTTGTCCTCCATCAAATATCCGATGGCTGAAATTAGTTGAGAATGAATATACAAAAATGATAAAAATCAATAATAGCCTCAAGGGAAAGCCGGAAATGATCAGCGTAATCCCGCGCTCTCTCACTTTTGCATACTCTCTCGTACACGCGACCAGATCAGGGTCAGATCAGGGTTTTGTCCTCGTCTGGTAACTTTAAAAGGGTTGCATTTCGAAAAAAAAGCATCAATTTAGAGATTGTCAATGTGCACCATCAAGATTGACCAGTATGACAGCAACTGATTTAATATGCATAAAGAAATAGTTCTCTGTTTTTTCATTGTTGTTACTAATGCCAGACTGATAATATTAAATGATATGCAATGCGATATTTTACATATTTTTTCCCACTTAGTTCATTTCCGCAACTTTACTCTCCGAGAATTCTAGATGATTGATTCACGGGATCGATGCATGTCCTCTATGAAGAACATTTGTTACTACTTGAGACAAACAATAATAATAATGGATTCGATACATCGACAATAAATACTCATCCTTATAGATTTCTTCAATATAGATATAATTTTAAAGGCACGATAGGAGTCCTGCAGACGTGAAAACAGGCTAAACTAACATTTCGATACTGAAGGATACAATTGTTCAGACAATGGTCACACATGATGAAGCAGAAGAAAGTACTGAAGGAAGGGTAGTTCTAGTGTGAACTTGTTATTGGTTGGGTGAAAGAACTTGCAGATGCGGTCGACACATTCACTAGATCAGGAATGTTATCTACCACTCAAATCTCTGGAGTGAGTATAAGAGTTTGGATGTTCGCGCCGCCAGTGCTATACTACGACAGTGCGAGTTAAATTGCTTATTTACTTGAACTCTAATGCGCGTGATTATTGTGATAAAAGAAAATATTGGAATAAGATTCAACCTTGTATCGTTTAGGCATTTCGATTGCGGAGATAATTCAGCATCGATATACTGCTGGCACAATGGCTGATGTTTTCGCGTTTGACCGCTTGATGCAAATCAAATTCAACGTCTCAGAACTTGTATCGGTAGTCATCGAAAAGGTAAGATTTTAACCATATCATGCAAACAATAAAGTAACCGTGAAACATATTATAGGAATTCGATTTTCATCGTGCGGGAAGATGGATGGACGATCACATCATCTTCACATTTCAGGCAAGGACAATAGTTATGGTTTGATTCAGCCTACACGTGGTATGGTTGTCTTCTATTGACGAGGGTTGCTCATGCACTCTGAATACCCAATGAGTCTCATCATAATTCCATGTTGCTTTCGTGTTTCACAATCTCGTCGATATTTCAGGCTTCCTTCCTCTATTTGATCACCATATTCTCTATCAAGCAATGGATGAGCACACGAGAGCGATTTACTCTAAAGTACCCTGTTGCGGTAGGTAACCACTGTTACTATTAAGTTACCAATACTATTAGGGATATTTAGAAGTACTTGGGGTTGTAATTGCAGACTTGGAACCTTTTCATTGCGGCGTTGTCGGGAGTGTGTGCAGCTGCGATGTCCCCTGAGTTCTTCGGCAACATCTACCATAAGGGCTTTGGAGGTACGCTTCAACGTTCGCATATCAACCTTCCCTCTGCTCCTTCCACCCACTAGCCCTATATCGAGGACAAGCAGACTGCACGAAATGAGAAGTCATTTGACAAAGCATCAGCAATCGTAATCTCCTCATGTTATGAAAATACTCGGAATAGCCAAGTTAATTGAGGATCGGTGTGCGATACTCAACAGGAGACGTTCAGTGGAAATCAAGGACGTGCTCTCTTCCTCTTGCTCATTGCTCGACTCCCCGAGTTCATCGACACTTTCTTCATTGTCGGCGAATTTGTTATAGCATACCGATTCTCAAACTGATATCACGCCTGTCACGAATGAATCGAGCTGAGGCAGGGAATGGAGGGGAAATCGTGAAATGAGTGCTAACCAGATTTGGACATCCTGAAGGATGTCCAAATCCGGTGGTCCAAACACTCCCCCAAAGTCTCATTGCGCAGATTTCACCGTGTCCAATACACTCCGACAAAGTCTCATTGTGTAGATTTCACCTTGGATTCCATGACACCGGATCGGATCTAGGCACCTCCCACTTTGAGAGTAGTTATCTCGGTTTCAGTGATAGATAGACCAAAATTAACGTCTGAGTGACCCGGCTCATTTTTCGAGCTCTATCGATCTGTTTAGCTCATTTCTTCTGAACGTAAATTTTGCTACATTCAAAGGCAATTTTCTCGAAAACGAATGGAAAGGTGCAGCAAAAATTGTAAGATTGCATGCATCTGAACTTGAGCTGTCGAATGAGATGCTGGCGCCCAAAATACGGAAACGGCTGTGAAACTTTCGCCGTGTAAACTTTCGGATCGTTTGAACTTTGTTTTCCACAGACAATTCGATCATTCTTGGCCGCGCGCTCAAAAGAGAGCGGTGTAAGTGACAATTGACTGTGGAAAATAAAGTTCAAACGATCCGGGAAAGTTAACAAGGCGAAAGTTTCACAGACGTGTCGGCGCCAGCACCTCATTCGACAGCTCTCGTTCAGATACATGCAATCTTACAATTTTAGCTGCATCTTTCCATTCGTTTTCGAGAAAATTGCCCTTGAATGTAGCGTGTTAAAAATTTGCATTCGGAAAAAATGAGCTAAATAGATCGATAGAGCTCGAAAAATGAGCCGAGGTCACTCAGAGGCCAATTTTTCTCTATCGGTCACTGAATCCGCGATAACTGCTCTCAAAGTGGGAGGTGCCTAGATCCGACCCGGTTTCATGAAGTCCAAAATAAAATCTACACAATGAGTCTTTGGGGGAAAGTCAGACGTCCCTCAGGATGCCCAAATCCGGTTAGCACTCATTTCACGATATTCCCTCCATTCCCAAGAATGGCGAATCCTGCTTGACTCTCTCGTGAGTGGCGTAATATGCAAATTGTGCTCGTGGACAAACTGGAGAAGGATCAGAGGAAAGAATATATTAAATTGCACACTTTTGTTGCAGGTGCTAAAGAAGCAGCCACTCCTATTCATCCATTACTTTCACCATGCATTCACACTCTGCATGACTTGGTAAGACAAGAGTGCGCTTCAGCTTAGAAGCTGCGCAGATAAATGGCCGCTGTGTTCAGGGGAACGTACTCTTACTTTGCTCCGGGTTCTCGACACGCGATTTACGTGAACTCTCTAATTCACACTGTGATGTACAGGTAAGATCTATAAAAGGATCTTTAGAAATTTGAACATGAACTTTCACAGTTCATATTCTTAAGTTACTACTTCCTCACTTCTCTCAACGTCCGTCCTCCTCCGTTCGTTGCCAGAAGCATCACGATTGGGCAAATCGTGCAGTTCTTCTACATCTTCTATACACTCGTTCACCTCACCGTTCTCCATGCAACGACAGTGCGTTCATTACATTTGAGACAACGTACATTAATGTTATCATTGTGCCGCTGCTAAATCAATATTGTTCAGTTAATCTTACCATTAAAGGAATCGTGCCAGCAAGATTCGAGTGGACTGGCACTGACCTGGTTTATGGATCTGACCTATCTCTACCTCTTCATCGACTTCTACCTGAACAAGTACAAGGGGGAGAAGAAACCATCTCAGAAGGCCAAGAAGGTGGAATGAATTGAAAAATGAATGTATCTTAGGTAAATGTTACTTAATTATCTACCATTTTCATTTGGCACAGATGTCCATTTGCACTGGTTTCTCACATGTAAGGATCAAATTCGAGTTCGATTGAATGTTTATTCTGTAAACATAAGCATACTCACAAAGAGATTTCTCCCATGATGTTGCTGTGTTTTATAAAAATAAAACACGATTACTTTCACAAAAACGTCGTAATATATACGAACTCGATGCTAAACAATCAGTAGTTCTCCTCGTAGAACTCGCTTGTCGATCTGTGTTTGCCTGTTACTAAAATACTCTACTGAAAGATATTTTGCGATTGCTACGATGTTTTCCTTTACGGAACGATAAAATTTATAACAAGGAAATATCTATTTACGTTTGTCGCCAAAGTAATCCAAATAGAACAGCTAGTTCGAAATGAATAATACGACTACCATCTTTGTGGTGCAGTCTATTAGGAAATGGATTTGGTAAGCCCCTGTCTCCAGTGGATAATGCCTTATGAGTGACTATCTGAGAGAACTGAGCAGAGGCCGTACAGTGAAAAATAACGTGCCGATTTTAAGATCCTTCTAGGGGTAAATTTTCACGTAGAGTTCGAAAATCGACCTTAGGAAGCCGTATCTCTGACCCCTCATTTCGTGCATTTTGCCTTACCTGGGTGGTCGGTTTTTGAATCTTTTGAAGGGCTCATCCAAACCCCATACATGTATAGTAATTCTGATAGATTTCGACGAGATAAGTATTTTCACTGTTGAAAGTGAAGGGCTAGCTCATCTTTGAAAAAAGTTACGGCCGTTTGAAATCAAAAATGTTTCTAAAAATTGACGACCTGAAAAATTTTTTTTGGGGCTGTCGTTTTTTAATTGGTCGCATTAAAACCGCCATGAAAAAAGTACCCCTAATGCCAAATTTTCAGCGAAAAATTTGTTCCCCTAAGATGTTTCCTGGTTCTCGCAAGATGCCGCAGTGCAGATTTCCCGATATTTCACATCAACAACATTCAACAGCAAAACGTGACATTCACTCTCATTGAGAGTCATTGATGTTTTTAGTTTATTTTTAATATATTTGAAGCATTTTGAGCACTTGAAACCTTATCTAAGTGAACATCAGCTCGATTGGCAGCGTTTGAATGTGATTTGAGCCTGTGGTACACGTTTGGCCTTTGTTTTGACAACGATATCTCTACAACCAAACGTACTACAGTTAACAGATCTGAAATATAAGTCATATGTGATAATATAATTAATAATAACTTGTTTCGGAACCGTTCCTGTTCATTCAAAGTATATAGAAGTGCGTAATTTACCAATTCCGGGTTCCTGCCTCAACAATTCCTGCTCGAACCGGGCTCAAACTTAATTTTTAAGCGTGCTAATGTCAAAATTCGTATTCTACGAGTGAAAATACACATAGATATTACGTTTTCATACGTATCCATGATTTCGACATTTTCACCCCTTACTACCCCAGGGGCAAAAATGTGAAAAAATATTGTTTCTTTAATTTTACTTTTGTTTTTTTTTTACTTTTTTTTTTCTGGAACATTTTCACTCGTAGAATGTGAATTTTGACATTAGAGTGCTTAATAATTAAGTTTGAGCCCGCTTCGAGCAGGAATTGATGCGGCAGGAACCCGGAATTGGTAAATTACGCACTTCTATATACTTGGAATGAACAGGAATGGTTCCGAAACAAGTTATTATTAATTATATTATCACATATGACTTATATTTCAGATCTGTTAACTGTAGTACGTTTGGTTGTAGAGATATCGTTGTCAAAACAAAGGCCAAACGTGTACCACAGGCTCAAATCACATTCAAACGCTACCAATCGAGCTGATTCACTTAGATAAGGTTTCAACTGCTCAAAATGCTTCAAATATATTAAAAATAAACTAAAAACATCAATGACTCTCAATGAGAGTGAATGTCATGTTTTGCTGTTGAATGTTGTTGATGTGAAATATCGGGAAATCTGCACTGCGGCATCTTGCGAGAACCAGGAAACATCTTAGGGGAACGAATTTTTTGCTGAAAATTTGGCATGAGGAGTACTTTTTCATGGCGGTTTTAATGCGACCAATTAAAAAACGACAGCCCCCAAAAAATTTTTCAGGTCGTCAATTTTTAGACAAATTTTTAATTTCAAACGGCCGTAACTTTTTTCAAAGATGAGCTAGCCTTTCACTCCCAACAGTAAAAATGCTTATCTCGTCGAGACCTTTCAGAAAGACTATATATGTATGGGGTTTGGATGAGCCGTTCAAAAGATTCAAAAACCGACCACCCAGGTAGGGCAAAATGCACGAAATGAGGGGTCAGAGTTACGGCTTCCTAAGGTCGATTTTCGAACTCTAAATGAAAAGTTACCCATAGGGGGATCTTAAAATCGGCACTTTATTTTTCACTGTACGGCTCATAGGTAGATTTGCTCAATTCTCTCAGATAGTCACTCTTATGTCGTCGGATTTGTTACGCATTCACCGGTCTCTCAATCGTTTTCGCACTGCTCACCTCCTTCCTTCGTCGCACTCTCATGCGAGGATCGACCAAGTACCAAATACTCCAGGTTGATTCTCTCCATCGTTGTATGACCAGTATCTAAAATTGTGATTACGCTGACAGTCAGGCCATTTCATTGACCTGCGAAGTTTACCTTCAATTTGCCTACGATCCTGTTTTCATGTTGCCAGTTCCGTGCTTTGCAAGGTTGCTCTCAGGAATGTAATAACACCATGTTCAGGGAAAATTCGTTGATATGCATTGGTGGGAGAGCTGCCATTCAGAATGTGACTCGGCTCAACTTATTCAGGGAAGGTTATAATAAGGTGTCCCATAATTTCTTAGAAAACTGGATATCACAAGCCCTAAAAACGAACTGCGTAGCAGCTTGACATCATATCTCAAACTGAACGATTTATAATATATTTCGTAATTATTGACTACAAACAGAATCGGAATTGTATCACTCGTTCAATTGCTTCACACATTCTTGCAATGGGTACTCGTCGATGTTGATTCTTAATTTTATTCCACTCCTTCCTCTTTAATCGCTCAGCCACCGAGGCTCGCAAATAATTGGTGGTATCGCAAGCTCCCCATACCCACTTTCTTGCCACCTACTTCAATTTGGTCATCCTCTTCAAAATTGGGAGTACGAGCTCTCAGACCACCTCACTATTATCGCCAGATCCGCCCTGGTCAAACACCCCATTCTCACAGCCCTCGCAAGTGAGACCAAACTTAGTGTATGCGAGTTGGAGGGTGAGAGAAGTACTTCTAAATCCACCGTGTGCCATTTCTTCTATGGGGCTCACGAAAAGCACGAGCGTCGTCAAGTGACTTCCAATGACCCGAACATGGTACAGCTCAAATCACGAGTCGATATCTGTCGACATTTACAATATTGCAAAACCAATACTTGCTGAATCCACAAGATTGCCGCAGTGGGAGGAAGAGTGGATCACGCGCAACAACTCAGAGTGGAAGCTACAGTGGACCGATCCCGATGAGAAGCCAGAGCCCATCCCGAAGAAAGAAACTCGAGAAACGAAAGAACTCCTCATCTTCTTCTTTTCCCCATTCGGTCCTATATATGTTGGGATTCTCACACCTGGCCTCACCGTCAAGGTTAATGTGTTTTCTACTGAACTGCAGGAGATGGCCAACCGAGTGCTTCCCTAACTCATGAGCCAGGGAAAAAATCGTTCGCCTTCTTGATAATGGTAGTTCCCATCATTCGATAATCACCTAGAAGAAAACGAAGGAACTGAACATCGAAAGGCTTCTTCCTAAACCATACACCCCAGACCATTCCCCATGCGACTACCACGCATTCAGATCTCTTGCTGACTTCAAGGAAAATAAGTTCAACGAAAGAGGCGATCTGAAGAGGGACTTCCATTACTGTATTGACTCCATTCCCCTGGACTTCTGTAATAGAAGAAACGGAACCCTGCCCTGTAGGTGGGAGAAGGTTGAGGAAATACATGGGGCCTAGATTGCTGAGGGAATGTTGTTATTTGTTGGTAAAATATTGAAAACAAAAAATGTAAAAAAAATTCTTAAAAAATATGGGACACCCTAATATTTACAGTGTATCTGGTCTTCGCTCGCTGTGCTCAATGCTCCTTTCTTCCTCGCTTGCTTCATTCATCGAAATCAGGTGTGTCTACAGAGAAAGAGAGATAGAATTCAGTACCACTGAAGATCTCATGGAGATTGCCACATAACCAGTTCCGTTTTCTCGATATAAACAGAGATAGAGTGGTTTCGTATTTCTGGCGATGGTGTAGATATGAGTACTTATGAGAAATTGAATGAGGGATCTGATACCCCTTATAACACGGTAGGAAAGCCCTTTTTACTGCGGTAATGTCTCAAGGGTCGCGGTGGTCCTTCTCTGCTCGGGCTCAGCGCCCTCCTCCACTCTTCTTTGCCATACTCATCTTTGTCTTCCCGCTCCTTCTTAACGTATTGTCGATTTAATAAGTATAATAGTATTATAATAAAACATTTATATTGAAAGTATACTTCCAATGATCAATTCAGAGGTCGATGCAGCCCGAAGGAGCCGTCAGCAATGATCTCGAAGTGGGTTAATTTCATCACCTCCGAAAGGAGAAAGACAATCTCTGAATGACGAGATAATTAAATTCGATCAGGTGCTCTCATCTGATTGGTCGCCCATTCGCTACTCTGCGCGGGAATTCATCCATCAGCGAGAGGATGAAAAAATAGCATGGAACGATGACATGAGTTCTCATTCTACAGATGCAAACCGACGAGTTATGAATCACAGAAAATCCATTTATTTCGTGGGCTTGATGATTCTTTTCGCTTACCGATTGATTATTTCAGTCTGGAATCCCAGGACTCTTCGCTCTTTTCCCGTGCAGCGTTTGCTTCGCCGTTTTCTTCTTCGAATGCAATGGAATCAGTCAGTTTTTTTTATTGGACATACTTAGTCTCCTAAAGTTCCAGAAAATGCAACATTTTCGACCACAATTCCACTGATATTGCCCATCTGCTTCTCTTCATTCTCTGCCTATTCGGCTCTTCACTCACTCGCAGTACTCATCACTACGCCCCTCTATCGTCGACGACTGATGGCGCTGTTCACAGACCAACAGACTACACACATACTACTATTTTATGCATTTAATATGACAAACTTTGAGAATGGCTTGAACATCCAGAATTTAAAATGCCCATACAACATGCGGTATTTACCCATTCTTTAATTTTAACTTAATAACTGTTTTTTTACAGGAAGCATCATCCATCACGCCAAGAGTTCACTCTATCTTAATGATTCAAAAAAAGATGAACGTCGAACATGTTGTTCGAATAAATTATTGTGATTTTCAAGAATCAATAAAGAGTCAAATGTATTACAACTTGTTCGTCCAGTTCCTAGTTGGGTTGGCAATGTGCATGAGAGATCGCGAATTAGCGCTAGTGCTATAGCAACGGGGAGGAGGAAGGATGCAAATATTAAACGTTGCGAATTCGCACCGAGGATGTGAGTTCGAATTATTATAGAAAGGGACATTTCGATTTCAACCCTGTCAACCTCACTATTATGGTGTTTTTTGCTTGGCGTGTTCGCTCTTGCATATCTTTTCTTTAAATATATTTATCGAACAATTGACCATGACGATTGCCTCAATTCAAAATCACAACGTTAATAATTATATTATTTGGTAGGCTAACATACCATACCTTACAATGCTAGTGCTTTAACAATGTCACACGTGAGAGACTCCGATAACTTTGTTACATTGGAAAGTGGATATTCAGATGGGCATTTCTACACTCGTATTATCGTCGTGGAGGAATAGGAGGGAGTGCCGAGAGAGACATCACTCATCTTCGCCCTTTCCCTGAGGATGAGGAGGAGTCGATGGAGTGAACACGACCCCTGCCACAGCAACCACTGAAACAATGAGCATGAATCACTCTCTCCACTCATTATTTCCAAATGCAGTCTAACTCTAGCGGTATCCATAAAATTCGTGTTAATTCCCTTAGCGTACCCAGCCAAGTCTGAGAGATGGGAGGCAGCAGCGAAGAGCGTTGGCATGATGAAGAGACCATGAATCGTCCCGATCACCATCACCGTCAGCATCGTCGTTGCGAAGGTCTAAGTAAGAATCAGATCGTGATCCATCTCCTCGTTTAGCGAAAACTGTGACTCTCTAGGAATAAACTCACTGAAGACATGTGGAGATCAACAAAGAAGAGAGAGCTCACGCACAGAATCGTGGAGATCGATGCCTGCATATTTGATTATGGTGTAATTTTCTGTCGATACCTGCAGAATGGGGAATCCGACCCTCGAGATGGTGTGCTCCAGTCGATCGACCACCTGCCCTGCTGAAAGCAAGAGTGCATTCACTTTGACGCGCCCAATATTTTAAATATTTTCCTTTTTAAATCTTACATACTTTTTCATAACCGCCCAAGTATAGGACAATTTCAAAACTCTGTATCAACTTCGACGTTTTAAATGTCGCTTTCAAAAAATGTTCGTTTGGGTTCTCTGTCTTACATGTCTGATGGTAGTGGTAGGCGATGTGGGCAGGGATGTCGACGGAAAATCCGATGACCATGATGGTGGAGCACATGAGGATCGGGTCTAGCTCGGCTCCGATCCAAGCCATGAATCCGATGGATCCTGGGGGGAAATATAGACTCTTATACAAGTTTGAGATGACACACTAAAAATATGAGTACTTTTTACAGATCCATAATGGAACGAGGCTAACCTATACTGACGGAGACAATGGTAAAAGTGGCTGAGAAAAGGACGAGAGGAGCCGAGATGAACAGAGCAGTCACTGCGAACATCGAGACAAGTCTGAAAGAAGTACTTTACATGATACTCGTATTCGATTAAAGAAGGAGTGTCTTCAAAGTTAAACTTTTGACGCTGTCATAACCATGGCCTAGCCCACCCTCCAAACATCATAGCGTGAGCTAGGAGGGTAGAGAACCATCGGGTAGCAGCCGCCATGTGATCGGGAGGTTGCGGGTTCGATTCCCACCAAATGCCACTTCCCTGTCTTACCAGCCTCCCACCTGTCAACTAATGATAACGCTGTTCAAAATAGAGATTTGAATGTGAAATTTTCAGAATCTCTTATGGTGGTACTAAGCTAGGGCATGGTAATGACAGCGTCAAAAGTTCAACTTTGACGCTCCTTCTTTAATGTGAATAACCAATAAATCACGCATAATAAAGGTAAATTCCCTTATGTAAAACTCCTATGACTATCAAAAATGATACTGAACAAACGTTAGGAGAGCAGACTGCATCGTCTGAGGTACGACAGTATCGATTATCTCCAGGTACTTGGTGTCCTCCTGGTACAGTGTGATGCTCAGATCCGAGTACTGCATATTTGCATGATCACTGAGGCACAAGAATGGCTAATTGCTTACTCTCTTGCCAATCTCTCTCCATTCCTTGAGCAGTGTCACTCGATTGCTCCAGTCTTTCAGGTCCTCCCCCATATAGGCAGTGGTGAAGAGGAAGCGAGTGAGAGAAGGCTCAGAACTGCATTCATTCAAGACTCACATCTCAATGTGGTGTTGTCGAGACTCTTTACCCGAATACAACGTGAAGCTTTTATCCATGATATCATAATGCAACATTTGCTGTGAATTGAAATCTCTAATTAAAAGGTGGACTCACCCATTGACCAGCGAGAGCTGAGACTCGAACTGCAAGAATCCCCTCCAGTAGGAGTGCTCCGGCCACGACAGAAACTCCTCCAGGTCCCGGTATTTCCTGATGTGAATGCAAAAGAACCTCCAGTATATCCGATCATTCTTTCTCACAGCCATGAAAGACACACAAATTTTACGTGTACAAAAATAACTGCGCTAAGTGAAAGTGCGTACTTGGATTCTCGGTCACTATCATCGTTGTCCGAATCAACAGTCAGTATTTCGGGATTTGCCTACAATTTTTGAAAGTTTTCTTTATTAAAATAAATGGATACCTGAGTCCACTCCTCGAAATCCCTGAGCCACAACTTGGTCGAGTAGGGGCCCACCGAATGACCGAGAGTCTCGAATTCGTGGATCTGAGAAAAATGCGCTATCAGTATCAAGGATCTCTTCTGACCATGCCATCGATCATTGCTCTCCTACTTGGATCCCAAATGTTCCCGGGGTTGAATACGTATATCCAGAGCACTCCGTAAGTAGGAATCATGTACTCCTGACGATCCGCGAAAAACTGTAAAAACCTAACTTCGAATATTCTTTGTATGTAATCAATGGAACCTTAATGAATGGCGAATCACCGAGGAAAATCTTCTCGGGCCGCAGCGACGGCTTGATACTGTAACACCAAATGCTTTAGCCACCGACAAACATCGGGAATACTCACCTCATAGTTCCGATGATGGAAATCGCCAGATACATAGACAGAGAGGCCATTACGACAACCACAACAAACTTGTTCGTCAACGTTTTACAGTAAAGTCGCAGTATCCTGAATAAAGGTTATGGTTGATTGACATTGGCGATCTATACCGTACTTGTGTGCAATGGCTGTGAACCCTCTCACCCTGCGGATCTCCAAATGGACGACATCCACTCGTGCGATCATATCGAGTGGATTCGGCTGAAAAGAGGACGATCAAACTTCGAAAAACTCAAGTCTAACTTTGTGGGTATCCTTCACAGAAGGAGCAGGCAGTCCCTCTGTCTTGGTTCTCAACTCTTCCTCGATCTCCCTTCTTCCCAAAATGACCATCACAGCACCGAAGACTGTTAGCTGAATACAAGTCGGACTTGTGAGTGGTCATGCAAATTATTGTGTTTCACTTACCTGGAAGATGAATGCGATGAAGATGCAGACGGCATTGCCGATGGAGAACAATTGGATTTCGGGTGCTCCAGAGAGAGCAGAGATACCGAATGCCGCCACCTGTAAAAAACGATGATTGAATCTCTTGAATATATTGAATATATTCATAACGATGATCGTGAAGCAGTAAAATTAATTATCAAAAATGCTGAGCCAAGATTGTACGTTAGTGATAGTGGTGATGGCGACTGAGGGTCCGCACTCCATCAGCATCTCCTTCATTCTGTACCGCAGTTCTCCATCTGCAGTTGTCGAACGGAGGTCTTCCAGACGTCTGTGCACACATTTGAAATTCATGCAGGAATACAGAAAAAAATTCGTACATAGGTTCACGATCAGGCAATCAATAATAGTTGACCTCGAAGCGGTTATCTGCTGCCATGCATTCACCATCAGATAGGCGTCATCGACTCCGATTGCCAGAATCAAGAAGGGAGTGACGCAGAGGATCGTTCCGAATCTGCCAATACCATTTATTAGAGGAAGAGGGAAGAAGACATGCCTGAATCCGACGAAGAGCATCCCTCCCAGTCCCACTCCACACGACATGAAAGGAGTTGCACAAGCGAAGAAAGCGAACAGCATCTGAGAGATCAAAGGTCAGTTTGGGAGAGAACGACCGTTACCTTATCCATTCGCATTTGGTTGAGTGCTATGCCAGAGACGGTGAAGGAAACGACAGAGAACACAACCTTTCAAAGTATAATGTTATCTAATTTAATTAATTTTCGAAAATAAGATGTCATTGTATAGATCAGAAGATGATGAAGTACCATGATGATAAATCCGACGGCGAGGAAAGGAATGAGTGTGAAGCCAACTCGAATTGCCTCTGCTGATATGAATGACTCGGCGAAGATAGTAACATGCACCAGGGAGGAGTTGAAGTCGCTCAAGTGCGAGGTTCTAATACTTGTTTTTCTATTTATGTTTCCTGTATTTCCTTAGTATTTGCATCCAAACATGCTCTCGATCAATACATTACTTCAAGATTTGTTCCCCCTCACTCACTTCTGGAAGTGCTTGACGATGGATAATTCCCACTTCGTGATCGCGTCGTTGCTCACTGACGAATGCAACTCTGATTTGAAATTGAGCACGACCAGTTTGTACTCGCGGAGGTTGTTTCTCAGAGGTTTCTCAAGTTTGATTCACATCAATAGTTTTGAAATGGCGCTGCTTACCACCGTGTTGAGATCGTCCACTTCGTACGTTGGAAGGACGACGGTGCGTCCATTCCGCTTCGTTGAGATCTAAACAAAGTTGCAGTATTCAACCATGCATCTGCACTCATATTACTTAGAAAGTTTGCGATTCGTTGTCTGACCTTAACACCGTAGAGGTAAATGTCCATGTGCGATTTAATGCCCGTTACGTGCGAATCGGGATAGGAGAGGTCGATTTCACTCGCGTTGTGTTCCTTCGATTCCCGCAAGACCATTCCACTCTGAAGAGGAAGTAGTGAAAGTATTCATTGGCCCCGCTGGTCGAATGTTTGCATTTCTCACTTATACTAGGAGTTCGTTCTATGACCACTTTCATTATGGTCTTTTCAGCTTAATCAGAAGAGCCACTTCGATGAAATCTCACGTAGAAATGGCGTAGGGGTTCGTTGGTGACGCAGAAGGCATGACAAAACTCCTCGAAGGCGAGGGATCCTGCTGGAGTCTCCATTTTGAAGTTAGATGAAATAGTATCCAGAACCTGAAGAGATTTTAAACAAATGTCTCGGATTAAAACAAGTCGTGCTATATGGGTTGTGCTTTTCCTCACTCACATTTTTTAAATAATTTTCTTCCTAACTTTCTCCTCACCCTCATTGTCTCGTTCATTTTAGGCACGGTGAACATCGTGCCTCCATCCTTCGCAGTAACGAAAGCGTATACATTATTTGCCTGGATGTCGTCCTCGAAGAATTCCTGCGACTTCTGAACTTATTGCATTTTCAGTCATTCGGATATCATTATTTTCCTATCGTTATGGAATACCAATGTTTTGACTAAAACTGCTCACTTTAAAGTTTCAATGTTCTTAATGAAGGGGATACGTTCTGAGAGCATGTAGCGCATGAGGTTAGAAAAATATTTTGATCTTTAACGATTCTACGACTTCTCAAGCACTGGAATCGTACTCCATTTAAAAAGGTACCCTCCATTCGGCGAATGAAGGAGCATCTGAGGGAGTGAAGTCAGCCATGTTATTAGCCATTTCAGTCAGAGGAATCTTGATCGTGCATATCACTGAAATAGAATGTATTTCGAGTGTTCTTCATTGTCCAATCAGCAGCAACAACGACATTCAAAACTGACAGGACAAGATACTGGAGAGGACGAGCATCTTCCAGGCATGATTCACAACGAGAGTTCCCGACTGAAATACTCACCAGCCACATCACTGAACACATCACCGTGCTATTGTGCAATGATCGTGATCGAATTAGAACGAGTGCTTACCGCAGAATGCCTAGTATACATGTTACTGTGAAACGTAATAACATTGACTTCCGTATTTGCATACACAAGCCTTTTCTGCAGCTCGAAATGTGAGTAATAATCGTAAACATTCCCGAGAAAAGGAATGTACTCACAGCTCCGAAGAATCGCGATAGAAATCGAATGAACCAGGTGTCTTCTGTGTTTTGACCCATTCCTCGACGTTGCCTTACTGTCTTCCTCGGGAGAATTTTAAAAAGAGCGATAAAAGCAGTGCTGCAATTATTTTTTTCTCGGATAAAATAACATACATACACACAATTTCATTCAAAATTAGGTCAGATTATATCGAATCTACATGTAATGGGGAAAATAAAATTAAGCTTTTAGTCATTTTACATGGATAACTTATGATAGTGGAGGGAGTGATAGGTAAAGGAGGTGAGTTGAACGGAGCTTGCCAATTTCTCAGTTTGAGTTCACGAAGGCACGCCTACTATGCATATTCCAAGGTAAATATAAATGAGCAGTTTTTAAAATGATTAGATAGAAAGGAGAGAGGGAGAGCGCAGAACTGTGGCAGAGAGAACGTCTCTATCAGTGTTTGTTTCAGTGCAGTAGGTGAAAGTTGCTCAAGAGTTATCGCCCATGGGCAGTGACGGGTTTTTTTCAGGAAAAAAGTGAAGCGTCACAACAAAAGTGGTGAAAGTTCATTGGCAATTATGTTGAAATTGAGCGAGTTCCCTGAGAATTATCGAAACAATCAAATCAAGGAAAATACATCAAGAAAGGAAATCTTGTTTTATTTTGGAATCTCATATCTGTTTCTTCGCGTGTGAACTTCGTCTGTTCGCTTGCCCGAGCGATGCCGATGAAGTCGTAGGGAGGGCACACATCCTATCATAAGCTATAGTTTTCGAGAAAAAAAAGTAAATTAATGTTTCGCAGACATCGCACGATCGTTCAACCAGATTTCTAGAAAAAGTAGTCACTTCTTTTCTGTGAGTATTATTTTTGTGCACTCTCTTCTGTACATCTACGAGATGGACAACCTGTGTCTTCAACAATAAAATTATCATACTTGAGCTTAATCACATGACTAAAAACAAGCACTCGATCTCTCATCTCAGTGTGCATTCTCTCGGGTGAGTATAAATCGGCTATTGCTCATCTCCATCTCCCGTTCCCTTATCTTTGCACGCTTTGAGCACGTTTTGCGCATGCAAAAACTAAAGAAAGTAGAGCAGGAGGAGGAAGACCTCCCGTATAAAGTGTGTTACTCAGCACCTCAGTCGAAAGTCCTTAATCTACTTCACTTAGATCTCCTCTACAATTTGCACAAGGATGACAGCCAGGAAGGAGAAGCGGAACGAGAATGAAAGTGAGTTTTTATCCAGAATTTATAGCGATAAATGGTAAAGTGTTCCACTGCATTAAATATGTTAAATGGAATGGAGCCAATGGCCGTTCGGTAATCACTAATCTCTAAACACCACCGGTCGTTTTTAATTACCTGCCCTCAATCAGCTGTGACTGGGTCTCATATATAATTAGTGTAGATTTGAGCGGTGTAGACGTAGAGTTTCTTGAGAATCCCTCATCGTCTTAAAACTCGTATGCAATAGTCCCCTCATGCTTTAGGTTTTATTTTTAGGAAAGATTGTAGTTTTCTTTGGACTTTGTACGCCCTTCGGTTCGTCGACATAGTCGTTATTATCACTGAAGTGGTTTGATACCCTTCGAGGAGATAAGCGGTTTTGCAGCATTGCTTGCAAGAGCGAAGCGAAAGTGCAAGAGTAGGAAAGAAACACTTTCCAATATTAGAGATCAGTGAGGAGAACTTTGTCCTTTGTTTCGTTAGTTTGTCAGTCTTTCGTCCTTGATCGGTTTGATCTTTTATGACCTGATAGAATTCTAGGGCAGATTCAAAGATTGTAATTCACAAGAATGGAATGCGTTCTCGCCTGAGAAGAAACTGCAGAGAGAGAGGGGTTTGGTTTCAGAGAGATGAAAAACACTAAATCCGATTGATATCTAGTAAAGTAGTACATCGCCGATATGTAATCTCGATAATTCTTACTGGCCATCCGATCTAAATTCGTTCGACCTTCATCATTATATTACGCAAATTATCTTCATGATTGATTCGAAACGCAAGAACAACTGCGCTTGTGTAGAAGATAGCAAATATTGTAGCTGCATAGATCCTCCTCATCTAGTTGAATCATTTGCCTGCTGCAGATGCTAATGCCGACGACGAAAACGCCCCTCCATCCTCTCGTCGACCTCTGAAAATGAACGTGACTGTTCAATCTAGCCAGCCTCTTCACCAGAATCACACGCACCACCAATTCCGAGCCCTCCTTCTCAGGTAACCTTCTTATTCGGTCATATTGATTACTCAACTTTTTTATGGGTCGGGTACATACATGTACCTCAAACATGAATATAATTCTCGCATATGATCAAGTTCCTAATGCTTTGTGTTTTATTGCGGCATGTTATGAAAACATCTTCGAAAAATCGAAATCTTAACAAGAGCGATACTTAGAAACAGGTATGAAGAAAATTAATTTATTCACATTTTCAGGATGAGAACGGAGCCGCCAAGACCCGCCCGTTGAGGTGAAAAGATGCAAATGAGGTTACCGAATCCATTCTATCTCGGGAAGCCTTGACGATACGGATTCTATCTTTGAATAATCAATAACATGTTATGTAATTTTGCCCCATCTAAACCTTTCAAAAATGTATAAATAATCATGATTTTACTGAATGTCGGGCTTACAATTCAAGTAACCGCGGGAGAGCAAAAATGGATCTAGAGACACGATGCAATTCATATTTTTGATAGATTTTTGGTTATGTTTCTGAATTTTGTCCACACGTTCGCTCTTACCTGGTTTGTTAGGTACTAAAAAGTTCATTGTGAAATCATCTTCGAGCATTCAGAATTCACGTCATCATTGAAAGATCTCCCTTTCTATGAATCATTGAGTCTGAATTGTATTCTGATAAAGGAGAAAAGGAGGTCGCGAAGGAATTTGTCTACAAATCACGAGCATGTCGCCTGTCCTGATGAGTATCTCTGAGAACAAGCAGGCATGGTTCATGGGAAATCACGTTGATAAATTTGTCGAAATGTTAGAAATATCTAAAATGACAGTATGGACTCAGAAAAAAAATCCGTGATCTCTATTTCTTTTAAAAACTATTCTTCAATTGAGAATCGGGATCAGGAAATTAAGAAGGCTGCTCCTCAGACCATAACTGGCGTCGGTAATCAAAACATTCGACAGTCATAAAAACAGCGAAGAACCATAGATTTTCCTTATCAGAGGTGCCTTCGTGAACGTTTCGCTCGAAATTCCAGAGGTCGGCCAAGAGCTCAAATCAATCCAACTTCACACTTACAAGCATAAACAAGTCCAAATGCTAAAACTCATATAGATGAAACCAACTATCCTAAGCAAAACATTCAATCAATTGGTACGAGAAAGAATGTGACTACAATTTTGGTTTATATGGCAGTATAATTATAATGGGGATGACTATTCAGTACTATCGTTCTCAATGTCTCGTCTTGTTACATATGTACACAGTGCACTTAGTATCTTTTACATCATGCTCCTTGCACTGCAATCATTTGCCATCAAACACGATCACAGCAACTTTACCGCACACTGTTTCTGTCGGACTCTAGTGGCCTTTGCAATCGCACCTTATCTATGCATCATCATATCACCATTCCAAGGAATCGAAGAAATTCGGTCTTTGACTAAAAGCAGGCAGAGACAGCACGAGAGATTCGAGGAGAACTTGAAAAAAAGTCCAGACAGGAATTTTATCAGGGAGGTCGACCGCTATCACACGGGCCACAAGCGATTAATCTGACTTTGAAACTAAAATACTCGAGAGCAGTCTAGACAAGAACAGCAAAATTTATCAAAATCTCTTAGAATATTAATTCTATTGCTCAAATTCAAGTAATTCGTGTTGCTGAAGGTGTAGCATGGAAGTATCGGCAAGAGTCAACGATCGCTGTCAAATTCCCTTCGTCGAGAGGGCGAACCGTCCCTTATCGGTCTCCTAATTGGCACGTCTGCATTCCTGAGCGGCGTGTAAGTCTCTGCTCGGAGTTTGCAACGGAGGAGATGAAGAGATCACACCACATAGATGAGAGGGAGACGGTGCAGATCACTATTTATCGAGGATTCGCAGATGAAGCATGAAAGGAATGCGTGGTGATCATTGCTCAACCCCACCCTCACATGAATTAACGCACACATTGACTATTTTTTAAAAATTAAAATGCAGGAACGACAATAGAATTAGTACATCTTCAACTGCTATGATGATTCATATGCGAAGACATGACAAACCAGAATGACAAGATAATTTCCGGAAGTTATTGTGAATTTTGTTTATTAAGAGAACAGAAAATCGTAAGTTTAGTGCTATTTGTTGCGAGTCGTCCCTTCGTTCCCAGCTGCTACCTAATTTTGTCACATTTTGTACGATTCTGCTCTTTTTGTGACGATGTTTTCACAGGCAGACATCAGTTACCTACGAACTCTCCCAAGAGCCAAACAAGAACCAATATGGAGGTGCAAGAACCTGTATTGGGATTTTTCTTATATTTTTTCGTGAACAGAACTCCTCTCCAATCGTTTCAGTTATTTCAGCCGGACGAGGTTATTTTTTAGATGAGATTCACTTCTCTTCGGCCGATGAAAAATGTGGATAAAAATTTCGTAAGCGGTTCAATCACACGCCCACACTTTTTCTATGCACTATTTTGGCATTTTTCTCACGGTTCTACTCCTGCAAGGTGTGATAAGTGATTAAACCCATCAATTCTCTTACTCTCTCACATCCTTCCTCTATTTAACCCGTCGAGAGAACGCAACTTGTGCAAGGACTTGATCTGTTAGTGAGGAGGAAGAGACCTCGATTGGACTCCATCAGCGACAATCGAGTGTCTGTGCGTGTTTCGTTGAGGATTCTCAGCGAGGAAGTGCGATAAGCACGTGCTTTCGTGCTTCGAGAGACTCGACGGAGGAAGCAACCAAAGGGGGCGGGGCTTGCGGCTACCCAACACGTCACATTCCGATACCACACCAAATCCTCGATTAAAAGCCGCTCAGACTCGCCATTTCCCGCTCGGAGCTCTCACCCATTTGACCCCGAGACCTTCGAACAAAGGAAATAGTCGAGATGACTGACTCGATGCCCAGTGTCAATTCGCTCTTCGCGGGTCGAACTGTCTTCCTCACGGGAGGATCCGGATTCGTCGGAAAGGTAGATACTGAATAAAATGATTGTCGATAAAAGAAAAATGCAGGTTGTGATCGAGAAGTTCCTTCACGACATTCCTGACATCAAGAGGTTGTATGTTTTGGTTAGACCGGCGAAGGGAAAGACCGCAGATGAACGATGGGAGGCAATCCACACAAAGGTAATCATTTAGAATTGTATCTTGTTTTCATCGATATAGGTCTCTAGACACAATCACTTATTATTGATTGACAATAGTTAATGAATTAACCTCAGAGTGAGATCTTCAACCGCACTCGTGAGGACTGTCCCGGTGCCATCGCGAAGGTGACCCCCGTAGAAGGCGACATCACAATTGATGACATGGGCCTCTCGGAGGAGAACCTCAAAAGGGTACTAGAGGAGGTTAGCTTTATTTGTTTCTTATTTTTTTACTATCTGATTCAAGAACGTTATGAAGCCGTAAAAATTTCGCACCGAACTATTTGTTTAGACGTCGGTGGTAATCCACTGCGCGGCGACTGTCCGATTCAACGACACGTTGAAGTCGGCCATCGAGCTCAACATCAAAGGCGTCAATCGAATGATCAAGATGTGCAAGCGCATGCCGAAGCTGGACGTGGGTGCATGATGATTCAGTGACTACACCAAAGCCATTGTCATCTCTCATCATATTTACTTTGAACCCATTAGTCACATAGTGATTGACATTATGCCAGTAAATCAAAAACCATTGAGTGATTTGCAGTGTCTCCTGCACTGCTCCACTGCCTATGTGAACGTGGACAAGGAGGGAGACATCGAGGAGAAGCAGTATCCCGTCGTGTGCGACCCCTACAAACTCATGGATGTGAGCATTAGACAATAATTAAACGCCTAATGAGTGCTTGCAAAAAAATAAACTCCTGATCTGATATCTCTTTCTTTTTCACCCTTCTTGTGCAATGATCAGCAGAAAACTATCGTAAAATCTCTTATCATCCCAAAGTTTGTCACACTTCCTATCAAATACCGTTTCCTATCTTGTGATTTCTCGTTCGGTGTAGAGAGGGATCAGCGAAAGTGCACCAGAGAGTGTAGAGACTAAACGGTCCAGGGGTCGAAAGAGGTTATGATGAAATATTGGAAATGAAATTATTTGAGTCTTACTAAATCGAATTGAAGGCGCAAAGCTGGATGACTGAGGAGATGCTGGAGGGAGTCGCGAATTCGATGTTCAAGAAGTACTTCAACACCTACTGCTTCACCAAGCACGTCGCCGAGGTTTGAGCTCAATGTATTTTTACATGTATTTTAATGTAAACTAGAATGACAAAAAATCTCAAATTATGTGCGAGATGTCAATGAACACAACACTGATTACCAGGAATTGGTGCGACTCGAGTGCCAGGACCTGCCTACGCTAATCTTCCGTCCCTCGATTATCGGTGGAATCTGGAAGGATGGAATCCCCGGATGGGCTGACGCCTTCCAAGGAATCACTGCCAATGCACTCGGAGTGAGTATCACCATTATTACTTTAGCAATGGCTTTGCTTGCAATCATTGTTGTAGCAATCAGCTTGTCATCACGTGATGAAATTACCGCTATTTCAGTTCGGCACGGGCACGATTCCCCGCATGCCCATTCCCGACACGACGATTCCCCTCGACGCGATCCCCGTCGACATCGTGAGCAACATGATGATCGTCTGTGCTGCCTACAGACTGCATCTCACGAATCTGAAGTGAGTAGGCGAAGGAATCTAGATGACGTCGAGTTGTCGTCAGCAGTGGGGAATCCGAGAATTTTGAGCATTGGCCAAGAGAGACAAAGAGACAAAACACGAAGAGCCAAGGAGAAGCACAAGAATGCGCTTTGAAATGAATCGAGAATATAGTAAATGGGGGTAAATTTCAGGGACAAGTCGATGCCAATATTCCACTGCAACTCCTCGCACCTCAACCCTCTATCGATCACCCTCTACAGGAATCTGATGGGCTCAGTAAGCTTTTCGCCGTATTTAACATTTTGCAGAATGCTGGAACAAGTGCATCAAGATTAACCGAAGATCCTCTACAAATCTCAATCGCAGGTTCTGCACACGTACCCAGTGGAGAAGTTCATCTTCTCTCCGTCGATCAGCACTCGAGGAACAGTCGCCATCGAGGACAACATCTTCCGATTCAAACAGCACGTCGTCGGAAAAACACTCGACAAAGTCGGAGGAATAATGGGAAAGAAACCATTGTGAGCCATACTTCAATTTTTTTGCATATACTATCTCCTTTAGGTGTTTATCTTTTCTATTGCACAAATTCATTCTCGAAAGCATGGTGGAACCGACGGAATAGCTCGATTCTTCACGCTATTCACGTGAATGACCTGAAGTTGTTCGTTGGGTAACAAAAAGTTCGAAATGCTGATAAGGCGTGGATAATCCTAGTGCTTCGCGCTCTGAACACCTAAGCTTTCGGAGTATAGCGTATTGTAATGAAAAAGGGGGAAAACGGACTCGGTTGGGTGCAGTCTATCGTTCTTGATGTTTAGCCATTGGATGGTGCGTGCGCGATAAATGAGCTCAAAATGTATGTAGAGGGATCAAACATCAATGACTTCGGCATATCATCTCGTCGCTCTCGATCAGACCATGAATAGTGAAATAAATTATTGGAGCCAAAATCCATTTCAATTCTTTCAGTTGGGAGAAAACATTCGGAAAAGTGCGCGAGGTCTACTCGGTGTTCATTCCATTCACATTCAAGCGATGGATCTACAAGACGGACAACATGGTGGAATTGATCGAGAGGATGCAACCAGAGGACGTTGAGGTACCTTTTAAATATCTTAATGTATGATCGGATTAAGTTCCAATCTTGATATTCATCGAATCAATTGCAGACATTCGACTTCGACGTTCGCAAGGTCGACTGGAATGATTACATCTCTGACGTCATCCTTGGAATGCGCGCTTTCCTCGTTAAGAACGACATGATGTCAGACAAGAAGCTGAACGCCGTCAGGAGGAACGTCAAAATGTGAGCATCTTGGGATTCTGAATCGAGCCGTTATCTGCGAACTTTCCAGTCATCAAGTCGCCGAGTTGGTCGCAACCTTCTTCTTCGCTTGGTTGTTAGCTTTCCTGATCACTGGGTGAGGATTTCAAGCAACCATTCAAAGCCATGTGTGATTTTTGTTTTATACAAAGAGGTTTTTGTCATGTTGGTAATTTCAGCTCAACGAGCGCCTTCAAATTCGCCGCCGTAATCGGAGTGGTGATGTACTACTACTACAACTGTCGATCCTTCGACTACGTCCGCATCGGGACCATCGAGAACTACAGGGAACGAATGACAAGGACAATGAGGATACCAGTGGACAACAACAACAAAGCAGTAACCAACAATAACAAAGCTTGATTGGCTACCTGCTTTCTCCCCCGTTCTGTCCGAGAGAAGATGACGGATTTGCCCCATTATAATATTGGGGTGTCCGGAAAGTTCGTATAATTTTTTGTTTTTATTTTTTATTCAATGCTTTACAATTCTCAGTGACCAATGTATGCCCCCTTCTTTCTCACTACCTCCTTCCAGCGATTGAGCAGGGTCTCGATTCCTCTCTTCCAGGATGAGGGTTTCTTCGAGACCGCCCAGTTCACGAAAGCCCTCACAACTTCATCTCGATTCTTGAACTTCTTTCCTTTGCAGAAGTCACAGAGAGAGCGGAAGCAGTGGTAGTCGCATGGGGAGAGATCCGGGGAATACGGTGGATGGGGAATCCTCTCGATCTTCAGCTCGTCCATTTTCTTCTGGGTCATCTTCGCTCGATGTGGGCGAGCATTGTCCATCAGAAGAAGAATTTTGCCCTGGTTCAGGAGTCTGGGAGGGACTCTGATCGCGACATCTTCCAGTTGTTCAGAGAAGAGGTCGGCATTGATGCTGGTGCCAGGGGCGAGGATCTCCCAGTAGATGGGACCGAGCACTGAGAAGAAGAAGCAGAGGAGTTCCTTCTTTCCGTGCTCTTCCTTCTTCGGGACGGGCGTGGGCTTCTCATCTGCATCCACCCATTGCAGTCTCCTCACAGGGTTATCGTACATGATCCACTTCTCATCTGTAGCGATGATGGAATTGACCCATCGAAGATTGGATCTACGATGGAGTAATTCCCGACAGACTTGAACACGATTTTTCAGCTGTTCGGGGGAGAGGTCATGGGGAATCACTTGTGGGAGTTTCGGCTTCTTCCCAGATCGATGGAGGATATCGGACACCGTTGATCTGGGAGTACCAGTATCCTTCTTCAACTCACGCACACTGGCCATGGGCTTGCGCTTCAGTGTGCGGAGAACGAGAGGCTGATCGAGGGAGGGAGGGCGTCCAGAGCGGGGTTGATCATCAAGACCAAACTCCCCTTTCTTGAAGCGGGAGAACCACTTATAGCAGAAGGGTATGGAGGGGGCGTCAGCTCCTTCCGACTGGGCCAGGGCAGAGTGGGCCTCCTTCACGGATCGGCCAAGACGGTAGTAATGAAGTAAAACTGCTCGGAGGTAGAGATGGGAGTCCATCACAAGAATCAATGTAGCAACTAGGAGACTGATTAAATCCTCTCACTACTCAACGTCAGAATGATGCAATACATTGTTGACAAACAGATTGCGCAATCACTGCATTTGATCGCGAACTGACTTTTTTCCGAAGCATTATACGAACTTTCCGGACACCCCAATAACTACGATTTTGCCCTCTCTTGTCATTCACTGCTCCGTTCTTTGTTCACTCTCATCTCACTACCTCCGATGATGACGATTTTGTACATATTTGTTTTGTTATCCCACTGTAGATATTTGTCCATTTTTGAGCAGTCGCGCGCTAATACGATGTATGATGCAACCACTATCTTTGTCCCTTCTCCGCCCTCTGATTCTTGGTTTCTGATGCAGATTGTAGACATCTTTGTCACCTTTCTGCAATAAAAGAGTGAGGCGAGTGACGAGATGATAAGACGGACACGAATAAGACCCAATATCGAGATGCAGAAAGGGACTTGAGGAACTGGGATATGGATCCTTGGGATATCCCAGATCCTACAAAGGATATAGCTGTGGCAATTATAATGATTATGAATTACTGTAACGAAATAAATTTGAAAGTTGAATGTGATTTGGGAATGAGAAAAAAGTGAAATTGTAAGCACTGTTTATTCTCAATCATCCTTTTACTTTTCTAAGCCTCGACTCCATGGCAGCTTGCAATGCGGATTATTTGTCTTTCTTATCACGAAACAAAGCATCGATTGATGCTCACTTCTTCACTTCCTATTTCACACTCGTCTGCAATCTACCTTCCCTCCATCAGTTGTTTCTCTCAATTTCAAGAATTCCATCTTCTTCATTAAATTCTCCCTTGCGCTTGTCAGAACCACCACAAAGTCAGCGAAATAGAGCGAGCGATTGAATTATCCAAAAATATTCTATACGACTTCTCATGCTTATTGCCTCAGACAATTATTGATCTCGCATAATATTGCTCTTTGGACTTGTTATTTCATGCACTGTTTGGTTTATCAATTCACCTTCAGTCTGAGGATTGGATCATATCACCTGCTTCTACTTTTCGTGATATTTCTGCGACTCTGATACTTTGGAGTGTGTTCGCCTCTCCGGGCACTAACCAATTTCTGTTCAATTAATTACGTTCCCAGACACGGGCTTCTCGGCTCTTTGCTACGCCTCACCAATTACAGAATGGATGTGCACTCTCACACGAAAAGTGCACTCCTCAAGTCATCTTCCCCTTCTCTTTCCTCTATAGAGAAAACGAGAAGCGAATATCGGGCATACACCTGTGTTGCCAGGGAGATCGAGGGGCGGGCCCTAATCTCTCCCTACATAACTCAGTACTCAGACGCATCCGAACAACCAACGTCCTTGTCTCTTCCCCCCTTCCCTCCGCTGAAGATGCGATTCTCAGAGAACAGCTGAGGTAGCCCTTGTTACCTCCACTGATTGAAGATGGAGGAGCATGCGCTACCTCGCCTGTCAGAGAATTCCTCCCTCCCCTAGTTAGCAATCCCGATAAAAGAGGTTCCACAATGAAGAACACAAAGCAAATGACAAAATATGGACAAAGAAGACACCCCTTGATCCATTCATTCCATTTCACTCCTTTTCTCCCTTCCTCCCATGAATTCCCCATTACTGAAATAGAGCAAAGTTCGTCCAGAAGCAGGCAGAAGCAAAAGTCGACGCGATTCTCTCTTTGGTTCAATCTCTCTTAAGTTCCCCCCACTTTTTCATTGGGAAACCTCTACACTTCCCTCCCCTCTTCCACCAAGCAGTTTAACGAACATGCCGAATAGAAACACAAGCGAAGATGTGTAACTTTATTCAAGTATCACAATGTCTCTTCCGGTGTATCGTACTCTGGTCGGGGTGGACAAGGATGACGAGCCATTAACTGCCTGGAAAAGATATGTATTATAACCAAAACTATAATCAGCTGATAAAAAAATCATTTATTACTTTGAACTTACTGATCTAGTGAGGGCTGAGATGAATAGGTCTCGAAAGTGAGTGAAGAGAGTGAGAGTGGCGATGCACGAAGTGTCTAGAAGCAGCACCAATATCAATCGGGCCATCCTAGAGGAATGTAACTAGCAATCTGATCTAAAGCAGACGAAGTGAGTCAACCATAGAATGAAAATCATCGAGGAATCACTGCATCTCAATGAAATCATTCAATAAAAGAGCAGGAAACACCCGATTCATACGTTGACAACATGTCTATGGAGTAAGAAATGCACAAGGACACTACGCCGGATGAGAACCCCCTTGATGAGATCCAAAAAAGGACCCTTCTGTAGGACTTTCAATGAATCATTTTTGACACTTTGGGAACCTACCGTGAACATGTTGGAGAAGGGTACTTTTTTGGTTCTCATCCGTCGGTTCTCATCCGACCTAGTGCCATGCACAAGCGCTTGGTCACTTTAGTTTGCATTCCAAAATATTGGCATGCCATCGTCAGGGAGAGAATGTCGGAGGTTTCTAGAACTTGTATAAACAATTTTATTCCAATATTTTACCATAATACGTTCGTCTTACTAGCGTTGAACTTATGATTTGGGGATTCGCGGCATATTTTGCCTACTCCTACGACCTTGTAACTCTCCTTTCTCACGTGATACAAACAGCCATTGTTAACGAGTGGCTTCTTTCACTCACGAGTATCTTGTCAGGTTGTGTACTCTGAATGCATTGAGTCAGGAGTCATTCGTATCATTTGACTCGAGACATCAGTACTGCCAATTAGTGCTCGAGTGGGAATCATGTGGCTCGTGAAGAAAGGGCAACCCTTGTGAGTCAGCTTCCTTGTGCTTATTGAAGAGAAGTGTCCAAAAAATTATCACACAAGGAACCTTTTGATACGACAATTTTTGCATCTTGCACATCCCAGAAAAAAGTTGCATGTATTCATGAATTTGGAGTGAATCGAAGAATGCAACTGCGAGGATGGAATAAAAAAACGTACAGAAAAATTTTAGATTTTAAGGAGAAACACTTTCTGCTCTCACAATAATTAATGCTCCTTTCCCAAACTTGTGAGATGGCTTTGGGCATTCAAGAGGAGCGATAGGTGTGACCCAGCTTCCGAGTCACTCGAATTACATGCCAATAAATTTCTACGATTGTCCATCTTTCGACAGAACAGTGTCCCTCCGAATCTCATCTGTGCTTTGCAAGGATCTGGTACAGAGTTCAATATCATTTATTGCTCTACTTCTTGTATCCGTAACCGCCATAGTTGCCTCCGGGGTATCCTCCATATCCTCCATAGCCTCCATGCCCTCCGTATCCTCCGTGACCGTGTCCGTAAGGTCCGTTTCCGTAGGGTCCGTGACTGTGATGGTGTCCGTGGTGGCAGGGCACGTGGGGTCCGTGGTTGTGGCCGCAAGAGTGGCAGGGAGGATGAGGACCGTGGTGGTTGCAGCCACAGGGCTTTCCATGGGGGCAGCCGCACGGTTTCCTAAAATCGAATAAAAAAATAATTTCAGGATCGAGCTTTAGGTCACTAGGTTGGATGCGAACTATGACGTCATGCCGCCTAGGATATATCAAAGGTGGGATGACGTTATAGTTCTCACCCAACCTAGTCTCAACTTTAGAGATATGGGTGCACTTTATCCACAAGAGGACTTCCATTGAAAATAAGATACTTATTGGAAAACTCGAAAGTTGTTGTGTACTCTTTCCATAGTCGTGTGGTATTCTTAACGCTTGAATTAGCTATTTTCTTGACAAACCTACTATTCATCTAGATGGGGGAAGAGGTAAAGTAAAGAATGTTACTTGGACTTGCATCCGCACTCGCCCTTGTGGAGTTTGCTGGAAATGTCAATGATTGTTGGAGATGAATGCGTTCATTACGATTTACAAGGCGATTTACACATTAAAAAATTGTAAAAGGCAAATTCAATACCCAGGAGACTCACTAGAAGAGGGGGAGGTACTTGCTGCCTCCTTGCGAGCAAGAGCAGGGTCCCGTGCAGCCACAGCCTCGCTTAGGTCTCAGCTTAATCTCCTGAATTCTGCATCTTTAAACCAGGAAAATCGCACGAACAAGGCGTAAATATCTCAATTTCGACGACATTATCATAAAAGTTATCCTAGGACTCAGGCGAAATGTGACCTCCTTGTTGGGCTCAGCCACTTCCTGCTCTGTGGGAGGAGTACTATCCTCTGTCCCTTCGGGTACAGTAACAAAATCCTCGGGTTTTTCCTAAAAAAATGTGATTTGGGGATAGATATAACCGATTCTCGTACCTCCTCAAGTCCGACCCATCTCTTGATGGTATGCCATCCATCTGTGGCGAAGTTGGCAGAAGCAAGGGAGAAGAGGGCGAGAAGGAAGATCAATCTCATTGTGGATGGGTCGATGATATATCAGGAAACTCCTTCTTTTATAGCGACACTTTGGCATGATAGAACTAATTGGAGAACAGGTGTGCAGTCAAAACAATACAGGAGGGCGAGGAGTGTGACGATCGGCTTTTCGACCCTAGAGAATGCAATTCAGAGCAGCAATCTACTTTCTTTTCATGTTAAGAATTTGTTGCATGCGATGTAGAGTCCTTTATTCAGACAGCCTTGTATGTGAACTGGTAGGTGGCCTGCGAGTCGGCGCGATTGAAGAGGCGAATGTACATTCTTGCGCCCTCGGAGGTGTACGAAGACTCCAGCCACTCCATCTTGCACACACTGAAAATTCGGCACTTCTGCACAAAGTTCCAAGAGAGGCATTACCTAATGGTTTTAATTTTGTTCTAGGCTACTTGATCCACCAGATGATCATTTCATAACCATGTTCCCCGCCTCTTCGCCTTCACTCCTCATCAGAATCATTGAATTGTTCTCACCGCGGAGCTCCCATCCTTGTGTCGGTATTCGTGTAGAACTCGATGCCTCCCCAGGTGCAGAAGACATCGAAGCCAACCCAGAAGTAGGGCACCTTTAACTGCACTTTCTTGCCGGCTGGCGCCTGGAAAAGTGATAAGTCTTTGAATCGCTGCTCTTACTCTGAGATTGTCCAAGGCGTATTACAGTGATGACGAGGTGCTTGATCTGGTACTCGATGGCTCCAGCAGCAGAAGCGGCGATCGTAGTCTCGTAGCGCTGCTCGGAAGCAGTAGCAGAGAGTACGATGGAACCGGCGGGCTAAAAGATGTTACTAAAAAAGTTGGAGAATGACGATAGTTTGGATCGATTCTAAGAAAACAAGGAGTGTCGGAGAGTTAGGGCGGAAAGCGCACATTGCCACTGCAGTCTCTTCCTCCGTATCCCATGGGGCAGAAGCATTGAGCGCAATTGTTAACGTCGGGCACTCCGTTGTTGATGCACGTGGTGCGAGAGGAGGCACACTTGGCTGCAAGATTTTAAAGATTTTAAGAGCTTTGGAGTTATAAATATTCAATGATGTAACGTTTACCATCGCAGTTGTACATCTTGTTGACCCGCAGAGCATCGTAGAATGAGGGATAGAGACCACCCATATTCTGCATAATCAATTGAAAGAGAAAACACAACGATGAAGAGTGGATGGAAAGTGAGACTGACGTTTCTGAACCGAGTATCACGAGGAACCATGCCAGGCGCCCCTTCCTGTGAGAAACTGAAATGATTGCATGCTGAGAGGAGGGGATCTAAGGGTGCTTTATGCTGCTGATTGGCTAAGACAATCAAGAGATTCGTACTGGAATGGTCCGTAGTGCATGATGCTGGCGTAGTCGTAAGGCAGTCCCATCGTGCTCGTGTCCGTGGCGATGGCGAAGTTCAAGTCGTATGCACCTGGCTGAACCGGAGGGAACAGAACGGATAACTTTAGAATATTCAAGAGATTACTATGAGTGGCACTCACTTTGATGTTGTTCTTGTTGACGGTGACGTACTGGTCTCTGTCCGGTCGGACTTGCATGTGATGGATGCCGATGGCGTGTCCGAGCTCGTGAGCCGCAGAGGAAACCTAAAATTGTGTCCTCATCCAATCATGTTTATCTCTAATCGCACAAGATACGATATTATGCGAAGAGATAACAAATGAAATTAGTTGGCTCTCTAAACAACTATTGTATCAGTCTGAACAACCCTGCATGCACTCAAGAACAATTACGCACTCCCTGGCAGCTGCTACCGAGGGAGTATGTCTGCTTGCCGCCCTCTCTTCCAAGGGCAGAACTGCACTGCCCACCGTCGTACACCTCGATTCTAAAAGTGAATAATCCTCACGTATGCTTAGGTTTGTGAACATGTACTAGCTAAATCGTTACTTATGTTACTACCGAAGCTAAATAAGAAACAAAGAGAATACCTGTCCTTCGAAGTGACGTCATTATCGCGGAATCGAATGCAAGTCCGTGCCTCCCATGTCTTCATTCCAGCACGGACCGACGCTTTCCACGCTTCGGCTAAGATTCAGACTTCGCGCATTGAATTGCCAAATCACTTATGTGCACAAGACTGGACATACGGTAATTCGATCGGTATCCGATCGGAAGGAGTGCATTTGGCCAGGCCTTGTTGGGATAAGCCTGACGAGTCCGACGGACAGTCAGATTGCTCTGAATTGGGTAAAATCTAAAATTATTATCATTCAAGAAATTTTCACATTCATTTTTTTCAATGGTAATAATTAGTACCGGAAAAGCCGCAACAACCAGTAGCAGAGTTGACAGGCAAATAATACCTCTCATGATGTACCCTGAAGATGCAATACAACATGAAACAAGAAAAGCAAGCGGAATCTGTTGATGTCGTGTTCGAGCTTTTCTTTTATAGCCCGAACACACGACTGATTCAACAGAAACACAGGCATTCCTTGCTCTTGTCAGTTTGCACAGTCTCTACGGAACTTCGCCATGCTGAATGCTATGAAAAAAACTGTACTGAATGAAAAGAAGCTACTGTTAGATGAATAAGCCGATTCCAAGAGTGAGAGTTTGCGACTGAACTCAACCTGCGATGAGTGGACAGTACATGAAAAACATTGTCGAAAGTGATTGTTTTGCAGAGTCGTGCACGAATGTTTAGTAGATGCTATCCTATCAGAAGGAACATTCGGATTTAAGGTCTTGCATCAGTATGTATCGTTCGTTGTAGCCTAATCAACTCAGATCTTTTAGTACTCTTTTAGTACTGGCATTTATACTCTCTTTAGCGCAAACTATCATAGATCTGTCCGACCAAGGGAAATAAAACTGCGATGTAGCAAACTTCATTTGGCTAACCAACGACATGACTTTTCAAAGGATTATAATTTATTTTAGAACGGATATAGGACCCTATGTAAACCACAGTTGTAAAGCATGACTGGCATATATTGTACTGGCAATGTTGAGACTGATCAGCCATGAAAGGCCTATTATAAATAAGCGATGAATCAGAATTTCAGTTTTCGTGACGATTGTCAAGATAAGTTTTTGGGGTACTGTATCTATACCGATAGTTCTTGAGATTTCAATTATTTAGGAATGTCAACTACCTTTCTAGTACAAGTCAAAATTCCATTTGGGAGAGAATGCGGATCTCCATTCATGAACAGGGTTTTTCGGATTTTAGGTGTCCGATGTAGAACATCGAAATACACACTTTTGGCGTTTTTTGTGCTAGCCACGTGGTTTGAAGGGCGGTTATTTCGTGATAAAATTAACGAACAGCCCTTACCCTATCACTCACTAATTTTGAATATTGTGGAGGTCGCTACTTTTTCTCGGGTGAGCCGTGCCTGAAGACCCTCCATATCAGCGTTTTTGACATTTTCATTGAAAAATAATTCAAGTGCAAATGTAGCTTTTTTAGATGAGAAAGCCAAGTGGGCTTTTAAATATCGTTGCAATAAAGAACTCTGTAAGTAGTGATAACAGCGCCCATAGGTAGCTTTCAGTCTCGTTAATCAGCGAAACATGTGATTTGTTCGTGAGAACTCTGATTTTTCTAAGTACCCGTGATTCAGTGACCTATACGAGGCGTATACTGAATTGCACAGCTCTCTCTTTTGGCTCTAGGTAGTGCACGCCTCGGGCTTCCGAATAAACTTTATGAGCTTCTATCTAAAAAATTGTCAGCAATGTACAGCAATTTAAAAGAAAATCAATATGTTCCTGAAAAATCCAAAGTTACGCAGACCTTGATTTCTCGCAAAAGTAGAGATATTTGCTCTAGTTAAAACATATTATTCTAAAGGTTGAACATGTCCCTATATATCGACATCAGGACAACCGATGGTTATTGGAGCAAAAGAAATTGCAGGATCACAAAGTTGAGGTCCAAAATCGCGCAAAACTTTATGCTCAACCTAATACATAGCAGATACGAGATGTTGAGATAGATTGGGTTATGTATGTGATATTTTTCCGTTTCAGGCGGAAGTATTAGGCATCATTCTTTATCAATGCATAAAGTAGGAGAATTAATCTACACCGAAGGCTGCTCGTTTAGTGCTTGTATCCGTCATGATCGTAGTGAGAGTGATGACGACGATCTGAAAATACTTCTGTTACTGGTAGTGTATGTGCATCCTTACTGCAAGGTGCGCGGTAGTGGGGCTTCCTGGGCACGAAGTGGTGGTGCACCTGCAATGCATTTTCGCGTCAGTTGTAGGACTATATTCTTGATTGACGTATGTTCACAATGAGTAGAAGAGCTGGACGCAAAATCTACAGTACGTGCTAATCGCCTTGGTCATGTGCGTGCGCGGCGGAGCGCGGCTTGCGCGGATTGATTTTGCGTAAAGAATATTGCTTTTCACGATTCGAACCTATTATTTTCGAATTCTCCGTAAAATTTCGCATCGGAAGGACTATTCATTCATATTTTTAGAAAAAGAAATCAATATTTTGAATTCTGTAATGCTGCAACCTACCGTAATCCCAGTTTGCGATAGTGTCGCTATCGTAAAGTGAGATTACGGTAGGGTGCAGAAATTCCGCATTCAAAATATTGATTTATAAATATAAATATATCTTTAAAAATATGAATGAATACTCCTTTCGATGGGAAATTTTACGGAGAATTCGAAAGTAATAGGTTCGAATCGTGAAAAATAGTATTCATCCCGCAAAATCAATCCGCGTAAGCCGCACGCCGCCGCGCAGCGCGGCGCACGCACATGGTCAAGGCGATTAGCACGTACTGTATATTCATTCGCTTGTCCTTCTTCCATAGTTAGAAAAACCTCACATCGTGGCGGACGTGGTGGACGGGCAAGGGGTGAACAGGCATGGGATGGACAGGAACGGGATGGGGAACGACTTGCACGTGGTGGTGGTGGTACACGGGGCCGTGCTGCAATAATTAATCCCTTCTTTACGAGTTAGTAGTTCTTAGTTATCATTCAATGGTTTTGTATGCAAATCGTAAACCTTGAGAGCGAAACTCACTCCGTGGCAGGGCACGTGCGGTCCGTGGTTGTGGCCGCAAGTGTTGCAGGGAGGATGAGGATGAGGATGAGGATGGCTGTAGAGGGATGAGGTACTTGTTAAGATTGTAGAAGCGCCCTTTACGGAATGGAGGAGGAAGATGCAGAATAGATAAGGTTAGCCACTCACTTTCCGGGGCAGCTACAGTGCTCATGGAGAGCGGTGTAGAGTGGGAGGTGGGGGTACTGGCGGTCGCAGCTGCAAGTGAATCACTCAGCAATTTTATATGATCCGATAGTTCGGAGTATAATCATGATCAGTAGTGCCATACGTGCAATCGGGGTATCCGTGCTCCTCGACGTAAGATCTTCTAGTGCGGGTCGCGTTCTCCTGGGTCGCGACATCGCGCTTGTTGCGAGTTCCATATTCGGCATCTTCCTGAAATTATGCCAAATCGATGTTCGTAGAAAATATGGTCACTTAAAAAAACAGGAAAGTAAAAAAGGCAATAAAACTTAAAGTTATTTTAGTCTAAAAGGAACCTCATCATCGTTCTGGGCAACAGGTTCCTCGGGCTTGATCTCGGCATCATCATCACCGTACTGCTGAGGGTCGGCCTCGGTCTCATCGTCGTACTGACGCTTCTGACGATTCTCGCCTTCCTCGGTGGGTCCCTGAAAAAAACAAATTGATTATGTTATTAAAGCAGCCGAAACCACGGAGAATGCCGCGCGGAAATCCCTTAGCAATGACGAGAACACTGTATGTAAATCGGACGCGCGAGAGATTAGGCGAGAGCGGCAGACGGCATGGGTACGCCCGCTCCTCTCCTCTTTCCTTCCCTTCCTCCGTGTTCTCTGACCATTTACATAGAGCGCTTCCCTGAATCTACTTGATTTTCAAACTATCTTGATTGTCCCTTGGCCCTGTAGAAACTTCAAACGCGTGTATCTCGGCTCAAAGTTGGGCTAGAGACTTCAAATTTCGGATTTGGATTATGGTTCAGGGATCCTATCTCTACATGCCTACGCTATCCTCATATAATCTAAGGGGTTTCTCCTGCTTTAATGATGAATTCCAGAACGAATCCATTCGAAAACGGAGAAACAAGAAATGCAGTAACTCACATCCATAATTTCAACTTGGATGTCGGGCTGGGGCAGTTCAGTCGTTGTCTAAAATGGTGATTATTCCAATTATCGCCCTCCGCGTTTCGAATGATTACATGTGAGTTTTAAGGCAAGTACTGCCATGAACACAGGTGAAATAGTATTGTGATAGAAAAACTTACAGGCTCACTGGCAATGAACTCGGAATCGTCATCCTCAGTCACAGTCTCGTCGGTCTCGGTATCGATCCCCGGAGCCACTGACGACTCTTCGGTCTCAGTATCGATGTCGGAAACCGTGGTAGTGGGCTCGTCGACCTCTTCGGTAGGCGTAAAGTCGACATCGTCATCTTCCTAATAATTGAACGTGATTTATCATAAAGAAGAAATGGTGGAATACTATCTTTCGAAATGCTTACCTCCTCCTCGTCTTCGGTCGGCTCTGGGATATCACGCTTCTTACGATATTCCTCCTTCAATTATTTAAATCACCATTTCTCGGGATAGTAGATGACATTCACATTTACAATGGAAATTAAATTTCAACATTCCTTCCTGAAAATACCTTATCATCGAGCTGCTCCTCAGGCTTGTTCTCAGGCTCATACTCGGGGTCATAGGGATTCTGGAAGAGGACAAGACTGCTATCAAAATTATCTCTACATTCACGATTTACACAATGACTTGTTTAAATTAATGTGGTTGCAATGTGAGATTCATGTGAGCTTCAGTAATTGCCAGTTCACCTCTACATCGTTCTGGGTTGCGGGCTCATCGGGCTTCTTCTCAGGCTCATCATAGTCGCGCTTCTCACGATAGGAGTCCTGGAGAAGGGTACGACCACAATTAAAATGAACTCTTCGTATGTGTATTAGATATTGACCTCCTCATCGTTCTGGGTGATGGGGTCCTCGGGCTGCACAGGCTCGGACTGGGTCTCCTCCTTTGGGTAGTCGTTCTGACGCTTCTGGCGCTTCTCGATCTCCTCAGGTCCCTGCATTTATCATTTCTTTTCATAAGAACTGTAAATAATGATATCAAATTCTGAGCAGGAAAAATCATAATCAAAGGCTCACGTCGCTGATTTCGATGTGGATGTCAGGCACGGGCTCACTTCCGGAAGGATCGGTATCGCGCTTCACGATCACCTGCGTATTCGATTAATTTGAATGGCACGTTCATGCTTCAATATTCTCCTTTCATAGACTCACCACGGGTTCATCGACAGGCTTAACCTCAGCCTTGGGGTCCTCGACCTGTCTCTTCACGACGGCCACGGGCTCCTTCAATGAATGTTTTAGATTTTTCCTCAAATGCAGAATCCTAAGTGTATTTCCTTACGGGAGTGGTACTCTCGAGCTGGGCATAGGCGGAAACGGCGAGCAGTGCGAGAACTGCGAAGGTTTTCATCCTGAAATATCGGAAGTTGAAGAGAAAGAAGAAATAGAAACGAGAGTAAAGTAAGATGTGGAAATGTCAATGAGAGTGCGTTGATTGAATGGCGGCTCTCACTCCCTTTTATACCGACGATTCCTGACACTGCTTCGACCAAGTCAAAACAAACACGTTAATTGAGCCAAAAGAGCAGCAGATATGAGCTCTTCAGTGTTTGAACTTTGACGACGGTACACGTTGCATGAAAATTTTCGACTTTTGTTCGATCTTTGAACTTTCTTTGTTCCAAATTATTAACGTACACTCAAACACCTTGAGTTCTTTATCATAGCAAATGAGACATTCGAGAGAGTGAGGAAAAGGTTAAGGAATACGACATGGCTCTAATTCTTGCTTTACTTTTTGCGTTGGGACGTCTTGTTGCTCCCATATATGGTCTTGGTTCGGATCATGAGGAATCCATTACTTTGGCCACTCTTAGAGATCGTAATCTTCCCAGTTCTCGGGACAAGAGAGGATGAGATGGGGCGAGCTGGAAATCATGATCTTCCTTACTCTCAGATTAGACCTCAGTACATTATACAATCGCACGAGACGACTCCAAATGTAAACACGAAATACGTTGTACATTTGATATCTATTATTTTCATCCGGATTAGAAGAGTGGGAAATAGTTATGGGTAGGACGAGGTGCTTGCATTAATAATTGAGATAGCATGTTTGAATTACTTACTTCGATATGTGAGTATTGGCTCGTTATGGTAGAATGAGCTCTTGCCTGTCGTCGATTCCCAATGAAGACTGCACCAATACCGACGTTGTCGATGCTCGTATTGAACATCTCGGCAGGGAGAGCACACATCGTTCCTGAAAACCCTTATTACTCGAGCGGAAGAGAATGTGGATTAATAAAAATCAATAGAATGTGAAGGATATGAGCAAGCAGTTAAAATGAAAAAGCAAGGTAGCAGTATTTGCCACAAGATTGTACAGGCTTCTGAACTATTCGGGAACTCGGAAGATGCGAAATCAACATTATTAGCTAAAATTTTGACTAAAACTATGCTGAGATATTCATATTTGATTTCGGCCAATAACGGAGCGTTAAAGTTACCAAACAAGGACGAAACCCTGATCTCACCCTGATCCCGTCGCGTGAACGAGAGAGTATGCAAAAGTGAGAGAGCGCGGGATTATGCTGAACATTTCCGGCTTTCCTTTGAGGCTATTATTGATTTTTAGCATTTTTATATATTCATTCTATACTAATTCAACCATCGGCTATTCGATGGAGAACAAAAAATAATGGGTCAATTTCGTCCTTGTTGGGTAACTTTAAAGAGCACACAATTTAGGCCTTGAGAGAAGAAAAATAGTTCCGCGAGGAGAAGAAGAGAATCCACGGGAAATGAGTATATTTCCGGGGAGTCAGTGAGAAGAAAACTAAAGATTATGATCTCGGCAAGATCTCAAGAACCTCAATGACACAAATAGAGACAATATATGCAGCAAAGGATGGACCGCATCATTATGAACATGGGGATATGTGCTCCAACATCTTTCTGAGTTCTTCATCTGCACCTCAATCGAGCAGAGTGGTATACGAACAGCACTAGACAAGGACTGCATAACTTCAATCGGTACAATATCTATGGGCTTATACATAATGGAATCACATTTATCACATTCATTGCAAAATAAATACAGGGCATAATGTTCAGTGTTGAGTATCACTCTGATGATATCTTTCGTAATCTGAGATTGCATTCGTTCTAAATCGTCTCGCTACATAATCACTTGAAGATATCCCTCATGTTGTCCACATCTTGGAAGTAGGAACAAGGCTTCAGAAGATCCTCGAGACCTTGGAAATCGGGGCCGAACAAATCGGGAATGTCGTGGTAGTTGTTGAATCCATCCTCCTTGTAGACCTTGTCCAACTCGAGACAGAACTGAATGACACAGATCAAGTTATCAAAATGAAGAGTAAGTTTAAGGATAACAAAAGCTTTGGATTTCATAACCTTCGAGATTTTTCTATAGAAGACAATTCAGAACAGCGTGCCGATCTATAATACAGACCTCCTGCGTGTAGAATCCATGCGTGCAATTGGTCTGTACGTATAGATAAGGCTCGGTGACGCTGTCCCATGGCTGGTCCTTCAACCACACTGATTACGCCTAATCCGTCGCATTGTATAAAAAAGTTTCAAATGGCTTTATCAAAGTAACGTCATATTTCATCAGACGGAAACTTACAAAAAGAGCTCCTTTCAGTTCTACAAAAGTGGCGCCCTCATCATAGAAACTGCCGAGATTGAAGGTTTTCCAGTCGATCAGAGCATCTCGATCAAAGAACGGAATGGAATCGTCCTGAATATGAGCCGAAAGAGATCGAATAGAGAGATTGCTGGATATCATTCAGCTGAGAGTGTTCCCTTCACTCAAAATCTCGGCTTGGGTAGAACATTTCCCAGTGCCTACATGTGAAGAATATAATTCGGGAAACTTAAATATATGCTGTCAACTCTTTCCTCTCCCTCTCAATCGGATTCTGAAGAGAGAGACTGAAATGGAGAGATATCACTCACCTCCCACAACGCGATGTGTGTGGTTGTTGCATGGCGAGAGAAGCAGCGAAGAAAGGTCGTCAGCTTGTAGTAGATCGGCTTTCCGTGAGGCATCGGAGGTCGAATCCGACCATGGACTACGATTAGGAGAAGGATCGAAAGCAAGAAGCAATGGGAGAGTAGCATTCGCTGTAATGATATCTCGGAGTTTAAATGTTAAAGAATATAAGATATACAAATTTCGCATTGCCTAATTGTAACTATCCTACAGTAATGACAGTTTAAATTCAAGCGGGTAGGGATAGGGCGTTATCGAAGGGGCTTCGTGATCGGAGATTAGCCAGAGTCGAGAAGGGGAGAGTTAGTCCTCTCGCTCTCTCGATTGGATTGATATCGAAGATAAGGGCGTAATGATTTCAAATTTACGAGACCCCGACAAAATCGATAAGAATCGTGTGCAAGGGGCAGTTGAGTGATTATCATGGGTGAAGGAGGACTCACAACCGAATAACAAACCGTGCGCCCTCCCCCTCTCCCTTCCTTCCACTCGCACCTGGCGCCAGCACTGATAAGTGGCCAATGCACTACACTTTCTAATTTTCATCGATCCAGAACCTGAAAAGGGTAAGTAACTCAATAAAACATTTTTTTTCATTTGCGAGTCCTTTGCCTGATAAGCTTGAAAGTCCGCCTAGCTAGGAGAAAATTTGAGTACCCTGATCGCGAGAATTCCGCCTCTTCACTACTGCGTTTAGCAGGCGGGACGAGTATTTACCGCCCCCCCCCCCCTCTCTCGCTATCCAATACAGCCACTTGCACCACCACTCTGCCTTTATCTCTGTTATTTTGCGGTAATTGGTGAAATGTCGTTCATTTCTATGCTCCAATCTTAAAGAAGGAGTGTCAGCAAAGTTAAATTGTTGACGCTGTCATAACCATGACCTAGACAATCATCCAACGATCATAGCGCGAGCTAAGAGGATAGGCAAAGGTCAATCGCATAGCTCAGTGGTAAAGCAGTCCCCGCGTAATCGGAAGGTTGCGGGTTCGAATCCCACCAGTTTTTGAAAAATCTTCTAGATATTTGAATTCCCGCACGTTCCTTCCCTTCAAGCCCTCCTTGGCATTCTGCCAACTAATGATAACTCTGTTCAAAATAGAGATAAGCATTTGAAATTTTCAGAATCTCTTATGGTTGTACAAAGGTCGGTCATGGTTATGACAACGTCAAAATTTCAACTTTGCTGACAGTCCTTCTTTAACGTATATCTCATTTGTCACTACTTGAGAACTCCTAAATGTTTGTACTTTGCAGGCACTTCGCCTCTAGTATGCCAGCTGGTCTGGCAGGCGAGGACCGGCCAGAGGAGCAGAAAAATGGAGGGACTGAGGCCGGCCCGCCACTACACACCACACCCTCCACTCACTTCAGTTAGTTTCATGCAAGCTATTTTGCAAAGAATTCCAATAAAGTTAACTGTTTGCTGAGTACTCTCGTTTGTCTGCTTGTCTTAGAGGTTTGCAAGAGTTTGCAAGAGCGAAATCGTGGTAATGTTCCTTTGGCATGGACAAGAGTGATTGAGTGGATCATTGAAAAACTTTAAAATAGGGGATTTCCAGTTAGAGTGAAGTGAAAAGGAAGGCAGAAGCTATTAAATTACACGGAAATATAGGTCCAAAGTGCGCATTCTTGCAGGAAGGGAGACTACGAGGGGGGGAACGGACGTGTTGGAGGGACTGGATAATGAAGTAGTAGTTGAGATCATCGATCGAATTGGATCCAGCGAAGAAGACGATGTCAGTTTCTGATCATGGTTCATCTAAAATTTAGCGATTAATTTATGCTTTCTTTGGTTGATAGATTTGCTGTAGAAATGGATGATATATCGTGGTAATGTTGAGTTGGTAAAATTGGCATCAACTCAACTTGTTCCCTAAACACGCTGAATAGGGGGTATTTTCGTCGCGATGTTCCTATTTTCCACCATTTCGTCGACAAACTGCGAGATTACGGAGTTGACATGACATGTCCCTTATCAATTGTGCACCTCCCATGACCATAAATCAGAATGAGATGCGATCAAGAGAATGATGTTCGACGATAAATTGCCTTTTACTAATAGAGTTACTAATAGTCCTAAGATTCATAAGGTATATTTTTCAATTATTCAGAGTAAATAATTACTTTTTTTCAGGTGGAATACTTGCTACAATGCATCAACAACCGGCAGCAGTGGGTGAAAAGAAACGAATGGGTGAGGAAATCATTCGATTAATGCACCAATTAGCAGATAAAAGACCGAATATAAATGATATTCTCAAGAAAGTGATCTTCTAATGAAAATTACTTCAGCTGGATCGATATCCGGAGTGCCAGCCAATGGCGGATATCTACGAACTCTGCAGAAACAACCAACGGAAGAAGAAGCAGATGAAGTGATTAAATGGAAATATGGACAACCATAACCAATTTTTTCGAAAATCTAAACGCACAATACAGGCACGACATCCGTTGTCGGGCTGAAAATCGGCGGGATGGTGCCATTTCTCCATCGAGTTCAGACGAGGGACAGGCCAGCTCGGACACTTACGATTCGCCCAATAGAAAGCAGAAGAGGAGGTGAGCATCCTGATTATTTGTTGATGGTAAATAATGGGCGTAGCCTATTAACTATTATATAATGGCGGCATACTGGTAGGATTGATATTGAAACGAAAAAAGGAAGTATTAACGGGTACTTTATGTAATTTTGCATCTTAAATTGGGCGAGCCTGCAACAATGTATTTCTACGAAGGCTATAAATAATGTAGTTACGAGCGTGTGATCGTTACACTTGATCCTTCTGGGGAATATATGATGCCTCAGTAACTTTATTAATTGGATTTGGTTGTTCAATGCATAACGTTTCTTGAATATTCTTCAGTATTCTTGAGTATAGATGTGCATTCGTTTCGTTATGACTCCTTTAATATTCTTCCACAAGGAAATGGGCCGGAATGAAGGGGTCGCGTCATTTCCCGGTCCATTCCAGCACATAATGATAACTAGTATGCGTGGCTCAGGAAATAAGAGAGGCCAGTATAATATGCATTCATACTGGAAATGCGCGCACGGGTGAAATTCAGTCCAATATGCGTCGGGTGGTTCGTGAGTGGGAGGGTGCAATTGAGTGGCGAGGCGAGGCTCATAATTTACGTGCTTTGAGGGAGCGTCGGGAGCAGCGGAGAAAGGCTCAAGAGAGGGAAGCAGCCATGATAACCGCCCTCAATTCAACCAGTGGAACAGCAGACTCCGCGTAAGCACTTATCTGTATTTTAATCTGTTCTACTATGTGTTCATTAAAAACCACACACTGCCCATTATTGGAGATTTAGTGATCTTAAAGGAGGAGTAAATGCAAACGCGGTTGGAATATGTTTCACCTAGGGACGCACTCTCTTCAAGCCGCGTGCTATCTCGCCCCCTTCCCTGAGCTTTCCCTGATCTGGCTCCCAGCCAACTAGCTATAACTCTGTTCGGAATGGAGATATCAATGTGAAAATTTCGGAGCTTCTTACCGTTGTGAAGCTCTAGGCCGTGCATATGATAGCTTCAAAAAATTGAATTTTGAGTTTACTCCTCTTTAAGAAATTTTCAATTACAAGTTTTTTCGAAGTTCTGAGATTATTGAATGAATAAAGTTGATGGTGCAGGGAGGTGTCTCCTTTGCCCGATTTTCCCACCTCCAGCACGGATCTCAACCCACGGTCACCGCCCAAGAGAGTGCATGTTGATGTGAGCCATTTGGACGCATTTTCGGGACATATCCTTCGAAAAATGCTCTTAAAACACATTTATGTTTCAATTGAAGGTACATCCGAGCCGTCGCTTCCCTCCCAAAGTGATCAAAGTGGATGAAGTGGATGGAAAGCACAAGCGAATAGTCGCTTCGTTTGTTCCTGGAAAGAGGGTAAGATAATGTTGCGAAATTAGATGAGGAAGTTAGAAAATCCGGTTGTTCATAAATTAACCGGGAACAGTTGTTGTTTTGGTAGAGAACAGGGAGTTGATCACGAATCACGCGTATTCTAGTAGATTTCGTTCGAAGTTAGGGAGTAGAAATAGACATGGTCGATATTTCAGAGATATTTCTTGGTTTTTAAAGTTGTTCGGATAACAGTTGCATAAAGCGTGCCATAGCTTCATGGATCGTCATGTTGATATTCCTGTTCCAGAAGGAGTTCTACACGAAGGGCCAATACGACTGCACCTTCGACATGATCACCTTCTCAGCTCTAATCGATAGTGAGCTCGATCAGTCTTACCGATGACACTTCTGGATTTTTGACAATCATATGCACGACAAAGCACACTAGAATAAGCTTATATAAATATTGATAAGGTATGCATTGCAGAGAATGCTCCTGAACGAATTTTCAACCACAAGATCGCCAGCATCCTGGGCAGTACTCCGGAAAACACGGTAATTTACGATATTAAATATGAATGCTTTTCGATATCACAAAGTAGGCCACTTCTGATAAATACAATGCCACTAATACAATGCGTCGTTCAAATTATGTAAGCAATCTGAATGTTTTAGAAGAATTACAGCAGTGAAATATAATCGTGAGTGCATGTTTGCACTCACCTTTTTCATGTGTCTGTTAGTAATCCTCTTCTCGTGTTCGTGTTTATGAAATATCGCCTCATAATGCGACCGTAACAAATAAGTGTAGGAGGGAAGGGTGAAAATCACATAGCGAATATTCAATAACTGAATGGGAGCCGTAATAAAAACATTGCTTCAAAAATCTAGAATATCTTTAAGTACATATTTTTATATTTACAGGAGTTCCTCGTGGTGGTTCTGCAGCGTAGCTGTGACATCGCCAACGAGATGGTAGAAGCGATCTTCCCCGATATGACACTCGCACTCTCTAGAGAGACACTCGCAGCATATGCTCCCAAGGTACAATACCATTATAAAGAATACTAACGATTATATTGAAATCCTTCGAATGTATAGAAATCGCTTTGATAATTTTGAATTTGATCTATATCTCCTACCGCATGTGAGAAAGTATGAAAAAGTATGAAACAAAACGGACTTTACCAGTATTCAGAGGGAAAAACTGAGTGGAGAAATTAGACAAATTCATATTCAATCGAACTGACCTCCTCGACCTAATTAGAATCTTATTTTTTCCAGGCGCTCAGGCAGTACGAAATGATAGAGAGACTGCAGCAGTAAGTACGATGTCTTCTCTTCCCTCGTCTCTCCCTTCACTATTCTCTGACTTCCCGTTACTATTCCCCTACCGATGATTCTAGCGACTTTCCGTTGCCATTCTAGATATTTCTATTTAAACGGGTTTTATCAATTTATTCTTTCGTATGTATCTTCTTTTTCTTTCTGAAACGTCGCTGGGCGCCTCTTTCACTGTTTTTCAGTGCTTTCTGTACCTATTTACAACAAAGTGATGCTGTTTTGCCAGATGTTCAGATTCGTGCTAGTCCTTCTCACTACACTTAGTGTATTTATGAAATTTTATAGAACTCAGTTAGTATGTAATCAAATTGATCTGACTGGTTATATCAGAGACACTGCACGTTAAAAGTGCATGAACCAAAATTCAGAAATCAAACTTTATGCACCTGCTCCACCTCAGTTTCTCTCATATCCACTCAATTAACTCAGCTTTCATCGCTGCTCCTTCTGCTTAGAATTCCTAATGTGTTCGTGCCTTGTGTTAGTGATCGTGCTAAAAGTGAAACAAAATAAAGTCTGTTTATCAACGCTTTAGCTGACTTACAAGTTACAAGTCCCCTTCCTTGATAATGCAGTATCAGTTCGAATACATCGTATGGGTATTGCCATTGGAGGCAATTCGAGTGGTCGAAGGCGTAATGTTGTTCACACCGAGCACATGGCGTCTCGATTGAATAGTTACAATATTCAAAGCTTGGCCTATACTCTCTCTCTCTTACCGGAAAGGTCGAACGTATAGAAGCATTGCGATTGTGTTGAGTGGAGAATGGAGACAGACAATTATCAAACCGATTTGACCGCCGACTAAAACATGAACATGGAAGTTGTAAGGGGTTTTTGAATGCAGATGTCCTGTCACACAAGGGATTTTTCATTCAAATTAAAAAGTAAAGCAAATTGCTAAGTAACTGCAAGACACATAGTCATGTAAAGAAAGGACAATATTAGAGGGCTCCAGCTCACTCTTGGTCAGAGCAGGAGGGAGAACCGATCCAAATCTGATAGCTGCTGCAGCTGCGATGAGAGGAATGCAGAGAGTAATCATCGGGAAGACCATCTGCAGATACAATGCAATAATGCATTTATTGATTTACTGATGCTAGATAATAGATTGCTTACACAATAACTGTAGGAATCTCACCTGTGCCAGCAATGCCTTAATGAGTGTGCGGTGCATCTGAATTGAGTTGGCACTCATAACAACGTGGAGTTTCAGCAGCATCTGCAATGTTTCAGTCTACCCGTGAAGTCTATCCGCACTTTTCCGTCGCACTTTGATTCAATTAGTTTTACCAATCCTATTCGATACGATCATTCATGACATGATTATTTAGCCCATACCAGGTGAATTGAGATAAGCACGTATAAGAAGACAAATATGTAGAATATAACTGCACTCAAGACGTGAGCCATTCCGATTTGAGCATAGATGAAATTGTCAAACTAAACGATTGCATCGTCTAATCTCCTACTGTTCATCATACCTTTATGAAGTAGATAAACGCTGGTTTATGATAGAGAAACAACATATCATTGTTATTCTTAGAATGGAATTGCTAAAGTTTATCACAACGCAAACCTTTGTTAGAAAAGTCAGAATTTTATCGTCGTCTGGATATTTGAGAATTAGGATTCCACACCTTCGCAATCAGATTAACGTTTTCTGTGAAATACTTTTAACTCACGATACGAATGTGTTGAAGATGCACATGATAACAACCAAGTATCCAACATATTGGATAACCTTCTTCTTGTCTCCTTCAGCAATCGCATAGAAGCGATAGAGAAAGGCGAGCAAGAGCGTAGTCAACCAAAGATAGATTAGAAACAGAGCAAAAGCCTGACATTTTTATATCCAGACTGGAATCTTTAGATTCGATCACAAGCAAGTAAACCACTATTCTATGATGAATGTAAACCAGAAGCCCGTCCGCCCAGAATGAAATGTGTGGTAGCAAAGGAAAGGGAGCTGTAAGCATTGAGACGTGGACATCCCAGAGCAATCCAACGACCTGTTATGAGGATGATTTCAGAATGACCAGCTGTGCTTACCACAATCGACGTGATGAACCAACGATAGATTCCAAGTTTCTTCTGTTCCACTCGGCAACTCTAAACACTTGGTTGTTTCAACATTCAAACAAAAGATAAGAACCGTCCGGAAAAGGAACAAGATTGGCGAGTATACAGAGAGTATGGCAATCAATCCAGTAAGCATGAATAGATAGTGTAGAATGGTATCGAAAGTAGTCGCATCAAAGGGATCCTTGTCGCTCATCGATTTGTACACTTTTGAATATTCTGAAAACTAGAAATGTCTGCATCCGCTCAACACAACGTGAGACATCTGTCATTTATTTCTTTGAAAATGAAACACCTGGAAATAAATGTAATAGTCAGGTTCAATCTTTGACACAGAGCCCAATTTTGAAGAAAATTCAAATATCAATATTTTTGTTCCTTCTCTTTGATTGCTAGAATTTTCGGCATCATTGGTGTTCCTTTGCTGCCGATATGAGCTTTCGGAATTGTCTTGGAGAATCGCAATTCAGATTTTTTTTTTCGTTCGATTCGTCAATAAATAGATGATATGTTGCATATTCGATCGAATTATAGATATTCAATATTCTTAATATAACACGTGTATCACGAGTTAGTGAAGGTGTGCGGGAACATTTTCAAAAAAGTTGCGCCAGATTCGGCTCTTGTTATAGTGCTAGAATATACTTGACGTAAGATTTCGAAAAATGTGGGTAGTTGGTCCCAGATCCGGCTTTTAGGAATTTTCCGGTTTTGCATCCGGCTATGGTCTATTTCAGCTCCCAGATGAGCTAGAAAGATGGCACCGGGCTCAAAATGTGTGGAAAATTATTTAAAACAACATTCATGTTTACTGCAAGACGATTATACAAACATTGAAAATGAGCCGGATGAAAAACCTGTTTTGCCATCAAAAAATAAATATTATCTCTATCAAACAGTAATGTGCTACAGAATTTTAATGCAAATTATGAAAGAATAAGTGTATATGTATGATATAAAAATATAAAAACTGAATTCGAAGTGGCTTCAACTTGGCAATTTATACTCAAACATGTCACTATGAAGAAAAATGCGAAAAAATGACTATTCGAAACACTGATTTTTCTTCTTTTAACGTTCAAATATTGTTGTTGGTGAAAAGTGTGAGTAGAAAATCGTCTTTTGCCACATGGTTCTTCGACGATGAGCACGACGTGCCAAGATATTTCAAAATTGTGCAAAATTTTGAATATAAATATTGAATCAAAAAATGCGAGTAGAACAATGCTCCAAAAGACGATTTTCTACTCATACTTTTCACCAACAACAATATTTGAACGTTAAAAGAATAAAAATCAGTGTTTCGAAAAAGTCGTTTTTTCGACTTTTTCTTCATGGTGACATGTTTGAGTAAAAATTTCTAAGTTGAAGCCACTTCGAATTCAGTTTTTATATTTTTATATCATACATATACACTTATTCTTTCATAATTTGCATTAAAATTCTGTAGCACGCTACTGCTTGATAGAGAGAATATTTATTTTTTGATGGTAAAACAGGTTTTTCATCCGACTCACTTTTAATGTTTGTCTAATCGTCTTGCACTAAACAAGAAAGTTTTTGGAAATAATTTTCCACACATTTTGAGCCCGATGCCATCTTTCTAGCTCATCTGGGAGCTTAAATACACCATAGCCGGATGCAAAACCGGAAAATTCCTAACAGAGGAAATCTGAGAGAACCGAGATACGTCCGTACAACGAAAAACTAACATATGCTGAAAATGTGTCCGTCGGGGTACTTTTTCACGTAGATCACGAAAATCGACCTTAGGAAGCGGTATCTCTGACCCCTCATTTCCAGAAGCGCGCCTCAACCGCGAGGTCGGGTTTTGTAAATCGTGAACGGCTCATCCAAACCCGCACATATATAGTAATTCTGAAAGATCTCGACGAGATAAGCATTTTTCATGTTGGAAGTGAAGGGCTAGCTGATCTGTGAAAAAAGTTATGCCCATTTAGATTTTAAAAGTTCAGATCCTGAGAATATGTTGCTCGATAACAATCCAATTTTGTTTTCATTAGATTCCTCGTGCAATTTCACCCCTGCGCGCAAATTTATAGGAAAATCGAAGGTCTGGTATTCGACGAAATTTTCAAAAGAATATAGCAAAGTCGATATTTTTTGGCCAAAAATTGCGATATTTTATTCCTACAAATTTTCTTTCACGTTTTCGTGAGGAGTTATGTGCAAATTCGTTTTCTACGGGTCGAAATACGCCAGAAAAAAATTAACTCGGCTTATTCTGAGATTTTCAATTTTTGGCCTCAAAAACATGGATTTTTCGATGATTTTGGGGCCAAAAATGCCAAAAATTGAAAATCTCAGAATAAGCCGAGTTAATTTTTTTCTGGCGTATTTCGACCCGTAGAAAACGAATTTGCACATAACTCCTCACGAAAACGTGAAAGAAAATTTGTAGGAATAAAATATCGCAATTTTTGGCCAAAAAATATCGACTTTGCTATATGCTTTTGAAAATTTCGTCGAATACCAGACCTTCGATTTTCCTATAAATTTGCGCGCAGGGGTGAAATTGCACGAGGAATCTAATGAAAACAAAATTGGATTGTTATCGAGCAACATATTCTCAGGATCTGAACTTTTAAAATCTAAATGGGCATAACTTTCACAGATCAGCTAGCCCTTCACTTCCAACATGAAAAATGCTTATCTCGTCGAGATCTTTCAGAATTACTATATATGTGCGGGGTTTGGATGAGCCGTTCACGATTTACAAAACCCGACCTCGCGGTTGAGGCGCGCTTCTGGAAATGAGGGGTCAGAGATACCGCTTCCTAAGGTCGATTTTCGTGATCTACGTGAAAAAGTACCCCGACGGACACATTTTCAGCATATGTTAGTTTTTCGTTGTACGGACACTACAAGGAATATCTCAATTCTTTCAGAATTCCTCTGCTAAAAGCCGGCTCTGGGACCAATGACCCATATTTTTCGAAATCTTACGTCTAGTGTATTCTAACACTATAATACGAGCCGAAACTGGCACAACATTTTTGAAAATGTTCCCGAAGGGGTAATTTTTCATCCACTGACTCGTGATACATGTGATAAATGAAATACTGCACCATCCCTCATTCTTTCCCATCTCACCTTCCCTTTTTATTTTTCCTTATTTCTGGGTTTGAATAGAGCATATATATTCTCTAAATTTTTGCTCCATATGTAGATAAAGTTGTTGTCATTTCTCTTGATGAGAGATAGAGCAAGGAATTAGAATAATAGCAGCCGGGTGTCTCGTGTCCTCTTCCATGCTCTGTGATTACGGAATAGCGACTCACTCTCCTAATTATAGAGTAAATCTCGCTTCTTCTCGTGAGTGTACTCTCCTCCCGTGCCAGATACTAATGAGGCCAAAGCTGGCTGGAGTACATATGCCAGCGAGGAGAGAGGGTACTATATCACTTGAGGGGCGGGGTAGATGGATTCCTTTTGCATTCTTACTCGTCTTTAGTTTACCCTCCTGCTGCTATAAACAGTACCCTCTCCCCCCTTCTACGACGACGAACATGATCTTCCAATGAGGAAATTTCGAGTGACGATTCGACGGTCCCTTCATTCGCGATTCGACCGATTGACAGAGTGCATAGAAAGAAGAGGCAGTGATCAGAATTTCGAACTCAGAATCTCATCTGATCCCACTTCTACAGTCCTCATTTCTATTCTTCGATCGATTGTTCTCTCTGCGGGAATTCTTCGATTAACTTGTGGATTGAAGCAAGTTACTCGATCCCTTTCCGTAGAGATATATTCGATGCATCGGCTACAGTACCACCCCCTCCTACCTTGTATCGTATCCAATACCCACAGTAGATGACCTCTCATTCAACTATTCCCCACATCCCATTACAGTATTCATTTCCGTCTCCCGTATCCCTTTTTCTTCTTTGAAAAAACATGATCTACGCATGTCAAAGTGCCCATGCAATCACCCTATTATTTACGATGTTAGGAAAACTATACGGCGAATCTCGGAGACATGCTTTTGCAACCCCTCTCGGAGACATGATTTTCCTACCCCTTTCATCTAATGAGATAACTCTGCAAAAAATGTAGTTGTTAACTTCATGTGGAGAGAAGACTGCGATATAAGAAGAACTATGAATGAGAGGGAAACGGGAAAATCGAGGATCTCTAATCGTAATATCAGAGTATTACTTGCTTAATATACAAATAATACTTAGATATGAGGATAAGAGAAATCGATTTATTAACCGAAATGCGATTTGTTTGTGAAGACTAGGGCACGGAACTGGGGAACGTCCGAACGCAGTGCATGCTATTATGATGCAGTGAGACCGATCATGTTGAGTAGAGACGGAGACACTATCAGAGTCCCACCACTCTCGAGATAGAGCACTCTATATCTCTGCTCTTCTCTCCTCTTCATGATGCAGTCAGCCGATTCGGCCTCACTAGTACCTGGTACGAGAGAGATATTGCTCTTTAATCAGACGAGTAAGCCGCTCGTCCGTAATCAAAGGGACTGGAGAGAGACACCCTATCTAATCCCTTCTTCTCGTTCTCTGCAAGCAAGGCGACGAAATATGGCAGCATCGGAATCAATTGAATGTGCCTAGAGTAGCAGAGTGAAAATGAAGCACGACCCTCTCGACGAGGGATCATTTTACTCGAGCAAAGACCAAATGGCACAGGCATGTTCATCAGTCAGAACAAACGAGAAATCGATTAGTTTATCATCTCAATCTCAGATTCAGTTGACAGCCTTGAATGTGATTTCATATCATCTCTCTATGGAATTGCAATATGAAACAAGCAAGGGAAAATAAAGGAGATCTAACAGCAAATCAGCCAGCCTAAACTTACCAAATAATTTTGAAACAATCGTCAACAGTAGTTCATTTCCGAAATTCGGGTTTTTATATCTCTCTTTGAAGCCGAGTTTTTGGTTGTTTTTAGGCATTCAAAGTTGACGCTGTCGTACATGCAACGTGCGAGAGAGCACAATGAATTGAGTGAGCGCCCTCTCATTCGTCATTGCCCGCGCCGAATCGAGCGGTTTTGCTGTAAATCCTGCTTTACAGGAGCAATATTGGCCCAAAATTGTTATCTATTTTCACACGTACTCTTTTTCTCTACGGAAACAAGTTGTGGTTTTGTTTTTGAGATTCTGTCATTGACAGCTTTTCACGATTCTACTTTTTTCATAATATTGGCATTTACTTTATTTCCTTGCTTACTTTTTGCATAAGATTGCCTTGTTGACTATGATTCATGGTAATAAATTAGTCTGTTTCTTGATCAGTGTATGAATCAGTGTGTTTCTAAGTCGAAAAATCGCAAAAGAGAAGATATACAACGGTCTCAACATGCATGCTTTCATTTCAGCTTTGTTTTCGTTTAGCCTTGTTTTCATTATCTATGACATCATTTTACCCGACCAATTGGCACAGGCATGATCATCAGTCAGAACAAAACGAGAGAAAGCGATTTGTTTATCATCTCAATCTCAGATTCAGTTGACAGCCTTGAATGTGATCTCTGCTGCGAATTGATCTCCGAGTGAGTATGCAGCCACGAGCATCTCATTCGTCTCCGAGGTGATCGTAGGCTGCTGCACTCGCCAGTCGCAAACCCTGCAAATGTTAAAGAATCATTTGAATGTTGAATCGAGTAAATGAGTTAAATGTATTCACTGGATTCCAGAAGGACGGGCGTCTTTGAGGAACTTCACTTCGAGACCCATAGGGTCGCACGAGTTGGACCAGCGAGTTCCGAGTACTTCGGGAGTCATCTGGACTTTCTTTCCGGGAGGTGCCTGCGAAAGGGAAAACAATAAATTCCTGGTTTCATTCGACCATTCGACAAGGCACCTGGAGAAGGTAGTAGTCAATCTTGTACTGAGTGCTCTTCGTTCCTGCAGGCAGATGGATTCTCTTAGTCTGCGTTTCCAAAGTGACAAGCATCTTTTTCGTTCCAGCGGGCTGAAATTAGTCACATCACCAATGAACAATTTCACATATTTCATCGCTATCATCGATGAGTGAGACTAACTCGTTGATCACACTTGTCGCCAGCCCATCCAAACGGACAGAGACACTTGCTGCAGTTGTTCACATCTTGGACTCCACCATTGGAGCACGAAACAGACGACTTGCAGTTGGCTAAAATGCACAAGACTTGTTCTTCATTGGTCAATGGTTAGGTTAACTAGAGTGAATGCGTGTAGTAAATTTCCGAAATCGCAAGCCGTATTTCATTTGTCATGGCATCAAAATTTTACCGGCGCAGTTGAAGTGCTTGTTAACTCCAAGGATATCGTAAAAAGTGGGAACGCGACCCATCATGCCTTCCTGGTAGACCTGGAAAAAGCATATTGTCAGATAACGAATGTAGGAGTCGTATTGTTTGGTGAGCCATGCATGAGTATATCATGTATCATTTAGTTCCTTCGCTCACCTTGTACGCAGGCTTGGCGTAAATGGCGGGTCTGCTCTCGTCCTTGGCGAAATCCTTGTGGTAGTAATGCATGTTGCTGCCGAATTCGTAGGGAATATCACGCAGAAGAGTCTTGTCTTCCCCCATCCAGATCGAAGTTGTGCTTATCCTGCATGTTATTATTACGGCCAATGAATGACAGGGGAGAATTAAGGTATACTTACGTCCGTGAGGATGTTGTTGAAGTCGATGTCGACGTACGAATCACGATCGAAGCGAGACTGCACATGGAAGAATCCGAAAGTGTGCGAGAGTTCGTGGCAGATCGTTCCCACCTTAATCCATTTGATCTCATTGCACACCACTGTTTCCTGATTTTACTTAGAACTTTATTGTACAGTAGGAAGAGAAGGGAAGCGACATACGCTCATGCATCCCTCTCCAAGATTGAGTGCCTGAGTTCCCTTTCGGTCGTTGATCTTTCCCACGTACGAAGAGCAACCAGCTGACTCGCGAACTTCCACGCTGAATTATAGTGCATACAAACGGATTTGATGAGGAACTGAGTATACTTCAGTATATTTACATTTAAGAAGAAGAAGAATCAAGGAATTGAATCTTTTGTAGAGTCAATCTCACCGATATCCGGAAGTGACTTCCTTGAATCGGACACAAGTGTTCTTCTCCCAGAATTTCATGGCGTCAGTGATGGTCGGACCACGGGTCGACTTGGCTGAAATAGTGAATGTGAATTTATATTATGTCCGCAGCTTCCACTTATAAAGCAAAAAATGTAGAACTATCTCAATGGCTTACGGTATCCTGCGGAGTATGAGTAGGGGATTACGGGTTTGACGGTTCCCCACGAGTATCCAGCATCCTTTAGGGCCTGTCGACGAGATCGGTTTGACTTGTGGAGTGTCTCGATAAGAGCGAGCTGCTCACTGAAAATGAAATAAGATAAGATTGTTAAATATGTTAGACGAGCAATAGGTTGAGTACGGTAGGTCAAATTCTTCTTACTTGGTGAGGAGGACGTCTCCCTCGAAGAGATCCTTCTCCTCTCCATCCTTCTCGTTGATCTCGTTGATATCCTCATCCTTTATGATCGACCCATTCAGAGGAGCGGGAGATTCGAGAACAGTCTTCGAATAAGCAGCCTTCAGAAGTTCATTCTCGACGTCAACGTCAGCCGAATTCTGGAGACGCTCGTCGAGAGCCTTCAGATCCTTCTGGAGTCTTTCGAGGTCGACGTTGTGCTTGAGATCTTCTTCGAAGTCGACGGGACCAGCGATAGCTGAACCCACCAGGGCAAGAAAGAGAAGAGAGAACATCCCGATGTCGAGATGAGATGAATGAAGTGAGGAACGTAGCAAAGGGCGTGCTTTTATAGCAAGACTCGCAGTTGAACAAACGTCGCTTCCATGTAGGAGCTGCTCGATTTACGTAATAACTGTTCAAGCATTGCTACAAGATTTCATTGAAACAGAGAATATTGAACTTTAGATTCTTCAGATCTCAATCGCAATACCAAAGGTCTTCGAGATTGTACGATTATCGTGATAATAATTTCACGTGCATCATAGGTGAGAAAACAACATCGACAAAGTCGAAACTGTTTTTTCGAAGAGTAAAAATAACAACAGGAAATTGTGTACAAGCGGAAACAGTACCTATCTGTAATCGGAACTAGAGGGGATCATTACTTTGATTCTATTTATGAGATTTGCGGTTTAGACGATGTTATTTTCTTATGGTCAGGTGAAATTATTTTCACCATAATCTCATTCATACAATCTCTGAGAAGACCTCTTGTATATCATTGAGATCGCAAAAATCTAGAGTTCAATATTCTCCGTTTCAATGAAATCTCCTTTTGGTAATGTTTGAACAAATGCAATTTCTTACGTAAAATCGAACAGCTCCTACATGGAAGCGACGTTTGTTCAACTGCGAGTCTTGCTATAAAAGCACGCCCTTTGCTACGTTCCTCACTTCATTCATCTCATCTCGACATCGGGATGTTCTCTCTTCTCTTTCTTGCCCTGGTGGGTTCAGCTATCGCTGGTCCCGTCGACTTCGAAGAAGATCTCAAGCACAACGTCGACCTCGAAAGACTCCAGAAGGATCTGAAGGCTCTCGACGAGCGTCTCCAGAATTCGGCTGACGTTGACGCCGAGATTGAACTTCTGAAGGCTGCTTATTCGAAGACTGTTCTCGAATCTCCCGCTCCTCTGAATGGGTCGATCATCAAGGATGAGGATATCAACGAGATCAACGAGAAGGATGGAGAGGAGAAGGATCTCTTCGAGGGAGACGTCCTCCTCACCAAGTAAGAAGCATTTGACCTACCGTACTCAACCTATTGCTCGTCTAACATATTTAACAATCTTATCTTATTTCATTTTCAGTGAGCAGCTCGCTCTTATCGAGACACTCCACAAGTCAAACCGATCTCGTCGACAGGCCCTAAAGGATGCTGGATACTCGTGGGGAACCGTCAAACCCGTAATCCCCTACTCATATTCCGCAGGATACCGTAAGCCATTGAGATAGTTCTACATTTTTTGCTTTATATGCGAAGTGGAAGCTGCGGACATAATATAAATTCACATTCACTATTTCAGCCAAGTCGACCCGTGGTCCGACCATCACTGACGCCATGAAATTCTGGGAGAAGAACACTTGTGTCCGATTCAAGGAAGTCACTTCCGGATATCGGTGAGATTGACTCTACAAAAGATTCAATTCCTTGATTCTTCTTCTTCTTAAATGTAAATTTACTGAAGTATACTCAGTTCCTCATCAAATCCGTTTGTATGCACTATAATTCAGCGTGGAAGTTCGCGAGTCAGCTGGTTGCTCTTCGTACGTGGGAAAGATCAACGACCGAAAGGGAACTCAGGCACTCAATCTTGGAGAGGGATGCATGAGCGTATGTCGCTTCCCTTCTCTTCCTACTGTACAATAAAGTTCTAAGTAAAATCAGGAAACCGTGGTGTGCAATGAGATCAAATGGATTAAGGTGGGAACGATCTGCCACGAACTCTCGCACACTTTCGGATTCTTCCATGTGCAGTCTCGCTTCGATCGTGATTCGTACGTCGACATCGACTTCAACAACATCCTCACGGACGTAAGTATTCCTTAATTCTCCCCTGTCATTCATTGGCCGTAATAATAACATGCAGGATAAGCACAACTTCGATCTGGAGGGGGAAGACAAGACTCTTCTGCGTGATATTCCCTACGAATTCGGCAGCAACATGCATTACTACCACAAGGATTTCGCCAAGGACGAGAGCAGACCCGCCATTTACGCCAAGCCTGCGTACAAGGTGAGCGAAGGAACTAAATGATACATGATATACTCATGCATGGCTCACCAAACAATACGACTTCTACATTCGTTATCTGACAATATGCTTTTTCCAGGTCTACCAGGAAGGCATGATGGGTCGCGTTCCCACTTTCTACGATATCCTTGGAGTTAACAAGCACTTCAACTGCGCCGGTAAAATTTTGATGCCATGACAAATGAAATACGGCTTGCGATTTCGGAAATTTACTACACGCATTCACTCTAGTTAACCTAACCATTGACCAATGAAGAACAAGTCTTGTGCATTTTAGCCAACTGCAAGTCGTCTGTTTCGTGCTCCAATGGTGGAGTCCAAGATGTGAACAACTGCAGCAAGTGTCTCTGTCCGTTTGGATGGGCTGGCGACAAGTGTGATCAACGAGTTGGTCTCACTCATCGATGATAGCGATGAAATATGTGAAATTGTTCATTGGTGATGTGACTAATTTCAGCCCGCTGGAACGAAAAAGATGCTTGTCACTTTGGAAACGCAGACTAAGAGAATCCATCTGCCTGCAGGAACGAAGAGCACTCAGTACAAGATTGACTACTACCTTCTCCAGGTGCCTTGTCGAATGGTCGAATGAAACCAGGAATTTATTGTTTTCCCTTTCGCAGGCACCTCCCGGAAAGAAAGTCCAGATGACTCCCGAAGTACTCGGAACTCGCTGGTCCAACTCGTGCGACCCTATGGGTCTCGAAGTGAAGTTCCTCAAAGACGCCCGTCCTTCTGGAATCCAGTGAATACATTTAACTCATTTACTCGATTCAACATTCAAATGATTCTTTAACATTTGCAGGGTTTGCGACTGGCGAGTGCAGCAGCCTACGATCACCTCGGAGACGAATGAGATGCTCGTGGCTGCATACTCACTCGGAGATCAATTCGCAGCAGAGATCACATTCAAGGCTGTCAACTGAATCTGAGATTGAGATGATAAACTAATCGATTTCTCTCGTTTTGTTCTGATTGTTGAGCATGCCTGTGCCTGTGCTCGGTAAAATGACACCAGAGAAAACGAAAACAAAGCTGAAATGAAAACGGATCAGTTATCAGTCATACAATTTTTATCGTCACACGAATATTCTGGCAAAGCAAACACTCTTTTGCCTCCGTGAATCAGGTTAAACATAAACATTTCCGTCATGAAAATATAAATATTTAGCTATGCCTGCATCTTGAGACCATTGTATTGTATATCGTACATGTCAGCGAAATCACAACTGCCACCGAAAGGCACCGAGAAATTTTCGATTTCTGGCTCTGTGTGAATACGGAATTTTAAAAGTTGTTTTTGTGCTCATATTTTTTATCATGGTCGATAAGCCGGAATCGACCCGAACATGCATATGGCTAGAAATCGATAAATCAAAAACATAGCATTTTGGTGCGATTACGGTATTTTGTAAAACTCACCAACGTGGGTGAGCTTTACCAAATACCGTAATCGCACAATAATTCCCTGATTGCGATTTATCGATTTCTAGTCATAATTGACATATGAGCACAACCACGACTTTTAAAATTGCGTATTTGCAGTGAGCCAGAAATCGAAAATTTCTCGGTGCCTCTCGGTGGCCGTTCTAATTTCGCTGACATGTACGATATCTACTCCTAAGCGATATTTCGATCTAGAAACACCCTGATTCATGTATTGATCAAGAAGCAGACTAATTTATTCCCATAAATCATAGTCAACAAGGCAATCTTATACAAAAAGAAAGCAAGGAAATAAATCAAAAGCCAATGCTATGAAACGGTTACAGTTCAACCCCACGCCAAAAACCAAATTGGACGAGGATTGCCTTGCGCATTTTGTGTGACGAGCAAAATATGTTTACGCACGGCCCTCGGAGAATAATCAAGAATATATAATGTCCGCAGGTGGTATCAAGAATAAAGGCATGCTCAGTCAAAAACCTACATTCCGAATGGAACTGATTTTCACGCTACCATCATGGTATTTTTTTAATATTTCGCAGCAATATCATGAATTTTTACGTACAGTATCGGACAAAAGTATTGGGATTTTTTTCAAATGCTCATATCTTCCTTTAAAATCAAGCTACAGGCTTGCTCTTTTTCCATTATGTAGGAGGATGAAAGTACTACTCGCTCAAGTTAATAAGTTTAATGAAGGTCATTATCTTCTAATAATTAACTAATTAGGCGTAATTAGTGAATATTTCGGATTTTCCAGTTTACTAACGGAATTGTTCCAGATGTTTCCACTTATGGTGGTGAAAGTACATGCTCATGTGAGCACAGTCCACTGTTGAACTGTTCGGTATCAAGACGCGCTGCTTCACCGAACCACTTTTCCAATACCTAAAAATTTTCGTTTTTTATCCGTAATTCTCGTTCTAGAAGAGCAATCACTTCCAAATTTTGCAGGTGTGGTTCTACACTGATGGCGCATCAATTGTATTCATGCAAACCTTATAGGTCAATTTTTGACACAAATCAATTTTTAAAATATTGCTGTTTTTGACCTACCAAGATCTTATTGTAGTATCCAGTAAAAATCTGAAAAAAATATGTGTGATAGGAATCACTGCCTAGATTTCAAATACTGAAAACTAGACGTTTGCGATTCTCCACCTTCCAATTTTGTGGCCGTTCATTTGGGCGAACTGCGCTGTCCGCTACCCTTTCCGCAACATGATTATATGTTTTTGATTACTGTAATAAGCGATTCCATGCTTTTAACATGCAACATGCCATGTTGGGGCAAAAGCTTTTTATTGAGAGCAAAATCGAGGGAAAATCAGCAGTTCTGCCATTTTCAATTTTGAGGATTAGGCTTAGGAGCACTCGATTCGCACATATGAACGGCCACAAAATTCGAAGGTGGATATTCGCAAACGTCTAGTTTTCAGTATTTGAAATCTAGGCAGTGATTCCTATCACATATATATTTTGCAGATTTTTACTGGATACTACAGTATGATCTTGGTAGGTCAAAAATAGCAATATTTTAAAAATCGATTTTTGTCAAAAATTGACCTATAAGGTTTGAATGAATAACATTGATGCGCCATCAGTGTAGAACCATACCTGCAAAATTTGGAAGTCATTGCTCTTCTAGAACGAGAATTACGGCTAAAAAACGAAAAATTTTAGGTATTGGAAAAGTGATTCGGTGAAGCAGCGCGTCTTGATACCGAACAGTTCAACAGTGGACTGTGCTCACATGAGCATGTACATTCACCACCATAAGTAGGAACATCTGGAACAATTCCGTTAGTAAACTGGAAAATCCGAAATATTCACTAATTACGCCTAATTCGTTAATTATTAGAAGATAATGACCTTCATTAAAATTAATATCTTCAGTAAGTAGTACTTTCATCCTCCTACATAATAAAAAAAAGAGCAAACCTCTAGCTTGATGTTAAAGGAAGTTATGAGCATTTGAAAAAAATCCCAATACTTTTGTCCGATCCTGTAATTCTGCCTTTACTGATAATTTTTCCTTCCATTAGCGGCTCATGCTGTCGATTTAAATCTTGCAGCTCCCGAAAGATTTGCTTTGCTCTGGGTATGCCGATGAAGTGTTTTCTCAGTCTGCAAAAATATGTTGTGACACATTTATTGTTCTTTTCTTAAGTTACTAAATAATTATTACTCAATATATATGAATTATTGATTTTCCTAAACTGGATTGGCGGAGTATGACATGATACTTGTGAAGTAGATCTGATTTTCTTCTCGTTAAATTTATCGCCCGAATTCAATACTCGAAAGGCTCAAAAGCGTGAGTTAAATCCATAGATGAATTATTAATACCAAATATAGGCAAGCAGATTGATTCACAGTCATCCTGGCTGTCAACAATTTGCAAGAAATCTTGTACGTTCTGCAGTGTGGGGTATTCCTATCATGTGGTAAACAACTCTCCTTTCCCTTTTCTCTCTGTCTTCTCTGCATCTTCCTTGCTATTTCTCCACACGAGGAGTATAAGAACCCCTCTTCTCATCCTCCGCGGGTTCCTTGTTTTCTGAGTGTGCATTGAATGACCAATAATCAGTATAATCTCAGTCTCACGATACATCCCATTGCATTATTGTCCTAGACGAGATTACAGCTTCTAGCTTTTGAAACGGATGATAGCACCATATCTACTGTCCTCATTCGATTTATTCCACTTACCTGATAGATTGTGATATTGATACCTCTCTTCTCTATAAACATCTCCCGTTAAAATCACCTTGTATTACTACATTTTTATTGAATTTGTGTAATTATCACTGTTTCAAGCATTTAGGATTTGACATCTTGCTTGTTGGATCTTTTATCGAGCATCCTATTTGATTTCGATAAATAATTTTGTTTACTGCGAATTATTTCAGATGAATCAATCATCTGTGAAAATTTTGCGAACCGGTCATCGACTATTCAATGTCTCCAGGTAATTGATGATCGTCATTCAAATTGCATTAATATTTTCACAGGCTTTCGAAGCACACTCTCCCGGATCTTCCCTATGACTTCAATGCTCTCGAGCCCGTTATCTCTTCGGAGATAATGAAGCTTCACCACCAGAAGCACCACAATGCCTACGTGACCAACCTGAACATGATTGAGGAGAAGATTTACGACGCTACCCTTAAAAGTTAGTCTGCCTATTCCTGAAATGTATCGATGCCACCAATTGGAGATGACATTTCCAAGCTTGTATCGCTCCAACCCGCATTCAAGTTCAATGCAGGCGGTCACTTGAATCACAGTATTCTCTGGCAGGTATCGATTCATTTATTTTTAAGCTTTTTCAATTTCATATTCGGTGACATCTCTTGTTCGGCTTATCCATAGTTAGGGTCCGTAAGGTGGTTGGCATAAATGATCGCACATGCCTATTTCTGGGGTTAATGTGTCCCTATGGGACTGAATAGGATCATACTTTTTGAATTAGGTTTGTATCTAAGGTTTGAGTCAAGATATGGGCCAAAATGTGGGTGAATTGAGCATTGAGCATTGCGTGAAAGGCCCAAAAAGCGAGACGAGAGAAAGAGGGGCGGAGCCTATTTTTCCATTGTCTTTTCAATTCTCGAAACGATCAGAGAAACGAGGGGAAAGTGACAGAGCCGAGTGGACGGAGCTTGCCGTGTCTATCCATAGTTCATGTGAAAGTTTGTGAAAATATAGTCTCAACATTTAGACAATATGAAACAAAATTGCTGAACCGGTTCCTCTTTTTAGGTGATGAGTAAGGATGGAGGAGAGCCGTCGAAGGAACTTCTGGCAGCAATCGAACGAGATTTCGGATCGATGAATGAAATGCAGGATCGATTGAGCGCTGCTACTATCGGTGTTCAGGTTCGTGTCATCGTTATCAAAGCGAATAGATAGTTTACTCCCATCACTTATGGAGAATTCGTTTTAAAAAATTATCTTCGCATTCTCAATCTTCTTGGGCTTTTTTTGGGGAAGTAATGCTGCGGAGTCTTTGTGTCCCAGAAAGAGCTATGCAAGGACGTCCATTTTCTAATTGTAGTTCTGAAATGAATTCATAACTGCAGGGTTCTGGATGGGGCTGGCTCGGAATGTGCCCCGAAAGCAAGAAGCTTCGTATTGCGACGTATGTAAATCAGCTTGTATTTTGACAACGTCTATGTACATTCAGGATGGCCAACCAGGATCCTCTTGAGGCGACTACAGGATTGGTGCCTCTGTTCGGAATTGATGTGTGGGAGCACGCGTACTACCTTCAGTACAAGAATGTGCGACCGGATTACGTCAAAGCTGTATGGAAGGTCGCAAATTGGAAGGAGATAAGCAACCGTTTCACGAAGGTGCAGAATCGTGCGGAATAAATGTTGCCTACGATTCCAGAATAGCTCGCCATATTTCAAACCCTTATGCATGTCTCCTTCTAAGTAGTGAATACTATTGTATACATTAGCGTGTATATATTTGAATACAAATGCGATAAAATATAATATTTAATCAATCGAACAGTCAATCAGAATTAGAGTTTGAGAACCTATACGACTCGGCAACGCGGGGCCATGCGAACAAGAAATGAAAGGGAGAGTAATGAGGGCCGATCCGCAGCAATTAAGAAACCATCTCTGCGATACAGTAATCGATGGGTTACATTTCGAGACAGGTGGGTCAGACTTCTGAATACTCCGTACTTGGAAAATGCCTGAAAGACGGCCCACATCACTTCATGGCCATGTATCTCTGCCTCAGCGTCGAAATTTTGGTCGAGCAATGAGCGAACTCGACGCATTGCTGTCTCGTAATCGGCATCGTTGAGCGTCTTGAAGGCATTTTCGAGGACATCCGAGGCGTGAGCAAACATAAGCAGTGAGAGCATATCAGTGCGTTCGTGTAAGAATCGCAAAAAAGGTACAGCAAAAAAGCGTGCATGGGATTTTTACAGAATCTGATAGCCCTCAAGCCCCTCTATCGATTGTTGTAATTGATTCTACCTGGAAAAAATAATTAGCTTAATTACATGATTTTAAAGTTTGATACATTTTGAACGTTAAATTTAATAACTCGGCTTTAGATAATTCTAAAATCATGAAAATTTTGTTCTAGGCTCATTTCGATGTGCTGAATCTAACTATGGTCGTGGATTATGCAAATTCGATTGTTTTAAATTTCCTCACAAATTTCAAAAATTCATATCTCGAGAACAAAAAATTAAACATAGCCAATTTTTTGATATGTTGTAGCCCTTGTTGAAAACTACTAGAAATATTTTTTTCGTCCAAAAATTAGGCTCCCTTTACATGGTTCTAGCGCGAAGACGCAAAAATTGTTTTAGAGGGAAACCCCCTCATTCCGACCCATTCACCCCGCCCGCGCGGCGAGAAATGATTAGTTTCTGAGTGATCCCTGGTCATCAAATTGCTTTATAAGTCACAATTCATTTATCTATTTAGTAACTCATGACGATAAACATTTAGTTATTTCTTGAAAATTTCCCCAGTTGCTTCCTCCACAATAGCCATCAATATACTCTCGTCTTCAACTTTCTCGATGTATTCATCCTCTTCTTCCTCTGTTTCCATGATTATATCTCCCTCTTCTCCAGATGCTGCGTCCATTTCCAGTCTTCGCTTACGAGATTGATGTTTCGATAAGTTATAAGTCACATGATTGTCTTTTGAAGGAACGATTTTTCCTGCAAGCCAAATTGCCGATAGAATTAAGTAATTATTTACCGGTGAGTCGCTTATTCTCCCAGCTTCCGAATGTCGAAGTCAGTGTCTTCTCACTTGGACATTGAGAGAGTGGAAAGCGGAAATACCCTGTTGAATCATCCATAATGTGTTTAATCATGTCGCTGCATTCCGATGGGCTAGCCCCGTTCCCTTGAGATCGATGGTCTAGGAAAAATTGCATTGCAATAGCACGAATCTCAGGATTCATTTTAGGTGATCGACTCTCCTTAATTGCCCATCCTCGGGTATCTGGAAATTCAATATTCAATATTTTAATACGTTTGTTTTGGAGAGCAGTTCCAACTGTTACTCTCCTGAGAATAAACATTTTGATGAGTGAACCCATTCTCAATCCTTGACGCCCATGAGCTCTCCCACAGATCATTTAGCTGGGACAGGGAAGTACGGGATCATCATCCGGGGCCTTTCCTCTCCACCTTGACGACAGCTGAATCCCCCATCTGGCAAACCTCGCAAAATTAAGCACAATAACATGCTATATCCATACCCTAGAATACTCTTTCGTTATTCAAAGGATATCATTCATTGATACGAATTTTGCGTAATTTCTCAAGTGGGGTTCAGATCACAAGCAATGAGAGGCCTCAGACAGGTACAGATAACATAGAACCCGCACTTCCGACTCACATATCCCTTCCTGGGGATCTATTGGAGAGCTCGATGGACGGAAGGATAGAGGAGTAATCGTGATACGCACTCGGAGCAGCATTCCGTTTTCTCCAGATCGAATGGTTCCCTCCGCGCAACGGTCTCATTGGCTTGATTCCGATTTACTCCAAACCAGCAGCGATCAACTGGAGGAGGAGAGTCGGCCTGCAAAATTCATCGTTGAACAGAAAAAAAAACATAAAAAAGTAAAAAAAAGAAAAATCAACTGACCATTAGTTCAAAGGAGCAGATGAGCAGACTTGGAGATGAAGACTGACGGAGAGAGGGAGAAAGGGATCGATTTGGAGAGCAACAGCAGGGGGCACGAGAAGAAATGGAACTTGATAGGGGGAGAGCTCCCACCCTTTTATAGGCGAAACTGTTAATGCAAAACTACGAGAAACGTGAAGATGCGCAAGAAAATGCGACTGAAAACAGCTGAAACGTCGAAATACGTGACAGCAAATAAGGTAATGTGGTTGGCGATAACTGAAAAAGCAAGCTACGTGATAGTGCATAGCATAATGTAGGTGCAAATCACTGAAAAGATTTAAATGATGGGCTCTGTACCGTTTGGGGGGACAAAAGAGGTGTTGTTGGACGGATGTCCACTGTAATTCTGATGCGTCCACTGTAATTCTGATACGTCCACTGTATTTCTGTTACGTCCACTCTAATTCTCGACCCTAAAAATGGTTTTCCATGTCTGAGTGTGTTAGCTCTATATCGCATTGCGCCTATTAAATATGCACTCTGTAACTCCATCTACGTCGCAAAAGGCTTTCCCGTAATTGAACTTGTAGTGCTCCTTCAGTTGCTCTTAGTCTTACCCTTTTATTTATTTTCTTTGATAATCTAAATCAGCTGATAAAATGAGGAATAAAGTGGGGAATTCCTTGACTCAGCACAGTAAACATAAAGAAAGAGAATAGCTCTGATTCCCTAGAATTTCCCAATGCTAATGTTGGCGTTTTAGAGCTCGTTGAAGCTATTGGACGCATTGTTTTGAATGGGAAAGTTACAATTGTTAGGGGGTTTCACGGTTAGAGAAACGATTTTTAGAGAAGTTCGCGTATGCTATCACTATGTGTAAGCTTATGTCAACACCATAATCGTTAGCTAGATCAAGCATGAATTGCCCACTGTAATTCTGATACGTCCAATGTAATTCTGATACGTCCACTGTAATTCTGATACGTCCACTGTAATTCTGATACGTCCACTGTGATTCTGATACGTCCACCCAAACGGGACAGAAATCGATCTGTCCCCCCAAACGGTACAGAGCCAAATGATGTTGATCTCTCAATTCGATGATCAGCGATCACTCAGAAACTAATCATTTCTCGCAGCGCGGGCGGGGTGAATGAGTCGGAATGAGGGATTTCCCTCTAAATGAATTTTAGCGTTTTTGCGCTAAAACCATGTAAAGGGAGCCTAATTTTTTGACGACAAAAATATTTCCAGTAGTCTTCAACAAGGGCTACAACATATCAAACAATTGGATATGTTTAATTTTTTGTTCTCGAGATATGAATTTTTGAAATTTGTGAGCAAATTTAAAACGTTCGAATTTGCATAATCCACGACCATAGTTGGATTCAGCATGTCGAAATGGGCCTAGAACCAAATTTTCATGAAATTAGAATAATTTAATGTCAAGATATTGAATTAAATATTCAAAATCCATCAAACTTTAAAATCGTGTAATTAGGCTAATTAATTTTTCCAGATCGAATGAAATACATAAATCGATAGAGGGGAATGAGGGCTATCAGATTCTATGAAATTCCCAGACACGCTTATTTTGCTGTTCCCAAGGGAATGCGATTTTTAGGCGAACGCACTGATATGTGTGTCCATTCTGTGGCCCGTCCAGTTGCCCAGAACACAGTCTTGCATATCTTTGATCATTTTCCCTTCTGTTGCTTATCTATCAGCGGATGCGATAATCATCCCTCGGGTTTTTAATGTTTTTTTTGGAATTTATGTACATGTGCTAGTTTTTGAAATTAATATCCATGTGAGATAGCTTCCAATGCTTTATCACTTGAGAAGGAACTTCGACATTTGGTCTCGTCAATCGGCTCCAGCACAGCGAGTGGAGAAGGTCGGAGTGCCTTGAGACGGAAATGACGAAAGGGAATGATGAAGTACAAAGAAGAGTAATTTTGGCTGCAAGGCTTCGGTTGATAACAAAAAATGGCTACAGAATGTAAGACAGCATCGCATGCAATGAATTGCTTTCTCTAAGTAAGCCTTGCCGAGATTTAAGAAAGAAGTAAATATCACATCATTGGCTCGTTTGGCAGATTAGCGAGACAAAATTCACCCAGCTTAGTGATGATAGCATCAATCTGTAACCCATTTCTGTAGATAATGAAATACTTCATTTTGTTCACCTTTTTTTGGAGTATCTCGATGTGCTCCTGGACTGCGCTCATTTTCTCTTCTGCGTCTTCCCTATTGCAGACGTTGAGATCGAATCGAATCAGAGGCATGAAGTTAAGCATCTGCTTTGACGACTTTTCAAAACTTGCATGAAGGGATAAACGTACGATTAGGCACTGTCTCTTCGCCAGAACTGCTCGGCTCTTCATGTTGCTCAGGAAACTATCTGAAATTAAGCCTTGCGTCAATATAAACAATTGAATCTCACCCATCTTATCGGTGAAGTGAATTGTTGCATGGCGAATATTCGTCGTGAAGACACGGGACTGCAATTGTCTATTCTAGAATAATTATTGCATCTTATCGTAAACTGACTTTTTCTGATTGCCTCAGAAGCATGACTACAGTGTCCTTGTACAAATCAAAAAGCATCTCATCTTGATCGAGACGAGATTGAGGCATGTCGGAAGGCAAGATAATGTACTCCATATTATGGAAACAGACTGAAAAAAATCATACTTTTCTCTAAGCCAGCGAAATGAAGACAATATGGTATCACGCACGTATCTATTTTCACAAGACATTTAGGTAGATAATCATAGAGTCTAAATGGAAGTAGATATTCTAATTTACACTTTCCAAGTACACATCTCTAGATCCGTTGAAAATATCAGATTTGTTGAAAGCATCGTGGACCACTAAGAGACAAAGAGAGAATCACAAAGGAGAAGGTTCCATTATGAGGAGGCGCAAGATGATTTACATCTCGAATGAAAAACAGAAAAATACTGAAACTGAGGGGCGTTTTTCTCGCTGAAGAGATAGGATTGGAACCAACGGAAGAAATGGAAGAAAGAAACATGGATATGATGAAATGCTGCTTCTCATTATTCCCACGTTTTCTCATCTTCGTTGATCGCAAAGTCAGCAGTCGGAAATATTGCTCATCGCCCGATAGGCGGGAGCTGATGAAATTACCAAAATATGAATCAACATCCCTCAATTCCATCGCATGATCCTTCTTCGCATAAAAGCGCTCAAAATTTTTCGTTTATTCGATCGTTGTGGAAAACGAAGAAATAGACGCATTGAATCCCGTTGTGTCTACATGAGTCTCTCTCTCCTCAGACGAAGGCTGCTCTCAAGGCGACGAGTCACGCTCCGCACCTGGTGGAAATTGATTGTGCTCATTTTTTTGGACACGAATTTGGTAACCGCACCTTGTTGAGCCGTAGTAGGGAGTGATGATCTTGCAGGTCGGCCACTTGCTCCTGCAATCGATCGATAATTACGCTAATTACAGAACTCCATCGATGATGAGAGTGGAATGCTGCCCACCTTTAGGTGAAGGAGACGTGCAGCCTTGGTGAGTGTTGAGAGGCTTGTCTGCAGTGTTTTCATTTTATCGCGAAATCGTGAAGATACCATACGCAATATTTCCGAATTTCCAGACACGGACGCAAGTAGACTAATAGGTCTTGCGAATGGGAGTGAGGTAATCTACGCGCACGCAGTAGCATTAGTGCAGACAGCTTTATGAGATCCCGATTCGAAAGCATTTGCGCCTATCATTTTAGGGCGACTCACGAATTTTAGTCACCTCCGGAATGAACAACCTTCAGTTAACAAAAAGTAACCATGAAAAAACTGAAATTGGATGCAAGAAAGGGTAATGAGTATCATAATAGGAAAAAGGGGCTGCACTATGAACCAAAATTACTCATGTAAACAAAAATGAAGATATATCAACAGTGACCATAGTAGAATGTGATTGATAAATGAGGGATTGAGTACATCGTATACTGTTTTTGCGAGATTCTCGCACAGGAACACCAGTCGACGACGGAGTCGAATCGTCGTTTCCACTTCTGTCTCGATTAGCAGCACTGAAAGAAACACCTGTTTTGAACCATCTATTTTCCAAAATTCAAAATTTATTCGACCCCTTGCACCATGCGCAATCACTAATGCGTCTTTCCATTGCCCGGCGTTTTGCCTACAATCAAAGGGCGCTTTTTTGCATCTGTCCGGAAATTGGCCCTTTCGCCTTTTGATCTCACACCCATTTGAATGTCAATTGCCGGATACAATATTCAATCTGCTTCTAATCCATGCTCTCTGTACATATCGCATCTTCAACTATTCTCCACTTTCTACCAATCTCAACGGGCCAAAGTGCCTGCACAATCCGACTAACCGTCGCACTCGCTCAGCAGGTGCTTATGGGCTTGAAGGTTCACGCAGAGTGCATAGTGTCGCTCGGTCGACAAGAGATGCCTCCTCGCCAGTTCCACTGCAATGAAATGGCTCCTAAATAACTTCCTGGTCTCCTTCCTCACTCAACAAATGACCATCGAAGTCAACGTCGTCGAAGGTCATCGTGCCTCTGAGAAGTTGATCGTTGATCTCAGAAGAGAGAACAGCACTTACATGTCTATCATTCCGGATGTGTAGTAGATTGGCGGTGAGCAGAGAAGGCGATTCCCAAAGAGAGCCGGTATGAGACGTGCTGAATTCGAGGCACTTATATCGCAACAATGGAGAGAGAAAGATGAGAGTGGAATATATCCGAGAGATTTCTCATACGTTCAGATTTGAGTGTAAATTTCTCGCGAACTGAAACAATAAGGCTGGCACATTCAAGAGACAATTTCGGTAGTGTAATTCTGTATTGAGTCCAGGTTGGCCATGAACGGATTAATAAATAAATACATGAGCATTCTAGGCCAAAGAAGGAATGAGTCGATCACAGAACTGGGGAGACGGAGAGGGGGGGGGGAATAAACTCACTCCTTAACAAGGCTCATTTACGTCCCGACGCGCCCCTTCCGTTGATTCTCGTCATAATTGGAGAATGTTTCACCGGAATAGGGTCCGATAAATGGCATGATCGTTGAGTTGCTGAAGAGCTTGCTATTTTACTTGTCTACGAGTAATAGCGAGATATGCAAATTACCCATCTCGTACGCTGATGTCTTACACCTTTTGTGAGCTAAAGAGCCCCTTTCTCTGAAACACAGTATCTTTTGTTAAATTCTCTCTCTCTTTTACAGCTCTGCAATAAGGTCCATTCTCTTCCCTATCCATCTGACCTCTCTCGGTTTTCACGATGCAAGCACAGACCTATGTTTTGTAATCAGTGCTGAACCTTGTGGGCTCGCACCGCCTTTGAATAGGCGATTTCTCACGTCCGTTCTTCTCTTTGAAACACTGCGGTTCACTTTCCCTTCTCTCTTCCCTTGGGGGAAAAAAGGAGAACGTGACATGACATTTGCTTCCGACGGGCGCATTTTTTTCCAGAATCGCTTCCGCCCAAGACAAATCCCCTGCAGAATTCGTAGGAATTCGCGAGTATTGTAGCTCTACCCTGAACTGCGCTCATAAATATTCGCTAATCCGTACGTGTGTCTTTCCCGATCCTTGGGCATCCTGTCCGTGAAAATCTCTACAGAATCACAAAATGCGTGGGAGGTGCCAATCACGAGTTTCTTCATATCCTAGGGATCTTACGTGGCAAAATGCAAACGATCTGATAGCGATTGATATTTGATAAGATGAGATCTCAATAACAAGATCACGCACTGCGCTTTTGCAGATAAGAAATCAGTGAAAGCTGAACTGATCCTGGTTTCCTCGGGATTTCATTCCCTACTCCTATGACTTACAGAACCTCTTGGATTCTCGATTGTGTGCTGACTTATTGAATCCGTTCTTTGCACACCCATGGCTTCACATCGTCGCTTAACGCTGCGTTTCTGTATTCATTTCGACGAAATAGGCGATTCGATATTTTGCGCGGGAAAATGTCTAAATAAGCCCTTCGGACGCGAGAGAAACCCTAAGCGACTAGTTCTCTCGCTCCTCAATAGGCTATAGAGTATCACTCACGGGATTAAAGCAGAAGCCCCTCAATCATCTCGACCACCAGACTTGGCTTGTTTCTAAGACAACTCTCGAATCTTCCATTCACACCAGCCATGAGAAACAGGATGAGGCTTGCGAAAAATCTCAGTAGTACGATTTTTTCTTTGAACACTGCGGGATGATTTTGAATGGAGATATTACACGTAGTTTTTGTTATTCGATAAGCTTTCGCGCCTTCCTAAACATCCCACGAGACACAAATTGCCATTTTCGATCAAGTTTTGAGGCAATCTAAACATCCCACGAGTGACAAATTGCTACCTCCTGAGATACATCGTCTCTTCTGTGGGCAGTTTCTTGTCATCTTCATTCCAAAATTTTAAATTATCGTAAATCCATTTAAAACAACCCCTTCTCTTCCGTGCAGTTTTTAGCAGAACGCGTGCTCGAAGCGTAAACTCGGCCCTCTCTCCATTGTCGTTTACATTAGCATTAATAGCTGGCTTATGTACTCCGTCCACTCCTTCCGGACGACAGATGCCTTTTAACCGCAATCTTTGACTTCTACGTGCTCGCATCCTAAAAAGCACCAATCATCTCCCGAAACTGCTCTTCATTACGTACCAATATTTCGAGTCTCTCTAAATTCACTATTCTTTCTCGCTCTGATAGACAGGCAGCCCCGAGAGGTACACAACACAGGCCGCTAATGACAATAAGATGAGTATTTTTTGCGTAATCAATGAATAAGAGCCCTTTTCGCTCATCCCTACCGTATGTGAATTCTCTCAGGCACCCCTCTCAGTTATGTCTAGTTTTGTTTGACTGAACATCAGAGCATTCGGGGTGGAAACAGTTTCTCATCTGTAGCATCTCTGTATTCCGTTGCCATGATGAATGAGGTTGAGCAAGAAATGTGACGGGGTCTTTCTTTTTTTCGCAGTGCTGCATTGTATCGTCCGCAAAAAGCTAGGCGTTTTTCCCTTCGCTCCCACTGAGTGAAATGAGAACACGTGTGCGTTTGTCCCAGACAGAGAAATGATCAGACGACCCTCTCGATTCTGCACTCTCTCTCTCAAACTTTCTAAAGCCGAAAAGGGCGCCTCATTCCGAAACCAATAATTATCGCCGATGTTAGGCTTCCCCCTTCGCCTCTAAAACAGAGTTGATTTCTACTCCATGAGAAGGGGGAGATGAATCCAATCAGCCTTAATCCTGTGCCCCAGTCTATGTACGGATTACCTCGATGCTCCTGGATAGCTCCACTCCATCTCACATTCTCTTTCTCAATCATACTCTCTTCAGTTTGACTGCGCGATCTTCTGGTCACATGGATGGTCTCTCCAATCAATGGTCGTCTTGTCTGGTGCACCCTATCTCGACCCAGTATCCTTATCAGTAGCTTGCAAGTGTCCACTAAACCCTCTTTTCTCTCGATAATTGTCCGCTCATCGTCTCCCCTTATACTGGAAATGCATCCACTTGAGTTGGGCCCTACTCTCCTCCTTCGTAGTCTCCTACGGACAATGAAATTGTTTCAGAGATTGGAGAGAGCGTGAGATCAGAGAGTCGCTCTCTTTCCCCGCCTCTTCCCCTTGTCCATCGGCATTTTACAATTCCTCGACCCAGAGATTGTGGTCGCCTCGACATATTTCTCTCTACTCCTTCAATGACCTCATTCTTATGCCGATCCTATTCAGAGTATGTATCAATTGTCATTTCTCTGCCAATCATTCATAAATTTTTGAAATTCCTCTTTTTTTCGAATGTAAGCAACAGTTTTGTTCCCAAATCATCCCCTCCATCCACTCGATTGTTGATTGATTGATTGGCGAATCGAATATTTTGTTTTTGAAGGTGGTTGTCTACTGTAGCCCACAAACTTACTTAGCTTCTTCTTCGTTAAGATTCTTCTTGCGTGTAAGCGTTAGAGCAAGTTTTGTTTTAGAAAAATATGCGTGTGTTGAGAAGATCTAAATGAAAACAATACGATAGGACAGGACCTCAAGAACCACCCCGTTGCGCATTCTGATAATTGCTCGCAGATGCTTCTGGGAGGGGGATTAAAGGATATTCCGAAATGCTCCCTCTACCTTGGAGGTTCCTTGGCTGCTAACTTTGAAGGCTGATTGTAAGCTGATATTACGTTTTGACACATTGCCTTTGGCTGAACTGACGTATTTTGCTTCGAGTCTAAAAAATAAAAGATTATTGTATCATGTGAGGCAACGCAAACTTGTTTTCCTTCAGATGGGTTGCCCTACGTCACAATTCTGCCCGCTTCTGACTACTGATGCAGAGAGTTTCTGTTATTCGCTTAGAGGCTGTGTTGATTTCACACATCATATTACGTTTTCGAGTCCACTCCTTGCCTCTCCCCTTTTATTCGCCATTCTGCCGTGCATCTGGTCCATTCGCTATCCCTCCACTTGTTTATTCGTGAGAAAACTGTCGTACACTCACAGGTATGATTAACCGAGCCAAGCAGCTCAACTACAACAATCGCTACCTCGTACTCTTCTACGGATGTCTAGCTGTCTTGAGGTACTCTGCTCATTCATTGATACGGTAGCACTCCTATCGGATACTGTAGCTGCACGTCGTTTTGTTGTCTGTATGTAATGCTTGCACCTGCAGCATCCATTTCTTCTCATTCTAACTCTCTACCTTTTTCGTCTATGGTCGACGTTATGATTTGTCTCCCAATTCCTCCTACTCTCTCCATCTCTCTGACCGGAGAGAGAGTATGGGGAATGGAGAGAGTGAGATGGATGCTTGCCCTAACCCTCTGCTTCGCTACAGTATCTACATAGCTGCGATGAATCTTCCGCTGATCTTCTCGCGAGACGTCGACCAATTGAAGAGAGACCTGCAGAACGATTCGCTCAAGTAGATATTCTCTCCATTCAGCACGCTCTCTAGCCAGTCTAATCGAGTGAGATTGCACGTGAATCAAGAAAGCACGATTGGTTGTAGCTTTCTCAGCTTCTTTTCGTTCGAATTCTTGTGCGATAGTAGAGGTTCTCGCCTTTTTCGCGAGTTTGCCTTCCACGAGAGTAACAACGTCAACTCTGATTTGCAGTGATATTAGCAGTCAAATTAGTGTGATCGATCGGGTGTAGGGTATAGGACAACTGATTCATACCAAAAAAGTGCTTTGGCTTATAGTATATTCAATTTGCAGTGCTTCTCCGAACGGAGTATACTTCGAAATAGGAGAGGAATTCAAGATGTACTGGGATGAACCGAGAACTCCTGAGGAGGTAGATCTTTGAATGTAATTTACTCTCTGCATATTGGAAATTGTGAAAAAAAGAAAAGTACGAAGGCGTCAAAGATCTCATTCAGCTGGAGTCTCTGAAGTTCAGCCACGAGGACAGGGTAATCCAGGCGAAGACTTCGCAGTACGGTACGAAGGGATAGGATGCTGTAGTTCAGAAAATAGAATACTTGTTTAATATTTTTATGATTAAATTTAATGGAAAGTGGAAAAATATGAATCTCCAAGTGAAGAAACTGAAAAATGAAATTGAAGGTTATCGTTTCGGCTTCGTTCCGACTGAGGCTGATGTGGACCTCAAAGACTACAACAGAATCTCCATTAGATTCGATTTCAACATGTCAGTCCTGTATTTTTTAAATTACTCTAATGCTTAACTGATTGCAGCACGGAAGGCCGTACGATGAGTCGAGTGTTCGTCCAAATCATGGAGATCGACAAGAGCCACGCGGTGCTGTTTCTAGTAATTTGTTTTCCGAAATAAATTGATTCTTGAAGGGCATCCCGTTCGCTGGATTCCACTACAAGAACCTCTCGCCGATCAGTTCCCTGAACAAGTCGATGGAGATCCCCATTCCGCCATCGATGATGAGAGAGTCAGTTAATCACTAATCGCTTACCCTTCTTTTTGGAATCTGAGTCTCTGGTCTGGACAATTTTTTCATTATACATCTACAAGCAAATTAAAAATATTAAAGGAGGACTCTCGGCAAAGTAGGCACATCGATAGAACAAGTGTGAGGGAGCTAATGATCATAGCGCGAGCTAGGGTTGGTTAGCTCAGTGGTAGAACAGCCGTCACGTGATCGGAAGGTTGCGGGTTCGATTCCCGCCAGTAGGGATGGCAACGGTGTTTACGAATAAGCAAAACAATTCACAGAATGGTACACAACTGAAAGCTATGCCTGCCCCATTCCGACTTTTCACTTTAGTTTTGTAAAAAATGTTTAATTAATTAGAAAAACATTAACGAATGACAAGCAAAAGGCCGACGCTTTCAGTCCAAGTGGAGCACATCGCAAGTCACGTTTTTTACTAAAATTATCGCAAACTGAAATTCGGTTGCGTTGTAAAACTTTATGAACGGGGTTCAATAATTTTTTTTCTCATGTTAACGGTACTCCGACAGCAATAAAACATCGCTTAAAAAATGGAAAAAAAAGTTTAATATTGGTAGAACTTCAGAATCAGTTGGTTACGATAGCGGAAAATTTACAATTCATTTCCACGCATGGCGACATTAGTATATTTCTGGTTTTTTTGCAGAGCATGCGTGATGGGATGATGGACCAAATATCGCAAAATCTCGAACATACTAATGTCGCCCTTCAAGAAAACGAAAAAAATGTATTTTCACAACGGTAAAATGCTCAACTTTGACGGCCTCATCCTCTAACATTTTATATTTTTATTTATTTTTATTGTGAAAACAATTTTTTGTGAATGATAATCTACTCAAACTGAGGAAATGAAGCCTCAACACTTAATTCTGAAAACATGCTTATTTTCGATCGCTTCGTGCGCCTTCATTTCTACAGCATGCATCTTCTTGCCATGCTTATCGCACTTTCATTATATATTTATATTCATTCCAATCAATAAAATAGTTTGAAAATCACATTAAATATTTTTTTAAAATGTTTTAAAATATTGAAAGAATTTGGCTTGAAAGGTACGGTAGTTTGAAAGCAAAAGCGTCGGAAGGAGGCAACCAATATTCCGTACTCAAAAATTCGAGCTGCCGTCCCTACCCGCCAGCAGTTTTTTTTACAACTTCTAAAGATATTTGAATTCGCGCACTTCCCTGTCCCACAAGCGTCCATGGCACTCAGCCAAGTTATCATAACTCTGTTGAGAGTAGAGATATTACTGTAATTTTTTGGGAGCCTTTACTCGTTAACTGAAGCTAGGTCATGGTTATGAAAGGGTCCAAAGTTGGACTTTGCCTACACTCCTCCTGTAATGATGAGTCAATAAATCGATTTCCCATTCAGGTGGAGGGAGAAGGAATTCGCAGAGATCTGCTTCATCCTCAAGTATGAGTTTGGCGTTCTGAGCAACGTCAGGAATGTGACCACGAAGGTTCGTGATCTTCTTCTCAGAAAAATAGTCAGAAAGCGGAAAAATGTGCAAAAGTTCCGTTTGTTGATTAGTCTTCGAAGAGTACTTCCCATAGTTTCCTTCCAGTTGCCCGTTCTCGTCTTCTCTCGCACCAAGAGACCCACGTGCAACCAGGACACCTGCTGTCTCTCCGCCAACAGAACCATCCCACTGACGGTTAGTAAACCTGATTCCTCCGATCTTTTTCTGTTTCGCCAATGTCTTTGGATTGCACCACGAAAAATGGAAGTCAAAAGGGGATACTCGGATCCAAGAGTGCAACAGCATTGTGTCCATTGAAGGCAGACCAGTGAGTGAATGTATCCATTCAAATGGATGCTTGCTGATCTCTTATCTCGGGTTTCCCTAGACAAGAACCAATTCGACAGTTCTGATTATTACACTAATCCGAACCTGATTAAGAGGAGGCCCGTGTACAAGAACCTGATCCAGCCTCTCTCTACGGATCATCAGAGGTGCATCGAATGCATCAGAGTGAGCTCCGTTTCCTTGCCTTTTGATCTCTTCCCTTCCAATCTCATTTTCAAACACGTTCACAGACATCGGAGCCCTACGATCCTGACATGGGCAACTTGGGCATGTACCTGCACGATAAGTACACGCTTGCGGTGAGTTCCCAATTTTTGTTACCTTCTACATGCTTTTATGGCATGGATAATTATGAAAACAAACTCTTTTTGACATAATATGTATTGAATCATAGAATGAACACCACCGATCATTTCAGGATGTTCCGGTGCCGACACAGCTTGGAAGATGTCGTGCCACTGAGTGAGCCCACTGTTATATTAAACTTTCGTTAAACCACACAAATAGTAGCTCATTTTCTGAAATTTCAAGTGAAAACGTACACCTTAACTTTCTTCGGAAATAGAAAGATTATGAGGGGGGAACGGAAGTTTCTCTAAATTTACATGGAGTCATGTAATGAACTGTGGACGGTCGACGATCTAAGTGATTTGCAGTTGGTCGGACCTGCAAGTGATCGTCAAGGACAAAGAAGGAAATGTAAAAATTTTCGATTAACATCTTCCATAATTCTTGGAAAATCATTTGCGTTGTTCCGTTTTAACGTTTTAGATAACTCTGATTTGCAGGTGAACCAGATAAACTACCCCTACTTCAAAGCGGAGGAGTGCGAGTGCGTAGAGGGGGAAATCTCTCCTGACTACTTGATCCAGCAGGAGAACATCGATCACGCCAAAAGAATCGCCATTATGAAGGCGAAGACAACGAAGAGCCCCTGAGTACCTCCAATTTTATGCACCGATTGACCAAACTTGTGTTCGTACTCCTTGCCCACTCCTACCTGTTCACCTTGCCCACCCCCGTGACTACATCTATCACCCACGCCAACCATCATTCCCGAATTCAATCCATCCATTTGTCCTTTACGATCGACGTACGAAGATATTCTAAGACGACCTTGTGACGTTATCATTAACTGTGTATAAATATCGCTCAGGAAAAGCGAGTGCGTTACCAAGGTACAATGAAAATCTAAATACCAATGTCTTGGAAACCACTGTATCTTTTACGAATTTATCTTTTACGATTTTCTCTAAAAATACTGTAGTCGTTCGTTCGATGTTTGCTCTAGATCTAAAGAGTCGGCGAAGGTAGAGATACATTTCCTTCTCAATTATTTCCTGGAAGAGGAAATTCAAAGGATGTGGACTTGAAATGAATCTCATGAGTTGGTGTGCGAGGGTCGTGCGGAAATGTAGGAAATTGGATTGAGGGAGTATTTTCCGTTCTTCTAATGAATGTCCAGGTGATCCTTTTGAACTAAAGGTCAATGTTAAATCCAGAGGAAATATCTACATGCATTTTTTTCCATTAATATTCCTCTCGAAGTTCAAAATGCTGAATGCATACGCACATTTGTGCCATGCGGAAACTGCAGCAAACCACTCGAAAGATATTAAATTAATCTGTGAACTCGACAGTTTTCAAGTCTACATGACTTCTATTTCCCGTCCCTCCTTCGATGTCATTTCTATGCTTCACCAACCTGGGTGCAAAGTAGGCGGTGGAGGTGGGGATATTTTGATTTTCACCCTCTCATTTCAGCCCCTAATTTGAGCCCAAAAATCCTGGTTCGAAGTGTACACTGCAATCAGAAATTATGGATAATTTTCTGAACTACCCTCGTTTTGTGGGCACCATCAAATATCCTCATTTTGTGCTCACTTTCAGTTTTTATTATCTAATTTGGGCAGAAACAATCAGAAGATCGCATGACAAATTCGTACTAGACACGTGCTGATTGGTTATTAAGGAGCTTCGTTCTGATGAATTGTAAGCCTGTTTACTCAGGGGATTCTTCGAGCGTGATTAATTCTGCCTCGAGTTGATCATTCACTCGGCAGGCTTTTCATAACAAGCCATTATCACTTCAGTCCAAGAGTGCAACAGCATTGTGTCCATTGAAGGCAGACCAGTGAGTGAATGTATCCATTCAAATGGATGCTTGCTGATCTCTTGTCTCGGGTTTCCCTAGATTGCCCTAGATTCCCGTGCCAATCTTCAAGGAATTTCCGCGAGCTTTGGCTTTTGCCCTCTTACATCCTGTCAATACTACAAACCCCGCCTTCTCTGGTTCCTGGGATGAATCGAGGGGCGGGGCTGGCACCTGGTTAAAATACACAATGTAGGGCAAGTGATCATTCACTCTCCACTACATCTCCTCAAATGTTCCTCTCGCTTTTGCTGCTCGCCGGAGCAGCCGTATCCGCTACAGGGTTAGATTCAAAGCTCTAGGCTACCGTATCACTACTTCCTTTCGGGACCACAGCAAAAATCAAGTCTACCGTAGAGCTGAGCTGACTTAGGGAGAGAAATTCACTTTCAGGCAATGCTCGAGCTGCAACCTCACACTCAAGTCGGAGCTTCGGTCTGCTGAGATCCTAAATAGCATGAAGACCAAGCTCGGATTCGATCCTTCCCTCAGCCAGAAGATCCCCGCAGAAGTGAGCCGGATATTAGCACCCTAATCCTACGGTTCCGGAATTCCTGCTTTTCAGGTTATTGCAAAGGCGAAGAAGGCGTTTACCAGGACACTGCGTGATAAGGAGGATACGATGCAGGAGGCAATCCACGTCTTCGCCGACGACGATGACTACGGTTAGTGTGCAACTACCGTATCCGCAAGTCTACCGTAATCCTCGCTTCAGGAGATTCGAACGGTGCCCGTTTCCACTTCCACAACGACACGAGGGCGCGTAGCATCGAGAGAGCTGATTTGCACCTCTACATCGACAAGTGAGCGCTTTTTCAAGTGAGCGCAGGAATAATACTATGCGTTCCAAAGATCAAGCTACCGTAAACCAGAAATATATAAAATAGTAATCACTCAGGCCCGAGACGAATCCGGAAGAGCGCCGAGAGGTCTCCATCAACGTGTTCGAGTCGGCCGAGCGTGGAGAGGTAGTATGGCCTATGTAACCGATATATTAAAAACAAATAATTTATTGCAGAAAGGCGAGCTGCTGGCGTCGCATCGCGTGCTTACTCCTGCTCATGGACCCTCTCACCACAGAGTGAGACTGAATGGACAAGCACTCGAGAGGTGAGCCTAACGCCAGCGTAAGGCCAGAATAATGAGGATATGCTTCAGAATCGCACAGAGCGACTCGACCGTCCTCATCGTCGAGGCCTTCGTCGACGACGTCAATCTAATCATTCTGCTCGGTGACGACGACGCAGCTGGCCATGTAAGTTTGAATACACAAACTATGAATAAAACGATCTCTGCAGCCGATGTCTCTCTCCCTGGTGATGTCCGTCTCGCGTGGTCGTTCTCGACGCTCAGTGAAGATGTGCGACCGCGATGCTCCCGCGATGCGATGCAGACCTGCTGCACCTTCTCCACCATCATCGACTTCCATGTTCGGATTTTCGCACCACACTCTTACCATACTAACCGAGAAAGTAACAACATTCGTGTTTTCCTTGCAGCAACTCGGCTGGAACCACATCCTTTCCCCGGTCAAAATCAAGGCAACTGGCTGCGCTGGACACTGCGCCGCTCGTTCGTCCGTGGTCAGTTTATTCATAGCATATCAATCTCTCATTAGATTTCTTCTTAATTTTCAGGATAAATATGGCATAAATCGTATTGAAAACAACGGCAATTATTTCAGGAACGCACGTCAGAGCACTCTCGAGAGGTTCTCCTGGATGCAATCGGATCTGCCGCCAGTTGCTGCCATCCCGTGGGATACGAGGACCAAGATGTAGGCAACATCGCACTTCTACCCCCACTAACCCCCCTCTGATCGATCACAGCGACAATGAGGGAAAACGGATGTTGTGTATTCCGCATATCAGAATCGGTCACTTCAGCCACTGAGTTTATTGCGTTTGGAAGTTGCAATTCGTTCAGATCCTCTACGTGACTCCGAATTACAACGTCGTGCAGACAACTATCAAGAATCTGTACGTGGTGTCGTGTGCCTGCTCGTGAGATGGAGACCACTCTCTCAATCTCTCAGCTCGACTACCACAACCCGAATCTCGAATTCAACGTGTTTTTTCTTTTCTGATTCCTGTTTGTTCCGCATCCACTTTCCAACATGGCTGTAGGGTTTCGAACATGTGCTCCCATGGAGGTTTCCCTCTCCCTATCTAACTCCGTACAATTCTTCATTAGGATCAAGCTCACTTTCAACTCCCTCGTTCTATCCTCAGAGATCAAAACATGAATTTCCTTTCCAAATCCCACTGTTCTCCCACCAAATCCACTTTAAATATTATAATTGTTTCCTCTCCCTGTAATCTCACTCATTTTGTTTTTCTATCAATGATCATTCAGTCATGTTGTGAAATATTTGTATCCAGATGTGCAAGTTCAATTCAATTTACCCACACATCTTATCATTTATATTTGTTCTGTTACAAGCTCATATAAACCTTTATGAACCTTTGAATACCATTACAATAGAAAAATATTTCCTAGTATTCTCTTCCCTATTGTAATACCAGATGAGTTTCTCATTCGTTTCTCATAGTTCAATTCAACAATGAAAAGATATTGTCATGAAATGGATCCAATGAAGACTTTCAAAATGCTCATAAATCTAAGGTGTGAGAAAATGGAAAAAAAAAGAAAAATGGAAACAAAAGAAGTCGTTGAGCATGCACGATTGTAGTTTCATTCTGCAAAGGGCTTAAGAGAGAAAATGGACAAAAACAGTACGTGAGTACTGAAAAAGGGCTTGGACCGATTTTTCCTTGTTTTTCCTTAGTGCAATTGAGACTTGAAATGATATGCTATTCATTTTTCCTGACATCTCTGCTTTTCGGGCAACTTTTTTCATCGAGGTTTCCTGAATACGAGTTAATTTCGCTTTCGTCTCCCTTCTCCGTGAACCAATCTAAACGGATTATGCAAAAAACAACTTAATGGAATATATTTCTACGACCCCGTTATGAAAATGGAGGAAAACGTGAGAGTATGCAATCGGAAATATGTTTGACGAAATAGAATTTGCACGTTAATGGCTGATTATTCACGCAGGGCGGCAAAGGAAGCGTTTCCTCGTGAAACTTTGCTCTCAGTCCTTTTTTGATTAGTTCTTTTTTTGGTCGGAGTTCGACAGAAAGAGGCATGAAAGGGGAAATTAAAGGACTTTTACATTCAAGCTATTATTCTTGTTCTTTTGGTCAAAGATTCATGTTCATAACTGAATATCGTAGCTGGGCTATTCAATTATATATTTTTTCGATTAGCAGATACTTTTCGAGGGCCAAATACCTCCGCGATGCAGATTCAAGGCATCAAACTAGAGTGGGATGTGAAGAAAATATTTCGACTTTTTCCGACTACAATCTGGTTTTCTGTATTCAGAAAAACTCGTGAAAGGTGCATTTGAAATCTGAATGTCGAGAAAACCTCTATTCCATAACGAAGATCTAACAGTGTTTTATTTAGCCTATAAGTATCTAATTTGAAGATAAATCGGAAGCTCTTCCATGTTTCGCCGATGCTAAGGAGGAACTACTGAAATTTCATCCCGGACGTTGGCCAACAAAGAGATCGTACAGTGCACTACGACAGACTGAGGCGTCATGTGCATTGTGAGACAGTTCCGCGACAGAAAGAGAGAGGGAGTATAAAGCAGATCACTTGAGAGAGAAAGACATCATATTCGCCCCACTCCACACATCCAACACACTGTTTCCGTTATCCTTTTAACTCCTTTATTTATTGCCTTCTGAACGTGAAAATATCCCGCGTAAATTAATCGCACTTTTAAAGATATGCTTCGACTTTGCCTGCTTTTGGTGAGCTTGAGCTGCATCTGCGCTAATGTGAGGACTACTTATTGGTAATCAATTATCGGATCTATAAACGGTATTTCAGGGATTCAAATTCGACCCCGAAATAAGGAAGTCCCTGGAGGAGATTCTTCATCATGTGGACGGAAGTAAAGTGCAAAGCACGATCGAGACTTTCCTCGGTAAAGCTCCTGTGGTACGTTAACTTTCAAAGATCGTGGTTATAATAATTGCCAAAAACCATACTTACAGATCCAAAACACGCGTGATCTCCTCAAGGCGCAAAAGAACTTCGTCATTCCTGACAATTTCCTGAATGGCATTGAGGCTGAGACTGAGGAAAACCCGAAGACCGTGGAAGTGCTCAAGAAGGTCATCGCACTACTCGAGGCATCAAATGCAGCAAGGAATGAATGCATGGATCTTGGAGGACCGATCCCGAAGAACAAAACAGCCTACAAGGAATGCTCTCGATATTCCTTCCCCTACAAGGAAGTTCTCATGCCTTACCCCCGGAGAGCGATCGATGCTCTCAAACGATACACCAACAGGTGCGATCCCTCTGATCACTTGTGTAATTATTCATCGTTAAATATAATATTATTCAAATATGATTAAAGAGAAACGACATCTGCCCCTACCACGACGACTACCACTGCCCATTCCGATTCTTCTCTGTCTCCAGAAGCCAGCAACAACTGCTGCCAGGTGCTCTGCATGGTGAGTTCACCCCGTGCAATAGCGATTACTTCTAATTTTCAGCAACCTCAATCACCACCTTGCACCAACACCGAGCCCTGCCAGGTAATATCGTTCCTAGAGACTTCTCTCAGTGCTCATCTTCAGAATCCAGCGCCCCCTTGCCAGACCACCAACAACGTAAGTTCCCTCTCTTCGGATAGAACTAGGACTCAATGGAATGTATGCTTTTCCAGTGCGGATGCGGCAGCACCGGAGGAGGCTGCGGATGCTCTTCCTCGTGCAATAGAGGATGTAGAACACAGAACAAAGTAAGATGCTTTAACCATTAATTTAATAATCGTATCACGCTAGTAAGCAGACTTCTCATCACTCGATTGTTTCAGTGCTGCAACAGCAAGAGCAAGTGTTGTGATAAGGAGCACGAGAAGGATCAAGTCAAGCACCACGAGAAGGAGCAGAAGGAGAACGAGTCGCACGTTTTCGTCGTCAAGGTCTTTCTCATCACATCTTTCTCATGAACAACTGTAGAATGGCATTATTCCACCTCTAATGTATCCTCTTTGCAGCCAACTGAGGCCCCTCCGAAGAAGTCCTCCTCCTCCTCCACTTCGATGATCGCACTCGCACTCGCAATCTCACTCTTCGTCTCGCTCATCCATTGATCTCCTCCCTTCTGTTTTTTTCTGTTTATTTATGATAAACATTATCAGCCCATCCAATGCTTCCTCACACTATCTTTGCCTTTGTCCCTGTGAACGCACGGATTAACTCTAAACTTTCCTTTGCGACAAGTTGGATGGCACGGGGATTTACGGTCGCTGCTGGTTCAACCTATCCAGCTTGCGCACTTTCGCTCTCTACGCACGAATGGTCTGCCGCTGATGCATTACTTCGGTAATTTGTACTTTGAACGTCATGGAAGATCGATTGACTCCAGACTTCTGCTGTCCTCTTCGCCACAGTGCAGATGATCGTGTGCGTGCTGATCGGAATGATGCTCGGGGAGAATATCCATGAACCAATGATGGAGAAGAATAAACCCGCCAGTATTGTGAGCTATTCTCTAATGGAACATCCAATTAGGAAGAACTGAACTGTACTAAGAACGATTCAGGATCTCATACTGATGGTCTTCATGATCACGCTTTCACTCTGTGCTCTGGCAGTTCTTTACGGAATCGTGACGAGGCAGGCGACACCGATAGTTTTCGTCTTAGTGATCATGGTTCATCGCCTTTTCACATATTTTAAATGTATTTTCTCTATTTTCAGCTAGTGATATTCATAATCTGTACAATTCGACTCGCTTTCATCATGTACGTACTCGGGAATGCTGTGCAGAAAAAGGAGTCGAGAGGTACCAAACTAATATTAACCTTTTTTCACCAATGATTGGCAAGTGTTGCACAATCGTAGGGCAGGGTTAAGATCAGGGACATGTTGTGGAAATGCTATGTCAATGGCGAATTGTGACGCAGATCGTATCACTCTTCTGGGGGAGGCGACAGCTGTCATCGGCTCGTCCTGGTTCTTCCTCCTCCTCTCACTCATCGCATACAATCGAGCGAGAGAGGACATCGAGTGAATCACTCCTTCCTTTCTCATGCTCACTTATCACTTACCGGATTCTCCCTGTCGGCATTGTCATACCGGGAACAATGTTGTGCGACATAAAGCGGGACTTTACTGTATGATGAGAACATGATTTATCGATGGCTGCCGATGATCTCAGGCCCGATGCAATTTGTTCAACTCCTCATGGTGATCGAAGTGACCCATCCAGCTCCTCCCTTAGTGCCACCAGTGTGGAAAATGATGGTCGCGTAATTGGAGGAAGTGATGTAACTACGCTGATTCTGGAGGAGATCTCCGCTGAGTCTGCAAGAAATATTGACTGAATTAGACATCGCAGAAAGCACAAGTACCTGCCAATCTCGAGCGAGTTCTCGTAGGGACCATCTCTGATGGACACGTAGTCCGTCTTGACGTTCAAGTACGCTAAAAATATAAATTAGTTTCACTGATAGACCATGATGGCATAAATGGTTTTTACTCACTAAATTCGATGTCGAGCTTCTTTCCGGGGTTTCCGGACACGTAGTAGACGCACTCAGTGTTCATCGGATAACCCGTGGGATATCCAGGAGAACTGATCTGAATAATAATGGGCTGCTAACTTGTTGTCATCCATGACTTATTCCTCTATTTAGTGGTGTTTGAATTGTGTCTACTAAGGTTACTGACCATGGTGTTCGCGTAGAGGTACTGGGGTTCGCAGTTGGAGTGGAAGGCGGTCGTCGGTTTCTTCGTTGTCGTCGTTTTGACCGTAGTCGTCTTATGGGTCGTCGTCTTGATGGTGGTCGGCTTCACGGTGGGGCCAGCAGCTGAATCGAGAATTGAAATCTGTTGGCTTGGTATACTTCTCATCAACAAAAAATATTTCCAAAATGATCTTGAAAAAATCTTACGATATCTGGTGTAGAAGTTGGCCTCCCATCCATCTCCGTAGCTCCACGAAGTAGTCTCGAAGACCATCTTCATGATGTTCTGAGTGGTGATCACCTCGAAACCAGTCGGAATTGAACCGGTGAGACTGAATTTTTCAATGAAAATTGCTTTATTCCCTGTACTCGCAATAACTGTACATGATTACACAGCAACTCACACTGCGACAGGGTAAGTCTCTGACATTCCGTCGTATAGACTCAGCTTGCTGGATCCATCAATGGCGAAGTAAGGGAAGGAGACGGAGAGCTGTGAAAATCATAATATTTTAGTTAACTTTTTTTAGAACATCTTTTAAAATAGTACCGTTGATCCTACTGCGGCAGCTAGAAGGTACTCGCAATGAGAGTTAGTAGGAACGGCTAGAGGGAACCCAGGAGAGTAAACCTGCAGAAATAGAAATACATTCCATTCTTTTAATACTGGATTTTTGTGTACAACTAACCACTCCTCCATCTTCGAAGTACTGCATGTTAGGGCATTTGAGAGGCGCGTACATAGGCGAGACTCCCTCTGGAAATGAATTAATCTTCCGTTGGCATACGATGCAATAAAGCTCACGAGGTTTCACGCAGATGTAAGGCAGCTTCGTATCACAGGGAATATTCGACCACTCTCCGATGTATCCAAATTCCTCCGTTCCCAGAAGCTGACCACAGTAGCCAAAGTACGTGTTGGGGTAGGCTGAAAATTTGACTTTGACGAACATCTGGAGACCTATTTTCGATTTCATCCTTCACAGAAAAAAAACCATTACTCACCCACTCCCCAGTTCTTGAAGTTGTATGAAGAACCATCGGTCCAGGTGACCACATCTGAACACATCATTTCATTTTACAAATTAGTGTTTGAATTACTTGAGTAGTCTCTGAGGCCGATATGCGCACTCTTGTTGAGACCCGAAGCGAGAAGAAGATTAGTGAAGAAATTGTTAGTCTGAATCAAATATCTTCAAAAATATTGTTTATAATTTTTTCTGCTTCGTCAATCCCTCTCATTCCTAAACAGATGTTTTTTTTTCAATCAATGATGGCGCGTCGATTGTCATCTTGGTACAGACCTCTTATCATTTCGCACGAATTTCCTCTCTCAATCTCACCACAGAACAATTACACAACACAGTTATGAACATGGTGCTGATCTGCAACTTCCTGTCACCGTCCCACTAAGATAAACGTAATTCGGTCTCGATAATGATAATTGAATGAGTTCAAGGCCCTCGTCTTACATCGGTAGCAAGTGAAATTTCAAGAAACAACACACCGCAGAATTCAATGATAACCTTTCAATTAAACATCACAGTGGAAAACTAACGGCAGCGTCGTGGATGGATGCCAGATGTCCTCCCTCGACCACACATTCTCTCTCCGCATCATCGCTGCCCTTGAAGATGGACTTCACAGCCACGCAACTTCCGAGGTACGGGGAGTAGCCCGGAGAGCACACTGAACGACTAAAGATAGCAACATACTACAGCGCACAATTATAATTAGCGATAAAAAATTTTTATTGTTTCAATTCCTATGTGTGTGAGTTTACTGCTGAATTTATAAATATATAAATCAAGTTACCGTCAGTGAGATTGGCGATGCGGCACATGAAAGAATTCATTGGAGTCGCGCAATTCCACGAGTAGAACTGGATTTAATGTATGTTAAAATAAGAATATATTATCAAGTGGAAAACCTGATCATCAGTGCCGTAGAGATGCACGCAGCTTCCATACTCGAGGGTGGGATATCCTGGAAAACGTGAAATAAAGCAGTCAGGCAGGATAAAACAATAATGGACTGATAGATTATGTTAGATGTTCTCACCATAAATGAAGTTGGAGTAGTCATAGGGTGTGCCGTCAGACCAGACGCAATCGGTATTCGTGCTGCACTTAAGTCCGATGAGAGGAGCACGCGAACCAATGAGAGGATCGAGTGAGTACAGCTCCTAAATTGTTGCTTGATTTTCGCAAAATGGTGAAAGACACACGTTTTTACTGTGAATGGACGCAAGATGGCCGTCTTGTGACTTGCAGTAGTCCTCAGCGTCGTAGTACGTCTTCGAGATATCGAAGATCTGCAAAAAAAAGTGAGTCAAAAAGTGAGAAAAAAACAAAGTTTCGAATGTTCTGCCGCGAGCACATTTCATTGTGGTTCTTTGTGAATGTCAGACTCACCTTGAAACAGTCTCCTCCATCAATGGTATACCATGAAGAATCAGGGCACGCTTTCGAGAGTGTGAAGAGGGGAAGTAGCACGAGGAGCCTAATCATCTTTGCCAATGCGTAATAACGACTGTGCCCACACGCTTATATCAAGGGCGATAAGCATTTCCAATGTTCACAAATTATCGGCTGTTGAAGACAACCCGTAGTAAAGGTGGTTTGTTCGTCCTATTTTATCGAATTGGTACTGCTTTCTGCACGCTTCTTCATTTCGGGAGCATCTCCATTAATATCATCATTTCATCACAAGGCATATAAATTTGCTCGACATCATTTATTGAAGATAATCAATGGCTCCCAAATATGTACACGTTCGATAAATGCTTTTATTGACTCCACTTAAAATATTCCGTTGAGGATGGCCGTCCATCCCTGTCCTCCCTTATCCGAGTCCGACACGAACTGCATGGTGAAGTAGTTGCTAGTGGAGACGTACATGAGATTGTTGTCTCTCGTCTTCCCCGAAACCCTGGAATCAAAATATCCAATCGAATACATTATCATTTTCATTTTCAAATATCTGCAATAATACATATAGTTCGATTGAATCGTTTAACGCACCTGGCAATTTCAGTCGAATACTGGAAAGGTCCATCTCTGATGGACACGTAGTCCTTGTCTCTTTTCGTGTCGATGTACTCTGAAAGTTAAATTTTTTCCTGAACATTTAGCTTCCTCGTGCAAAATTAGTATTCCTATCGTCGTCGGGAAACATTTTTTATTTCTCAGACAAATGAAATCAAATTTTCACCGAATTGGAGCAGGACTCTCTTGCCAGGGGCGCAGCTCAGATAGAACCAACAGTTCGCATTTCGAGGATACCCCATCGGCCATCCAGGAGAGTTCACCTGAGAAATTTCAAAGTATTCAAATAGAGCTGTTCTAAAGCCAATGATTGAAGATTAGATATGAGGAATAAAAGGGTGCTCACATAGGTGTCTGCGTATACGTTCACAGGAGGGCAATTCGAGGCGACGGTCGTTCCAGGTCGAGCAGTGGTGAAGTAGAGAGTAGTAGTGGGAGGGCGAGGGGCTGGTGTAGTGGTGGTTATCATCTTAGTTGTCGTAGGTGGGTATGTCGCTGAAATGTTCTTAACTGGAGATTCGTCAAGATTTCGTCATCCTTTGTAGTAGGATTCACGGTGAAATCTGGATTCATTCGTTATAGTTGAATTGAGAGAAATATGGTGAGCGTTTGCATCCATCAATATAATAGAACAAGTATCATTGAAATCTATTTCCATCAAGTTAAATAAAATTTCCTAACGATTTCTGGTGTAGAAGTTGGCCTCCCATCCATCTCCGTAACTCCACGAAGTAGTCTCGAAGACCATCTTCATGATGTTCTGAGTAGTGTTCACTTCGAATCCAGTCGGAATTGAACCGGTGAGACTGAATACGAGAATTTCAGACATAGCTCACTCACTTCTATTTCTAGCACTACCATAACAGAGCCTTAAAAAATTGGTAAGCACTTACACAGCAACGGGGTGGATTTCGGACATTCCGTCGTATAGACTCAATTTGCTGGATCCATCGATGGCGAAGTAAGGGAAGGAGACGGAGAGCTGCGAAGATTGATAATCTACGTTTAGAAGGAAAAATGGTACCGTTGATCCGACTGCGGCAGCTAGAAGGTACTCGCAGTGAGAGTTAGTAGGAACGGTAAGCGGGAAACCAGGAGAATAAACCTAAAAGAATAAATGAAACTGCATTCCACTCGAAAGCAACTGCTTATTTTTTTGTTTCAATGTGATCAGTTTCGATCTTTTTGTTCTTATCTGAAGGCTGCGCTTGACATAAAATAATTTTTTACTAACCACTCCTCCATCTTCGAAGTACTGCATGTTGGGACACTTGAGAGGCGCGTACATAGGCGAGACTCCCTCTGGAAATGCATACCGTAGTTATCATTCCATACAATTTAGCTTACGAGGTTTTACACAGATGTAGGGTAGCTTCGTATCACAGGGAATATTCGACCACTGTCCAATGTTTCCAAATTCCTCCGTGACGAGCAGTTGACCGCAGTAGCCAAAATACGTGTTGGGGTAGGCTGAAGTACTTCAGGTAGACTGGCTTCAGGTAGAGAGGCGCATTCATTTTTAAAATTTGCTGTTAGACTTTTCACATCACATTTTTTAAATGTCACTCACCCACTCCCCAGTTCTTGAAGTTGTAAGAAGAACCATCGGTCCAGGTGACCACATCTGAACACACCATTTCATTTTACAAATTAGTGTCTGAATTACTTGAGTAGTCTCTGAGGCCGATATGTGCGTTCTTGTTGAGACCCGAAGCGAGAAGGAGATTTGTGAAGAAATTGTTGGTCTGAATGCACATTATACTTGGAATACCAATTTTGAATCATTCGTAAGTCCCTCACTAAGCTAAACATATGATCTTTCCATTCAATGACCCGACAATTATCATCTTGGTGCAGAGCTCTTATCAGTTCGCACCGATTGCTTCTTTCTACCTCGAAATAATTCTATCACAGAACAATTGCACACCAAATTGGAAAACTTGATGCTGATCTGCAACTTCCGGGCGACGTGAGACTAAGATAAACGTAATTCTGTCAAGATACTGATGATTGAGCGAACGAGTTCACAGCCCTCATCATACATCGCCACCAATCACAGGAAACAACAAGGCCTTCACCATTTGATTAGGAATCTCCCAAGGAGTCTCAAATAACAAATAGAAGGGTAAAACAAACGGCAGCATCGTGGATGGATGCCAGATGTCCTCCTTCGACCACACATTCTCTCTCCGCATCATCGCTGCCCTTGAAGATAGACTTCACAGCAACGCAACTCCCGAGGTACGGGGAGTATCCCGGAGAGCACACTAAAGAGATGTTTTTGATAAACTTTTTGATATAATGACTCACAGAAATTGATTCCAATTAGTGAATTAATGAGCCAAAACGCTATTCAAGTTACCGTCAGTGAGGTTGGCGATGCGGCACATAAACGAGTTCATTGGCGTTGCGCAATTCCACGAGTAGAACTGAATTTATTCTATTTTATGATTATATTATTGTACTATTGTATTAGGTTGGTGCAAAAGTTTCGCAACAAAATCTCGATTACGGTTTTCGAGCTCTATCTTGTTTCGGTCTTGAGCAACTCTCATGTGGTTTCTTGTATAATATTAGTACATGTGTGCTCTATATAGCGCACACTACATCGCTTCTCATCAATCATTAACACCAATGATAGAGCATTCCAAAGTTTGAGAATTACAATTTCTTTTGAACTTTTCGATTGATTACTACTCTTTGCACGGCAATAATGGCGCCGCTTCAAAGTCATTTTCCAGAATTATGATGAGTATATATTCTACTGTGGCGAGTGATCCGCATCAGCCTTAAAACAACTTTCCAAAATAGGCACGTATTCCGGAACTGCAGGATATTGCGTCTGGAAGATTTAGAACATATTCACAGAAATTGTTGTCCGGAGCGCTTGGTGTCACAAATTAAACACAATGAGAAGCACATATCATGATAATGCTACAATTCAAATTTGGTGAAGATTCACCTTTCCATTCGAGAGATTTCGTGATTTTGTTTTTTATCCTCAAATTTTATCGACGAAATCGGCCTTTTTCGCCTCACAAGTTATCCGTGGAAGCTCGAAACTCCCATTTAACGTGTCCAATAGAAGCATCCACCCTTACTGATTAGTTTCTCTAAAGGGTGGGAGCTGTATAGGGTTCGTTTAGTTTTAGCGATGGTTTGTGATGAAAACCCAAAATCATGGAAATTTCGCCAATTTTCATTTATCATTGTTTTTCTACTGAATGACTTTGGATCGTTCGAGTCTAAACTAATAATTATAATGACCTAACACTACCTCAAATAATGCCCAAACGGTATATGATACATGAGAAGCATTCACAAGAAAATATCCAAAATCTCTTGTTGCGAAACTTTTGCACCAACCTAATACTACCTGATCATCGTCGCCGTAGAGATGGACGCAGCTTCCATACTCAAGGGTGGGAGCACCTACAATCAATGAAATCAGAAATGAGGAAAGTGGTAGAGTTCGCACCATAGATGAAGTTCGAGTAGTCATAGGGCGTTCCATCAGTCCAGACACAATCAGTAGTTGAGCTGCACTTGAGACCGATCAGAGGAGCACGAGCGCCAATGAGAGGATCGAGTGAATAGAGCTCCTAAATTGGAATACATTTAGGTTAATTCAGAACAGTTGCGAGTTTGAATTGAATCACGTCGACTGAAGTTAATGTGACCAAACTCCAAGGAAATGCGCACATTTTTACTATGAACGGACACGAGATGGCCATCCTGCGATTTGCAGTAATCCTCAGCCTCGTAGTACGTCTTCGTGATATCGAAAACCTGGAAGATCATTGTTTCACAAGTTCTCAGAAGATCTGTTTTTGCATTAGAAAAAAACACACCTTGAAGCAGTCCCCTCCGTCACTGCTAAACCATGAGGAATCGGGGCATCCTTGTGAAAGCGCGAAGAAGGAGAGTAGCGCGATGAGCCCAAGCATGGTTGCCAATGCCTAATCACCATCGAGCTCATACTCTTATATCAGAGGCGATAAGGGATTTTTAATTATTAAGAATTTTTTTAGCGGTGCCCTCATCCTTTTGTTTATCGGAACGGCATGTCTCCTACACACTATGGTGTATTGAGGATAATTGATATGCCCTAAATACGATTACGTTCAGAAAGGCTATGTTTATCTTTATTGCATCCCAAGTTTTTCATCCCTCTTGCAATTTATTTTCGTAAACTTCTCGTCCTTTCTCGTTGCAAGATATTGTGCAATTCATATGTCAGGTTAGCTTTGAGCAGATTATATCCTTATCTTCATTTCATAACGTGCAGCGCAAATGATCAAATGATGTGCCATGAAGGCCTTTATCGACTTTCTTTACAATTAGACGATTCCATCTACGATGGCAGTCCATCCCTCTCCTCCCTTGTCCGCGTCTGTCACGAACTGCAGCGTCATGAAATTGCTAGTGGCGACGTATCCAAGGGTATTCTCCCTCGTCTTGCCCGAAACCCTTCAAATATATTTGAATATTTTTTCGAATATGTACTTTGAAATTGTTCTGGTTCGTCTCACCTGGCGATTTCAGGTGAGTTCTCGTAGGGTCCATCTCTGATAGACACGTAGTCCTTGTCCTTCTTCGTATCGATAAACTCTGAAAGAAAATAAACTTTCAAGAAGCTAGTTATTTTCTGACCGAATTCGAGCAGGATTCGCTTTCCGGGTGCGCAGCTCAGGTAGAACCAGCAGTTGGCATTACGGGGATACCCGAGAGGCCAACCGGGAGAGTTCACCTGGAAAGTATCGTTATCTAATTATAAAAATGATATAGGGACATGCATATCGAGTGGTGAGAAGAAATTGTTTGTCAAAATGTCGATCGAAGCTACTTAGGAAACGTAGTTACTCACGTAGTTGTCCGCGTAGACTGTGACTGGAGGGCAGTTCGAGGCGACGGTCGTTCCAGGTCGAAGAGTGGTGAAGTAGAGAGGAGTAGTGGTTTGAATGGCAGGAGAAGTACGAGGAACAATCGTCGTCGTTTTCAAAGCGATCGTAGAAAGAGGGCCTCTAGTCGTCGCTGAAATTATTCGTTATAACTGTAATCAAATGAACGAGATTTTAATTTAAAATATAATTAGAGCCATTCGTTGTTTTGTTATTTATCGTACATCGGATGGATGCTACAACAAATGCAAAACGTGGGAGAACAAGAAGGGTGGAATGGATTCATATACAAGGTAGTGACAGGGAGTAGGTCTTCCTATCTGAGTCTTGCAAGGATAAATAATACAAAGAGAGCCTAGTGAGTGGATGGGGTGGCTGCTGGCTCGGGTAACTTGACATTGGAAGGAGATCGAAAGAATGGGTGTGGTGATGGGAGAAAGAGTGCTATAACCTCTCATGCAAAACACCTAAGGTTTGGGGTATTTTAGGGAATGGGACCAGATCTCAACGGAGTCATCAGATAATAGAGGTTTGCGAACAAATTGTATAGTTTATTGTGGATCTTCTTGTTGAAACGCACGAGAGTAGGTGACGAATGCGGCCTCCCATCCCTCTCCATCAGTCTGAGAGGGCGTCTCGAAGACGAGCTTAACGATGTTCTGGGTACTTCTGAAGACCCGATCCGCACCATCAGAACCTTGGAAACTGCAAACGACTATTATGAAGATTTGATGAACTATAATGAAGATTTGATAATTATGTGTTTATGGAGCGATAGATTAGGTACTCACACGTAAGCGGGATAGGGGGCGGACATGCCGTCATACATCGACAATTTGCTGTTGTCGCCGATGTTGAAGAAGGGAAACGTCAACGAGATCTGCGATATAGCAAACGCTACTAAAACAATTTTTTCTCAGGAACAGCTTACGACATTTACGAGAATCAGTGCACTATATCGCAGCACTCACCGTGGATCCGATATCAGCTGCGAGCATATATTCACAGTAGAGCTTCGAGGGAATGATCACGGGGAAACCGGGAGAGTAAACCTGTAGAATCTGTGTCTTAGAGTGAAGTAATGGATATCCATACCGTTCCGTTATCCTCGAAGTACTGCATGCGGGGGCAGGCGAGAGGGGCGTACGTGGGAGAGACACCAGCTGCAATTTGCTCCATTTTTCGAATTCTCGGCAATTTTTCTCTACTTCCTGTCGTAGATATGGAAGATATGGATAGTGAGACAACTTACGCGGCTTCATGCAGACGTATGGCAGTTGGGTGTCGCAGGGGATGTTCGTCCACTGTCCTGGCTGGCCGAACTCATCGGTGACGAGCATCTGAGAGCAGAGGCCGAAGTGAGTGTCGGGGAACTCTGAAGAACCGAACTTTGTTTTTTTTAGAACTTTGGAAGGTTTCATCGCTTCCTCTGAAAATAGTGCGAAATGTTACCGGGAGTAGCCCAGTTCTTGAAGTCGTAAGGAGATCCGTCAGTCCACCAGTATCCAGCACCTGTAAAGGGAAATCGTGTTCTCTTGCACTTGTTTTTTTCTTTGAAAAATATTCCCCCATGTTTTATATAATCGTCCACTCACTCTTCTCATATCTGGCTCCGATGTGGACGTTGCAGTCGAGTTGCATCGCATTTGCACACGTCAACGACGCGTTCTGCAGCAGATTCGACAGCTGGTAGTTGGTCTGAAATATTGATGAAATAGCCCTCCACCTCCGCACTTTTCACGAATTCCTACGCGGTTCTTTCGTTCTACGCTCAAAGTTATGAGAAAGGGACTCTCCTCGTTTCGAGGCGGAGTTTGGAATACAAATAAATCATACGTCGAAGTCGTGGAGGGATGCTAGATGGCCTCCCTCGATGGCGCACTCTGCCTCAGCATCATCAGAAGTCTTCGCGTGAGTCTTCACCACGAAACACTGACCACGAATGGCAGTGTAGCCAGGAGAGCAATCCGCTGAAGATTCAGTATTGTCATGACCATCCCGGGAATATTTTTGTCGTTTGCCCCTTGTGAAAGTTAGATATGAAAAGTGGACAAATATTCACCGAGATATCTTTAATGGATTCATGAGAGTGGGACTAGGCAAAAGCAAAAAAGAAATCCAATACTTCCAATATCATGGTAGGAATTTTCAAATTTTAGAAGTCCAAAAGTGTGGTCAACTAACACTCGGGAGGGACTGCGATGGGCAGACGACAGAGGAAAGTGTTCATCGGAGTGGCGCAGTTCCACGAGTAGAACTGAAATACGACTTTCGAAATGTGTTCTCTATTTTTGGCTTCCGACCTTGTCATCATCAGCGAAGAGATGGGCGCAGCTTCCGTATTCGAGAGTTGGCTGGCCTGAATTCTCTCAGTCCTGAACTACTCGAGAATGCACGAAAACAAGCACAATTCGCACACTAATTGAAGTCTGGATGCATTCATTCCGGGAAGAATGCTCTAATTAGTCGGCTAATTACCGTATATGAAGTTCTGGTAGTCGTAGGGCGTGCCGTCGCTCCAGGTGCACGACGTCGTCGTGGTGCACTTGATGCCGATGAGAGGCGAAGCCGTCCCGAGGAGGTTATCCAGTCCGTGTCGCTCCTGCACTCACCCATTATTCAACTTCATCGAACTATTCGTACTTTGCTCAGGCCACCTAGAGAATTATGATGGCGACGTTTTCCCACATGAAAGCCGTGAATTTCAAAGGCCTCGATCTTTGACGGAACTCGAGCACACTCCTCGTCATCCTTTTATGCCCAACCCTCAACACGCTTTCAATTGCTCTTCTCGAGAGAGACAAAAGAGGCGTGCCCCGCACACAAAGTGGATTGTTTCAGGCGGACGTGGAATACGGGAGTGAACTAGCAAATGGCAACTTCCCTGTTGCCATCACCGTTTTTCATATTAGATGATGTATTGAAATGCTATTGGAGTTGACGCATTGGAGCAGAAGAGTCAGTAGTTCCTCGTCATAAGTGAACTTTATAAACGTACATCAGCACTGTGGAGGGACGCGAGATGGCCTCCGTCCTGCTTGCAAGTTGTCTCTGCGTCCGCGAACGCTTTTGCGATCGAGTAGAGCTACAATCAGCCGGATTTACTTTCAGTTAGTGTCGTCACTGATATCGCTCGAATCTTATGAAGAATTCAAGGAATATTATCTTACTTGACCGTGTTTTGATAACAAATTTAACATTAACGACACCCACTCTGAAGCAGTCATCAGTTCCGTTGATGTGGCTGTATCCTGGCGGGCACGCGTCTGCTGCCAGTCTTCCGACGACCGCTGACTGCTGCAGCAGCCCCCTGGCTGCGACTGCGCTGCACAATCCAATCAATAGCGCGCAGATCAGCCTCATCGTATTGAGCAGAGAGAAGGAGGGCACAATAGTTTCACTCCCATTTATACCCTTTCGTTAGATGAGATTATCGATACATCGAGAGCAGCTTCAGCCGACCTCGGGAGATAAGGAGGCCTCGGATGAGTCACTCTCGTCTTTTGGTCGCTCAATTCGTGCCAAAACGTCGCTCTTCCGGTCGACGCCCATCATCATGGAGTGATTCGAGTGATTGGATGGAACTGTTAGGGACCTGACACTATCATTTGAAAGAAATACGGCCTGAATTGAGTTCTCTTGCATTGTGTTCGGGTAGAATGATTTATGGGGCTCATAGGGATCAACTAAACAGAAAACGGGACACCGAACAAGCATTGTTTATCGCGTAGTCAGACGAGGGATGACGATTTAAGTCCTTGAAAGTGTGCAAAGAGAAGTGACGAGAAGTCATCAACCGAGAATCACGAGAGTCTTCAGTTTCCGGCCATTCCTGAAAACAATTTACTACGTCCCGTAAATGTGTGCAAGATCTAATCATTTCCATAAAATATTTGTTTTGGCCCATTTGATATACTGCGCAATACAGACATTGAATATAAAGTTGGAATATCTTGATGGTCAACATTTGCAAAAAAGCGCTTACTGAGCAAGGAATTCTTTTGTGAGTCGTCGTGGCAACGTCGGTTTGATCTCTACTGGGTCCTCCTCAAATTGGATTGATGATCTGAAATGGAGTTCAACTGTCATATTTATAATTATCTTAATTAATTTTAGTTTGTTTGATTCACTTATGATTAAATATTCACCTTGTAAGTGATCGTCCGTATCTCGGTCGTCCCTCTCCGAATATCTCTGATAGAGGAAGGACAAATGCCGATGAAATCGCGATGGAGACAAGGAGGAGAAAGATTGCTCGCATTACCTGAACTTGAGAGTAGAATCAACTATTAAACTGGGATTTGTGTGACTCGGAATACAAACGCAAATGAAGATAACCAATCAAACGGGACCACTGTGAACGTAGAAATATCAATATTAGCCATGATGTAATATCAAATACAAAAAGCAGTGAATGAAAGCGAGACAGCTTAATATATGCATAGTGAATAACCACAGACTGAACAATAGATCTATGACAAATTGATATGTGCCGACTACAAATAATAGTTGTTCTTTTGTTTTTCAAGGACTAGGCTTTGAGCAGTTATTCCCCGAAGTAATTAGTGGTGGCAAAACTAAGCATGCTATTTCGAGTGAATACAATGCTGCTACAAGCTTCGGCTGTATGGTCGTGCACAATGTGGTATTCCGTGAAGTATTGTCAAGTGGTAAAACGAGAACGAGAAAACCCACGAATGACGAGGATAGAGAGGGAACTAGTGGGTTGAAGTAAGAAGTGGGCGGAGAAACGGAACCAGAATTTACCTCGGAAGCACCTGCGTTATACATTTCACTTACGTGGGTTAATGAGAATTTTGCCCTTACTCTACGTGGAGAAAGTGGAAATTATGCACGTTGACTAGACGTGAAGAATCCCTGTTGACTATCAAGTAGAAGAGAGGGAAACATAAATTGCTGGGGAGGTGATGGCATTCGTATGACTCTAGCAAGAACGCGGAACTAAAAAAATAAATTGCTTTCAATTATTGTGAGAGAATGAGCTTGAATATCTTCAAACAAACTGTTTCGCCTTTTCAGGTTGGCCGTGATAAATTTTATAGCAGATACAACTGTTTATGACAGGATGCACAATGGCATGATAAATGAATGATTTATCGCGTTTAACAATTCGCAAAGATTTGAGAACAAGAATGGTTGATTCAGATAAGTGTACATGGTGGAAATGAGGGTGGGAGTGCGATTACGTGCAGGTGCACAGCATGGAGAGGGAAGCCTTCGCCGCATCCAGGGCCACTGCTGTCACCGCTGTCGCACTTCTGCAAGTCATCCATGTATTGAATAAGATGATTATTAATGAATAGCAAAAAAGTTCCTGACCCGGCGAAGGTCTGCAGTTTAGGATCAGTAGCGATAGTGACAGTGGCAGTGTCCTTCTCGAAGAGATCGACGGTGCACTTTTCCCTCGCGTAGATCGCAGCGATCTGCGAAATTCAGCCTCGAAGTGGTTGAATGCTCTCTTCAAATAACCGTTTTTAGTGAAATAACTTACAGTGATGGGATTAATAGCATTCGTGGCCACGGCTGCAGCTCCAGTCTTCACTGCAGCTTCCTTCTTGATCTGAAATGAATACAAAGGAGTACTTGAGTACTAGGTGATTAGTCACCTTTCCGTCAGCTGCCTTGGTATATACGGCGCAATCGTCTGTCTTAGCCTGTGAAATTGGCGCATTGCAATCGGTAGAGATTGTTTTACATTGATCATTTTTCGATTAATTATGACCAATATGAATATTGGTTGAAGCTGTCTATTGAAATGCTTACAATCTCCGCTGCGCAAGTCGTCTTGCAGAAGGACTTCTTCTGAAACGAGGTCATATTTGGAAAATGGTCTCCTTATTAGCTTGTGATGTCATACCTGAGCCTCGGTGATCGTTGTCGAGGCGCAGAACATCTTGGTTGCGTCCGCTGCCCATGTAGCGCAGCTGAATGGCTATCATTGTATGATGTTACGAGTATTTTAAGATCACACTTCACGGGATATTAGAAAAAACGTTCAAAGCCATTTTCTGATTCTTACTTCTTATTCTCTTCAACAACGGGGGTGGTGGTGTTCGTACCAGTGCCAGGTGCGGTCGTATCAGGCACGCAGCCTGATTCCTTGCCGCAAGTTTTCGGGCAGTACCTAGATTTCATCCAGTGTGAATCTGTAGAGTGAACGCTCTGTAATGGTGACTCACTGCTGCAGCGTCGTCTTCGTGTAGGCAGTATTCTGGCAGAAGCCGGCTCTCGCCCAATTGGCGCAGCTGAAACAGCCACAATTTGGGCTAATTCTTAATTTCAGAAGGCAGAAAGATGATGAAATATTGACTTGGGGTGGTCGGCGAGGGCGCACTGGGCACTCGCTACAGCAGCCATCGAAGCAAGGACGAGAACGAATCGGGCCATTCCTGAAGATGAAGAGAGTGAAGGGGAGAGGGAAAGAAGAGAGGATTGGAGATGAGACTGGGGAGTGATGATGTTCAAAAAGTGCCTGCTTTTATACGTCCTTCAAAGTCGCGGCGATTGTTCAGCCGTTGCCTTTTTGACTTCGAAGCTCATCTTCGATCGATGAAAGATCCCGGAAACAGACTCGTTTGCCCATCTGCTCAAGACTTTCGCTCATCAAAACATTATACACCTTCATGATCATTGGCTTGCCATCTCCAATTCAGTGCGGGCGACTTGATCTACTACATTCTCCATAGTAGTGAATCGATCCTCTGCCTATACCGAGTGTATCGTCGATTCGCTTTCGATGAAGCAGTCAAATAGAAAGGGTGAGTCTGTTTTCTCTCACTCCTGCACACTCAAAGTGTTGCATCTTTTTTCGTCGATGATAGATTTTAAAAATTATTCAAACCGTGATGAAAGATTCACCTTTCCAATTTTAAATTGTGATTTTACTCTTTGTCAGGCAACACCATGTTTACAGGTCTTTCAGTTCCTTTTATTGACGAAATGAATACAAATTCTGGAAGTGATACCTCGATGATTATTTTCGCAGAGTTATTTTGTTGAGCGATAGTGTAATATTGCTACCATTTGAGAGTGCCTTTCGCCAGACCGATTTCCCTGCGTCATCTAGTCACGGCTACCAATTCCCTGTCCACAATGGGCTGGCGCCTTGGTGAGGCGGAGACGGTGTTAAGGCCGGGAATCGAACCCGGGTGGAAAAAATACATGTATAGAGAAAAAAATCCGTTCAGCATTTCTTCGATATTCCGCTTTCTACCTACCGTGTGAGGAAGAAGGATTTGGCTTACTTTCATCACGCGCTCAATCCCCTAGCTTACGAAAAACGGAGGGTTTGACTGGATTTTCGAAAACAAGAAGATTGAAGTTACCCGAATGGAAACCCAACGTACAATTTCAATTCGTCGTAGGATGATTATTGTTCAATTTTTTTTGAGGAGTCAAATATCGGCACGTGTTGTTCGATTACTTCCGTAAAGCCATTCTGCTAGAAAAGGAAAAAATAGAATGATTTAGATTTCTTGTTGACGGAAATGACTCTCAAGTTTGATTCTCGTGTATTTTTACCTCCTCCCTCCCCACTGGAAAGACATGAAATGTGCCGATAGGACACCATTGGGAAAATATTGGGATCCCATTGTGAGAGCTGTCTTCCCAATGGTCCCTTAATTTTTAAATTATAAAAAATAAAATTTAGTTTAATTTATCTATTGGGGTGTCCGGAAAGTTCGTATAATTTTTTGTTTTTATTTTTTATTCAATGCTTTACAATTCTCAGTGACCAATGTATGCCCCCTTCTTTCTCACTACCTCCTTCCAGCGATTGAGCAGGGTCTCGATTCCTCTCTTCCAGGATGAGGGTTTCTTCGAGACCGCCCAGTTCACGAAAGCCCTCACAACTTCATCTCGATTCTTGAACTTCTTTCCTTTGCAGAAGTCACAGAGAGAGCGGAAGCAGTGGTAGTCGCATGGGGAGAGATCCGGGGAATACGGTGGATGGGGAATCCTCTCGATCTTCAGCTCGTCCATTTTCTTTTGGGTCATCTTCGCTCGATGTGGGCGAGCATTGTCCATCAGAAGAAGAATTTTGCCCTGGTTCAGGAGTCTGGGAGGGACTCTGATCGCGACATCTTCCAGTTGTTCAGAGAAGAGGTCGGCATTGATGCTGGTGCCAGGGATCTCCCAGTAGATGGGACCGAGCACTGAGAAGAAGAAGCAGAGGAGTTCCTTCTTTCCGTGCTCTTCCTTCTTCGGGACGGGCGTGGGCTTCTCATCTGCATCCACCCATTGCAGTCTCCTCACAGGATTATCGTACGTGATCCACTTCTCATCTGTAGCGATGATGGAATTGACCCATCGAAGATTGGATTTACGATGGAGTAATTCCCGACAGACTTGAACACGATTTTTCAGCTGTTCGGGGGAGAGGTCATGGGGAATCACTTGTGGGAGTTTCGGCTTCTTCCCAGATCGATGGAGGATATCGGACACCGTTGATCTGGGAGTACCAGTATCCTTCTTCAACTCACGCACACTGGCCAAGGGCTTGCGCTTCAGTGTGCGGAGAACGAGAGGCTGATCGAGGGAGGGAGGGCGTCCAGAGCGGGGTTGATCAACGAGACCAAACTCCCTTTTCTTGAAGCGGGAGAACCACTTATATCAGAAGAGTATGGAGGGGGCGTCAGCTCCTTCCGACTGGGCCAGGGCAGAGTGGGCCTTCTTCACGGATCGGCCAAGACGGTAGTAATGAAGTAAAACTGCTCGGAGGTAGAGAGGGAGTCCATCACAAGAATCAATGTAGCAACTAGGAGACTGATTAAATCCTCTCACTACTCAACGTCAGAATGATGCAATACATTGTTGACAAATAGATTGCGCAATCACTGCATTTGATCGCGAACTGACTTTTTTCCGAAGCATTATACGAACTTTCCGGACACCCCAATACGTCCGAGGCGCTACGAAACAGTAAGGTACATGAGTGATCAAATAGCAAGAAATTGGGAATTGATTCTCAGTGTATATTTCCCAATGATTTCATATCGGCAACCATGGTTTTTCTCCCACTGAGGTGGGAAATCAGTGGGAAAATACCAAAGTATCTAGTTTCAAGGTTTGTAGAGCCCACTTACATTTAGTGATGAAGGTGATGCCCTCTTATTGATGGCGGGTCTTGGAGGCAAAGTGAAATCTTCAGGAAAACTCTGAGAATGACGAGCATACAAAAATTGGAACTACAGGACAACAACAGAATTGCCAATTTTTTTGTGTGTTCCTGCCATATCAAAAATTACCTTTTTTTATTTTCGATATCTAGATTAGGAACTTCTTATTTATCGAATTCTGCATCATAGAACGTTTTGATTTTGAATTTCGAGAGAACAATGTTCAGAATGCGTATCTCGAAAGTTTACACCGAATGCTTGAACCGATAGGAGATGACATTGCTCATTTAGTCCGCTAATATTCTTCGTTAGTACCGTAATCTCATTTGCCTCCTTCGGTGCTCGCCGAGAATAGGCGGAATATATAGTGGAAAGTGCTCCGATTTCTCATCGCGAGAGAACGGAGGGAGTGCAGATGATCAAATATCGAATCATCCTTCGCCATTTCTCTTTCTTTCCTCCCTTCACTCAAACCCGCCCACGCTGATTGTTCACAATGTACAAAAAGATATTTAATTGAAAAGAGATAAATAGTTACAACGCATTTTAAAATAAAATTGTAAATAAAATAAATAAAATTGGTGCAAATCAGAATTACATGGTATTGCAACATTTTTGAAGTAACTGTTATTCAATGTAATCATCCAAAGAGTCACAATAAAAAAATTTCAATGAATTTCAGATAAAATCAAGTAGTGGAGTAAAAGTATTGGCCAAAATTAGATATTGCTCGCGGGAGAACAACGCCAGGTTTAGCAGTGCATGGTCGATACGAGGCATTACATTGCCTCCCAGATCTGTACCATATCTTGAACCATGTAAAATTTAAACCTTCATTTAGGTGTTGAAAGTATCAGGTTGTGAAAAAAGTAATTGTAGATTTTTAAATTTTCGATTCTGCAATACCCAGTCTTTGGTTGCCGCCTGTATATCATATTGTTACTTGTGCTCGTTGAGTGCTTGGATACCCTTTCTATCGCGCATAGGTTCGAACCTATACAATAGGCCACAATATGAAGATAAAGCTACATCGACAAAATGTTTTACTGAGTACGTTTCGGTCCAGCAATCCATGGAAAAATAGGAAAGGGCAAATATTACGCCACGTGCGAAAAGTATGGCATACGGATATCAAAATACAACATGTGAACCTGGACCGCTCCGAATGGTCTGTCAGAAAATACGCTCATTTTTTAACTTGACCCTAACTGCACATCAACAAAAAATAATTATTTTTTACCGTGCATCCGTAACTATTGATGTATCCTTCACAAATGTAGTGAAGCGAAAAACACTTTCCATGGCTAACTTAAAATTGTATTTAGGTGGGCATACAGTACTTCTAGCAAAACATGTAATATTCATCATCCCGACTATGAAATTTGAACATCGAAATTCGTATATTACAAGTCTTCAATTTTCCAGGGTTGGTGCAAAGCCCTAAATTTTGTGGTAATCTGTTAAAGCTACTCTTTATGTATCAGTATACGGCTGGGCAAAGTCAGGGGATAGCTCCCTTTTGAGGAAATTTATTCATTCACTGTATACCGAAAGTCGAAAATTTGACAATATTGGTCTGTATTCATCAACACTGAAAATCTATGTTTTCTACAAGTAGAGAAGGGATGAGTTCAAATGTTCCTTTGTGGTATGCAACACCATAGTGCATAATGGAAGCGCACTTATTTAGAAACCAGTCTGATTGAACCATGAAGCAGGAAAAGTTGTCGCTTGATATGTGTTTATTAGCTGAGGTATTAATTCAGTGATGTATAAATCGTGCTATGTTGAGGCAGGAGCAGCGTTAGACCTATTTTTCGAAAGAACTGCACATGTGCTTCTCACAACGCTATATGAAAATGCACAGTCCTTTTCCCCCACAAAATACGAGAGACGGGAATTATTTTTAGAAAAGAGTGAAAATATCACATTTGTCAAAACTTGGATTTGCCAGGTATCCTAAAAGCATGAAGCGATTGGTATACTTAACTATATTGGCCAAGTATACCCCTACTATATGCTATTGAGCCAGCTTGAGATCATAAATGAAATTAATTTTAGGCTCAAACATCATGGTCCAAATCTACAATTACTTTTTTCACAACCTAATAGAATATGGAAGGTAAATGTATGATCTGCATCATCAGGTACAACTAAAGCTCAGTTGAAAAAAGGAAGCGCCCCTCTTCTCTGCAGCTGGACAATCAGAGGGAGTCTCATTCATTCTCCTTCTCCAATAGGATGATCTGGTGCAGTTTTCGTCTCCCTCCGCCTTCTCCCTTGTTCCCCGGTGCATCTGCCCGCTCTCGACGAGAACAATGATCTTACATTCTCCCCTTTTACAGAGATATTTCGTGGTCTCCATCCATAGAGAGAAAGCGATTTTAGGAGAGAAGCAGGGAAAGATATTCCCTCTATCAAAAAGACATCGTTAACTGAAGAGGATCAGACAGGCCGGAAACGTGAAGGAGAACAAAACGAGCCGCTGAACTAACTACACTCGATTATGCACTCGACAAGGAAAAATAATGGACTATAAATGGAATGGATTTGACACTCATCACAGCATGGCTTCTGCTTTCTTCCTCGTTGTCTCATCTTCCTTTGTTTCCCTCACTGCCTCGCAGTGCGCCACTTCAGACAATGCAAAGTATGAAGATCGCTCCATCAGTTACTTTAGATTCTGGCATACATGGCATATTTCTAATCGGGCATAATTCAGCTGCGCTAACTGGGTGCGCAATGGCTTCTGCAACAACGGGGCCTATACGACGGCGCAGAAGCAGGTGATTCCGTTGTGATTTTCGCTTTCACATTCCATGTTAATCATACGACGGTGCAAATCCTAAAATATTGTTCTGCCTTGCAGGCCTACTGTCCGAATACGTGTCTGAACGTGGGCTGCGTGGCCACGACGACAGTGATCCCGACCACAGACATCAATGCAAAGTTGGCAAATGGTTTCAACTACTTCTCCCCCAACAACTCCAACCTATAAGAACTTCACAAGGAAATTCTAGTGGTTTGCAGCTGTGCTCGTTTTGCCGCCAATCCGACGTTTCCCTTCTGCCTCAATTCGTACACTGCAGCACAGAAGCAAGCAGTCTGCGCGAGCACCTGCGCATTCGAGATTGTCAGTAGTCACCGCGTTTCCTTCTTAATTGTTTGTGTACATTCTCCTGATCGAAAAGCTATTTGATGGGCTTACTACCCATCCATTCATACTGCGATATCTAATACATTTACAGAGCAGTCGCCGGCCTTTGTCGTATTCCTAATAAGGACAAAACATTCATTGCAGACGAATCCCCCTAATGGGGACTGCGCCGTCTACAGTGTGATCAACAATGCGATGACGAGACAAGCGCCCACTAACAGGTACAGAGAATGATCGTTTACATGTTGTGAGGAGGGATTCATGATCGATATCCCGCTTTAAAATTCGAATATCACTCCAAACCTTGCAGGACGAATCCCGTGACGGCGGTGGCAATCACTGGAGCTGGAACCGTGAGACTACTTCATCTCTCGATTACCCCTTTTTTGTAATCTCTCCTCTTAGGTCAGTCGTGTCTCCGTCGGTCCCACTTGCACCCTCGCCCTCTTCACTCAGGCCTCCACTGCAGTCATCGTTGGAACGACGACAGCTGCTGACACGTTCGTCCATTTACAGAAAACTAGTTTTCCTCGTTTCCTTTTTCAGCAAGACCGGAACAGGCGGACGATTCCAGACGGTGGCCACAGCAGCAGCCGCGGCCCTCTCTTACACTTGCTCGTGCACCTAATTTCCAAAGCGCTTTTCAAATTTCCCAAACTGTGACGTTACCCATATAATTCGGTCAGTTGTCCATATCTCTTCAGTGAATACCCCCTCGGATCTTTCTCTTCCCCGTGATAAAGAGTCATCATCCAATCTCTGACGTACACATCTCATTCTCCCCTCATGATTAGATGAATGGAAAGTTCACTGGCGTCGCTAGGCAAAGTTAGTTGTTATCTACTATCATTCATCCCGCCCATCTCTCTAGAGGCCTAGGGAGAGACATCTAATCCCCTTCTCCTATCCTCTCCATCCACACTCCCACTATTATCCCGTTTTCTCGACCCTGCAAGAAGCGATGCGCCAATCCACGTGCGAATCATGGATTCACTGGGTGGGAGATTATATCAGCTTGCTTCCTTCAACCAATTTACCACATTTCCCACACTCAGGAATGGTCGTGAGAGTGTGCATAGAACCAAGCAACCATATCGATGCGGACTCCTTCATCATCTTCTCCCTTTGCAGATCCAACTGAGCGCCGGCTTGGCCGTCAGCAGCGTCGTGGCCGTTAAGGTCGTCAAAATCCTCCGTGATAAGGCGAGATACCGTACCTTTTGCCTTTTCCGTACTCAATCATCATAACAAAAATACCGTGATCTAAAACAAGCGATCGGCCTTATCAAGATAAAGGTAGGAATAATCCCGTTAAAGGAGAAGTAAAATCAAAATTAAAATTTTGAAGTTATACTATACACTTCCTAGAGCTCCACAACGATAAGAAGCTCCAAAATTTTCACATTGATATTTCCATTCCGAACAGAGTTATTGCTATTTGGCTGGGAGCCAGATCAGGGAAAGCTCAGGGAAGGGGGCGAGATAGCACGTGACTTGAAGAGAGTGCGTCCCTAGGTGAAACACATTCCAAACGGGCGCGCGTTTGCATTTACTCCTCCTTTAATGGAGGTTAGATGCTTTTATTGCGATTCTCTCAGGCCTCTCTCGTCTTCTTGGGGGATCACATTCTCCGGACACTCATCCGAATCTTCCTCTGCTCTATCATAATCGTCTCCCTCCTCACTTCGGGACACCAGATCCTACGGTGAGACAAAAGGACATTGTCGCCTACAACCGAAAAAATCGTAAAGATGACGAAATGGAAGCAGTGCTTTTGTCAGATAACTTGTATAAATTAAAGATCTAATTCATGTTCCCGAAAAATGATCTCAAAATATTACTGTACTGATTGTGTGGAAAGGATTATAAACCATGCTGATAATCAGTGTAGGAATTCATTAGAGACAAAGATAGACCTACCGTATTCGCATGAAATTCGTCGAGCCTGAAAGTGCGTTGCTTGAATAACATATGACTGACTATATATAATGAATTAGCGTTGAGTTTACAGTTTTTTGGCTATTTTGGCTCTCTGCGTACTTCATTAGTAATAGCGCCTACACAAAATAAACCAAAGTACTTCGATTCGTCATAACAATTGAATTGAGTTCTCTGAGTCACACGCATACACCTAATTCGCCCTTCCCTCTGTCATTCATATGAGAAATGATGAATCAATTCTCTTCTAGGTTCTATGGGTCGATGGTTGGTTGTTCCCGTGACGAGGATGAACCTTCGCCCTCCCTTGACACTCTCGTCAACTACTTCCTCGGTGTCTGCATCACTCTGATGGCCCAATGCCTACTTCTCATCATCGTCTTCAGGTAATGAACTAACTTCCCTATTCCCATTTACTCACTCGTGAAATACCACTCAAATTAGATTAAGGGATCGGTGATAAGCGAATTTGCTCACCGATTGAGTTCAAAAATCGTCGGACTCATAGTTCGACATCATTATTCAGATTCCGTTCACATAAGACATCAGACTTCACATAATCGTTAATGAGGGCATGGTAATGCATGCTGGATATCAAAACAAGAAGATGATCCATTTTCTGGCAAATAGCAAAGAACCCGAAGAAGTACGATTCCCAAAATCTCACTGAACACATAAACGCTTCTTTCATTTTTTCGTGATATTCATGAGAAAGACTTTTGAACAATGATATTCGAGCGTAAGATCGGTGTACTGTACTGGAGTACCCGATATGCGTAGAGGCATTATCGAATGAAAACACATTCGGAGGAATACCAAACATTGGAAACATTGCAGGGCATTCGCGATGCGCAACCACAGGGAGTACCAGTATTGCCTCGCTCGCAATCTGACCATCCGGCCCGAACTGTGCTTGTACATGGTGAGCCATCAGACTCCTCCTCACAGATAACTTTCTTCAAGCAAAGTTCAAGCAAAGTGGATTCTCTGTATTTTACAGATCTATCCTCCGCGTCTAGGAACAACTGAGAGTCAAAGAAATTTCCGATTTTCAGGTGCTGGTCGCATGCGTCTGGGCTTTCTTGGCTGTGCTTGACGTTTCTGAACTTGTAAGTAAACGCAATTTTGGATCTCCCTTTGTTCTTGCACAAGCTCTACTAAAATGCATCTACATGATCATTTCTTTTCCAGGCGATGTCTCTCTTCCTCACGACCTCCTCCAATCTCTTCTTCGTCGCTCTCGTCCTTCTCGCTTCGATCACTGAATCAGCCCGAAAACGCATCAGTGAAGCGGTCAACGTGGCTGAATTGGCCGAGCGGAAAACAGAGGTTCCAAATACTTCCCATACAATCTTTTAGTATATTTATACCGTAATCTGCCCCCTTAATGTCATCATCTCAGATATTGATCAACAATCGTCTTCTCAAGTTGTTCTGGCTGCCTTCGCTCTCGTTGGTTCTCCTATCGACTTTCAAGCTCGCATTCCTCACCATCGTCAGATTTGCAATATTTCCCATTCGAAGAATTACTATCGCGTTGCATGCAAATCGACGATCTTTGCAAGTCGAAAACATGTAAATATCAGGCGCGTGATAATTCTGCCTGAAAACAAGCTTTTCTGAACAGAAAACCTCCATTTCACCATAACAGAGACGCGTTCGTCACATTCATAATTTTGGTAACAAATGTGATTGATTCAGGAAGATCTGAGCTTTGTCGGCGTCGATCTCACGTACGTCGACATCTTCCTCATCTCATCTCTTATCTTCCTCCTTCGTCTCTGTCTTCTCTCCGCTCTCCCCCATCCCCGATTCCGCCACCTCACCAGGTAGTCTAACGAGAGTCAGTTAGAACTTTTGATATTAGGGTTATGCGGGGTGAAGAAAGGGAATTTTGTTTTTTAGGGTGAATTTCGTTGACGAGGGGACGTTGCCCGCTGGTCTTGGGTGCGTCGTGGGACGATCGCCTGTTGTCGGTCGGACGGAGACGAGACTGACAGAAGGAATCGCAGTCACAGTCGAGAGCCCTGAAGGTACTTATTTAAACTTGTTTGGAAGTATCAAATTTAGAATGATTGTGAAGAAAACTCGCAGTCAACGTTAATTAGAGGCCAATTTCAGTTCCCCGTGCTCCTCTGATGTCTGTCTCTGGCCGTGCTCATCATTCCTTCTACGCCTGCTTGCTGGAGAATTCGTGGCTGACAAAGATGCGCGCGAGAGAAGAGTGGACTCAGGAGATGAACATACTGGCAGAGACACTCAAGAAAAGAGGTGTCTTTGCTGACAAACCGCAGGTGAGAGAGAGAGGCACTTCATTGACTCGGGCACTCGGTCGCACCTATTCAATAAATTGCAGATTGAATGTCTCTGAATGCTTATCAATGAAAATTGGGTATATGGAACCAACAAAAACAAGCAATGTCACTTCCAGGTTTCGCGAGTGCGACCCGTAGAAGTCTCGAATCCGAAGCCTTCATTTTTGGAGAAAGAAAGCGATATTCCGGCCACCGTTTCCATTATCATCGAAATATAAACATCCTCCATCCCTTCCTTTTCAATCTTCGAAACTGTTCCTGCGTCGTTGAATCTCTCAGTCCTCATCTCAGTGTTCTACCTTTGTCTGGTTAATCCGGTAGTTTACGTGATATCAATCAATAAAACATGTTTAATAAGATGGCGAAACTTGCAGAAACGCAAGAATATAGAAAAGTGCGAACCTAAACGGATGTAAGTGAAATGCAATTGTGTTCTTATAGGAGTATGGCGGGCTCAGATCGATGCTGGTATGGGCTCGTCCTTGGAGGGATCGGAATGAGGGTGACCGCGCGGCTTTTCGAGCTCTCCACGCTCTCCTTAGAGATCCTACAGCGATCAGCCTGCTGCGCGCCATTTCTACAGGAAGTCCCCACTCTGCTCCCGGAGGTACCATTCTCACAAATTCCATTCTTCTCGCTATCCAAAATTTTAGAAGATTAGTCTAGTTCTCGTTCCTTCCAGATATCCATAGTAAAGATGAGTCGGCTGTGAATGATGATGAGAATGCTGACGAACTGCTGCCGACTGAGAAGCGAGATATCGCCACGCAACTGAGGGTAATCTGTTGCTCTGAACTTATTCAACGTATAGCTAGGAGTGATGGTGATACTACAATTTCAATGGCCTTCCGAAAAGATAGGATCATTATTTTCATTCAGAGGATCATCAAGGACAGCATGTGGAGACTTGGAAATTCCGTTCTCAACACAAAGGAAATCGTCACACGAACAAAGAAGATCATTGTGGATCTCAACTTTAGACGGGAAGTGCTCGCCAAGTTTGTAACGATACAGGTGAGTACCACAGTGAATTCCCAGGCTGCATAACGTATTTCATTGCAGAAATGAAGTGCGTTTGCGTCGATGATTTGGAGGGCGAATCCTTGGTGCAGGCTGAATAAGGCGACCAAGTCGGCCTTCCGTGCCCTTCATTGCTTCACCACGGATCCAGTCGCTGTCCGTCTACTGTGCGAGCTCTCCCCTGGATCCATCCCTCCCGGAGGTACTGCCCATCCTTAGATTATGATGATGATTCAGAAATGGGAACATTCTATATTCCCTTTCACTCACTTAGCAAAATATGAGAGACGGTTTCAAACATGTGTGATTTACTTCCATCGCCATTGCTGTTCTCTTCTTTCCTCATGCTCTCTCAACATTAACCCCGCCCAGTGTCTCCTCTCTCATTTCCACATGATCTTTCTCTCTTACTCTCTCCGTCACTCTCACCATAAACGTTCCTGGTCCTAGGCTCTCACTACAATGGAGAGAAGGAGTATCCAAGGAAACGAATCTTGCGTTGTGAAATTGGAAGGGAGATGAGATGGGGTAGAATTGAAGTAAACGATAGAGATTACACGCTCTCTTCATCTTCAATACTTATTCCCGGTCTGCGTCTTCCCGTTGATAATTCATCTTATCAATCGCAGTTATTTCGTATTTTATCATGGAAACCCCGTACTGATAAGCCCAGTTTCATGATAACATTCCTTTTCTGTCCACACTCATCTGCAAAGAGAAGTCGATCGAAACCTGTTTTTCAGACCCCAACCCCTTTAGTGGAGGGAAAACCCGTGGGAAGATTGCTGAGTTGGAAGAAGAAAATAGAAAGATGCGGTAAGAGAATAATTATCAGAATACATTATTGTAGCAGCATACATTCAGATGAAATTTTTAAGGGATATCATCCTCCTCAAGAGAGCTCAGGCGGCGAGCAGAGACAACAACGATACAACTATGAATGGACTGAGGTATATTTGATTGTACGACACGGAATAAAAGTGGAGTTGCAGGGCGCAATTCGTTGATTCTGAAGCCATTCGGCACGCCATTGCGCCCAAGGCTCCGGTAAGTGGAGGGGAAGATCGACAATCTCGCAGATCATGAGGATTATAAAAATGGAATCACAAATATTTTGCTTGGGAATTAAATTTTGTCTTTTCTTTCCGCACTCTTAGTATATTTCGACAAAATCTGAAATTTGGTGACGACTTTATCGATTACAGTCTTTCGAGAAGAAGAGAAATTCACACCTGATTCCTCCCATTCCTTCCCCATGCCCTCCATGGATGACGAGGTGCATGTCTGCGTTTATCCAGAAGCCGAAGGGTGAGAATCTCCGTATGCCGAACGAGAAGATCAATGGTGAGTGGAGCAGTGCGAAATCCGGAACAAATAGGGGATACTTTATAATGCGCTTTCTTCTTCTACGCGATGTCTATTTCCAACCTAACCTTTCGTAGATGTTGTTTTAACGTCGACTCCAACGCCTTTGAACGATGCCGTTTCAACTTTTGCTTCGTCTTCTAGCAATCAGCGTCCTGTCTACATAATTACGCAACTCCCAGGCGGAACTATCGCTTCTATCGATACTGGAAAGAAGCCGAAAGAGGAACCGAATCACATCGACTCCGACTCACTTGTTGGCTCTTTCCTACTTTTTTCTCAAATAATTCTGAATATTTAATGCTTTGCCTCGATTTCAGACTGCGGATGTCTCGAAGATGAACTGGAAGGCGCAAGGACAAACCATAAGTGGTAGAGATGCTTCCCTCCTGAATCCAGTTAGCTCGTTCTCTTTCTCCGCGAATACTACTTCTTCAAGCATAAAGGTTAGTGGAGACTGGATGAAAGCTGGAGAACAGGAGAAAAAAAATAAAATAGATTCGGCTTCTAATGATTCGGTTTATGTCCTCTTGCTATTTTCTGATGTTCACAAGATAGCGTTCAACATGTCCAAAAATTGTGTTTTCGAACAAATTTGGATCAGACTCAAGCTGAATTCGAAAAAATCATTTGACTTTATTGTGCTTTATCAAGTTCCCGTGAAAAGTTTCATCTCTCTTCAGAAGCCCATCGAAGACGAGGAAGACGACGTCTATGCTTTAGTGAGGACTGTAAAGGAGATCCTTTACAACAACGGAATTTCACAGAGAGTGAGTGGTTCCTAAACTATTCAATACGGGAAGTTTGTCCAAGAGAAGTGGCGAATTGTACTTATTGACAAATATCATAATAATTTTCTATCATAAACTCGTAATGGTCAGCTTTTTGCAGGATTTTGGGCTTCATGTGCTGGGTCTGGATGCGAAGAGTACCTACAAAGTGATGCTGAGCACAAAAGAAGACTGGACACCGATTGATCCATATGCAACTATGAAGAACTGGATGAATGACCCTAACGGTGTTCCGAAACTCATGACAAAAGTTCATCAAGTTTGTACGTTCTTGGCTTTCCCATCCGACAAAAAATAATTTACTCAGGTTCATAGAGAAAGATCGAAATAGATTCTAGGTTGTAATAGAGGTGGAATCAGTCAACAGTGACCACTTCACAGATACTTCCCTCACCTCCACCTCGCCCTCCCCAGTCAGTCAGAACGTTGACTCACTTCATTTCATACGAACCTTCCAAGAAGGTAAGCGAGCGTGAATCCTGAGTTCCTTGTGTAATTCTCGTGATCTTGTGTAATGTCTCGCTTGGCATCTACGTTTACCATTTCATTGAAGAGAGCAAATCGTCCGGTTACCGTGAATGTAGTGCCTACAGCATCCGAACAACGAACGACCAGAGTTAATTCCATACTTCAAATGACATTTTCCGAGAAGTCTTCGTTCATCGCCAAACATCCAAATTCGAAGTGAACCAGCGTAGTGCACATTATTTTACCAAATTCCTCCATTCTTCCTTACAATTATTTTGTACTTGGATAATTTATAGCATCATCAAAGTGTTTAATTTCGTAGTAATTTAGTAGCGCATCAGTATGTGATCCACAGAACGCTAGCACCAGATCCCAGCTTTTCCTTTACCCCCCCCCCCCCCGTCATCATTCGTCAACTACCCCTTTTACTGATTTCAGTTATCGATCTACTCTTTCTGTGATTCACGCCAAAATAATGTCGATAAGCAATATTACCGTTAAGTGCATAATTTTATATATAAATGTTTATACAAGACATCTAAAACTGACAGCCACATATGTAGCACTCACTTCTCTCGATCAACACTGTGTACCACGGGATTCAAGGTAATGCGTGTTTATCAACATTGTATGTACATACAACAGAGTTTAATTCTAGTGGGGAGGGCAATAAACACCACAATAAACATATTGCACACGATCACTAAGAGAGAATATTGCGAATATCTCAGATATTCATTGCTGGTCAAAAGGGGTCGACTTGATTCGTTTGACGCACTCCTTGCACACCTTCAGATGGCCCTGCTTGGAGAAGGATTCCTCACGGAAGAGAAAGATGCACTTCTCACACGAGAGCACGAAGACACCACGGTGCATCCACTGACGATTCATCTTGAACAATCTAATTTATATTCCAACTTCGGAAACATTCGAACATCATAGAAATCATAGGATTATTGAAGGACTAACCATCGTGCTCGAGTACTGCGGGGGAGGGACGGGCAAAGGGGTGGGCGGAATGGGAACGACGGGCATTGGGATGGGTGGACAGGGGATGGGCAGGGGGAAGGACGGGATGGGAGGACAGGGGATGGACATGGGGTTGGTCGGGATGGGATGGACAGGGCGATGGACGGGCATCTCATAGGAGACGGATGTACCATTGAACACGATCTGTTATGGAATCATTACAGAGGATGAAAGTATGGTCCTCCCATCGTTTCCTCCCTAATATGCGAAAAAAGAAGTTATCCAATGATCATTTCCGGTACCTTCATGCCATGCAAGTAGGTCATTGAGGAGATCCAATGCTTCTCAATCCTGCGATGGTGATTGACGGGAGGAATCATTCTGTAGTCGGGCGTCTTTCCACGAGTGACCACGGGACGAACGGCCTCCTCTCCTCCCTTCACTACTTGCGACACTTGCTTGCCCTCCGACATTTGAGTCTCTAAGGCTGGCTCCTCTCGCTCTTATATACCCTACTCTTGTTGTAATAAATTCGTGGGCGTACGCCTGTCTTTCTACGGTGTAAAAGCAAAAAATAGCCCTTGCATTGCGAAATAGGCCTGAACCCGAGTTTTGGTGTAATATAATGCGTGGGCGTACGCCTGTCTTTTACACGTTGTAAGAGCTAAGAATAGAGACTCGCGAAATTTATGCGAGTATTTCCGAAGAAAATCAGATTTATTTCCGAAAAAAATCACTCTTTTCGGAATTTTTGTATATGTGAACAGCTGTGATTTTCGAAAGTAATCCTAACTATCGCTGTGCACGGCATTGTGACATATTTTAGAATGCTTTCGGAAATGTATGCAGTTGAGATCAAAATATTTTCGAAAATGTCGATCGTCCCTGTGAGTACAATATTGCAGTGAACGGAGGGAGAGATCAATATTGCAGTGTAATTGATTGATAACTGAAAAATGTCGAGGCCATATTTCTTCAGGAATCACAAATGAAAATCGTAGAGATGAGCAAGATCAGTGTCCTGCACTGAATTTTCTCGAATGGTTGTAGGAAACTGACGGGTTTTCAATATTGTTTCATTTACTTTCTATTCTCCATGGAGGGAAGATATTCCTTCTTCTCCTACTCCTACTGAAAATTTTCGGAGAAATTAGCCTCACTAAAAGGAGAAGTGAGAATAATCACGGTCCAAAAGTGTAGAGAAATATAATATGCATGACTGGAAGGCGCGCAACCATAAAGTAAGGAAGAAAAGAATGAGACTTCCGAGAGAAGTGAGAAAATTGATAATTCCAGTAGTGGAGAGTGAGAGGGAGAAATCCTTCAGGTAGACATCTAGGTGTTATTGTCACTCTTGCATTGATACCCGTTATCTGGAACACCGCGCTCACTTTCTATAACTATGATTCATTGGGGGACTGATAGGAACATAGTTCGAGTCGATGCGGAGATACAATGAGTAATAAGAGGACGCATTCTCATTTTCCACTCGTTGCCTGTGCGGCAGGGTCAACTTCGAATTCATGAAAACATTCATAATTAGGTGCGGTAGAAATATTTCGAAAGCGGAATTTCGAAATTGTATTATGGTTAACGATTTCAAAACTGCGTTGTTTGTTTGGGCTGGCTAGGGTTGTTGTTAATCCTCCTTTAAATGACCCCAAAGGATAGCCTGGCATTTACTCCATATTGATATTCTAGACTTCGTTATCCAATTTCCATGCACCTTGATACGATTCATTTTTGCTCAAACATCCGGCTTTCTCTCTTTCTCGCGCGGCGGCATGGCAACAAATTGAACGAGAGATTTTCGGCAAAGTTGAGGGGCGAAAAGACGGGGAAGTGGAGATTAGAAGACTCTCTGGCGTTGCCAAAGAGTTACCCATCCCCGCTAAGAACTCCCCCGCCCCGATGTTGCAATATCCCTAACTCTTCGAGACGCACACGTCGTTGTATTCCCCAGATCAAATTTTTGACGAACTCAATTCCGCATCACATTGTACCCCTCTAATCACTGTTTCTTCTCCATCTATTCTAAGACGGAGGAATGTCCATGCCTGAACGCTAAATAATTGGGTGGTAGTGGAAGAACGGTGGAGGAGGTGAAAAAAGGAGAACGCTTCCAGTCTGATTTGTCTTCTTCTCCACCTCTTCCTCCCTTTTCCTCTTTCTCATATCTTTGATACCCCTTCCTCCCTGCTATCGATGGCTTCCAATTTCGAATTAGCCCTGTGAGCTGTGTGGGACTTTTCCGTGTTAATGTTTCCAGGGGAGCAATCTTGCAGAGTGCCCGTTCCCTCTCCCTCTCTCTCGATCCCTGCGTGGGCATGCCTCTCCCCCGTTCCCAGTCTGCACCTCGACTAGAGAAGAGGAGATCACACAAGGAATTAATGGTAGGCGTACATAATTGATTCAGTCGAGACGCATATTTATTTCATCAGGCTCCATATAACGTCCACATTTTGTTCTATAAAAGTTCTCAGTCGTTAGATAAAACGTCATTCTCTTTGTTTCGAATGGCTTGTTTTTGACACTTCGAGAATCGTGATCGACGCAAGTTTCCCTCGGGTGCTGGAGTTCTCATTAGGTGGAAAAGGGAGAAAACACCCGGTGTGATGAATCATTATCAAGTGCGGAAACATTGTCCTCCCACCTTCTTTCGCCCGCGAATGTTCTTCTCCCATCCCACACCATTTTCCCAGTTATGCGAGAGAATTGTATCTCGTCATTAGGCGCTGATACGCGCAATTTCCCACGAATAGAAAGCATTCATTTTCGCGAATTTTCTAACACTCTTCTGCTGCATAGAATGGTGAGTTGTTGTGCGGTGAAAACTGCAATTTTCTTTAGTTATCTGCGTAATTTATCATCCTGTAGAGAGATTGTGTGAAAATACGATGTAATTTCTTGAGACCACAAATAATTGAAGCTGGACTCCACAATCGACCTTCATCGCATCGCTCTGAACAAGATCATCGAAGAGCACTCGAAGGAGGACAAGGTGATCGAATTGGATAACAAATTGTGGTGCTGCACAACGATCACGGAATATTTTAGAAAATCACAGTGATCATGCAAAGGAGTTGGAAAGTGTCAGCTCATTTTTATTCCAATTTGCAGGATTGGAAGGAGAGACTCGTGGTTATCATGTGCCTTCTCGAGTCGGAAACACTCATCACAGAGGGAATGCATCTCAGCCCTCAGGTATGGCTTATGCTCCTGCAAAACTAATAGGGTCAGCCATGAAACTACAGATTGTTTCAGTGGTGCTGAAAGGTTGTGCTTTGCCCGACTTTTGCGCGGAAGGAAAAGCAAAGTGCAGGTGCAGTAAGTAATAAGAAGCCTTCAAGGCTTCTCCCTATCTGCACCTGCACTTTAGTCCTCGTGCGTCAAACGAGTTCAGAGAATAGACGCGTGCAGAAGATGTGGGGAAACTGTAATTTCTAACTGCCATAGATGTAAAACGTTGGAGAAAATACAATGAAGTTTGCTCTCAAATCATCGATCAATCTCAGTCTTTAAAAGCAGATATAAGATGTTTGCGTATACAAATCAATAACTGAAAGCTTAGGTGGACCTCAGCCTCTACGACAGAGTAACTGCAGTGGTCGACAAGTACAATGGCACTGAGCTGGTCGGTGGAGTAATAGCTTTTTTTCTCAAGAAAATCTGCTAATATGACAGGGAAGCCCTAGAGGCATGAAATGCAAATAGAGATTGGATTAGAGGAGCGGATATCGAGTTGCAAAAGATTGTAGCCATGTTTATGGATAAAAATTGAATGTCTCTACATGTTTTTGTGTTGTCTTCCACTGCTAATTGTGGGGCTTTTCCTGGAGAAATAATTGGAAGTGGTAGCCCAGACAGATAATTAATTGAGCAAAAAAGTCGGAGAGACGTGAACAATTGAGGACGCAGAGAATGGAGTCACGGAGATCATCAACGTCATTCGAGAGTACTTCAAAGGAGCACGAGTGAGAGATTCACATGATTCAGAATTTTCCACTTTCCATTCGAACTATTTCAAATGTGTTGAAACTTTCAGCTCATCCGCATTCTCTGCTGCAATTTCCTTTAACGACATTTCATGAATTCCATCATTTCGCAGTGCAAATCTCCCCTTCCCAAACGTGATCGTGCAGTGGATGGCGGTCCTCACTTCGGCGTTCCTGCCATCGGTCGCATAATGATGCATGTCTGGAACCAGAGAAGCGTACGTGACTTTCCTTAATTAATTAGCTAATTAATATGTTCAATCTCTTGAGTTGCCCGATCAGCAGTTTCTCTTCGGCCGTCTCATGCTTGGCGAGGGCCTCAATCAGGGAGAGGTAGATTTTCTAATGATTGAACAAGTATTTATTGAAACGATTGAGGTGATGTGCCCTTACTGTCCTCCCTTCACACCTGCCGATCTCATCACGCACTATGCCCAGGTCATTGTTCATGGTAGATCACTCGAGAGGATGGGATTCCAAACATAATAATTACAAAGGCGAAAATGATTCCTCTGTTTCAGTGTCATCAGGAGCAGTGGTTCCTCGACGCAGAATTCGCCAGAGCCAATGGATACATGGTAATTTGAATGTATTTGCACCTATAATGGACTCTGTTTCTTTGCAGGGAGAAGAGTGAATTCCGATAATACCTCATCTAACGTAGATTTATCCCCTCACAGGAGTGCCCTGATCATTGTTCCTTGTTCGTATGAGTCCACATTCTATAGTTACTCTCCTCTGTTTACCCGTTGTGTGAATCTACCATTATCCTCTCTCTTTTCGTGATAAAGATATTAGAGGAAGATAATTGGCTTCGCAATTGTCGAGAGATTCAACAACTGGAAATAGAAACGTGACGTCGAGCAAGAGCTTTGATATCCCCTGATGTTTCCCGGTTGAATACTATTTCCGGGATTGGAAGTCAAACATTGCCCAGGCAGAGGAAACGGTTCAAATCTCAACGTAAACTATTCCGGGTCGTGTCGATTTCCGTTGTTTGAACATCTTTCTGACATCATAAATAGAGAAGGAAACGCGACATCGAAATGAAAAGTCAGTTCACTCACTATGAAGAGCTTTCTCTTGTTTCTTCTCGTTCTTTCTGTATCAGCACGTCTCGGAGACTACTTCGAAGATGGCGACGGCGAATTCGAAGACGAGGAAATCGTTGAACCTCCTCGGGACGATATGCTTCTCACTCCGTTGAGTTATGCTTCGTGGGGGGGATTATGGTGAAATTTTGCAGTGAGCAAGAGGAATATCTATTTGGTCATTCCGGAAGATATCGCCGTCAAGCACTGACGGATCCCACCCATCGATGGCCCGACAACGTTGTTCCGATCTCCTTCGAGCCGGGATACCGTAAGAGAGCTATCGGTGATCAAACAAGTGATTATGTTTCAGCCGAGTCTCGATACCAGACCATCTTCAAGGCGATCAAATTTTGGACAGACAACACCTGCGTTCGATTCAGAATGGCCGATGTTGTAGACAAGGATCGGTAGGTTGAAAATGTGCGCAAATACGCTACACTTTTTGCACACTTTCTGTTACCCTGAAGGGAGGAATGGATAAGAGAGAAATCTTGAGGATCGAAGTGCGCGACAGTAAGTTCTGTTCGTCTGCTATGGGCAAGATTGGAGGAGTGCAGCCACTCAATCTGGCCAATGCGTGCATGCGGGTTCATTGCCTTTTTTTCGTTGGTGAAAACAAACCAATCAACGTTCAAGTGTACTGGAATGATGTTGATTAAATTTTTACATCACATCGCTTCGTTCAGGTAGGCACGATAGCGCATGAGATCGCCCACAGCCTCGGCGTATTCCACACTCAATCTCGAAGTGATCGGGACGATTTCGTGGAATTCGAGTGGGACAATATCAGTCCGGTTAGAGCCAACGTTGATCCACCAAATTGGTGTGGGCCTTACAGGAGATGCGGCACAATTTCAACAAGGAGGAACTCGAGAGAGCAGACATTCACGATATCCCCTACGAATTCGGCAGTGCAATGCACTACGCGGAGGATGAGTGAGCAGCATTTCATTTAGTACAGATTATGAACAGATTTTCATTCAGTTTCGCAATGAACAAAGCCAAGTCGACTCTGAGGGCGAAGTCGCCCAATGAGATCTACCAGAAGAGCATGCTGGGTAGAATGCCCACCTTCCTCGATGTGCTGCAGATGAACAAGCACTTGGAATGCTTTGGTTGGCGAGATTACGAAAACAAGTATCTTAACACATTTATTTTCCTGAGCGTTGCACTACACCAATTACTTGCTCGAACGGCGGAGTGCAGGATGTGAATAATTGCGATAGATGCAAGTGCCCGATGGGATGGAGTGGCTCCTTCTGCGATCAGAGGGTGCGAATATCTTATTGTTAGAGCAAGGGGTTTGAAAGACTGCTTGTTCTCATTATACGCATCATTTACGTTTGCAGCCTGCGAACACGATTGTTTTTAACGCGACGGGGCAAGCGCAAGTGTTCAAACACCGTGTGGGGAACAAAAATGTGGACATGAGCCTCGATTATATCGAAATGCTCTACCTCTTCAAGGTTAGTTATTAAAGTTAATGTAGCTGCCAAGTAGAGTGTAGCCTATGCTGATCTCTTTTTCGATTAAAAAAATTCGCAATATAGAGCACGTGATACTTTCTCTTGAAGGCTCCACCTGGTCAACGCGTGGAATTAACGCCCAAAGTACTCGGAACCCAGTGGACGAACAGCTGTGAAACAATGGGACTTGAAGTGAGATATTCCCCTTAATTCCCTACTCGAGTAGTAAATAGAGAACTAAGGGCCAATGCATTTGTGGTGCACAATTATGCCATATTGTTGCAGGTTCAAGTGAAGGCTGATTCCCGCTACGCCGGCGTACAGTCAGTTCCAATTTCCGATAAGTTTAGCTCTATGTTCTCCATTGCACAGGTTGTGCGACTGGCGGGAGAAGTACCCACCTATTGTCTCTCCATCGGAAGAGTTGGCAGTGCTCGCCTACACTCGCGGCGGTCTCTCAGCGGCCGATTTCACTTACAGATCTGTGCCCGCTCAATAAAGGAATATCATACATTTGTCGTTGATAATGCATACGAAAAATGCTAGAACATTCACACAGTAAGACACACATGGAATATTTTATTCCATAAAAAACATGGCAGCAAAGATAACGGTCAATATGTATAAAGGGCTATTAACATATAACATGTATCAGAAGGTCTGTCGGGGGGGGGGGGGGGGGTATCTCAATCTGCTCGGGTTCTCTTGGAATCATTTCCAATATTTTCTTCCGCCGATCGCTTCCTCGATTCTCTGGAAGCGAATAATTTAACGAACTTATTGTTATCAACATATATTTCGAAGAGCTAGATCTTTATCTATTGGCCAGAAAATGTTCACTATAGAGCGTTTATCTCACACTTTGATCCGATACTTCACGGCTTCGATCATGTTGCAGACTTCTTCTATACGAAAAGCGATGTCAACTTCTAGGTCAAATTGAGCATCCTCCTCCTCCTCAATCTAAACAACTAAAAATTTAGCATATGACTATCCCGTATCTCCTTTTGCTTAAAGGCGCTGGCACTGGGGCGTGTAACAACGGGCATAGCATATTGTTATATTGTCATCTCACCATCGCGAATGCCTTATTTTTCATCGTAATCAAACCGAGTCTCTTTCTCAGACTGCATTCACCCTTCAATCGCTTGGAGACTTCGATCTTAACAGATCGTGCGAGTTTGAGATCGGGATATTTCTGAATGAAAAGTATTAGAATAAATGTTTTATTGTTTCGGTAACAGCAATTCTTCAACAAGGCGAAACTGATTAAAACTGAATGGTGATTTCGCATATCTACCAGAGCAGTGATCGTCGGAAGACTGCCGGAGATTTGCTTGAGCTGCTTCAATTGAAATTGTAGTCGCTCCAGTTCTGCCCCGTGGTCGCAGTGGACTTCCGAGAGTGACAAGGGAGGACTTGCCTCACCGGCATCCGAAATACAGATTTATTTGCAAATTCTTCGAAGAGGTGTTGAACATCCACTTACTTTCGGGAATCTCCTGAGGACCTTTAGGGAGAGAGGAATCAGGCGACATGAATGAGCGGGAGAAAAGGCATGGAATGACAGTGACGCCCCCAGTTAAGGCGTATTTCGAATACTCATTGGAAGAGTTGGCGTCCGAAAAGCGCTGCTAACAGACATTCCAGAGGGTTCGTTACAACAAGAAGAATTTGATTTTGTGATCTACTTAGTGTACATATGTTCAATGTTTTAGGTAAAAATGTAAAGATCTTTCTTTGTCAAATTATTAGTTTTTCGCTGTTTAATGTAGTGTGTGTTGTTTTTGTCAAGAATTGCCGAGAAAATAGCGCGGCGCGCATAATTCAAACGTCTAAATAGTCAAACTACGGTAAGTGCTTTTCTAGACTAAATAATCGTAAATTGCAAGCGATATGTAAAGAGCATAAGATCGACATTATGGACAATCTCATTTCAATTAACAAATACTTCATCTTTGGAGATTCACAGGCGAACTTTAACTGAGTAATATTAATTTGTACTGAGGATAGTTAGACATACTCGTGTAATACCTTAACATAAAAATAGAAATGTAAAATCCAAATTAGCTCCCTAAACATCGGATTGACATGGTGAATTGTAAATCTCTTGGATTATGCATCCACGAGGTCGGTTGGAGTACGGTAGAAATGTGATGAGTCTACGACCTCGATTACTGAACGACCAGATTGAAGTTGTCCACCTGAATTGGGTGCTCTTTGTTCAATTGTTCGCCTTTAAAATTGATATAATATTTATTATTTGCGAATTTTTCATTCTCTTATCACTCAAGATTTGTTAACCACAACATTGGCCGCGTCCCCCCTCTTCCTCCGCCGCCAGAAGTACCGCATGCAATAGGCAAGAGCTGAGAGTACTGCAGTACCCACCACAACCAGAAGCGCTACTGAAAATTTTGGTTTGATAACTAAAATGTTACTAGCAATAATCATCTTGAAAATGAATACTCTTGAATTCAGACGGAAAATGAGATTTTCTCACAGGCTGCTATTCTGTTTCCGGAGTTCGGCGGAGTCTCGGTGTGTCTCAGCTCTGGATCAGTGATGGACGATTCGTGTTGGCAGAAACTTCCACTACGCCCTGCTGCACAGACATAGTTCCCGTCATGGTCACACGTGTGACTGAAAGGAATATTATGTCGATTGTAATGAAAAAATATGTAGTATTTATTGAACTTCTTCGTGGCAGTTACATCGAATGATGTGAAGCCAACGATAAAGTAAACCATACTAATTCAGTCTGGGAGAGCAGCCCATGAAGCAGTTGGGACCATAGAAATTCATGGTGCATTCAATGCTCAAGGTTACGTAGATTGAATCGAAGAACTGCAATGCTAGTCTTATGAATTTGCTGTTGATGCTTGTATTTTCTTATTCGATAATATAGATAACAAAAAAGTTGTCTGTAGATAAATTAGGTTCTGTCGAATATCACAGACCGTGGTGTTTGCAATGTTCTCTGTTCGAGGATGGAGATGACTGACATCGACGGAAGATTCATGGCCAGACTCCGTTGCACGACAAATGAGGTGCATCTGAAAAATTAAAAACTACTCGGAATTTTCACATCGCATGAAATCATATTCCTCTTTCATCAACCAATATATCAATTTGCGATTGGGTCGTTGTGTGAGGTTTGTAAGTGTTCCAATGTGAGAAGGGTCGCTCCTATTGGGGTGTCCGGAAAGTTCGTATAATGCTTCGGAAAAAAGTCAGTTCGCGATCAAATGCAGTGATTGCGCAATCTGTTTGTCAACAATGTATTGCATCATTCTGACGTTGAGTAGTGAGAGGATGTAATCAGTCTCCTAGTTGCTACATTGATTCTTGTGATGGACTCCCATCTCTACCTCCGAGCAGTTTTACTTCATTACTACCGTCTTGGCCGATCCGTGAAGGAGGCCCACTCTGCCCTGGCCCAGTCGGAAGGAGCTGACGCCCCCTCCATACCCTTCTGCTATAAGTGGTTCTCCCGCTTCAAGAAAGGGGAGTTTGGTCTCGATGATCAACCCCGCTCTGGAGGCCCTCCCTCCCTCGATCAGCCTCTCGTTCTCCGCACACTGAAGCGCAAGCCCATGGCCAGTGTGCGTGAGTTGAAGAAGGATACTGGTACTCCCAGATCAACGGTGTCCGATATCCTCCATCGATCTGGGAAGAAGCCGAAACTCCCACAAGTGATTCCCCATGACCTCTCCCCCGAACAGCTGAAAAATCGTGTTCAAGTCTGTCGGGAATTACTCCATCGTAAATCCAATCTTCGATGGGTCAATTCCATCATCGCTACAGATGAGAAGTGGATCACGTACGATAATCCTGTGAGGAGACTGCAATGGGTGGATGCAGATGAGAAGCCCACGCCCGTCCCGAAGAAGGAAGAGCACGGAAAGAAGGAACTCAAGAATCGAGATGAAGTTGTGAGGGCTTTCGTGAACTGGGCGGTCTCGAAGAAACCCGCATTCTGGAAGAGAGGAATCGAGACCCTGCCCAATCGCTGGAGGGAGGTAGTGAGAAAGAAGGGGGCATACATTGGTCACTGAGAATTGTAAAGCATTGAATAAAAAATAAAAACAAAAAATTATACGAACTTTCCGGACACCCCAATATGTTACTCAAAGGATCGAAACAGCCATCAGTTCGTCCAATAGGTGCTTTGTTAATATCTCAATTGTATAATGGCTGCGGTCTAATAGCATTTCCATCTCAATGACGTGATTGAAGAATTTTCGGGAAAACACAAACAACGTTCTGAATGTCATGTTTTCTGACTTCGCAGCGACTTAGTCTGCTAGCAAGCGAGCGACGAAAACATCCCTTGAGAAAGGGGCCATTGCCGCTGAATGGCCGAAGACGAATGATTCTCCACTTGTTTTCAATGTTTCTGCAGAATCGCCTTAGAGGACACCTGTTCAGAAACAACACTTAGCCTCTGTTCACAAACAAAAGCATTCCAGAGATCACATGCAATCACATAGGAAATAGTCTAATGCTGGGGGGGGGGGGGGGGGTGACAAAAGCAAAAACGACAAAAGCACATCTCGTCGCCGTTCGCTTGCGATTGGACGAAGCGACTTGGGAGTTGATTCTCTGTAATCAGTATGTGCTACTCTACATATGCATATAAAAATCTTGTTACCAGGCGATTATGAGGTTCACTCGTCACCATCGACCAGAGGTTCATGGTCCAAAATTGGCAATTTGAGTTGGAAATCATGGTTAGATAAACACCAAATGCAGTAACCAATCGATATTTCAGTACCCAAGTAACTAATGCTACCAAGTAATATATGCATCGATTGGTATCTGCATTTGGTGTTTATCTAACCATGATTTTCCACTGAAATTGCACATTTTGGACCATGAACCCCTATACATAGATATGGAGTGAAACTCAATATCGCCTGGTAACAAGGCTTACATATACAAATGTAGGGGAGCACATACTGGTTACAGCGCTCCAACTTCCAAGTCGCTTCGCCCAATTGCAAGCGAACGGCGACGAGTTGTGCTTTTGTCGTATTTGCTTTTGTCACCCCCCCCCCCCTAATGCTCTTCCTCTGTCCCTAGAAGTTAGAGATAAATGGGACAATGGAAATTGACTCGCCTTTTCAGATGTTCCGTTTTCAGATGTTGGAATGCGCTGGGTGCGGAAGGCTTCCTTCTCAAGACGAAGAACCATCGAAGAGAGAATCCACTGCTGCAGCGGATTCGGTTTTTAAACCATTAAAATGACTGCGACGTTATTACAATTTACATATTTGAGTCTTGGTGAGGAGAGTATATTCACCATGGTTTGCTCATTGAATCGATGAAATAACTGACTCTCCATTGTCATTCTTCAGCATCACTCGAGAGACAGCTCAAGAGACAGTAACGCTGTCGTTACTCCTGTAAATGTTCATTTTTGAACACGACCATTCGAGTCGCTAAAATTAAGGAAAAAAAACAACATAACAAACACTGTGTTGATGAGAGAATATGAGAGGAGGACACCAACCAGAGCTGTGTGTGAGAGTTGTTGATATGTGCTGTGAGAGTGGCAGTTGCATAGGCATCAATCTGTCAATCACTTTTGTAAATTATCAAAATTTTCCCGAAATCAAAATTTTTATTAGAACCGTTAAATTTATTTGGCAGTGTAGTGATTACCATCCTATCTGGTCTTACTAGACGATAATCTGCTAATGAGCAGAAAGCACTGATAGTTAGTGAAACTGTACCTTGGAGGCAGAGGCGAGAAGGAACAACATATCTTGATTCATCGACCTAAAGGGAGGTCTCTGAAAGACACGCAGAGGTCATTAAAATGGACAAGGAGTTCCCGATGTTTGGTGAGCAAAGGAACAAGTAGGTTGGGAGGAAAAGAAAAGGACATGTGGCAGACTCCGCCCCCATTCAGAGTGCATTCGGAGAAGATTGATGGGGATTGATCCGAATGTCTAGAGATTGTCGTCGAGTATTGGCACGTGTAAAGATGAGGCCAAATGCTCACAATAACCTACTAAAAGAAATATTTTATTCGAATTTGAAGGAAAAAAATACAATATTCGTATCATCGGTATACCCAGTAACCAACGATACATAACAACGATAGTGTGGAAAAATTGGATCTAATTAGAGTCATTTCTCGACTTTCTCCTCTCTGGTGGCGAGTGGTTGCGCGCGAAGCTTTGAACACGTATTGATCCTCCACGATGCTGGAAACATTTCAGTTTCAACCATAGCGTCTTTCGAAGAAAGTATCTATCTGAACTCACATTGAACATATGCCAGCGAGTGCTCTTAATATCTCCCTGGAATCCACACGTGCACGCAAATTGCATGTTATCCTGAAAGTATAGCTCGGTAAGTTCTGAATATTGAAAATTTCCGGCGAGTTTCAAAAATTTACAGACGCCAATAACGTTAATTATGGTTATTCATTTAGTGAAACACCTGGTGAACAGACCTTTTCTGGAGTAGTGTTGTGCCTTTCTTCGAGATGGTTCAGGAAGTTCTCCCAGATTGTTTGGGTGACCTGAGAAATTAATGTTTAGTTCCTTGCTATTTGAAGAGTGCAAATTATTATTTGACAATGACAGGATCTGAACGTAATTCGGAAGACACGAACCGAGCATGGCCAATGCGGACACTTGAATACGGTCACTCGACTGCGAGTGACTCTTCCCTCTGATTCTCCAACAACATTCTCCTGAAATCAATAACTTCACTTTTCCTCCAAAACAATTCAGAATATTCAACTTCGTTCCAATCCAATACATTTTAGATGATCGAGAAATGTGTTCAAAGAAGCTCATGGGATTCAGACTTACCCCAATCAGAGTGTTGAGTATCATCCTCTTCCTCGCAGGAACATTGTCGTCGTCCGTTCTTTGAATATTCGATTCATTTCCCAAATCCAAAAGGCGTTTCTGGAATGGCATGTTATACTTTCCCCGGAATGTATTTTTTCATAACTGATACAAAATATAGTAGAAAATATATGATACCTGAGTTGTGATCTCATCGAACGGGCTGAGACCACGATCATGAATATCCCTCACGTACACTGGGCTATTTGCAATCTTCAGTGCGTCCTGAATTTCACCCTCTTATCAGATAACGACTAATTTCCGGATCTTCATTCAGCTACACTTTTGAAAGCAAAATATTGTGTTGACATATTGAGAAACTCACCTCAGCTAGTTCTGGGATTCCTTCATCGTTCGGGCGGGGCTCGTACTCCATGTTCTTCTGGAATACACAACGTATACAACAAAAAGATAGAATGTGGTTACCATTTCCATCAATTCCTGGTCCCATCCGTTTGCTGCGAAGGAAGGGACCGGGGAATCTTCCTTCAGATTATGATCTCTTTCATCCAAGTCCTCATCGTACTGCGATTATTTTGATTATTTTCAAAATTTTTCTATCTCGCAGGAACCCCTTCTACATATTCTGAAAAGCTACAACAATGGTAAATTTTTCTTCTAAAATTCAACCGTAAAATTGCTATACGTGAAAATTTTTGCACTCACCCGATTAATGATGTTCAGAATCGTTCTCTTCCTCGGGCGAACGACCTGGGAAAAGAGATGTTGAACAATTGTAAATGATTCACTCGTGTTAAAGATTGCAAGTAATGTTCTCCGTGTACTCACCGGCGGCTCTTCGTGATCATCATCGACAGCTAATCGCTTCTGGATCTCCTCTTCACGTTTAGCAGACGCAGGACGGTAAGGGCGCAGAGGATGGCTTGAGGAAGCAGCTCTGGACACATTTGCAGGCACTTCTTCCTCCTGGAATGTGCGCTCTCGATAACTACGGTTGAAAAGAACACTTTTAATGCAGCGTTGGATCGGTTGTGATAACGTCTTCGTACCTTCAGCTCTCCTCGAGCCTGGACTGCAGCCTGCTTCGCCCAATATCTCTCGAATTGAGCAGCTAGGTTCATGTCCGACTCTTCCACGTCATCCTGCTACATTTAACATTCGATAGTATAATAAAAAATAATGAGGTAATGAATACTCCTGATGAATACTCACCATCAACTCTTCTGTCTCATTGGCTGATCCTGCGATGTGATCGATGGCGTGTCCAACGACAGTCATATTCACCTCGCGGTCTTCCTCCTCTCCCTGCAGAGCCCCGCTTTCAGTGCCAAATTCTTATATTATTTCCTAGTTTCACTTCTTTTCTTACCGTGTTATTGTCGTTTTCATCGGACGGCGAAAGAGGAGAATTCGAGATCCTGACTTCAGACTTCATAGGAGAGTCGTCAATGAGCATCACGTTCTTACTCTGAAGCATTTTATATTTACAAACGTCCCATACTCCGAACAATTGGAAATATTACGCCACCATTCACCAGAATTTCGCATTCCACTCCAAGTAAGTACAATTCTTACAATCGTCTTCCCATTACCTCCTTGGGCTCCGTATCAGAGGGAGCTGTCAATGGACGGATTTGTGCTACCGTGGAAGAACTACAACACGTAACTCTTCCAGAGATCGGACCAGAAGCAGCAGGTTGAGCAGATGAGCCAGGCTGCAAATAGATAGTTGATGTCTATCAAGAGAGATTTCACCAACACTCACCTTATTATCTTTCTTGTTGATTGACTCCAGAATGACGATGTCGTCGTCATCTTCTTGAACGATTTCAGCTATCGGAGGACGAACTTCCACTGCCTGACCCTGTTATAACCATATAAATTATTGTGGTATGGACGCTAACAAACAACGATTCCGAATGGGCTCATACAAAGAGCAAAATTTGCACGCGATTTCCGTGTGATATGAGACGAACCTGCTGCATCTGATGCATTATTCTCATAGGTGCTTTAGGTCTCTGCAGCAGGCGCCCTGCGATGGGCACTCCGCCCGAATATGCACATCCCGAACCAATCTGATCCTGATATTGATTGCTTGATCATCGAAACATTTTCATCGAAACATTTACAGCTATGGCAAAACGTTCAACTTACTCCGATGGTTACACGGTTGATTGGTGGCCTGTGCATGATGGTGCGTGCAAGCGTCTATAACAACAATGCTCAGACTGTCCGCTCAATGTGTGACTTACATTTCCAGTGTTCTGGACGATTGCAGAATTGCGGGGACGAGTATTGATGATCGATGACAAATTGACGATAGAAGGATGCATAGTCTACAATCAAGCTATGAGGTAATGTATTTCCTTGTGAAGCTAACAAGGCTAAACTAAGCTTCATTCTAAACTTACTCCGTTGAGACCGCTGCTACTCGGCAGCGTGTAGTGACGAGTGGACGCCTGCAATACATGCTTTTACTGCAATCTCGTAAATTGACTTACAGTGGCAGTATTCTGGACGTTGGCAGTCTGGCCATGACGTGCCTTGGTCATCTGCTGCGCGCTAACGATGCGAGGTACGACCTCTATCGACTGCAATCAAGTAGTTTTAGTTCGCACGCCATTGTTTTACTGTTTCGTGACGCACCTATTCCTTTCAGATGTAGACTACGGAACGTCACCATTGCCTATGTTGCATAAATGGCCAACCTGTGATGCTTCCGGTTCGCACACGATGATGTCATCGTCGACAGGAATGTTGCTGAAGACAATCTGTGGTTCCTCATCGTCATCTTCCATGGTCTCCTCAGATTTCTCAGTTACATCGACAGAGTCCATAGTATCATCAGCTTCATATACTCCAGAGTCCACTGACAATTCATCTTCTCCAGCCATCTAAATGGAATAGCTCAGAAATGGGTTTCGGAAAGATCTATCATGTCTTACCGTACTCAGAACGCATGTGCTAAATTTTTAGCTTCATACATCCAGAAGGAAAGGAAATAACAATACTTGCTCTGTAAATAACAATACCTGTTTCTCATAGACAGCCTGAGGCTGATTGTTATTCACTTGTCGTTGCTTGCTCAACTCTCTATCGACCACTGCCCGAATCGTCCTTTCGATCATCCCGGTCATTCCATAGCACAGATTTCGAAGAGGATTGCTAAAATATTGGGATGTGTAACGAAGCTTTACATGTAGTGTCCATGCACCTATGTTCTTACGAAAATTCCAAGTACCATCTATTTCTTTCTTGATGAAATGAGCCATATAGCAATCCACTACTTCGCACACAACGATTCTAAACTCACTTCGCATTCTCATCGAACTTCATTGCCGAAGGAACTTGGACTTGCATCATCCGTACTTGCTGATCCCAGTTCTGAAATCGAATGTTTCAATTGTGTCAACATTCTCCTTAATACCGTACGATTATCAAAAACTGATTTCGTTGTCTACGCTGCTATCTACGTGATCGGATGCTCACAGTATTCGTGCCATTGACGAGATCTTGTAGACTCTGGAGGCCGTCGAAGGCCGCAACGAGGGTATTCGACATGTAGATATCATCTTTCATTGCACCCGCCTGAAAAGTCGAGATTCGATGAAATCATTCGACTTCTCTCACCTTGTTTCTCCATTCTGCATTGAAGGCGGCATTCGACATGCCCGCCATTGTCTGCAATTTTATTATTATTATTAAACACTGAATTGTTCTCAGTTATTATCATTATTTAGATGCACTAAGTTAATTAATAAAAAATGATAACACGCAGCGACGACGTTTGGAAAAAAAAGCGAGTTGAAAAAGCGGAAAATAATAAACATCGCCGACCGCAACGCGACAACTCGCGCCAAAGATGTGCCAGCAAAATACGGCTCTTATTCTTCGTCGCTCGAGGTGCGCCAGGGGGGAATAAGGCAATCCTACATGGCCATCGACAAATGAAATGTAGCCCTAGCCAGGTCCTGCCAACTCCAGGGAAAACATTTTTGTTCCGAATTTCACCCATGCTCCATACAAAATTGAAATTGTTTCAAAAACTTATTTTCTCGGGCAATTAGACATAAAAAAATTGTATGAAATATACAAGATTTGCACGCGACCGCAACGCTATGGACGCGAGATAAGTGCATGGCAATACGACCGGAGAATGGCCATGATTCCTATTTAACGGCCTTATTCACTGGCAGATTGCCAATGACTCTTCTGGCATGTTCAATAAAATAGGGTATTTCCCCCTTCAGTTCGCGCCCGTTTTGCAGAGAAAGAGAGATGTCACTAAAAGCATGAAGGAAACGAGAGAAATTAGAGAAAAGGAAACTGGTTACTCTGAAGTTGAATCAATCTCGAATACTACGTTAAAGAAGGACTGTCAGCAAAGTTGAAATTTTGACGTTGTCATAACCATGACCGACCTTTGTACAACCATAAGAGATTCTGAAAATTTCAAATGCATATCTCTATTTTGAACCGAGTTATCACTAGTTGGCAGAATTCCAAGGAGGGCTTGAAGGGAAGGAACGTGCGGGAATTCAAATATATAGAAGATTTTTCAAAAACTGGTCGGATTCGAACCCGCAACCTTCCGATTACGCGGCGACTGCTTTACCACTGAGCTATGCGATTGACCTTTGCCTATCCTCTTAGCTCGCGCTATGATCGTTGGATGATTGTCTAGGTCATGGTTATGACAGCGTCAAAAATTTAACTTTGCTGACACTCCTTCTTTAAGGAGACATGGGGGATGGATTTATGGAATAGTCATGAATGGGAAACATTTTTTGCACGAATATGTCACATCGAAACCATCAGACAATGTAACATAATCGGCTTGATTTAACCTAGTCGGGGGCTTCCGATGTATTGTGCAACACCACCAGAAGATCTTAAAAATCTTCTCGCCTTTACCCTCTGGGCGCCCTCTTTTGATGAAGCTGGTGCAAAAGATGATTGCGTTTAATGCTCGTTTTCATCGTCCTTTTGTTAGTACAGTAAGGCTCATTCATTTTTGTACAAAAGTACAAACCTGATCATTCCCTTTATCATATCAATTGCTAATTGATCTCTTGGGCTAGGTCAATTGGCGATTGCCGCCATTTTCAATTTATTCGCAAATCATAATTACATTACATTATTTATCAAATCAGGCAGTCTTCTTCATAGGCTGCGCTCCACCAATGGCGTCCGATGGCCCTCCTGAGATCATCGCGCCATCGAGTCTTGGGATAGTTTTGAGGGCGTGCACCATTGTAGGGTATCCACACGATAAATCATAATGCTCTTCAGAAAATATGAACAAAAGCTGAAGACATCAAATTCCTTGGTTAATTGTAAGAACTTGTATCTCTTTGTCAAGATCAGGGTACATCTGCGCACACTCTGCTTGTCCAAACAACGTGTACATAGTAGATGAGTGTTGCTACTCTGCCTAAACTATCCAAGTGCAGTCAAGATAATATTGTGGTCAATAGATCATATTTTCATCGTGATTAGTGAAGGGATTGATGATAACATTAATTTATTCGTCTCACGCAATATAATGCATATTAATAAAATCAAGAAAATCAATTGACAGGGAATGAGCATTGCCACAGGGCGTGGTAGGTATAAACTAATAGATGTTGAATTCAAATTCATCTCTCCCAAAGGGTTCGATAGATACATCGGGCGCACCCGATGTATACGACCAACGAGAGTAAACCAAGAATCTCAATGTAGAGCCCATGTTATTTCTTATTTCCAAGCGGTTTTTCTTTCCACTTGTTATTGTGCATGTTGTTTCCTATCATTCATGGACTATTGAATTCTTGAGCCAACTTCACCAGGTTAGGAACTCGGGAGCCACAAGTGAATAAAAATCAGTTATTTCATTAACTCTATTTCAAAATTACGTATATAATTGTCACAAGATGTTGTATGTTTACTTGAGAGAAATATAGAGAACTTGAGAGAACTTGAGAGAAAGATATTTACAGTAAATACTTTGAGAACTTACCGCCACCTTATTATTCTCACCATCAATTGTGTGACAATGTCAGGTTATCTCATTCCCAGCGCGAAGAGAACTTCGCGCGACGGCTCGAATTATCACCTTGTCTCGAAAATACTTTGATGTGCTACTGTGTATTCTCGGGCCACAAGGCAAATACTCTTGCTTGCGCTGAAAATGGGCGGAACTGTTTCTTGTCACTTCTTTCTAGCCTCGCTCACACCTTCTATCTCCCCCCTCAGCCCATATTCCCGTCACAACTTGCATTGCAGAATGACCGATTTCCATGGCTCGATGGATCATCCTGTCTACGATTGGGATTCTTCCACCGCCACGGTCTCGTCCCATAAGCGTCCGCATGATTATTACGATAACGTGAGTCGAACATCATACTGACCTACGGATATACTTATGCGTGTTTCCTGGAATATTGAGAAAATGCAACATACGGAACTGTTTCAGGGTGATCCTTATGGTGCTAAGCGTCCGAGAGTTGTCGAGAATCATTGGAATGGCGAGCTGCTTCCTCAACCACACATGCAGCATCTCGTGCAGTCGCCGCAATTCCAACACCAAGTGAGCAATTATATTTCGTCCCTGATACTGTACATTGAATGAATGATCTTTGTCCCCATAGAAACATCCTTTGCAGCAGCCACAGCCGCAACACGTGCAGCACTTCAACTACCCCGGCTCAGAAATGCCTGCTCCATATCCTTACTACGATAATCCCTACCCGCAGCAGTCTGCCCCGAATAACGGCGTGCCTCATCCCTACCCTCCACCATCGGGGTATTCTCCACCTGCTGTTCCACCTTATGCTGTTCCTGGTGCACCTGCAGTACACCCCATCCCCACAATCCCCGCAAAACCCATCAACGGCTACGCTGGCAGTGTGGAACAACATACAGCTCCCATGACAGCGCTCACTTCTAGCGAATTGCTATCTCCATCCCTAGATGATCAGAAAGTGTTCAAAGAAGTCTCCACAAGTCTCTCGATCGATGGCGGAGGGAAAGTAAAGGCGAGTGGAGATCAACGTAATTGAATACATTATCTAATAATGCAACTATTTCCCGATTGCAGATTACGATAGGTGAGCTGAAGAGACGCATCGTTGCTCCAGAGTACATGGACTTCATGCAGATAGCGAGATTGACCAAACAGTGAGTGTTCATCCTCTCTGTTATTGCATTTACTCAAACATTCGTGGGGAATCCCCTAATCGCTAAATAATTTCCAGCTCGAAGTCAACGTTTCGGGACTTCCAGCGAAGTTTTATTAAGACGGGCTTCGACCCTGTAGTGAACGAGGGAATGTCGAGGGCCAGTGGCATCCTTGCTTCACTGCTCGAAGGTCCGTTACTCTCTCATTTTATCAATTTTCATACTTACTTTAACATAATGCGAAACATTCGACGCAAGATGCATATAAATAATGAATTCTCTCAGGCGACGCAGTGATCCTTGCGAGGGACTTCACCAAGATCCTCTCCTCCGAGCTGTCCATTGCACCTCTTGTTGAATCGCTCATCGCTGCTGCCGGAGACAGATTCGAGGTCCTTGTCGCAAAAACGCCAATAATCAGGTAAGCATGACTCGAGTGAAGGCACGTCAAGCTAGTTTACACAGAGACGAACGTGGTACTATGAAATATATATTCAAACTTCTTGCAGAGAACATCTGTCGAGTCTCCTGGCGCATCTGAAAAGCGTCGGTCGAGATCCCTCGGAATTGAGCGCCCGCGAGAGGATTCGAAAGATTGACCCCTCAGTGAAGAACTTCACTCTGGTAAGAGATAATGATGCGAAGTTTGGGCAAATCTAATGAAGATATCTTTAAGGCCACTCATGGATTCGGGCCCCTCGCAACAGTGGCAGTGATAGAATCTATGACTACATTACTATCAGCTATCGAGAAGATAAGGTCCGATCAAATTAAGGTGAGTTATTTGAGGAGTGATTACTTTGAACGGTGCAATATATTTACAGGGGATGGCAAACTCCTCACGTCTCTCCATTTCTTTCTCATCCCTCGACGATTCCGGACTCGGCAACAGTTTCGACGAGAACTCATCACCTTCTCCTCCCCCAAGATTATTCGCAAAATGTGAGAGTTACACGACAAACAATTAATTATTTTCGACTGTTGGAAAGTGAATTTCAGCTTCGACGAGTGACATTGACCTGGTGTCGTTATCGGCCAGTGGCGATGAGGTCGTCTACACGACAGCACCTCCAAGGATAACGCACGACAGTCCCGATCTGGTCAATGTAAGACAAATGTCATCTTATTTGTTTTTTTTGGAATTTGATTGGTTATTTAAACCTTTAGGTGACGATTGGGGAGCTGCGAAGACGTGCTCATGGACCCGAGAAGTTCACCGTCTCGCTGATAAACAACTACATGCGGAAGTATGTTTACAAAGTACAACCCCTTCTTGTATTCATCAATAAATTTCAGAGGGAAGAAGTCGAACACACACAATGATCTCCGAAGGTCGCTCGCAGATCAGGGAATAACGATTCCGTCATTGAAGGTACCCACTAAAGTTTGCATTTCCTTAATAACAGTGTTTATGATTATTTAAATGTTTATCATTACATTTTCGATGTCAAGTAGTAGTTTTATTTCTTGCAGGGACTCACTCCCAACTCGTGGTCTTCTTTATTCGAATCAGAAGCGACAGCCCTGGCAGCTCAGACATCCCACTTTCTCTCCTTCGTGGGGCAAACGGAAGAGATGGGGAATCGAGCTGCTTCCATGCCTGATACCATTGCATGGACCAGGTATATTGTTTTTCGTACCTTGATAGGCCAGTCTTACAGGGCGTTTATTCAACGAATTTCACGATAATTTTAGATACTTGGCTGGGACACTACAGGGTGTGATGAGTAGAGTTGGGAGTGAACCCGGACAAGGGACAGTCGAGTCAGAGGCCGATACTAACGTGCTCAGATTCGCACTGGTTTGTGAATTGCCTTGTTTTCCATTCTGTGTCAATGTAGAGGATATCGCGAAAGAATCTATCGGCGAAACTCATCATTTCAGATCTCTCATCACTTCGGACACTCATTCTACGCTTCCGTCATGCAGTGGCTCCAGAATATTTTGTGAATATAGGCCGCATAAACATTGAGTGTATTGCTAAATAGTTTATCTGTTTATTTTTAAAGATATTTTAAACGGTTTTCGATAAGAGTTCAAAAGTATTATAGCAAAGCGCCGTTCCGTAGCCGCCATCAATCCAGTCATCCAAATTTCACATTTAGCGTTGAGACATTTAGAACTATCTCGTTTAGAAATGTACGTCATTTAATGAAGCAAGTATTAATAAATAATAATAATTCTTTATCATGCGATATTATGTGATGATATTGTGCCAACTATCCTTCGAGAAGAAAAGACAATCAAGAAACTTGCTGCTCAAAATTACAATAGAAAAAAAGGGAACTATCGAAAACGAATCAGCAGTGTTGTAGAACAACAAAAGACTAAATTAGTAAAAGCAAAAAGCGATTATGGGTCGAGAGGTATTAGAAGGGCTGATCAGGCCGGTCTACTCGCAGACGCTATCCGGCCACTGTCAACGCGCGCAACCTTTTGCCTGCTCCCTTTCGGGCCTGAGCCATACGGTTGTCCTTAACCTCCCGGCTGAGCAACCCTTCCGAGTCGCACACCCTAGTGACGCATCGCTTGGCACGGACGCCCGGTCGTCGTAGACCGAACACCGACCAGGGATCCCTCCCTCACTCTCTCCACCATAATCTACGGCCTAGAAGCTGGCTCACAAGCGCCCGCCACGACGCTCCGTGACGGGCAAAAGATTGAGGGGACACATAAGGTTGAGGCCGAGGCGAGATAGTGTGGAGCATGTGGTGAGAATGGAGAGAGGGAAAACGAACAGAGAGTGAGAGAGGGAAGAAAAGGAGAGAGTGCGTGCATTTTCATGACATTTCCAAATGCACGAACTTATTCAAATGAAGTAGGGAAATGAAATATATTAGTTTTCTACCTCAATATGTTCAATATGTTTCCTTAAAAATGAATTTTTTTCAATTGAATAATGTAATATTTTAGTTTTTTCTACTCAAATACTTAGTTTACTATAGTAGTGGCTCATTAATGTATTCCAAAATGCATGGAAAACTTAAACGATAAAACCCTAACAAATTCGATTTCTGTTTGGGGAATCTTTGGTACATGTATCTTACTTTCTGACGGAATTTGTCGTACGATCGTTGGATTGGTGGCTGAGTTGTGTGTCGAATTGTATTCCCAAGATTTATAATCAATAATGCTTCTAATCCTCATACCTTCACATGCAATGAACAATCTCACATCAAAATCGACACATGTACGCAGTGATAGATGGAGGACAAAAACCTTCCAGCAGCAGTTGAGGTTTGATCCACAATCTCATCTCATTATCGATTGACTTCTACCTTCGCAGTCTATCGATAATCGATGAGTACCTGGGGGTATGTTAACCTGTCCATCTGGCCGTCTCCCTTGCTTCGTCTCATCTGGACCCTTCTCTGCTTTATCTGTCCCCTTTTTTGCCCCTTCTATCCTCTCGGTTACTCTAAGAAGGAAGAAATCGTGCCTAATCATCTCGATTTCCGCCCCGTCCCTTCTCTCCACTCTATTATTAGGAATGCACGTTCTTCTTCCCTTGTACGTGTTCTTCCTTGGCGGAAAGGCACTGCAAGGAAATAGAGGACTTGTGTACTCCTCCTTCCGTCCCTCTCGGTCTGTTTCCGAGGATGATTTGGGTGAGTGGCAAGTGCCTGTCTACGTGGAGGCTCCCGAAGACGAAGAAGACAGTGTGGGAGAAGAGATCGAAGTCGTCGCCGAAGAGGTCAGCAGATACCCATTGATTCAGTAGAAATTAATAAAGGATTCCCACGAACTTCTTGGAACTAAATTGGCAACGTCTAGATGTAGAAGAAGATTATCCGATCGGGTATCACTTGGTTCGCAGTGATACTGATGCCTACGAATCATCCTAACTTCGTCAATGTCTCATATTTCAACTCAGCCGCCCATCACCATCGACGGGCCTGTATGGGAAACATACGATGATACGACGGAGCGACCAATCATTCCCGTGCGATGGACAGCAGTCGATATTGAAGGTACTTTGCAAAAATAATTCTTTTTTTTATTCACGGGATCTTTGAACATCTGGTCTTTTGATCCGTGTCAGAGAGGACATGAAAGTCCCGCGAAACTTGAGCCAATTGGGGTTGTGGAAACAAGACGAAAAAAACATAAATCTGAGAGTTTTCTGTGTCAAAAATATATATATTCAGATGATTACACTGACACTCCAACTGGTCCACCGGGGCCTCTGGGGCCTCCGGGTCCTCCCGGCGCTTTTGGAATTCCCGGAGTCTGCATCCAAAAGTGTAAAGACGGCGTGGATGGCCCCGTCGGACCTCGAGGTAAGGCTGTTTCCATGTTGTTATATAAGTGCTGTATATTCAGGGCCCATCGGACCGCCTGGTCCTCCGGGTAATCCTGGGACGATGCTCATAGTCAAGAGGGGCGCTGCGGGTCCACCGGGATCTCGAGGCGAACGGGGTCCCGAAGGGCCCATCGGACCCCCGGGAAGGAATTTCGAAAGATTGCCTGAAGAGGATGTCGAGAGGATATCCAGCCATAGTGCAACTAAAGGGGATAAGGTGAGTTATGTGATCATTTTTTCACCTCCGGATATTGAGCTGGACTATTCGAGAGAATCACTGCAGGGCGAGGCGGGCGTTAGTGAGAAGCCGAAACTGAGGAAGAGAATGGGGTCGAAGGGCCAGAGAGGCGAGCGAGGGCTGAAGGGAGAGAGGGGAGAAAGGAAGACTGCGGCAACTCCGACTCACACTTCGTCAATAGGTGATTTTGTGGGGATCAATGAGATGAGAGGATGTTCAGTTCGAGTTCTCCGGATGATGGCAGACTTGAATGATGTTGGTCCCGCCGTTCGCGAACGAGCTCTTGCCTACGTCCTCGCATCTCAGCAACTATTCCTGCGAACTTTCGATAGATGGGAAGAAGTCGTCGTATGTTTCCCCAAGAGAGACTGATATTATACATCCGCTCTTTAGCTTGGTCCACTCTACGCGGATCAGAGTTGGAATCAACCTTCACCTCCTCGAGCTAGTACTGAAATAGATCATAGAGTCGGTCTTACTTCCACCACATCCGAGCCCCGCAAATACGAAGGCGCGGGAAAGAGGCCTGTTGTACGTTGAAGTGCTGAATAACCCATCTGAAACGAGATATTTGAGATCCATCTGATAGCAATCAACTCACCTGTCAATGGTAATTTCGGAGGTCGGAGAGGTGCCGATGTGCTGTGTAATAAGCAGGCAAAGTCATCCGGCTTTCACGCCACTTTCAGAGCCTTTCTAGCCAGCTCCGCCCAGGTAAAGGGAATTCAGTCGTCTGTTTGTAGCCAAGATTTGTTCGCAGTTCCTCCTTTTTTTTTCTTCAGGACATTGGTCCAATAGTCCATCGGGAGGATAATTCTTCCGTAGTGGTCAATGCTAAAGGCGAAATGCTGTTTTCGACGTGGAAAGACTTCATGGAAGGAGCGAAGATGAGCAACGCACCGATCTACACATTCGAAGGCGTAAACATCGAAAGAGATCCAAAGTGGTACGCTAACTTCATTTTCCTAGGAGAATCCTTGTATGATTCGATTAAATTGTTATACAGAAAGAACTTGACTCCAAAGACGGTACGGTATTAGGTCATCTATAAATCGCACGATCATGTATCCTTTCACATCCAGTGCAAAGAAGTTTTTGTTTTCTTTCAGGCCGATCAAACGCGCTTGGGTCGGGTCAAACTCTCGAGGAATGCGTGACATCAGTGCACAGTGCGAAGGATGGAGAAGCCACTCCTCAGACGACATTGGTCTAGCTGCTGGAATCAAAAGTATGACTAACTTATCTTACAGTAACCATTAGTTCTATTGAGTTTATGAGATATAAAGATTAATCAAAGTGAGCTTCGTTGAAGGCGGCGGTGATATAGGCAAGATCAGCTGCGACACGAAGCTGGTTTTGCTGTGTGTGGAGGTTAGGCATATTAGAGTTCAGCAATCGCATATTTGCAATTTCAGAACATTTCTCTCTCCAATATTCAACGCTTCGCATCTCATAAGGGTCTTCTCCACGCAACCTGAGCTCGCAGCTAATAATACGATGCCAGATCCTGAATGAATTATTGAAGAATTATCGATGATTACTTCAAACAAAGCTTTTTGATGATGCCAATTTATTGTCTATCAATTTTTGTTCAGTAATAAATTATCAAAAATTGTGCCAAGTGAATTGGGGAATTGACCTGAATCTCACGGGATTGCACAACATCGATAAGGATTTACTATCTTTACCTACCGCTCCATCTAAAGGCATCGATTAAAGAAGGACTGTCAGCAAAGTTGAAATTTTGACGTTGTCATAACCATGACCGACCTTTGTACAACCATAAGAGATTCTGAAAATTTCAAATGCGTATCTCTATTTTGAACCGAGTTATCATTAGTTGGCAGAATGCCAAGGAGGGCTTGAAGGGAAGGGACGTGCGGGAATTCAAATATCTAGAAGATTTTTCAAAAACTGGTGGGATTCGAACCCGCAACCTTCCGATTACGCGGCGACTGCTTTACCACTGAGCTACGCGATTGACCCCCTATCCTCTTAGCTCGCGCTATGATCGTTGGATGATTGTCTAGGTCATTGTCATGACAGCGTCAAAAATTTAACTTTGCTGACACTCCTTCTTTAATGACGTGTGACACTCTTAAAATCCGAAATATCCCATTCCCCATCTTACGCCCGACGAACGAAATGTTCCCACGTTGTCTCATAATTTACGTGGTTAGATAACGGTCTTCAGTCGACATTTCACTCCTCCTCTAACCTCTCCCTTCCTTTGTCGCGAGGTCTTCATTACAGCCCTCTATTCAATTCCAACGTTTTCACTGAACACCGTCACCGTACCAATAGGTATATTTTAATAATTTAAACCTGAGATTGTTTGTTCACAAGTATACTGTAGGATCACAGCAGAGAATTGTGGATCGTGGAAGGTGGCATCCGTCGATCCCGATGATCATCGTTCTCTTCCTCGTCTTCTTCGCTCTCTTTCCCTTTCTTCTTTGCTATGGCATATTCTGCGTGAGCTCTCATTATCAGAAGGATCATCGGAAATAAGAGAACTCGTAGTGGTGTATCTTCTCAGGACAGAAACAATGCACGTGCTGCTCATCTCGCTGCTCTCCCCTTCCACTCTCCTCACTCGCGGTATGTCGACCAGATTGATAATCATCAAAGGGAAAAAAACCTATCTGATTGAGATGCACTTGTTGCCTCTCTGGTGGATGCGCCAATCAGCAGATCGATGTCGAAGCTGCTACGAGATCTAATCCACCCCGCGACGGGACCTCGGTAAGCGCTCTTTTTGCATAGACTTTTACCTTCGCAAATGTGCCCATCCCCAAATTTGATACATTTCGAAAAGGTAGCGGAGAAGTTCATGATAAAAAGTCATCGGTTTTTTTTCCTATAAGAAATTTCAGCTCACTACCGAGGCAGCCTCGGAATCGGATACTCCTCTCAGTGAGGGACAGTATGTAATATTATGGGAGGCGAAGAGGAAGCTTACTTAAATAGAAAATACGATATTGGATAATTAACTTTCCAATATTTTTAGATTCCTCGCAGGGCATCATTCTCAATTGCCATTGACTAGAATGAGGATGATGATGAGAGGTGAGATCAATAACCGATTCTGATTGTAGCTCTCAATTTCTAAGAATCTTCAGTGACTTCTTCCCTCCTCCTCCATTCCTTCTTCCAGCTCTCCGCCTGATTTGGGTGCCCCGAGGTTTCAGAAGAGTGGTCAGGAATTACTAAATCAATTATGCAAAATCAATTATGCAAAAATATCGAAATGAAGAGTCGAATTTTTAGCGCGGTCGACCGGTTCAGATTCTTTCCACTATCAACGAGGAGGAACATGTCAACGAGCAACCACCTTATAATCACTTCTCGGTGGGATATTATTCCTGTAATCTCGTTTCTGAAAAATGAGGTAATTATGTTTGTAAAATCCATCCTCCTTCTTCGATTGGATAGGAAAAGATGAGTAAAGTGAATAAGAAGTTGTTCACATGGACTGATTTTCGTGGGAATAATGCGAGAAATAGATATTTTCCAGATCATTGACGAGACCGTCTTGAGATCTGTTCATTCATCGCATACAGAGGTGAGGTACACTCCAGGGCCACGTTGTAGGGCGTCGTACTCTGCGAGATTGGAGAACACTGTGTTTGGTATATACGAAAATATCTGAATAATTTGAGGACACTGATGATGAACGCACGTCGTCTAATGGAGACAACCAACAGTACGACGAGTGAGATGTATATCTCATCTGTCCTACAAAATGTTCTAGGTACGCCGACGACTCTTCATCGGCGCGATCGATTCCCGGCGTCGAATTGGAGAGGAGAGTGACGTTTCTTACGTCTCATTGCAGATTTAGAGCCATTAATAGTTTCTATTGATTTTCAGAGATACGCCTGTCATGGGCAGAAGCACGCCTGAATCAGGCAACAGTATCGCAAACGCCGACGAGTCCAATGAGTCCGCGACCTCGGAAGAATCAGAAGACGTCTACGATGGAGACTCCGACGAGACGTACTCAGACGACTCCTACATCTCCGACGACGACGACGACTACGGTGAATACGCCCGAGAATCAGATGTTGACGATGACATTGAAGAGAACGTCCTGTAAGCACTATTGTTAAACAGCAAAATTCTAGCTAAAATTTGAGGCACTTCCGCCGCTTGGTGGACAGAATGTCGATGGCGACTACTCCTAGATTCACTCCAAGATTCTCGATGGTGAGTAACACGCATATGGGAATCGAACCTTTGTGCAATACCTATATTGCCAAAAATAACGTAATGGTAGTCGTTAAAGAAGGAGTGTCAGCAAAGTTGAACTTTTAACGCTGTAATAAGCATGGCCTAGATTTTCATAACCACGAGAGATTCTGAAAATTTCAAATTCATATCTTTATTTTGAACCGAGTTATCTCTAGTTGGCAGAGTGCCATATGCGCTGATAGTCCTTGATAGGGAAGGGAAGTGCGGGAATTCAAATATCTTGAGGATTTGTCAAAAACTGGCGGGAATCGAACCCACAACCTTCTGATCACGAGACGGCTGCTATACCACTGAGCCAAGAACCGATGGTTGTTAACCGTCCGAGTTCGGGCTATGATCTTTGGAGGGTGGGCTAGGTCATGGTTACGGCAGGGTCAAAAGTTCAACTTTGCTGACACTCCTTCTTTAAGACTGACAACCTCTACTTCAATCTGTCTCCCATCGAAGAAGGAAACAAAGAGGAAGATTGAACTCAATCAAACGATCTCTCTCCTTTACCTTATATTCTTATCTCCTTAACTCCGATTTCATTCTTCGTCAATCCCAGCCTTGTCGCCATTTCTTAGTAGCAGCATAACACCTCACTCAGGAGACATGCGAGACTCCATCCCGACCCGATGTCCCATACCTTCTACAAGCTTCATATCCCAAACCCTAACAGCATAATCCAAGCCATTTTTGTAAGTGTACAGTTACTCGGAATCTGTAATGTTTTTATTGTAATGTTTTTGTATTTATTCGAATATTGACATCCCTTCTGCCCTCTAACTCCGAAATCTTCATTCCGTGGGACACTTTTCTATTTGCCTCATTTTTATTCTTTGCCTTGCAAAAATATGCTTGCATATCCATAACTTATACGCATTTATTGATAAATCAAATAACAAAGAACCTATTCGAACAATGCATAAACATTTTTCTATTCACCGTCTGCACTCCGTTACAGTCTTCGATTTTTTTCTGACACAAATCAAAACGACTTTTTGGCTTTTTCGAAACTTGTGCAGACGTTCTGGATACACTAGGCCCATTTTATCGCCCTCCCCCTCTTCCAACCTCAGGAGATACATGCAGGATTTTAATTCGATAAGCCTTCTCCCATATTCTTTTTCGTGCATGCGCCTATCGGAATGATAAAATGAAAGGCATTTCATGCCTCACTCGAAGTCAAATTGCGGCTCCTTCTTGCATTCTTGGCTTCCTTCATTTCTCTCTAGTATCAGCCCCGTGAGTTTTCTCCACGAGTGCTCTCTGCACTCACGTCTTCCAATAATATCTCGCCTCTCCCCCCTCCTCTCCCGTTTACTCTTTTAGTCTCTACTAGCAACAGCTTGGAAAAGTGTTTAGTAGTAGCAGTTGGCGAGTATAGATTCGGCAAGCCATGAGTGTGAGTTGATGTTCAATTTCAACATCTGGTCTCGACTTCAGGATAATTTCTCTGCCCTCATGGCTTATCTTCAGAAGCAGACAACCGGATCCCAGGTATTGAATGTGTCCCTGTCGCGATCATTTCCGCATTAATTTCCGCTTTCAATTTCAGAGAGGGGAAAACAGCGAAGAGGATGGGAAGCACAAATGCGGGTAAATTATTGCGAATTCCCAACGCACTAGTTACGTAGAGTAATTGAATGATACCAAAAGATAAGTGGTCGGAATTTGTCCAGAACATCGAATGTTAATCATAGAATGAGAGTGGAACTAAGCGTATATGATGATGGAGTTGCTCATTTGGAGTAATTGATGATCAGAATACCCTGAATTGGATCATTTTGCAGGATGTACAGGACGGAGTTCTTCACCGAAGATTATAGAGTAAGTGTTAGACATATGGTAACATGGTAGTGAGTCGACCTTCCAGAAGCATGGCACATCGGATCACTGTCGTGAGATGGAGTACGATGATTCCGCGCCCGTCGAAGAAGTCGTCTGCAGAGTAGATGACGGGCCAGAGGGAGGGTCAGTTTGCCCCAATATATATTCCTTTTTTTCATTTTTTTACAGCATTTATCGTAAATTATCTGGCTAAAAATGTGGTAAACATGTTTCGATTCGGTGTTTCAGTATGCACGAAGTAGAATTGCGTGGTCGCAAGATCCTCATAATTCGAGGCAAGGGAATATTCTCGGCAGTGAACGGACTCTGCCCTCACTACAACTGGCCACTCATTCAAGGTGATTACTGAATGAGCAAAATTTAGTTATGGAAATAAACAAAGTAGCGATATTAGGCTATAACCTCGAGAAAATGTCTATCCAGTTCTAGTTTGTAGTCACGTATGCAGATGTTTTGCTCCCCCTCTAGTCTATGTGGAGTCTCTAGTGAGCAAAAACTACAAGAGGAGATTGTGTTGAAGGCATTCGCACGTAACAGAGATGGCTTGTAGAAAAGATGTGAAAGCATGATTCATATTTGTTAAAGTAATAAAAAAAGTTTGTCAAATAAACGATAATTCGGCCATTCATCCTTTTTAGGGGTCTACTCAAACGGAAGAATTAGTTGTGCTCTGCACGGCGCCTGCTTCAATGTGACTACTGGCGATATCGAAGACTACCCAACTTTCGATGGCCTCCATCCATTTAATGTGAGTTCATATCAATAATATGCAATGTAATTTTCAATGTTTCAGGTTCGGAAGAAGGGAGATAACCTTTTGATTTGTACAACTGAGAAACTACTTTCTTCTGATCGCCACACCAAACCAAGCTGGATTCTAAGCCCTAATACGGAGAAGCCGATCATTGTCGTTGGTGGAGGTAAGATAAAGATGTTGTTCGCTGTAGAAATTACATTTATGAGACTTCAATTTTCATGATTGCAGGCCCTGCTGCACAGTCTCTCGTCGAAAATCTGCGTATGGAAGGATGCCGCTCGCCGATAATAATGATGACAAAGGAATCAGTCGCTCCATACGACAGAGTTATGCTCTCCAAGGTTCGCACACAATGTGAGGATATGCCACACATAACTACACTCAGCGAATGGACATTCCATCTATTCCGTTGCGACCGGATGAGTACTACAAAGATAATCACATTAATGTTCGGACGAACAGTGAGGTGACTTAAGTTTATGAGTGACTATCTGAGAGAACAGAGCAATCCTGCACGCTGCGTAGTGGCTGGAATCGGTTAGCTTGATTCTGTACAAGCGTTGACGCATTTATATTCAGGCGTTGATCCGGATACAGCATGGCTTGTCAAGTGTGGCATTGAGCTGGACAAGAGAGGATTCATAAAGGTTGATATTGGGGAGGTTACTGAAAAAGTGAAATGCTTGAAGGTGGATGAGCGCTTCGCGACAAGTACGCTGACGTGTACTTTATCGGAGACTGCGTGACCGCCCCACTTCCCTTCTTCGGAGTTGAATCGATCAACATCCAGCACTTTCAAACGGCGCAAAAGCACGGTTTGTTCCGGGGGGCGGATAAAACGTAAACGGATCGCCTTTCTCTGGATATTTGATCTAGCAACTTCGGAGTTGTAATATTGTTATTAGTATGCCCTCTACTTCATCACGCTGATTAGATCCTCTTACTAGGCGTTCATGATTTTTACTAACCTCCAGCGTATAGGTTCATGGTCCAAAATTGGGAATTTCAGTGGAACATCACGGTTAGATAAATATAAAATGCCTGGACTAATTGATATTCTAGTAGCCCAGGAACTACTACAATCCAGTCACATGGGTATCAATTAGTTACGGTATTTAATGCTTATGTAACCGTGATTTTTCACCAAAATTCTCAATTTTCGACCTTGAACCTATACGTTGGAGGTGAGTAAAAATCACGATCGCCTAGTAAGAGCACTTAATCAGCGTGATGTAGTAGAGGGCATACTGATAGCAATGTAACAACTCCGAAGTTGCTAGAGCAAATCTCCATAGAAACGCGATCCGTTTACGCTTTGTCCGTTTACGTTTTGTCCGCCCCCCCCCCCCGTTTGTTCCAAATAGTCATGAAATTGATTCGAAATTATGTGCAGGTCAGCTGGCTGCCGATGTCCTCATGAAGAAGTCTGAGATCGCTCACAATGTGCCCTTCTTCTGGGCGACTTTCTTCCTCGAAATAGGCATAAAATTCGCAGGTATGTCATCGGTTGCACCTTTCAGAAGATATAAATGATATGGATTCTGCCAAACTTCGACTAATTTTGTACTTTTAGGGATATCGGAGGGACATGACTCAGTGCTCCTGAGAGGAGACACGGATAGCTTCGAATTTGTACAGTATTACTTCAAGTGTGTTCAATTGCTTGTCCACGATTTTCATTCATTTTGAATTAACGCTCTTGAATGAACAATTTTAACTTAAAATTTATAAATTCAGGCAGAATCGAGTTATCGCCGTCTGCAATTCCGGACCTTCGAAGACCTCCGTTCAATTCCAGATAATGTGCTCAAAGAAGATGAGACTGAAGAGAGATCAGATCGAGAGGTAGAGGTTCTTTCACACTTCACTCATTTCTTATTGACAACTGGCTGTTGAGCAACATGCAAAATATGACAATTTGAAAATATCTCATTGCAGCTGTCCGGACAATGACCTCTCCATCTTTCTCCAATGATTCTCTGCAACTGCTCCGATTAAACTGCATGCATGAAACGATAAATAAATACATATATTAATAATTTAGTTTGTAATGGAACTGTTCTGTCCGCCAAGGACGTTTATGAACGGAACTTGAAAAGTGATGATCTCGATTGAAATTTGCAATAACAGGTAAATGCGATCAATTGCGAATCTTGAGCGCTCCAAAACATTGGATATAATTAATTTGGTATTATTAGGAGGAAGAGTCGAAATGTCGTCGAGGGGAGAATGTCGATGGCACAAGGTTACCCTCGGCTTCTTCACGCAATCCCTTAGATCTAATCTTCTTGAAATCCGAGAATCGCCTCCAAGAGTGCTCTTTACATTTTCGTCTCCCTAATATATCTCAGTATATCTCGCCTTCCCCTTTAGTCTGTCATTCTCTCTTTTGGTCTCTACTAGCAACGACTTAGAAGCAGTAGCTCGCTCACATTTAGATTCATCTACTAATGAGCGTGAGTTAGCGTTTTATAAAAGCTAAATTATTTGAAATTCAGGATAACTTCGGTGCCCTGATGGCTCATCTTCAGAAGCAGACAAGCGGATCCCCGGTATTCAATTATTCCCACTCGCGATTATTAATTTCCTCAACAATTTTTGCTTTCAATTTCAGGGAGAGGAAAACAACGAAGACGATGGGAAGAACGAATCATGCGGGTATGTTATTACGATTTATGTCACACTAGGAAAAAGAAATGAACGGAATTTATCTCAACCTCGCAATTCGCACATTGATCATGTCGCGAGAGTGGAACTTAGCAGATATGATGACCGAATTCGAACGCCTAATATCGATTTTCCTAAGTTTACAATACTCTGAATTGGATCAATTTTTCAGGATGTACCGTAAGGAATTCTTCGCCGACGATTACACTGTAAGTTCTGTTTCGAAGATAACTTTGATGACGCCCTCTAAGAAGCACGGCGCATCGGACTTATGCCGAGAGATGGAATATGATGACTCTGCGGCCGTCGAAGAAGTCATCTGCAGAGTAGATGACGTGCCAGAGGGAGGGTCAGTTCCTTCCCTATGTTGCCCAATTCTTATCCCGATTAGGCACTGTGTAGTAAAATGCAAGTCAAAGTATTTGAGGATGCACGAAGTGGAATTGCGTGGTCGGAAGATCCTCATCATTCGAGAAAAGGGAAAATTCTCGGCAGTAAATGGACTCTGCGCCCACTACAACTGGCCACTTATTCAAGGTAATTGACATTTAGCGCTAACGCTTCTATATTTGATGAAATTAATATAGAGTATATGAGCAATTTAGCTAGAATAGGCTACTCGAGCTAATCTCTACGCAATTCTAGTTCGGAGTCTCGTATGAAGATGTTGTGTTCGCTCTTCTAGTCTATTTGGAGTTTCTAGTGATAAGCAGAAACTCTTGGAGGAGATTGTGTCGAGTGTATTCTCACGTAAAACATATTGCCTTGATGAAAAGACAGTCTCATGCTTCATAAAGTCACGATATGTATTGTTTTCTCTTATTAATGTGTAGGATGATTTTGAGGTTAATATTATTTCAGGAGTCTATTCTAACGGAACGATTCGTTGCGCACTGCATGGTGCCTGCTTCAACGTCACCACGGGAGATATCGAAGACTACCCTTCCTTCGATGGACTCAACCCATTCACTGTGAGCAGCAATTGTGCAACAAACAGTAATTATGAATCTTCTAGGTTCGTAAGCAGGGAGAAAACCTCTTGATTTCCACGACGGAGAAAAGGCTCACTTCTGATCGCCATACCAAACCGAATTGGATTCGAAGACTTGCTACGGAGAAGCCAATCATTGTTGTTGGCGGAGGTTAGAATCACATGTTTTGAAATGGCTTGATGAGAAAGCAAACATGACAAGTTTTTCCTCAAATTTCTCTGCTTTCAGGCCCTGCAGCACAGTCGCTCGTCGAGAATCTGCGTATGGAAGGATGCCGAACACCGATAATAATGATGACCAAGGAGTCAGTCACCCCATACGACAGAGTGCTCCTATCGAAGGTTCGCATAAAATTTCGACATATTTTGCACGAAATATTATATTCAGCGAATGAACATACCCGCTATCCCACTGCGGGCGGTTGAGTTCTACACTGAGAACCACATTGATGTTAGAACGAACGCTGAGGTGATTTCTGTGTATTTTCTATTGTAGTGCTAAAATTTTGTTATGCTAAATTCATTTGAAGATGATTTACATGTTATAGGTGACGTCGATCGACCCCTCGAAGCACACAGTAACCCTGGCGGATCAGTCAGTCTACGAATACTCAAAGGTGGTACTCGCGGTCGGGGGAGCAGTTCGCAAACTGCGCAACAAAGGAACAGATCTAAAAGTGAGCTTGCCGTATCAAAATATGATTTCATGAAAAAATCAAATCAAAACAATTGAGGAAATATACCATAAACAGCATGTTCAGGGCGTGCACACTCTTCGCAATCACTTCGATCCAGCGTCCATCACGGCGGATGCCACGGGAGAGGACTTGGTCTGCATTGGAGCCAGCTTCATCGGTTTGTGTTCTACCGATCCTCAAGGATTCCTGTCCTGCCATCTCTTTTTACCTGTATCAACCTGCCCTTACAATAATGAAAATAGTGGATACTTCTCGATTTGTGCTTCTCAGGGATGGAAGCTGCGTGTGCTCTGGCGAGCGAGGCGAAGTCAGTGACAGTCATCTGCACAACATCCGAACCAGTACCCGCATTCGGAGACGAAATAGGCAGATCCATTAGACTGGTCAGTTATATATTATAATTAGAGGAATGATTGACTTCGATCAGCTCATGAAATATAAAAGTTCACAATGTGAGAGGAGTACTATCTAAAATCTGCTTTCAGTATTTCGTGAACAAGGGTGTGAAGATCATCACGAATGCTCGTGTCAGCGAACTGCGAGGCGAGGAGGGAAGAGTGAAGGAGGTACCTCAACTGTCTTGAGCAGTCGCAAAGCAGAAGCTCAGGTTCATCTCGTCGACGGGCCCATCGTGCCTGCTCGCTGTGTTGTTGCGGGAATCGGTTAGTCCAAATATTGGCTGGATAGAAGTGCAACAAGAGTGAAATCGATTTAAGGCGTAGATCCCGACACAGCATGGCTTGCCAACTGCGGCATTGATCTGGATAAAAGAGGATTCATAAAGGTGAGCATGTTCGTTCGTTTTGTGGTTGATTTATTTTGAAACTGAAAATGGTTGAGGTTGCCACTTGTAGGTGGATGAGTGCTTCGCCACAAATAAAGCTGACGTGATTGCTATCGGCGACTGCGTCTCCGCCCCACTTCCCTTCTTCGGAGTTGAATCGATCAACATCCAGCATTTTCAAACGGCTCAGAAGCACGGTTTGTTACCAGAAAACTCGGAGGATTCTGGAATCGAGATGTTGTACAGGTCAACTGGCTGCTCGAATGATGATGAAGGAGTCTCACAAGGATGACCACAACGTGCCTTTCTTCTGGGCGATGTTCTTCTTCCAGATAAGCATACGATTCACAGGTACACTTTCATCTTCAGAAGAATCATAAAGACAACGTACAAATGATCGTAATATCTGTTTCAATTTCCAACCAGATTATATTTATTCTTTCAGGGATCTCGGAAGGACATAACTCGGTGCTACTGAGAGGAAACACAGATAGCTTCGATTTTGTTCAGTATTACTTCAAGTGAGATTTTCAATTGATGAAATTGTCACTGATCCCTGAGTAAATGCCACCTTTTTTGGCGCCAATGAATTTGAATTTGAAAATTTTCAGAGATAACCGAGTTATCGCCGTCTGCAGCTCTGGATCTTCCAAGGCATCCATCCAATTCCAGTCAATGTGCTCGAAGAAGTTGAAGCTGACGAGAGAACAGGTTGAGAGGTAAGGATATCACTGTCACGGCCAATTTCTGATGAAAAGCTGTCATCTCATGAACATTAATGAGCTTTTTTTGAAAAGATTGCTCATTACAGCTGCCCGGACAACGATCTTTCCATCTTCTTCTAATGAACTTCTGCAACTACTCTTCGATCCTGATATTTTATGTGTGTCAATTATTATTCGAAACTGTGAATAGTGTTTTTTCAACTTCGCATTGCGAGATGAAATACTGACATATTGTTAACTCTTTCAAGGGTGTTCTATGCTTGGACTACTGAATTGAATCTTAACTTTGCTCTCGCAAGATTAACCAAGACAAGGCATTAAATAGAGGAAGAGTATATCACCCCGCTGTTTCTTGCCGACCGGTTAAGAGTTTCGAGAACCACGACATCACTTCCGTTTTCTCTTCGAATTAAGCTCCATCCTCCTTCCGATTCCAGCGAACGGAAGTCGTCGTGGATATTCGCAATGCTGTGCACGTGCTCCTTCCCTTTGCACGGCATGGAATAATCATCTTTTGCTGGTTTGTAAGCTAAAAATGGATGGGCGTGGTTGCAAAGGAGGGGATCGTCTTGCTAGCCCAACCATGAGAAGGAGCCGTCACAAACAACATTCTGCAGCTCCAAAGCGAAACAAGGCCTGCTGGAAGACGCATTTAGGTTTTTACGCCTTTCAGAGTTGATGGGCGTTGTTACAGTGTCACATCTGTGCTCTCACGTCACACTTCTACATGAATGTAATCTAACCTCCCCAGTTCATTTTCTTCAATTTGAATCGTCTCGTGAGGGAAAACGATGCGAACGACTCTATAAAGCAATTACGTTTTCACAATTTCGTAGTCGGGAATATTCTAGAAGGCTGGCATTTAGTTTATAAGCCTAGACGGGGCACTCAGCCTCCTTCTTCCCTGCCCCTTCCTTTCTTTTCTCCGGAAGCTTTCCCCTCGAGCAAGATTTAAGAGCCCTAAAACGTTCTGAGACTACTCACAACCCTCTTCTCCTCCTTTTCTCCACGTTATCTGTCCACCCACTTCTCCTCTCTTTCAACTCTCGAAGAAGCCCGTTCTTACATCTGCAGCATCTTCCCTTTCTCCACAGAGAGGGCAATCGTTGATTTCTGCTCTCACTGGTCATCTCTTCACCCCTTTCATCTCTCTTTCTTTTCAATTCTATTTCGTCTGCAATGTCACTCTCTCCTCAGTCCTTGACTTGCGCCTGTTCGACACTCGGCAACATTCTTTGCTCTCCCTCACTCTAAACATCTCTCATTTCTTCCTCACTCATCCCTCATCAGAATGGCCCACTTCGTCCTCGTTCTTCTTCTCGCCATTGGAACCGCCATTGCACTCGAGTGCTTCGTGTCAAAAGAAGATGTGAGTCTGAGAAGTAACCATTTATTTCAATTCTCATTTTTTCTTCCGTTTCCCCTCTTATCCCTTCTCTCATAACTCCATGCCTACCTACAGGGAGAAACGGTGGTCTCATCTGACCCCACCTGGAGTCTCTGCGGTATGATGTACGTCGAGGGGGGCAATCCGACGCTGTTCGGATTGAGCGAATCCATCGAGAGACTCACTCCCTACGAGAATCTCCTCGTGAACTCTCCGATGTACAAAGTGAAGAGCACGTGTTTTAATGAAGTCAGTCATCAGTTCCCTTCTTTCACTCTTCTTCAGTCACTCCAACTGATTCCATATGCAGGAACATGACTTCTCTGCTCTCGGGTCGAGATGGGCCTCGAAGGAGGAGACTACCAGATGCGTCTGCAGGGGAAACTTGTGAGTGTTTCCTCCTCATCCCACAATACGATGGCCGTGCAGGTGCAATGGCCACAAGACCATCTCGTCCTTCCTCGGAATCCGAGGCTGAAGGAAGGAAAGGACGCGAATGTTCGACCAAGAACATAAACTTTTCCTCTACTTCGCTTTCTGATAGTCTCAGATTTAGACTTTGATCTCATGCCCACTGGGAACCATTTTTTTCTGATAAGACGATTGTGCAATAAATTGATTCAGCATGTTATTACACTCGAAGAAAATACATATGAAAAATGAAGAGGAAGAAGTTATGGAGAATTTAGATTATATCTACAGCGAGCCATGATTGGTACCATGGGAAGAGTATTGGATGTCTCCTTGCTTTTAAACCTGTTGAAGCGATGGAGCATAGTCATTATATGGAAACAATTATCTTTATGACCGCTGGAAATTACTTAGTCATAGGCTCAATCTTCGATTCATTAATTGCATCTTCGCATTCGAGAATTCGAGGAGATTCCAGTGTGAAGTGCTGACGAGAAGCACAAGGCCTTTTCGAAAAAGGGAGTGATCTACTCTATTATCGGCCCGACCATGGTATATTCTGCCCACTGACGCTCCCATCACGGCAAACATGAAAATTGTTTGAATAGATTTGTTTTCCGCTAACGAAGTTTATGCACAGAAATCGAAGCATGTATGGCTTCTACATCGGAATTAATAGGAACAGTTAAAAATACGAATCGAGTGTACTCCTTGTTCTCAGAGAAAATAAGTATAATATTATACACGAAAGCTCAAACGAGGACAGATCTTCGGCCCATGAAAATGTATTCATCAGCGTATTCTTCTCCTTCAGGTACAATGATGGTCGAAATGGGCCTCGATGCAGCCTCAACGTCAACGGACTTCTCGCGAAGACAACGAATGTCAACGGGCGACGGCTCGCGACGGCAGGAATTGAAGAGCAGTCTTATGGCGTGATCTGAAAGTGAAAGTTAATTAATCAGCAGACTCAATCAATTACAGGAAATGAGAAATATCGGGAAGAAAATGATACCACAGATGCAGAGAACCATGGCGAAGATGAGTACAGAAACGACTGCGACCCAGATGAGAATCTCAGTTAGATAAGTACGAGCGTTCTGAAATTAGATCGATTAGATGAGTTTTTTTACAATTTTTAGATGAAGTTAATTCTATCAAGGGAAAATGCCTTTAGAAATAAGTATTTGTGTAATCGAACCTCGGAGAGGAATCTCAATTCCTGTTCAGCTGCTTGTCGATTGTATGAGAAGGAAGGAGAAATGAGGGAGAGGACGAGTAGAGAGGAGAAGAGAGGAGACATGGTTGATTGAGAGTTTGTAACTGATCTGATTCCTCATTTTCCTTCTCCTTCATACTCTTCCCCATCAGACGGAATCAGTGTTTCCTAAAGGGTGCGAAAGGATGGGGAATCCCTTCAAAGGAACCGGCTGGGAACATGGTTGGAACCCCTTTCGGTGGCTAGGATGGAAGAGGAGATGGAGTAGGGAGAGCAGCGTCTTTGTATGAGGAGGGAACCGTTTCATAGTTACTGTGATGATCTCAATAATAGTCGGTTTGAATCATATATAAATATAAGCACAGTAAGAACTATGCGATTGGAAGAGAGATCTGTCTTCATCCCACTTACGGATGTTGTTCCAGCCGTTCCTCGTCATCATCAGAACATAATGACATCGGAAAATTTGCATAAGATCGTTTGCAGTGCAACTACTGAAAAGTACTTACTGAATGATTATCACAACATGAAATAGACCATATTATAATTACAACGTATGATCCAAAGAGCAAATGTTGAATGCTGTCCATGGTGTGTATTTTTTTAAACCAAATTGATCAAAGAGCTTAGGCCTTTTTAAAATTTAAAGATTTCCAAATAAAGTTCACTAAAGCATCCCAACTTCGATGTCACCCAGACGTCCCGTTTCTTGCTCCATCTCGCTTGACATTATTGCAACTTCCTTCGGGAGAAATGAGTAAATCGTGAATGAATGAATAATCTGATAACTGCAGAAAGATTCGCTTCTGTGCGAGTTATGCAAATGGCTGGAAAGAGTGAGAAAACAGCTAAATTTATTGGATAAATGCACCACTTGAAATTATTGATCGGCCAAACCGGAAGCAAATAACATCTTGACTGACCTACCATTATCCGCACCCACCCCTGACTGCATTAGGAAGGCTGGGGGACAATCAGAGGCCGATAAGTGAAGGTAAAAAATAACGGAAACTATTCTAGAAGCAAAAATCGATTTTTTCCCAATTTGGATACTGATAATATTTTTTGTCTCTAGTTGGAAGTTGCATAGAAATCACCCCATGTGCTCCTGGAATGCTAACTTCGGCGAATTTCATTCATATTGTAGTCTTTCGTCTTCACCCAATCATTCCTTTCCGATTCCCGATTTGACCTCATGTTGCCAATTTCAGCTTCCCGTTGCACTACAAATTCGCTTTTTGCAATCGGCAAAAAGTAATTAATCAGTTGAGAAGACTGCTTTCGTCGTATCTTTATCACACGAAGAAAAACAGAGTCAATGATCAAGCAACAAAGATACGAAACAGTAATTGCGAGTAGAGTAGTACGGGGTAAGCATGGGGAAGGGGTAAGCAGGGATGGGGATGGGGGGAGACGTCCTTTAGGTGGAGTATTCCACATTGCACATCTCCCCGCTGCAGCAGCAGAATTCCATCTCCATCGTCTGCTTCTTCGACTTGCACACGTTTTTGTTGCACTGATCAATGATCGAGACCTGCGAAATATCGATTTTTACCGTAAGCCTACGGTAACTCACGTCCTGCATCTCCCAGCATCCCTGCTGAACGTAGCCTCCGTCCTTGTGCCACGCTGAGTAGCAGGTGATCGAGTACCCTTCGAACTGAAAGAATCAGCCATTGCCGAGATCACCATTATTTACTTTTAAATTCCCGAGCAAGCGCAATTTTTCTAGTGCCTATCGATGACATCATTATGCACAAAATCATTGAATGCTTTCTCGCTTCCTTTTGCACACTCTATCGCACTTCAGGAAGGAGGCTCGCGAAAAGCCAATTTCCGTTGAAGGTGAGCTCACGCGGGAGATTCAGCAATTCCATCTCCATTCTAGTTTCCGATGGTTGCTCCATGTTGACTTCCCCTCAGAGGGACTCACAGGGTGCTTGCTCGATACTTGAGGACACTCCTCCACGAAGGGCTCCCCATTCAGCTTGCGAGACATGCATCTCACAGTAGTATAGCCACGCTCGCTCTTGTGCATCATCCCCTCCGCGCTGCAAGGAATACGGTGGGGATTACTGTATGCACGCATTGATTGAATGGCTGAAAAAATATCACGCCTCTCATGAGAGAAACGAGCTGGACGTGGGAATGGCAAAATTGGTTCTAACTGGTTTTGGACATCCTAAGGCATGCCTGAGGGACCCCCGAAGTTTTATTGTGCAGACTTCAATTTGGAGCTTCCTACACATGGTCGCAATTCGGCATCACTCACTTCAAGGGCCGATTTCTCGAAAACGGTGATAGATTGAGCGAAATTGGCCTCTGAGTGACCCCGACTCATTTGTTGAGCTCTATCGATCTATCTAAACCAATTTTTCTGAATCCGATTATGAACAGTGGTACACTTTAGGGCATTTTTCTCAAAAATGTAGGTGCAGGAGCAGCTCAAATTTTCTAAGTGAATGCATCTCAGTGAGACCTTTCAAATGAGTGGTTTGCCAACAAAATACGGGCACGCTGGTGAGAGTTTCGCCCCTTTTACGTATTTCGATAATTTGAAGGCACTCATTCCTCGCCTCACCGTGCGTTTTTGAGAGCGCAGAGTGAAATGATCCCATTGTCCCCCACTCCCCCATTGTTCTCACTCCTCCCTCATTCCCAAAAAAATGTGCGGTGTGCGAGGAATGAGTGCCTTCAAATTATCGAAATACGTAAAAGGGGCGAAACTCTCACCAGCGTGCCCGTATTTTCTTAGCAAACCACTTATTTGAAAGCTCTCGCTGAGCTGCATTCACTTAGAAAATTTGAGCTGCATGTGCACCTACATTTTTGAGAAAAATGCCCTAAAGTGTACCACTGTTCAAAATCGGATTCAGAAAAATTGGTTTAGATAGATCGATAGAGCTCAACAAATGAGTCGGGGTCACTCCGAGGTCAATTTCGCTCAATCTATCACCGTTTTCGAGAAATCGGCCCTTGAAGTAAGTGATGCCGAATTGCGACCCGGTGTAGGAAGCTCCAAAATGAAGTCTGCACAATATGACTTCGGGGGTCACTCAGGCATGCCTTAGGATGCTCAAAACCGGTTAGCACTCAATTCACGATTTTCCTCCATTCCCATGAATGGCAAATTCAGCTCGATTCTCTCGTGAGAGGCGTGATATGCTTACAGGAGCTCCTTGGTGAGCGGGGAGTCATCGATCTCGTGAGGTGCCTTGAAGGGCGATCCGATAGCAAGGGAAAGAAGCATGAGAGAGAGGAAGAGGAGACGGGACATCTCGTGAGAGATGCAGAATCACTTCTGCAACTTCCTTTCGAGGAGAAGGGGCGGGACTCGAAGGGGAGGAAGAGGAGGGAGGGGGGGGGAGAGAAGAAGAGAGGAGGAGAGAGGAGGAGAGCGAGCAGATAAACACAATGGATACGGTAGTCGAGTTATTTGGATGAGATGATGGGAGTAGAGAGTAGCAAAGAATGAACACCATCGTCGGGATCCGAAAGGATACTTTTGTGCAAATATCTCAAATGAATGAGAGATGAGAGTAACATTTTACTATTGTTAATGCAGCATGGACATGAGCGGAGAGAAACAATGAAGTCGTTGCAAGGAAAAAATATGGATACACAGTGGGTGCATTAATGCGGATCTTTTCGGGTGATGTGTTGAGTACAACACTTTCTACTTAGAAAAAGGTTGACTTGTTGACAGCGAAAGATACAAAATGATACGTCTCAATCACACGGAGTGCCCGACTTCCTCCCCACTGATTGATGTTCTGTGATCTCCTAAGAAACCTAGCAATAGAGAGTAAAGGGCGAGGCCACCCGATACCTCCACTATCCAATATAGATTTTGGTGTGATTTAGAACGTGATATGATGCATGAAAGGCTTCTTTCATGTACTGGCTTGGTACATCTCGTAATAGAAGAGTATGATGATTGAGATAACGCCAAAATGTGATTCTTCATGACATCCACAGTAGACGCTTTTTCACAAGATAATTGTCCATCATTCCCTCGATGTTTTCATGCTGCCTCAATGGTTACGCAGTTGCTCAGTCAGAGCTCTGTCTAGTACTTATTCTTTTGCTCTGCTCCTATAATCGCATACAATATTAATAGAATTCCATTTATTGGAGTCATCACATTTCGATGCAAAGAGGAATAGTCAAGGCTGAATATTGAACGCGGGTTCAATGGTCTTGTTGATTTCTGTGAATTTGAAGGTCTATCAAAAAAGCTTTTGGGAAAAGGATAACCTTCCAAAATGCTAGTTTTTTCCAATTTCCTTCCAATGAGGCTTCTATAAGCCGGAGTTATGCCGAGTAAAACTAGACTGTGAATGAGAGTGTGCAGAAATAACGAGCGAAAAGCCACTTGACAAACTTCTGAAACTGATCTATAAAACGGATACTTCCTTTACACTATATCATTTTGGTCACCTTCAATATCAGTTATTTATGAAAGAAAAGAGCAGAAATTGAAGAAAAAGTCTTACCGAATGATATGAGTGCCTCATCGAATACACAAGTCATAATAATCGTGGTAGGTACTAGGATGAACAAAGATGGCACCATCAACTACAGCTGATTTTTCATTTCTTAAAAGTTAGATGTCCATTCACAAACCTGTGTAGTCAGAATTGCCAGCGCTTTCGTATAGTGCTTCTTCGATATTTGGCTGTGATGGGTCTTGAAAGAGGCAGTGTTATCTGCACGATGTTAGACTCACATCTCTATAAATGGACACGATCATATGGACTAGCCTAGCAATAAGAAGGAACAATCCCAATTGAATGGCCTGCAATCATCGATTACTCCAGATAGGAGACATCGACTAACACTTAAAGCCAGCAGAGGCAATACAACCACATTTGCAGTCTCCCTCACGTACAGCACATAATTACTTCGTTCCCGTATCCACGATATATTTCCGTACGGATACTGTAAATCATTATAATAATCATTATAATGTAAATCATTATAAGCCCCCATGACCACAGCATAACCAACTGCAACCTATTCCCAGATGACAGCTTACATTATCGATTAGATCTTCTGTTCTGCTAGCATCGAATGGGATTACGAAACTCAGGATACCCGGAGAACTGCATAATAAGATCATCAGAAATCGAGCTGTTCGGATTCTGTTCTTCAAAAATTTAGCACATTTTGTACGCCGAATTCTTCATACTTCATTGAATTTGAATCTCCCTCTCACTATTGATTGATGGCGATAAGAGAAGCAAATAATAACGGATGCGCCGATATTACCAACAAGAAAAATCGTCGTAGCCTAGAAAAAAATGGCGAATTGTAAGAAGAATCTTACTCTCACGAATGAGTACTTGATGGGAACTCCCCAATCAGCGAAGATTCCCTTGCAATATCGACCGATCGCAGGATAAATTGGAAATGGTTGGACGACGACATCGAAGTTAATATCATTCGCTGCTGCAAGAATCTGTGCAAACATTCATGATAACGAAAATAAGTACAATTAGCATGCCTGAATGTGCATTAGGTAATTTCTGAATAATTTCAGATTATCTGGAGTTTCCTTGAGAAGACAAAGAAATGAGATCACGTTGAAAATAGAAGAGACGATGAAAAGCCCTCGTTGGGTATGCAAAATCGCGTTTTCAAGCTCGAGGGAGATATAAAATGAATTCATCTTGCGCTGAAACACTTTTTTGACATGGAGAAGAAGGCGGAAAGCAGCTTTCTTCAATGGACCATTCTCTCGATTATAATGCAATAATATTGTCAGGCTTCAAATAGGATTGCTCACTCTTATTTACAACGCTAGTTGAGTGGTAATTACGCTATTAGCAAGGGGTAACATGAAAAATTTGTTGAATGAGCCAGTATTGTGATTAATGGAAGCCAGCATTGCGATCATGAATAACTTTTTTCTAAGCGACACAAATACCGGCTATTTACATGCACTCAAAGTTCAGGAAAACAAATGTCATAATAAAACAAATGTCCGAATATTGCATGAAATCATCGCTCTGATGAGATTCATGCTGCTTCCATTAGAGCTCTGGGCCGATATTGTTGTTCTCTACTCCAATCCTCGTTCATAAAGGGGCTTTAAGCGTGCTTTCTGGCTTCTTGATGCTATCAACTCTCTGCTGTCCTTCAAATTTCACAAATTCTCATTTCATTCACAGCGAAATTCTACAGTGTTCAGCGAATCAATCTCAAGTTAAATCGCCGTCTTTATTACTAGATAAATCGATTATATCTGTAAGAATCTGTACATTTCGATAATTGTATGAGAAAATAATGTGAATTGAGTCATGGTTGAATAGTAAAACCAGGTTCGATGCTGAATCTTCTTATAGATTTCTGAAAATTTGAAGATCTACTCGGAGACATGCGGTTATAATTTTACCTTCCAAAAGGCTAGTTTTCCCAATTTCTTTCCAATGAGGTTTCTATAAGCCGGAGTTATGCTGAGTAAAACAAGACTGTGAATGAGAGTGTGCAGAAATAACGATCGAAACGCCACTTGGCATACTACTGAAATTGACCAATCAAACCGATACGTCTTTACCAGGCTAGACTAGGCATCTGAACTAGGCAACCACAGCATGCTAGAAAGGCGACTTTCTAGCATGCTGTGGTTACGTCACAAAACTACCAGAAATGTGTAATTCTGTAATATGTCAAATATATATCTTACCGAATGATATGAGTGCCTCAATAAGTATACAAGTCATAATAATTGCGGTAGGTACTAGGATGAACAAAGTTGGCACCACTAGCTGCAGTGGTTAATTAATTTTAATTCAATCTAATCGCTAACAAACCTGCGTTGTAAGAATGACCAACGCTTTAGAATAGTGCTTCTTCGATACTGAGCTGTGATGGACCTTGGAAAGGGGAAATTTTAAGATTCAGGGCATATTATTCACATCTCGGTAAATAGATACGATCATATGGATAAGCATAGCATTCAGAAGGAGCGTTCCCGTGAAAATAGCCTGAAGCCAACATTGTATCTTTAGAGAGAATGAACCAACTGACGCTCAGGGCCACTACGGGCAGCACAACCACATTTGCAGTATTTCTCACATAAAGCACATAATTGCTTCGCTCTCGAATCCACGATATATTTCCGTATTGATACTGTAACTCGTGAGAATTATAGTCACAAGACGATCGCGTAGCCGGACAAGCATCTCTCCCCGGTACATCAATTCAATTAATTAATGTTGCGCACATTATCGATCAGCTCCTCGGTTCGGCTAGCGTCGAATGGAATTATGAAGCTCATGATACCGGGAGAGCTACAGAATAAGATCATCAAAAATCGGGATATTCGTAGGGTAAACTTAAACAAATGTTTCATTTTTTACTACGAGCTTCCATACTTCTTTCAATTTGAATCTCCCTCTCACTATTGATTGATGACGATAAGAGAAGCAAATGACAACAGATGCGCCGATATTGCCAACAAGAAGAATAGATAAGGCCTGGAATGAAGAGTATGAAATCTGTGGAGGGTCGGATCCTCACGAATGAGTACTGGATGGGAACCCCCCAATCAGCGAAGATTCCTTTGCAATATCCACCAATCGCAGGATACACTGGGAATGGTTGGACTACGACATCGAAATTAATGTCATTCGCAGCAGGAAAACGAAAAGAAGTCAATTAGCATACCTGAATGTATAGTAGGTAATTCCTGAATAATTTTAGATTATCTGGAGTTTCTTTGAGGAGACAAAGAAATGAGATTACATTAAGAATAGAAGATACGACGAAAAGCACTCGTTGAGTATGTAAAATCGAGTTTTCAAGCTCGAGAGAGATGTAAAATGAATTCATCTTCCACTGGAAAATTGATCTTTCACACAGAAAAGGAGGTAGAAAGCAGACTCCTTCGGCCATTCAGTCGATTAAAATGGAATGGAATCGTATCGTCAGGCTTGAAATAGAATTGCCTACGATTATTTACTACGGTTGTTGATTGGTACAATAATTGATCTGTTAATTTCACGATCTTCGAACAAATGAAATATGACGAAATGCGAATAAAAGCGCACATATTTTTTTCTACCTCGGGTGATACAGTCATTAACAAACCACATAACTTGGAACCATCGATTTCCGAATTTTCCAGAGCTGTCCGATCCACTTCGTCCCCATTCCCATTTGGAACAGATAAACGGAAAGTCGAATATACAGTGCCGCTCAATCGCCTCCATGACGGGCGAGTGGGGGTGACTCGCCGCCTGTCGCCTTTTGTCGCCTCAACTATGAGGCGGTCTAAACCACCTTCAAAGTGCATATTATTGCGGCAATTTTTGGCGCTTCACACATCAATGCGAATCGATCTGCGAAATCTGTTATCGAAAGTATTGATTTTGAACGATGTCCTGAGGGGTCATCCTTAGAGTCTCTCTTTCTTCCCTTTCCCTCATTTCCCTACATTTCCTCATTCCCAATTTCCATCGGACGAAGGGGGAATAAGGGAGAGGGGAGGATTGAGAGATTCGCATGATAACCCCTCAGGGCATAATTTTGGAAATATTATAGTAATCATTTTTGGTTTCCTTTTCAGTAGTCTGCGGCTCGTGCGCCCTGCTTCTCCAAATGATGTAGAAGAAGTGATTTTGAGCTTTGAACGTTTTCTGAGTGTGAATCCGAGCAATTGGAGATTATGAGGTGAAACCTCACCACATCTCTCCACTCATAGAGTTCAGAATAATCCGTATTACACGTTTCCTGAATGCGAATCCGTGCAAATGTTCAATTATGATATGAAAGTTAACCATCGACTTAGAGAGGACAATATGATCCCTATTGGACGTTTTCGGAGTGCCAATCCGTGCAAATGTTCAAATTTGAAATGAAACCTATCCAAGCTCTCGGCTTACAGGGGGCAGAATAATCCATATTACACGTTTTCTGACCACCAAGCAGCGCAAATGTTCCAATTTCGAAATTAAACCTAACCGAATGTATGAAGTGATGTTTTCAGCTTTGTTAATAATGACTTCCCAGTATATCGCGGGGGGGGGGATTCGCATATTTAAAAAAATACAAAATCAAAGAGCGACATCGTGCTGCTGTGAACGTAAACACGGTCGGTGTTCAAAGGATGCTCGAGCAGATGGACTAGCCAGGAGTGCGAATCGGCCTCTCCAATAACAGGAAGATGCCGCTCATTAAGAATGACGTGGCCCCGCACGGCGATCCATTGGAGGAGGCTAATGACTACGTCTACCTCAGGCTCTCCTGAGATGAATCGATCACCACAAAACAAGCGTCGATTTTGTTCGCTCTCTTCACTGATCCTATCGACGACAAAAGGAGATCGAAACATCGGAGGGATGAACACGCACTACAGCCATACGGTGAGAGCTTGTCTACTAGCGTTACAAGATGGTTCTCATCACCGAGTTTACTTATCCAAAAAAATGAGGGAGAGAACGAAGACTGAGAAAGAGAAAGCGAAAGTTCAAAGTCTTCCGTGAAAGTACTCTCCAGAAATATGCCCTTGGGGGAACTTGTTTCTTCTGCTCAAAATACTATTCAAAGCACAAAGCAAGATAATGAAACGTCGCAATAAAAAATATTTATTTGAAAAACTGATGAAATAGCTACAATTGCACAGAATGAAATTGGAACTTGTACAGACTCGTGAGATTATGATATTCTTTCCTTTGTCTAATCCATATTCTCATCGCATTCACTGCCATCGCTATTCAATGTTAATTCCTTGAACGAGAGCGCCTGAAATTGATTGGATTAGCTTATTTCTGATTAGAGTACGACTCAGAATGACCTGCTTTCACTTGAATATCTATCAGTAAATGATACTCACTTCGATCTTGTCCATCTGAGCCTTCAGATACTTCCTGCTGATCTCATCGATGATGAAGTGATGGCAAGCCGCGACGATGTTCGTCTTCTCTTCCTCCGTCCATCCTCCCTCTTTCTCCATTAATTTCTGCAGCTCCTCTCTACTCAGAGAAGACTGGCTCTTCGTGTCAAACCACTCCTGTCTCAGTGCTTCAGGGCTTTCGAATGGCACAGGGAGACACTGGAAATGAATATTTGAAATAAAAATTTCAGGTTATAGAAACAATAAAATGATTCATTGAATATTAGTACGAGATACTTCTCTCACCTCATTCGCTGCTCTTCCGGGTACGTAATACTGGAAACTGTCGACGTACTGGCCAATGTAGAAAGTGATGATGCACATTGCAAGATGCTGAACTGAAGAAATAAAGAGTATTCGTGAAATGGGGGTAAATTTAGCGAAAATTTTACATGGCTGACCTAGAGCGAACGAAAAGAGAAAGAATGAGCAGGTATTCAGTAAAATGAAATGAGTGAGAATGATGAAGATCCGAACGATTAGTACCAATCGTAGCTGGAAGCATCCAATCTTTTATGGACTAGCAGAGTGGAACAGTAAATAAATAAAAAATGGTTGAGATCGGAAGGCCACTCTTCTCATCTTGAATGATAGCCAATGGTGCGTGTAAACCCAGTCGATGCGTGTAAACCATAAAATACAGGACACTTCCGACTACGATGAGCACATATAGTCCATACTCTTAATCATTCTCACTCGTACCATTTTACTGAACGCCTGCTCATTATTTCTCTTGTTGATCGGTCTAGGTCAGCCGTGTAATACTTCGGCTCGATGTAGTTGATCATTTCATTAACGCTTTTCACTTTTTCAGTTAAATTTCTCACTATGTGCATCATCACTTTCTACATTGGCGAGTACGTCGACAGTTTCCAGTATTACGTACCCGGAAGAGCAGCGAATGAGGTGAGAGAAGTAACTCGTACTAATATTCAATGAATCATTTTAAAGATTGTTTCTATAACATGAAATGCTTATTTCAAATATTCATTTCCAGTGTCTCCCTGTGCCATTCGAAAGCCCTGAAGCACTGAGACAAGAGTGGTTTGAGACTAAGAGCCAGTCTTCTCTGAGCAGAGAGGAGCTGCAGAAGTTGATGGAGAGAAAGGAAGGATGGACGGAGGAAGAGAAGACGAATATCGTCGCGGCTTGCCATCACTTCATCATCGATGAGATCAGCAAGAAGTACCTGAAGGCTCAGATGGACAAGATCGAAGTGAGTATCATTTACTGATAGATAATCAAGTGAAAGCAGGTCATTTTGAGTCGTACTCTAATCAGAAATAAGCTAATCCAATCAATTGCAGGCTGTCTCATTCAAGGAGTTGACATTGAATAGCGATGACAGTGAAATCAATGAGAATATGGATTAGACAAAGGAAAGAATATCATTATCTCACGAGACTGTACAAGTTCCAATTTCAATCTGTGCAATTGTATCTTTTTTATCAGTTTTTAAAATAAATATTATTCATATTCCGAATTTGCATTGCCATGTGACAACAGATGAACATAAATGTTGTAGGAATGGAGATTCTCAGATATTTTTCAAATCGGATATATTTCCGAATTACAATTCCGACTGGGCTCGAAGTGAACTTCCCGATTATATTAATATTTTGTTTGAATATTTCGAATCTAATCGACCAAGGTTGGTTGATAGCATCCTTCATTCCAAACTTATTTCGTGGAAGTTAATGTAATTCCTTTCCTTGAATTGAAAAGTAGTTACACCGTGACAGTCAATCCTGGAACAAATCCCCGCTATTCAATTATTATACATTTCATTCGAGCAATTCTCAACAAAAAGTCGATTCGAATTTCTTCCCTTTGTATCTTATTTTGAAAAAAAATGGATTCGGGAGAGAGGCAAATACATTCTATTTTCGAGGACTGCGGCACCTATTGTTGTGCTTCCAATAATGGTTCTTGCCGTAAGTTTGATTAATTTTCTTTTTAATTAAATTTTTTTAAAGCAATCCATTTGTGTATTTTTTTTAAAGAAAATTGCGCGAAAAATTATCGTCGGACCTGCTAACCAATCTGACAAGGAATGACGAATGAATCGATTTTGAAATTTTCATGACAAAGAAAATAATTCAAATCGGAGCATGCTCAGACATAAATGTAGAGTCCGCAGGCTCCGCCCACTTAGGAGGAGAAAGAGGCGCGTCGGAATCTGGTTTTCGAAATGACGCAGCGAATGCTTATCCAAAAAATATGGAAAAAATATTTTTGGGTACGTCTGACTAGTGTCTATAAACGACAGGGTGCCCGTCATGCATTATCTTATCAGAAATATCTAAAAAAGACCGATTTAGGGTTCATGATAGGGAAATGGAAAGGTTCCGACGACAATTCTTAACACGGGCATGGTGTGATGAATAGTTACTGCTTTTAGGCGTCGATTGACACCGAGAACGTATTTTTAGGATTTTTTTCCGATTAATCATTTAATTTCAAAGGTTCAAGAGCGTGCGCTAATGGAACTGCAAAGGGACGGTGCTTCCTCTCTCCTTTCTCGCTTGTCTCTCACCCGGCGCGTGCAGAGAGCGCGCGCTCTAGAGGACCTATGCCTTTCCTCTCTTCCTCGAGCAAGCTCGATGCGAAGCTATGCTCAAACTTTTGGAGAAACGAGGAGGAACGGGCTCCGCCCGCTTCGCCCTCGTCCCGATTTCGACTACCTTTCCGTTGTGACTCTTTCGAGGTGTTTTTGGGCCATAACTCGAGTCAAAGATACGATATCGCCAAACGGCAAAAAGTATGACCTTATTTAACCTCAAAGGGATACATTAGACCCACAAATGACCCTGCCAAAGCATTTCGGTCACCCACCTTGCGGTATCTACATAAATGAGATAGTCTTCAATAGTAGCAATTAAAATAAAGCGGTCTGCTCTTCCATTAGTTACGAACCACAAAGGGTTCAGCCGGAATATATTTACGATCGCGTACCTGTGACTCCTCAACATGAATTGTTGTTGAATTTCCATCGTAGGGCATTGTGACCTGGAGGTATGAATACCGTTGGCTTCCACATTTGAAAAATAGCCACAACAAACTAGAAAAGGTTTGAGTGGGCGGCAGCAGGAAGTCACATTGTACATGAAAACTGTGGACAGCCGACTGAACAAACGGAAAAGGGCCGAAAGTCAGGACGAAACCCTTGCTACACGCGGTTTCGACGAGAAAATTTATCTGTGCAAACGGAAAATCGAGTATAAAATGCCGGGCTTCTTCTTCACAGCATCCATTCAGCTGGAGATTCACTTCTAGTCCAGGTAGCATAACCATTCTTGCAGCTTGCCTTACTCTTCCTTTCAGCCAACGATGTTGTCTCTCTTCTTCCTCTGTCTACTCGCCGGCTCTTCAATCGCTGACCCTGATGCCCTCAACAAGATCGAGAGTATCGAGGAGGAGATGTCCAAAGAAGTGGAGGAGGAATTCGCCGGAAAGGAACACCAGGACGAGCTGGAACTTCTGAGGAAGCAATTTGCAGCTGCTCACTCCGGCAACGAGACGTACATCAACATTCCCACCGAACTAGACATCAACGCCAACCACACTGAACTGTTCGAGGGAGACATCGATCTGACCCCGTAAGGAGGTTCAGCCTATGCTTAGTGGAGTCATGCTCGTTATTGATTGTTTGTTTGAGTATCATATTTGATTCTCAAGGAGATTGTTGCAGTGAACAGTGGAAGGTTGCTCTGGAGGCAGACCCCGCGAATCCGCTGAGACGTCGCCAGGGTCTCGCCAGCGTTGCTCAGATGTGGCAGCCAATGGGCGCCCCTGTCATCCCCTACACTTTCGCTCCGGGATACCGTATGTTTCTAATCTGAGCCTAACGTTAAGCCTTCGTCAATAGAATAATAATCCTTTCCTTCTTTGCAGCTGCTCAGTACCAGCAGGTGGTCAGAGACGCGATCGCCTTCTGGGAGCAGAGAACCTGCGCCAAGTTCAGACTCGCCACTAACGCCGACACCAGCGCGTATGATTTTCCTGATGATAATACCATATTCAAGAGCAGGAAACAGATTTCCTTTGTAGTATCGTCTTCAGCCACAACGCGAATGGTTGCTCTTCATCTGTTGGTCGTAGAAACCAGAGACAGTCGCTGAACCTCCAGATTCCTGGCTGCATGACTGTGAGTGTCCAATTTAGCGCATAATTTAGCGCATTTAGCGCTTTATAGTGCTCGGAAGAAAACCAGTTCAGCATCAATTTCGCAGGTGACAATCGTGGCTCACGAGCTCTCGCACGCCTTCGGAACTCTGCACGTCCAATCTCGCACTGACAGAGAGACTTACGTCCAAGTGGACACTTCGAACATCCAGAGAGGAATGGAGCACAACTTCAGAATGGAACCGAATGGAATGTCCAACTACGGAATCCCCTACGAATTCGGATCCATGCAGCACTACTTCCCCTACGCGTGAGATTGCTAGTACGCATGCCAAATTCCCACTCGTGAATCGCAGGTTCGCGATTAACCAGCAACGTCCCACTATCTACGCCAGACTCGCATACCAGCGATTCCAGGTAAGAAGAGGGTGAAAACAATCAAACGAACATTTGTTATAGGGATCTATGGATGGACCTCGCGCTACCTTCTGGGATACCGTTCTCATCAATAGATGTGGGTTTCGGAAGGCTTTTCAGCTTGCCTTTTTTCAAATAGTAGTCATACTTGGTTTCAGGTACAAGTGCACTGACAAGTGTCCTCGTCAAATGAATTGCCAGAATGGAGGAGTGACTGACGGTGCCAACTGCAACAGGTGCTTCTGCCCCAGAGGATGGGCTGGAACAAACTGCGAGAGAAGAGTAAGTTTGTTGAATTGAATCGCTTCAATCACTCCATTACGTGCGTTCTTTTGAGTACGATTTCCGCCCTTTCTATTTAACATGCTACGCATTGCAGCCCCCTGAGGCGCAAATCGTCAACGTCGCTGCATCAGCACAGAGCGTGAGGCTCGATATGTCGGGCCCCTTCACTTCCTTCGAGGAGAAACTCGTGGTCCTACAGGCACCCGCTGGTCGCAGAATCGAGGCCACCGTCAAGAGCTTCGGACCGTGAGCCATTTATTCTGTAAATTAGAGGTTACCTAAGTGCTTACTACAGCACTCGAATTAACTAAAACCATTGCTAGGTACTACTTCTCAGGTACTACTTCTCAATGTGCCGTTCGGTCGGACTCGAGATCATCCCCACGCAGGACACGCGCACCTCTGGACTCAGGTATGGATTTGAATTCCCCAGACGGACATTTACTTCATTCATTTGGTTAGATACCGCAAGGTGGGTGACCGAAATGCTTTGGCAGGGTCATTTGTGGGTCTAATGTATCCCTTTGAGGTTAAATAAGGTCATACTTTTTGCCGTTTGGCGATATCGTATCTTTGACTCGAGTTAAGGCCCAAAAACACCTCGAAAGAGTCACAACGGAAAGGTAGTCGAAATCGGGACGAGGGCGAAGCGGGCGGAGCCCGTTCCTCCTCGTTTCTCCAAAAGTTTGAGCATAGCTTCGCATCGAGCTTGCTCGAGGAAGAGAGGAAAGGCATAGGTCCTCTAGAGCGCGCGCTCTCTGCACGCGCCGGGTGAGAGACAAGCGAGAAAGGAGAGAGGAAGCACCGTCCCTTTGCAGTTCCATTAGCGCACGCTCTTGAACCTTTGAAATTAAATGATTAATCGGAAAAAAATCCTAAAAATACGTTCTCGGTGTCAATCGACGCCTAAAAGCAGTAACTATTCATCACACCATGCCCGTGTTAAGAATTGTCGTCGGAACCTTTCCATTTCCCTATCATGAACCCTAAATCGGTCTTTTTTAGATATTTCTGATAAGATAATGCATGACGGGGACCCTGTCGTTTATAGACACTAGTCAGACATACCCAAAAATATTTTTTCCATATTTTTTGGATAAGCATTCGCTGCGTCATTTCGAAAGCCAGATTTCGACGCGCCTCTTTCTCCTCCTAAGTGGGCGGAGCCTGCGGTCTCTACATTTGGTTCCAGATTCTGCGCCCAGCCCAATCCCTCCACTCCGATTGTCTCCGACGGCAACACGATGCTCCTCTGGATGTACCGTGACGCCAACTACCCCGTGACCACCGATGTCTCTGTCAGAGCAGTCTAAGCCATTGAAAGAGTCCGATAAATATTCCCTTCTGACTACACTTTCAATGACGTTGGAAAAAAGGAACAAGAAATTCAAACTATCATTGCACAAAATTGTTTCCGTCAATCGAACATTTCGTATCGGCTCTTGTGAGCATTCGAAATTGGAAGCATTTGATGTATTGCGTCGGTGGAATGGTAGCAATTTATCACTGAATTGAAGAGGACAAGCCAGGGCTCACAGAATGAGTTGATACGAGAGAGATGTTTAGAGGAACTAGTGACAGGCTGTGCAAGAGGGGAGTATGTATATTGGGAAGGAACAATTGAGCGATGGTCAGGCGCTTCGCCTCGCAAACTGAGAAGATATTCAAATAATTTAGGGCCCGACCATAGCTCAGGAGAGTAAATCGTCGTGGACAATCGATGGCAGATGGGGAGATCGATGGTCACTTTCTATGAATCTTAGGCTAATTTGTATAAATTGTTTTGGACAATCAGGGCAGTGCAAATGTGAGAATGATCACATATATTCTACAGTGGAGAATGAAAGGATGTACGATGATAGATGAGGATGATGGGATGAGGGTTTGAGAATGAAGGCTGAATGACTACATTACTTGGGACGAAGGAGATTAGACTCTGCAATAAATCAGTTAGTCAATTTCCCATCTTTCTATGATCTTCCCTTCCCGCAAACACTTCCATTTGCGTTTGCTCTCACCCTTCCACGTATGATCTCCACTCTCTGGGCTCTCCTCCATTCACATACTCTCTCAGGGCGTTTACTCCCTTACACGCTCATATTCCATTCACTCACTCGACGAATTCGTTGTTGGAGAAATTGCAGCTTAGGCCACTTCAGGAATGCGAGAGACGATTCTGGAATTTCTTGAATTCGAATTAGGAAAGGACGTGCACACTGAACACATTCAGTTTTTGTCTACATTACCGTCAATTCCCACGAAGTACCCCTAAGAAATTCCTCTTTCACCCTATCATACTCAGAATTTTTGTCAATGGCTCTAAGAAGTAGCGCGCGGCCTGACACAAGCTAGGGATGATTGAAAAAGTGCACGCGGGAAGGAAGGGAAAAGCGGCCGCATGACTAGAGTCAGAGCAGGGCCATGTTTGGAGATATGGAAGGATAGATCTCACCCTGCTTCGTCGATGAGGATTCCTCTCTCACGGAGTTGTCGTCTGGCCTCATCGTTGAAGAAGTTCGGCTTGAGGGCCAACTCCGAACGAATCAGTTGGAGGAAGTTCTCCACGAGCTGAATGGAATGCTCTATGTTCTATTCACAATCGAAACAGGTGGTCTCGATGATTTGCTCTGAATACTCTATAGGAACGAGATTAGTTGATTCAATGCCATAAGAATGTGAACAAGAATACGCCTGATCACTCACTGGAACATTGTACAGCGGCTCCTCGGTGATCTGGTCTTCTTCCCATTGTCCTTCCCACTCGATTCGGACTGTGAGACGACCTGGAATGAGAACTCTCTAGCCTCTACGGCTTTTGTTATGCTCCTGTATCGCTATAGCTTTGAGGCTATGATCGTTTGGTAGCTATCGTTATCGTAGTGAATCACTGTCAGTCTACACATTCCTGCTCTGTGAGACGTGCGCTAGCATAGCGATAGATACGACAGTCGTTGCCTCGAGTTACGCGATACAAGGCGAAAATATGCTTACAATTCCCCGTAGATCACGAGGAAATGGAAAGCAATGCATAGTTCAAGCACGATGGAAGCCATTTATTAAAGACGTTATCCAATTATATTCTTCCTGACAAACGAAATAGGTGACCTGCCAGTTCTGCAGTGGATCCCCACTGCAGATTGAGCAGACGACGGTAGGCGTAGCTCCCGCCCGGCCACTTGTACACTGAAAGAGAATCGGAAGTAGAGAGGAGAGATGTGAGGAAGAACGAGAGAGTGTACGAAATGAAGAGAATCTGAGATAATAGCAATGCATCACTCACTGGGCTTGTAATTCCACCGATGCTGTACCTTGTGGGCCTGTTTTGCGCGAGACATGAGTGGATCTGACAGGGAAAGCTCGAATCTCGTAATCCACTAAAATAGCCCCCTCCCTTCGTGGAAGGGCGATCAATCGCGGGCAAATACACACGGGACGTGCACTAAAATACGCGAGAGGAGCGAAGGATTGCCCCCAACACACTCGGAGCACTCTTACTATCAATGTATGTGCATGTGGCAAGTGTGACGAGAGGAAGGAGAGAGATAACATGATAGGGAGAGAGGGGAACAGGGAGGGGGGAGAACAGGGGGGAGGGCGAATCCTCTTCCCTTGATAGAAGGGGCAAGAGTGGCATCCACTCATAGATTTGCATCGAAGACTCGCTCGTTCCCTTTATTTACAGCAGTGCAGCAGATCAATAGCCTGCAGGGGGGGGGAGGACGACGAGTGAATGGGAGAGGGAAGAAGAGGAAGAGAGAATGGAGTCTAGAGAAAGAAGGAGTGCGGACTGGCGGACATTGGCGTGAATGGGCAAGAAGTGTTCAGGAATAGGCGGAGACTGTGGAGGGTGAAGAAGGTTTCGAAAGAAGTCTAATCACTGGTCTTCAGATCGCGTGAGAGGAGTAAAGAAGAGGAAAAGAGGAGAGGGGACGATAAAGAATAAATGGAAGAGGAGAAACAAAAGTGTAAGGGGCAATGCCGTATTATTGCCCATGTCGAATTTCGAAAGCAGTAGTGATTTCGAAAGGGATGATTAGGAAGTGAAAGCAGGAGTTGCAAGAATGGAATAGGGGGGGGGGGGGCAACGACGGAGATGTAACGTTTCCTCTCTACGGTCAGATCAATTATGGAAAGAGCAAATTGAAGAGAGAGGTGCAGATGAAGAGAGCACCCCTCCTCCTCCACCGCACCCTCATGTAAAAAAGCGGAGGCAATGATTCGATAGCGCATGTGATCGCTTGCAACAAAATGCACCCACCGACTAATGAGAGAACAGGTCGATAGAATAAACGATAGACACCTGGCCGCCATCCTGGAATGTATGACACATGTTAGAACGACTATTTCCATCCTCTCTGAACATCACTAAATGCATTGTTCGAGCGAGAGATAAGGAACTTTGAAATTCAGGTTCATTCGTTCTGTTCCACAGAATATGAACCGTCATAGTTCATTTACGAGTGAGCGTTATTCTCTTTATTTTTGTACCTTCTGACCTTATTTTTTCACGATATCTCCATTGAAAACTCGATAAGAGTCTTCGCGATAGTAATCGAGGGGTGCAGTGGGATATTCGATACTTCGATAGGCGAAGTATTGCCAAGGTTTCAAAAAAGTATAGTAAATTTCGTACCAACATACAAATATTTTCCATAAAACTCAAAAGGTTCAAAAACGTCAAATTCGATTATCTCGATTGAATCATCGCAATCGTCTATACGTACTGAAATGTAAGGATGGCTTGAAATAGGAGTCGAATTTGTTGAATCTCGTGAGAAATTGTAGCTATCACGATTGCAGGTGCATTTTCTTGCTACATGGCTCGTCGGGAATATGCAACTAGTGTAGAGGTGGACTTCATAATATGGCGGGCGCCATGCTCACACAAATGCTTGTGTATATGATTGAGCTTGATTGAAATCGGGTTGAAGCGGGAGAGGAAACACAGGAAAAACGTCCCATCTCTGAATAAGCGGGTGAAAGAATCGACTTATCAAGGAAAGTGATAATTTTAGCCACGGAAGAAGCGTATCATTAAATCATTCGTCATTGTTGTATCAATCGACTCCTTTGGATTTCTTCTGAATCCAGCTTTGATCTATTTATCCATGCTTTTGCTTTTATGGGAGATACGAACAATAAATGGATTGCGGCTCAACTGCTTCGCATTTTTGACAATGCTTTATTCATTCACAAAATTCTCTTGGCTTAGCTATTTATTCATTAGACAAAGTGAGAATGGAGAAACAATATTCCGCAATATCACGTTGTCAAGTTGCGAACACCGTGTTGCACTTTTCTCGTGCGGAGAAGCGATGTGATCGAGTACACCGATCTCTATCAAACAAAACCCATTAAAGTATCACAGCATGTCAAAACATGATATCACAGTACAGTGATAATGTGTTCGATTGAATTGAATTCACTAAATCAGTATAAAAGTATTGTGAAGAGCAAAGAACGAGCAATGCAATTTATAAACTACCGGAAAGGAGCGCTACTGATATTTATCACTTCCAATCCGAATCACTGGGTGCTTTGTCCACCATTAGTCCGATGAAGTGTCTCGCCTCCATGAGTGCATGCCCATTGCAGATCATCCCCGTGCAATTACACGCGAAAGGACCCTTCGCCTTCTGAATGACTACCTTCTTGAAGCAACCACGCACGGGCTAACCTGGAAAAGCTCCCCTACTTCATAACAAGGAATGACATCTTCCTTCGCCAGCAACGCGTCTGCCTCTTTGTCAACGTACCCAGCATAAAGTAAAACACAATTATAACATAAACAACAACATTACATTAACTTTTCTTCGTGAATTATCTCGTCGTAATATGCAAAGATCTAGGAAAAAGACATACCAAAACTTTGTGTTTCTGGAGCACTACGTAGCAAGTGTCCTCGTCGTCGCCTAGGCCCGTGAGACCCTAAGAGAAAAATCGATTATACAGGATAGTTGTCAAAATTTACCACATTTGGTGTTGATGGAACTCACATACTCCGAATTGAAACAATCTCCATACACGAGGGCCAGAATGAGAAGGAGAATACTCCAAATTTGAACAATCATTCGTAATGACAGTTCTAGAACATTATTGTTACTTCATAAACGTCGATGATATGAAAACTAAAATCATAGCCGAAATTGCCATTTACATTAAAAGAGAAAAAGGAGAAAGATAGCAGCGATCTCATTCGAATCCACGTTCACATTGTGTTTGCACAATTGAATCGAAGAGGAAATCCTCTCATTGGCACAGTTCCGGGAAGAGTGATGACTGTGTAGGAAATAGGAAGAAAAGAAGCTGTAAATGTGACATCGTCTGACACATTCTCCTTTGCTTGTGCAATGAAAAAGTTTATCGGAATCACGATTTAGCATTTCCGACGAACAACGAAGGCAAGAACATGATTAGCGAATCAATTATAATCGAGATTTTTAGATCAACGGGATCTCATAGAAATGAACCAATTGTGCGAATAAACTTGCAATGGAAGCTATGTACAAGGAACAGATGAGGGAGCAACCTATAGAATAATATACACACCTGTAATTGTAAACTCTAGCAAGTTATGTCACATTGTATTTTGGTTACCGATAATGGCTAGGGATTAGTTTAAAAACTACACCTCAACAGTTCGATATTTTAGAATTTTTGTAGGTAACTGTACAGGGAGTATGAGAATAGACTAGTACGAAATATTATTCTCACACGGGCAGAATAGAGTGATTTTGGTAGATTCAGCATTTTACTGCCCTCCTCTCCCACTTCAGTCTGATTCCATCTCTATCGGGTCGGAGAAGGCGAGTCTTGGGGTAGATCATCGATTTCAGTTGATCTGCCCTGATCTGAGACATTCGATGTGCTTCGATACGACGTTCTCGATCCTTCTCTTCCTTGTCTTCTTGCGCCTACAAATATACTATTTGTATTACGTTTTCAGATCAATTCGGAGTGCTATTTTACCTCTCTCTCGGCCATTCTCCTATCGTATTCGACCATTTCAGCTCGTCTTCGCTCCAATCTCGTCTTCTTATCTTCCTCCGTCTCCTTCCGCCTCGGTATGTTATCCTCAGTCCGATCAGTCACAGGGCATGGAGAAATCTAAAACATAGTGCAATTCCAATCTAGATTTTGTCGTTATTTTCAAGACCTGGGAATGTATGTTCCTCAGAGTATTTTGACAACTTAGGTGATCACCTTAACAGAATTTTCATTTGCTTCCGGCGAAACTTCTCGAGTTGATTCTGGCCACATCCCCAGTTCGAGTCCTTGATGCAGCTGAAAGAAAGAAATTCGCAAACTGGAGGATAGTTAACACATCATGAAAATTCAAATTAACATTTTTAGGATAAGTTACCGTATTCTTCGCTGCCCTTGAAGTGTTCTTCAGGAGGGTCTGGATGCGTAGATTGTATGTGCCGCTGGTCTAAAGTTGATTTGAAAAACGCATTCATTTCATTTGATTGGGGGCTTCAGAATGAGGAAACACCCACTGCTCTCTTCTTGCTTTTTGGATTTTTGAAATATCGTTCTTGCTTCGATGGCCAGAGTTTGACGACATGCTCGGCCTCGGAGAACTCTTTCCGATCCGCTTCCTTGAATGAAGTTATCAACAGGGACTGGATCATTCAGTATATCTAGTGGATTTCTTTCCCAAAAATAACTGCTTGAAAACCATACTAAATTACGCTGGACTTTCCACTTCCATTGTGATGCAACTGACCGTGAGTGGAATGGGCGGAATCAGGATTGGCAGGATGTCGAGAATTCCGTCCATTAGAGCTGAAAAAACTTCGAAAAATATGAAAGAGTCGCTAAGAAAATAGCTGAAGGACGGATGAGGACACGGAATTAACTTAGAGAGGATAGAGATAGGGAAGGACAGAGTGGACGGGGGATTGAGGAGAGTCCTTGCTAATTGTAAGTGCACGGAAAGTGGCCCTCAATTTGCTTCCAACGAACTCCATTCCGAGAATGAAACAATGGCGAATTGGTCGCAAACGAAAATACAAAATCTGTATTTTCGATGTCTCGGTATAGAATCATTGTTTTGAAACAAAACTATACAAGGCAACACGTAGTCTCATGCGTCAAGAGATATGCAATGGGGATCGAACACGGCGTAACATCTGATGCATAAGGGAGTTGAAAGGAAATGACGAGTTGATTGACTCAGATGGCAAAAAATCTAGATGGAACTACTATGCCAATAGCGGAACTAATCGGTGAGATTCTATCGAAACCTACTACAAAAATATAATAAATAATCTATGTACGGAAAGAGGAGGAAGAGTGATAAGAGAGGCCACGTCATATTTTCGCCCCTGTATGAGTGAATGATGGCATTATTGGAAAAATTGGAATTCAATAACTATGCAGATATTGGATACTCGACTGTTATTTTTAAATAACAGTCGAGTATCTGATGCAATTCCAATCTAGATTTTTAAATAACAGTCGAGTATAGATTAATGAATGTGGTAGGACCATTATTTGTAGTTAATGAAAGGCTGTTTCGACGGGTAAGCTCGACATTGAATAGAGCCCTTCCTTAGCTGATATTAGCATCTATGGGGGGCGACTCATTTCTAATTCATGAGCCGGTCGAATGAAAAAGATAGGCCACACATATGAAGATATGAGCAAATAGGAAGCATGCACAAAATAGAAACGAAACTGTTTTATGAATGTAAAAATGGGATATGAAATATTACGGAAATGAGAATCACGGAAAGGGAAGAAAATCACTGTAGATAAAAGGGCGAAAATAAAGTGGTGGAATAGCCTAGGGGAGAATCCCCTGCGGTTCCACAAGATGGCAGTTCTCTGATGCAACAGCTGCGTCTGGCCAACGAGAAGGGAGAGACACTCTGGGTGTCACGTGTTCTCTCAAGTTCCGAGAGCACTCGTCTCTCATTTATGCCTTATCTCTCGTTACCTCTGTTACCCCTTTCCCAAGACAGAGATTAATAACCGTATTGTGGGTATTTCAACATCTATATTGATAACTAACTACAGAGAGCCTCGTGAATAGCGAAGCAATGCATGAGAAGCAGAGTGCCAACTATTGAAGGCAAATGAATGAAGCGAAGTTAGCGAGACGGGGAGCCCATTTACTTTTTTTGACGAGATGATGGGTGAGATTGCGGGGTTGGAGTGAGAAGAAGGGGTCCTCTTCTGCTTACGCAATGGAGAATGGAGCAGGTGTCGGAAGAGGGGCAATCAAGATGGAGAAGCCGCGATAAATCAAGGGGCCGTGAGAGACAGAGGGTTTATTGTGATCAGGCAACTGCCAAGCCCGAAACAACCGTACTCTGCAGAATGTAAACAACGAGTGGACATCATTCCACGAGGCAAATGTGAGTGATAGAGCGTAGAGATGTGTTTGCTTACGAAGTCAGAAAGTGATCAGAGATCAGAAAGCTGAGAATAGAGCTGTAATTTTCTGTGAATGAGAACTGTACTAGCGAAGAATACTGTAATTCTGTAGTATGCAATCAGCCGCTGGAGCATCGGTGTTCACCACGTTTTTCTTCCGATCATAAAATAGTTGGACAGATTCGCACAAACAATCATTTTATGAACTTCAGTGGTTTCCACGATAAATAATTCCCGGACGGATGAAGTGTTGATTGAAGCAGTCAACATCTACGTGCAACTACTCAGCTATAGATCAATGACTACAATCGTAAGAATATTATTGTTTCGTGAGACACGAAAGAATACTTGAATCGTGTAAGTTTACGTTATACGTGTAATGGAGATTGGGTGTTGCAACTCTCCAGGGTTCCTCTGGTCATTTGGCGATCTGTGCGCTCATAATGACCGGTTTCGCGTGGGAAAGCGACTAATTAAGAATGGGTGGAGGGAGTTCATTTCGGATTGGTGAAGCTGTTGTTGGCGGTTCTCGGGGTGATAGCAGTATTCCGTCCGAGGGCGACTACTCGAACACTTCGAGAAAATTTCATCAAACACCTGTAAATGTATAGCATAAAAATGGAATAATAATGGCACTTTCCAGAAAGGAGAATGGCAAGAAAGACCGAGGAAGAGAAACTGAGAGAAAGCCGACCACGTCCACCCGAATTCACTTGCGAAGTGCTGAAGAAAAGCAATTATGTACGGCTATTCAATAATATTCTCACGTAGTTAATGAAGGCTATCATGTAGAACAAATATGAAACAATGCTAGTGATCATGAGACCTGAACACGTTCATTGCAATGATACTACAAGCTAATACCTCGCTCATGGAAATTCCTTGGTTTGCTCGAGTTGGTTGTGATACTGATTTTACTTGTCTTTCTGAACAGAACAAAGCACAATAGCAAGTTTGCACAGAGAGTAAGACCGCTCATGAGTAGCGAGTGTCCGCTGTTGATATGTTTCAGTATCTGAAATCATGCCATGATCATAGCAGTTGAAATAGAACTTACCGGCACAGCAGTCCTATTTGTACAAGGGATGAATGTCGGAGTTCCACCGGCATCCGATCTGACATAGTTGAAGGAATTGTATACGAGAATATCCAGAATCGATGGAATTACAGCAGCAGAAGTTGTCAGACCACAACTTACAAAGATCCATGCACTATTCTACAAGTTCCGCAAGATTAAAATGATCTGTTCAATGAGCAACCATTTTCTTGAATGCAACTTCGTTGAGAACGGAGAGTCGAGCTATCGCAACGTAGAAGCGAGTTTGAATAGACAAAATATCAAAAATCGCAGATAGTAAGCGTAGGATCCGTCCAAGTTATTTCTAGAAAAAATAAGTGTGCTTCGCTCGATGTTTACTTGTTCACCTCTGCAAGAATGAATACAATGCACTCGTGAATTGAAAGGATGCAAGTTGCGTTGAAAATGTGAAGAAAAAGCAGTTGAGTAATTCCTGTGAACGTATATCATTGATAACTGTTCTAATTGGATATCTCACAGCCGATCCATTCAAAACAATCATCCGGATCGAATAGTTGTTCACGAACTGATGTGTGGTCAGAAGTTTCCAGTAAACACAAGAAGCGATTGGAATAGTGAAAACCATGAGAGCGACAACAGAAGAAGTGCAGACGATGTCGTATATTTTGAGTATTTCCGCCTGAAAATACTTTGATAAACGAGCGAGCACAGCGTAAAATTATAGAAAAACTCACTTCAAGATCTTCCATTCCTCTTTACGTTGAAGATTGAGCTCAAATCGATATAAAGAACTCAATGAGTGCTTCACGCAAAAGCGTTTCTGAATTCACACCCTTTTGTAGCTTCCTGAGGCCATGCTGAGAAAAATTTAGGTGAACGACACGAACTTGGAAAGAGTTAATACCGATCACATCCGGTGTTTTTTAGGATAATGCATGCTGAATTGAAAGAAATGAGCATTGAACATTCTGAACATTCGTTTTGCTCTTCACGTGAGAATGCATCGCAAATTGCATAACCATTGTAGAATCGATAGAAAGTTTATCTAGCCATGTAAGTGAAATAAGTGGAGAATTGCATAAATTGTTATTTGTGTTGAACGGTGAAGCTGTGGGCGATGGTTCGAGTCTCCACTGTCGTTCTTCTTTTGAGAATCGTCGCACGAACACTCCCAGAGAAGAGAATGAGACACCTACGAAATACAGATTCACCCTCTCGCAGAAGAGAAAAACACGTGTGCATGAATACGTCACAATGGTCTAGTCCTAGTTTTACAAAGCTTAACCTTAGTTATATCCATACCAGAAGGGAGAATGACAGGATATTCCGAGAAAGAGAAATTGCGAGTACGCGGCCCACGTCCATTCAAACTCCCGCGTTATGTACTGAAATGTGTGCTAATCGATAAATTGTTTCTACACATGAACTTACGTTATCTATGAAATAGACCATGTAGATCAAATATGAGACGATGCTCGTGATAACGAGGCCTGGAATTTTCTTTTTTCTGTTGAACAAATTGAAAAACTCGCCTCGTTCTTGCTTGTTTTTCCTAGATGAAGAAATATGAGCAACCTCACGACCTTTCCTGAATAGAGTGAAAGAGAGAAGCAAATTGGTCAGGAGAGTGAGTAGAGCCATGATCACAGCATGGCCATGGTTAATGTCGACGATGAACTGGAATTGAACCCCCATTACATTTACACTTTATCAACTTACTTCCACATTTCGTTCGGTGTACGGAATGAAAACCTCCGCTTCGCCAATGACAACCGGAACGTAGTTGAAGGTGTTGAACAGTACAATATCCATGATCATCGGAATAGTTCCGCTTATAGTAGTCACTAAGCAGATGAGAAAGATTATCGGACTGTTCTGGAAGCGGTTTATTTTCAATCCATGAACATTCCGAAATTTAGTAACTAATTTTCTGAAAAGTGATGGGAACATCGCAGAGAGTCGAGTGACAGCTACGTAGAATCGGGTGTGAATCGATAAAACCGAGATAAATGAAGAGAGCGAAGCGATTGTCCACGCGAGATTATTTCTGAGATTTCGATAAGGGAATTCGAAACCATTTACTACCTCATCAAAAAGGAATATAATGGACTGGCGAAGGCAAATGTGACGAGTTGAAATCCGAATGTGAACAAGAAGCAGTTTAGTAGTTCCTGCATAATATGTTCATAGGCAACAATCTGAAATTTCGCATACATCTGCCCCGTTCAGCACGACCATTCGAATGGAGTAGTTTCTCCCGATTTGTCTGGACATAAGTAGTCGTGAGTAAGCAGCGATTGCCAGGGGAGTAGTGAAGAGGAGAAGAGCGCCTACCAGCGCAGTATTCACGGCATCGTAGATCTCGAGAATACGAATCTGTACAAAGCCATGCAAAAAGTTTTAAGACCGTAACACAAAGAGCGAAACTATCTATCATAGTATTTTCATGTACAAGTTGTCCATGATTAGGGCAATATCCCTTACCTCAGTTTCGTCCATCCCGCAGTCCATTACTGTCACCTATCGGTCTGCGTGGGCTTAGAAGGCGTAACACACGGAATGAAGTGGTTTGGCACGTGTGCTCTCACCGCTGAACCCCGCTCGGCTCGATGTTTTCTGTCTGTGGGAAGACGCCCAGAATACACTCCGTATTCGGAGGTGCCGACTGAGAAGTTTGTGGGAAAAGCCAAAGAATGAGATGGATCTTCCATAAGTCATGTTCGTGTCATAAGTCATGTGAAATATTTTTCAAAACAATGTTAGAGTCGGTGTGCATGAGGACTGAAATTCAGTCCGTTTTCAAGTAATGCCTATAATGATTTTTAATGATTTTTTCAAGTAATGATTTTTCTTCAAGAAATATTGTGGCTTTCAATTCTTTAGGAATGGTGGAGTAGAAGGCTTGTGCAACCAACTCTTCTTTCATTCCATTAAATAAGAACTCGGCAATTCCGTACCCCATTTCAATCGAATTTCAGCAAAATTATGCCCCAATGTATCACATTCGCATCTCTCGCCAGCTGAACAGCCATGCACGTATAAGTGCATGTCTCTCACCCTCTCCCTTCTCCCTTCTTGCCCTTTTCTCACTCAGCCGTTCTCTCTGCCAGATGGCGTGAGTAATGGTGGCCAATGGGCCTCCTCTCCCTTCCCATCCGGTAACTATCTCACTTTAGTGACCCCCCCAAGGCTTAGCGTCCTAGTCCTCTCACTTTTCGCGCCAAATGTCTGTTGCGCTTTACGACCCGATTTTCTCTGGCTATCCCGTAGTTCTGTGGCCTTGCGGTATGGGGAAGAGTTTAAAGTAATCATCCCTTCATTACGTCATCCGCAGGGGTTGTCCTTTTATCTTCTGCTTCTTATCACTGTGATTTTTCATTGCCTCTCAAAATATTTTTATCTCTGTCATACTTCATAATGCATCGAGGCTTGATGTATATCACTCGCGAATTCGATATCTTTCTTTCGGGTAAAATGTTTATCTTTTCCATCCTTCTCTGTTTCCAGGAGAATGGTCTTTGCTCAGTACTTTTCGAGCTTTGTCTCCCTACTTAACCGCATCAAGGTCACCACTGTTCTATCCCAGTGGGACACTTCTGGTAGCACAGAAAATGCTTCAGATAAGGATGATGATCGAGGAGAAAATCAGAGACGAACGACAAAGGTTTGTGTGATAACTATTAGCAATGGGCATTAATAGCAAAAAGGCCAGAAAAGGGTGCTAAATTTGCATTTTCATATGATCTGCGTAAGAAGCTAGCTAATAGCATGTTCATGTCTATTAATAAGATCCGGAAAATACGGGAAGAAGAGAAAAATATCATAAAATTACTATTTCAGTGTGACCGTGTGTTGTTTCCCACTTGACTTGTTGACTTGTTTCTTCTAGGGGAACTCTGAGTTCTTTCAATGAAGGACTAAAAACTAGTGGAAATGCAGCATGGGAAGTAGGGCGAGGAGAGCTAATTGTAAGGGGAGGGAGTCAAGGATAAGAGGAAGAAGCGCCAGAGACATTTTCTACGCGAAGAGACTGTCAATAACCATTGTTTTGTTGGAGTACTAGCCGGAGCAGTCGAAGCAAAATTATTTCCTGATCAATAGGAGAGCCACTTTAAACATATGTTAATTCTGAGAGAAAATCCATTGCAGGGAATTTTCGCGTCGATTCTCGGACCATTCGGCAAGAGACAGGTTATTTTATTCACTATTCGGTGTGGCTAATTATAAGACAATATCCGTATTTCAGATCAAATAAAATATCATGGTAATTCATTTCATTCAGGCCGACGACAATGAACAACTAGAAGAACATCCGACATCTAGTTCGAAGAGGGCGAAGGTATGATAGAGACCCATGCTAACAGTACCTACGGTAGACTGCAGTAATGATGAGGTACAGCCTACAGTAAGATATAGATCGGACCACACACATTTTTAATTCGTCTGAGCAGGAAGTGAGATACCTCTATTTTCGTTCTTTTACTTTATTCAATTTACGCTTGCAGAATGAAGAACAAGCGCAAAATTATCGCCTCGTTCAGAATTTGGAGCAAGAAGAAGAGCTAAACGTGAATGTTGTGAGCACTTCAAATTCAATGAGCACAGAAATGAGTGCGCAGTCTGACCGTTATTTTGCCTCTGAGAATGAGCTGTTAGGCTTTTATTCAATTGATCATTAGAGAGCCTCCGTCTATATCATTTTAGGAATTAGGAACTGTCCCATCGAAATATTTGGATGAACCGGATGCTTTCAATAAGCACTATCAGGTAATACAAGCTGATAAGATGATATACTTGACATGTTCTTTAGAAACACCAGGAGTACGCTCGACTGATGTCGAAGTTGGCAGATACTAAAAACATTGTGAGATCTGTAAACATTCCTGATTCGATATGTATTCGGACTGTAGTAAATTACTTCGTAAATTGTATCAAAATACATTTTAAACAATTCTGAAATTGATTCTAAAACTGGTTATCAAATTGTTGATAGGAGCTTCCAATGAATATGCCGTATTTTCAGATCAATGATACCGATCGTAGGGCGGATTTTCTTGACTTGGTATGAATTGATATTTTATATCAACTTTTGTTTGAAATAGCAATATCTTCACGTTGTTCGAACGAAAGCAGGGCATCACACATCGTGAATAACATCACTATAATGTAAATTTGATTGATACTGTATTTCAGATCGAACTCCGTCTTCGTCAAACAATCACGGACGATAACTTCGAAAAATTTTACGGCGATAGACACTTAAGTGCCGAGGTAAATTGAGCCTGTTATTGGATAGACATAGATAATAGAGACAAGAGGTTTTCGGGATGCAAGTTATCTATATCTATTGGTGCACTGGAAAAGGGAAACCTGTTAAAACTGTTTTTTCCTGTTTCGAAGTTCATAGTCAATTGCAGAATTCTGCCTACAAGAGCAACCTACTCGCCATCGAGACTAGGTTGGTAAACATTTAGAAAAATATGGAATATGTGACCTATGCGTAAATAAGAAACCAGGTTTTTAACAATAACCGCAGTCATTTTGTATTATTTTCGCAAATGTTTTTACGTTAAAGCTAAAGAACATTATTACAGATGGAATAGCGTCCGTGGAGATAAGCAAGCGCTTCTCATTGAAGACTGGACTGGGGAATACGATGGACTCGATGAGCTGCGAGATTTTGAAGCAAGTCATCCATGATGTATAGCCATCCTTTTCAAAATTGAATGAATCACGGATAAATTTCAGTACATCACCGACTTCATCGTCTCTCGGATTCCTCGCCGTATCATTGCGTCCACTCCTCATCTCGAAAACAGATAGTTTGTCTTTTTTATCAATTTCATGCTTCCAGATAAATTCGTATTTTGAGTTTTATTGAATGAAATATTTGCAGCTGCCGTGGTTGTAAAGGATGCACGGCGCAGCGTCTGCAGCAGGATCAGTTCTGCTGCAGACTCAAACCGGAGACGTCGACCTCGGGAGAGTTCATCAACTTCGCGTGCGCAGAGCAGTGCGAAGGATACGTGGAGGGACAGAGCTATCCCATGGTAATATTTCACGTATCCAATCTATTGAACCTATAGATAATTAAGTTTCTTGAGAATATTGTTTAATCAATGTATGAAAGCTTCAAAAAATACAATAAGAAAAGAGTTGGAGGGAAGGAGGAAAGATAGTGAGGAATGTGATGATAAAATGTTCGGGATGGGAAGGAAGTTCGTCTGTGCATCTTCAGAGACTACCAGAAGGGATGGGGCATCCGAACACTCTGCGAACTGAACAAGAGCGATTTCGTTACGGAAATTGTCGGAGAGGTGAACAATTTTTTTACCTTATTGTATTTTGATAAGCTAGAGACTAATTGTGTCCACGTAAAATGTCAAGCAACAATAATTTTGGCAGCTTTCCTTAGGTGAACGAAGAGCCATCTGAAGTCGGTGATCATGACTTCATAATGGGCACTTGCCCTCCCAACAGGGAGCAGTCACTGACGATTGCCACTGCCAGAAAGGTACTCAAGCACTATTTCGTATCAGGAATACGGCATATAAATTCGTTTGAAGTGTATGTACTCTGTAATTATCATTAGACATTTGTATCTCTCAGGGCAACGATGGTCGTTTTCTGAACCACAGCTGCCTCGCCAATCTGGCCTGTTTCTCCTTCGTCAAGGAGCGGTCAGCTGTATTTCCTCTCTCCTTTACTGATCGCATCACCTAAAAAAATTTATATATTTAATTCTCTATTAGAAATCTTATAAAAATATTATTTCTTTAATTACTGCATTCTAGTTACGGGCACTGGTTCTCGAGGAAATACTTCCTAGCCGATCGAAAGATTGTTGCAGGTAAGGTTCTAAGGGAATTAGTTGTTGATTGCTAAAAATACGAAACTATTGTACATGCTTCAGGAGAGGAGCTGACCTTCAATTACTTCCCGCATCTAACGAGGAAAGAGAAGCTCGCAACGGTCATGTTTGATCGATGCATGTGAGTTCTAAGATATTAATTAATTATAAATCAATGATTAGACAAGGAAAGGAGATGTGGAGTTGCTATTGAAAATAGTTGTGATTCATATTGACAGTTGTTATTGAGCGCGTAATTAGTAGTCCAATCGCAAAATCTCATTTCAGGTGCGGCACTAAGCTATGCGTGTGGAGGAACTTATGATTTTCTTCCTTAAATTTTGTGCCTTAACTTTTTAGGATATGTTTTTACACAGATCTCTCTTTATCTGCCATCCCATAATTTGCAATAAACTCGACCTTAACTGTTCTTTTTGTGTACATAGGCGGTAATGCATCGCTTCCGAGCAAGAAAGCGATCATCAAATTTCTGTGTGTTCCCAACATTCCATAAAGTTTTGAAATCAAATACTTTATCGATTGTAGCGCATCTCTGCTACAATACCCTCTCTCCTCCCTAGTATCCAGGGGGAGTCCTGGGAGGCGGACAGTGGTCGCACGATCCATTCTTCCCTGCGACACCGAAACCTCCCTGAGGTCCGGGCCGTCCGTTGCGACCAGAGCGACCCTTGCGACCGGGCTGCAATGGTTACGATGATTATACTCTAGTTTCGTAACTAGGACTGTAGATAGATGGAACGCGCTATCCTCTGAAATCGCTACAAGCTCGCCTAAACGTTTTCGTTCCCACCTTCTCTCTCTACCATCTATCTCATTCTCTTCCGAGTCGCTCTTGCGACTTTAACCCTACCTGCTGCCCCGCCAAATCCCCAATCCCCCCAATTTCAAAATCTTCTCCCCGTTGCCTTCAAGTCCATTTCTCCCTCCCTACCGTCGAGTCAGCGTCGCTAGCGACCCTGGGGACGTTTGACTCGAGGTAACCGAGTCTACAAAATACATCCGCCGCAAGCTACCGAAGACTCTCCGGAAACTCTCCGCATAAATACCCTTGGTGGATAAATAATTGAATTGAATTGAATTGAATTGAATTATACAATCTCAACATGAAGTAATCCGCTCTCGAGAGACTTACCTCTCCGACTGGTCCCTGTGGTCCGGGGATGGCGACTCCTGCCCTTCCCTTCGATCCCTTTTCTCCCTTTCTTCCCTTTGGTCCGCGCACACCAATGGGTCCGGGCGGTCCGTTGACAGAGATCACTCTTCCATCTTCTCCCTTCTTGCCTCGTGGACCCTGAACCTCGGAGATTAGGATCAAGCTGACATCGAGATCTCGAATTCGAATTATTCATTTCATAAGAGGCACTGAATGATACAGATCTATAGGTGCGATCAAGTGAGTGAAAGACGATGGAACCACACTGACCTCTGGTCCGGATACGGCCATGGGTCCGGCGGGGCCGACCATGCCGGGTTCTCCACGACGGCCATCGATTCCGGGAGTACCAGGCGCACCTCTCGGTCCCTGAGGTCCCTTGTTGCCGGAGATTCCGGGAGCGCCAATGGGTCCTTAAAATTGTAAAAATAATTGTAAAATTAGTTTTAAAATTACCTGATGGGCAGATGACGCAGGGCTCGTTGACGATGCCGTCGGCGGCGACGATCTCGCCATTCTGAAGGAATACACTCGTTTTTCAGAAAAAAAGAAAGAATGAGCTAAAAATACGATTAATCTTTCGTACCTTTCCGCTGTTTCCAGCCAATCCTACGGTTCCATCTACTCCATCAGCACCGTCCTCTCCAGGCTCTCCAGGGGGTCCGGGCGGACCTTAATTTAGTAATACGCTTAATTAATATTGAAATATAGGAATACCTTGTACGCAAGTGCACCCGCACGCTGAGCTGGTATCGGCGACGACAGCCTGATCGTATCCTCCTGAGAGGTCAATTATCGATCAATACCGTAATCGGGTAACCAACCGGTGTTTCCATAGGATAGAGGAGCAGCAGGAGCCTCGTAGCCTCCGCTGACTGGCGCATCGTATCCACCTCCGGCTCCTGAGAGATACACTTCAACGCAAAAGCACGATGAGACTACAGCTACATCTTGCAACTATTAGCTACTAGGAAACATCTATGTAGGGTTCATTGAATACCTCCTCCAACTCCTCCGTCGGGAATGAATTTTCCGAATTCCCAATGTCCCCCGAGGTCTCTCTTTGATCTCGCAGAGGAATGGACATCCACTGCGAGTAGCTGGTTGTACATGTCGCGAGTGCGCACCTGCAAGGCACAGTTAATGATAATAATAGTATAGTATTGATTTATAATGCAAGGCTGGGTATAGTCACTGAGCCCACCTTGCAGAAGTTGGTCTCGACGATGACGTCGCTCTGGAGGGTCTGGATGTGAGTGAGAAGGAGAGACATCGCAATGAGAATGGAGACGAGCGAAATAGTGGAGATGACCACGGCGATGATCGCCATTCGGCGCATCGGACTAAAGAGATGATTACGGTAGAAAATCAAGGAAATGTGGAAATGAAATTACGGTATCACACTACGGTTGTTCTAATTCAATGTATTTACATGGGAGAGAATGAAGAACTATTCTCATCGTAAATCGTTATACACTCACATTTCCGCCGCCAGCTCCTTGTCCATGTTGCGAATGCAAATGATGCACTGCTCTGATCCCAATCAGACACTCCATCCACATATCTTCCCTCTCCGCCCACTCTCTTCATTTCCCAATCTCTCTCGCACTCATTTGCATACCCGTTCTGTGCCCTTTTACTCTCCCGTGACCTTCTTCCTCGAATCTAGATTTCGCCCCTTATCAATCTCGATCTCTCCCAAATTATGGATGAATGGATCAGCCGATTCGATAATACACTGGCGAATGGAATTTTAAATTCAAAAGATCAAATGAAGTTAGGATGGCGGATTAACTTAGCGTGAAAATTGCATTGCTAAAGTAAGATATTCCGCTGAAGAGACATAGTTTGCAACGCATTTCTCGATGAGGAAATTATCGGTGGAAATGCAATATTTTCCAATATTGAGCCCTTTGAATAGGGTGCATTTGATTGAACCACGTGGAGAAAGAAGGAGAGGAAGGAGAAAGGACAATTCCGATGTTGATAGCCCATTCCACGTCTGGCATGAGGAATCTCTACGTCTTTGTCGTTCTCATTCTCCACTTATCAGGTATGCCCAAATTGTTCTATTATTTCGTTCGAATTGTGATGCTGGGTAGGAATGATCACGGACTACTGAGTAACATAGATATTGATCAGAAGTGTTCATTGATGATTTCAGTGGTCATCTCTCACGAGAATCACGATCACCTCTTCGGAGAAGCGGCGGATGTCACGGATGAATCGTAATTTGTCCTTGTACGCCTAAATCACGTGCATTCCATTCCAGGCACATTCGGGAACACATGGAGAATAAGATCGACATGCCCGCTCATATGGATGAGTCACAGTCCAGGTACGCAAAAAGGTGCAGATGAAAAAGAAATGCTGAACAGGTTTCTCTATTTCGAGATGAACGACTTGAACGACGACAAGGCGATCGATGGAATCGAAGTAATGTTGAGACTCTGAAGCACGAAACCGATATGCTATTCAGATCATGAAGATGATGGCACACAGTCACGAGCAGGGAGTCAGAGGTGAAAATTTCTAACCATATGATGACAATTAGGGGAATAAATTCAATTTCCCTTCAATTTCAGCTCAGGGAAATCCCATCGCTGATGAGGAGGCAATGATCAAGCGAGTTGATCGAACTCTTGATGTGAGTTTAGAGTTGGTTATATCAGGAGTGTAATGATGAGTTAGCATATTGATTGCATGGCAATAGTAAATGTTAGTCATACGTCCAATCAAGAGATGGCTCGTATTCAATGACTCCAAAGGATTAATGACACAATCATCCAGGAAATGGACTACAATGGAGACGGACTCATCACTTTCCCCGAGTTTTGCAGGCATCAGGTTGCTGAATGGGAATATGAATGTAATCATCATGTTATTACAGGAAGCACAAAAACAGCACCTCAAAAACAGTTGGAAAGATGAAGCTTAGAAGTTTATTTGTCAACAAATAATTGGTCATGCTGACACAATTTTGTCTGCAGCTGATTTAAAGTCCCTTGGATAAATTGATCACACTCTTTCACAATAACAAGCAAGTTCTGTAATTAAAATGCAAGTTTGTCAATTACATTGGTTAATATGTGAAGTTTGTGGGTAAACAAGAACAATAGAGTCGACAGTCAACAAATGTATTAGCATATATGGCAATCAAGATCAACAATTCTTCGGTGTGCTAACGAAGATACAATAAGAAACAGTTGAAGACTCACGGGCACTGTGCATTTAGGGGTGGGGGCCCGGTTGTTGTGCACACTGCTCTGGTTATTCTGGTACCTGCAGGCTTCTCCCAAAATGTCCCTGCTGCGTTGCAAGGGACCCAATAATCGATGCAGAACCCTCCGTTGTCTATCGTTTCGACCAGTACTGTGCCATCTCCCTGAATGAGCATTTCAGTTAAGCGAAAATAATTTCTCATGAATTTGTTGATCATAATTGAGATTTTCATTTCCTTCGTTAAATAGGTTCCATTGAATCACAAGTGTATTATCTGACCACTTCTAACTATCATATCAGTTATCAGCTGAGGAAATTCAGAAGCGCTTCTGATAGGCATCACACTCTCACTTCTTCCATTCCCATATCCATTGGTGTACACTGGCGACACATTAGAAAACATCTCTCCATTAGCGCTTGGGAATCTCACATGCATGGGACCCTGCGACGCATTCATAACCCCACTGCCATACACCTGCGGGCTAGCACTTATCGCGTAATCACCCGTCATGTTACTATGGCCCATCAAGTTTCTTTCTCCACTCATTTCAATTCGTCTCTCAATCTGACCTGGTTGAATCCACTGCTGACTCCTTCTCCTGTCGTCGGCCGGGCTTGTCGTAGGCCTCACTGATGGCGTAACGAACGGCTGCTGCGGCAGTCTCGGCTCTGTCGACTCCTGTAACACTTGGTTAGGAGGAGCAATTACTTGATTAAGAGGAGAACTTTCATTACTCTGATCGAATGACTCACTTCTGTTCTTTTCGATGACCAGCTTCCTGAGAGAGGCGGCATTGCTTATCGCCTGCTCCCTCTCCGCTTCGCAGCTTTCCAATTGGCCGATGAGATGGTCCAGGCGGGTGAGAAGCTGTTCATTGGTCGCTTTCAGCTCGTCGATGGACTGGTCCGATCTCTGAACAGTCTCATCCAATTCCTTTCTCAGTCGAATTATTTCGTCGGCCATATCTACTACATCCTCTACTCCTTCTACTCGAGCTATCTCCCTCTGAACTATTCTGAACATTTCCTCCTCCATATCCATTTCGTCATCCTCATTTTCTATCACTTCTTCCACTTGCTTAACTTGTCTATCCTCACTATCCATTATTTCAGTCATGTGGTCATAACGGGCACACATCTCTTCCAATGTTTCACAGCCAGTACTCTCAACTGCCTTTCTAACTCTATCCTCCATCGCTGCTAATTTCTCTCTAGCCCCATCTCAATTTCCAAATTGGCTCTCGACTTGTCACTCATACCCTGCCTAAGCAAGTGCTTGTCCAACTGATTCAGATCCTTATCAATCACACTCTTTCCATTATCGAACATCTTCTCAAATTCCTCGACGGCATTTCCAGAGCCTCCCTTATCAATTTCTCTTTTCAGCAATCTACTTCTCAACTCCTCCAAATTCATCCCTACTCGATGCACCATATCACGTGGTTTCGTACTTTTTCCCAGCGCATTTGTCTGTGAACGAGTATTTGGACCAACCGCTTTTGCTCCTTCGAGGATGGAAGCAGAAGCCAGTGCGGCCATCATCTGTTTGCGTTCTTGTCCACTTGTCTGGCGAGGGTCCTCTTCCAGCAGTTGCTCTTCTTGCTGGGCTACAATAGACTGATTAGGCGTAACATTATTATGCATAGTCGCACCACCCTTATTCTCTACACTCGCATCATCATTGAGCGGTTGACTCGCATTCAAATTATCCACATCCACTGTTTTCTTATCACGCAATCTCGGCTGATTACCCACAGACATACCAGTGATCTCCATTCTCTCCTCTTCATCATATCCGCCTGCGAGAAGGTCGTCCTCTCTCTCCTTGTCCTCTACAGCGGCCTTGTCCCTCTTGTCGTTTGACGACATTTTCCCAACTGAACAAGTCTCAGTTAGCACACAACACTCTCGATCAATAACACGGTCTTTACAATGGTCTCTTAGATTCAATTGGCTCAGCCCCCATGAACGATTGTGCTCTCTCTCCTATACGCACCCGACTCACAAGTAGCCAGGAAAAACAAGGATAGGGCACACCGCTACAACGCTCAGTTCCACACGGAACCTACAACTGATGTGCTCACTCGAGACACACAGTTACAACAACGCTCAGTTCCACACGGAACCTACAACTGATGTGCTCACTTGAGACACACAGTTACGATACGCTCAGTTCCAGAAGGAACCTACAGACAGACGACAATAAAGTAAAAGACCAAGTTGAAAGAGAGAGTGCAAGAACAAGAAATGTGAAAGGAAAATATAGAGAGAGAAAGAGAGAATCTTCAAGAAGAGACGCCGGACACGAAATGCGGAAAACTACCCCGAGTTAACCGATTCCCAGCCCTAATTGATATTCGAATGGCGAGGCAGAGTGAAATACGAAACTTTATATATTTTAGAAGCAAACAAACAGTAAACAAACGGGATAAAAACGAACAGAACGCACAAGCAACGGGCAAAACCCGTTTCGCAATTACGTGGCAAAGTAATCGAGTCCGACAATATTGTTAACGACGATCGGGGACTAAATGTCGTAACTTCCATAGGCGGAAACATCGAATGGTTCGGAACATTAAATTCGATATAATCTCTATTACGAAACTTGCATTATTAATACATAATTGACAGATGGGGTATTCGATAACGATGAAATCGGGTTGGGGATACCCCTAGTTTACAGGAGTTCCGGTGTCCATGAAAGAATGCCACGCGCATGTTGGATCGACTTAGTACCGGTTCTAATCTCTATGCGAAGGGGGGATGAATACACCCTAAGCGACTGAAAGGGTCAAAAAGGCAAATATTAATTATGTATTCAGGTCGCCATCGACGAGGAGGGCAACAGCAAAGGATACGGATTCGTCCACTTCGAAACCGAAGATGGTGCCCAGCAGGCTATCGAGAAGGTCAACGGAATGCTCCTCGCCGGCAAGAACGTGTGCGTTAATGATTCATAAAAATTTTTTTGATATCTTATTGCGTTTTCTACGTAAAGGCAGCCTCATATTCTCCTATTGTAGGTTCGTCGGAAAGTTCCAGCTCAGAAACGCTCGCATGAGGGAAATGGGAGAGTCCGCCAAACGATTCACCAACGCCTTCATCAAGAACCTCGAAGAGGATGTTGACAAAGAGAAGCTCGAGAAGATGTTCTCCGAGTTCGGAAAGGTGTGTTTACCTATTTTTTTGAAAAAAATAACAAAGTAGTGTAATTGTATTGCAGTTAAAATAGATATAATTCAGCCTGTATATTGATACAGTTTCTTTTCTGAATTAAATCTTGGGCCACCAGCTGCGCTATCATGAACGATTCCCCCTGCAAAGCCAAGGGATTCGGAATCGTCGCCTTCGAGGAGCCCGAGTAGATGAGTGTAGGCGTCTGATTCTTTCATGATCGCATGCTCTCTCGCTCTATCTAACCTACTAGAGAGATTCCATTACAGGCAGAGAAGGCCGTCAACGAAATGCACGAGAAGAAGCTCGATGGCCGGAGAAGATAATGTTCGTGTGCCGCGCCCAGAAGAAGAGCGAGAGACAAGCCGAGCTCAAGATGAAATACGAGGCGCAGAAGGCCGAGCGCATGCAGAGGTACCAGGGAGTCGACCTTTTCTTTTAAGCGAAGTGATGGGTTCACTCATAAACATAATACACTTATTTCGCGTTCTTGGTTCGTCCTTAGGGGTTCTTGTGGTCAGTGTTTCATGCGGACCACATCAATGACATTTGAAGGTTATGTGCGACGAGAACGGTCGACCGAAGGGATTCGGATTCATCTGCTTCGAGAAGCCCGAGGAAGCCACCAAGGCCGTCACCGAGATGAACGGAAACATGAACTTCTCAAAGCCGCTCTACGTCGCCCTCGCCCAGAGGAAGGTAAATAATTATTAAATTAAATTGGCATATTTATTCATCAAATCAGTCTGAGCTGAAATCAATTTCTTGCAGGAGGGCAGACGAGCCCAGCTCGCTTCCCTCTACATGCCGCGTCTCGCCAACATGCACATGAACAACACCATCCCCGCCACGATGTACACTCCTGGAACTGGAGGATACTTCGTCAACTACGCCATGGCCTAAGTTCCTAAGAGTATCGCGCTCGCATACTTTAAATTTCCGTGGACAATGTTTTTTCTCTGGGATTCAAAATATTTAACATTTTACATGTTCAACTATCGATTACAAAATTTGCGCTTCAAATACTTGCAAATAATAGCATTATTATTTGCAGTCGAACCGCGGTGGATTCGTGCCCGCCGGCGTGCCTAGCCGCATGGGAGGAGGCAACAAGCAGTGGGCTACCTCAGGAGGATTCGGAAACGGGCCAGACCCCGTACATGGGAGGACAAGGAATGGCCTGCCGTGGCCTCGGACCCCCTCACTTCTGGAATGCTCGCCCACGCCGCTCCTCAGGCGAGTTGATTCATCTCCCTATGTGTATTCATGCTTCACTAGTCTATGATGATCAATGGAATTACCGTTCGATTTTTTAGTGAGATTAAACAGCGGCACTTTCTGAGACTAGCTTTAGATCGATTGTTTGTGATGAGCTATCCTTCAAAATAACAATGATGTTCTTTACAGGAGCAGATGCTGGGAGAGCGCATCTACTCCCAGATCGGTCTCATCTACGGTGACCGCTCGGACGTCGAAAAGATCACGGGAATGATGCTCGAGATGGACAATTCGGAGCTGATCATGATGCTCCAGGACGCCGACCTCTTCTCTCGCTATCATATTCAATTACACTCGAGTATAAACTAAGATTACTGTAGCCTTAAGATGTATTGATTGGATCTCAGGTCGATGAGGCTGCTCAAGTGCTCAAGTCGTCGGGGCCGAATGCGATCTAAGAAGAGACGGAGGGGAGGGTGAGAGCCAATCGACACCTTAGAAGCATCTGTGATATTTTGATTTTTCCTTGTTTTGGTTACTCTTGCATTGTTGTTCCCTCTTTTGATGTGTATTGACCCTCGTCTCCATTTCAATTACTAACTACTTCCCTGTACTATCTATCAGGTTGGAACAAAAGTTCTGTCCGATTTCAATATTTTGGTTTTCTTACATTCAACATCATTCCTTTTCGACCGATTTTCAAATGGTTGTTCTCACGCAATAAGTGATTCAACACTCTGTATAGCGCACATTTGTACAGCTCTGTAACATTGGGATTGTGGTCGCAGTGCGAGGCAAAAGTTACGGTAATAGGTAACTGGGCTATTAATTTCTCCGAGTTCCAATCTATCGGTCTGAGAGATAGTGCCAACCGTATTATATTTTTGGAAAGTACCATGGTCGTGTATTACAGCAGCAACTTAAAATGAATTCTAACACGAAAGGCCAACTAGAAAAATGCATCAATTGGTCAATACTGATGTCCTGGACATGATCTCAGATGAATTTATCTACCGTGCATTCAAATAGTTTGAATTAGAGATTAAAACATATTGAAAATGTATAGATCCGGCCCTGTTTAGCACATTATTTTAGTTAGGTAATTGTGCGATCCTTCTGTCACAAGTCAAAATGTATTTAAAAATTGATCCCCAAAATTCAACATTAAAATCGACATATTTTACCAGTTCCTGTCTCACATACAGTTGATCAGCTCGTTATTTTGTGAGTACATGCTGAAGCTGACCCTACCCTATTACATTGTGGCTTGGGTAAGTTAAGTGATAGGGACTTTTGGTGAAGAAGTAATCCTAGCCTGGACACCAAAAGTCGGAATTTTGAATGTTTCTCAAATATAATATATTTTTGAAAAATCACAATTTTGAGAAAGATGAAGATCAGTTCAGGTTGAATTTTCTAATGTATGAATGACGCAATAGTAGTATACTATATCGCCCATATTCTAAGAACTGTCAGTTTGATTATTGGGACAGGAATACTAATCGAATGAACAGCTCCATCACTCCATCTTTCTCCTTGTTCCTCATGTAATTCGGGGAAGGGATGGATCAACCCCACCATTCAACCCAGGTTTAGAAAGTACTAGACATGACCTTCTCAATAGTATATGTGAAGTTGCCCCAAGGTTTTTCTCTTCTGCGAAATAGTGATCCACTTTTGAAAAAAATCCGAAACTTGGTTTGATGACAATCATCAATTTCTCGTATACCCTGAGTCGCTTATTTGATCTGAATATATCAGGCCTCTCACGAGAGAATCGGGACATTCTTGGTACAATCTAAAAAATCGATTTTGGGATATTAACAGTTCTGGGGGTAATCTATCGCCCAGGTTCCTTCCTATATACGGTAGAAAGAGATGCACGAACCAAAGTATAAAAATCGTCGCAAATGATGCAAAAGGAGTAAATATGCATGCAAAACATGTTTTCCGCGATGGGGGATCGAACCCTCAACCATTGAGTTCGAATCGCAAACACTTATGCGATTTTCAGTATGAGCGGACTGCCACACCCCGCAATTTTTCGTAGTTTTTCGTATGGGAAACATGATAGACCCCATGATAAAAATCCACAAAAATTCCAGTAGATCTAGAATTGAAAGCTCTATAAGATGCAAAAGTTTGGTTTGTTTATGCTCCGAACTGTTAAAGTTATGGAGCAAAAACTGCCCAGAGGTCATGTTTTGATCTACCAAAAATCAATCGGGGAAGTCAGAAAGCATCATAAGCTATGCCTACTGGTCAATTTTGAGCAAAATCGGAGTGATTTGAAACCTTTTCCAGAGGCGTCAAAGTGAGACTCTCAAATCTTTGCAGCCAGCTGCAGCAGCCGCAGATCGAGATAGGAAGCCGATCGACCCGGATTCGGATTCTGGACGATAGAATACCCTCAGAGCTACCAAAACCTCAAAATTGATTGAACCAAGATATGTGCGTTTTGTCCTGAATCTCTGGTGAGAGGCCTGATATGTAGGGAATGTTCAAGTCTTCCACCTAATTACGCTACTGAGTTAGCTCAATGCGATTTGAGATGAGCATTTTACGCGAACTCATACGTCGTTCACGAAATCGGACAGAACTTATGTTCTAACCTAATAGTAGTAGCCTTCACAAGGTCCCTCCCGTCGCCACTATCGTAAAATTTTAGTGAGTTTAGTAGCACCAAATTTTCTCTGTTAATAGACTGGCGATGAGTAATCTTTCCCTTTTCCAATCCCGCCAAAATCTTACAGTTCAATAATAGAAAATCCAAAAATTGTTGAAGTTTTCTCCTGGCTAAATTTTTGTTTTTGACCTGTTTTCCTCCCCCTTTCCCGATAAATTTATTTTTCTGTTAATTGTTGTTATACGTGTGTTTCCAAGGAGATGGTGTCGTTCCATTTTTCTCTAGATTCGTACAAAATACATGATTGGGGAAATCTGCCTTATGAATTAGTGGAGAAATAAAAATCGCTCTGGGAGTTCAGAAACAACAGTTCCTAATCCATCGAAGTCGCATTATAAAGCGGTCGAACTATCTAGTCCAGATTACGCAGTTAATGTAGTGGTTAGTGATCGGGTCCAGTCCCGATCCGCCGCGAGTTCGACTCCCACCTCCGCATTTCTCTTGCAAAGCCTTGAGGTTGTGTGGTGGGGGGTCAACTCGTGGTGTGTCCTCTTCTTTCTCGCTTTCTACGATTTGGGAACACTGTACTGGGTGTTGAAATACAGTATAGCCAGGTGAAAAACCGGAAAATTCCTAAAAGCCGGCTCTGGGACCAATGACCAAAATTTTTCGAAATCATCTCACTAAGGTATTCTCCCATCATAATAGGAGCCAAAACGGCGAAAACTTTTTCGAAAATGTTCCCGCACACATCCACTGGCTCGTGATACACGTGATATGAGGGCGTTTGCCGAAGATTCGATCAGAGCCCGGCACAGCAAAAAAAGTCAATTTTCCAATTTTGAGTGAAGTGGGGTTATCGATGGCGCTGAAGAAGATAGGCATACTCATTTTGTGCGTACAGCTTCCGGTGGCTCCAGACGACGTTGCGTCGATTACACTTTTTGAGGCTTCCCACAGCTCAATTGGGTGCTAAAATTAGTGGAACAAGTTTGCAGGGGGGAAATTTTATGGCGAACACGCCTGTGTATTTCAATTATCATATTTTTCTAATTAAAAAATTAAAACTTCAACTTTTCGCTCCATCAAAGGCGAGCTTAGCAAATATATGGATGGAACCGCCGTGACGAGAGGATTTCAAATATGTAATTTCATCTAATTACGACATCAAACTTTTGAGAAAACTAAAAATAACTGCGCTCAAAACAGAAGAAAACGTGAGGTTGGACGACGCAATGCACTGAAACTGCCAGGGGGCGTGGGATAGAGGCAGAGGAGGGGACTGCCAGAGGGTTTGAGGTCAATTGAAGGAGGAATATCGGACGATCACTCGCCAAATTAGATTCAAACGGAGCACTTTTTGCAACATTTCTCAAAAGTTTGATGTCGTATTTAGATGAAATTACATACTTGAAATCCTCTCGTCACGGCGGTTCCATCCATGTATTTGCTAAGCTCGCTTTTGATGGAGCGAAAAGTTGAATTTTTAAATTTTAAATTAAAATATTATGATAATTGATATACACAAGCATGTTCGCCATAAAATTTCACCCCAGAAAACTCGTTCCACTAATTTTAGCGCTCAATTCAGCTGTGGGAAGCCTCAAAACGTGAATTCGACGCAACGTCGTCTGGAGCCAACGGACGTCGTCTGTACGTACAAAATGAGTATGCCTATCTTCTTCAGCGCCATCGATAACCCCAAATCACTCAAAATTGGAAAATTGACTTTTTTTGCTGTGCCAAAATATTTCGGATCTGCTCGACTTTTAGACAAACGCTCTCATATCACGCCATTCACGAGAGAATCGAGCTAGAATCGCGATTCATGGGAATGTAGAGGGAATCGTGAAATGAGTTATAGCCGGTTTGAAATGAGTGAAATGAGTTATAGCCCCTGGGTGACCCCCGAAATAGTTTTGTACACACTTCATTTTGGAGCTCCCTACGTAGGGTCGGGTACCGGCATCACTATCTTTGAGAGCTGTTTTCTTGGATACAGTGAAAGGTAGAGCAAAATTGACCTCTGAGTGACCCCAACTCATTTTTTGAGCTTTATCGATCTATCTAAACCATTTTCTCTAAAACTCATTTTGAACTGTAGTACACTTCAGGTCAATTTTCTCAAAAATGTAGGTGAAGATGCAGCTCAAACTTTAACACAAGATGCAGCTCAGCGAGAGCTTTCGAATGAGTGGTTTGCGAAAAATATACGAACACTCCTGTGAGAGTGTCGCCCTTTTTACTTTGCTTGGATCGTTTGAAGTTCCTTTTCAACGGAAATTTTGATTGAACCTCGATCATTTTCAGCCGCGCACTCCGAAAAGTGCGGTGTGAAATGAAATCGTCTGTTGAAAAGAAAGTTCAAACGATCCAAGCAAAGTAAAAAGGGCGAAACTCTCACAGGAATGTTCGTATATTTTTTGCAAACCACTCATTGGAAAATTCTCGCTAAGCTGCATCTAATGTTAAATTTTGAGCTGCATCTTCACCTACATTTTAGAGAAAATTGAACTGAAGTGTACTACAGTTCAAAATGAGTTTTAGAGAAAATGGTTTAGATAGATCGATAGAGCTCAAAAAATGAGTTGGGGTCACTCAGAGGTCAATTTTGCTCTATCTTTCACCGTATCCAAGAAAACAGCGCTCAAAGTTAGTGATGCCGGTATCCGACCCTACATAGGGAGCTTCAAAATGAAGTATGTACAAAACTGTTTTGGGGGTCACTCAGGTATGCCTCAAGATGGCCAAAACCAGGTAGATCTCATTTCACCATTCCCAAGCTCAGCTCGATTCTCTCATGAGAGGCGTGATATATCGTCCTTGCTTTTTCTAACTAGCACTCCAGAGTAAACGCGAGAAATAGGTAAAAGTGTGGAGGATGCAAAGTTTTCAATACACGATCATATGAATTTTGATGAAGATATGAATCTTCTGGAAATATATATTTTTGTCGTCACCCTCATATGTTTATGTGGGGGGTGACAATTGGTAAAACGACAATTGGTAAACTCGTCACCGTTCACTTGCAATTTGGCGCGGCGACTTGGGAGTTGTTTCATTGTAACCAGTATGCGCTCCCCTACATTTGCATATGTAAGTCTTGCTAAAAGGCGATCATGAGTTTTACTCCAAATCAACGTAATCAACGGGGTTCATGGAATGTGCATTTCCATGACCCCCTATACGTTGAAACTCATGATAGCCTGGCAACAAGACTAATATATGCAAATGTATGGGATCGCATACTGATTACAATGAAACAACCCCCAAGTCGCTGCGCCAAATTGCAAGTGAACGGCGACGAGTTTACCAATTGTCGTTTTACCAATTGTCACCACCCCCCCCCCCCCCCGTATATGTATTGTATATCTAGCATACGATTCAGATCGACATTTTGGCACTCGACCGCAGTGATGTGGGACCATGCCGGTTCTCCCGGGTACTCCCATGAGGTGCCAGCAGCATTGCAAGCGAAAGTGATTGTCGATGTTCCGGGAGAGGCATCATCGTTCGTACTTATAAGTTCAGTAGCACCCTGCAGTGATGCAAATATCGAGAGAATGCACTCAAACATCGTTTTCTAAGAATCACTTTCAAACTTAATCAATAGATAGAATTTTAATTACATCGAAAAGCGTGATTCCTGCCATTGTTCCCTTGCAAGTGAATGTTATCTCGGAGCAGGCGCCCGTAGTCATAATCACACCGTCTTCCATAGGCTTAGAATTGAGCATGTCTCTATAGACAGTGATCAGGTTGGCAGAGCAGGTTTTACAGGCTGAAATTGGAATTGGTATCATTAATGTTGATGCAGCTATCTCGTACTACTTTAAATACACTATCTTGTATATACCAGCCGAACGGCTCATTTCGGTAGCACTTTCTTCTATTATATCTTGAATGAATGGTAATGCGAGGGAAATTTCATAGATAGAAGGAATAGCTGATGAAGAAAAAGTTAAGAAATAGGAAAAGTTGGATCAGAGCGATCATTTTCGCTCACACGAGCCGATAAAAACAGTGAAGAATGACATGAAATGATAATGCCTATTGAACATTGACTTCAAATGACCCTGAAACTGAAAAAGGACACAAGTTTGACAACATCTTCCTGCTTTTTTTAGCGCAATATACTAATTGGATAGCTCCTGATGAGCTCTACATTCTACTAGAGATTTGCTTGCATCTTTAACTACATTTTCAAGAAAATTAGCCTTGAATGCAGCATGGTTCATTTGCATATTCATGGAAAAATAAATTTATAGATCGTTAAGCTCGAAAAATTAGTCGGGGTCTCTCACAGGTCATTTTGCTCTATCTTTCACCGTAACTGCGATTGAAGGCTTTGGGAGACTTTGGGGGATTGTTAGGGATGTCTCAAAGTGCCCTAAACGCGTTAGAACCATTTTGGCGATTTTCGCTCCATTCCCTGGGTTAGGTCGATTCCCTCATGAGAGGTGTGGCTCATATTTTTAGTTCGGGTGAGATATGAACATCTCCTTCTGTCCTACATAAATTCTTCAATTCTTATACAGAGCTCTGACTCACGTGGTACAGGGGCAGTCCTGCATTCAAGTCTATGAATGGTCTCGAACCCACTCTCCCATCCCGTGCCATCTGCCTTGCAAGTGACTTCAAAGACTACATTGGGGGTGCCGTCGTTGAAAGGTATAGTGGTCATCATTGGACCCTGTAAGTATGTCGATATTTTCTGAAAATCTGTTTTTTGCTCAAATTTCTTACATGCACGATCTCGATGAATGCTCCGGCTCCGGAACAGGTGAATCTTTTCTTTGCACAGGGGCTAGAATTGTCATCGATAATGATAAAATCCTTAGAGCCCGGCTTCATTGGTGCGAATTGAATCTGATTCTCCGTGCACGTTTTGCAAGCTGAAATTATGAGCATTCGTCAACACATGGAACTAGCGAAAAATAGTTTGTTCTTTCCCTTGTAAAATTTGGGCTAACAATCTCGGATCCTATTCCTACTACTCCTCATTGAACCGTTCTTGAACTATAAAGTTGACTGCACAGGAAAATTCGCATTCGTTTTACTATTCACGCATGAAACTATGCCCTGTAGTGAGAAATTGCACAGCAAACTCCAGTGCTCACGAGGTTGCGGAGTAGCAGAACACGCGGTTTCCGTGATCGTTTGTCCGTTGAAGACCCATCCAGTTCCGTCTGCATTGCACGTGGCAAGGAAGGAGGCTTTGCCCGTTCCCATGTCGGTGATAGGCATAAGTGGGCCGGCCGCCTGAAAGAAAAACTGATTGATCACCAGTCGATTGTACATGATACTCCTGGTGACTGCACTACTGAAAATAATAAAAAGACATCTAACTTTCCGACATGTATTTTCTCCTGAAATATTTTTCTTATTTCTCATTAATGAGAAATATAATATTCCTTTTCACGTTGGCCCTTCAATTCTCACCGTGGAAAGTGCAATTTGTGCCATCTGTCCTTCGCATTCGAAAATGTAGTCCACACATTTCGCAGTATTGACATTGTCAAATAGCAATTCGTCGCTCATAAAAGGTTTGTTCGGTGCTGCTTCTTTTTTCGTGATCATTATCTTAGTGCACGTTCGGCATGCTGGAAAGCATATTATTAGAATACGCATTAATATAAGAAAATAGAATGAAATTAGAAAGGAACTATAATTTGTATGCGCTTTGCGATGGATTTGAGTAATCGAAAATTCGGGTTTATCAGAATTTTGTGAGAAACTGATATGCGCAGAACTAATGCTGACTGCGCAAATATTGAGGTATTTACTCACTGGGCACTGCGGTGCACTCCACTTTCACGACCTTACTTGCTCCTGCAAGCCATCCCGTGCCTGCTTGATTGCAGGCAACTGTGAAGGTTGCAGTGTCCGTGCCAGGGTTGATGTTTGTATCTATACCGCCTTCCTGAGAATACAGTATCGACGATAATAAGTTCACCGTTTCCATTCTTTTTTAACTTCACTCCAAATACCCAAAATTGGTTTTGAGCGTTCTAACCAGATAAGCTGTGATGGATGCTCCTTTGCCCTTGCATGTGAAGGTCTTGAAGGCACAGTCATCGATTATGGTATTCTCTCCGTTCGGGGGGTCCATTAGCTTTTTGATTCCTTGCACCTCCATAGATACTTCGATGAGATTGTCAGCACACGTTTTGCAGACTGAAAGATTACCATGTATGTACCCATAACATTCACTCGTTGAGAAAACAACTTTAAGAATTATGCTCTCGCCTTGAGTGAGAATTGCTCGCATTTTTGTTTGACAATCCTGACTACGGACATGAATTCTCTTGAATCATTTAAGAAATGATTAAAGAACGTAATTTTTAAAAAAATTACTTACAAGTTGCAGGCATGCCAGGATCGGTGGGCCTCACTGGCATACACCCATTCGACAATTCGACAGCCAAGAAGAGGAAGGAGCTGAACAACCGCAGCAGCATCATGCCACTCCCGAGATAGGAAAGGACTTTCCCGATATTATGAGTGACTATCTGAGAGAATTGACCAATCCACCCCTAATACCGTACAGCGAAAAATAAAGTGTTGATTTTAAGATGTATCTAGGGGTAACTTTTCACGTAGAGTACGAAAATCGACCTTAGAAAGCCGTATCTCTAACCCCTCGTTTTCTGTAGCACGCCTCAACGTTGAGGTCGGTTTTTCTAATTTTTGAACGGATCATCCAAACACCATACATAGCTAGTAATTCTGAAAGATCTCGACGAGATAAGCATTTTTACTGTTGGAAGTAAAATGCTAGCTCATCTGCGAACAAAATTTTGACCAGTTGAGTTCTCAAAATTCTCACCCTGCAATGGTTTTTCGCGAATGTACAAATTAAATTATCTTATTCGATTCCCCGTCAAAAGTTAGCCCTGAGTGCAAAATTTAACCAAAAAAACTGTGTCGAAAAGCGGTTTCCCGAATAACGGAAGAAGTCGGAGTGGATATTTTTGCCCATTTTTAAGCAGTTTTCTGCAGAACCTTCGTGAGTTACGATCACTTCTCAACTTATTTCGACGATTCAACACTTGGGAAGAAATATGAACCTGAAAAACTCCGAGTTTAGAGAATTTCTGAAAACTCGATTTTCTCAACTTCGATATTTCCCATATTTATGCATTTATATATGGGGTCACCAGGAGTATCATGTACAATCGACTGGTGATCAATCAGTTTTTCTTTCAGGCGGCCGGCCCACTTATGCCTATCACCGACATGGGAACGGGCAAAGCCTCCTTCCTTGCCACGTGCAATGCAGACGGAACTGGATAGGTCTTCAACGGACAAACGATCACGGAAACCGCGTGTTCTGCTACTCCGCAACCTCGTGAGCACTGGAGTTTGCTGTGCAATTTCTCACTACAGGGCATAGTTTCATGCGTGAATAGTAAAACGAATGCGAATTTTCCTGTGCAGTCAACTTTATAGTTCAAGAACGGTTCAATGAGGAGTAGTAGGAATAGGATCCGAGATTGTTAGCCCAAATTTTACAAGGGAAAGAACAAACTATTTTTCGCTAGTTCCATGTGTTGACGAATGCTCATAATTTCAGCTTGCAAAACGTGCACGGAGAATCAGATTCAATTCGCACCAATGAAGCCGGGCTCTAAGGATTTTATCATTATCGATGACAATTCTAGCCCCTGTGCAAAGAAAAGATTCACCTGTTCCGGAGCCGGAGCATTCATCGAGATCGTGCATGTAAGAAATTTGAGCAAAAAACAGATTTTCAGAAAATATCGACATACTTACAGGGTCCAATGATGACCACTATACCTTTCAACGACGGCACCCCCAATGTAGTCTTTGAAGTCACTTGCAAGGCAGATGGCACGGGATGGGAGAGTGGGTTCGAGACCATTCATAGACTTGAATGCAGGACTGCCCCTGTACCACGTGAGTCAGAGCTCTGTATAAGAATTGAAGAATTTATGTAGGACAGAAGGAGATGTTCATATCTCACCCGAACTAAAAATATGAGCCACACCTCTCATGAGGGAATCGACCTAACCCAGGGAATGGAGCGAAAATCGCCAAAATGGTTCTAACGCGTTTAGGGCACTTTGAGACATCCCTAACAATCCCCCAAAGTCTCCCAAAGCCTTCAATCGCAGTTACGGTGAAAGATAGAGCAAAATGACCTGTGAGAGACCCCGACTAATTTTTCGAGCTTAACGATCTATAAATTTATTTTTCCATGAATATGCAAATGAACCATGCTGCATTCAAGGCTAATTTTCTTGAAAATGTAGTTAAAGATGCAAGCAAATCTCTAGTAGAATGTAGAGCTCATCAGGAGCTATCCAATTAGTATATTGCGCTAAAAAAAGCAGGAAGATGTTGTCAAACTTGTGTCCTTTTTCAGTTTCAGGGTCATTTGAAGTCAATGTTCAATAGGCATTATCATTTCATGTCATTCTTCACTGTTTTTATCGGCTCGTGTGAGCGAAAATGATCGCTCTGATCCAACTTTTCCTATTTCTTAACTTTTTCTTCATCAGCTATTCCTTCTATCTATGAAATTTCCCTCGCATTACCATTCATTCAAGATATAATAGAAGAAAGTGCTACCGAAATGAGCCGTTCGGCTGGTATATACAAGATAGTGTATTTAAAGTAGTACGAGATAGCTGCATCAACATTAATGATACCAATTCCAATTTCAGCCTGTAAAACCTGCTCTGCCAACCTGATCACTGTCTATAGAGACATGCTCAATTCTAAGCCTATGGAAGACGGTGTGATTATGACTACGGGCGCCTGCTCCGAGATAACATTCACTTGCAAGGGAACAATGGCAGGAATCACGCTTTTCGATGTAATTAAAATTCTATCTATTGATTAAGTTTGAAAGTGATTCTTAGAAAACGATGTTTGAGTGCATTCTCTCGATATTTGCATCACTGCAGGGTGCTACTGAACTTATAAGTAACGATGATGCCTCTCCCGGAACATCGACAATCACTTTCGCTTGCAATGCTGCTGGCACCTCATGGGAGTACCCGGGAGAACCGGCATGGTCCCACATCACTGCGGTCGAGTGCCAAAATGTCGATCTGAATCGTATGCTAGATATACAATACATATACGGGGGGGGGGGGGGGTGGTGACAATTGGTAAAACGACAATTGGTAAACTCGTCGCCGTTCACTTGCAATTTGGCGCAGCGACTTGGGGGTTGTTTCATTGTAATCAGTATGCGATCCCATACATTTGCATATATTAGTCTTGTTGCCAGGCTATCATGAGTTTCAACGTATAGGGGGTCATGGAAATGCACATTCCATGAACCCCGTTGATTACGTTGATTTGGAGTAAAACTCATGATCGCCTTTTAGCAAGACTTACATATGCAAATGTAGGGGAGCGCATACTGGTTACAATGAAACAACTCCCAAGTCGCCGCGCCAAATTGCAAGTGAACGGTGACGAGTTTACCAATTGTCGTTTTACCAATTGTCACCCCCCACATAAACATATGAGGGTGACGACAAAAATATATATTTCCAGAAGATTCATATCTTCATCAAAATTCATATGATCGTGTATTGAAAACTTTGCATCCTCCACACTTTTACCTATTTCTCGCGTTTACTCTGGAGTGCTAGTTAGAAAAAGCAAGGACGATATATCACGCCTCTCATGAGAGAATCGAGCTGAGCTTGGGAATGGTGAAATGAGATCTACCTGGTTTTGGCCATCTTGAGGCATACCTGAGTGACCCCCAAAACAGTTTTGTACATACTTCATTTTGAAGCTCCCTATGTAGGGTCGGATACCGGCATCACTAACTTTGAGCGCTGTTTTCTTGGATACGGTGAAAGATAGAGCAAAATTGACCTCTGAGTGACCCCAACTCATTTTTTGAGCTCTATCGATCTATCTAAACCATTTTCTCTAAAACTCATTTTGAACTGTAGTACACTTCAGTTCAATTTTCTCTAAAATGTAGGTGAAGATGCAGCTCAAAATTTAACATTAGATGCAGCTTAGCGAGAATTTTCCAATGAGTGGTTTGCAAAAAATATACGAACATTCCTGTGAGAGTTTCGCCCTTTTTACTTTGCTTGGATCGTTTGAACTTTCTTTTCAACAGACGATTTCATTTCACACCGCACTTTTCGGAGTGCGCGGCTGAAAATGATCGAGGTTCAATCAAAATTTCCGTTGAAAAGGAACTTCAAACGATCCAAGCAAAGTAAAAAGGGCGACACTCTCACAGGAGTGTTCGTATATTTTTCGCAAACCACTCATTCGAAAGCTCTCGCTGAGCTGCATCTTGTGTTAAAGTTTGAGCTGCATCTTCACCTACATTTTTGAGAAAATTGACCTGAAGTGTACTACAGTTCAAAATGAGTTTTAGAGAAAATGGTTTAGATAGATCGATAAAGCTCAAAAAATGAGTTGGGGTCACTCAGAGGTCAATTTTGCTCTACCTTTCACTGTATCCAAGAAAACAGCTCTCAAAGATAGTGATGCCGGTACCCGACCCTACGTAGGGAGCTCCAAAATGAAGTGTGTACAAAACTATTTCGGGGGTCACCCAGGGGCTATAACTCATTTCACTCATTTCAAACCGGCTATAACTCATTTCACGATTCCCTCTACATTCCCATGAATCGCGATTCTAGCTCGATTCTCTCGTGAATGGCGTGATATGAGAGCGTTTGTCTAAAAGTCGAGCAGATCCGAAATATTTTGGCACAGCAAAAAAAGTCAATTTTCCAATTTTGAGTGATTTGGGGTTATCGATGGCGCTGAAGAAGATAGGCATACTCATTTTGTACGTACAGACGACGTCCGTTGGCTCCAGACGACGTTGCGTCGAATTCACATTTTGAGGCTTCCCACAGCTGAATTGAGCGCTAAAATTAGTGGAACGAGTTTTCTGGGGTGAAATTTTATGGCGAACATGCTTGTGTATATCAATTATCATAATATTTTAATTTAAAATTTAAAAATTCAACTTTTCGCTCCATCAAAAGCGAGCTTAGCAAATACATGGATGGAACCGCCGTGACGAGAGGATTTCAAGTATGTAATTTCATCTAAATACGACATCAAACTTTTGAGAAATGTTGCAAAAAGTGCTCCGTTTGAATCTAATTTGGCGAGTGATCGTCCGATATTCCTCCTTCAATTGACCTCAAACCCTCTGGCAGTCCCCTCCTCTGCCTCTATCCCACGCCCCCTGGCAGTTTCAGTGCATTGCGTCGTCCAACCTCACGTTTTCTTCTGTTTTGAGCGCAGTTATTTTTAGTTTTCTCAAAAGTTTGATGTCGTAATTAGATGAAATTACATATTTGAAATCCTCTCGTCACGGCGGTTCCATCCATATATTTGCTAAGCTCGCCTTTGATGGAGCGAAAAGTTGAAGTTTTAATTTTTTAATTAGAAAAATATGATAATTGAAATACACAGGCGTGTTCGCCATAAAATTTCCCCCCTGCAAACTTGTTCCACTAATTTTAGCACCCAATTGAGCTGTGGGAAGCCTCAAAAAGTGTAATCGACGCAACGTCGTCTGGAGCCACCGGAAGCTGTACGCACAAAATGAGTATGCCTATCTTCTTCAGCGCCATCGATAACCCCACTTCACTCAAAATTGGAAAATTGACTTTTTTTGCTGTGCCGGGCTCTGATCGAATCTTCGGCAAACGCCCTCATATCACGTGTATCACGAGCCAGTGGTTGTGTGCGGGAACATTTTCGAAAAAGTTTTCGGCGTTTTGGCTCCTATTATGATGGGAGAATACCTTAGTGAGATGATTTCGAAAAATTTTGGTCATTGGTCCCAGAGCCGGCTTTTAGGAATTTTCCGGTTTTTCACCTGGCTATACTGTATTTCAACACCCAGTACAGTGTTCCCAAATCGTAGAAAGCGAGAAAGAAGAGGACACACCACGAGTTGACCCCCCACCACACAACCTCAAGGCTTTGCAAGAGAAATGCGGAGGTGGGAGTCGAACTCGCGGCGGATCGGGACTGGACCCGATCACTAACCACTACATTAACTGCGTAATCTGGACTAGATAGTTCGACCGCTTTATAATGCGACTTCGATGGATTAGGAACTGTTGTTTCTGAACTCCCAGAGCGATTTTTATTTCTCCACTAATTCATAAGGCAGATTTCCCCAATCATGTATTTTGTACGAATCTAGAGAAAAATGGAACGACACCATCTCCTTGGAAACACACGTATAACAACAATTAACAGAAAAATAAATTTATCGGGAAAGGGGGAGGAAAACAGGTCAAAAACAAAAATTTAGCCAGGAGAAAACTTCAACAATTTTTGGATTTTCTATTATTGAACTGTAAGATTTTGGCGGGATTGGAAAAGGGAAAGATTACTCATCGCCAGTCTATTAACAGAGAAAATTTGGTGCTACTAAACTCACTAAAATTTTACGATAGTGGCGACGGGAGGGACCTTGTGAAGGCTACTACTATTAGGTTAGAACATAAGTTCTGTCCGATTTCGTGAACGACGTATGAGTTCGCGTAAAATGCTCATCTCAAATCGCATTGAGCTAACTCAGTAGCGTAATTAGGTGGAAGACTTGAACATTCCCTACATATCAGGCCTCTCACCAGAGATTCAGGACAAAACGCACATATCTTGGTTCAATCAATTTTGAGGTTTTGGTAGCTCTGAGGGTATTCTATCGTCCAGAATCCGAATCCGGGTCGATCGGCTTCCTATCTCGATCTGCGGCTGCTGCAGCTGGCTGCAAAGATTTGAGAGTCTCACTTTGACGCCTCTGGAAAAGGTTTCAAATCACTCCGATTTTGCTCAAAATTGACCAGTAGGCATAGCTTATGATGCTTTCTGACTTCCCCGATTGATTTTTTGGTAGATCAAAACATGACCTCTGGGCAGTTTTTGCTCCATAACTTTAACAGTTCGGAGCATAAACAAACCAAACTTTTGCATCTTATAGAGCTTTCAATTCTAGATCTACTGGAATTTTTGTGGATTTTTATCATGGGGTCTATCATGTTTCCCATACGAAAAACTACGAAAAATTGCGGGGTGTGGCAGTCCGCTCATACTGAAAATCGCATAAGTGTTTGCGATTCGAACTCAATGGTTGAGGGTTCGATCCCCCATCGCGGAAAACATGTTTTGCATGCATATTTACTCCATTTGCATCATTTGCGACGATTTTTATACTTTGGTTCGTGCATCTCTTTCTACCGTATATAGGAAGGAACCTGGGCGATAGATTACCCCCAGAACTGTTAATATCCCAAAATCGATTTTTTAGATTGTACCAAGAATGTCCCGATTCTCTCGTGAGAGGCCTGATATATTCAGATCAAATAAGCGACTCAGGGTATACGAGAAATTGATGATTGTCATCAAACCAAGTTTCGGATTTTTTTCAAAAGTGGATCACTATTTCGCAGAAGAGAAAAACCTTGGGGCAACTTCACATATACTATTGAGAAGGTCATGTCTAGTACTTTCTAAACCTGGGTTGAATGGTGGGGTTGATCCATCCCTTCCCCGAATTACATGAGGAACAAGGAGAAAGATGGAGTGATGGAGCTGTTCATTCGATTAGTATTCCTGTCCCAATAATCAAACTGACAGTTCTTAGAATATGGGCGATATAGTATACTACTATTGCGTCATTCATACATTAGAAAATTCAACCTGAACTGATCTTCATCTTTCTCAAAATTGTGATTTTTCAAAAATATATTATATTTGAGAAACATTCAAAATTCCGACTTTTGGTGTCCAGGCTAGGATTACTTCTTCACCAAAAGTCCCTATCACTTAACTTACCCAAGCCACAATGTAATAGGGTAGGGTCAGCTTCAGCATGTACTCACAAAATAACGAGCTGATCAACTGTATGTGAGACAGGAACTGGTAAAATATGTCGATTTTAATGTTGAATTTTGGGGATCAATTTTTAAATACATTTTGACTTGTGACAGAAGGATCGCACAATTACCTAACTAAAATAATGTGCTAAACAGGGCCGGATCTATACATTTTCAATATGTTTTAATCTCTAATTCAAACTATTTGAATGCACGGTAGATAAATTCATCTGAGATCATGTCCAGGACATCAGTATTGACCAATTGATGCGTTTTTCTTTTTCTAGTTGGCCTTTCGTGTTAGAATTCATTTTAAGTTGCTGCTGTAATACACGACCATGGTACTTTCCAAAAATATAATACGGTTGGCACTATCTCTCAGACCGATAGATTGGAACTCGGAGAAATTAATAGCCCAGTTACCTATTACCGTAACTAAAAAATAAAAATTTGGGTCGTTGACATTTTCTGAATCTAGAAGTGAGAAGAAATATTCACGATTTTTTTCAGAATTTTAAAGATGGATAATCATCGATTTTTTCGAGCCTGAATTTGATCATATTGTGTCAAAACGAAGGAAGGGGATACTGTAATTTCTCAAATGTGACTCCAAAGTTATTTCTGCTAAGAAAAACCTCATTAGAATGCTAAAAACAACTTCCTGAATTTCAAGGTGTTGGATTAACGTGGGTTCTCAAAATTTGAAATTGCCAAAAATCGTGATTTTGATCTACATTATGAGATTTTGGAATTATATTTCGCCGGCATATCGCTATCGTAACATATGCTATGGGAATTATTAGTTAGTATGGAAACTATTCTTACTATTTATGGCTATTCCATAGGATAATTGAAGTTCCATATTCAATTACACTCGAGTATAAACTAAGATTATTGTAGTCTTAAGATGTATTGATTGGATCTCAGGTCGATGAGGCTGCTCAAGTGCTCAAGTCGTCGGGGCCGAATGCGATCTAAGAAGAGACGGAGGGGAGGGCGAGAGCCAATCGACACCTTAGAAGCATCTGTGATATTTTGATTTTTCCTTGTTTTGGTTACTCTTGCATTGTTGTTCCCTCTTTTGATGTGTATTGACCCTCGTCTCCATTTCAATTACTAACTACTTCCCTGTACTATCTATCAGGTTGGAACAAAAGTTCTGTCCGATTTCAATATTTTGGTTTTCTTACATTCAACATCATTCCTTTTCGACCGATTTTCAAATGGTTGTTCTCACGCAATAAGTGATTCAACACTCTGTATAGCGCACATTTGTACACTGCGACTTTTGCCTCGCACTGCGACCACAATCCCAATGTTACAAAAATTAGTTATGGCACTTTATGTGCCTTTTCGGATCGAAATTTTCAGTTTTTCGAATGTATTTTTTATATTTCGAATTTTCTCGCTCTCAGATATTGAAATTCGTGGTCTACGCGTCAAAATAGACCAGAAAATCTATATTTCATGTGCTTTTGAGAAAGTCATTGTTTCGACCCCAAAAGTGGTGGTCCCCCCAAAACTTTTTCAAAATCGACCCCAAGCCTTAGTCATTGCGGCCATCACTCACAACTCGGTACCCCACTTCAGAAAAATAGTTTGGATTTTATCGAATTTTTGGCCATCCGAGGCCCTGTTACGTTCTCTCGTGGAGGGTCTCTTAAACGATGATTTGAAAAGCGCTCACAGTGAATCGTTTTCAGTTGAAAACATCATGTGTTCACAAAAGAGAAAATTAAAGATTACATATTATTATTTTCATAAATAATATTAACATTCACAGTCGTGCACTGAGTTCACTGAACAATAGCAAGTATGAGAACATTGCACAGTCACTAGCAAGTCCCGTCTGGAACGTCCGCAGTTTTCGTGCACACTGCTCTGGTTATTTTCTGTCCTGTTAGTGTCTCAAATGCGTCGCCAGCTGCGTTACAGAAGATAAAGTGATGGAGGCAGCGATTCCCTGGGTTCGTGATCGTGTCGACCAGTTGGGCACCCTGCGAGTGCAAATGTTCTCTTTTCATAAATTTTGTTACCTTAGTTATATTGTTTACACCTCTCGAAATATGAATATTGCACAAACAATTGAAGAGAAAATTCAAACAAACATTTCTCACCGCATATAATTCAATTTGTCCGTTTATTCCGTAACACTTGAAGCCCCTTGCTACACAAGGTCCTTGGGCGTAGTCCAAATCGTTTGGACTTGCCATATTAACGGCTTCTACGAACTGCCACATGCATGTATTGCAGGCTGCAAGTAGGAGAGTGTGCTGTGCCCAAACAAATCTTCCGGTATTTCGATAGTATCGTTGCTCTTACCCATGGAGAGTTTCTAATATATTGCATATAAGAAGATAACATTGACGATACGGTGGATGCTGATCAATTTCTTCAAGAACTTTGAATTGCATTTTTTAATGAGATTTTGAATGGTGTAGTGGGATGCGGAGAAACACATAGAGTCAATTGTAGAAACTATATTTTCGTAAACTCCTCCTAAGAACTCTGCATTCCTATGTTTGAGTGATAATTTTGTGATAATTTTGATAATTTTGCGTCACTGCCACTACACACTCCGGCATTAGGGCGGACAAAGTATGTCTCACGTTTTGCTTGAGTTGACGTGCACTCGATTCGAGTAATAGCGACTCCCGTATTTTCCCAGGCCGTTCCTCCCGCGTTACACTCGACTTTGAACGTTTCCATGTTGATTGCAGGGTCACCACCCAAGTTGAAATCGTTGCCCATGTTCTGCAATGAGGAGAATATAATTCCCAATTATTTGAAATGCCAATCTCTAACTCTCGAGATTCCCTTACATCGTAAAAGGATAATCCTGCACCAGGTCGCATGCAGGTGAATGAAATCTCAGAGCACGCTCCCGACATGTCAATTTGATAGGGCTCCATAGGCCAACCGAATTCCATTAATTCCGTAACTTGGATCAGATTGGCAGCACATGTTTTGCATGCTGTAATGAGGACCTTTAGACCATTTGATTACACTGTATTTTGTCTCGCTGTATACCATAGCAATAGATCCAAAAAGTTGAACGTTGACAGTATTGATAAATTTAGTTTTAAAAAATAAATATGCCAGCCCGATTGGCCCCGCCAAAGGCGGGTGCTCTTGTTAGAGGAATGGGTTTCGCAATGGCTCGTGACGATGCTTGTTTCCGCTCGCTTCTCCCTCTTCGACCGAATTGCGCCCGGTTGAAATTTGTTTCAATTAGAGGAGAACCCTCTTCAAATTGCCTGAGCTTTCCCTGATTTGGCTCCCCGCCAACTACCGATAGCTCTATTCGGAATGCAGATATCAATGTAAAAATGTTTGAGCTTATAATCGTTGGGGAGATCTAAGCCGTGCTTATGAAAGCTTCAACAATTGAATTTTGACTTTGCTCCTCCTTTAACGCCAAAAAAGACTCCTGGGGCAATATATTATTCCTATCGTTTTTAGCACTCTAAAGTTCCCTAAAACACGCAGTTAGAGATTATTGATATATTGGTGTATGCGTTTCCACTTAGATCTGTTTGATTAAGCAAACGGCCTAATATATTATATATAAGGTTCTTATTTTAGTTCGGGTGTGATCTGAATCTCTCCTTCTATCCTACCTGCATTCTGCAAATACAATGCAAAGCTCTGACTCACGTGGTACAGGGGCAGTCATGCATTCAAGTTTATAAACAATCTCGTTCTCATTCTCCCATCCCGTGCCATCTGCCTTGCAAGTGACTTCAAAGACTACATTGGGGGTGCCGGTGTTGAAAGGTGTAGTGGTCATCATTGGACCCTGTAAGTATGTCGATATTTTCTGAAAATCTATTTTTTGCTCAAATTTCTTACATGCACGATCTCGATGAATGCTCCGGCTCCGGAACAGGTGAATCTTTTCTTTGCACAGGGGCTAGAATTGTCATCCACAACCGTAAATTCCATAGATGGTGTGAATTGAATCTGATTGTCAGTGCACGTTTTGCAAACTGAAATTATGAGCATTCTTCAACATTAAGCGAGCGAAAAGCAATTTTTCTTTCCATTTTCTTGTAAATTTCACAACTTCAGGCTAGTTCTGTTCCACCGATTTCACCGTTTCCGGCTCCGATTTCTGTTTCTATTCCTATTAGTCCTCATTGAATTGTCGTTGAATCGCGAATGCGTCTATAATATGATGAATACAAGGCGGTTTAGTTAAACGATGCTTTCTTGCCAGAGTTCGAAATTATGCATAATGGAGAGAAAGAGAGCAGCTAACTTCCCGTTCGATAATCAAGCGTAATAATGGTTTGCCCGTTGAATACCCATCCAGTTCCGTCCGCATTGCAAGTTGCAGTGAGGGTGGCTATACCCGTTCCCATGTCGGTGATTGGTGCAATAGGGCCGGGAGTCTGAGAAAATACTGTTAATTTGAGCTTAATTTTTTCCATGCGTGCAAAGCACATATATGCATTCAAAATTGATTAGACATCTGATGTTCCAGATACCTAAAATGTTGTACTCCAGCAATACCTCTTGAGAATAAAGTGAAGTAACAATTGCCCATGAACTTCTCACCGACATGAGCGTGATTTGCGCCATTGTCCCGTCGCATTGCATGAAGAATTCCGCGCATTTTGATGCATCGGGATCATACACCGGATCGTCATGTGTAAATGCCTTCGCGTTTACACCTGTTGTAGGTCGCATAATGTTGTCCGTGCAGTCTCGGCATGCTGTAAAACATACTAGTATCCGTTTTTCCATAAAATAATATTTGAACCCCCCTTGTTAGACGTTAACTGAACAGTTCTAGGTTTGAATTTTAGTTACGTGAGATAAACTGATTATCTGAGGTACACAGAACTTATGATTGACCGCACAAATATTGGGGGATAATCATAAGATCTCACCAGGAACGGCGGTGCATTCAACTTTCACGATCTTCCTTCCTTCCGCTTCCCATCCCGTTCCTGCTTGGTTACAGGAAACAGTGAAAGTCGCAATTCCGCTGCCTCTATCATCGACATTTGTATCCACACCGTTCTCCTGCGAATACACAATTGTCTACAGTATATTCCACAACTACGTATGGTTCACCAATTCCAACTATTGAGCATATTAATATTTATTACCTGATAAGCAGTGATGGATGCCTGTGTGCCCTTGCAAGTGAAGGTCTTGGAGGCACAGCCGCCGACCATCCCATTCACTCCATTCGGTGGGTCCATTAGCTTTTTGATACCTTGCACCTCCATAGGCACTTGGATCAGATTTTCAGCACACTTTGTGCAGACTGAAGGATGGATAATGCAATCTACCATAACATTTACGCGTTGTGAACGAATCTTTAATACCTACTCTGTCGCGTTGAGTAGTTAAATTCTTTGAATAAAAGAAAGGAACACTACAACTCTCTTGATTTATGATCGTTGATTTATGATCGTTGCACTAACAAAAATATATGACTTACAGGTTGCAGGCATGCCAGGATCAGTGGGCCTCACTGGAACACATCCATTCGACAATTCTACAGACAATAAGAGGAAGGAGCAGATCAATCGCAGCAGCATAATTGCACTCCCAAGGTAGGAAAGGACTTTCCCTAAGTTATATGCAGATGGAAGTATGGGCGTTTGGAATTAATAGGGGCATGGAGGGGTCTAAAACAAGAACGGTCACTTTCTACGGAGTTCCTCAGTTTTCCCTTTATGTTGTCCGGATGAAGAAAGAGGATCATGTTCGAAAGATCGAAACTATAAGGAAGTTGTTGAAAATCAAGGTTGCTCGTATAAAAACATCTAGAGATGGAACTGAGGTTCGCTTAATCTGATTGTTTTTTTAAATTTATTTTGTTTTTTTTCGTATTCGGAAGCGTAGATACCACCATGAAACGTAAGGTTGCATTTTGAAGATTTGACAGTGTAGTAACTCCAGTCCAGTTCTGTCTCACCGGTCGCCCAAACTAGCCGCTGACCCACCTCTAGAGTTTTATAATGATCTAACGAGTATGAACAGAAAAAGGATGAGAAAGCGGCACACTTGGATTAATACCGCTTTTGCACGATCTAAATGAATTTACATTTCAATGTAAATTCATTTAGATTACATTTCAATGTAATATAGAACTCTTCGATTGATTGCTTTCATTTGATTAACTGCGAACTGTCACGTGAAATTTGAAAAATAAAAAGAAGGCAAAATGCGCAACTGGCTAATTAGCAACTGACAGTTGTAAGGGCTCGCTTCATCGGCGTTTAAATAAATGTATATTCTGGACCGTACAATAATTGCGATATTTTGGTAAAAGGAAATTCAAAAGAAAATATGAGACAAGTGACAAATTCATAAGGTCAGTTAGCTACCCTGCGCAGATTTCGAGCTTTTCCATTCCGGAAACCGAAAATGAAGTTATCTTCGTTCACTCGCTGAAGGTTTTGACATCCCTAGCGAGCTTCCCTTCACTGAAAATCTATATAACGTTTATATAAAGATAATTAAAGTTCTCTTCCTGATTGATTCCTCAGGCTCAACACCAAAACTGTTTCGTTATGCTAAGGAAGCGGAGATGTAAATTCCTGATAATTTCATTAGGATTCAGGAAGTACAGATTTAATGGGCACGCATAAATTACTGTTAACCTTCCTTTCCTTCCTCATTTCTCGTCCTTGATCTGCCCCATTCCCCACTGTCGTTTCCCGTCCTAATAAAGTTCCCAAGCGTTCGTTAGATCTCAAAGGAGAGGAGAGAGAACCAGGAGCACACCGCGAGGGAAGGGATAGTCTGAATGAGAGGTCATGACAGAAAAGTGTTTGAGATCAAAGGATTTGCTCTCATGCTCGCACCCTCCTACTTTCACGCGCAAGTATTGGCGAAAATGCAGAATATTCTGGCTGCTTTTTCTCACAAGGTCGTCCGAGAGATGAGATCTGATTAAGACATCTGAGAATTAGAATGTGGAAAAAAATGTTTAAAAAAGTTTTTCCTTGTGGTCTACTACACATATCACGCCTCTCATGAGAGAATCGAGCTGGGTGTGGGAATGGTGAATTTAGTTCTAACCGGTTTTGGCCATCCTAAGGCATGCCTGAGGGACCCCCGAAGTTTTATTGTGCAGACTTCAATTTGGAGCTTCCTACACATGGTCGCAATTCGGCATCACTCACTTCAAGGGCCGATTTCTCGAAAACGGTGATAGATTGAGCGAAATTGGCCTCTGAATGACCCCGGCTCATTTTTTTGAGCTCTATCGATCTATTTAAACCAATTTTTCTGAATCCGATTTTGAACAGTAGTACACTTCAGGGCATTTTTCTCAAAAATGTAGGTGCAGAAGCAGCTCAAATTTCTTCAATCAATGCAGCTCGACGAGAGCTTTACAATGAGTGGTTTATCAAAACAATACGGGCACGGTGGTGAATCTTTCGCCCCATTTACGTTTTTCGATCATTTGAAGTCACTCCATTCCTCGCACACTGCGCGTTTTTGAGGGCGCGGAGTGAAATGATCCCATTGTCCCTCACTCCCCCCATTGTTCTCACTATTCCCTCATTCCAAAAATACGTGCGGTGTGCGAGGAATGAGTGCCTTTAAATGATCGAAAAACGTAAAAGGGGCGAAAGTTTCACCACCGTGCCCGTATTTTTTTGGTAAACCACTCATTGGAAAGCTCTCGTCGAGCTGGATTGATTGAAGAAATTTGAGCTGCTTCTGCACCTACATTTTTGAGAAAAATGCTCTGAAGTGTACCACTGTTCAAAATTGGATTCAGAAAAATTGGTTTAAATAGATCGATAGAGCTCAAAAAATGAGCCGAGGTCATTCAGAGGCCCATTTTGCTCAATCTGTCACTGTTTTCGAGAAATCGGCCCTTGAAGGGAGTGATGCCGAATTGCGACTCGGTGTAGGAAGCCCCGAAATGAAGTCTGCACAACAAGACTTTGGGAATCACTCAAGCATGCCTTAGGATGGCCAAAACAGGTTAGAACTCAATTTACGATTTTCCTCCATTCCCATGAATGGCAAATTCAGCTCGATTCTCTCGTGAGAGGCGTGATATGTTTATGAAACATATACTTTGTCAACATTTTATCGGAACTTCAAATTTCGAGATCGCAATGTTAACAACATTACTTCTTCTCTGCCGTTCTCAATCTCCACGTCGTCATGTTATGCTCAGTAACATCATGCTTCTGATTTTTCTGTTTACGCTGGATTTAAACCAACTATTTGACAAATTGCCACGCTTCGTTTACGCACGGGAAATTTCGTAAATTACATGCCTCGTTCTGCGCAAATAGCTGTTTGTCATCGTACTAACGTGGGCTAGAGTACAATCCGTCAGGCTAAATTCTTTGCCCGGAAATGAAATGAGAGAATTTCAATCACCTGTACATATTACGCTGCGCAATGAATGGTAATAATACAGTTCCTAATCATTAGGTGACGTAATGCGCAATGAGATCAAAGACGCAAGAAAAGTATCCAATTTAAAAAAAAAACAAAAATAGTAGTAGACAACACTTTGAATCATGATCAACGTCATCCGGATATATTCAGGTAGTTCCAGGGAGGTGTGGGTTCGTTGCACGGTGCAATTGCTTCGTCAAGAATTTTACTGTTTCCCGGTAAAAGCATGGATGGAATAAATAGTTGCGTTTATATTTGCATTTGAAGTAATGACTAATTTATACTTTACTTCTCTTCTATCTGTTTTCTATTGAAGAAAGGCGGAGAACTAACACACACTATGATCATATTTACCATTACGTTAGCTCGTATAACTATTCTCATGGGATTTTATTGGGGATTAATTATCTCCAGAATAAACAGCAGAATACTGTACCGCTCCTATCACTAAAATGTTGTTCATCATGCACTTAGGTGGGTTCATGCTGATCAATATAATGGGAGGAGCTAACCAAGTTCGAAAGCGAGATAGTACAGGAAACTCAGAGATTCTTGCTCACACTCTCACATCATCGATGCTCATACAGACTCCGCCCACAGAAGTGCTCTTAAAGACGCAGATTGGGCTAATTCTCCCAGCTCTGAGTGATGTTTCGACTCGAGCTTCTGCTCGTCTTCTGTCTTCTTTCTGTCACTCTGGGGAACTTCGTAGACGATGTCATCGAGGATCAGATTGCACCCCTCGACGTCGACCTCGCCGATCCCACTCAATGGCACGCCCATCTTCACTTCTGTGGGCGACGCCTGAGACAGATTGCTGCGAGTGCGTGCAAAGTGTGCGAAGGAAGTCAGTTCATGAATATTGAGATGAAATGCATAATATTCGTTGATTCAGACCGTCGTGCGCAGATAATCACTCGAGGGAAGGCGAATGTACTCATTCGCTGCTGCACCGACACCTGCACTTTCTTTGAAGTGAGCTCATGAGCATCTGGAAAATTAACCAACGCTACTTCAGATCGTCGAGCAATGCTGTGGAACCAACTGATTGATTCAAAACATTCAACTTCATCAATCCTCTCTGCGATCTCCTCTCCTCCCGTGCATACTCCTCCCTATGATCACCTACCATTATACTCTACGAAATATTTGAACACGACGAACTGATGGCGATTGAATTGGCGAATGAATATGAGATCATCTTGGCAAAATACTTCATAATAATTGTCATTATGTAGTATGAATAAAGGATTGAGCTTGTACGCATGTTCTTGATATAGTTTCAGTGCTAGTCAATACCTGTTTTCGGTACGGAACTCTGCTCATAGGGGTGCAGTGTAAGGTGCGACTTCCGAAATTACAGCAAAATTACATACATTATGCAAATATGGAGCTACTAAGTTCATCCATAAACCGTTACTCTGCGACAACCCTCATCTCTCTATTGAAATGTTCATTGATAATATTTTTGAAAAAAAGAAAAAAGTATTATTAATAGATATTTTCCAACTCCTCGTACTCTGCAAGGACTGACGAAGGCCTCGATATCAGGCAGTCACGAGAGAAAGTAGATGGTAATTTACTCAGAATTGCCGTGGCAAAAGCTAAACGTGTAATCTTGCCAATTACAGATTACACGCTTTGACAGAGCAGAATCAAAGTGAGGAGAATGATGCACCTGAAGAGATCGTGCATCATCCAGCAGGGAAGGAGGAAAAATAGAAAATAGAATTGACGAATGCTGCCATTCTCCGCAGAAAACTTTTCTTCTAAAGCACTACTGTTATACATGCATTACAAGATCGATAATCAACGGAAGAATTGAAATGTCACCGAGGCGTGTTTCTCAGTCACTTTAAATTTGGAAAAAATCACTCCTTTTCTTTGTCAAGGGACAAGTTTTTTTTTGAGGTACAATGCCAATATTTCAGCTCAACCGCATAGACAGGATGCAGAATATCAACAGGAGATTTATCAGTCACATCGATCAGAACACATCGCAATTATTATTGTCTGGAGCATTAGATACAGAAAGATCGTAGAAAATTATTGTATGGCTCATGTTGATCACTCAGTCGCCTGTGTTCTGTGCACTTTTTCTGGTTCCTCAATTGTTGGGATAGCGATGTTTCTCTTTCCGTGGTGGTAGATCACCTCCGGGGCAGAATCGCGAACAGGTGGATCGGGCAGAGGTACGGTCCGCTTGACCCAAGAGAGCCGAGATGACCACGGCATAAGCCCAATGCCGGTCACTGCAATGCACAGATTTAGAGAAAATCATCTGGTATATCATTTTAATAGTATAGCAAGTGATCTCTGGACGACTCAGTATGCAAAAATATATTCTTTTATCTGATTTTGTGAAAACATCTCACTCGGGATGACCGTGGGTGCTCCCATCAAGAGTACCAAGATGACGATGAATCTCATTCGGATTCAATCGGAACTATAAGGAATATGTTACTGCTAATGGGTTAATAAAAAGAGCTAAACAGAATTGTCCAAAAGTAAATTTAAAAAGCAAGACGCATCGCCTTCGCTACTCCTCGGTATCACGAGGTGAAATGGAAAGGACTCATCCACGATGGAATGATGGGACATGTTTCTTCTCCCGAAAGCACTCCAATAGAGGGTTTCGCATGTAGTCGTGCATTGGTGCACGTGAGCTTGTACAGGATTTCCAGAAAAGACTGTACTACCTATTCGACTGAACGAGCCTTGACTGAACATAGTATAATATTCTAGAAAGATTCACCAAATTAATCGATGTAAAAAGTCTGCGGTTCGTTTAAACAAAGAAAAATAAATACCATCGAGGTTTGTCAACCCATAGAAGAATTAATTACCTGGATCGTGATTCGGATAACATTGATATCAACGGTTTCCCTTCGCAAGCTTGCTGCCAATGTTATAATGATTGTGCAGTTATTACTTTTGTTGTGCGTGAATTTAGGGAATTCTAAGGTTTTATATTTGGTCAATATGTCGCTTCATGGAGAAAGGAAGAATTTTCGAAATATTATATTTCCCGGAACGCTTTATGTGAAAATTGTATCTGCAACAATTTTACTCGATTGTTCATTCAAGACCCATGACGTAATTGTTCATTCAAGAACTGAGATTCCACTTAATTATGCTGGAAATGGAGATTTCAACAAGAGGAAAACTGCTAATCGTTGTATTGGCAAAGTCATATTTATTCAGGTTCAAGAGTAAATTAAGCTCGGTACATACCAGGAGTCTTCTTAAACTAACAACTGTTAACTGACAACGTTTCTACTACTTCAATCACCTTCTAAATTCACATTGCTTCGAATCACTACTATTTCCGCAACTATTTCCAGCTATTCGTAATTCAACAATTCTTCGTAATCTATGACAGTCGATGGGTACGATGTGACATCACCAGAAGGAAATCGTTGTTTCTATTATGAGAACGTAACTAATGGGATTATAATGGTACTAGGGTTGTTTGGAATGTTACAAGAAGATTAATTTGTGTACATGCTTTTATTCTCCTCAGTCACCTCATTCTCTGCTTCGTTGATCCTGCAACTACTCCCTGAGTACTCTCTTCCCCCCATCCGCTCACCTCTTCCTCAGCCTTCAGCCAATTTCCCACGTGATCGTACATGAAGAAGTTGTCCTCTCTCACTACATTTCGCACTTCCTGCAACCATATTTTCGAATGGAAATATTGTCTAAATAACCTGGTAGCCCCAGACTGCTTGGAGTAGTCTCGTGGCTTCCCTCAGCTGTCTCTGGAGATCCTTCAGACTCTGAGTATCTGCATGATCGAAGATTCGGGAAATAGATCACCAACCTTCTCTTGGGTTAATGTCGCTGTCGTCATTCTCGATGAAGTCTGAACGAAATTAGATGAAATTGCAAATCAATAAATATAATTTGTAAAAAAATCATTGCATTTACATTTCAAGATACATCGTGGAAGCGTACCGAGGCGAGAGTGGGGACGCAAGAGCGGTTACTAGCAGACTTCAATTTCGATGAACTCCGAATTGAACCCTGAACATCTTATTTCAGTTAACATGCATATTCGATGACTTTTCATTTCAAAATTAGGTCTTTTAAAGAAGGAGTGTCAGCAAAGTTAAATTTTTGACGCTGTCATAACCATGACCTAGACAATCATCCCATGATCATAGCGCGAGCTAAGAGGATAGGCAAAGGTCAATCGCATAGCTCAGTGGTAAAGCAGTCGCTGCGTAATCGGAAGGTTGCGGGTTCGAATCCGACCAGTTTTTGAAAAATCTTCTAGATATTTGAATTCCCGCACGTCCCTTCCCTTCAAGCCCTCCTTGGCATTCTGCCAACTAATGATAACTCGGTTAAAAATAGAGATACGCATTTGAAATTTTCAGAATCTCTTATGGTTGTACAAAGGTCGGTAATGGTTATGACAACGTCAAAATTTCAACTTTGCTGACAGTCCTTCTTTAAATGGAAAAATGAATCCAACCCCACCTCTGCTACCGAGGGAGCGAAGGATCCAGAGGTAGAATGAATCGAGGATTTCTGAACAAAGAGCACCATTTACAGGAAGTATGTGGGAACACAAACGGTTGTCTTGTGACGTCTGATGTTGTCTTTGTCCTTGCTGTACCTAATCGAGTTCCGTTCCGTATTATGGCCTTCTCTCCAATCCTTTCTCGTCTAAGCAAAACAAATCAACGCCTAACATCTAATTTCACAAAACCTCGTTAAAGTCTTCATCCGACGTTGAAATTCTGGTTGGAAGGTCATTCAATTCTTCATCCGACATTGAAATTCTGGATTGAAGTTTCTGCTTTTCCTCCCTCTTGAGTACTTGGATCTCATCCTCCTGCTCTAATTCATACGTATCCGTTTTCACCTGCAGGGATGCAATTATGCGAAATTAAAAATCAATCGCTACTGAAAAAAACAACCTAGATGAAATTTTGATTTACCTCGATGGAGCTGAATTCCCACTGTCGGCTCTGCCCGTTGAATCGAACCCAGACGTCGTACTTATGATCCAGTTTGAGTCGTGTGATGTCGAGGAGATCTCCCGTACTCAACTTCAGATTCCGAACCTCAACTTCCATTGTGAAAGGAAGAGATTCAGAAGGGATCTTTACTTCATTGCCGAGTTTGACGTCGGAGACAACAGCACATGCGAATTCTGTTCTCGTCGGGTTGAGCGTTCCACGATTCAGCAACTACAATTCACTCGATTGAATCGATTACATCCGTCATAGCATTCTAAAAAATAATCCACGTTGTAATGCAGACAAAATTAATGATATGAATGGAGGTAAAGCGTACATAGATCTCGCCGTCACGGACATACTGTTTGCTGAATCTCGTAATTATCTCCACAGTCTCATGACGAATCTTAATGAGGTATGTGAGAGTAGGAACTCATGAATGATAGAAGATCGTTGATAAAATTAATTCAGGTATTTATTTTCGCACCTTGTACGGAAGTGTCGAACAGTTCATGTGGAACCGCGCCCATGATCCGATTTTGAGATTCTGCACTCTAAATATTTAATCGTTACAAATTTCTGTTCCAACAAGAACTTTGAGCACTGACCCTGCATTGCCGGTGTACTCCACCAAGTGCTTGGACAGTGTGTAGAAGAGGGAATACTTGATGCAGTGGAAGGCGAGGAGGCCCGTCTCTTTCTCCTGCAATCATCAGTGTTCTTTCTGATATATGCTCACTGTACACTGTTACAAACAAGAAAACTCACAACGGGTGATGGATTCCGCTCGATCTGAGACGTTCTCCTTTCAGAGTTGCTGCTGAAGAAAATGATAAAGATTGCATCAAATCTTATGGAAATATTGGAAAAATGTGTACTTTGCACTATTGATTAGCGAAATTCTCTTGAGAAATCGGTTCGCAGTTTCATCATAAAAAAAGAAAATCAAGAGGAGCATTTTACGACAATTATTTACCTCTGGTTTCCCCAAATTTCTCTGCTGCATCCAGGTTGACTCTCTCTGATCCAATTGCCTCTCGCATCTCGTTGATATTGAAGAGTTTGAGGCTGAGCAGAACAACATGACATATTCCATTGCCCGTCTTGTCGTTGTGGAAAACTCCAATTCAGAGGAGGTGCACCGAGATCTGCGACAAGAATTACGTCGGGCTATACTCCTCTCTTAGAGAAGCTTCCTCCTCCCATCTGCGCAAGATACCTGCTTGTCTGTATGCTCTATTACCGAAGACTCCTCGTCCATTTATTGGACGTGCTGGTAGCAACTCTTCTTCGAATCCGTGGTCTGTCATGATCATCATTTACGCCTCTCTCTTTTTATTTATTTATTTTTATTTTTGTGCATATATTCTCCTATATTTGCAGTAATAAAAGCGGTGTCATCATACCCTTTTCCTCAGGTCCATTTCTGTTCCGACGTCTTGCGTTGTTCAGATTCACTAATTCGACCCTTCTCACTGGACGATTTTCTGCACGATATTCTGCAAAATACATTACGATCTTGCAAATCATTCCCAAATCTAATTGATGTTTAGCTGTATTCATTCTCCTCAAAACGACAATTCGTACCTTCGTATCCATATGAGTATCCCTGGGCGGGTTCAGCTCTCTCCTGGTTTACTCTCGCCACTTCATCGTCTTCAGGCGATCGCTGTTCCTCGATCATTCCTTCATCCTCCTCCTCCTCATCGTCATCCGATTCCACGTAATCTGATGCGGAGGTATCGTCAATGCATGTTATTAAGATGATACGATGGAAATTTAGTGAATTATTTGGCTAGAGAATTATTGAATAGCTTAATGATAGGTGATCTCACCTGGGCGCCCGATAGGGATGTCAGCATATTCGCGCGCCAGTAGGAGAGGCACTTCTTCCTGAATCATACCATCTAACCTCATGCTTCTGAATAGGAACTCGCCTCTGCCAATCCCTCGATCTGCTGCAGGATCAGTCGCAGCCTTCCTGGAGTCGAATTCTCAATTCCCTCGTAGTGAAGGAGTAACGCCTTCACCCTGCAACAACCATTTTCCTTCATCATTCTCCACCGTGCATTGATTACTCACGTTTTGCCTTTCCACATCTCGCTCATAGCATCATCTTCAGGGACGAGAACTTTAACCAGAACGTCATGCTTGACAGTGCCAACCTAGAAATGCAATAGATTTCACCGATCGCTCTATTGGAGGATAGGTAAGACTTTTTTGTTCAAAAAATGAATAGCGTCTCACCTTCTTCCCTTCCCATAGTCCTTTTATCGGTTTGAATCTAGATAAATCAAGATTCACACAATGTATCTGAAAGAATTTTGAGTATGAATATCAACGTGGTTTTCACCTATATGATACTTCACAAACATTTTCACACTCATAGCTAATCATTGTTCTTTTTTAAACCTAATTTTTTCTCCTACTAATTTCGTTTTCGACATGAAGCGTGCAAAATGATAATGACTTCACAATATACCGTATCGGACTATTCCGGTTCTCCCGACTATCCCTTCCTGCTTATGATACGTTCCAAAAGAAAGGAATAGTTACCATGAGATCTGTTCGATTCATCTCCGCATTCTGTTGAATGTACAATGGAGTGAATGGGTAGCTCGAGATTTCACTGATAGTATCTACGAAGAATTCGGCTCTGATGTTGTCGAACCTGTAGGAAATCCATATTGAAAAAGGATTATAAACCGACATTTATTTTTAAAACAGCAAAACTTCATTCTACTAAAAATTTGCTTCCGTTTCCTCTTCGCATCATAAAATATTTCCCATACCGTCTTCTGGAATTCTTAATCTACGAATTGGAGAGTTAAGATAACTATGTAGCATCCTCATGATAACTCACTCGACGCGTGCTTTCAGACAGTGGCCGATGTCCACTCTCGTGTGCGGCGCCTCCTTTAGATGCCTCGCAACGATTCGAACACTTCCGATCATCGGAGCATAGCCAACGAGACCTGGAAAACTCGTTGCAAACACTTCAAAACTCGATATTTCTATCGCCCAATCGGTGAAGAGTACAGAAAGAATTGACAAATTGCTTTCCAGTACTCTGGTGTAGTCGCACAAGTTGTAAACAAGTGCAAAACAAGTATAGAACAAGTATGTGCACAAGTTGTAAACAAGCACCCTTCTCCCTACGCTCAAACTGTTTTACAACTTGTTTTTCTCGGTTGCTTGTTTACAACTTGTGCACATACTTGTTCTATACTTGTTTTGCACTTGTTTACAACTTGTGCGCGTATGTCTTCAAATTCAACTCATTGCCAATTCATTAATTGAATAATCATGCAATGTTATATAAATCGCACCTCCTCTTTCTCCAGATTTGTACACGATTAGTTGATGGTATCTCATGTTCTGCAATATAATATGAAGATGAAAGAAAAAAATTGCCCTAATTTTACCTGGAGGAATTGAGCTCGTCTCATAACTCGTTCCCTTCTCTCAGCCGCGTTCTTCCTCCTCCGTTCGAGTTTCTCATCGGGAATTGGGACAGTGACGGCTGAACAGCAAAATTGAGATTTGTGAATGCATACACGCACATGTGATCTTCCGCCACGCATTGACTACATTGGAAAACAACCGCTAACATCAATCATACTCATAAGTGCCTAACCAGCCTTAATAACCACAACATGCACCAGTAAATTCAAGGGATATTTACTCACAGGCATTCGCCGAGTCCGGAATTGCAATGAACTCATCTGAAAGAGTCATCTCGTATATAATTCATGGTATTCTCACCATGGTTGGCCCTTCTGTCGGGGATGACTTGAGCAGATTCGTGCGATTCGCCCTTGCTGGCTAGCAACGTCGCCTCCTCAGCAGCTTCTTCAATCTGTAAACAATTGGGTGTTGTTTCAAAAATGAAAAAGGCATTCTCGATTCAGGGATATCGGTGTGCGTGAATCAATATTCACCCTTCTTCATAAATCATTAACATCATACCTCATTCTCTAGTCTCTTGAAGATCTCCTCGTCGAGAGGATGACAATAGCCATCGGGGAATTTCAAGTTGCTCACGCGGAATGCCGAATCCGCCCTCTCGTAATCCCTGCAACGTTCAATTTTCTTCGTCGATATGGATTTCCACGCTTTTCACAGTCTGACGAATGCCATGATTTGATGAGAATCACCTTTCAATGTGACCGACGCAGTAGGTGTCCCTTTTGATATCTGCGTCCTCGCACTTCACAACACCGACGAACGGAGACCAGGCATTGCTCTCAAGAATTCGATATCGTTGATTGAATCACATTAGTTCTACAGATTCCCCCAACATAATCAATTTTTCGGGCGCATACTTCAGTTTTCCGACGCAGGATGCGCGCCACTTTTGCGAAGCGGCGCCGCCACGCACTCCTCGTTTGCACCCTCTTTCTCTCTGAGTATCCACGACCAGAGAGTATGTGAAACGAGGAGTGCGTGGCGGCGCCGCTTCGCAAAAGTGGCGCGCATCCTGTGAGTTGAAAAACCGGAATAACTAACAGCACGCCGAGGTTCCTTCAACATACCTCTCCGATAAAGCAGCGCAAGTCCTCTCTCTTCGGAAAGAGTAGCACAGATTTGAAAGTCTGCAAAGACTCAATCGAAGGGGATACTCGGTGATCCTTGTCATGGTTGAGAAGTACTGCTTTTTGTTCTTCGTATAGCCGATGGGGGGAAAAGGTGGGGATCTTCAGTCTTTATCGAAGCGAGACGCATCGGGCTGTCCGCCCATCATCAGTTATGGTTAACACCTCAAACTTGGGTAATTAAGGTTTAAGATTTAATTACCCAAGTTTGAGGTGTTAACCATGACTGATGATGGGCGGACAGCCCGAAACGTCTCGCTTCGATAAAGACTGAAGATCCCCACCCTTGTCCCCCCATCGGCTATACGAAGACCAAAAAGAAAAGACTCAATATAATCTGCAGCAACCTTGAATAAATAAAATGCAATACAACCCCACCATATCACTTTTCTTTCTACACACTCTCGAATTAGACACTATCTCACCCTCAGAGTACGGTAACTTACCGGCTGTGTGGTGTACTCGGGGCAGATGGGCGTATCTCCTTTGGCTACGAGTGTCACATCGAGGAGGGGAATGGCACGGGAAGAGTCCCTCTTTCCCACTCCCTTCCACTCGATCCACTCTGTGGGGTAGAGCGAGTTATTCCAGCTGAAAAGAGCGTCTCGAACCGAATAGATACCGTAGTCTCCGCTTTCTCGTATGACACTGCCATATGATTCACCCTCCCTCGTCTTGTTAATATGGAAGCATCCGAATACATTCTTGCTTTCCCCTCTTATGATTCTTCCCATTCCATTCAACTGATATACTATACGGCTATGTACTCGCGCATCGATTGTGGTTTCTTTGGGAGCGCGGAAGAATCGAGTACATTTTCATTCTCCTCTATGGCTTCGTTCGCCCCTTCTTTCCCCTTACACCCATACTACATGTATACAACACTCACTCATCAATCTCAGTGGTTGCCACGGAGACGTCGAAGATGCGCTTCGCCTCGGGGACGAAGAGAGTGAACTCGTGACTGCCCTCCTTCAACTCCGGAGTATCCCAGATGAACCCCCGACCCTGCTGAGGGAGCATACGGATTCCCTGAAGCACTGAAAAGCTCTGATTGGCATAAAACAACATAATGTACAAATTATATTGACGAATATACTCGCATAAGATCGATAAATGATGTATTGATAGGAACGAAGAAGAGACAAAGTGATACGTTGATGAAAGGAAATTGATAGATTGTTGGGAAAAAAGAAAAGGAGACCCAATATTCCTCGATCATTTACTATATTGTTTTCGTTGACCAATAATAAGGCAAGTGAGAGAACCCATGACAAATAAGGTTCAACAGCTCTCAGTCAAGACATAGTGAAAAGTGAAATAATAAAAAAAAGGAAAAACTGGAAAGCAAACTAATTTTAAAACAATTTCAAAACTAAGAATACACGCGCTCGGGGAGAAAAATAAGTCTGAGAGCCGTTAAATGATGTTGTAAACATCCCTCGTACAAACGCACTCTCGACACCAGGGGCCAATGCCTGGATGAGAATCCGAGTGTGAAAGAGAAGGTGAGAGCAACCAAGAGAAGGGACATATTCAAATATCAGTTGACTCATCACTATGATTGTATCTGACAAACAGTCGAATAGAATGGAATCGAATCACAGCGAATCGTTTCAACTCTCTTATCAACATGTAATCCTTTTTTGTGATTAGCGCATTTGTCTAATTGCAAGAGACAAGTAACTGAGAACGGTTTATGCAGAAAAAAACTCGCGAAGCAAAAATTTATAACCGAAACTATTGTGCATTACCACAAACAATGATGGCTGATTTTTGTCAGCAAATGTACCGTATTGAAAGATAAACAGCAAGTAGCCAGCATATGAGAAAATACCAGTATGCCAACGATCAACAATGAGAATAACAAAATGTGGCCTAAAATTAATCAAACTCGAGGATTAACAAAAATTGATAAATATTCGATTATGTTCAGCGTAGTTTCGTCAATCCAGAAGGGGATATCGTTGCTGTGATTTGAGTAGCTCACTATCAATGCGAAAACCTCAGCTCTTTTCAGACTTAACACTCTGCAGCGGTCTCACATTCGACGGACCCGCCTGAAGAGTCTTATGCCGTGAAAATATCTTGGGTGGAACTTTTAAATTTGAATTCCCGCAATTGCGTATCTCGGCTCCCAGTTGAGCTAGCGACCTGAAAATTGGCCAGTGGGGTGTAAAACCGTTTTACACCCCATAGTCAAATTTTCAAGTCGCTAGCTCTACTGGGAGCCGAGATACGAAATTGCGGGAATTCAAATTTAAAAGTTCCACCCAAGATATTTTCACGGCATTACTTCTCCTGATCCAAATGCGTATTGTACCTGTCCACTCTGCATCATTTGAACAACATTGTAATGGCTTTTCAAATCCCCTTCATTCAGTGAATCCACGAATTCCCGATACTGGTCCTCAAATGATCAGATTACTTATTGGAAATGATTTGTCACTGGCAATTTCGAATATAGAGTGTAAGTTCTATAATTCGAAGTTGCTTACAATGGCGAGTGTGGGGTGGAGTCGTTGTCGAGTATCTACGAGGATGTCCCTCATCTCGGCCAAAGTTATCTCCCCACTTACTGCAATTGATAGGTTATCCCTAATGAAACCAAATAACAATTGTCATGCTGCCCAACTACATTGTTCAACGAGTTCCTAGTTATGCGTACCGGGGGTGTTGCTCGGCGGCCGCTGTATTCCATTGGCATCGCAGCTAGAAGGAGATGGCCGAGACGCTTGAGCTACGGGCTGCTGCTGTTGCTGCTGCTTCTGTTGATGCTGCATGATATTGGCCGCACAGCTAGGCGGAGTTTGATGAGACGCATGGGCTGCGTGATGCTGAGGTGGCTGCAATGTGCAAATTTCGATCGTATAGTTTAGAGTATGCACATTTAGATGAACTTACGATAAGTGGATTCGACTGTACGGGTGCACGCATCGATGATTGCTGTTCCGTGGAGGGTCCAGGCTGAAAAATTTAAATATCACGATGTTTCAATGAATGATTTTTTCTGTTCATCTTTGTTTGTCGTCGGGCGAACAAAGCAAGAGAGAGAGAGAGAGAGAGAGAGAGAGAGAGAGAGAGAGAGAGAGAGAGAGAGAGAGAGAGAGAGAGAGAGAGAGATAGAGAGAGATAGAGAGAGAGAGAAAGAACGCACACAAATTGAGAAATAAAGGAAATAAGTTTTTCATAATTCTTATTCCGCAAGAGCCAAGGGCAGATTCATGCAGAAAATGACTGAGTGAATTGCTTCGAGTTGTACCTGTGGTTGATGTTGTGGCTGCTGCTGCATCTCTTGCGCTGACTGCTGCATAACTCTTTGTCGTTGCGCAGCAGCAGCCAATTCGGCCTGCAGTAAGATCAATTTCATGTTTAAAACATGGTTTAGGTTTTTTGCGAGTGGTTTAACTGAATTTATCAACTGACCTGCTGTGGAGATATCATAAATTGCGGCGGTTGTTGCTGCTGGAATACAAAATGCGGTTGTTGCATCTGCGGCGGCTGCAGTTACTTATGAATTAAGGAACTAATTAATTCATCTACCGGTTGCATGGGTCTCTGCTGCATTGCTGGTGGAGGCGCGAATCCATTGTGTGGCATCTGCTGCATCGCTTGAGGTGGAATGTTTCGCTGAAAGCAGTCGATTGCGAGCTAAACAATATTATGATATATCCTACTTTGCAAACTTGAAATTTGATAGGCATTGATGAGATCCTATATTACCTGCGCCATCTGTTGCATTTGCTGTATTTGTTGCTGGTGAAGCATTTGCTGATGAAACAGCTGTTGCTGCTGTTGCTGCATCTGTAGCTGTTGCCGCTCTTGCATAATTCGATGTTGCTGGATGTTCATTAGTCCCTGTAAAGTATATTTCTTTTCAGCCATATTCCGCAGTGAACTCACATTCGGTTGCTGGGGAAGCTGCTGCTGCGGAACGATTCCCCGCTGCTGCTGCTGCTGAAGGACAGCACTCATACACCAATACACTATTCTTACTATTTTCAAATAGTGATTTTACTATTTGCTATTGAACACAGTGCAATGATACATGGTTGTGATGAATATGCTGAATCAACAAACATTTCCTATTAGCTGTACGAATTGTTGCTGCTGAAGTTGTCGCATTGTCTCTGCCTGCATACGCTGCTGTTGCTACAAATCATATATTAGCTCGACTAAATCGTTAGGTAAATATTAAACAACTCACTTGTTGAATTTGTTGAGGTGTCGGGAACTGCTGCACAAATGGTGGCCCTGGCTGCTGCTGCTGCTGCTGCTGCTGCAAAGGGAGCATAAATGTGGTTCCAAATCCCGTGCACTGACCATTCCTGGAGAAATCTGCTGCTGTTGCTGATTTGATTGAGACACGACCACTCGAATCTGAGGGTTCGCCTGTTGAGCAATTGTCCTGCTTGGGCCAGGAGGTCCCAGGACTGAGAACAACGTCGGCTGCTGTTGCTGATGCTGCTCCGGAGGAGGAGGAGCTCGCGAAGTGGGAGGTGACGTGACTGGGGGATTCTGAGAGGGCTGCGACGTGGAAGTGGGTGCAAATTGCTGCTGAAGCAAATGCCACAGATGCCCGGAGGGCGGAGTGGACGAGGACGCCTTCTGTTGCTGTTGTTGTTGTTGCTGCTGCTGCTGAGGGGTGGACTGTGTTGTGGAGGTGTGAGCAGTTTTCTTCTGCTGCACTCGATGAGGGGGTGGCATAGTTGGCACAGCAAAGGTGGGCGCCGAGTGCTGTGGCTGCGAGGAAGTAGTAGGCCGTGCAGATGACTCGCCATTCGATGTATTGGGCCCGTTCTCAAAACTGCGGAAGCCGTTGACAATCTGAAAGTACGTGTTGATAGTACTAGATTTCGAACACAACGTCTTACTATTCATATGATATAATTCCTTCGTTGCAATAATTATAATTATATTTAAAATATCATAATAATACAAGCCTACCTCATTCACTTTCTCTCTATGCATCGGAGTTGCGGGCATCACATCCATCGCGCTCACAGGGGTCTCCAGTATTCGTCGCAATGTCGCAGGCGTAGCGGGCATTGGGAACTCTTCTGGCGGAGTGTCCTGTCGAGGTGGAGGAGCCGCAGGGGTCGGAGGTTCCATCGCAGCATCCCGACGAGCCTCTGCCAGCACTTGCAGCAACTGAATTTGTGCAATATTACATCATTGAACCAACCAATGAATTCAACAGTTCATCTACTAGGTGTGGAATTAAGTTTATGTTCTTGCGAGAGTCACTCACCGAATCTTCATCAGAAGGTGATGGTGATGTGGAGCGGAAGACCCCTCTTGAGTGCATTCCTGCAGATCGCCGATAATTGAGAGAAGAAGGCCGACTCGCTTACGTTCAGTCAAGGATGGCGTGTGAACTGTCTTGTAGATGTTAGGTGGCAATGAATTCGGACAGTGATCGGAAGCGATTAGCGCGTCCAAGTGACAAGTGTACTGTAATAGATACTATGGTCACGTTCAATTTCGAAGAGCATTCTCCTCATATATTTGCATCTCATGCTAGATATGTCCCTTTGCATGTGAATCCTTACATGTACTTCCTTCTCGCAGGCATCCATCATCTCCTTCAGACTCAGCTTGCAGCCGGGCACGAAAGCGAGAACTTTGACCTGCTCCTTATACAGGATAGGAATCTCGAGTCCCGCGATGATGTCATCCGTGCACACGAGACACTGCAATGGAACGGTCTTGTTTCCCCAAATTTATTATTAAAGGAAAATTCCCAGGGTTGTCGATGTTGTCTAAATTGCTTGTACTATCGTACCTTCCTTGCCATAAACTTGGGCAGTGGATTTTTAGTGCCGTCGAGAGAGTCGTCCAAATCGATCTCGGAGATATCGAAATGTCTCGCACAGATGCGTCGCTGTAACATGTTTATTGAAATCGAAAGTTCAACAGTATCACTTCACCAACCTTTAATGTTTTTTTTGCTTTAAGTTCCACTAAATTATTTCAAAAAATGTTTATTGAACGTACACGATGGTTTTTCTCGAATAATTTCTTGTACACTTCTCCCGTGACAGCCAACGTAGAACTTGATTTTGTGAAAGAATCAATCTGGGAATACATTGTGGATGCGTTGATAATATGATACTTCTCCACTTACCCACTCTTCAACGGATTCAGGAGGAATGCCAAAGTTCGCACGCAGAGATTGGCAGAACAAACACTGAAAACGTATCACACTTATCTCGATTCTGAATTTCTCTTGCGATCAAATCAACACACTTTGTTTTGCACCGCGTCAGCTGGTCCGATTTCCAGCATGGTCGCACGCAGCTGCCAGGGCTTGTAGTCGAACTTATCGCCAAATCTGAATTAGCACTTATTCCATTTTCTCGATCACAATAATTCTCGACAAGAAAAGAAAGCGCGGTGATCGGCACCAAGAACAATCGAGGAACGCACTTGCAGAAGTTCTCCATGCACAGTCTGTATTTCTTGGCGCAGACAGTTCTCGCGACGTTTTGCCATCGCTTCAATTCCTCCTGGTTCTCATCCTCTACTTTTCGCTGCTTGGCTGGAGTGGGGACACTGACGGGAGAGCCCGATCTCTTCAGCGAAGGCCCCGCTGATCCAGATGCCGCCTGCGTCGACGTACACGGCGAATCTTTGATGCCGTTCTCTGCAGCAGAGGATGCTCGTGGAGCTTCCGAGGCAGCTGATGTTGTCGATGCTGATGGTGTAGACACGGGAGCGGGAGGCAGCTTTACATCGTAGAAGAAGCAAGAGACTGCAAAAAGTATGAAAAATTAGATTTCGAGGAAAAGTATATTCAGCCCATGTTTGCATGCCTCATTAACTAAACACGGCCAATTGCGCAACTTTGATTAAACTCACCGAGATTCCATATGCCATGGACCCTGTTTTCCTCGACGGATTGTATTACCTGCAGCAGTTCGCTCTCTTTCTTCATATCCTGAATGCATCAACTGAGCATATCGCCTAGTTGTAAAATATATAACTGACAAAGTACCTCTAAATTGGACTTTGCCACCTTGAACGATTTCGAGAACTGCTCAGTATCGTGCTCCTTGTATTCGCTGAAGGGCAACTGAAAAGCATCGGAATCATGGTCTACAGATCTAAGGTAAGCGATTCTTCGTACCGGGAAGAGGTCGTTCGGACAGGAGACTCGCAGGAATTGTGCTGAACGTTCCGTAGGATCTGTCACACTATCGGGAACGATGAGACTGCGACTCGCACAGTCGGAAGATGAACAGAGATGTCTGAAAGAAGGTGAAATACATTTAGAGTGTAGGAAAACGTAAACTCTTTTTTTCGAAGACTATGAAAAATGAACACGGTTGTGAATATATGGAGATTTAGCGTCAGCGGTTACCTGTCTCTGGGGTATCCAGATGGAAGCTGCAGCTCGCAGCCAGGCACGAGACCCCCCTCGAAGGAGAAGAGACACTCAGTGATGATCCCCGGAGACTGCAACGAAATTATTGTGATTGTGGTATCTTCAGACCTATAGATACTATAGCATGATAGATATGCAAATACACCAAAAAAGTTATCATAGCATAATCCGCGAACATATGGCGAAGGTTTAGTTACTTATTAAGAGACTGGTTCGGTAAGATTCGAGGGTTCGCCTGTTGTGGCCGGACATCATCATCGCCGATCTTCACCAAAAATTTTTCTTGGATACCCCCATGGGTCCTCTTCACTAAATCGAGTATTAGACGGGTCATGCTTTTGAAACTTAGAAATGCCGGGTCATCAAAATTTGTAAACTCGAAATTCAGCAAAATTCAGAGGTGAGATCTAGGTCCGAGGTTAGTGTGTTTTGTTAACATACCAACCTAGGCAACAAAAACTAGTTATATTTCGTACCGAAAATTCGATCGCAAACTGGTTTTTCATGTTTTAAAATTCAGTTTTATTAATTTTTAAAATTTAAATCGAAAAACCGCAAACAAACCTACGGCGCTTGTTGTAGAGCGGAAAATTCTACGTCGACTGACCACTTAGCGAACGAAAAATTTTGGGGCATGTTTTTCAATAATTGGCCCTAAAGGTAGATCAAAAAATTAAATTTATCAGAAACCCTTCATATTGGTGCTCATTTTGTAGATCTCGTCGAGCTGATCAATGTTTATGTCAAACATTTTTCATGAAAATGTGATGCAAGCATTTTATGAGCGCTAGAAAAGGGCAGTTTTAGCATGCACACTGAATTGATTAAAATTTAATTGATCACAATTCTCCAGGAACAAACTTTCACGAAAAATGGTAAACATGAACATTGTTCAGCTCGACGAGATCTACAAAATAAGCTGAAAATTTTTGATCTACCTTTGGGGTCAATTATCTCAAAACATGCCCCAACCAAATTTGCAATTTTAAGGCTCATTCGACGCAGAATTTCATGATCTACAAAGTGCCTTACATGCCGTTATGCGATTTTTTGTTTTAATATTTTAAAATAATTTATTATTATTTTTAGTAGAGTCTCTCGAAAATGCTCTTTTCTAGCGCTCATAAAATGCTTGCATCACATTTTCATGAAAAATGTTTGACATAAACATTGATCAGCTCGACGAGATCTACAAAATGAGCACCAATATGAAGGGTTTCTGATAAATTTAATTTTTTGATCTACCTTTAGGGCCAATTATTGAAAAACATGCCCCAAAATTTTTCGTTCGCTAAGTGGTCAGTCGACGTAGAATTTTCCGCTCTACAACAAGCGCCGTAGGTTTGTTTGCGGTTTTTCGATTTAAATTTTAAAAATTAATAAAACTGAATTTTAAAACATGAAAAACCAGTTTGCGATCGAATTTTCGGTACGAAATATAACTAGTTTTTGTTGCCTAGGTTGGTATGTTAACAAAACACACTAACCTCGGACCTAGATCTCACCTCTGAATTTTGCTGAATTTCGAGTTTACAAATTTTGATGACCCGGCATTTCTAAGTTTCAAAAGCATGACCCGTCTAATACTCGATTTAGTGAAGAGGACCCATGGGGTATCCAAGAAAAATTTTGGTCAAGATCGGCGATGATGATGTCCGGTCTGTCCTGGAATCTTACCGAGCCGGTCTCTTAACTAAGTAAAAATAGGGGACGTTCGTCAAATTTCCAACGAAATCAAGATTTTGCAGTGGGAAAGCAAACTGCAAATCCGAGATGTCTCATACCGGGTATCTATACGTCTCGTGCGGGAGATTATCGTGTTGGCAGGTCTTTGCGTAGATGTGTGCACGGAGACGAGTCACTGACTTCGTCGCCAGATTACACCTACAATCAACCGATTTAAATACTTTGTATCCTCCCATTAGGCACATTTTGTCTATGTTCTCGTATTAGGTTGGAACATAAGTTCTGTCCGATTTCGTGAACGACGTTTGAGCTCGCCTAAAATTCTCATCTCAAATCGCATTGAGCTAACTAAGTAATTAGGTGGAAGACTTGAACATTCCATACATATGTTCAGATCAAATAAGTGACTCAGGGTATACGAGAAATTGATGATTGTCATCAAACCAAGTTTCGGATTTTTTTCAAAAGTGTTTGGATCACTATTTTGCGGAAGAGAAAAATCATGGGGCAACTTCACATATATTACTGAGAAGGCCATGCCTAGTACTTTCTAACCCTAGGTTGAATGGTGGGGTTGATCCACCCCTTCCCCGAATTATAGGAGGAATAATGAGTAAGGTGGAGTGATGGAGCTGGTCAATCGATTAGCATTCCTGCCCCGATAATCAAACTGGCAGTTCTTAGAATATGGGCGATATAGTGCACTACTATTGCGTCATTCATACATTAGAAAAGTCTAGCTGAACTGATCTTCATCTTTCTCGAAATTGTGATTTTTCAAAAACATGTTATCCTTGCGAAACATGCAAAATTCCGACTTTTGGTGTCCAGGCTAGGATTACTTCTCTACCAAAAGTACCTATCACCCCACTTACCCAAGCCACAATGTAATAGGGTAGGGTCAGCCTCAGCATGTTATCACAAAATAACGAGCTGATCAACTGTATGTGAGACAGGAACTGATAAAATCTGTCAATTTTAATGTTGAATTAGGGGCATCAATTTTTAAATAAATTTTGGCTTGTGACAGGAGGATCGCATAATTACCTAACTAAAATAATGTGCTGAACAGGGCCGGATCTATACATTTTCAGTATGTTTTAATCGTTTTAAAGTCTAACTATTTGAATGCACAGTAGGCAAATTCATCTGAGGTCATGTCCAGGATATCAGTATTGACCAATTGGTGCATTTTTCGAGTTGGCCTTTCGTGTTAGAATTCATTTTAAGTTGCTGCTGTAATACACGACCATGGTACTTTCCAAAAATATAATACGGTTGGCACTATCTCTCAGACCTATAGATTGGAACTCGGAAAAATTAATAGCCCAGTTACCTGTTACGGTGACATTTGCCTCGTACTGCGACCACAATCCCGATGTTATAGAGCTGTACAAATGCGCGCTATACAGAGTGTTGAATCACTTATTGTGTGAGAACAACCATTTGAAAATCGGTTGAAAAGTAAGGATGTTGAATGTAAGATAACCAAAATATTGAAATCGGACAGAACTTTTGTTCCAACCTGATAACAGCAAATTGTAACTTCAAAATTAATTCATGTTGACTTCTCGCTTGAATGAATTACTCATCTCTTGCAGAAGTGCACCAAATCGAGTTTGTGCACTGTAGAGAGATGCATGTAGTATCTCGTGTCCTGTAACAGATGGGTATAATCGAGAGAGAGAAACTGTAATGTCGAATAAGTATGATGAGGTATCGTGCGTGGGAATGCTTTTTTCTCAAACATACGTCTCGAAACGCAACTTTGCAGGGAATGCATCTGTACTGCATCTTGAAGTGATTTCGTTGGTGATCATCAATTGTCTGAATCAATAAGCATTACAAGGCAGATTTTCATGATTTATAGTGGAAGAATACGTGCATCATTTAGAAAAAAAATAGATATCTACTTAGCATGAATATTCGCGAACAGCAAGTAGGTGATCATTCTCGATAAGCAAATTGGTAGAACGGTAACCTTTGGATCAGTGAACATTGAACACTCGAAGCACGAATGGACCTTGATCTGTTTCGCCTCGTGTTTCCTGCATTAGGGGACTTCGTTGCTACCACTACGCCATTATTGGCATCTAAACACAAGCTCAAGTGTATTGTTCTTGGAGTTCTGCGAATCACAATTGGTTACTTCTAATGGCTTACTTCAGATGATTCCCGTAGTATTTGTCATCCGGTGGCATTACACTCATGCAGATCCTGCACAGACGAAAGAACGATTCCTTCGGAAGGTAAGTGCTTTTCTGCAATTATTCATTGCTTGATTCCCTTGGTTAATGGAACACCGACTCAACCAAAATATGAAAACTGACCGGAGAAGCGAAGTATTGTTGACGGATATTCAATTGATTCATAGAGATGGAATGACGAGCTGCTGCATCCTCCGCCGGCCAACTGCCTGTCTCGTCCACTGAAAACAATGAACGTTATCTGATATCGAGCAGAATTTCGAAAATAAAAAAAGGCTCACCGTTCTCCATCTGCTCGTCTATCCTGAAGTCGACGTCGTGGTCCAATGTCAGATGCGTCTGCATTGATTGCCATTGCCCAACATCCCATACAACAATTCTATCTAGTGATCGGTCCTCCATGTCACCCTATGAATATATCGTATTCCCTCTCTCACCTGTAGTCCAAATATCGAGCAGGACGTGTGCTCATCACAGACGGGGCAGGAGATGCGTGCGTTGGGGGCGGAAGGACGAGGGAAGAATAACGGTTTCAGCTGAATTCAAAATTACTCAACATTTTATCGACTACTGATTGTTTCCGTAGTAACTTCTGCGTACCTGTGGTCGTTCTCCGTCAGCGCAGGAGTGCGCGGCTGCTCGCATTGCCCCCGCCACAATCACCCGACAACGCATGCAGCAGAAGAAGCTGCAAGCAACATTAAGAGTTTATGTTGCATCCGTTTGGACAAGAATTATAAATTGCCACGTTAAGGGGTTTTACAGTCATCAAGAGACAACTACGCTAGGTTGTGTAGTGTGAGGCCGAATACTCCAAGGTGTACGTATATCCCTGCTGTCCAGAGTTCTTTTAGAGAACGTCACCGCCAAGTGACTCACATAGATCGTAATCCGTTAGGTGTGTAGGGAACGGATGGATGTTGAGTGTGACTCGCAGGCAAGGGAGCGAGTGTATCAAACTTGAGCCTTTTCTCCATCACCGCAAAGTCTTCCTGAATGAGATTCATCTCTTTTCAATATAATTTCATGTTGAAGTATTATAGATTCAAAGCTTTACTCAGGTCCTTAATATAAGGATGTCTCTCCAAATAAGAATGGAAATACCATTAATCTCACCGCGAACTCCTCGTCAAAGTCCATGCAGCGTGTAATTTTCCTGAAAAAAAAATCTTCCTTAGAAATTTCCCTGTCTACAGCATTGAAAATGTTAAACGCACGCATTTGATGGGGCTCCATGGAGATGAATGGGAATTGGGACACGCGCCTGTTTATGCTGAAACAAAAATAATTGTCGTATGAACATGCCTAGCAATGGAAATCAACTAAAAAAATAATTCAGCGATCTTAGTCTAAACTTTTGCACTCGCCTCCAGTCTTTGTAAGTCTTCCTTCTTGATAACTTTTCTCATCTTCGAATTCATTTCAAGCGCCTGTAACTATAAGAAATATTTGACTCATCACCACTGATCTTCATTGCGCGTTCATCCCCCAAATAGCACAGATGTCTCTATCTCACTTTTGAATTATCTTCTTCTCGGAAAGCGAGGGAGAGTCGTGCTGAGGGTTGTCGGTTAGGGCATCCTCTCAGCATGTGCTTCCTCAAATTAACAAATTTCCAATTATTTTATAATGCATGTCACTTTCAAATATCACACATAAATTCATAACTTTCGAAACAAAGTAAACCCACTTCATCTCCAACCTTCCCCTGTATGGGACGTGGCAGTAAGGACAGCGGTTGTTGTTCTCCCTATCAATCGCAATCTGCGTCAAGCGTTGCCTCAACTGCAAAACATACAATCTGCTATAATGAGCAACAACTTTTTTGTATCATCTCATTCGAATGGTCATCATGAGTGGAATGATGAGGTGACAAGACGAAAAGGATCTCAGAAGTACCTGTGGAACTTCATGCAGCGAGTCCACAGCATGCACGTGGTATGGTATAAGACGATCGGGAGAATGAACGGTCTGAAAAACATTTTTATGATATTATATTTGTGCATTTAAACAAAAAAGAACATTTCAAATGGCTCATATTTTCGTGAAAACACTAACCATAAATTTGGCGAGCGCTGTCCATTCCTCCTTTCTCTCTACTTCTAATTTCCCCCCTCCATCGATTCTGAAGGAGACTCCACAATCAGCGCAAGCCATGGAAAGCCATTTCTTCATCATCTGAAATGGTGTACCTTTGAATTTGTGCTATTACAAATAGGATAAATGTCCTTTGTGATCAATTTTTCTCCAGTCGCCAAATGTCATATGGCGGGATGCCATTCTTACTTGCTCACATTCAGAAGCAAATTTCTAATAGCAAAAATTTACATGTGCTGTTTGCTATATCTTTTTTCTCTATCCTAAATATGCGTACCTTGTACGGTTTGTCGTACTTGTTATGTTCATAGAAGAGATGGGCCTGCAGCGCTTCCTCTCCCCTGCAACAAATGTTGTGCATATAGATTAAATGGGAAGAACAACACGCGCTCTCGCATGATTCAGTGAGATTACTCATATGAACACAACACCCGATCCCTCGTGAGCAAAGCACGTCATTATGGTAACTACAAGCAAAATGCTGCTTTAGACACTGTCCCCCTTCAAGTAGTTCAGATAGATTCACTTGTATGCCTCAGGGCAGCATGGACAAACGTAGAAATCGACGATTGAGGTCCCGTGTTTGACCACGATGTGCACCTGCATTTACATATTTAGATTTGGTTGTAACATTCTTGTAAATACGATATACGATCGCACCAGTCAGTGACATAGTTCGTATACGGAGGTATATGCAAATAATGTTTGTGCCTCAATGTTTGGCTATCAGCGAATACGATCCCATTGTTGATCAGAGAGTTATGACATCCATTCATCAGAGAGCAATAAAAGTATTCAAAAAGAAGGTCAATGAGAAGACTCTTCCCTAGTGAGGAAATATCGCAGTTACAAAAGCAGTAAAATCATCTTTAATAACTCACTCCCAGCTCGGAGAAGCCGTTCTTGCTCACGATTTGAGGCGGGCACAGTGGACATTTCACCTGAAGGGAAGTTCATGATCAATAATAATCGAAAGGAATCACGTGAGATAGGCATGAGCGTATGATGTCGGCATGATTACTGTCAATCACATCTCCACTCATATTTTTTAAGAATGTGACAGCGGAGGTCTATCATGATTCATTGAAGTATAACAAAGCTGTCATTATGGTTCAGAGTAAGCAAAAGGCGGGAAAAGATGTCCTTACACTGTCCATGTCGAAGATGTTTCCTCGATAACTGCACTAAGTGCGCAGGAAATTGAAGACTTGTCGTCTCACTATTCTCTGTACGTAAAAGTCATATTAAAAACCGGATTATTCGATATATAAGTGCGATTTTAACAATGAAATCATATATAAATCATTATTAGGCACTAGTTGAACAAATAGTTTTGAAAACAAATAAGAAAATTAGATGCGCGTCGAGTGGGGTCATTTGTTTGCGCGTGGGGTCATAATCCAAGGCTGATTGGATGACAGATCGAGCAGTGATGGCTATCGGGTGAATCCTCCTCCTCCTCTCTCTGCCCCTCTCTTTTTGCTGTTCTTTTCCCCGCTGTCTGGCACTCTCTGTGTGTCTTCCACTCTCTCGCCCCACTCGATCTTTCCCTCTCGCTCTCTAATGACAACACACTATCTCCTCTCCATTCTTTGTCATCTGGCGCGAACAAGAAGAACTGACTAGGAAGGCTCGGAGAAAAACAAACGTGCGTTGCACTAGATGATTTGTTCTCTTACTATACAAAGGGAGAGAATCATATCTTTACTGATCAACTACAACATTCTCTTATTTACCCAGGCATTCGCAATATGGCGGATCGCTTACACGTTTTCGTAAATAGAGGGCCACTGGATATGGTCTAATATTACCAATATAAAGTAGAGGATCAGATATATTCAAAGTAGGTACGTGTGTGCAGTGAGAACAAGTTTGAGAGAGTAAGAAGGAAAATCAAAACGAGGCTGAGCTAACAAGGTGAGTGGGGACAAGTGACCAGTCACGGAAGGAACTGATGTCAAGGAAGCGAAGGAGAGTTCAGATAATACGGAGATAATACATGGAAAAAAGAGAAAGGTCGAGGAAGGAGAACTATAGGATTGAATCGATCCAGCTTCAAATTCGTCGGATGCCAGTCGCTTTTTGGCATAAAATTCCTTACGAGGAGCCATAAGAGAATCCGAGCCGAAGCCAATAAAGCATCCCCTATGGCAGTCAATGAGGGGTGAGGGAAATGGAGGAAGGGGAGAGGGAGTATATCGGTTGCCGTCGGAAATTACCACGCCTAATTGAATGGAAGACCCTTTCCTTGCACCTGACTGGATCCCTGCCGCAGGGTGTGCTTCTCTCTTGATCAGATATGGAAATGACGACACAGAGGGTTGAAATTCAACTTGCATTTTTCAACTGTAGCCGATTGGATTTTTTGAAAGAGACTGTTTATCGTTAATGAAACGAGAAATATATGACACGTAAACGAATGGGCAACTACTTTCTCATCATTTCTACATTTTTGGAGTGCTGTAGTATCTCTTGGAATCCCTTCTTGCCTCTCGGGCCAGTGATTAGTTCAGAGGCTGCTTCGATGACTGCTCGAGGGGGAAGAAAGGATCCTATCTCGGGCTGATCCACTATCACATTCCCCTCGCAGCCGCTCTGCAATCATTATACTTGCGAACATCTGATGGATTTATATTTGAGAATTCAGATTATTTTCTACTACCCCCTCTACTAATCAATTTACAAATAAATTTCAAGCTCTTTACACTTCCAGTTATTAAGGAGAAATACTCACTTCGTGCCAGTGTTGGTAGATGAGATGGAGTCGATTGAAGCGGCGATTGCAAGACGAACAAGAGTACATTGAGATTTGCAAAATATATTTTAACCTTTCCTGTCTTAAAGAAGGAGTGTCAGCAAAGTTAAATTTTTGACGCTGTCATAACCATGACCTAGACAATCATCCAACGATCATAGCGCGAGCTAAGAGGATAGGCAAGGGTCACTCGATAGCTCAGTGGTAAAGCAGTCGCCGCGTAATCGGAAGGTTGCGGGTTCGAATCCGACCAGTTTTTGAAAAATCTTCTATATATTTGAATTCCCGCACGTTCCTTCCCTTCAAGCCCTCCTTGGCATTCTGCCAACTAGTGATAACTCGGTTCAAAATAGAGATACGCATTTGAAATTTTCAGAATCTCTTATGGTTGTACAAAGGTCGGTCATGGTTATGACAACGTCAAAATTTCAACTTTGCTGACAGTCCTTCTTTAAGATTTTCTAGAACTGTGCTATTCTCTATAGGTAACTATTGACTTATATAGTCTTTATTTTGGCCGTACCGGGCTGTGCATCTTCATGGGATGTTCCAGTTTGAGGTGTTGGCAGAGGGCGAAGACGTCCTTGACGCAGTGCGTGCAATACGGACAACGAGTACCTGAAAGTGTGAAATGAGCATCGCATAGTTCCTCTTGTGAATTGTCAAAATGATTTAGCAAGTACGGTAACAATTATCAATAATTCCATTCGTAATTTTCAAAAAATAAAATCACAGACCTGGGGGAAGATTGAATCGCCTGTTGACTATCCATGTCTTGTATCGATCGCAGTGGGTTTTCTGAAATTTTATTTATTTTACACTGAAATATGTCCATAATGTCAAGCATTGGTAATAAAATGATCCGCATTTTGTGATCCGTTTTTAGATGTTGGAATGCTTACGTCGAAATGATCGATTCTCTCTTCATTGGATTCACAGGAGAAATCGCACGCTTGATCGTGGCATCGCAATTTCTTCGTTGACGCCTCGGCAAAGGCAAGATTCCAGTTGTTTCTGGAAATCAACTAACATCAGATTCACATAATTTCCTTGTTAGCAGCACACTAAACTTAACGGAATTTTGATTGTTTTTATGTATCTATTTGTATGAATTGATCAAGAAACTGAAAAGCTTTCAAGCAGACGTCCATGTTTCGCATCACAGACTCCTTCTGTTATTCTACTCACTTCTGATCGACGTGGGCCGCCTTTATGTGCATGACGATCTCCTTCTCGTCGATGTTTCGTGTGCAGTATTCGCATAGGATCATCCTTCGACCACAGTTGAAGTGGGAAAGGGCGAGGTCTCGACGAATACTCGCCACCGGGATCCTCTGAGGGAGATTATGATAAACATGGGCGCTCCATTTTAACGCGCGAATCAAATGTGAAGGTTATTGTAAGGATCTCCTGACAACAGTCCAGCGATTCAACGTTTAGGCCGTCAAATTACCAATTGTCATATTTGTCTGCATTCTATATTTTTCACCCACCATTTTCGCAAAATGCAATATCGTTTAGCTCCAATCCTAGCACGTTTACACCATTTTAGATTCTTTAATGCTCATAACGCGTACATTTATATTTTAAATAAGTGATGCCGACAATGATTAATATTGTTACCTCTTCAATAATATCGTGAGTCTTCGTCCTCACCACTCTCTGTGTTGGTGTCAAGAGAGTCGCAATGGGCACTGCAGGCCTGACCATTCTCCTGAAACCAAATATAAAGCTAAGATAGTTCACAGGTTCTAGGAGACTTCGACTGCATTGGATAACTATGAAAATTTTAAATCGTCTCACCTTCCTGTGGCGTATTTCCTAGGAATTACGGTTCTGGTTGCTTGTTGTGTAGAGGAGTACGCAAAAGAAGTCGACGGTCTGGAAAATGAACTATATTAGTAATATTGGATTATAAAAATAAGTCATACGTGAACGCCCAGCGAGGTTTCTAAATTTAGGACAACGCTCGCGCACCTGATACACGCGCGTTTGCGCGGGAGTCTGGTCCTACCCATTTTTGTGTGCATATCGTGCCTAAGTAGTCAATTGTTGCTATAGGAACGTTTTAATAGTCCTGTATGCACGATTCGGTTTCAGTAATGTAACGCAAATAGAGGAAAACGTCGAACGCTGATACAATTTATCAGATGTGAACTCCAATAAAACTTACTGCATGGCTCTCAGAAAATTGTCGTTGTCCGTTTTTCTGATTACTTTCACTGTTGATTCGTTCAGAGGAGGAGCGCCTGGTCGCTCTGTAATGTTTTTATTGATATTTTTTAGCAAAAAATGTTTGGAAAAATATAATGACAGTCTCACTCATCGTTCGTTGAACAGCGGCCTTCAGAAGACTCGGAGCTGCGTCGAGGTGCGGTACTGCGCGGAAATTGAGGCGGTCTCTGATTAGTAGCTTCGGAGGATGCATGTGCTGCTGTGCCTCATGAGGTTTCGGCAGCAACTCCGACTCGAAGGGATTGATGGGCAGGGCATCGTAAGAGGTGCTTGGCTCATCCAGCTCCTGAGAATTGGTGTGTTCACAAAATATTAACTCTTTAAGAGAGACCATCTGGTAGGATTCACCATAGGCCGTACAACGAAAAATAAAGCGTTGATTTTAAGATGTCCCTAAGGGTAACTTTTCACGTAGAGTTCGAAAATCGACCTTAGAAAGCCGTATCTCGAACCCCTCATTTCGCGTTTTTCGCTGAAGTTGGGCGGTCGGTTTTTGTATTTTTTGAACGGATCATCCAAACTCCTAACATGTATAGTAATTCTGAAAGATCTCGACGAGATAAGCATTTTTACTGTTGAGAAATGCTAGCTCATCTGTGAAAAAGTTATGAGCCTTTGAAATCTTAAAATTCCCGCCCTGAAAAATTTTCCGTGGGAGGGAGTTTTTTAATTGTGCGCATTCGATTCAGCATGTAAAAGTACCCTTAGGGTCAAATTTTCAGTTCCAAAAGCGTGAACCAATTAGGTCATTGGGGTCGCCAAAGTGTGCCGGTTTGCATATTTTCGCCATTAGGGAAGTCCCAATTTTTTCGAAATGTCGACCACTGATCTCATAATTATTCACAAAACTTAAATAAACTCTGAAATGAAAAGAGTAACTCGTTTCGAGTACTTTTAAGCACTGGTTGTTACCTGATTGTTTGACATTTTCGGAGGTTGCAAATTTTACGGCGGTTTACTTTCTTAGATCGGTTTCCCTGTCTTGGGAACTTGAGCAAACCTCCATATCAAGTGGTACCAGGGCTAAGTGGTACCAGGTCAGCACCCACTGGTACCAGGTAGGTACCACTTGGTATGAGAAAGGCACCAAGATGTACCACGTCAGTACCAAGAAGTATCAGGTCAGTTCTTAGTGGTCCCATGTCAGTTCCAAGTGGTTCCAGGCTAGCACCAAGTGGTACCAGGTCAGTATCATGTAGTCACAGGTAAGTAACAACATGTACCCGGTCTGTGTCACGTGGTACCACTCCGTAGCCGGTACTGAATGTGCACTACTGAACGTGGTTCCAGTTGATACGGGCCTCGTTACGTTTGGACTTGGTCCAGAATCAGCATGAAAAAGACTTGGTACCATTTGGTGCTGAGCTGGTGCTTGGTGGTACTGCTACCACTTGGGACGATGGGGGGGGGGGGGGGGGGTTTAAAACCTGCGCAGGTTAAATGACGGATGTCATGTTGTTTTGAACCTGTTGGTATCCTGGTTTGTTTCGGAGCGGTACCACGTGGTACTACCTGGTAGCATTTGGTGTTAGCCTGGTACTACTTGGTGCTAACCTGTTACCACTTGGTTCCTACCTGGAACCACTTGGAACTGACATGGGACCACTTAGAACTGACCTGATGCTTCTTGGAACTGACATGGTACATCTTGGTGCCTTTCTCATACCACGTGGTACCTACCTGGTACTATTGGGTGCTCATCTGGTACCACTTAGTCCTGGCACAACTTGATATGGAGGTTTTCTCAAGTCTCCAAGACAGGGAAACCGATCTAAGAACGAAAACCGCCGTAAAATTTGCAACCTCCGAAAATGTCAAACAATCAGGTAACCAGTGTTTAAAAGTACTCGAAACGAGTTACTCTTTTCATTTCAGAGCTTATTTAAGATTTGTGAATAACTATGAGATCAGTGGTCGATATTTCAAAAAAATTGGACTTCCCTAATGGCGAAAATATGCAAACCGGCACACTTTGGCGACCCCAATGACCTAATTGGTTCACGCTTTTGGAACTGAAAATTTGACCCTAATGGTACTTTTACATGCTGAATCGAATGCGCACAATTAAAAAACTCCCTCCCCCGGAAAATTTTTCAGGGCGGGAATTTTAAGATTTCAAAGGCTCATAACTTTTTCACAGATGAGCTAGCATTTCTCTTCCAACAGTAAAAATGCTTATCTCGTCGAGATCTTTCAGAATTACTATACATGTTAGGAGTTTGGATGATCCGTTCAAAAAATACAAAAACCGACCGCCCAACTTCAGCGAAAAACGCGAAATGAGGGGTTCGAGATACGGCTTTCTAAGGTCGATTTTCGAACTCTACGTGAAAAGATACCCCTAAGGACATATTAAAATCAACTCTTTATTTTTCGTTGTACGGCCTATAGGTAGTATTGCTTAGTTTTCTCAGAAAGTCTCTCTTAAATATTTTTAAAAAGCTTAATTGGTCATAATATGCACTGCTGACAATAAGAGTAACTATGATACATGAGAAAATTTACCTCTTCCTTGATCTCTTCCTTTATCTCGTCCTCCGACAGGATGGATATCTTCCCTTGGGGGGTGCTTCCAGGGTAGGGCATCGGTGTGTCGTCCACGTCACAGAGAGGCTCCTCCTTCACGAGGTCACTGTCCTCCTGCATTATGTTGACTAATTTTTTGTTAATCCTTCTGATTTATCAATGTATCATTTTAGAAAGGTAAATATGATTTTTTTTCAGTATTAAAGAAGGAGTGTCAGCAAAGTTAAATTTTTGAGGCTGTCATAACCATGACCTAGACAATCATCCAACGATCATAGCGCGAGCTAAGAGGATAGGCAAAGGTCAATCGCATAGCTCAGTGGTAAAGCAGTCCCCTCGTAATCGGAAGGTTGCGGGTTCGAATCCCACCAGTTTTTGAAAAATCTTCTAGATATTTGAATACCCGCACGTCCCTTCCCTTCAAGCCCTCCTTGGCATTCTGCCAACTAATGATAACTCGGTTCAAAATAGAGATACGCATTTGAAATTTTCAGAATCTCTTATGGTTGTACAAAGGTCGGTCATGGTTATGACAACGCCAAAATTCCAACTTTGCTGACAGTCCTTCTTTAAGAGACCCTCCACGAGAGAACGTAACAGGTCCACGGATGGCGAAAAATTCGACAATTTCCAAACTTTTTTTCTGAAGTGTAGGTACCAAGTGCTGATTGACGGCCACTTTGGCTAAGGTGTGAGGTCGATTTTGAAAAAGTTTCAGATACCCCCAGTTTTGGGGGTCGAAAAAGTTGATATCCCAGAATGATACGGCAAATACATAACCTGGTGTATTTTCACTCGTAGAAAACGAATTTTACAGTTAAAACTCGAAAAATCGCGAAACAAAAAAGTTAACCTCAAAAAACCGATTTTTCGACAACATTTTGGAAGATCGAAAAAAAAGAGAAAAATTTAGGAAGATCGAAAAAAAGAGAAAAATTTCGAAGTGTTCCCACTATGATTTTCGAAATCTACGCCAAAAACTATACTAGACATGAATTTTTCAGATTTTTAAAAAAGTGCACTTTTTGGGAAAGTTGACCGAAATTGCGCCAACGTCGCCCAAATGAGGTAAAGCGCGTCGCGTAATTCTGAATATTGCACTCTTAACTGCATCCATTAGCCTGAAAACGGGTTTGTGTGAATTATCATAACATGTTCCGTCTTCTGAGGGACGGGGAACATTTGAAAAATGAATTCTGAAAATCCTGAAATTTCATGCCTAAAATGGTATGAATATTTGGATTTTTTTTCTTCAGAATTTCTAATCATAAACACTTCAAAATTAAAGATTATCAAGCTAATATCAATTAGTAGTATCAGAAAATATTCCAAATACCGCTTCCCAATACACTTTTAACTGTCAATGTCTCAGAAAAGCATGGATTTCGGCCAAAAATCACGAATTTGCATGCCCAAAAACTTTCATTCTCGCTTTGGTTGAAAGATATATGCAAATTCGTGTTCTACGGGTCGAAATACCTAAGAAAATCATTAATCCAGTTCATTCTGAGAATGTTTCGTTTTTGGCCTCAGAACCAGGGACCGAAAAATGAATTTTTAAATTTTAATTATTTTTTTGGGTTTCGATATTAAATTACAACGAAAATATTGCTATTACTTAGTTAAAATTGTTTTTCGGCGAATTTATGCTTACAGTGACACAATATTCAGAATTACGCGACGCGCTTTACCTCATTTGGGCGACTTTGGCGCACTTTCGGTCAACTTTCCCAAAAGTGCACTTTTTTAAAAATCTGAAAAATTCATGTCCAGTATAATTTTTGGCGTAGATTTCGAAAATCATAGTGAGAACACTCCGAAATTTTTCTATTTTTTCGATCTTCCAAAATGTTGTCGAAAAATCGGTTTTTTGAGGGTAACTTTTTTGTTTCGCAATTTTTCGAGTTTTAACTGTCAAATTAATTTTCTACGAGTGAAAATACACCAGATCATGTATTTGCCGTATCATTCTGGGATATCAACTTTTTCGACCCCCAAAACTGGGGGTATCTGCAACTTTTTCAAAATCGACCTCAGACCTTAGCCATAGCGGCCGTCAATCAGCACTCGGTGCCTATACTTCAGCAAAAGGTTTGAAAATTATCGAATTTTTCGCCATCTGTGTACCCCTGCACAGTTGTTACGTTCTCCCGTGGAGGGTCTCTTAACTCACCTTCACGAAGTTCTCGAGTTCTGGCAACTTCATGCTGTTGAGCTCTCCGAAATTATGCTGCTCAAAGCCTGCAAGGAAACTTGCCAATAACATTGTTTATGTTTTCATTCATTTTCGTATGATCATCTCTGCCTTCTTTCACATTGCGAGCATTGGCATACTCACCACTAGGAAGTGCAGATGACGATGGATCTGCTGGAGGAACCACCGATTGTGGGAGTGGGCAGCTCCTTTTCAGGATTAAGGGCACGACATGCTTTTGCACGGGAACCGACTGGAATGCGCTTAATTAGACTAGTCGGAGAACATATCGAGTGAAATTGCGACTGGGTGCCTTTGAAGGATAGTCATGGTGCTGGTACATAAGTTTGAATATCGAATTCAATGCGAGATTTCTACTTGTAAGATGGAAAAAGATAACCTTCTTGGTGTATACAGTCTTGCATAATTTGACTCCATCCAGATTCTCGGCGAATCGGGCAAACTTTGTAGCGAAATTGACCGATTCTCTCTGCAAGAGAAAACACATTAGCAGACAGAAAAGATTTAGAACGGTCACGGGGCATTTATGTTCGCCCTCAACGAATAAACATTAGTATTTCCTTTTAATGAACAATCAACGGTGAACATAATATGAAATTTTAATGGATGCCACTTCAATAAATGCATAATGTAAGGGAGCATGCCTGATAAAACTCCAGACTGTTCTTCTCGTCTTCGAGCATGAGAGCATTGATGCTGTCGTAGAGTTCCTCGAGAGCATCTGATGGATTGAACAACTGCAAATTCAACTGTACAGGATGTGTTTATTAGCTATCTTTAAGCCACTCATTTTATTTCGATTAGGTATGATAAAAACAAACATTTGCTTGTCTTGATTTCTCCATGTTAAAAACATACAGAATGGAAGGAACGTTTTTCAAACACGAGTACGTATCATAAGGAACGGTGCTATGTGCACTTCAAAATTATGTGCTGAAAAGTAGAAAATAACCTACTTCTGAATGTGTCTGGGCAATGATAAGATCCTCGAGCACTCTGTTCATCATCTCTCGAAGTCGATTCATAAGCGGGACTTTCGATCTGTTCCGTGGCTGATATCGCCCCATCCTGAATTGTTATAAAATGAGTATACAAGAGCTACTACTTCAGTTAAACCGGCACAAACGAATCGGAGGGAATGGAGTTATGAGAAGAAACCTAAGGCATTGGCTGGAATGTCAATGAGAGAATTATCACTAGTTTTAGCATTATCAGACAATGATCCTATAGTCGTTTTATAAAATGAATTATATAATGACAGTGCTAAATAGGTTTTAAGAAAATGCAGCCACACTATCGAGTGAGCCTCTTGGAAAAGTATGTGTTGGCAAAGTGCCAAACGTATTCTATAAAACGGAAGTCGTGCTTATCGCTTTCTCACTCCTCTCTCTCTCTAGTGGTTCATGAAGCACACAAAGGCATTGGGTGATAACCCCTGAGAAGCGAATCGATTGGGTCGATGACGGGAATTGATAAGAGAAGCCACTCATCCACCTCTTCCACTCATCATCACTCCCAGGAACACGCCCATGGCTGAAGGAAAACAACGATCGGCAACGGTCGGAGATCCTAGTGAGTTACATTAGAAACTCTCACTGCATGGATGGAAATTGAAAGAAAAAAATAGGCCAAATTAGTCCAGAATATTTTGCCCCTGTAGATTAATCATAATTCTTTCTATCTCTATCTCTAATCTCTTAGCTCGATCAGATCCAATAATATTCTTCTATTACAGCTTCGCCGTCGGGCATCGCACACCCACTCGAATTCAGTGAAATTAGCGTTGACCCGATTGAAGGTTCGTACAATGCACCGTGTTAGATATTGGTGAACGATTTAGTGAAATTCAATGTTTTCTAATTGAACCAATCCAAAACGAAGAACCACGCGTTCCTCTTTGCTGAGAAAATATAATCGTAATTTCGCCATCGGTTTCTCACAAAGGAGAGCAACGATGAATAGTCTTTGCACTTCACCATTCTGTGTTGCATAGAAATCTATAATAGATTATGTGTTTGACAAAACACGTTAACTCATCGAAAATTAGATCTAGGAAACTTCCTTTCGTTTCTGTTTGTCACACGAGAGAATTCGACACTACGAGCGCGTTCATCTCAGTACCAGTATTCAAATCAGACTATTTTAATACCGAATTTCAACCTTTTCAGAAACGCCCACGCATCCACCTGCAACAGAAAGCGCACCAGTGGAAGTCGAGACACTTCAACAGCAAGCGCGTGATCCGGAAATTCCAGCAGATGCTCCAGAAGTAATTTGGGATCTGCCTCCTCCAGACTTCAACGGACCCTCACCCGATGCTGCACCGCCCGCATACGATGTAAGTACTTTGTTGATTTCGTTCAAACTTTATTAAAAATATTAAAACAACAGCATGACAAAATTCCATTCGATCCGGCTTATAATAGCTTCCTTTTTTTAACGCCCGTGCTTCAAAAAATACTGAGTGATGATATATGACGTTTCGTGTACTCTGGTTTCGGTGGAAAACTAAAGTGTTGCAGGAAGCCCTGACATGTGGTACGGAGTGTCCACCGTTGCCTCGGCATCCATACCAGGATGATGTTAGTTGATTTTTTTAAATTTCAAATAGTTTTCATTGCTATGAAACAAATATTAACATCTTAGTTTGACTTCGACATCGAAGAGAGTCGACGACAAGCTGAAATGCGACTCGAACTCGCGCTAGTCAACGGTAAACATTAGTTAATTTCCACACGGAATGCCTCATTCTGCTCGTTTTCTAATCGCTCACCTGACCCTTTCTTATCGAGAAGTAGCTCAAGCGGGCGCCCCAATGCACACCTAGAAATTGTGTTGTGATGATAAGAGATCACCCGGTACCGGTTTATGGTATTTGACAAATATTGTTGATATTTACTAAAGAGCGAAATTTGAATTTTGAGTTGAAAATAAATTTCTTTTCAGCAAACCGAAAGAAGATGTACATAAACTTCATCCTTGGCATTCTTTTCTTCCTCATTGTTCTTATCATCTTCCGATTCACATTCTGGAATCCCTCTTCCTCCGGTCAACAAACAGGCACAACTTTTCCAACTATCATTGATCCTCCGGAAACAACCACAGATGATGCACTTGAATGATAATTGTGTTTGAATTATCCACCAGATGTATAGACAGGTATTAGTCCCGAGATCATCATTACTCATTTTAATAAATTCCTTGTAATTCTCTTGGCCATTACACATCTTGCTCTTTTACAGGTGTAGAGATTTAGCTAAAATATTCAGTTAGTCATTCCATTCGATGAAGAATCTCCCTGAATTAATCTTAGCACATTCACTCACTTCAACTTCCTTGTGTGCTTCTTTGATCAATTTACACTCGTGATGATTCGCTTTTGAGAAAACTAAGCGCATACGTCAGATTCGTGCATCATGTGAGGTAACAAACAGTGCTGTGTGGTTACTTAAGACGAGCATTACAATATCAAAAGATCATCAGTTGCTCAACGAAGAAAACTTCCCATATTTATGTTGCCAATGTTGCCTGCCATTCATTTTGCTTAGAATATATTTCAACATCGTACGTTTCATGGATCAACAATTCGAAGCAGGAAGTGACAGGTGCATTGTTTCCCAATTTCGGACGAAAGACACAATTCCACTGAAGTAATACGTGCAAATGTAGAAGTATCGATATTCAGCACCTGAATCTGTGCAGGTCTTTCAAACCATCCTTGGATTAGCTGCATGTTCGACATATTACGTGCACTAGGTTCATATAGATAGTATAATGGGGCACTCCTATTTGCATTCTGCGTGAGTACTCGCTTTTCTCTGATGTCATAGTCGATTCTTACATTTGGTTTTTAAATAATTCGAAATGGAGCAGGTGTTATCTATTCTAAGGGGTTGTACGATATCTGTGGGATGACGTGCATTTCGATCTGACTAGGAAGTAAAAAAGTGAAAAACGCTACAAAAAATTCGAATGAATAAAGGAAGTGATGGGACGTTGAATGGAGAGTAGAATCAAGTCTGAAAGAACAAGAAATGTCTATCGAATCTATTTTACGATCATTGACGCACTTATGCTTAACCTAAACGCGATCATCTGATGGCAATCCTTCAGATTCTCTTCGCTTATCTTATTTTTTTGCTGCTACAACTGCCTGTGCACATCTGAAGCGAACTGTGAGCTATCCGTGCCGTGTACATCGACGTCATCCGTCATGTTGTCCGTGTTTCCACTGTGATCTCAGTCTTCAGCCTGATCTGTGGTCTTCCCCCTTCCTTGGTTGACTTCGTGTGTCCATTCTTCTCTCTCTCTTCCTTCTCAATCTCAGGCAGGGGAGCGATGTGCTTCTCTTAGATTAGCATGGCCAAAGACCCACTGCGACAACATCTCAGCTATTCTATGCGCGAGGAGTCAACACTCTCACGTATACCCCTCCTTATTTCCCCACTTCAGTTACTGTACCTTTTATCCATTCAGAACTCGTTCAGTTTCATCATATCTATCAGTACTACGTGGGCGTATCTCTCTCATCTCCTCCTTGCAGACTCCGCCCCTCGACCCCGCCCAGCCCCTCCTTGGCCTATTCCTCATTCTTGTCTGAGTCGTCGAAGAAGAAATGTCGAGACTGTCGTGCCTTCTCTTGGTGGCTCTCCTCGCCGCAGTTACATTCTCACTCGACTGCAGGTATAACTCTCATTTGAATTGTATAGTCGCCAATACTCCTTCGTTTCCCTCGTTTGGTTTGAGTCTAATGGACCATTCGAAACTCCTTCATATTTGCACCTGTTTCTTCTCAGAAAGTTTTCGTTCGCCCCTGCCTGTCGCGGACTTCTCCTTAAGCGTGCCTCCTCACCCCCAGAGTTCGAACTTGCCACGAAAACTTGCACGGTGAGTGAAGCTTATCTCTCTCGACGTCGACTTCTCCTTATTCAGACACCCTCCGACGTGTTGTCGAAGGTTCTCGAAGCAGCGGAGTTGGCTGGATACGAAGACACCGTCGACATGTCATTCCTTCGCAGCTTCTACAACAAGGTACGAAGAGTTTTTGAATTGATTTTTTTTAGTTGAATCTTTATTCGAAAAGATCAATTTCCATTCGTACTAAGTATATGCAAAACAAGCAGGCTGTCACGGAGACGATGGCGATCCAGCAGCACGAGAAGCCGTAATCTCCCTCTCCCCTTCTCTCCCAATCCTCGCTGTTCCCTCCCGATTCCATCTGCACTCAGCTCAGTAAACTCCTTCCCCATCCCGCCAAACAGAGAGATCAAACCACCAGCAGCACCCCTAGTCCACCATAGCCATCGGGCATCAGAGATCAAAGATCACTTGGAGTGGAGAAGAGTCGGAGAGACGCTTCGTTGATTATTCTCTCGTGTGTTTATCCGCGATTGTATCCACGCCTCGTCTAGTCGACCCTTTTCTGTATCCATCCATTATAAAGAGCGTACGTTACCGAGGTGGTGTTTATCATCATTGAACCGGGAACGAAACAGCAAATGTGGACGAAAAAGAGGGAAATTGTAATTACGATGGGTGCAACGGGGGGAAATTATGCAATTATGAGGATGGCTCTCGTGGTCTTCTCACTCATTGCAACTCAGCTGAAAGAGAGATAATGTAGGCGGAGAACAACGAAACGAAGGAAGAGGGCAGAGGATTAGAGGAAAGATTTTAGCAGCGAGTGGATTATGACACGGAACGAGAGCGAAGTATGAACTAGAGATCGGGGAAGGATGTCTACCGGATGAGAAGGAGAATGAAAGAGATCGGGAATGAACAAAATAGTTGAGATGATGAGATGGACTATGAAAGATGGGCACTGAGCTTCGAATGTATTGCGGTTTTGTTCGACAATTGAAAGAGAACTGGGATGAAAGAATGAAAAGCAACTATAACAACGTAATATGAGTGCATACACAAGAACGGCTAAGCATAAGACGAAACAGAGCCTCCTGAGAGGTTCACAATGATGAATTGAGGGCTAACAATGGGTGATTACGGTACATGGCCCCACCAGAGGTTCTCCTTTGGGGGTAGAGTGGGGTCTCGACCCAGATAGGGGCTCATCTCTGCCGATGACAGTGTGTGGCCACTTCGCAGACTTAGCAAACTGGAGTGTCGTGCTGCTCCCCCTCGACTACTCTTCTCCGTTCTCGATGATTTCTGAAAACAAGCACTTGACCGCAATTCGAATTCGTACCCTCAGATGCTTAGTCGACCTTTGCCTCGAGAGGGCTTTGAGGGCTGAGTGGACTTGACAAGCACGGGAAGGGTCGAGAGAGGGGGAGATCTGATTAGGAGACTTGCCTCAGGCAGATGGGCGACTGATCGACTGCGAGACGAGACGGAGGTTGTAGGCAGGAAAGAGGAATCCCGCTGAATGTCCACAATAATAATACTGTCATATCTTCTCGACCACCCAATAGCCTTGCTCTCGGCATAACATAACTCGTTCTTGATTAAATTGAGTGACTTCAGCCCTAGCCGGACTCCATTTGCTTCTTCTATCAAAACTGAATCGCACCACATTTAGGAGTCGGATATGCTTTCTTTGTCGTACCCTATGAAAAAATGCGGTGCATGACTTTTTCCTTCCCCCCTCGCCTAATCAGTGACTAATAGTAATCAGAGTGATGCTTGTCTTTCGCGAGCTAACTTAGACCGTTCTGCAGGCTAATCAACTGGAATACAAACACCTTCACATCCTCATTTACCTCAGCGAACACATCTCGAGAAACCGAACGATTTGTTCACTAGAAAGTCACGAATACGCAAAAAGACTCTCATCAAGGAAGGGCTCAGAGAGTATCATGTGTTTCTCGAGCAAGTTGAACTCTCTCTCTCTCTCTCTCTCTCTCTCTCTCTCTCTCTCTCTCTCTCTCTCGACACATTTACAAGTGAGCAGTTAGATCACTCAATCAAATTACTTGGATTAGCGCTCTTCTGGGATTCAAGACAGATGTTCACAGATTACCGCTCTGAATGGTCGTTGCAGCCCGGGCAGCAGTCTGCTGCCACTGCATTCATCACAGAGGTCATCGGCTGATCGAGATGTCCCTCCAGCCCTCTCCCCTCTTCCTATACTTCGAAGATCAGCCTGCGACTGGAAATCAGGGCCTTGTCGATGTCGAATCTGCAATAGATTTAGCACGTCCTCTTCTTTCGTATCAACTTCACCGCCCTTCACCCAAAGAGTGGTCACATTGGTCACAGGACAATTTGCTCAATTGCATGTCTGGTTTCGAAATGCGCTCTCAGGCGTGCCTGAAACTGCCTCTACGCACTCGCTTCGTTAGAAAAATTGCGACAGCTGATAGGCACTTTGCAGCTGCAGAGACAGCGGGGAATATTAGAGAATTGCCTTTGGCCCCTTTTGCACCTTTCGTCGAATTGTCGAAACTTGCGAAGCTCGTCTCATTTCTCGAAGGGAAGAGGCTACCGGAGGGGTGGGGAAGTCACTCGAAGTGGCCGAAGAGGAATCCTGAGAGAACAACTTCCTCGTTGAGCGTAATCCAGTTTTCCTCTCGTTCCTGCTCCTTCACTAATCATATCGTAGCCTCGGGGGTCACTCGACCGAGAGATGTGCTTTCAACTGGGAAGTATACTTGATATTGCATGCACCTAAGGGCAAAACAAGGCTTTCAGCCATCCTCTGGATGTCTCTTGATCTTTGAATGTGTAGAAATCACGCGACTACCTTCCATAACAATAGGAATGTATCATTCGCATTCTCGGAATTCGAGAATCCTTACATTCGAGTGATGCCCTTCCTTTCCGTGTCCTCTCCTGATAGTAGGCAAGGAAATATTCGACGCCCTGAGGGATCTCGTGGGGGCTCGGAAGGTTGTTCGATCGGAGGAGATTGGAGGGAGGAAGGATCGGCCTGCAAACGATTGAGTTACGCATATTATTCTGCTCATTCATTACTGTAGACTAGATAATTCGAATAAATGAGCAAGCACCAATCTTTCAGATCACCGACTCATCAATGGTTAGACTAATTGTATACGAACATCATCCTATCAGAAATCAAGTTACCCGTGAAGCTCCTCGATGAGTGATGGGAGGCTTTCGGTAGTGGGGGTCTGGGCACGGGATCCATCGTGTCTGAGCTGTACTCTGCCTTCTTCTCGACGATGACGATTCCCTTGAGGTCGGCGACGCTCTCGTGACGAGAAGTAAGAGGCATGTCGACGTCTGAAAGAGATCAAAGATCAGTCGATCTTGAAACATTAGCTCACCGGTTCCTTCATTCGAGAAGATCGTTTCCAAAATCAGCTTTTTGTCGATGATCGTGCTTCCCATTGGGCTTCTGACCAAGTCGGAGGGCGGCGAGAGCCTGCGATTGAACACCGTTTCACATTCTAGAGCTGTTTTCCAGCCATTCACGGATTTCTTATTGAGAACTAATGAATGATCCAATCGAAGATTCTGCTTGCCATGTATGGAATAGAATGAGCGTTCTATTACAAAACATGGAAATTGTCTCAGTAGTACCTTCTCTTGGAGGGTGGTGATAGTAGCAATCTCTTCGATGCTCGGCCCATCGCAGCTTCCACTCTTCTTGTTGTGCTAGGAGCAGACATAGCGATATCTCCACCTCAATTATTTGATTAATTATTTAAATATATTCAACAATAATCAATTTAATCATATTTCAATTTCAAACTAATTGTCTGAAATTCATCCTATTTCGGAAGTTTGCATTGTAAAATTAAAGAACAACTGTTTCATTGTTCACTTCTTCACTCGAATTCCTATTAGATCGATTAAGTGACGCTCGAGGAGACATCATTGAATAATTGACAGCTTACTTCCGGTCACTGCGAATTCAGACGCCACTTCGCCGCTCTTTTCCGATATTGAACTCAGCTGACGAACGGGTCTTCTGCAATCGAGCAAAGTTATTCTTCTTTTCAATTTACTTGATTTCACTGACATCAATTCATAATTTGAAGTACGAGAGCTAATGCGCCCTCCCCCAACTCTCGTAAACAAGTGCACAACGTGTCTCTCGCCCCACAATCTCCTCACTCTTCTCTCACCCTCCGTCGTCTAAAGACGCATTGTGTACCCGTCCTCTCTCCCATCCCAACATGACTGCTTGGCGCAATGGTAGCGCGTTCGACTCCAGATCGAAAGGTTGGGCGTTCGATCCGCTCAGTGGTCAGAATCTTTTGCTAAATTTTTCCGTTCATGACATGTCCAAGATTCCTTTATTTTGACAATACTGACGGCAGTTACCTGAATCGGAGCTGCTCTTACCCCTTAATTTGCAGTTTAGGCTCTCGTTGTTCCTTGATCTTCGGATGTGCGAGTCGACTGAAGAAGGCGCTTTCCAGGCCATCGTCCCGATGCTTCGGCCTACATTTTCCGAATTGAACGTTTCATTTCACCATATTTTAAATGGATTTATTTAAATTACGGAACCGATAATGTCTGCAAGATGCATAAGAAGGAACTGTTAACAGTACGAAAAATACCGTTGTTTCGTAGCTGCAGTGCTGGGAGGTGACGATTTGCCGCGAGGTTTGACTGGTGGTTTTCTGACGGACGATTGCCTGGGAGGCTCCACACTTCTCGACGACTTCTGTATCTCAGGTCTACTGACGGTTCTTCGAAGTTGTCCGCCTCGAGAAAGGCGAGTGGCGGGTGAGCGAGAGTGCTCGGGAGATCTGAGACGAGGAAGGGATCAGAACAGAGATAAGAAAATATTCTCAATATCTACATCTTTCTAGTTCTACATTCGTCTACACGTAATGAGGGAAGCGGTGACCTAGTGGAGACAAGCCCCGTCCACGTGTGAAAGCCACCGAATATATCGCGCCCACTCTCCCGATAAGACTTGTCTGTGGACTTCCTGGAGAAGGGAGACACTTACATCTCTACTATTATTACTACTGCTACTTTGGCATCTAAATGACATACTATGCTGTACCTAATGGGCGATTTGATGGTGCTGGGAAGGGTGCGTATCCTGTAGCCACTGCTCGATAGTTCCATCGACTCCGCCTCTCGCTGTTGCCTGATGAGAAATGTCAGATCGGATCGGGACAAGTTCTGCAGAAAAGCTACAAATAAGGCACAAAAATCGCACTTTCTGAAGTTGTACAGCCGCTCCTCGGCGCTGGTCATCTTAGAGGGAGGCTTCGTTTCCTTCGATGGTGGGGCATCACGACTGCGCGAGCGTGTCTCCGTACTCCTGCAATACTGTATATTTTATTCCTTGGTGGATCAAAGTTGCTGACCTCTCTCTGGCCTGCTTCGTGCTACTTTCCATCGTCGCCTTCACGAGCCTTTCGCGGTCTTTCGACATACCGTGCAAGCCCTTGCGTTCCCTACAAAATTTGAATATCTACAGAATTTTCCCTTTTTTAGATGCATGATCTCATTTGTAACTGTATTAGAACCTGCTCCTGCTATCCTCCATAGCATGATCACTTCTGCTTCCTCTAGCTACCATCTGAGAGGAACGCGCCCCGCGTGCAGTAGATCTGTCATTTACATATCAACATTTTGATCGTTGGTCTCCGCCCACCTCGGCGTAGTGGAAGCAGTATCTAGCTGACTGGTGTCTAACTGTGGAATCTCAATCTGCATCCCTCTTCTGCTCAGCTCTTCAAGCGCTGCGGAATCGTGCTCATCCATGAATCCTGTGATGAGAGCTATCTGACTTTATAACGCAAAAAATGTGAGAAAATGTTCGATAGTTATGAAATAGTGTAACGGAATGGGCATTCTATGAACATTTGGAAAGGGTCCCAGAGCTCCTTAAATATTTCAAAATAGCTCTAGGAAATTGCCGACGTTTATGGTCGAACGCTCGAGTTCTCTTCCACAATGCACAGCATACGAGAAAGGAACGCCTTTGAGTACCGGATGTTTTCCTCGAGATCGGCTCGCTTTCTGTCACTCCGAGCATCTCTGCCAGCTTCGACTTTTGTAGATCTTCCCGACTCGACTTGCGGACTAGAGGCTAAAACGAAGATGATTTGCAAGAACAATGAAAGAATAAGACGAATAATATACCTCAACTTTATCCTTCGGGTCCTTAGGTTCCAGAAACACTTCGACTGGCAAGGAGATAGCTGCATCAGCCGCGGCCATCTCAAATTATCCTTCTCTTTTCAATTCTTTTTATATCTACTAGACGGTTTATGTGATACACTCACCACTTCCTTCGGCATGAATGCGGATCCCTTGAGGCTGTCGATCACACTCTTCACGGAGATCTTATCTTCGATTACAGGTGGAGTCTCTTGACTGGGCGTCGTCGAAATCTCCTCTCCTAAAATTATAAATGGATATCTCTTGAAACTGTAGACGTTGAAAGGAACCCCAAGTATCTACAAGATGTTTATGATTGGTTCATTACTCGAAAAATAGTAAGAGAAAGTAAATGATTGATAACGCGTGATCAGAAAGGAACTAAAAGCGAAAAGGAGCATTGGAAGAAAATACAATGCATGAACTTAGAGATGCAGATACATTGGAACAATGGTGCAAATCGCTTACCTGTCTTTCCCACTAGAATCGGTCCATAGAAATGCTCGGGATATCGTCGATTGAGTGCATTGTCCAGTGAGTGCGAACTTTCACGACGAGCTGACACATTCGAATTTTATTCGCCTTTTCGCCCATATTTGCAAATTAGAATAGAATTTACGATCGACCTGACAACATTCAAGTGGGTTCATCGATTACCTGATCCTTCAGGTTGTGCATATTGCGTGCCCAGTACTTGGAAGCTGTCCCAGATGGTCGGAAGGCCAGCGACTGAGGCGATCGACGAACTGCGATCACGACCTCCCCCGATGCTGGTGTGCTGAAAGTCCGGATGTATGTTCCGTGTATACTGTACTCCTCACTTTATCCTCTCTTCAGTAGCATAAAACCCTGGAGAAGAGGCACAAAACTCACATCTTCCGGTTCGTTGTTCTGATGGACGTCGACGGCGGCGACAGTAAGATGCGCGTCTGGATGCGAGTCTACAGAGGAAGGAACGGCATAGGAGAGCGATTGGGGAGAGTCTGCATATTCATATACGAATTCAACCGAGATTATCAACATTATTGAAATTTCGAGCCATGAAAGTGTACGAGGATCTCACCGATGGCAACGGGCGGAGTGGGTGTCTTCCGTCCAGGTTCGCTCTCCTTCCTCGGGGGAGTCGCTGGCTTAGTCACTATGCTCGGCTTCTGCAATTTACTTCTTCATTTCCTTTTCCGTTCACCTGTTCCCCATCTCGATTCAATCTTCAAAAATCAGGAATTAATTTTCTTTAATTTCTCAACGATTACCTGCTCCAGAATGGGTGTCTCGATGGCCTCTCCATTCGATTTCCTTGCAGATGTCGGTGGAGTGGGTGGCTTAGCTGTCAGAATCGGTACAGATGCAGCCTGTGCAGCAGCGAAAGCAGTCGGCATAGGGGGAGGAGTGGGAGCGGCTGGTGGAGGAGTGCCCGAGACTTCTCTTATCGAAGCGGTTGACTGGAATGAGTGGCAAACGGTAAAATAAGTCTCAACAAGTTTTTCCTATGATGGAAGGAAAAAAAGCAAAAGGATGCCACGAGCCGGGATCGAACCGGCGACCTTTAGATCTTCAGTCTAACGCTCTCCCAACTGAGCTATCATGGCAGGCGAGAGTAGAATGAGAGAAATGGGTGGAAATGTTTACCTCGCTTCTATGTGGAGAGGCAGGCGTCACATCGATTTGCACTGGCGCGGGAAGGGCGATAAATGGGGGAGGAGGCACTTCATGAATTACCGGAGTTTCCACCGTGATTGCACTACTTGTTGAAGGCTTTGGAACTCCCATGTTCTCCTCATCTGAAAAAGTTGAAGCATTTTATGAGTATCACGTGGATTTATATTTACACTTCATACTTATCTCTGAAATTTATCGCGAGACATACCCGATGACACGATGTCGATGGTTTTCTTGATAGGCCCTGCTTCTTTGTCTCCTGGGAGAACGAGATTCGACCTCCTCTTCGAAGACGAAGAGAGGGACTTCGACTGTGCCATTGCGACAGTTCCTCGGAGGGCCGAGCCTGCCATTTATTCCTTTCACAATCGCTCAAAACCTAATTCAGCCACTTTTCCAGCACCGATTCGCATGGAGCAGCATAACATTGAAAGAATGATGAAAGAGGGCGAGGCAATGAGTATGTTCATTGAAGAATCTCGGAAGCAAGAGAGAAAAACAGTGTCAGTAGCATTATTTTCCCATAATGTGATGATATATAGAGGCATTTCGTGATATTTTTCAAGGAAATGGAAAACAATTGTACAAAGCTAAATTTAGACGGCACCTTTGGCATTCTTGACCATCAGATTTCGCACATTCGGAAGGTCGCCCTCGGCAGGCCGGATCTTCACAGTCTTCGGCACTTTGATCTAAAGTTTACTTATCTAGTCGTGCAATTATGACATGTATGAGCCATATATGTGCACAGTTTTCAGTAACAATGCCTTCCATTGTCGAACTCACCCTTGTCTGTGTGTATCCTGCCTCGGCTGCTCTGTCCCTACAGCAGTGCCTTGTAGCTAGATACCACGCGAGACAGGAGAGGGAGAGAAGGGCGAGAAGAGCAAGGAAGAGAATGGCCAGCCACCAGATGAGACACATACCGAGGATTTGGATGCATCTGAACGATCGTCTAGAGTAGGGTTGGCGCTTTGGCTGTTTTTGCGGGAACCGCAACCCTCTCACTCAAAAGGAAGATCACGGGCCCCGCAACGCCCGAATAACCAACACTAGTCTATAGAGGGAGATCATTACGAATCCAGAATAGTATTCCGATAAAACATTGTTCTTATTGAATAGTATGATATTTGCGAAAAACATAAAGATTCACTTTTGGAATAGTATTCTTGCAATCTGTTCTGTTTCCCATCATTAGAAAAGAGATACACTGTCGATTCAAAGTGAGACTTCCGTGTTCTGTGTTGTTTCTTCGGAAGAAAAAAAGATGGGCATTGCGTGCGCTATCTCAAATTCTTTTTCTTCCCCAACTGCCAAAAGGTTATTCGGTGAGTGATCGCTCTTCCTAAACATAGAACTAAGTAAGGGAGAGAAGGAAAAGACGAAGAAACCGTTTAAGAGAAAAAATGAGAAAAAAAATCTATTCGGCCCCCTTTGACTGGTGCAGTAATCACACTTCAATACCTTGCATCTCAAGTGAGATACCCGGTTTACTCTTATCAAGAGCTGTTTTTTCAGTAATATCTTTCTAGTAGCTCCTTTACACGTTTCTCATTTTTGTTGAAGCTACAATCTATTCCAGTTATAAGTTATTATCTGGCATTTTTAGTCGTTCGTTGCCTATTTACAACAGCACTTATCCCACCTTGATTACTTCATTGTACCTACTGTAATACATCAGTCCACTTTCATCTGTCAATAGTCGTCAAGTGCTTACTGCATTTCCATTGACTCCTCAGCCCATTCGCAACTCCTTCCTCGTCCCTCACTCGTGTAATTGTATCCCTGCGGACACTGACATCGCCACTGAAATAATTGAAATGATTATTTTATGATGCTACTTCGGTCCTTTTTTCAATTCCAGAGCGGAGCGATATTCGAAGCTTATCTTCTTCAATATTTGTCTTTTTGTCACCAGTTGCAGAAAATAATTTCATTCGATTCTTGGTGGAAGTTTAGTTTGTGTGTTACAACAAACAGCTAGCTGTCCTGTCATCCCTAATGTCAGTCACCCTCCTTACCTGTAGTCCGTGATTGATGCACTCTGCGGGTCTCTCGCAGTCGTGGAGGGCGGAAGTGGAGCAGGCCCCACCCGACAGCTCTTCAATCACTTTGATCTATCAGCGTCTGGGTTGTCCGCCAGAGTTCAAAAGATCAAACTTATCGACACTACGAAAGCACAATTTTCAATTGTTCATGTGGCCTTTTCTGTTCTCAATATTGCCCACCTTCGAATAGCAAGTTCCTTCCCGTTCTGCTCTCTGGACTCTTCGCGTAGTCGTACGTCATCTGATCGAGAGTGCACGATCCACCGCAGGCGACGTCGAGTAGGATCTTGTCGGAAGCGAGGGAAGCATCCCTCACGCACATCGGATAGTCGAAGACTCGTCGCAGCTAGAAGTAGACCATGTTCACTCTATACACTTATCACTTGCTCAAAGAGGAAAAGTGAATTAGGACAAGAAACCACCTCTCTGAGCGTGACTAGTGCGCGATCGTCGTCGTTGAGAATCTGATCCTTATCACAGAGATGGACGGCGTTGACGACCACCGATGACGTGCTCACTTCTGAATTGGCAAAATTTTTCATTTTCAGTAGTATTTCTAGGATGGATTTACACTATTTCGGAAAGTTTATTTCTGGATAGAATTCGAATTCATTCACGTTGGCACTCTTCGTCTTCCCCTCCTCCTCTCTTCATCATTCCCGGTCCACACGGGCAGTTGATGTCATTCCCATGCTTCTCCCGCACTCTTTCGATTTCTCCCGCTTCGCAGTCGTTCCTGTGATGAATACTTTCCTCATTTATTCATTCCCAGTCTTCATTTAAATTGCTCCTTTTGGGACTAAATGATTTCCTAGTCCTCGTCTCTCATTCCTGTCCCATACCTGAATGCCTCATGAGCAGCCTCGTCAATCCACATCGACGATGTTTCTACCGGTGATTCCGTCGTTGTCGTCGTCGACCCCGTCGGTTTGCTCGACGTGGTCGTCGTTGACGTTGAGGGTCGCGTCTCGGTCCCGACGGGGATGAAGAGCTGGGTACATTTACATTTTATTTTCAGAGATGTTCTCTCAATAGGACAATGTAATTCACATTGTAAACATAGTTACCTGCTCAGTGGTGGTTTCAGTATGCCCAGGTGATGTCGTCTCTGTGACAGTCGGCCGCTCGGTAGAGGGAGAAGGAGCCGCAGTAGGTACGGTTACAGGAGGTGTCCAAGTCGGATGAGACGGAACGATCGGGGTCAATGCACCTGGTGGAGGAGTGTATGGATACGGGGGACCGAAGGTTGGTCGATAGCCTCCTGGTTGGTACGGACTGGATGTAGGATAGGGGCTAGGAGTATGATGCGGACTATGCGTCTGGTAGGGTCCAACCGGATGATATGGTCCTGGGGTCTGGTACGGACCGGAAGTTGGATAAGGTGCCGTTGGATGGAAGGGACCAGGAGTAGAGTAGGGGCCGGCTGGCTGATAGGGTCCAGAGGTGGGGTAGGGCCCCGGAGGCCGCTGAGGACCAGGAGTCTGAATGGGGCCAATTGGTTGGTAAGTGGCTGGCCATTGCCCCGGGATGTGTGATGGATATGGAGTTCCTCCGAGTGGCGCAATTGGATGAATCGCCACTAGAGGCGGGCCTGATGACGACCCAGGATATGCTCCAGACTGCAAAGGTGGGCGATTCAGTGTCGTCATCGTCGAAGGAGACAGGGGACGATACTGCGACGAGAGATTGGGAATGGAGAGACCCGAGGTTGGTCCCACTCCTCCTTGTGCAGGCACTCCGAAGGGGATCACTGAGAAGGGTCGATAGGGTGGAGGAGCAGGAGTAGCAGCACTGATCGGGGCTTGAGGAGGTCGATCGGAGAAGATCGTGGGTGCGAAGGGGTAGGTCATTGGAGTGGGCACAGTCCCCGGCATCGTGGCCTGAGTGGTACCAGGCGTCCATCCTCCATAGGGTGGCGGCACCGGTGCACTGACCGGGCGAAACACTGGTCGCTGCTCAGGTATCGGCTGTATGGCTGGAGGAGGAGGAGGAGGATGGGTCTGACCTACAAACACCGGATAGATCGAAGCTGCAGGCTGCGATATGGGTGCATCTGGAGGCGCTGCAGTGGTCGCAGGAGGCACTCCGTAATGCGGCACGACCGTTCCCTCTACCTCCTGGTCAGCGTAGTCCTCTGGATAGTCAACGGGATGGACGGAGGATTCGGAAGAGCCGAAGAATTTCTCCTCTGATGTGGTGGGCGAAGACGATGTTTCAGCCTCCTCGAACGGATTCCGTGGAGTCGTAGCAGGAACTGAGGGAGGGAGAGTGGGAGGAGGCGGAGGAGGAGGTGCATGGGTGAGTGGTATGAGACCCGAGGCTGGGATGGGACCGGCTGGAGGGAGAGTTGGTACCGGTTGACTGGTCAGTGGGTAGCTCTGGATCTTCACTATCGGGACGATGGGCGATGGTTGTGGTTGGAATGCAGATGGTGGTTTTGGGTAGGGAAGGGGTGAGTAGGGAGAAGGAGGAGGCTGAGGCTCGTAGCCAGGTGGTGAACCCGACTCTGCGGTAGGTAGGGAGGAGATTAGGGTGGGCGAGGGACCGGAAGGCGTAGGAGAGACTACAAGGACTGGGGTCGGATCGGAGATGTTGCGAGATGGCTGAAGAGATCCGCCAAGAGAGGGAATGAAGGCGGTAGTCGACTGCGGCGATTCTGCGATTGTTTCAGTTATCGATTGTTTTCGAGAGAAAACATTTACCCTGAGGTTTCGTTGCTCCGGCCGAGGTGGGCATGATGTGAATCCACTGCGACTGAAGCAGCTCCATGTAGCTTCCATCTGAAATGCAGTAACTATTATAAAAGCGTAATACTCGCTTGCAGTGATGCCATGTTGGCATGCTCATCACATGACCAAATTTGCATATTTTTTCTCGTTTTGATGATAGTCAGTTCGATCGCTTCTCAAATTGGTTAGTCACGTATCACTGTAGGTGCAAGAGTGCGATGTCCTTTCCTTTCCCACGTATTTCTCCTTGCTCTGCAATGTTCTCTCTCTCTAAAGTTCACTCTGCTTTTTTGAGCGCACTCTTCTCTAGTCCCTCTGAACGGCATTCCTACTTCTTCCTCGTGGTCTCTTCGGTCGCTGTGGGTGAAGGTCGCGCTCCCTTAGTCTAACTTTAGGAATCCAACCGATGAGTAAGTACGTCTCTGCACTTCTTACGCTCCCTCGTTATCTCTTCCCTTCACTCTCACTTATTAGGAGCGCTACTCTTCTCCTCTCAAATCAGAGTTCTCTTTTGACTCTCTGAGCAAGTGAATGAGTGCGTGGAATGAAGATACGTCTTCATCGTCCCATTCAAATAGGTCGTTATCAAGCACGAGGAAAAAGGGCGAGACCGTGAAACTTAGAGCGCCCTATGAGAAGAGAGCAGAGATTCGCCCAGCAAGGAAGACAATCGAGGAAAGGAAGGATTGATAGCGAGATGTGCAACGATTAGTTGATCATGCAAATACACTCTAGTATTTTCAATCAATATCTGGAGCAGTTAGCGATTGAGGAGTACAATAACTTTACTGATTGTTCATTGGCAATGGAGTAGAGTTTGCAATTGCACGGTAAAATTAGTTAGCGATTCGGCGGACAAAAAAGTATGGCGATATTGGTTAATTATGATTAGTCCCACCCAAATCGCTTCCGTCCAGACAGTCTCGCTTGTCGTCCCTCGCCCAACTCCAGAGCACGCATTCTCCATAACCCTTGCACGGCAGGGACAGCTCCTCCCGACAGATCTTCTCCTCTGAAAAAAGCGAATAATTTGAAACACTGAGCTTGGAAAATCGTTCTATTCCACACTCTTGTTCTAAGATCCCCAATCTGCCTTCCTCTCTTCCCTTCGCCGTTTCTACTTTATGTTTTCCTCTTCGATCTCTCTCCGTGAATTCACGCAAATGGTTGTGTTCCCTGCAGGAAACGAGCGTTCACTGAGAGGCGAGAGGGAGAGATCTCGAGAGTGTACGCTTGCCCCTCCGCTCCCTCTCTCTCTCTCTCTCGGGTATCTCTAGGGCAGGAAAAGGAGGAAGAACATTGTCACCCACAAAGTCGCTGAGTGTAGGGTATAATAGTGCGTAGAGATACGTGTATTATGAAAGAGCAGTTACTGGCCCAGGATAGAGCGATTAGGAGACCGAGATGGAGGAGTGAAAACAGCCTGATTCATGCGAAATCCATGCGAAAAGGTTACGCAATATGAGTAACTATAATGCAGCCAGTGAGAAAGGGCATAGATAGAGAAGAGAATCATGAACTGATTCATGCGCAGACTATCGTAGTCGGGCAAGAGTATTATCAATGAGCAAGTATCGATGAGCAAGAATAGCCGTGCGGTGACATTTCGTTCGACTATACGAGCATATTAAGATTATTTGTAGGCTACTATAGTAAGACTACTCACTGGTTTGTCGACAGAAGGATGGCTCGTTGTGGGCTCCATTGCAGCGAGAGTTGGCCAGACATTGTCCGAGGTACGACAGCTCCACGCAGTACGATCCGCACTTGATGTGGCCCGGGAAGCAGACTGCAACCGGGAATTGGCTGAGTTACGGCTCTAGGTCAGCTATCTTAACACTAAGTTGCCGTCTCAAACCGACACTCGTCGCTGCCATCCCAGCAGTCTGGTTTTCCATCGTGGAAGCAGCGTAGATGGACGCACTGTCCCCTCCCGCAGTCGAAGTACCCCGGCTGACAACGACCTGGCAGTCGGACGCGAAAGGCTTAAAGAAAAGAGTATTAATGAATATTGTGGGAACTATTGATTGCCACTCATTGTCAGTTTTTTCGAGGGGAGCTCAATTGCGCAAAGTGCAGCGACTTTCAACGATTGTTTTATTTCTGTGCTGTCTGCTGTCTGGCAGAACTGCAGAGTTCGGGTTTTGTGCTTGAGTGTTAGAGCCAATCGAAAGGATACGACCTGCCAAGGTTGTGCCGACGTTTAAGTTTTCTGTCTAGAACCGAATTAATCATGAATCATGCACGTTCAATGCCCATCTGTGAGTGTTCGTTTTGAATCAATCACATCTTAATATCTGTGTTCATGGGCGCCAAAAACTCAGACAAATTTCTTTGGTCTGAGGGGCAGGAACCAAATTAGCAAAGTCGAAATGCGGTGAGGCGTGGTCGTTTCCGGACGTTTCGCGCGCATAGTACACAAGGGCGCCCACCTACCGAGTTCCCCCTATTAAGTCGCGCATTGAAACATATCAAAAGAAGCTTGATTTTTAAAAAAAGATTATAATAAAGAAGTACGTTAATAGATCAATGGTAAAAGATGAAACAATGTGGAGAACAGCAGCACAAAGATCATAATTAAACAAAAGTGGACTGGGATTCTGTGATCACCTTCGAGGTTGAAGAACTGCGACTGAATCGTGGGAAGCAGTGAGAGAAGAATCAGAAGAAAGGCTGGAAAAATAATAATTTCGAAATATTCCACTTGACCAGATTCCGCTAAAATATCAATTACCCCTACGAGCTAACGGGAAGGATTAAGCTGACCGCTAGTAGAGCGAGGAAGTGACCAGACGTGCGGTGAAGTTCGCGATTCTCGTGTAATCATGGGAGCACCGCGCACATCTCATGGCAGGTTCAACGAGAATCCCCAGATAACGCCACTTCGCATATACACTGAATACAGTGCGACTCAATATACAATCGTACATAATACCTTCGACGAACGGAGTAATAAACATATGACAAGTAATGAACGATAATTTCGCTTTAAACCTCAACGAACAACTCGAAAAGGTGCGATTGTACTAAAGTAGCCTTCGTGGACTCTCGCGAGGAGGGCAATAATAGGTGAAGAAGAACGGCTACTTGCCCGTCGGGAGGAAGCGAAAGAGCACGGCCGCAAAGGAGAGCCTGCGGGGCCAATTTGGGCCCAGCCCTGCGCGCCCCCTACTTTTCTTCTCCTTTACTTTTCTTTGTGGCCTACGACGACGTCGAGAGTGTCCGAGAGTGAGTGGGCAGCAGTCTCATTCTGACAGAAGAAGAAGAGTGAAGAGGGAGGAGAGGGAGGATTCTGACTGCACTTACCCCCCTCCCTACTCGACACGAGCTCACTTTTCGCCGAGTCAAACGACCGGAAGGGATCTGAGCCGAAGGGATTGATGTACAAAAGTATACTACTACTCCGTGATTGCAGGGTGGAGAGAGATGGGTGTACGAAATAGATTGCGCGGAAACAACGAGATGAATTAAACTTTAGTCCGCAAACGGAAAATGCAGCAAGGGATAGTTAATATTAGATACGGGGATGGTTGACCCGACGTCGTACCGTCAAGGTGAAGCAGGTGGGGATGGGTGAGGGAGTGGGGGAGAAGGTGAGAGAGGGGAGTGAATGCGAGACTGAGATACTGAATGGAGCCAGAGAGCGAGGACCAGCAACAACAACCTCAGCCTTGGAGCCTCGATTAGGACCCCCTCTCTACTGTCCACGAGGACTAAACATCGAGACGGTAGAAGGGAATTGGCCCAGTAGGTTGTCTGAGATAGCAAGGAGCTCCCTCCCCCACAACGATTATATCCTCCTCTCTCCTATCCCTCTTCTCCTTCTTCTCATTCTCCTTCTTATTCTTCCGTAGGTGATCCGGAGAGAAGTTTATGTGTGTATGTGCAAGAAATAAGAAATTGAGAAAGAATTTGAAGAAAATGGACTGATTCATTGGCGGTATAAAAACGATGAGAGGAGGGATGTATCATCCCGTTGGTGAACTCATCCCGCATTGACGCATTCCTAATGCCACTTATAAGGGAAGGAGCGAGAAGGAATCTACTACCGTATCTTCTCTCTTCCAAGGAAGATCACTACCATATATACTTCAATGGAAGGTTCTGGAATCTAGAGTTGGTTTTGTTTCGAAAGATATCAGAGATCCCAAAATGATTGGGAGAGGAGCTACAAATTAGCCCATTGTTTCGTTCAATTGATAGGAATTATGAATGCAAATCAGTCAATTTCGTGATTTGCACTCATTCGATCCTCACTCAATTAACTGGATCGGTCGTCTCTAATATATTGCCCCTTCTTCGAAAAGGTTTGAACGATTTTGCACGATTTTCGTCTTAAAAAAGATCAACTAGAGGATCGAGGCAGGATTATCTCGAGTAATGGCCTCATTTTTCTTCACTATCCTGTGTGACTCTCATTCGGTGTTTTCTTCCACTCTTACCTGCTCGGGTCCGATTCTGAAGCTATAAGAGCTTCGTTTCTCAAATCAAGTGGAAGGAGCATAAACATCTTGGCACACTTGCCACTTCTCATCGTCCTCTTCACTACATCGGAAGCACAATTTAGCACCGCCTCTCCCCCAGTTCCGATCGCATCCTTTCGTTCTCTCGTCCACTCTCTTCGTTTCCCACACTGTCTCACCTCTCTTGATAGGTTAGAGCAAGAGTATCCTCTGCTCGTGTTCTCCCTCGAATAGTGAGTGTGCCCTCCCCCAGGTACCGCATAAAAGAGGTCGACCGGATGAGATCATTCAAGTATCTGCAAGTAACCGCTCCTACTGTGCACTAACTGACATGGTTAGCGAAACAAAGCTGATCTGACAATCCCCATCCCTCTTCACGCGCAAGAGTGTTTGCGGATCGGAGAGAGCGCGAGGAGGGAGAGATCTCACCACTTTCGATTGTTTCAATCAACTACCAATCTACGTCTAGACTAGCTCAAGTCTAGAGCAGAGGATACTTTTTTCTCCCGTAATGGAATATTATCTGTGTCTTCTCCAGACTGAGACTGTTGTTATTATTTAGGAGCCTTCATTCATCATTCAACAGTCTGTCTATCCTTTCATCAGACCTCCTCCATGCGAAATGATTCACACCTCCATTAGAATAGCAAGAATGCGTGTCCGTTTGCTTGCTCAACATCCCTTTTGTTTGCTACCCTTCTATGTTCCGAGGCCGCAGGTTAAATCAACATTCGGGTTCTCACTCCCTTATCCATTCTCGTCGCGAAATCCTTGTTCCCCGCCGTCTGATTTCTTTCCTTGAGGGATGGAGACGTGCATGGCATGGATCGGAAGTGGAGTCTCTCTCTTCGTCGCCTTCTCCTTCCTCTCCTTCCTCTTCAGGAGGATCTTCCTCGAGAGAAGCTACCTCCCTCAAGCAGTCAGTTTGCAATTGCATATCAATCACGAAACAAAGAAAAAGTGAGAGTTCTCTGATCCGAAATGTTCGCGCATCTCTTATCCCTCCCTTTGTCGCACACTCTGCCATTAGATCGCGCCGCCCATAGCATCTCCCCCATATCCACCAGTATTGAGTTCTGCAACCACAAATGATGCACGCGATTCATTTTGGTTCTGGAAATGCGAAACCGATGTTGCAAGAATTTATTCTGTAACTAGATGCGAGATAGACGAAATAGGGTGTTTATCGGCACAATGTAGCGATTGTGAAAATTATAGTTGCATTCATAAATTCTAACGCATTATTTACAATTCAGAGTGCGCTATCTAAGTACGGCGGATATATTTCCTCTTGAATCAGCTTGCCATAAATAGATACAATGGATAAATAGGATCAAAAGTTGAAATATAGTAGAGTTTGGATGCGATCCTTGCGGTGTAAATTGCCATCTTACCCAATTTTGCTCAAAATACCTAGGAAACATGGTGTAATGAGTGCGCAACGAAATGACGATTCGAAGACCACAAAGGCTCTTTTACGAGGTTCTTTCCTGTATTTTGGCCCTTTTCATTCCCAAACGATGAGCGAACGCCATTTCGAATGGTCGCTCTTAATCACCCCGTGCCTTCACTCGTTATCGAGGAGGAAATGGAGTGACTGAAATGATTCATCCTCTTCATTCTTTTACGAGAAAAGAGAGAAACTGTGAGATGATGTTAGGAATGCGATGATCTCTGAAGGCATAAGAGCTGCTAATTTACAGCATTTGTGAAACTCTCACATATGCGTTACAATAGCAATAAACAAGCAAGAGGGCTAAACTCTTTTTACTGGAATCACGAAATTGAGCAGTCTTTTTTATCAAACTTGTCGCGCAGTAAACTATTCTAAAAGAACTTGCAATAAATGAAATCGAAAACAGTGTCAGTACGGTGAAAGTATAGGAGATGGATGCAAGGCAACGGAGTGTAGATCTGCAATTCCGACACGTAAAACTGTAGAGATGAGAGATTAAAGTTGATATTTGAGGGCAAAGTCGTCGTCGTGACGGGATGCGATTCGGGGTTCGGTTGGGACACTGCCATCAGACTGGTGAAGGGAGGATCCACCGTCATCGCCGGATGCTTCCTGGAGAAGGTGAGATCAAAGACCAACAGAACTAAGAGTTTGATGTTTTGATAAATGATTTACTTATCTAGCATGGAGAACGGAGTTCAAATATGAATTGCAGAGTCTGACAGCACTCAAGGAGGCGGTGGGCCCGAGTCTCGCCGACCAGATCATCACTCTGCGTCTCAATCTCGAAGACGATGAGAGCACGGACGCCTTCGTGAGAGACATCCGGAGCTACCTCGACGATCACGTTAGTGCTAGAATTTGGATAAGTAATTATGGAAAACTGGGAATGTGATTCCATGAATATCTTTGACTCTTCAGGATCTCTCTCTGCACGCCTTTGTGAATAACGCGGGGTTATTCGCAGCAGGCCCCACGGAGTGGATGAGCCGAGCACACATCAGGTTCGCTTTTGTTAAGAAAGATTCTTCAAATTCTCTCAATTCAGACGTCTCTTTCAAGTGAACACTGTAGGAGCGATGGAACTGACCAATCGAGTGGCTCCTCTCCTGGCTGAAGGGGTATGCATTCATTTTTATGGTTAACGAAGAAGGCGGTAGTGTGCATGTAATCTCAGAACCTGGCACTTCTTTGGTTTCTGGACCCCCCCCCCAATAATGGGCTGAGATTAGAAATCAGAGGGGGTGGTCAGAAACCGAAGAAGTGCCCAGAAACTGCCAGTCAGAGAGATCAAAGGTCATTTCAGGGTCGTCTGGTCTCGATTTCGTCCGTGTCGGCCGTGGTGCACGGCCCTCTGCTCGCCCTCTACGGAGCATCGAAGGCCGCCCTCGACAACTTCCACTCTGCGTTGAGAGTCGAGACAGAGAGGCGTACGTTTCCAACTAATTTTAGACTGGTTTCCTTCAAAGTATCTTAGATACTTTTATTCGATTTGTGAAAATAATACAGTTTACCAACACTTTCGAAATTGAGTTGCATGTTCCCTCGAAACAAGAAAGACACTTTTTCCAATCATGTCAAAGAATCGTAGACCTCATGCTGAGCATTGTATTGTTATTGTTTGCGATGCCGGCACAAAATTCCAGACGTAGCGAATAGGCTTAGTGCAACAACAAAGTATATTGAGGATTAGCATGTTTTTACGTGAAACTTGCTTGAAGTGCAACGCCTTTAGAAAATAGTAAATAGTATTATTTTTTCAGCCTTCTCCGTGCATCTCATCATGCCCGGAAGCTTCAAGACGCCCCTCCTCAACCCGACTGCCCTCAGGGCAAACATCACTGCCGTGAGTGGACAGTTATTCTATCTTTACGAGTAAAGCTTAAAAAATACGAGTAGAGATCAATATATTCAGAAATTTACGTTAGAGATAGATTATCGCATACATAAAATAGAAGTCAATGGCATTTTCACTATCATTTTTATCTGTCAAATTGCATTTTCTTCAGGGCTGGAACAATGCCCCCGAGAGCGTTCGACAGGACTTCGGCTCCAGATACTTTGAGACCTGTCAGTTCTTCATTACTTCTTCCATGAACTGGCGTTCTAGTGAATTAAAATGAACTGAAATCGTAGCCAGAATGAGGCATTTTTGTAGGTAGGTGGTGCTGCTGGAATGATATTATTTGCAGTCACATCGAACTGGACGGAGGGCGTCGTCCACTACGCCAGCAATCGTCCTTCCTGGGTCACGGACAATGTCCTTCACGCCATCTTCGCGGCGTGAGTTTCATCTCCGATCCCTTAAACCAAACTTTCTTTTGCTGAAATTTGAGCCGCGTACTTCAAGATATTCCAAAGTGAAAATACGACTTCTCAGTAGTCAACAAGTTCAATAGCATAGAGGTTTCTCAACTTCACTGGGCAAACACACGCGCCATGATGTTTTGTTACCGATCTTACTATAAGTTGCGAACACCCGCTAGGATTCGTGTAGGAGTAAGGACGAAGATGAAAGCGTCCCTCATATTTGATAAGAAGCGCGCAAGAATTCTCAGGAGATCAGTGGCTGAATCACGAAAACTGGTTTAGGAGCTCGATAGTTACATTGAAAATTAACTGCAAATATAATGTTGACATCATTTCAAACTCTGGTTTAGTCATCCTCGTGCCCGCTACTACACGGGATACGATGCCATCTTCCTCTTTTCCATCCTCTCCTTCGCCCCCACTTGGATACAAGTGAGTCCAATCTTTACCATTATCGACCACAGACTTCTTAATGAATTGGAGACGGAATTTCAATTGAGAAGATTATGGTAACATCAATCGAACATCGTTATAGGATGCCTTCCACAGGCGAGTGAATCGACGATTCTTCCAATCTCCCGAAGGAGAAAAGGTGATCATTTCACGTTTGCTTTCACTTCTTTTATCTGTAACCCTACTTTCTTCCTCCTTCTAAGAAGTATTTTTCAGGTTTCGATGGCCTGCTTTGAGAAGCCCCTCGCCTCGAAGCCCAAGGCCGCATGAGCAGCCATATCATTCTCTGGGCTTACTCTAGAATGCAGTTCTCTCTCTGTCTAGAAACAGTCATTGGGGGGTTTCATCCGTATGCACTGATTATGTTCTATGCGCTGATAAAGAAATGATTATCGAGTAATGAAGACATTGGCAGATTCAGTTCATGAGTGAGAGTTCTTCGAGCAAGTGCGTTTACTTTTTGATGCCTCGGGGTCTTGTTTGCCCAGAGGCTAAAAAATCGCGTGCACCACGTATCAAATCCGGTTAGATTCTCGAATTTTTTTATTAACTGAAACCAGGTGCCGCAAACTGAGAATAAACTAATCGAAAGCATACTAAGTTCCAAAGCATCGTTTTTCGAAGTTGTCTTGATCACTTCCCCTCAACCGGATGTGGATTGTCACATTATTGTTGCTCTCGCGTGTAAGGGAGGAATTCGGTCACTCGTCACTTGTCATGTGTCCATTCGTGCACGATAACCTACTCAACTCCACAATGGACGAGTTGTAAACTCATCAGCAAGCTGTAATAACTGCGCGTGTCGGTCAACTCGGTGACGTTATGGGTCAGTTCCCCCCACTCCCCCCCCCCTCCTCCCTCATTCTCCTTTCATCTCGTTGTCTCCTTTCCGCTGTCGCTTTCTTTTTCGTTGTCGTTCGATTGACCAAAACAAGGTCGTGAAATATAAGGGAATAGAAAATGAGCGGTTGCAGTGAATCGAGCCAGAGAGGATGAACCGCATGGGAAACATCTCCTATCGAACAAGCACACTCAGTAAAAGCATGCAATTACTGCTGCAGAACAGTTGTTATTTGAACCAAAAAAACTATCGGAATTAATTGCCCATTCCCTCTGTCTCAAAGAGGTCAGACACGTCGAAGTAGTGCGCGTCAGCGAGCGAACAACATCACTGTTCAGACAGTCGGGACTCTTATCTTCCCTTGCATCTCATAATTTGACCTCTCGATGGAGTAAACACACGAGAATGGCAGGGGAACGTGAATGCTTACGTGTGTGAATGTGTGAATTAACGAGTTCGACGCGTGAGGTGACAATGAAGGGCAATGCGAGTATTTTGAGCCATCGGGTCGCGCTATTTCGCAAATTTGGAAAACAATGAGTGTCAACGAAACAAAGTATCTAAGGAGACTCATGTGCAAGTGCATATTGACAGTGAGTAATCTCTACTACTGTGATTTCCGGAAAACACGAACAATCTATTGTCAGTGACTGTATCAGAGGCAAACATGTACAACTCAGCAATGGAAAATATCGCTGAGTAACAACTGCAGTCTATTTTGGAAAACATGAGCTGAGGAAGATGAAGTGCCTTGGGTACTCGATGCTTTTCTCACGACGTCGTGTGCGGTGTGTGATCTCAACACATGCAAACAACGGAGGGCGCCAGAGCGCGCCATTGACTAGTAAGTAATCTGTGGATGTTTGATGAGGAGGAGGGCGAATCTCTTTACTTACCTCCCCTCCTACCCCATCTGAGAGAGGGCGGGGAGAGCTCCTCTCGCTCGCCCTTCCCTCCTCCCCCTCCCGCCTTGCCATCGCTCCCCCCGCTCTCGTCTCTCCCCGTATATAAGAGACCCCCTCGACAGTCGCTCTCATCACCTTCTCCCTCTCCGATGTTTCTACTATTGAGTAGCGTCTGCTGCTTGCTGCTAGCGGTATCCGCACAGCCGGGTACGTTCACATCTGTACAATTCCCGGATCCGGGATTCAGAATACCGTAATCTATTCCTGATTCAGGCCCGAAAGTCATCGATGAGACGACGCGCTGGAGCAAGTGCGCAGCGCAGAATCAGTCCATCTACGATTTCCAGGTGTGTTCTTGAGCGTAGAGTTCAAAGATCAAAGGTGCCATCTCAGGTGGAGACCCTGCAAGGGAACTACGTCGATCTGACGCAGTACCGAGGCCAAGTCCTCCTGATCATCAATGTCGCCACCTTCTGCGGTCAGTAGTCTATCCCCCTTGCTCTTCCTTATGCCGAACCTGAATAGTCATCATTCTGCCCAATGGAACGGGTTGTCAGTGCCTGTCGGCACCGCGCCCAGACCATCCCGATATTCATACCGACCGTTTCTCATTTGCAAACAGCGGAAATGAGAAAAGTGTGCAAAAAGGTGGCGCCACGCTAATCGAATTAGTGGCTGAGATGAGTGGCGCCAAAGCAGTGACCGGGGATATCGAGATTAGACACTTAGCCATTAATTGTCACGATGGGGGAACAGGTACAGTATCTAAAACGTTGCCTTGCAGCGTACACGCAGCAGTACACCGACTTCAACCCGATGATCGAGCAGAATGCACGATCTGGATTCACCATCCTCGCCTTCCCCTGCAACCAATTCTATCTCCAGGTACGATCTCCCTCTCTCCTCCCTCTCTCTCCTTCCTTCCCTCTCTCGGGACGAGGAATCGGCGCACGATTCCTATCTACGGACGACGAACACAATAAGGGTGTTTATGCGGGCGCCACAGCAATGACCGATATTTTCCCCTTTCTCTCAATAACGGGTTGGCTCACGGAACTCCGATCGATAGGGATATATGTCTGGCGGGCTCGCAGGGAAGATTATACGACCATGTAAAGTTCTCGATTGCAGGAGCCAGCTGAGAACCACGAGCTTCTCAACGGCATCATGTACGTCCGTCCCGGCAATGGATGGCGACCGCATCAGAATCTGCACATCTACGGGAAACTGGAAGTGAACGGAGAGAATCACCATCCGCTCTACGAATTCCTCAAGGTACGGTAGCTGCAACCAACAAATAGTGAGGGGCGATGGCACTCCTCTTAATCCCCTCTCGTGTCCTTGGCAATAGCATTCGAACGCTCTTAAGAGTGTCGAGATTAGATGTTCGCAACAGAATGGAAAAGAGACGAAGCGAGACAGAGAGACTTTGTGAATGCGTGAAAACAAAATGTTGCTCTAGAGTAATGATTCAAGTTGCAAAGGTGATTATCTGCAGGACACTTGCCCTCAGACCGTGGATAGGATCGGAAAGAGCAACGAGCTGATGTACAACCCCATCCGTCCGAATGACATCACGTGGAACTTCGAGAAGTTCCTCATCGACAGACAGGTACGAGATAATCGATAGATGGAATGATGATGTCATCTGCTGCAGGGTCGTCCTCGTTTCCGTTTCCATCCCACTGCCTGGTCGCACGGAGACGTCGTGCAGCCGTATCTGCAGCAGTTGATGAATGAGCCCCGCTAAGCGATGACGTCAGATCACTCAGTCCACCCGATACATGCAATTGCGAGCAACGCAGGTGTAGACACTCACTAGAAACTGCCGAATTCCTAGCACTCACATCATTTCCATTTGTTTGTACACCACACGAGTTCCCTAGTCGCTAATAATACGGCCCTAATAATTGTGCTGACCAATATTATCATTCTCCTGCCCCGATCATGCTTTACCAATGTGTTGTCATCTATGATGATAAACTATTTCGTATTATAAGTGCATTCGAGTTCGATACAATTATTTAACTCGAGTTGATGATCTCCCCTTTACTCTCGTCAATGTATCACTGTCGATTTGCACAACGGATGAGCGGGGTTCAGTGTATGTTTTCACCTAAGAGTGGAAGGATTTTCGTGTTGACTTGCGTGGGCAACTTCGATTTTGTAGGGAAATGTTTGCGAATGAAGGGGAAAGAAATAGAGTTAGGGCGGAAATCGAGAGTGTGGTTGGCAAAGAAAATAATTGGCACAACGGGTTTGAGAGAGAGAGAGAGAGAGTCGACCCCCTCGCTCCTCAACTTTCATACCTTCTCGAGAGTGGCGGAACTCGAGCATAATTCAAGGCCGATCAGAAATTTTTCTTCTTCCTCCCTGAGTGGAGAAGAGAAAAGGGAAGGAAGTATGGGAGAAATCGCACGTTTGCAATAACCAAACACACCCATGGAAGTCGGAGAGTACGGTGTGAAACCAACTCGGAATGGCATTGATGGCATGTGTCCGGTTCTCTGGAATGTTACTCTTGAAGTGTGTCCTGTTCTGTTTACAATCCGAGAACAACGAGAGTTCAGAATGAAGATCAGAAGTGGGGGAGGAACTCCTCGAAATAACTGGGAACGTTTATCGCAAGAATGTACAGTAAGCTCACGTTAATGGAAAGAACAGCGTAGAATTGGAGCTAGAGGGAAAACCGTGGCGATGCGTATGAAACTTGTGAGAGCTGAGAATTCACCGTAGAATGATGAGACTGGCATGATGGATTGTCTAACAGGATCTACTTGGATAATGACGGAGAGTATTCGAATCCCGAAAAAGTGGAGAGATGCATTCTGATATCTATCGTACGTGATGGAAATTTAGGAACGTATACCGTGCAATTTCCAAAAATATCATGTTTCGTGGATTATGGTGAATTTTTATTTTTACGAGTTTTGCTTTTTTGCATTCTTTTTTTCTTATGCGTTTTCATAAAACGGATGGGTTTTTACACGGAAATATGGCTCGAAATGCAATAAAAGCTCGCGAAAATTATGCAATATTGACGAAATAGCCATAACCGGGTTTTAGCACTATTTCGTCAATATTTCATGGTTTTTTCACGAGCATTTATAGCATTTCTATCCAAATTTCCGTGTAAAAACCCATCCGTTTTATGAAAACGCATATTAAAAAAGAATGCAAAAAAGCAAAAGTCGTAAAAATAAAAATTCACCAGAATCCACGAAACATGATATTTTTGGAAATTGCCCGGTATACGTTCCTAAATTTCCATCGCGTACGATAGATAGTGACTAATCGGGGGTCTAGAGGCATTTTAACAGCGAAATTCACTCGAGGATCTGACTCTTTCCATTGATTTCACCCTCTTGATCTGTGTAATCGAGAGGGGAGCATTTGGAGAGAATCATGCTATTTGATACTTAGTGGAGAAGGGTGTTGAGAGCTCCCATGGTGCACACTCCGGCGATGATCAACAGAGCCTGCAGCGTGTTCTGTCTGCAATGCTGAATATTACCAACACTATTTCGTTGAAGATGAAAAAAATCGTTCACTGACTACTCGGTATGTTCCTGTCGTGGGTGTTGTGTTTGTTGTCTTTGGAAATGCCATTGATGTGATCGAAATCACCGAAGGCAAGCAAAGACAACGCAGACATTACCAAAGACAAATATATTTTAAGACATCTGTACAGTTGCCTTATATTGTAAGATAACAAAGACGAAACAACAGACATGAAAATCCCGAGTACGCTTTCGAAGTCGCTCTCAACTTATATCTCTCTTCCTTCATTTCCGTGTTTCCTCACCGTGGTCGTGTCTCCTCCATGAGTTCGGGCAGAATCTGCACGAGGGCGATGTTGATGAATCCTCCTGCGGTGAAGGGAAGAATCCAACTGACTCCAGAGGACGCCAGGGCGTCTGTGTGCATGAAGAGAGCACTGCACGCACCGAGGACACCTCCCGTCGCAGTGAGCAACTGAAAGGAATTTGATTGCTTCCAACACATATTTATGCAGAATTAATCATAAAACCCTCTCTGAACGTGCCTATGTATATGTCGCGAGAAAACGTAACAATTTTTCAGGGGTCCACGGATGGCTAAAAATTAGATAATTCCCACACTTTTTTTCTGAAGTGTAGGCCCCGAGTGCTGATTGACGGCCGCAATAACTAAGGCTTAGGGTCGATTTTGAAAAAGTTTCAGGTACCCCCACTTTGGGGTCGAAAAAAATCGATATCTCAGAATTAGACGAGATTAAGATATTCTGGTGTATTTTCACTCGTAGAAAACGAATTTCGATATCACGATGCGAGCAAATGCAAAATGAAAAAGATAACTTCAAAAAACCACTTTTTCGGTCAATTTTAAAAGCAAGAATATCATGCCGTTCATAAAAATAACTTTTGCAGATTCAGAAAGGGATGTGTTACCTGAGCTTTGATTGCATCTCCCCTATTGTAGTCTGCCCTGAGAAGAATTGCGAAATCGCTCACTTCATGAGGAATCTCATGAAGGAGAATTGCGAAGGTGACGAGAAGACCAGACTGCAATAAGACGATTACATATTGTTCTACGGGTGTTCTTGATTCACAGTACCCCCTCCCCTTTATTTTTCTGGTATTCGAGTGTAGCAAATGTTTTTCCAAATATACGCCTCGCCTCAACTTTCATGATACAACTAAAAATAACATTGATGTTCCTATACCCGGTGACTGAGACTACGTCATCACTGAATCTTCGAATCATAAATTTTCCCGTTCTCACCTTGACTCCCATCTGGTAAGCTGCCCCGATGGCTAGTCCGTGAGTGAAGTTGTCGATGAGATTTCCGATGAGATTCATCACTGCACACACCTGGTGCTGACTGTCCTCCGTGTTAGCAACTACCTGCAATACATTTGTGGTTGCATTGCTTTGAGTTTTGAGGCACACTACGATTTTTAAGAGAATACAGAAACATTAAAATAATTCGCATTTATAACGAATTGAGAAATGACAGTAGTCAATTAAGCAAATGATGAAGATTAATTAGCTAATTTCCAAAATTGCATGTTCAATTTCTCATTCCCTTTCAATTCTCCTAAATGTAAGGTTATTGTGAAGTTTCTTGCGAGAAAGGGCAATGGGTAAGCAACACTGAGAGTCGTACTCTCGATTTCTATCTGCTATTATTGTTATGTTATTCTATTTTCAATGTTTTATTGGTCATAATTACGGGTTCGTACAAGCGTTACGAGTAAACAGAAATACGAAGTACCTTCTCAACGATGAGACACGAGACGAGACCGGCGATGGTGTACAGACCAATCTGCACCATGTCCGCTGAAATTATATAATTAACGTGGTGTTTCAAGAGGATTATCTAACTTTGCAGACTTTGCATACAAATTTCAGAAATCTAATCAAGTTTGTTGAACGTTTGTACCAAAAATATATTTGCTCACCATCAGGAGCGGCGAAGGTCTCCGGCAGGAGATGCAGGAAGACATCTCCGAGCAAAGATCCCACCGCGAAAGAGAGCAGCAGATTCAGCTTCGACTTTCCCTCTGTAATCACACCTACATCGCATCAGAATATCTTGAAATGTTCTGTTTGGTGTCGCAAAGGAAAATTTCACTTCACTGTTTCCCTATTTATCCGGAGCACAGATGTGACCATTATAATTCTTGATGTATATGAGTTCGTCCAGCCGGACTTTTCGCATGCACTTTTCTCATAAATTGTTGACCTAGTCTTATGAATGTTCCAGAAAATTTCCTTTTGCCATTCATAATTCAACGCACTCAACCAATTCAACATCCGTTATCATTGGGATTCCAATCTCACCAGTGGAGTGGAAGTATTCGCTGGCATTGGCAGGAAGGATGAAGGCAGGAACAATGCCACACGAGATGAGAAGAGAGCAACCGAAGAGAGTCCACAACCAGGTGGAGAGAGGAGAGGAACGAGTCTCAGTCACTGAAGGGAAGGATATCAATACTCTCGAGAAATTAATCAATTAATCCTATACTATACCTCCGAAGGTTAAAGGAGTGCTCCGGGGAATGAATGCTAGGTAGTCCTACAACGAAAGTTCTGCGCTCTCAATGAGATACTGTAGCGAATTTAGTCCGAGAAAGATGCGATAAATAAGTAGAGCGAGTGAAACATAAACCAACCAGGCGCGACCCTGCGCTTTCAATAAACTTTGCGCATATGTAAATAGCCTCAGAGGCGTCGGACGAACTTCGGACAAAGTGCTTTCTGATCGGGTGAGCGTCCTCTTCAACATACACACTGTCACTATGGGTGACTGAACATTCCCCGGAGCACCCCTTTAAAGAGGTGAACAAAATTTATTTGAAAGCATTGAGGGACATAAATTACTTACGCTTCTTCGAAGCCTCCAGAATCTGCCTGATCTTCTCATTTTCCTCCTTCAGCTGCTCTTCTCTCCTGAAATTAAAAAAAACTGGATTTTTTGCATTTTTAATTGTTTAGTTTCTTAATAAGGCGATCAATATTGATTGGTCACAACGATCGAGTTCTCGTTCTTTCGTTCAATCGATCAATGTCATCGCTTCTCTGGCACTGCAGTTCTACTAGCCAAACTCGATACTCTGTCTCTCCCCTCTCTCTCCCTCTACCTAATACTGGCTTGTTTTCGATTTTACGACCTCTATTGGCTAAAGTAAGATAGAGATGTAAGTAAGAGAGGTGCGAGTGTTCTACCTTTGCGTGTGTTTCTTCAAAGGGGCGATTATTTTTCGTCCGTCGGGGTCGACCAAACCATCAGAGTGATCCGATTCCTATAATGAATCATCTTTTGAGAAGTACCAGAGTGTTTCCACTCTCTTCGCTTAATTGGCTGCATTCAGAGCAATTTCGATGAAAGAGGAGAGGGATGAATAACCGACCATTCCGAGACCATCTCCGCCCAATCCACGGGCGATTCCGATGCTGCCGATGTCAGGTCCTCCAGCTCCCGGGTGGTTGATCCCTAGAAGATCTCGTCATCAGAATAAGCACTACTGACGCCAACCACACATTAGCTGCTGTTTTTAGTTCTCACACGGAAAATGCAAGAAAACATTCGCTTGCGGCTAAAAATAAGGTCTCAAAGAACCCCCTATGGCTTCTCCATTCATTCGCACAACAATCGCGTTAGCTGTGGATTGAGTCAACCAGGAAGGTAAGTGGGCTGGAGACCAAAGCACTCCAAAAAAGAGAAAGTTACCGTACCCTGGACATGGTGCAGCTGTGAATGAGCTGATTGCAGAAGAAGAGCGAAGAGAAGAAGACGGAACATCATCCCGAGAGGGGGGAAACCTGCAGAATAGAAGGACCATAAAGGGAGAAGTGGTCTACAGGGTACTAGCAGGTGGTAGAAGAAGCTGCAATGGTTAAGAGATAACAATCGTCTTCTCGCGGTCAAGAACGATCTCAATCACAGCAGCATTACTCTCACTCTCTTCATTCCACATGAATGTTCGCTTATTCTTGAGGATGAGAGAGTACACAACATGGAGAGAGTCGAAGCAATGTACTAATCAGGGAAATGTACGTGCGAGAGGGAGAAAGAGAGGCGAACAGCGGATAGAGATAGAGAAAAGAAAGGAGTTCCACTGCCCCGCGCACGGAACCGAGTCGAATCCTCCTGCCTATTACAACCTCCTACCTATTCCTCTCTCTTTTTCGTCCCTGAACGGACTAGTGCAGCACGAAAGAAGAGAGGGAGAGAATGGAGCAGAATTAGCAGCTTCTCGAAGGTTCCCCTCTCAAGGTTGTACAGATACACGAAAGGGAACGGGGAGACTCGCTTGTCTTAGAAAGTCGTTGAGATCGAATACACGGGAGAGAGAGAGAATAACTGCTAGAGAGAGAGTCAGACAACGGTATATTGTGGCTTAGAAAGGGGAGTAATCCATGGTTGGTTGCACACGGGCGAAACGTGAATGGAGGAATGACAGAATGAATGTGCCCTCTTTCGACTTGAGACAATCAGTGGAGCGAAGAAAGTGAATGAAACAATGGGGAGGAATGGAGATGAGGACATGAGAGAACGTGCAGGAATGAGAGAGAAGAGGGTGCGAAGATCGAAAGGGAGTGGGGGGATATAGCACATGTGGTCGAGAGGGACCAGTCAAGACAGCCGCGTCCTTTGCCTGCTTACAACCAGAATGAGGGGGAGAAGGGTGATCGATCGGGGCAATCAATCGATGTACACGCAACTCACGCATACGATCGAAGTGGCGTAGACCTGCCCCGACCCTGTTTGGTGCTGGGAAGAAGGGGAGAAGAGAGCAGAAGAGAGAAAGGAGGAAGAGCAAGGAGGGATCCCTCCTCGATTGCGATTAGGAACCGGAGAGAGAATGAGGACTAGAAGAGAGAGCAGATGAGTGGAGGGAAGGATGAATGGGAGACGCACCTTTCAAGTGCGAACTCGATTGGTGATGTAATTCCAATTAGGAGAGAGGAGGAGGAGGAGGTGTGACATTTCACAGGTGTGAAAATTGGATGAAGACATGACAAAGCAAGAGGATCATCTTGGCATTCAGTGGGAATGTGGCCACTTGTAGGGGGAGAGGAGGGGAGGAGGAGGGTTAGAAATTCGAAACGTGAGAGCAGCAACGGCTCCCTGGGGTGTTTATTAGAGGACTCGATATAAACTTCCCCAGTGATCCACAATCGTCAGTGGAATGGGACGAAATAGTCGGAAAATTACTGGATTGAATCCATCGCTCAATGGGAAATCTCGAGAAATCGAGATTTGCTCTACATTGTCCCGGACAATTGACGCAATGAAATTTGAGGAAAATGCGACAGTTTGCTCAGCGGGTCGTGTCCGGAATAAACTATTTGGAGTGCTTGTTCAAGCATGTCTTGTTCCTCCCCCTTCCGGTATCTTCCAACAATTTTATCGTTTCGTCGGCGAACACACATACAATAGGCAGGAAATACGGGATAAGATTATTAATGACACGATTATGTGAGAGAGAGAGGACCTCAATGGATCGCCTTCAATCTGGTGCATTGAAGCGCGAGAGAAATGCGGTTGGCTAAATCTAACAGCAAGTGGGTAGGTCACAATCGAGCATATGAAGCTGGCGAGTCCCGAGGCAGAGGAGAGTACACATATGAGGATGAGTGGATGAGTCTATCGGGGAACAGAGGGAGACACGAATCCACGACGGAGTTCAGCGCCTGCAAGGAATCTCGAGCATAATCTGCATTACTTCTTGCTATCTTCGTAAAAGGGAGGACAGGAGGGGGTAGCGCATCAGCGTTTATCGGCGAGACGTTTCGGCAACAACCCATCATCAGTCAGTAAAACCACCTCGACTTGGGTAATTAACTGGTTTCCATGGGAAGGTGATTAACTTGTTTAATTACCCAAATTTGAGGAGGTTTAACTGACTGATGATGGTCTGTGGCCCGAAACGTCTCACCGATAAACGCTGATGCGCTACCCTTCCTGTCCTCCCTTTCGGCTTTACGAAGAAAACAAGCAGTACTTCTACGCCATGACAGGAATCACTGAGTATCCCCTTCTTATAATCTGGATTATCTTAGGAAATCTCGTATTTGGTTAGGATGGAAATGAAATATACATCATAGTAGAGTTTATAGCTCGACATTATCAACCTCCCATTCCCGTTCAAGCACCCTCTAATTCTCACGCCCTTCACTTTCGTTTTTGATTCCTCTGAGTCCATGGGAAGGTGATGTGTTAGAGTGGGTCTTGACTATCCCTTTTTCCCACATTCTTCAGCGAAAAAGTGTGAAGAATAGAGTGAAAAAGTTAGAATCTCCGATTAATGCAATGGCAGGCGAGGGCAACTGAGCCCAGACTCGCCGCCACAATGGCACTTCCTATCACAATCTGTTGGATTCTGGACCTCGTGAGATTCGTCGCACCCGATCTGTTCGACGACGTCCAATCTTCGTCGTCTGAATGACGACTGGAGGAAGATTCGCTGCCGTTCGAGAGAGAATCCCCGCCAGAATCCACCGATCGACACTCCCGCAACTGGAAATTGTAATATTATATAGGATGGCTCCAATTGGATTCTCACGGGAAGATGCCCGTGTTCCTTATCAATCGCAAATTAATAATTTTGAGGGGAAATCTCACTTTAAGTGGATCGCAGATAGTCACCAGCTCGACTTCCCGAGTGCAGTGCTGAAAAAAACATGTTTCGTAGAACATAAATGCAGTTCTCACCTCTACGATGTCGCCGACGAGGGAGACCGTCTTCTTCGACTCCGCGTCCCTCGACGCCTTGACGTACTCACTAATTCGAGAAGGAACCTGCAATATTGTCGCTGCCTTTCTAAAAATTAGATTACAGCATCTAGGTATCAACGGGAAAATCTGACGACAAGTATAAGAAATTTTTACAGATTTTCACTACATTTTATCCGAAATTGTGCCCAATATTCCCGAGTGCATAATAATAATAATAATTTATCTACGCCCGAGGCGCGACGATACCATGAATACATTAATTAGTGATTGCAGATGGGAGGGGGGGGGACTCTCTTGAGTCATTGAGGGTGTGAAAGGTCTGTGACTATGGGGTGGCTTTCCAATCGACGCTTAAATACTCGGATGTTGGGGGCAGTGCGAATGGTATCGGGAAGTTGAGAATACCATCGGGAAGTTCGAACAGGGAAAGAGTGAAATCTGGCTGTGCTTGTTGTCAGTTCAATGTTGATACCGAAGGAAGAGGTTCGGTCCCGTAGGGGTTTGTAAACGTAGAAGGAAGAACGAGGGATGACATTAGAACCAGTCATAATAAAATGAGTCATACAAAGATCACCTATGACTCTCCTCTCAGTAAGCGAGCGCAGGCCAAGAATTTTCAAGTGATCCGAATAAGAGGGAAGAGAAAGAGGATAGGAAGGGGAGGGGAAACAACGATAGAATAGTTGGCGGGTGAAAATATGTTGAACTTATTCAAGAGTCTCAATGTCAGATAAATAGTGAGGATTCCAGAAAGGGGATGCAAAGTCGAGGAGGGGAAGGACATATGCTTTGTAACTGCGAATAAGGATGATGGGACAGTTGAAAGGGAGGGCTTTGAGGAGAAGGAATAACTTAGAAGTCGCTTTCTGAGCACGGGTTTTAACAGAACAAGAATTCTTGAGGTCAGAGCGGACTTGTACACCTAGATCACGGACATTATTTTCGAGGGTTAGTTGAATGGAATTGATATTATAACGAGGTGTAGATTGTTTGGAACCTATGCGGATGTGAGAACACTTAGACGCCGATAGAGTCAATTGGTTAAGTTGGGTCCATTCAAATAGACAGTCAAGAGCTGATTGAAATTCAGATGTCATGACCGATTTGGTTGACTTACTATAGGATACATACAATTTGACATCATCAGCATAACATTGGACGGAAACGTTATGAAATTTGGATAATGTCCGGGAGAGATCAGCTAGATAGATAGAGAAAAGGATAGGTCCTAGCACACTGCCTTGTGGTACTCCGGAGATAATTGGGAAGGAGTTACTAGTCGCGGACGGCAAACGGACAGAGAAAGTGCGGTTGGATAGAAAGGAATCAAGCCAAGATAATAGATTACCATGAATACCGTAGTGTGATAATCGAGAGAGCATTTTAGGGTAAGGGACTACATCGAAAGCACGAGTGAAATCAATATATACTACATCAGTTATGAGCTTATTTGAATGAGATATGGTCCAATCATTTTGACAAGTCAGTAGACTTGTAATAACACTAGCACCAGAACGGAAACCATGTTGGTTGGAAGGGAGGATATTGAAGCGATAGAGGTGGGTATTGAGGTGGTCTTTGATGAGGCGTTCCATAGTCTTAGCAGCAAGGGAAATGATAGAAATGGGTCTATATGAAGAGGGTAGTTTGCTATTTTTGCTCGGCTTAGGGATGGGAGTAATAAGGGAGTGTTTCCAGGCTGTTGGGACAGTCCCAGAAATGAGACTGAGATTATAGATATCCGCTAAGGGAGTGGCGAGAGCATGTGCACATCTAGAGAATATAATCTGAGGGATGCCATCATAACCGGTAGAACATGAGGGAGACAGTTTGCGTAATGATTTGTAAACTTCTTGAGGAAAGAGAGTGAATAGAGAGAGTGAAGGAGGGATGGGTAAGGATGAGAGAGGGGGGAGAAGACCATCATCTAGGGTGAAATGAGAAGCGAATTCAGAGGCAAGTAAATTAGACTTAAAGAAACTATCATAAACAGGTACATGTACACTACCAGGTGAGGCTAACTCAGGAATAGATAGCTTAGGTTTAGTGAGAGAAGAGATGTGGCGATACAAAAAATTATCCCGTACAAGTACAAAACACCCTCGCGTTAACATGGACTTTCACATTTTTATATGCTTTTGCAAGAAGTGGGAGGTGAATGGCTATTCGTCCAGGCTATAAATGGGTTCACCTCAGCGGGAGGCGCGGCAGTGAGAGTAACGAGGAAGTCAGAGGCGCCCTTGATTGAGACCAATCGTTGCTTCAGCGCGTCGATGATCTCAGTTTGAGTCCTGTAAATGAATCATCACTAGGAACGCGGAAAAGGAAGTATCGTATTAGATAAACAAGATTCGGCAAAGCAACGATGGGAAATATATAAATGTTTACTTGAACTGTCTCTCGACGTGTTCGTTGTACTCCTTGCACTCCTCCAATTCCTTCTGCAGTTCATCAGCATACGTCGATCGGTTCTCATCCACTCGTCGTGCTGCGTCAATCACGTGCTGCAATTCATTATGTAAAAAAGACTCGCCATTTGACTGCTGCTGAGAGATTTTTTGGGATTCACCTCGTATTTCTCGATTTTGCTCAGAGCCTCGTTCAGCCTGTAGCGGGTCTCTTCGAATCGCCTTTCGAGCTCGGTTCTGCAAAAGGTACACAATGATCTATGCTAACAAAGAGCCGATCAATAATCTTCTTCAGACGATTTTGTAGGGAAATTAGCTCTGACCGGATGGATGGCCTCTGCTCTGCCTTGAATCGTTCGTACTCTGCGTTCAGGACGTTGAAGTCGCCTTGGAGCTGCAACAGAATGTTCTTGAAAATGGATTTATAGTACGAAAATGTTATTTTCGAGCTATGTATGGAATAAATCCCTTATTTCCGGATACATTTACAGGAAATAGAGAGATTAGAAAATTCTCTTTCGCGTTCACTCTTCTTTCTTCACTCACTTTTATCCTCTCGGCCTCAGATGCTTCGAGCCTCTTCTTGTTACCATTGAGTGCCTCCCTCATGGCGATGAGGTCGTCCATCTGCTTCTTGAGGGCTGCCTCCAACTCGGAGATTACGCCATCCCTCTCGACGGTGAGGCGACTGAAAAGGAAGTGATTCCTCAGTTTCTGATGTTCATTTACCGAATTTCGCATATTTCCCTTATTCTATAGTTGTGAGAATTAGATTCAAAATAAAGTCGAGTAAATTCTCTACTCACTTGCTCATACTCTCTGTCCTGCTCTTCTCCGCCCTCAATTCCTCTTCGGTTGTCTGCAGTTGATACCGGACCAAGCCGAGCTCTTTCGAGAGGTCGCACACTTCCTCGAGCAACTGATAATGTGTTGTTTTTTTTCTTAAATTCACTAAATAACACATCTTTATTATCGATATTTAGTCAGCTTCTACATTGAAGAACGATCCTTTTGCCTCACGAAGCCCTCTCACCCTGTCTCCCTATGCCTACTCTACTCTCCTCTCAATGGATTAATCGGATTATTCATTCTCACCTGGGCGCTGTTTCCATTCAGATCGGTTCTGCCTCGGCCACAAGTCGCCTCGTGCTCTATCCATTGCTGGAAACGTATATATTTAACCCGAGCTTAGGAACTTTCACCATTGTTGCAAACATAAAATATACATTGAACATGTGTAAACATGAGCAAAATGCAGAGATTGAAGGCAAAGGCTGCTCACCGTTTCGAGTGTCTCTAGGTATGAGTATGCCTTGGCGATGGCCCTTAGCTGGTCAGCAGTGAGGTTGCCCGCCCTCTTCATACCGCGCAACTCAGCCTTCATGTCGCAGATCTCTTGGTATGTCTGCATTGGCGTTTGTCAGATTATTCAGATTACTCAAACAAAATTTGCGCACTTCATTGTGGATGTTCAATATCTCTATACATACCAGTTTCGTGACCCCATAGTCGATTTCCTCGACCTCTGGAACGTTATCGGCGCTGGGGCCTTGACGGTTCTGAAACATCTCACTCGATGAATTTCACAACTATATATTTTGAGTTAATTATTTTTAAAACAGAAGATAATTACTAATTAGTCACTAATTAGTGTCAACTCATGCATACATGCTCTCCGATCAATCGCATCTCCATGACTTGGAATTCGAGGAGATCTCTCTGCTCCTCACTCACAATCATCTCCCGTTGCAATTTCTCGATCTGGAAAAACTCGGGGGAATTCACACTCAGATTCACACCGTGCACTTTAGATTCACTAAAGAGAAAAGGCGACAACGTTTGACAGGAGTGTGAGATGAATCTCACTGTAACAAACGGACAAAGGTCGATCATAAACAAAGTTTTTGCAGGATCTTCTCCACACTCTTATCACACCTCCTCCTCCATGTTCTTGATCTTGCTCGCTTGCTGGGCGATCGTCACTTTGTGCTGGGCGGTGGCGTCCAATTGAAGTGCCTGAGAGAGTTAGTGAGTCACTCAATCGGAAGAAGAAACGGGAGAGAGATTCGTAGGGCCGATAGGGCGCTTGTAGGTGGGTCAAAGATGCTATTTCTCATCCATATTCGGGAATCTTTCTAATATTCTAATAATCGTAAGGAGGAAAGGGTGAAGAGAGTATGAAAGTTCCTAGTGGAAAGGGAAAGTTTCGACGCCGCAACAGTTCGCGGTACTATCGTCCATGCACGTTCTAATAGGGGATGCAAACAGCCATTTTGATTACAGTTTTGCTTCACGCGCTACAGAGACAGTACAAATTGGACTATTATAGGTTTGATCAATAGACTCCGATTTCGAGGAAAACAAGGAATAACATAACAACAACAAAACATTCGTACGCGTTCATTGGAGCAGTCGATGTTATGCTGCAGTGCTGCAATGGTCTCCCTTGCAGCAGCCAACTGCTCCCTCAAAGACATGTCGTCCCCTTCCATCGCGTGAAGGGCACGAGCCAGTTCCTCGTGTTCTCGATAGAGAGCCTCGTAGTTAGACTGCAGCTCCTTCGAGACTGTCTGAAATCACGGCAATGCACACAACGATGAACAATCACTTCAGATAGAACGACGATGACGTCACCGAGAAATAAAATTCCATTTCTAATGGCACTACGGAAAAACGGGGCTAATGGCCTGTTCATCCCTAACAGGCGAGGAAAAGTTCCGGATAATAAGAGAAACGGAACACTGGACAGAAGAGGGCGCGCGAAATGGGCGATTGAAAAGAGAAAAGAGATTGGAAATGAGAGACAAACGGAGGTAGATGGACTGAGGGGAGGGAGGGACGGGGGAGAGGGATAGGGGGCACTCAAGGACGGCCAGTGGAGGATTGACACTGCGGGTTGTCGAGGCCAAGATGAAGAGAGGGGCAGGGTTAGAGCTGGTTATCAGATCACTCTCATCAAATAAACGATGGGTTGATAGCCACAGCACACCGACCTCCTCGAGATCTTCTGTGATCGTGTCGAGTGAGATGTGAGATTCGGCAGAGCAGTCTGAGCCTACGACGGACTGTCGATCGTCCTCTCCCTTGGCTGCTCTCCGCAGCCTCTTCAACTTCATCACCAGCGACTCGTACCTCCGATCCTTCTCCTGGGTTAGAAAGGGAACTCATAGAGCAACGGAACTCAGGAGATTAGAAGATACACTCTGGAATGGTGTGAGAAAGCGATAGCGTCTTTACCAGTCCGGCTTGGCGGAGAGCAGTGATGCACTTGGAGTACTCGAGCACTTGGTTCCTGCAAGGAGGAAATCTTGATCTTTGATCTTTAAAATAGAATTGAAGTTTCGTTTACGTAAGATTGTTCATTTCATGACATGTGAAAATGGGAACAAGCGTTCACCTGTATCTTTCGAGTTCCTCCAATTTCTCGGGGAAAGTTCGTTCGCGCCTGAGACTCGCGTTCTCCTTCACGACTCGTTCGTGCGAGTCTTTCTAAAATATTGTTTCTTTAATATTTTCGTTATTCTTTCATTACCAGAGTGAGGAAATCATCCATGTGGTGAGCGATCTTGCTTTCGAGACGTTTGATCTACAAGAGGGAGAATGAGACGAATTTCTGGAGATAAAAGAAAGCTGACTCGAACGCCACCGTTACTAATGCGTAGAAGTAATAATTAGTCATCCGCCAGTAATCACAAAATAAATTCGTGTGCTAGTGCTTCAAAGCGGGAGTTTTTTTAAATAGTCTGGAAATGACCTTACCTCAGCAGACAAATTCTTATTGCGCTCGTTTAATTTGCGATTCTGATCAATCATCGGCCTCTGGTTCTTCTCCAATTCCACGATCTTCTTGTTCTGAAATGATAGTACTTCCGTGTTTGATTTCACGATTGTCTACATGAAGCTCATCCCTTCAATACGATTTGTGCAAATTATTCTACAGTAAACACCTCCTCAACAAAACACCCTTTTCACATGTTTGAAACCGCGTTTTGAATAGGATTAATCGTCACGCCGATCGGGGTTCCTATTCATCTCTTGACGTTTATTCCTTCCGACAGGATTACTCCTTTCTCTTTTTCTAATCCTCCTTCTTCACCCTCAATCTCTCTCTCTCGTCCTCCTCCCTTCTCCGTTCCTTTCTCTCCTCTCTCATCGTCCTTGCTGTGTGTGTCTGCATGGCTAAATAAGCCATGTGTCCGCACCCTTTTCTTCCCCTTCCCCCCTCTGGATCATTGCGAATCCAATCGAACAACCATCACTAATGTAACTTGTACGAGGGCGTGGAAAGACAGGAATGGCCTGGCGATTTAACATACAAGCCTAGTGAAGTACAGTATCACCATGAATGCATAGTTTTGTCAATGTCCCCGTCAGATGTCTGCCGAACCATTTTCAAACAACAAAATATGCTAAATCGGAATTAAAGATGCTTACCAATTCTGCCTTGATCTGATTCATATCGGAGTTGAGGGATTCGCTTTCGGCTAATCGAACCTGAAATCGGTAAAGTCAGTATGTGATTTATCCCGATCAACGCATAAATTACTCTCTCACCTCCACTTCCTCCATCTTATTTATCCATCTCGATCGTTCTCGCTCATGTTCCTCTTTGTTCATCTGCAACAAAGCATAAACAATAACAAATATATGTATATTTTTCGAAGTATCAAATGTATTTTGAATAAAAGAAATCTTTCACCTCCCGTTAAACCTTTTTATACTAAGAGGGCCATACTAAGAGGGCAAGGGCGAAACTCGACTGGCAAGCTCAGAGTAGCGACCCATTCCACCCAACAGATCGCGTGCCTCATTGCATTCACTTCCTACTGACAACATCGTTACGCAGAATGGGATTGCAATCTGAGTGATCCACCCAGCTCTATCAGCAAACAACACGTATCAACCGGTGAAATCCGTAGAACACCAGGGCTTTTTTTCTTTCGATACACCAAAAGAATTAGCGCAGCGGGTGGAATCAAAGCCCCGCGGGTCCGCTAAAGGCAGACCAATCAAACTGATCGCGTGTGACATCGAACACATAAACTTTCGCCCCTCCTCTCTCTCTCTGAGTAGACACTGTTAGATGGAAGGGGGCTCACACCCGCTCCTCCTTCCCTTCATCCGCCCCGTCTTAGCAAGATGAACTCGCTATCGATTATTGATTTACTGTACTTTGGCTCGATCAATTTGGCGTGCGGGCGGGAGATCTGCACTGCTTCGACTCACCAAATGGAGCATGTTAATGCTCATCGACCGTTTCATTGTGCTCATTCCTCCTCGATTCCAGCTGCTGCTGCAGCAATCAACGAGATCTCATCCCCTTCACATAAATCTCGGCCGCAAAACGAAGCGTGAAATCGAGCAGGTGAAAGTAAAGCAGCGAGTAGAGCACACACAGGATCACACATAAGGGGAGCGAAGCACTAGGGTGGGGATACGACCACTGGCTCGTAAAGCGATTGACGAAGCCGCCACTACTGCCATCATCATGGAACGAGTATGCACGGTCATGGAGACGATTAGGAGGGCGATTGTATTGAGAGATGAGATGAAGAAAGGGAGGAGAGAGTCATACTGGACACCATTGAGAAGAAACAACACTAGATGATGGACCGAACGGATAATGATGCCTAGATCGCGCGAGATTTATGCCATCTGGGACAGGTATCAGGGAGTCTCGGATGGATATCGGCAAAAGAGGAGGGTCGAGAGTGAAAGAAGCGGCTGATGAGCATCATCATGCATAAACCTCTTTTCACAGCGAGGAAAATGAGGTAAATCGCGGAAAACAGAGGGGTAAAGCGGGAAGACAGAGGAACATCTCGAGAGGGGCCAGGGAAGGACGTGCTAAGTGGATCTGCCTGCTTGACAAAATAGGGGATAAGCGACCGCGCAGCTCCCGCATCTGTTCAGAAAATGATGACCAGCTGGCAGAGGGAGAGATCTCGACTCTCCTCCCTCGGGGGTTAGCCGCCCACTACAGCTGACTTGTTGATGGAATAGAGGAGAGGGGAGGAATCAAGTCGAGAGAAGAGGTGATGATGATACACGAATCGTAATGAGGGGATTGATAAGGACGCAGCTGCTGCATAGGTATGGGGAGAGAGGGAGAGAACATGTTCGCGCTCCTTCTCCCTTTCCTTCCCCATCTGTCGCTTCTTGACCGGTCATGTGTGCCTCCTCCCCCTTCCTCCCCCTCTGAACTATCCCCGGGCGATTTGTCCTCCACTCCCGATTATGATCCCTAGGAAATTATCAGAAACGAGTTGATAGGGAGCAGCCCGATCCCATTGTCGAATTAGACACGCGGATTGCCCCTTTAGTCTAATTGGCAATTGGAGAAGGGATTAACAACTTGGGCCCACCTACCTGTTCGCATGGTTCCCCGAAGAGATGGGATGAATAATTGGTTCAATTAAGGATGCGTTATCAATCAGCGTTGGTTAATAATTCCATGGTTGGTTCTGAGATTGATGGGTTGAGGCTGGCTCGATATCGTGGGTGTGAAAGAGGGAGAGAAGGGGGGAAAGATCAGATGAGAGAAGGAAGACGTGTGATTGCAGCCATCAACACCCAAACAACAGAGACACATGGCGATCGGACGAGATTCGGGAGGTTTCCGGGAGTGAGTTGAGATACTCCCAACCCCCGATATTTTTAGACCACGAAAGACTTGCAAGAACTTTATAGCCTTTCATCATTGCAGAATGAGATCGATGCTCCAGAGAAATATGAAAAGCATATTGTTTAGAAAGATTTGTATGTTCGATAAAACAATCATCTGAGACGATATTTTCGGAAAGTGCAGTCGCCCGCGAGCAGTTATGATTAGCAAAAAGAGCTTTTCTGTTGTGTTTTTGTGCCCCTCCCGCTCTGCTGATTCATGTGTAATTGCGGGGTGCAAAGCATGGCCCCCGATCACACAAGACAACCAACCCATCGCGCTCGGAAGAGGGGCTGAGAATACTCTCGATTGAGATACTACATTATTGATAGTCGGTGAAATTCGTCCCGTCGCAATTTTTCGAATAAAAACCCTGTACAATTTCTATTCTCATCACTCTTATCAGTGATCCGCTGCTAGTGGCTTCTTCTCTTCCAAATTGAAGCTCTTTTCAATGATAAACGCTCCTGCGAAAATGTGCATACTCACGTAAGTGATGTTTCCGAATGCCTTTCCTCCAGGTCCTGGCCCGCTGGTGATGGACATGGATCGAGTGGAGGCACACATGGAGCGATAGCCGCCCCCACTCGCCATACTGCCACCACGAAGGAAGGGGATGATGATTGCTGCCTCCTTGGAAAGGAAGCTTTTCACAATTATCTATCGGAGACAAGATCAATGATCAATAGAGACAAAACTGATTATGACAGGCAGACTTGAAGTGGTTTCAAGAATAGCAGAGATGAGTAACAGCAATTCACGAGATACGAAACCCGAGTTGAGGAAATGTGATATGGTATGGTGAGGGCCAATGACCAAGACTGTCCAAGACTGAATACTGGAACCAGACAGCTAAATTGGTCTAAAAGAGCAATCTCATACGAAATGCACGCAGATTTCACGGCATAATGATAAATTGCCAGCGGCATTTCCCTCTCTCTCCTCTCCCCTGATTCCACCTCTCCCGTTTCTCTCCGCTGTCTCTCGGGGCTAAGTCCAGCTAATCTCTCGCTCATTTCCACCCGATCGGTCAAGATCAAGGCAGTACCGCTTTGCCTTTCTCAACCAGCTGTTTAGAGCCATCTTCACTCATTCCGGACAAAGTTTATGATCGTGAGTGGCAGCGAAGGACCTCGCTTCTGATTTATGCACTTTTTCGCCGTGGGGAGTCCTGAGATCCATAGAAATGAAAGGATATTCATAGGACTGAAAGTGGACTAATAGATGGGGCCAGTGGGAGCAGGTGGGTGAATGAGAACAGCAAGAAAGATGGATGTGATATCCGGACTCAATCATATCGGAGAGAGGGGATGATGTAGTCGATTCGCCTGTGTAACAAGAGACACGCAGATGAAAGAAGAGAATGTGCAAATGACCCGCGGGTTGCATGGGACTGAGACTTGATAAGGTTAAGGGCAGGTCATTCTGATAAGAAACATCTGCTTCAACGAATGGATAGGCGATAGGGGATAGTCTTCCCGAAAGTCATGCGGTCTGGGAGACCTCGTGAACGCCATTTGCTCAGCATGAAATGAATCGAATTCGTTCTTCTTCTATGTAGATACCGGCAAGATTCAAGCGAAACCATGGGAAAGTTTTGTGATGCGTTTACTGGAGCATGCGGATCAGTGTCATATCCCTTGTAGAGAATAACAAGCTGCGAACTCGCGGGTGATCGAGGGCCAAAGGGAAGGGAGAGAGAGGGGGTGAAGAGGGGATTGACATGGATACAGGCGGCATGTCGACTGGCCAAACACAGAAAACGAGAAGACAACGATCCCATTACAGAAGAGAAGCAAGTAGAGAATCCTGAGGAGGCGCGAAGGCAAAAGAAGATGAAGAGGGCGGAAGGGGAAGAATAACTGGGTGGAGGAGGATGCCGTTCTGAGGGGATGTTATGCCCCCAGGGGAAGAGTGCGCTCGAGATTGATAACTGGAGGAGAGGAGAAGGGGAGATGCAGCCGCCGTCTCGAAAACACGATTGATGCAGTCGGAGTGTGGACACAATGGAAGGACGAGTAACCCACTGGAGGATAATTCTAGGCCAGTTGATATCAGAGGTCAAAGTGATGAGAAACATCTGCTTCGAAGGTCGGCGGGACGAAAAAAAATATTACTCTCTCTAGAGATTTTCGAGAAGTTCTTGTACTAGTCTTAATTTTCAAAGTCTTAATTGAGTGGCCAGTGCATACATGAAACATTGAGACTAGAGGAATGCTGGAAGTGTTGGGGTGGAAGAAAGAGAATGGATGAACACGGTTTGCGGAGTGGTTGCTATCGGCGCAAGATATCTCGAGCCGGTACGCGTTCGAAGCGGCTCATTCTCTCCACTGATTCCAGGCAGAGATAGAGGCCACGGAAGAAAGAGGAAAAAACGACTGGGTGAATTATGAGCGACGGATGAATTCCCCATATGTAAACGATGAATACAAGCGACAAAAAGGAGAAGCGAGAAAAAGACCGAGATCTGCAGAGAGAGAGAGAACCACCCCACAGATGGATCGTCGTCTCTCGACAGTTCGAGTTAGACAGAGAAATGTAAACTGGAAACAAGTAGCTAATGATCAAATTACACCGGTCTCTAGTACTCCATTACTTTCATTGGCTGTTCCATCGATTCCCAAGTCCCTTTGTCAAGCTGTTTCTTATGTTCTGTTCGATTGATTGTGCACGTCATTCATCCTCTCGGGCTACAAACTCCAGAAAGGTCGTCCTTTTCTAGATTCGGGAAATCCCTCCATAAACGTGATAAGGATCGCTCACGCGGTTGATACTCGCCCATGGAAGGAAGGGGAGGGAGGGGGATCCCCCTTCCTCTCTCTCATATCATCATAAATTTGGGAGAGAAGTGAGATCTCTCCTTGAGTAGTTGTGCAAAGAGAGTACATGGATATCTCGGAGAGTAGAGCGGCTGACGGAGAGAGAGAATGGAGGTCGAAGAGAGATACACGATCAAAGGATGAAGAAGGAAAGAGCATATCACCTCGTGTCTTCGCCCATTGATCATGCAAAAATGCATAGAACAACACAAGTGGGTATGGATTTCGAAGCTATTGCAATTTCAAAAGCAACATCGGAACAATGACATTCCTAACATAAGAAACTAGCTAAAAATAATTTTCTGCAATCATTGTTTTGACATCCAGTTTCCGGAAGACTATGACGTAGATGGAGATGAGCGTACTTTGATTCCGTTCTGAAAATGACGTGACATTTCAACGACAATATCAGTTCCTGATATCTGAGAAAATGATCTACCATTTCAGTGATGATTTCTTTATACTCGACTATTTGCGAATTCTTCGACTTTCATCTATATAAGAGTTGTCTATTTCTACATTATGAAATTCCGAATAAAAATCCACTGTAGGAAAATTTACAAACTATGATTATGCAAAAGGCTCCACCCGTTCATAGTCTGATCTTTGACCTCTCCATCTCAATCATGCTGATGCCGCTCTTTTCTGACAGGCCCTAAACGGATGGACTTCCCCATCACTCTGCCTCCCCTTCCTCTCCATCTTCCTTGTCTCTCCCCAATCCATTTCTGTCGTTGCCACGTGGGGGCGTTCCCTCTGCCTTCTCTGATCTCTCCTTGATCTATCCACTCTCTCCATCATCCCTCCCTCCCCCTGCAGCATCCCCGTAATCACACGTATAAAAGCTGGATCATCAGATCACGCCTGAATAGTCAGCAACCAGTACCGGGAACTACCGTACCCAAATCTACTTCTGTTGGATACCGTTTCTTCAAGTACCGCAATCGCCTACCGTAATCCCTCAACCATGAAACTCTCTACGAACGCGAAGCAGCTGTTGAGCATTGTTGGATGTGCAAACGGAGTTGCCGGAAGGTTTGTATTCGACATATTTATTTTGATGTTACCATGAATGCTTCATGGTCTCAAATGATAACATATCAAAAGTATCATTGTCCTTTTCGTCACCCTTGCAATACTCTAGATATTGCATCACTATTAGTGTTATCAAAGGAAATGATGATTATCTCCTCAATCTCCATTTTGAGCAATTTGTGACGAAATAATCGCACAATAAATGCCGATAGCTTCTTCTCACCTTCAATAATTGCTTGCCTAGAATTGCGAGCAGAGCTTATATGTATGCAGAATTTGAGTTCCAGCGTGATAATGGCACCTAATTTCAAATTCTGAATAACGTTTAGAGTACTTGTGCTTTATCTCGACCCACTCATAAAAGTATTCGCTTTCAATTGGCAAAATTTCATCACATTTCGCCACCGTATCTCCATTAGGAATGTGTATGCGACTAATCTCTGCACACTTTATTCACCTCACAATACACTTTATCACCTCTCCCTGTCTCATATTCCATCAACCCAACTTCGAAGATCCCCTCACGTGGTGGGAAGGGCAACAGAGAAAGGACACATTCGCTAACTTCTTTGTCTAGGATGCAAAAGTACCTCCCGAAAACACATGTGACTGGGCAGGTTCTACTATAGTGCAACTTACAGCATGGAGATACATAAGCCTCGCTACCATAATACTTAGCGGGAAGTTAAACAATCTTCAGGCAACTCGGATGCGAGAAGGCAGCGAATGTGCTTCAAGAGTCGGAGATGCTGCAGCGATGTCGCATCCCTCACAATTGGAGATCCATCGTTCAAGAAGCACCTTCTGGACGACATCTCGGAGCACTTCCCGGAGTATCACTTGTGAGTATAGAATATTATTTTATTAGACTCTCCTTGCTTCCAATTTCCTAATCAAGGGCATATATGCTAGAGAATGAAAGGAAAGCTATGGAACAAATGTGAAAATAATTTACTGTAGTAGATCAAAGGGTGTAGATATCAATGGTACCATGTTTACTTCTTCTCTCGCGAGAGCAAAACCGCGTGTTTCCGTTCTTCGAAGATAGCCAAGGTCAAATGATTGGGAAATCGAGAAATCGAACGATTATCACCTTTTTCTGAGTTCCTCTCTTCAGCTCAAGGTCGAGATAGAAAGGCGGAGATCACTTTGATGCATAGGTTCTAAAAAAAAACAATCTGCTTGAACCATAGCACATGATACTGCGACTAATGTACATTCTCAAAACACTGGCTGTTTGATTGGGAAATGTGTGGATATAATCTGACGACATTTTCTTCAGGTGCAACGTGCCCTCGCCGAGCAGACCGCATCTGCTATTCGTAATAACGAGGAACTTCTCGTCCTTGGCGGCGATCATTCATGCGCCATCGGGACGTGGAGTGGCGTCGCCGTCGCGTTGAGATCAGTCGGCGACCTCGGTCTCATCTGGGTCGACGCACACATGGTAAGGTACACCCGACTCTGAGTGATACCTTAATCTTCCCTACAGGACGCACACACACCGGACAGCAGCGACACTGGCAACATCCATGGTATGCCTGTCGCCCATCTGCTCGGTCACGGAGACAAGGGACTGCGACGCATCCTCGACCGCCTTCCGAAGGTCCTGCCCCAGAATCTCTGCCTCGTAGGAATCCGCAGCTACGAACCACCTGAGAAGCAACTGCTGGAGAAGATGGGAGTGAAGGTGAGAATAGATCTAAACATTTCTTCCTACAGCTTAAATCACTTCATAGCCAGAAATTAACAAAGAAGAGCTGTGAATTAGTACTTATTTTGCAGGTGTTCTACATGGACGAAGTTAACAAGAGGGGAATCGAGGATGTGATGGGAGAGGCGAGGGAACGAGTCTGCAGATCGACTGCAGGCTTCGGAATGTCCATCGACATCGATGGTTTCGACGTCTCTGACGCCCCCGCTGTAGGAACACCCGAAGATGGAGGTGAGGAATCATCCCCATCTGAGGACGTGATGCTATTTGTTTGCAAATTGCCGTGGAATGTAGACGATTATAGCTTCTTGAGAATGTGTTTCAGTCATACTTTACAAATCAGAATTGCTATTTGAAGGTATCGACGCGACTGCATTCCTGCACGCTCTGCCCACTCTCGACATGAGAAACCTCGTGGCTACCGAGATCGTCGAATTCCTCCCGAATTTTGACGACGATAACAGGACCAGGTAATATTTTAAAAATATCACACTATTTGTCTCAAACACTGATCGTTTTCAGTGAGCGTCTCGTCGTGAATTTGATCGAGACGATCTACGCGACCAAGTCATTCCAACAACTGACTTCCCGCAATATCGAGGACAGGAGGAGTCTGCCGATAGACGAGCTCGTCGACGAGAACAGAAGACGTGCATCAAATTGATCAATCACTCACCATTTCAAACCCCTGCACGGATATCTTACTACTATACGGTTGTTCATCACTCCACTGTCAAACAATGAGAGAGCTTGCGAGCTGCTCCGATTCATTTCCCATAATTGTCGCTCAGCCTGCCAGACAAATGCGATGCTATCGCTGTACATATCGAATAAACACTGATTATTGCATCAACATGTTTTCCCTATCAAGTGAACAAGGTTTAGACTTCTTAACTCATAGTGTGATCTTCCATAGCATTTTTAGCTAGTGGCTCACCCGATATGTCAACTCTTTTCTTCTTGTTTCAAGAAACATGCCAATAGAGCCAGTAGGTGATGTGTTCTTGCTACAGACGTGATAAAATCTCGAGATTCACGTGTCGCTTTACCAGAACAGTATTTATTTCAACAATATATCACGCCTCTCATGAGAGAATCGAGCTAAAATCGCCATTCTTGGGAATGGAGGGAAAATCGTGAAATAGGTTCAAATCAATTTTGGCCATCCTGAGTCATGCCTGACACTCCCCCAAAGTCTCATTGTGCGTAGTTCATTTTGGGGTTCCAAGCACCAGGTCGGATCTCGGGTGCTTCCACTTTGTGAGCGCATATCGTATTTCCAGTGAGAGATTGAGCAAAATTAACCTCTGAGTGACCCCCACTAATTTTTCGAGCTCTATCGATCTATCTACTTCACATCCTACAAATGTTACTTTGAACGATGCTACAGCTCAGGCTCATTTTCTCAAAAATGTAGGCAAAACCGCAGCTGAAATTTGTACAGGTTATGCAGCTCAGTGTGGGCTACCGAATGAGTGGTTTGCGAAGAAAATAGCGGGGGGAGAACATGAGTTAAGCCGTTTTTAGTTTCCCGGATCATTTGAATTTATTTTTCAACGTGAAAGTTAGAGGGAACAAAATCATTCTAGACGACTCGGGCGAGGAGAGCGGTCTGATTGCATTTTTATGTGAACAAAATTTGCTTCAAATGATCCGGGAAACTAAAAACGGCTTAACTCATGTTCTCCCCCCGCTATTTTCTTCGCAAACCACTCATTCGGTAGCACACACTGAGCTGCATAACCTGTACAAATTTCAGCTGCGGTTTTGCCTACATTTTTGAGAAAATGAGCCTGAGCGGTAGCATCGTTCAAAGTAACATTTAGAGGATGTGAAGTAGATAGATTGATAGAGCTCGAAAAGGTAGTGGGGGTCACGCAGAGGTCAATTTTGCTATATCTCTCTCTGGAAACACGATATGCGCTCTCAAAGTGGGAGCAGCCGAGATCCGACCTGGTGCTTGGAACCCCAAAATGAACTACGCACAATGAGACTTTGGGGGAGTGTCAGGCATGACTCAGGAAGGCCAAAATTGATTAGAACTCATTTCATTATTTTTCCTCCATTCCCTGACTCAGCTCGATTCTCTCATGAGAGGCGTGATATTACAATAGATTGGTCCATAAGTTTTGTCGCATTCCGGGTGATATGTTTGAATACATCATAATCGCATGGCCCAAATTGCAGTCGCCTAACCTCATAGTATATTGTAGGGGAATGCTTGCGCATTGCTACTATGGGGGCATGCCGAATCACAAATGCTATCTATTCGAGAAAAATGCATTGGAAGAATATTGAATTGTCATCAACAAATTCATTTTTCTTTGAACCTGTGCCATTTTGCGCAGAGTAAAAATGATACACGATCTCCATGGGCTGATTTAGAAATGTCGTGAATGCTCTTTTCATTGATAAGGTGGAAGTGGTAATTTAGAAAGAATATTCATAGATCAAAGATTTTGAATTCGACGGTAAACGCTAGCTCACTGGCATTTCGATTCACTTTACTTATTCCAAAATAAGTGATACAAAACTCAACACAAGTGCGCTTCAACTGTCAACTACAGGGCTGCGTAATAACCAGAAACAATTGAGAAAGCTTCGTCTTACCTTCAAGAATATTGATAAATTTCGGAAGTTCAATTCTAGCCATAAAGTGACAAAAATGCCATTTTAGGCATTCTGAAATATTAATTACCTGCCAAAAAGTAACGACTTCTAAATTCTACCCTAAGAAGATATGAAAGAGGAAGGGTTCCTGATTCTGATAACCTAATTAGATTGAACATGCAAGCCGTATATCCAATAGAATTCTGATGAATGTTTTGTTTTCAGCTTGAAAGTTTCCGTAAGACCCTTGCCAATGAAATATCCAATCGTTATGATACTGGATGATCACCAAACTAGGAATGTAAATGTATCACCATGTGCTGATTATGTTCCTGAAAGATTGAGATCCCAGCACATTTAGACACGAAAATACAACGAAAAATCGTTTTTCGAATTTTCACATAACTGACCCTTTCCAAAATATGGGATATTTGTTAGAAAAGCTTCAATGACTGAATGATAATATCTGGGTGAAATGTATGCGTTATCATTACTGTTAACATAAGTGACACTAGTTTGGCCATATCATTGTTCTCCGTGTAGTAGTAGAGGATGGAAGTTTGATATCCGTGATCTCAGTCGTCAGGGTTTTGTTTGACGCTGTGCCTTTCAAAATGATAGGAGAGGTCTGACCCATAGTTCGCTAGATAGAGTATTGGTTGCCTCAGTTATTCTAAATGCTATCATCTTATTAAATGAAAAACAAAGGACTAGATAAAACAGAAATCCCGAGATATAAAATGGGACAAAACTTATGGACAAGCCTGATAATATATACACGATGTACATAAATTAATAATTTATTACTATGAGCTTGCTACTTTCCCCCGAACAGCTCGGAAAGTACGTTTCTGAAGTAGGAAACGGGTGTCGACCTTCGGCATTTAGACCAGTCCGTGTAGTGAATCGTGTTCTGACTGAATTTATTTTTTTACTTTTTTTCTTCCACTTTCATCACCTTGCTAGTTTCATGGTCATAACACCTGTGGATAATAGTCATCACGTAATAATGTTCTCACGTGGAAACTCCGTTGAGGAATCCTTCCTTCTCGAGGTCAGCCTCCATCTTATCCTTGTATTTGTCGTAGAACACCCGAAGGTCCCGAACCAATCCGATGATCGGGAACCTATGCGAGACATTGCCAATGTATCTTCTAATCGTCTTCTAACCTCGCCCAGTTGGACAGCATCACGTACTCGTATTGGCCACTCGTCTTATCGATTGGCCCAATCATCACGACCTGGACTGTAGACGAAGAGATCAGTAGACAAATTACTCCCAATCATCAACAATTCATTCCCTTCGAAAGTCAGACGAATAACATCGACTAGTGAGTGCACTTACATGGGCAGGGATCGTCTTGAAAATAGACGTATGTCACGTTGTTGTTCATGAGCCCGTACCTTCAAAAGTTACCTGCCGCCAATACACGAAGGAAGGTATTGTTTCCGGCGATTGAAAAGTTCATCAAAAATGAATCATACCCGAAAGCGGTCTTGTCTCCTCCATTCTCGTCCTGTGTTCTGAACTTATCAACGAGAGAGAAGCTGGCCTTTGAACTCGATTTCGTCTGAGTTGCTGGCAAAACTGAAATGGAAAATCTTCTATGAATTGTTCAAAAGCAATGCAAAAAACGCTTACACTCAGTTGTCGGGCAGAACTTTTCATGAACGGACGGAGTATCAATTGCCTGTAACAGCATTGTAACGAATTCCACTAAGGTGACTTTTGCCAAGGTTTGGTCGTTGGTCTTACCCAAAGGTACTTTCCGTACAGCGCGTTCACATTTACGATTGGCTGGGGCAGGAAACTGGATAGATAGTCTTGCGCGCCAGGAATGTTGCGCACTATGTTCTGGAAGAAGCTTGACGACCTTAACATATTATTTCCTTCACTTCGAAATAAAAGGGGAACCGACCGTTCCCTAACAAGGGGGGTGTTGCGAGGGAGGCAGGCTCCTGCTCCGGGAAGGGATCCGACGAGCCCCGGAAGGACAGGAAGACCATCGACGAAGGCAACTTGAGGAATCGGTTGCTTCAGTCTGCGAAAGCAAAATGGAACTTCAACTGGACAGGATTTACAAGCAAATCAATGTTTGTTGTGTTCGATATTCAAGGACAACAAAAAATGAAAAAGAACCTCTTCGCGAGTTTGTTGTCAGGATTCTTCTGTACACTCGCAAGATAGTTGAGGAGGCCTACTGATTGACTGAAACTTTGTTTTGATTTCGAAGTAAACAAATCCATTCCTGACCTAGCGATATCTTGGAAGGGTTGTCTCTGTGCAGTTCCCGTGTTTCCATTCGCCAGTCCGAACACCTCCAGCAATTGCGCGTCGACCAACGAGAGTAGCGAGAGAAAGACGACGCGCAACCGCATGATCCTGAGTGAAAGCAAGGGTTCAGGAAAGGTTAATGAGCACGCCGATCAAACAATGAGAAAGTGAGAGAAGAGGAGGAGGAGGAAGGAGGGAAGGTGCTCAGAGCGAGGATTGACAGCACGCTAACGAGGTCAGAGCATCATTGTGAGGATTTCGCGCGAAGAAAAAGCTGGTGCCTTCCACCTTTCGTGATCAAAACAAGGGGCGAACCGGGTGAAACCATGGATGGAATTGGGGTGGTAGACTGAATGTCGCCAAGGGGTGGAATGAAGAGGGGCAGTGCTGAGATAAGCATAAGGAAAAAACGAGTCCCTGATAGGAAGGCTGAGCTTTACTGCCTGGATTAAGCTGAGCCATGTCGTAAGAGGATGAGTCAACGGGCAGGATCGCCTTGAGGCAACTCTTTGTATGCTCACATCAAGGATTGGTATGAGATCTGTTCTTCTAAGAATGCAGGAAAATGGGCCCCTTTTGCCACCAGAAAAAAAGTCATAGTCATGGATTTCGATGAAACTTAGTTTATACATACCATTGGGGGTCAGACGAAGACCCATGCACTTGGTTTGGTCAATTTCGCTCATTATCGATTTTTTTGATCTACCCCGTTTAGATACTGTACAACGGTCAATTTTGATCGTACAACCTACTTCCTTTTCCCATTTTACGCAGAATTTCGAGATCTACAAAGTCCTCTTCATACCCCCTTTACGAAAATGACGAGATCGGGGTCTTTTTGCCAAAAAAAAACAAATTTTCGACTATGAATATCGATTTTTCTCGATCGGTATATGAAATACCCCTCAATATTATTTCACCAGTGAATTTTACGGACAAAATAAGGTGGGGTCTACGTTGATCATTTTTCACAGCTCATCCCTCCGAATATCGATTTACTAAGAAGGTTCCGGGACATTTACTAAGATTTACTAAGAAGGTTCCGGGCATTTTCACGAATTTTTGTTTTTGTTCATATCTCGGTTAATTTTTGTGCTACCGAGAATTTAAAAAGTGAATTCGAAAGCTCTCCAAAAGCCCGATTAATTGTTCTTAGCTGATCATAACGCTAAAATCGCTCGTTCACGAGCCACTTGAAAAAAATTGTTCTAGGTGGAATTGTTCTGATTCACACTAAATGTAAATACCTCAAGTAACTCGTGAATGATCGATTTTAGCGTTATGATCCGCTAAGAACAATTAATCGGGCTTGTGGAGAGCTTTCGAATTCACTTTTTAAATTCTCGGTAGCACAAAAATTATCCGAGATATGAACAAAAACAAAAATTCGTGAAAATGCCCGGAACCTTCTTAGTAAATCTTAGTAAATGTCCCGGAGCCTTCTTAGTAAATCGATATTCGGAGGGAGGAGCTGTGAAAAATGATCAACGTAGACCCCACCTTATTTTGTCCATAAAATTCTCTGGTGAAATAATATTGAGGGGTATTTCATATACCGATCGAGAAAAATCGATATTCATAGTCGAAAATTTGGTTTTTTGGCAAAAAGACCCCGATCTCGTCATTTTCGTCAAGGGGGTATGAAGATGAATTTGTAGATCTCGAAATTCTACGTAAAATGGGAAAAAGAAGTAGGTTGTACGATCAAAATTGACCGTTGTACAGTTTCTAAACGGGGTAGATCAGAAAAATCGATAATGAGCGAAATTGACCAAACCAAGTGCATGGGTCTTCGTCTGACCCCCAATGGTATGTATAAACTAAGTTTCATCGAAATCCATGACTATGACTTTTTTTCTGGTGGCAAAAGGGGCCCATTTTCCTGCATTCTTACAGAAGACCCGTGTTATGACATCGAGAGAGAACGAGCTACTTTACAGTAACTGATCTGTGTGAGTACTCGTTCAGACTGATCGTCGATGACTATCACTGGTTCTCTCCCTTCTTGCTCCTCTCTCTCCCTCTCTCTCTCTCTCTCTCTCTCTCTCTCTCTCTCTCTCTCTCTCTCTCTCTCTCTCTCTCTCTCTCTCTCTCTCTCTCTCTCTCTCTCTCTCTCTCTCGGTGCCTTCGTCAGCCATCCTAGTGTCAAACGTGTCTGCAACAAAGAGCGAGAAGCAAACAGGAGATCTCCTCTCTCTCTCTCGTTCAATATCTCTATCCCTCTCACCTTCTCCCTTCACTTCCCCAACCACTCGAACACGTTTATCGAGCACTCTGGAACCGATCGATACACGGGTTGGCGTGACCTCCTGTTTGGTTGAGTAAAGCTTCGCTTTTAGGCGGCTCCATTTCATCTCGGTAAACACCCCCACTCTCGTCCTGTCGTCTCTAGCAGAAACCATTCAACATTTCGGCAGCTTCGAAAGGCGTGAGTTTTTGGTCGCTAATTAATATGTCATGATTCATTCAATTCTCAGTGGCAGCAGCTGCTGCTGGTCTTTTGCTGCGCGCTCATCTCTAATCCATCGCTCGCCTCGAAGAAAGAGGCCGAACTGTACGAGACGATACTTGACAATCATGAGGTTCGCTTTCCTTGTTCTCTTTCATTTCTAAAAGATGAACATGATTGCTGTAGGCCCTAGTACGACCGGTGGAGAACCCCGAAGAGCCGATTGTAGTGAAGATGGGCGTGATTCTGCAGCAACTAATCGATGTGGTCGGCCGCATTTTCCTTATGCTCTAAAATTTCAGCTGTGTTCGAAAAGAGAAGTTGTGCACGACTTGGCATCCACAGCAGGCCAAAATGACCAAGAAGTACTTGAACAAATTATTATTTTTAATTATTTGTCAGGACGAGAAGAACCAGGTAGCCGATCTGAATGCGTACCTACGCATGGAGTGGGTCGACTACTCGGTTCGATGGGATCCCGAGGAGTATGAAGGAATATCGGATCTTCGATTTCGGAAGGTATCACTTTTCGACAATATTTTTAATCTTTCTTCCAAATCTCCACTTTCACATCAGCTCTTACTGTTCCCGATTCCAGGAGCAACTCTGGACGCCGGACATTCTCCTCTACAATTCTGCCGATCCTCAGTACGACCGCTCGCACGCCTCCAATCTGGTCGTATATCACAACGGTCTCGTGAACTGGATGCCGCCAGGGGTCTTCCGATTGACCTGCCAGATCAATATCGTCTACTTCCCCTTCGACGTCCAGAAATGTTGGATGAAAGTGAGAGTTTCGTTATTTCATTTCAAAGCTTTCACTACTCAGTACACGTTTCTCATCCATAAAGCATCTTTTCGTTTTTTTGTTTTTTTTTCTGAATAGGAATGCTTCCATTGAAAATTCCTATTCAGTTCGGCTCATGGACGTTCGATGGAACGAAACTCGACCTACAAATCGACGATAACGGATTCGACATTTCGAGTTTCATGCCGAACGGAGAATGGAGATTGGAGAATACCTCGGTTACGAGGAACATTCAGGTAGGCAATATGTGAATGACATCGTTGAAATAGCCTTCAGTTTTTTTAAATCTAAGATATTCACTATTTTAGTTCTACGAATGTTGCCCCGAGCCCTACTACGACCTTGTCTTCACTTTCACCATCAGAAGGCTCGCTCTTTATTATGGCAAGTGTTTTAGTTGAACATTTCAATAATGAAAATACATTTCTGAGCAGATTTTACATTGAAAGAAGGACAATTTGGAAATTTGCAGCATTCAACCTCATTCTTCCCTGTGTCCTGATCACTCTCCTCACTCTCGTTGGTTTCACTCTTCCTCCCGATGCTGGCGAGAAAATGTCCCTGCGTACGTTTGCTAATTTGTCTTTGATCCACTGCCTTCTCGGATTTCAATGTCGCCTCAGAGTGCTTTCTCAGTGCCAAAATCCAAAGTGAAAGGAAGCATGTCATTGCAGAGATCACTATCATGCTCTCTATTTGCGTCTTCCAAAACCAGATTGCTGAGATGTCCCCACCAACCTCGGAAGCCGTTCCCTTCCTGGGTCAGTCCTGTTCTAGATTTGTGGGAATCTAAAAGAGTGAACGGCTCATTTACAAGAATGAAAATATAGCATCAATTGGGAAGGAATATGGATTCTCATATTCATCAAGAGTCAGATAAATCTTTCTCAGGTCTCTTCTTTGCGATGTGCATGTTCACTTGTGCTGGATCGGTCGTTGGCACTGCTCTCGTTCTCAATTTCCATAACCGCAATCGAAGAACGCACAAGATGAGCAGGACGGTAAGTAATTTCACATGAAAGACAATAGATTGAATGATAACCATCCGGATAATTAACAAAAAAACACCATTGAAAAGTGTTTTATTAATATTCGAGTAATGAAAAATGCTCAAATACTGGAGAAGGCTACTTTCATGGTTTTGAAGATACTGCCGGAAGATACTGCTCAGTATCACAAGAACCGCATTATCTCACATCAAAATGCATATTTCCGAAGATTTTCTTTCATCAGATGCGACTGATCATGATGAACTGGCTTCCCTGGCTGATGCTGATGAAGAGGCCTGGATGCATTGCCACGAAGTGAGACGCGGTGGAACTCTATTTTTGAAATGTTGTGGAAATTTCCGAGGTGAACGGTCTCCTCTGTTTGAAATTTTCAGAGGAGGAGAAAGGAGAAAATTAAAATTTGAATTCCAACATATTTCTGAATATCGCTTCCCCGTGAACCTTTCAATTCAACAATTTGACTGGTGGTGTTCCTATTCCTTAAAGAAGGAGTGTCAGCAAAGTTAAATTTTTGACGCTTTCATAACCATGACCTAAACAATCATCCAACGGTCATAGCGCGAGCTAAGAGGATATGCAAAAGTCAATCGCATAGCTCAGTGGTAAAGCAGTTGCCGCGTAATCGGAAGGTTGCGGGTTCGAATCCCACCAGTTTTTGAAAAATCTTCTAGATATTTGAATTCCCGCACGTCCCTTCCCTTCAAGCCCTCCTTGGCATTCTGCCAACGAATAATAACTCGGTTCAAAATAGAGATACGCATTTGAAATTTTCAGAATCTCTTATGGTCGTACAAAGGTCGGTCATGGTTATGACAACGTCAAAATTTCAACTTTGCTGACAGTCCTTCTTTAAAATCCAAAAAAAAAACGAAGTGCAAAGTCGACAGATCTTCCGGAACCAGAGAAAGCAAAGGAAATCTAAAATTGTGGAGGTTCAAAATTTGTGTCTTCTCCTGCCCCAGTTTTCCACAGCATAACTTATACACCCCACTCTCAGGAGACAACTCCTACGTCGAAAGAAGCAGGTGAAGGAGCGTTTGGACATCTGTTTGGCTGCGTTGCTCGAGGTAAAACTGTTCTTTGTCCATTCCCACAAACAAGAAGTGATGAAGGTACAAGGCGAACACGTTTAGCCATCGATAAACACGAGCGTCGGAAAACTGACGACAATTCGAATTATCGTTTTGACGAAGATTACACGAGGTTAGAGGTAACTGTCGAATGTACTTCAGGACGTGCCTGCTCCAGACGAGGACGAGGTGCTGTCGATGGACGTCGAAGCTGTGAAGACGACGCCCGCTCTCCTCGCTCAACTTCTAGTGCTCCAGCAGATCTACAAGGAGCTGAATGTGAGACTGAATTAGGCAATTTCGATTGTTTCTGAAGAAATACTGGCGTATTTTTTTAGGTAATGAACGAGAAAGTGGAGAAAGCCGAGATCGAAAAAGCATCTGAAGACGATTGGAAGTTCTGCGCGATGGTTCTCGATCGACTCTGTCTATTTATCCTCTCCTTCTTCATCACTGTCACCTCTGTTATCCTCTTCGGAATTGTTCCCGACATAGCCAAGAGCTTCTAACTCCCATTATTTCAATTAGGTGCCTATCAAACATTCTCAGTGATCTCTCAACATTTCGCTCTCCCATTTCTCAGTGATGCCATAATCTGTATGAATCAATTATCTAGTCCAAGATAAGGTCGACCACAGGATGGGAGGCTTCTCTCTTCTCTCCATGGGTATCCCCGCTCAGTGCCATCCATATTTCAGTTTCAAGATTACACACGGTAGTTGTTTTGATAAAACAATTTCTCCTCTCTAGGGGCATACATCTGGTACTCCTCGATAGTGCCAATTTAGAGCTTCAAACTAGAAACGGGAAGGCAGGAAAGGGTATGATTAACTCTCCCTTCTGGTGAAAATCTCGTTCGTATGAATTGAAACACTTTCTAGGAAAGTGGCTGCATCACGAGCAAGAGACAGAAAGTGCATCTTGTGACTTCAGCGAGGAATGATTTGCAGGAGATTAGGCTTCGAAAGAAGACCGAAATAGGCATATGATCGGCACAAACCAGCGCGATTCTCCAATATTCTACGAAAATCGGTAGTGATTCTGGAATAAGTCTCACGATAACATCCGCACAATAAGCTTCATGAACGAGCTGCTTCACATTAAAAAGTTTTAGAGGGGATAGAATAGCGGACTGCTTCTCAACGATCATGAGTCCATGAAGGGAAATATATTTCATTGTGGTCCGAATGAACAGATGCTGATGCTTTTTGCAGGCATTCGCTTGAAATTTCATTGTTTCATAGATGTGATTCTTTGAAAACCAAAAATATTTTCCGATCGAACGTGGATCCCTTAGTTTTCAGCTTACGGGGCATGAATGTTTGTGCAAGAATCTGCGTATGTCATGCGAACCTTGAGAGTAAAAACGGAAATGTTTTCGGCGTTTGGTCCTTAACCACATGTGTGGGGAGCGTGGGCTGAAGTCAACAGAGAGTGCAGGAAATTGCAGGTTGCAGGAGATTTCAGATGCCAGATATGTACTTTCAACATGCGAGAACACCACAAATCAGCGTGATCAGGTACATTCTTCGGAAGGACATCTGCCCTCTATCAGAGGAAGTATTGATCGGACTGTGTGGTTAGCATAAAGATGCCCATTCATAATGCATGGAATAAAAAGGCTGTAAGTAGGGAGCGTTGAATGGAATAGTGAAATGGAAATATAGGGAAAGAACTCTGCTTTTTGGCTTTATCTCAGAACTCCCTCGTCTTGAAAACTTCACCAAACTCCTCGATCCCCAATCAGGTACGAAATGGAACCAAGATGGTTGTCTGGACTATTCGACGTAGACATTCCATGTTCAATTCTTATTGTCTGGGGCGATGCAACTATGCGGAGTCAATCTGTTTATGACGAAAAGTTAAGACAACCTTCTTCGTCTCCTTCCGGACCTCGCTCGGGATTGATTGTAGATCACTTCGCGTTTCCTAATTGTTGTAGAATATTCCACCTTTCCATCTTTAACATTCTTCATACGCTCAAATGCTGTCGCTAACCGGAAGTTATACGTTTGGAGCAGAATGGCCATCCGGTTGCATGTTCTCTCACGCATCATTAGCTCCACGTCGTGGAGAAAACGTGAGGAGTTGAGTAAAAGACATACTTTCAGAGAAAATAAATCGACCGTAAATGAGTATGTAGTTGCATTGGCGATTCGAAGAAGCGTTTGATGCTTTCTCTTGAAACTTCTTTGTTTCATGAGTGACTTTTTTGAAATCATGAAGCATCCCTCAATTCTACTTTTCTGGCTACGGGGAATATCGTCACCCTGCATCTTCGAATCACGCCATGCGAACCGCCATGAAAGACTACACTTTGAAATGTTTCCGATGAAAGGGGCTTCATCGTGAAGGGATCAGGGCTGGAGTCAACAGAAAGTGCGGGAAATCTTCGCTCCGCGAAAAGTTATCAGGGGATTCAGCTGAATAATCGCACAAATCAGCACGATCGTGCACAATTCTAGCGATAAGTCGAAAAGAGAAAGCAACATCGTAGTCAAAGTGCGAACGAATTCCGATGTGACGAATTTTTGCCAGAAAGAAGGCGCGCACACCACAATCGTGCGCAATGCGGTTCAAATCCATAGGACAAAGAGCAAGAATAGAGGTGCTCACGGGGTTTGATTCCATGAAGCGTGGCCAAATATCGAAAAGAGCGGGAATGCTAAAATGATTGTCAATGAAAAAAATGCTTCCGCCTAGTCGAATTGCTGAGCATGTGAGACTAATCAATCACATGCTACTATGCTATCATTAAACTGATTTTGATTTCTACGTCCTTCGATTCGTGAAGTTTCATGGCCCGAGTCAATAACATTCGACACGTCGTAACTATGTATACGACGTAGAGTTCAGACGTCCCTCTTCACCTTCATCACTTGTCTTTCTAGAGCTCTTTCCCAATAGAAGATTAGTGGAGGTGAGAATAGCATCGATTCGTGCCTTCTACGAGGTTTCGCCAATAGGTGAACCAGACATCGGAGATAAAATCGCTGACGTCGTTCTATTCGTTCCTTCGGAGTCTCTTTGAGATGTGGCGAAGTTCATTCTTCGAATGTGGCGTCTTAATAGAATCCGGACGTGCGGCGACATATAATTTCCATATTCCTCCACGATAGGATAAAGTGCGAATCGGCAAAAAACCGATAGATCCCTCGCTAATAAGGTTGTAAACCTGAAACTAAGCTGATTGTGACGAAAACAGACATTCACTGTTGGTGCACTTCGTCCATGTGTACTTTAGTATTCACATGTCGATCCCTCAACGGGTTCGCGTATGATTTAGTTCTGTTACTGGTCGCATCAGTGCACAGACTTACAGACTACACACTGTTTTGTGGAAAGGAGCGTCGCCACGTGAGTGATGGGAGTGATATAGGTATTGATCATGCTAAAAGCACTCTTTTCATGACCAATTTCACTCTTTTTCGAGCATATCCATTCTCGTTAGTGCAAGTCCGTGGGAATATCAGCCCTCAAAAAGTAAATTCGATTTTAACGTCATCGAAAGAATCAAAGACTAATCAAAGTAGTGGAACAGATTCCTCCTACTGCAGAGAATACCGCTTGAGTTCGTCTGTCCCGGAAGCACTTACGGATGCGTATCCTTCCTACGGTTCAACAGCTACGCTTCTGTTCACATTCCATTACAAAAGGATTCGAAAAAATACAAAAGGATTCGAAAAAATATTCAGAGAACCATGATCGCGCACACTTTTGTGGGCGTACTCTTCGAACCCCTGAAAGGGGCGGAGTTCCCCTCCCTTTCCTCCTAGATATAAATTGGTGAGTTGCATGCCTTGACCACACGATCGTTCGACTCTCCCATCTGAAAAAGCTCCTCCCTCCTCTCTCCTCTCTTGCCTAGTCGTCTCCCTCTTCTCTCCTTCCTCTCTTTACCGTAGTCTTGGACAAGGAACTATAACATGGATCCATTGTCGATACTCTTTAGACCCTTTTCCTATGCACGCTACCATGCCTTCACTCTTCGCGTCCACCGTTCGCAATTATGTCGTACATCGCGCATTTCAGAGGCGTCTCGCTCCCTTCCTCCCTCTCTTTCTTTCTCATCGTTTCAGCGATCATCTCCTGAAGGTAGATCATTTTACGTTTCGCTTAATTTACGTTTCCAAGAGTGCGAATGTCAATTATGTACATCCTTCTTACTTCTATGTTTTATTCAGCATGCAACTCCCTCTGGTTTGTTCTGTCGTTCTCATCGCGTCCATCGTCCAGTCGCATGGACTGAAGAATCACCTTCCCGCGATATCGGAGGAAGAGGCGAACGAGGTAGAACATACTAGCATAATCTATCAATTACCCCAGAAATTCAGGAGATACAAAGGGCAATGACTCGTCGCGCCACGGAGAGCAGAATACGCAATTACCCCAACCGCCATACCGATCGACGAGGTACTCATCACTCTTTTGAGTTCGCTTTTGCCTCATTGCAAGGAGTAGTCCTAACGGATAGAAGGAGATAGAGGGGCTGAGAGGCTGCAATCAGGAGACGAAAAAGTCGGCAAGTTTCCATGAAATCGACACGTGACGTAGTGTGTTTTGAATCTCAAGAACTGTATCCCTAGAGAGCAAAGACAATGTGATGGCAACCGTGCCTTTCCCCTCTCCTACTGAGAATTCTCTTGCAGAAGCACGAGCAGGGCAATGCTCCGAGTATTGCATGAAGCGCATGGGAGATGGCATATGCCAGAGAGTGAGTTCATTTCGAATACCTGTACAGATTCCCAACCTAAAAGGATACTCTTAAGGCATGTTATTCAAACGAATGCTTCTATGATCTTGGTGACTGTGCCTCTCTCCCCTTCAGAAGATGCGAGGAGATGGACTGCGAGTGAGTTCGCTCTCTTTTCAGTCTTCACCCATCTATTACTCATCTCGACTGTCCAACAAGAGATTCTGATTGCAGTGCTCACTGCTCTTCCGACTGCAGACTGCGCGCCTGCTCAGGATGCCATATCAAGAGGGACTCAGAAATAGTTAGTCTTTAACTAACTTCGTCAGGACTAACTCTGCATATTACCGATTTCAATCAGCGTGATAATTTATTGCAGTATCTTTACTTCTTCTCTCCCTTCTTCACGCCCCTTCAGCTCTTCCGAGGCTTTGCTAACGTGGAGAATCGGATCGAGGAAAAGACTGGGTGAGCAATTCTCTTTCTTGAACATCTTTAAATGCCGGCATGAGAAACACTGTTCACACCCCGTTTGCAGGCTGACACTGGAACTCGGGGGGCTCTGGGGCTTTCAGGACGGAGCGAGCTGGCCAATCAACTTCATCTACGAGTCCAAAGGCCCTGTCCGGGTAATCTTTTCATCCATCCAATAGGGAGCGGAGAAATATGTTGAATTGGAGATCGATCGATTTCTTTTTCAGCCGTGGCTCAATGAGACGCTCTCATTATTCAGAGTGCGCGCTGGCTTCGTCGACACCAACGACAGAAGGGTTAGTCTCAGTCTCACCAGAATCTTGCATTCGCCAACATCGGCTTAGTGCTCTCCTATTAAATATTTCTATTTTCAGACCCTCGAAGTTCTTCGCAAGATGGGAACATCCAATCGCTTCCTCGCCACAGTATCACCAATGATAGTGAGGAAATATCATTATTAACACGGAGTACAATTGTAGGCTGATCTTTCTGTTTCATGTAGAAAGGTCAGCCTGCTTCTTGCTGGCGGATGACAGCATAGATACTGAATACGTCCATGCATTCTCCTTATTGCAGTTATCTCCCTCGGAGTCGCAGAAGAATGACCTGCTATTCGAATCGGATTGGTACTCTGAGGAGAGGGAGCGACTCCAACAGCAGCGCCAAATGGAATCGAGAAGAGCCCGCAACTGAACCGAGACACATGCCTTCTAGGCCCTCCTCTCTTCCTCTATGCTCCGTCAATACCCAGCAAACTGATCTCTATCTACTCGAAAGCTTGTTTTTCATCGATCTCAATCGTTAATATTTCTACAACCGGAATAAATCTTTTCTGCAGAGATTCAATGTGCATGCAACGCGAGATATTCATTGAATGGAAACAGTTTTTTTGTTTACTCAAACAAACAAAAAAGACAACAAATGGTGTTCATTCTATCCATATAAAATCTATTTAGTTTTCGTATCCTGCAGCTCATGCTTAGTTTGAGTTTTGTGTATCTCCCCACTTTCAAGATTATTACCTTTTTTTTCACACCTGAATCACATCATTAGCTATTCCCTTGTTGTCTCATTTTGTCGCTGTAAGATGTAGTGATGCAATGGAACAAGTGGTAAGATTGGAATCTTTATTCTCTTATTTCTTCTATTCTATAGTATTCGCCATCTACACTCGGGCGTATCCGACAGCGGGCTTCTGCTCAACGGGGGCGTCGTAAGCAGCAGGAGCAGGAGCGGGGGCCGAAGTGGCAGGGGCCTGAAAGGAATCATTCAATCCATACTTGCTTTCTATATGCAATGCTTATTTCAATTATTGAATTTCTAAGAACGAGTATCTTGAACAGAGCAGTGCTCACCTCGTAGGCGGGGGCGGGTGCGGCTACGGGGGCATCATAGCCAGCGGGGGCAGGAGCGGGAGCTGCAGTGGCGGGAGCCTGCAAGCAATTTTACTTCTCTATTATTCGAAGATGTCATAGTTAGATATTGCATATGTATGACTAAACGGTAAGAAGCGGCAGTTCTTCAAACCTCGTAAGCGGGAGCGGGGACAGCCACGGGTGCGTCGTATCCCTGAGGAGCGGGAGCGGAGGTGGAGGGAACCTGAAGGGGAGTCGTTGAGAAACCCAATCAAACTATCAGCTCACTGTACCAATCTAGCCATCGAAGATCGGTATCTCACCTCATAAGCAGAGGGCTTGTTCACGATGTCCATGGTTCTCGAGGGGCAAGGGCAGTAAGCAGCATCGCTACCAGGAAGACCAGCTCCTCCCTCCTGTCCAGGGTATCCGTCCTGTCCGGGCTGTCCGTCTCTTCCGGGGTTTCCAGCAGGTCCCTCGGGTCCAGCATTTCCGGGCTGTCCTCTCTCTCCTCTGGCTCCGGCCTTTCCGGGTCTTCCAATCTTTCCATCTCTTCCGGGTGCTCCGGGTGCTCCGCTTCCTCTCTTTCCGTTTCTTCCAGGTGCTCCGGGTCTTCCATCGTGTCCGTCTCTTCCGGCCTGTCCAGCATCTCCAGCCTCACCAGGAGCACCAGGAGCGCCGTCGTTTCCGGGAGCGCCAGGAGCTCCATCGTTGCCGTCAGGTCCAGCCTCTCCAGTCTCTCCATCGGGTCCGGGCTCACCAGCGGGTCCCTCAGGGCACTTGATGCATCCACCGGGCACAGAAGACATCTGTCCAGCTCCATGGGTGCCGGGTACTCCATCGTCTCCGTTGGTTCCGTCCTCTCCGGGGGCTCCAGGTGCTCCGGGGGCTCCGGCGGGTCCGGATGGGCAGTTGTTGGGGCCGGCGGCACAGCCGCACTGGCTGCCTGCGGAACGCTTGGCACGACCGAAGAGAGGAGGAGAAGAACGAGAAGAGGAAGAAGCAGAGTTGGAGAGGATCATCTCACGCCACGCATCGTCAGCGTAGTTCTGTTGAGAATCAGGATCAGAAGATGAAATAAGAAATAAGAAATAAGAATCGAACAGTAAGCTTTCAACTCATTATCATTCACCTCACAATATGGGATAAGTTGTGAGATGAACAACCAAATTGCACACCTTGAACTCGCTCATATCCGAGATGGCGTCATCGTAGAAGTTGTTGATGTCCTGGAAGAGGAGACCAACGAACAGAAGGGAAGCGATGATCGTCGCCCCACAGAAGACAGATGCACCTCCGATGAGGTAGCGGATAGAGCTCATTCTGGAATTGATGGATGAATGAAAAAGGGAAAACCGATGGGTTGCTCTCAAGGGGAATGATGAAAGTGTGAATGAGAGACACAATTCTAGAGGCTTTGTGAGGGAATCGAGAGGAAAGGTTGAGTAGCCAAGTGAAGATGTAATTGATAGCGAGAGTGATTTGTCCACTGCCAGTGTCTCCTTTTATACTCGAGAGTGGTCGACCTTCAATCGTTTCCTCAGGGCGATCAGTAACCTTGGATTAATGGGAGTTCGGGTGATGCATCGGCACTAGAGGAGAGGATAGAGAGAAAAAGAGTACAGGAAGTGGGAACGGAGGGTGATTGGGCTACAATGGAACAAAACAAGGTCGAGTTTCATTAGCCATTTACACAGTAGTGCGGGAATGCGTAACTGTTTTATCGTACAAAATTGCGCTAGCGGGAGTATGAGATCATGTCGGGAGATCGTTTACGGGTGAATGAACAGAGTAGAAGGAAAGCGAGGAGATGGCTAGTAGACCTCTCCCTTGACGTAGTGGTAGTACCGCACTTGACTGCACATGCACAGGGCGAGGATAATGCCAATTACCTGTAGTGAGTTTACTTTTCTACATGCTTTCTTGTATTTGGCACTGCTTCCTCAGTGACCTTAGATGCATTTTTTTTGCTCTTAGTAAATATCGATTGCATTTCACACAAATTCAACCACACGTCGCTCTGCTCACCTGAAGAGCGGCGAAAGTGAAGCCGACAACTGCGAAGATGGTCGTCTGGTCGGTGAACCAGCGATAGAGCTTCGGGCCGCAACCCTGCAATCTGATCTTTGATCTCATCTTCTCACTAGTTCAACATAAAGTTTCACACATCATCTCAAAACTTTATTGGTTATATTGTATTTGTCACGTGTCTTCTGAGAGATCAAAGGTGGCGTTTGACAAAATGTTCAAACTGCTCAGATCTTGGCTTAACTATCATGGTGGATGTCCCCAAGTACTAGGATTTTTCTGTTAGCTTTGTGGAGTCGGAATCTCAAAACTAACTAAAAGCCGGCTCTTGAAATTTCAAAATTTCAAAAATTCATATCATTTTCAAACTTGAGTAAATGAGTCGTTCAAAAAAAAGAAAAATGGGCTGTCATCTCGGGCTGAACAACTTTCATGTTTATGGTTTTTGTGTACCTTGCAGAGAAAAGTATGAAAATTCCAAAAATTCATTTTCCGCTCTACAAAATCAGTGATTTTCCGGGGTTTGCGAAAAACAATGTTCCACATCCAGATGAGATCTCTTCAGATTCGGAATCTACGTCCATTTCTACCCAGGGAAAACTTGTATTTAGGAAAATTAAAGGAGGAATATTTGTCTAAAAATCGCGTTGAATGTCATAAAATGCTGATTTTTCGGGTACAATCCAACACTTGGAAGTAAATTATCAAGCGTTTAGACCGAAAGTAATAGAGTTATACTGTTTTTACACTAAATCATCATAGGAACAATCAGAAAAATGTCAAAAACGCGATATTTTCTGATTTCCCAAAACTCGATTTTTCGCCCATAGAAAATGAAAAAAATCGAGTTTTGGGAAATCAGAAAATATCGCGTTTTTTGACATTTTTCTGATTGTTCATATTATGATTTAGTGTAAAAACACTATAACTCTTGATACTTTACTTCCAAGTGTTGGATTGTAACCGAAAAATCAGCATTTTATGACATTCAACGCGATTTTTAGACAAATATTCCTCCTTTGATTTTCCTAAATACAAGTTTTCCCGGGGTAGAAATGGACGAAGATTCCAAATCTGAAGAGATCTCATCTGGATGTGGATCATTGTTTTTCGCAAACCCCGGAAAATCACTGATTTTGTAGAGCGGAAAATGAATTTTTGGAATTTTCATACTTTTCTCTACAAGGTACACAAAAACCATAAACATGAAAGTTGTTCAGCCCGAGATGACAGCCCATTTTTCTTTTTTTTGAACGACTCATTTACTCAAGTTTGAAAATGATATGAATTTTTGAAATTTTGAAATTTCAAGAGCCGGCTTTTAGTTAGTTTTGAGATTCCGACTCCACAAAGCTAACAGAAAAATCCTAGTACTTGGGGACATCCACCATGATAGTTAGGCCAAGATCTGAGCAGTTTGAACCTTTTGTCAAAAGGGGTGTTCGATTTCATGCAATATCTCAGAAGACACGTGTTGTTACTATGCAAGCGACAAAGTTAGTCCACCTCCGTGTAGACGTACTCCTTGAACGCACTCGTGTCGTAGTGGTAGATAGTACATAACGGCTCAATTACGCTGATCTTCCAGGCCCTACACGAAGGTTAGAACACTACACATCACATCAACAATTTTCGCTACATAGTCATGCATTAGATAATGGCCCCTAGTTCGTCCTCTACCTCGACGACTGTGTCTGATGGCAGCACGAGTATGGCACGTAGGAGCGCGTGCCCCGATCGGTGTTCGTGATGTACCAGAACGAATTGTGGAAGTCAAAGGGACCATCGCCACCACAGCACTGTTGCTGAAGGAGAAATGGATTAGACCGGTTATTTCACCATTAGCTCGTATTGGAAGGCACCCGGAAGTGCGACGAGAAAACAGTGTGAAACGACTATGTGGATAAAGAGACTATAACATCGAGAATAAAAGAACAACATCGTGGACGAAACAAAAAAGATTAAGGGAGTTAGAGAAACGGTACAATGAAGATGAGAGGTCTCGGCACTCGGGACACTCGAGGAGAGCACTCGGGACGATTCAATAACCGATTGATGCCGCCAGAGTCTATTCGCGTCTTTGTACTGGCATCGGGCGATAGATCGAGGCACTGCATTGAGGGCAGAGGAGCCTGCCACCTAGAAAGGTCCGATATAACATCACCCTTACAATTCTCAATTCGGAATTTCACACAATCAGTGAACAGTGTGAAATAAACAAGAAGTACTCAAAGCTGTTCCATAGTGCACTTCAATAATGAATGGAGACTACCTGCTTGCAGCACGTATGAGGAACGGCGACGTATTCTGAAGGCTGCTCACGATAGAGTGTCCTGAATTGCAAGCTTTATAATTATACATCGACTGCTACAGCAGCAGTTAATCAAATCAAAATTCGATAACTGATTTCAGCTTCTCTTCAAGAATACACAGATCCTACGGCAAGTAAATCTTCTTTCATCCTCACCTTCCATCCTCCTCTCCTCCTCCCCCGTCGATCGCCCAATTACTCGTCTTCCAGTCGCGATGGGAGGCTACGCCACAGCATTCCAGCTGCAATTATTTGCGGCATTTACGGTTTTATACATCGAAACATTCAATTCCAAAACCGTGTCCTATATTACTCACATGGTACTGCATCTTGTCGATGAGTGCCGTGACTCGATCATTCCTCTCCAGATGCGTCAGCACTCCGTACTCATTCCGGATCATGAACCGCAATGCCGTGGTCAGAGTGGAATCGTGCACCTGGTGGAACGGAGAGAAAGAGCATTGTTTATTAACTATTTTTTCCGCACGTTGACAGATGAAATGAAACAACAAAACGAGGACATGCATATACAATCAAGCGATAACGGGATAGTAAATTTTAACGCTGAGCACACGAAATTTTATAAATTCAAGGACAGATACGCGAAGTTTTTGTCGTCTCCGGGTGCTTCCTTTCATTGAAAGGAAGAGAAGAACTCACGTAGAATTGAATGGTATCTAGCAGGGGCTTCACCCAGTTGTCTCTACTGTATCGATTGTGAGTCATGTTAGCGATGTAGACAGTCAGTCGGGTCTCGTTAGGAAACTGCAAAATGGACGTGGACACTACACGAAATCACACGATTGGTAATTTTTTCTTGTTCGTTAGTATTTTCAACGCAGTTATGAATGAAATGCCGAATTTGTGAGGGCTCTTAACTCGAGTGAAGAATTAGGGCAGGCGAAAAAGGGGACATCATGAATTACCTTATTCTTGAAGACAAGTCCGAGTACTCCGATAGCGACCCCGCAAATGAAGAGTACGACCAATGCGATTATCAGCTAAACAAGTTTATTAAACCGACAAAGTTGAAATTCTCCGATGATGTAATACTAGCAAACGATATTTTTTTCGTATAATACTCCTCTTCGTTTGGTAGCTTTAACGAATATTGATGTCTTACGGTAGTGAGCATACACCGCATTCTCTTCATCGCTCCACAGCAAGAAACGAAGGCGACGAAGAGCGTGGCGATACCCGTGAAGATGCACGTATATGAAGCAAATACCTGCGATGGAAAGGTCTAATTAGAGTACTTCAAATTCACTAGGTCGAGTGAAAGAATAAGAAACATAGAAGAAAACGAAAGAATGTTGACTCACCAATAGGGGATCATCCTCTGAAAAATTGACGAGATCCAGAATGTACGACCTCGTCGGATCGACGAGCATCCAGATCCCAATGACGATCAATGCAATGCCAGCTCCCTGCAAGTTAAATTTCTTAGCCTCACGCCCAATAATGAGACGTGTAACTGTTTCCCATTCAATTGTGTAGTTATGGCGAAACAGCTATTTAAAGCCGACACCTTGAACGATGAAGCTGGCTTCGAATTCCGCTTTGACATATTTTTGGATGAACAGTAATGAAAATGGATTTACCCATAAGAAAACATTGAATCCGATGAGGCATATTCGGGCGAGGTCTCCGCCCTCTCGTCGAATCGCCATCCCTCTTCTCCTCTACATCCACGAGTCGCGACTGACTGCAACAAGTGAGAAAATGCAATCAGACGCAGTCAGGAACCAACAATGCATGAAGTGAACGTTTGAGTCAAATATAAAGAGATGCCTGATAATTTTCCAGAGCAAAAGTGAGAGAACAGACGAAAAGCGTCAATGAGGCGAGGTGCTCAAAGAATACGTGTAAAAAACAGGTTTTATGTGATGTCGAGCGCGGAAGTAAAAGAGAGAGAGAAAATAGATTCCAGGTGACCTAAGGCAAGAGTATGAGTGTCGACTTGTTTGTGGCTAGCATCGATTGAGCAAATACACGAGAGCGCGGTCATCGGAGGGGAGAGAGACAGTGCGCATGCGAGAGACTATAGACACCTGGTGAAAGAGAGAGAACATGCGGAAACGAGAGGGCAGGGATGCATCGTACAGTGCTGAGTCACTATCAATCACTTCCAGATGCAAGTGACGTCATGACTGCTCTCCGATCACCTTTGAACAATACGAAGTGAAAGGAGAAGAGGGCGACTCGGATTACAACAAAGACGAGTCGGGTAAAGCGCTGACACCAGGGTGATTGACCGCAGTCTCGGAGGGAGAGGAGAGTGATTGAGGGAGGAGAGAGACATGAAGAGTAGCATCAGCTGTGCAAGGCGCTAATCAAACTTCATTTGATGAGTTTCGCCGCCACCAAAGTGCCATGTAGTAGTGCGAATTTTTGCAGGTGGAAGTTTTCGGAATATTTTGAACAACAGGAATCAAAAGTATCTCGGATTCTCGAATACATTTCTAAAATTAATCTCTTTCCCCACCGGCAGACAGTTTTATTGGAGAACAATAAATAGTTGGCGAGAGCAGTGAATGAAAGACAGTGGGGAACAATGTGACACGTGCGGATTCGAATAATGGCGAGAAGATCAAAGATCACACAAGACTGGACGACTTCATCACACTCAAACTTCGAGCTGACGATCGGGAATCTGATGAGGGAACGATGGAGTCAGTTGAGAGGTGCGATGAGTCCATTTGAATCTATAACCAAGTTGATCTTAGGATCTACAGTTAACAGAAGATACATTAGGATTGATAAATGTATGGTTTGTAATCCACCGTACCTACCTAACTGCTAACCTTAGGTGTGATGCACTCCTTGGTTATCATCTCTCTGTCATCGTCACTCTCATCCGTCGTCATATTCAATTCGCAGCTCTCATTGTCCGACCTCGGTTCCGACGACGACTGATCACCGTTAGCGACGATCCCCTCGTCGTTCCCGTTCGATATTCTGAATTCAATCTTCATTATTATCTTCTAACGCGAACGTGACACGTGGCGAAGTGCAATCAAGTCACACAAAATGTCACAAGTGAATCAGAAATGATTCTATAGAATCCGGAATTTTTGAGAAAGATCTGAGAGAGATCTCACCGTGACTTCTTCCCGTCTTTTCCTTGCGAGAAAGGAGAAATGGATTGGAACGAAGTAGCATCCAATCCTTGCGAGACCCTACAACAACTGAACAATTATTGCTTGATCTGAATGTTGAACGTTTAGCCATACTTAGTTGTGTCCGACTGCATGCTCGTCTCGTCGTATCCTGCGTTCTCCGAGCTTTCCACGAATCTCTATAATATCATAATTTGGGGGAAGACTGCAATTTTGGAGGATTGAAACAGACTGCTTACGTGCATGTGCTCGCGGAACCGAGGGAAGCCGCGCTGGTGCAGGAAAAAGGCGCCGATGATGCACAAAACGAGAAGCAACACGATTATCGTGGTGAAGAGAACGAACACCCAACTGTAGAGAATCGTTCAGCAAGAGTTTCAATCGTACCGATATAGAACTCACAGGGGTATTCTGATCTCAATCTTATCTCCGACTTTGCGCACTTCCGAAACTTGGACGGCATCTGACTGGGCGGGTGGTTCGGGCACTTCTTCTGAAATATTGATCTCATACCAATAAATATAGTTAAAACTCCGACCTGTGGTCGAATCATGCATCTGCTCAGTTGTTTCCACTGGAGCTTCGGTGGTTGTTGGCTGAATATGCGGGTAGATGGAATAGAGGGAAATCTCTTCACTCACATTGAAGAATGAGATCATCTGATCTCCGATCTCATCGATCACTTTATTCAATCCCTCCATGTACGTTTTCTCGTTAAAAAGATTCGTGTACTTGCTGAGTCCCTCGACGAAGTCAGTGGGCAGTTTTAGATGACGACCAGTCTCAATAGGGATAATAGGACAAAATTGGATATTGAGGCTGCCCCTCTAACATCTTTAACGTATCCAATGCAATCTAGGACATTGAACTAATTGATAATTGAACTGAGCTAAAATATAATTGTGTTTATTTCTCCGTCCATCCCCTCAGGTCATCGCATTCCCCCATTGATCTCCGTTTTTCTCCGCCACTCAAATAGCCCGAGGGTCTCTCTACAAATTCTTCATCTCTTCCGGTGTTCGCCTCCCTTCCTCACGACAAAAAGCACAACAAACATACACTGCTCCCGAAGGATATCCTTTTACCCTAACGGACGCTCCTTTATGAGGGAGAGTAGCCTATTGGCTCGTAAAATTTTCGAAAATATTTCGATTTCATGTTATAGGTCTCAAACACTATCTGTCCCTCATCAAAATGTTGAGGAAGTTTCCAAGAAAGATCGCAGAAACCAGCATATTCAAACGTGTCGGTATCGGGCATCATTTTTCACGCAACGTGAGCCGCAATCGTTTCTGAGAAATATCTCGAGAATAGGAGAGAATGGCCATAGGATATCGTCTTTCCGCTATTCCTAGCGCAATGTAAGTTCGATGGGAGATCAGAAAGAGAGAGTCTCCAAAATTTATTTTTGTCTGTCGTGATTCCGGAAACGCCATAAATCTAACGATGTTTACTCTACCAGTTGAGAACGGATACATTGAGTTTATCTTGATGGGATGAAACGAATAACAAAATAATGAAATTTCTGCTCACCCTGACGTAGGCGTTCGCTTGCTCCACTCCTACGAGGACGACGAAGTTGGCACACGTGAGATTGGCCAGTCCGAAGGAATCTGCCAGACCATCGACGAACGTCGTCTGCAATGGCACTTCACTAACACTAGTTGCACAGAATGTTGGTAATCGTGATGTGTATGATCAATTATATTTGACTACATAGTTGTCCAGGGGTTTTTTCTCTCTCTCGATGAGCAAGGACGCATAAGAAGTGAGACTATCAGTGTCCTTTGTTTGTCCCGGATAAACAGCGGAGCAGGCTGTTGACTAGGAGGGGAGAGACCATATTCGTACTGTTCTCAGCTGATTGCTCCGTTTTTTGCAGGGTTCAGCTGTCAAAGAGCAGTCAGTAAATCAAAAAGCACAAAAAAGTAGTACAAAAATGGCTAAGACGGATTTCTAACCATGTCAGTCTCGTTGACGGTCTGGTTGTTGGCTGTGTGAATTCGTTTGGCGAGCAGGACGAAGATTTCCACTGGCTGAGTATCGTTCGAGTAACAATCGGGAGGAGCAGAGTCGGTGTAGAACACTGGCGAGTCAGCTAATCCTGAAACGAAGGGTATAAAAACAACCTAGCTTTCGAGTAAGTACAAGAGAGAATATGAGATCTCATTAGTAAACGTTGCATACGCTAAACTCTTCTCTGCCCGTTCCGATGGCTGAAAGATGTCTCACTCTGTATCTGTCTCTTCACATTCACATCGATGGTCTCTCTCCAATTGTCCGTCAGAATGTGATCGGGATCGCACACGAATGACTCCGATGGCACATTGCACTGTGTGAAGTTGATGCGCGGGTCCGGATAAGATTCCGGTGTCCACCTATAACTAATTTACGGTTTTGAGCTGCTGGAAAGACGACGCTACCTTTCCGTGTCCGATCGTAATACAGTTCCAGAAGCAATTATGAGGTTGAGGAGGGATAACATCCTGGAATTCGAGACGATTGGATAATTGGCAAAACAAAAGCGAAAAAGAGACGGCTTCTAAACGAGGAAGCACGACTAATGACTAAGATGAGCTCCATCTGGTCTTCGTCTACTTGGCTGTGTCACACCCCGGGGGGTAAACGGGTGCTCTCCCTCTCTCTCTCTCTCTCTCTCTCATTCACTCGGGAAACGAGCGATTCAGAATGAGGGAGAGATACACTCTGGTACAACAGGTAGCGCGCCTGTGATTGTTTGAGATCTCGCGTCAACGAGGTCAAAGCTGTAACTTACAGAATGCGCACATCCAAACATCAGGTGCACCCCTCAGGCTCTGCCTTATCCCTACTTCCTTCTAATTCGGGGATCTCTTGCACCCATCATTCCGCCATCACTTCCGCTCTTCCAATCTGATGGCGTGCAAGGGCGATTCGGTCGGCAGGATCCCGCAGAGACTCAGAAATCAAGATGGTTGCACGGATAAAGACATTCGCAGCGTTGGCTCGCATCCATAATTCAGTGTCTTGTAGCGGTAGGAGGAGAGGAAACGCGCCGAGGAGAAAACTCGCACTTTTCGGATATTCGCATGCTCTGCTATGCGGTCTCGGCACGAAGGCCTTTGCAAGAATGGCGTTCTCATTTTTTTCCCGAGTTGCATCATCATTTTGCATGCGATCTTCGGGGTTGAGAAGACGATACTCTTTGAAAAGTGATTGGCTGCTATTGCTCTGGAGATTCTGCGCTCTGTTGCGGGGTCAAGAGCACGGGCGCATTCTTATTTGTAGTCATCGCCTAATCCACTCGTTTGTTCCTCCTATCAATCTGATAACACGCTTTGTAAATTGACACCTTGTCCGTGATTTTCGCGATTAGTGGGAACAAAGAAAAGCAGAATGTTTCATGTCGGCACGTTTCCGTCCGAGACCCCATGGATTTCTGATTACTACTTCACTCTTTATCACTGATTTCATCACTGCTGAAATCGGATGACCGTGTGAATTTCCTTCGTCTACTCCACTTTCCCTTTGTCTCTCACAGTGCTCATATTCGAGTCCGCCCTTTGCTAAATCTAAGTTTATCGCTCCTCAGCAGAAAAAATCGCACATTTCTCGATCAGCTCCTCGCAACCAATAATACGCTGCGCACTGAATTTGGGAATGACTCACGATAATCTGGGGGAAGAGGGGGAAGATCACTCCATCGATTCGATTCTCCAGGGGAGAGGTGACCACTTGAGGGAGAGGGGAGCGATTGATGGAGGGAGAGAGGGGGGAGAGAGGGGGGAGAGAGGGTGGAGGTGGTAGGGGAGATCTCCCTCTCTGGTTATCCTCAAGCTTGATCGCTGCTTTCTGGAGAAGAGGAGGGAACAGAGCGCCTAAACGTAAGAAGAAGCGCGGTCTCTTTCCCCCTCCAGTTCCAGCCTTTTCGCACCTGAATCTGAATTCGAGATGCACAAACAGTGAAAGTGATACTGTTGTTAGACTATCGAGCATCCACTGAGGAAGAAAGTGGAAGCAGTTAGAGAGATAGGATGGGTTTGTTCGCTAGTGCCCAATTCACCCCGAAATAATATTAATTTCGAAAATAATTCCTCTGGAAGTGATTCGGGAAGTGTTGTCTGGGAAGAACAGCAGTGCCAGATTTCCGCGAAATTCATGAAGATAAACAACAGCTAGAAAGAACAGATGGGAAGGGACAACTTATTCCATGACTGCCCCATTTGCCTCCCATCTCTATTCCCTACGTAAACTCTCAGACCCTCACATTCAGACCGACTCATTAGAATAACGATGCTTGGCCGGATTTGGCGAAGGCGCTTTCGGAAGATGGAATGCCTCCTCGATCTTTGCCCATTCCCCTCCCCCGTTCATCCATTCCCCCGAAAGACTACGATCCATCTTGAGCTGCCCCCTCCCCCTCCCCCCCCCCCTCCGTTGTCCAGTGTAGCACATTGATAGGTGAAGACTGCAGAGTACCGTGCACATTCGCATCTTTGCTTCCTTTCTCTCGTTCGGTCTCCCAGGCGCAACAATTTGGCCTTCTCAGAATCCAGTTTTGCTCGAACTCCGCAGATTCTTCTGCAGTTGTGCAATGGTTCTCTGTTGGAGGGAAGGGTAGCACTGATTGGCCTCACTCGGTCAGAGAACGACGAATGGCCTCCAGACGAATCGGAGGGGTGGAAAAGGGAGAGGTCGAAATGGAAGATGAGCGAGAAAAGAGGAGAAGTTCCCATCCCTCTTCCCTTCCTTCTTGTGTATTTATATTCCAAATAATCCGTGGGCCCGCTCTTATTGCGCGCCCCTCTTACGTGTATTTATGAAATGAGCACGGCTTCAAAATCGAAAAACGACAAAATTTCGCCCCCGAGAATGAAACTTTTTTCTCCGAATGATAAGCAAGCGCGATATGGGCCACCAAGTTAGAGTGCTCTGTTACGTGCTTGAAAACTGCTCTCTTCCCTTCCTCAGTCCTTTCGACCCACTTCAGAGTCTCGAGACCTCTCCTATTGTTCATAAATTCCGTGATTTTGCCGCTCTCCCTCACATAAAGAACTTCCAGTGGGTCGTCGTTTCTCATTCTTCTGGATTAGGCGCCCTCTCATAATCAGGCAACTGAACACTTCTCCCCTTTCCTCCCTCTCAGTGATCACAAGCAATAACTCATCCCCTCGTGTGACCACTGTCTGTCTACTCGTCCTTTCCCATCTGATCCCCTCCATCTATCATAGAACACGCATGGCTTGCACGGGTCTGCGTCGTGGGTTCACGAGTTTATTGAGTTCGCTCTCCCTCTCCTCCATCTTATGAGGGCGAAAGCGCGCTCCGCTCCTTATTGGTCTTCCATATATCCGAGAGCGAGAGACGGCATTATATGAGTGACTGTCTGAGAGAACTGATCAGAGGCCGTACAGTGAAAAATAAAGTGCCGATTTTAAGATCTCCCTAGGGATAACTTTTCACGTAGAGTTCGAAAATCGACCTTAGGAAGCCGTATCTCTGACCCCTCATTTCGTGCATTTTGCCCTACCTGGGTGGTCGGTTTTTGAATCTTTTGAACGGCTCATCCAAACCCCATACATATATGGTTATTCTGAAAGATCTCGACGAGATAAGCATTTTCACTGTTGAAAGAGAAGGGCTAGCTCATCTTTGAAATCGAAAATTTGTCGAAAAATTGCCGACCTGAAAAATATTTTGGGGGCTGTCGTTTTTTAATTAGTAGCATTAAAACCGCTATGAAAAAGCACCCCTAATTCCAATTTTTCAGCGAAAAATTCGTTCCCCTAAGATGTTTCCTGGTTCTCGCAAGATGCCGCTGTGCAGATTTCCCGATATTTCAAATCAACAACATTCAACAGCAAAACATGGCATTCACTCTCGTTGAGAGTCATTGATGTTTTTAGTTTATTTTTAATATATTTGAAACATTTTGAGCAGTTGAAACCTTATCTAAGTGAAGAGCTCGATTGACAGCGTTTCAATGTGATTTGAGCCTGTGGTACACGTTTGGCCTTTGTTTTGACAACGATATCTCTACAACCAAAGGTACTACAGTTAACAGATCTTAAATATAAAGCATATGTGTTATTATAATTAATAATAATTTGTTTCGGAACCATTCCGGTCCATTCCAAGTATATTGTAGTGCGTAATTTACCAATTCCGTGTTCCTGCCTCACCAATTCCTGCTCGAAGCGGGCTCAAACTTAATATTTAAGCGTGCTAATGTTAAAATTCGTATTCTACGAGTGAAAATACACCAAGATATTACGTTTTCATACGTATCCATGATTTCGACATTTTCACCCCTTACTACCCCAGGGGCAAAAATGTGAAAAAATATTGTTTCTTTAATTTTACTTTTGTAACAATTTTTCTGGAACATTTTCACTCGTAGAATATGAATTTTGACATTAGAGTGCTTAAAAATTAAGTTTGAGCCCGCTTCGAGCAGGAATTGGTGAGGCAGGAACCCGGAATTGGTAAATTACGCACTACAATATACTTGGAATGGACCGGAATGGTTCCGAAACAAATTATTATTAATTATAATATCACATATGCTTTATATTTAAGATCTGTTAACTGTAGTACCTTTGGTTGTAGAGATATCGTTGTCAAAACAAAGGCCAAACGTGTACCACAGGCTCAAATCACATTGAAACGCTGTCAATAGAGCTGATGTTCACTTAGATAAGGTTTCAACTGCTCAAAATGTTTCAAATATATTAAAAATAAACTAAAAACATCAATGACTCTCAATGAGAGTGAATGCCATGTTTTGCTGTTGAATGTTGTTGATTTGAAATATCGGGAAATCTGCACAGCGGCATCTTGCGAGAACCAGGAAACATCTTAGGGGAACGAATTTTTCGCTGCAAAATTGGCATTAGTGGTATTTTTTCATAGCGGTTTTAATGCTACTAATTACAAAACGACAGCCCCCAAAAAATTTTTCAGGTCGGCAATTTTTCGACAAATTTTCGAATTCAAACGGCCGTAACTTTTTTCAACGATGAGCTAGCCCTTCACTTTCAACAGTGAAAATGCTTATCTCGTCGAGATCTTTCAGAATAACCATATATGTATGGGTTTGGATGAGCCGTTCAAAAGATTCAAAAACCGACCACCCAGGTAGGGCAAAATGCACGAAATGAGGGGTCAGAGATACGGCTTCCTAAGGTCGATTTTCGAACTCTACGTGAAAAGATACCCCTACGGAGATCTTAAAATCGGCACTTTATTTTTCACTGTACGGCTCATAGGTAGATTTGCTCAATTCTCTCAGATAGTCACTCATATGCCTCGAGACGGAGCATTTCCTGCTACGAAGCAGAGTGTTCCCATGAATCCTGCCTTTTCTTCATCTTCCATTTGCTCTTTCGTCTCTCGAACCTGCAAAATCTCATGTGGAATGAGAAGTGCTGAACATTGCAGTAGCTATGAATGGTTTATACATTACTTGAACTGCGCAAATGTCACATTCGCCATGATGATATTTCACATCATTTCGCTGCTTTTTTATATTGCTACGAATTGCGAATATTTCTATGCATTCGGTGCAATTGGAGCTAAAACAGACATGATCGCCCTCCTGTTGTGATTTCGATAGATGAAATTCGCAGAGGGACTTGCATAAAAAAGTCGAAACGAACAATAGTGGCCGACGAATAGAGTGCTTGAATCGCGAGTCTGAACATGTGCAAGAGTGCATGTTCACCTCTTTCCTGCTCACTAATTGGGGCGGAATAATTCGAACCAATTAGTGAGCTAAACATTTGTATTTGTTGATCACCTGCCATTAATCAGCATATGCTTCTCAGGCTCCATTTTCCCAGCATCTTGTTAATTCAGTTTTTCTGCATAGTCACTGTTTTGCTGTAGTCGATACGATATCCACATATTTGCTCTCGTAAATCTTTCAACGTTCTGATCCGCTGTTGTTTCAGTGCATGGAGCGGTGATGAATCTGCTGGAGCTGCTCTATGGGAACCACAGCTGGGATTACGATGGAACGACGCCCGTTAACAGGTTCCCTTCCCTACCCACGCTTCGAAACTTGCAGTGAAAACAGCCATATTGGAAACCACAGACTATTTTCCGTCTTTTGATGAATTTCAAGAAAAGCTGCACACGATTTTGAGACAATAATATTTTCGATGCTCTAGAGGGCTGAAGTGCCGCTTGCGAAAACTTGAGTGTCATGAAAACATGAAATCAAATTTTCAAAGAGGAACTAGTGCCAATTAGATTGTCTGATGTCTGTGTTCTGAGCTGAGAGAAGATGTTTGCGATGTCGTTAACTCAAGAAATAGGAGCTATCTGGTGTCGTTTCTCTCTCCCAACTGTTCATCGACAATACATCATTTGAGAGGCGGTCGATTCGACTTGAGTAGTATCTGTGAGACTTTCCGCCCCGTTTCGTTCACACGGTGGGAGTCACTTCTCAGTTCCTCTTCAACGCCCTCTCGAAGGGGAGAAACTGAGAATAGACGTATGCTCTTCCCCTCTTCCTTCCCATTCTCTCCCATTTCTCCTATCAGCCCCTATCACGTTTCGTGTAGTTCCTGTCGTCATTGCAGAATCCTTTTGTTTTCCTGCGTCGTCCAAGGGAGAAAGCGCTCCTTTTGCAAATTGTGACTCTCCGTCGATCCAATTTGCCTATTGCTCGCTTACAAGGAACACAGTATCTTATGAGTGGCGCCTTCATTTCTACGAGCGACTCGTTTGATAGGAGGGAGAAGGAGGGAAACAGAGAGAGAGAGGGAGTGAATTGAAGATTCATTCGAGACTCGCTCTGTTCGCAATCTTCCTTCCTCCTCTCAGCCACTTCTACGTTTTCATATTCCATCACGAATCGAGAGGGATCTCCTCTCTTATAATCAAATCTCTCATGAGTCTCTTGCGATCTTTCCCCTTCTCTCCCTCTCTCTGTCCCTAAACATCCAAGAGGTAGTCGACTCATCCACTTACAGTTTCTCTTTCCCCTATGCACATCACCTTTTTTTCGAATCGAATTTGCTGCTTTCCTGGCAGCAAAACATGGCTGTGGCCGATCTTTCAAAATGTCTAATGCCACACGAAGACCGTTCGTTTTCTAAGTCGTTGACGCAATTATCGCAAAATTGTAGTAATTCGCTGATAGCTGGAAAGTGGTTTTGCAAGGGGGGAGGAAGAGTCAGAGATGGACCTTCAAATCTGCTCACCTCCTCTGCATCTTCTCCGCGTTTCTTCCTCGTCCTTCTGCTCTTCTCTCCACTTCCTGAATAATAGATAGGAGATGCTCTCTCCCTCTGTAATCTCAGCTAACTGCTCATGCTGCACGCCAGTCGCAATACCTGGAATTTGCCTTGAGGCTTCCGTGCTTTATTCTCGTTTTCCGTTTTCTTCTCGTTAAATGCGCGCTTGTCTCGCTTTTTGGTCACCGTTTCTGGGAGAAAGAAGGTAGCAACCGGAGAGGTGGTTGCTCACAATCAGAGGAGGCCCTCACTCTTGGTCTCCCCCTTCTCGCCTCACTCCAATTTCCCGTTTACTTGTCGGGAGCTACAATCCACACGTGCACTCTTCCTGTGTACTCAAGTACAGTATGCTGCGGTGACAATCCAGATTAGGTTCCCATCACAATTCCTGTCTGGATTCCCGTTCGTCTCCGTTCACGTTCTCTTCTCCTCTGGTGTCGTGACTTCTCATCGTCGTCTCCTCTTCGTTTCCCTCCACCACTAAGATGACCATCATCTCATTTCACACTCACTCACGTCTTCCTTCTTCCTCCTCTCTGTCCCTTCCCATTCCTCTCATTAACTTTTCTGCCCTTCTACCGCCCAGATTAACAAATTGCATGCCTAGTTCATCCAGAATCCGCTTAGTATACGCTATACAGTATCCCGAGATTCCCTCAAAACATGGATGGCTCTCAGTGGAACGAGCAAAAATCCGGGCATTGCCTCGTGGTTTCGAAAGTGAACGGTCGAAGGTTTTGATCAACATAATTTTCTGGCGGCAAACAATAACTTCGTTCTACGATAGAAGACGAAGGGCGAAAATTGGTTTATGGCCTGGGCTTGCATGTGAATGAGGGCACCACCACCTCTTCCTCCTTCGATTCCCCGCAAGAACGGCCCTCTCTCCTCCCCTCCAATCTGTCTCGCTCTCCCATACGCGCAACCTCATTTTTTCTGCCGTTTCTGCCGTGCATTCCGCCCACTGAGAAAGGTCGTTGTTAAAAGAGTAATGAAGACCAAGAATGGACTCAGATTATGTGATGAACCCCTCCCCTTTTGTTTTCGCGTAGGGGTTGGTGCATGCCTGAGAGGCTTGTTTTCGATGTGCTGATTTTCCTGCACAGGAAATGAGTTTCTCGTGCACACTGAGCATCGCAGGTGAAAAAATGTTTATATCGGGCTTGGCTGCACCTAAATCAGTCTTGTAGTGGACGAGAGAGAAAGCATTCGTCATGGGTCTGTTAGTGTTCTCGAACAATTCTCTAGTTCCAATTAGTCGATGGTGGCGAAAAAGCAGTGCGATGTCTCGTCTGCTTTTTCTCCTTCTCGATTTATCGGCTGGAGTACCTTTCGTGCACTATTCATGCTACTCTCGAAGACTAACTAATTCAGCGACCCCTTCTCGATTAGGCAACTGACGCTCATCGCTGCTCTGCTGTCCATGGTCCTTTGACAGTACGCCCTTCCCTCTTCATCTCTCCCCTCACTCCGACACAATAAGATGCTTTCTCGTGCCCACTCGAGCATGGCTGCAATCTCTCCTGTATTTCTCCTTCTCCGCCTCCTTCTTCTCATCCGTTTCCCTTCGATAGTGCGCAGTTGTGTATCAGCAGGGAGCTCAGCTTCTCCTCTGCTAATCAAGGAATCGTACAAGTGTTCGACTCCTCCCTCTGCTCATCCCTCCGTCCCTCCCCCTTCCACTCCAACGAAATTCGAATATTTTCCACCAGGCCGCACTTATTGCAATCATTGTGAGGACGGAGGAGCAGTTCCTTCGGGTCGTGCCCCTTACCCTCTCCCCCCTCCCTCTCTTCCCTCTCTCTGCCCCCTCTCTCCTCCTTCAGGTCGAATTATCGTCAGTGCGACTCGTCGTGATATGTGACTCGTAGGTCCTTCCCCTCCTCAATCTCTTCCTCAAATGCCCCCTCTTTTCTCGCACTTTTCCTTCCGCGTCAGAAATCGGCACGGGAAAAAAGGGACCAGAGCTAACTCTCTGCTGATTCTAACTCTCATTTCCTCGTCATAATATACATGTCACTTTCTGTAAATGGCGCATGCGTTCCTTCTTTCGCAGAAGTCTCCGATTGTAGTCGTATGTTATCTCTCCTACTTCATCTTCAACCTGCTCGTTCTCTACTGCCTGATCCCTGTCCCTCTCTTCCTATTCTACTGCCTACTCAGTGTCGTCTTTTGTGTATTCACTCGCACGCTGCGACTGCCACTCAGAATTTATAATGAACGCTTAGATATACACGGATTCGAAAAGAGCGTGGCGACTGACTGCATTTCTTCACCTGGCTTCAGTCCGGTCTCTTTCGAAATAGCCACATGTTTGGTCATGTAGTCTATATATGATATAGGAAGTACTCAGTAGTCATTGACGAAGTTCATAAAACGACACAGTTGTGTGATCAACGGTCGCACAGATTCATCGTAAACAATGTCCTTAACTTTGCTGGTCGTCCGAAGAATTCTCAAGGGATGAATAACACTTGATTATCATCCTTTCGCTCATTACTCTATTTTCGATTATGGCGCCTCTCGAACTTCTCGTGTCGAGTGTTTTCACGATCTTTCGGTGCAGGGCAATGAACGAAACGTGCGGCAACAGGAGTATCTTCAAGGAATGGCGACGGGATCCCGAATGTCTCACCATATGGGCTCTCCTGTAAGGGAACCTGCTCCATTAACTACCAATTGGGCATTTCGAAATTATTTTCTGGGCAATTGGGGACCGACCATCTTTGATGTTTGGTGCGAGGAGTCTGACCGGAAAGAAATGTTTACTTGTGGCTGTGCGAAGGATTACGGAAAAATCAAAGTTTAACATTCTGAACTCATTACTCGACCTACTAATCTCTATGGGATTTGTAAATCAATTATGTATTTTTTAACATCAGGATTAAAGTATTGGTTTTCAAAGAGTTCAAACATTCCAATCCTAGGCATTTGCCGATATGTGTGATGTGTTCGTGTGAAAGAATTATTGAAGCCAGTAAAGGGGTAGATCAAGAAAGTATTTATGATCCGAAAGTATAGACTTAAATTTTCATCTGCGACAGCACGGATTGACAGACACTGTCTTTTTTCGAGTGCATTTCGCTTATGTATTCCAGACATTGAGGGATTGTCCTTTCGATTTCCGCGCCATAGCAAACAATAGTCATAAACAAAGCAGCCACGTTGATTATGAAAATGAATATCTCAATATGTACGGTTTAAATTTCTCAAATGAAAATAAATTATAAAAATCTCGTTCAGGACGGCGGAGGAGCGACGGGACGACTTAATAGCAGTCTCAATCTGGTCGGTGATGCTCAGTTTCGCCCTCATCTCCAACATCCTCATCCTCATCGGCATCGCCCGAAGTGCTACGATGAGATCTGCGACGAGGTGAGGAGAAAGCATTGTGCGGATAAATTTGCATCCCGTTTGCAACAAGTTCCCATGAAAAAGCTATCCATAAAAATCCAGAGAACCACAGCGGGATTTAAAGAAGGACTGTCAGCAAAATTGAAATTTTGACGTTATCATAACCATGACCGACATTTGTACAACCATAAGAGATTCTGAAAATTTCAAATGCCTATCTCTATTTTGAACCGAGTTATCATTCGTTGGCAGAATGCCAAGGAGGGCTTGAAGGGAAGGGACGTGTGGGAATTCAAATATCTAGAATATTTTTCAAAAACTAGTGAGATTCGAACCCGCAACCTTCCGATTACGCGGCGACTGTTTTACCACTGAGCTATGCGATTGACCTTTGCCTATCCTCTTTGCTCGCTCTATGATCGTTGGATGATTGTCTAGGTCATGGTTATGAAAGCGTCAAAAATTTAACTTTGCTGACACTCCTTCTTTAATGTCAAAATAAAGCACGTCGTCAGACTCTCTCAGGATAACTGTAGGGATAACAGTGGGACCCTGAACGAAAATATCTTCAATTTTTTCTATTGCGTATCCAACAGTGGGTGTGAGTAATTCCATTATAGAAAAGATTACAGTAGCTTTTCTCGTGTAAATTCCAAGGATATGCATTGTAGCTGTCTAGGAGAGCGATTAGTGATTCTGTGGTTGTCTGAGCAGTTCTCCTACAAAAAGAACGGCAGGAAAAAGACTATCCATTTCGGGGAAGGAAGTAGGCTTCCGCATTTGTTCTGCGCCGAGTATCACATCATTATTATTCAAGAATCTCAACATGGCAAGACGAGAGATACGAAAGGAAAGAAAATGTTTATTATCATGTCATATTTAGATGCAGGAACTTGATGCTTCCATGTTTCATTCCTCTTTTCAGAATCTTAAAATCAGCTCCGTTGTGTATTATAATCTAACCGGAATGTCGAACTAAAGAGTCATTTTGATGGACAGGCCTGATCTCTGGCACTGTTCTCTGAATGGAGAAGATTTTTTTGTTTTGAGTGGGCAATTTTCCGGAAGTGGCATTCATATTGGTCCAGCACTGATTCCACTTCTGTACACTCTAAGTACACTACAACCCATTTATCCAAAGTGCAGAGGTTTCGTGCTTTCTTTCTGGGAAATGAGCGTGAACATGAGAGGGTGCATTTCAGGATTTAATATCGTATTATTATTGCTGCACTCGTCATGAAAGAGGGACTGACAGAAGTAAAACACAATTTCCCTGCAAAATGGTTGCTTTTCAGTTACTGGTTCATCATCTCTCTCGCCATCTGCGACATCGTCATGGCCATAATCTCGATCGTCCATCTCCTGCCCGCCACTGCATTCCACTCACAGTCAGTCACTTCGCTCATCTCCTCTCCCTCTGAGTACCCATCGAGAGAACGTGTAGACTCGAAAGACGCAGACCATTTCCTGCCAATTTCCATCGCCGTATAAATATTAGTCGAGAGAGCGCTACAAAATAAGAGGGTTTGTCTGTACTTTGGTGCTACTCGTCTCTGTAGTTCGCGATCCCGTGGCAATACTGTTACCTTCGCACCACATTCTGATGTCCGACTGTTCGAAAATTCAACGGCTTGCGAGGGAGCAGTCATGAGCTAAAGAAAAACAAGATCTTATGTTTTCGTGCTCTTTTGAATTCCGCACGCGCTATTGAACCAATCACGTATTTATACCCGTATTTTTACCGCAAGAGAAGCACGTACTTGTCCAAATGAGTAATGAAAACCAGGAAGAGGAGAAAGATATTGAAAAAATATAGTCAAACATGACAAACATCGCTTCTCAGATACGTAGACAAGAGTGCGTGGCGGAACATCATCATGCTCTTCTTCTACGATCTCTTCTGGTATACGGGAGTACTGCAGCTGGGACTGATGGCTTGCAATCGGTCAGATACTGATTGTTTTCTGCCTCTGAATCACCTTTCTCGCTTGGTCATGAAGTCTATACATCAAAACATGAGATAATGGAGATCTTAACCATCCGACTTGAGAGTACTATCGCATTCTTTATCTCTTGACCCGTTCGTGACTTTCTCAGTGTTCTTGGTCATTCTCCGCAGTGAATATCGCGTGCCTCTTCAGATTCGTCTCAATCGTATATCCGATGGAGTACAAGTGGATGTTTTCGCGCGGCCGCTCGCTAGCCATTATTTTCTTCGGGTGAGTCTCTGCTGAAGCGCATGAATGCGGAGGCATCGACCTCGCCTCTCAATTTCCCTCCCCGTCTCCCCCCCCCCTCCCCCGACAACATACTGAGAATAGAAGCAATGAGCGAGTGCTACAGTCGGGTTGAAGCCTCTCGGAAGGAACAGCAATTGCCCTTCCTCGTCACTTTGAATAACACTGGAAATTAGAAAACGATCGAACAGTCGACCATTAATGGTTTCGCGAGAGCTTGGAAAGACATACAGATTGGCTTGCAGACTCGTTTTTTTTCGCAGAGATTCGGTTGAGTAATAGCCAGCAACATGTAGGAATTTTAACATTTCTCGGAGATGCACAGCGCCACTAATGCAGAGGTTAATGAAAACATTAAAAAATCGATGAAACCACGATGAAAAATGTAGACAATAGATCATAAAAATGTGAAATTGTATTATCCTGATCCTGGCGATTATTTTCATGGCAGATAAGAACCGATTGGAGAACAATTTTGCAGGTACTTTCTCGGGTTTCTCGTCTCGCTGCCAACTCTCTTCCCCTGTTGTCATACGTTGTGGGATAGCAGCATGTACATCACTGTGTATCAGCCAATGGACACCTGGTGAGGAAACATTGTTTTATTGAAAATATATTAACAATGGATTCCAGGTACAAATACGTGGACATGAGCGTGAACTCGTTGACACTTCTCTTGATGATTGTATCCTACGCCGTGATCATAATCAAGGTACTACTCATAGACAATTTTTGTATTTCTGTTTTAGAAGCTTTCTGAAGTGGGCGTCAAAATAAGGCATGTGAGGAGAATAATAAGAAAAAGTTTAATCGAAAATAATATCCACAGGTGCGTGAGAGCGGTCGGGCAATGGCAAAGTACCAGTTGACCATTCGGACTCGGGTGAGTTACTCTTTCACTCACTTAAAAATTGGGGTCTATAGAATAATGTTTCACAATATGCGTACTTTAAATATATTATGATCAGTTGCAGCAAGCGAACGCGATGATGAACATATCGGAGAATGGTTGCAATCGAGGTCAGTTGTTCACTGGTGAGTTAACCGTGTCTTCGTCTCTTCACTGGTCCTGCGAGAGAAATCTAGCCATCTCCTACAGCACATACTATGTGGTTTATTGGCGGTAGAGACCGTACCCTCTTCCACTGTCCATAGTCATGTCCATGATCCGTATTGAAGGCGAATCGATGAATTCTCAGGTCCCTCAGTTCGACCTCCTCGAAGTCAAGTGAGTAAGAAGGAGATGCGATTGTTCATTCAGGTAAGAACATCCTCTTTTCCCCGAATTACTACCCATTCTCTACATTTTTAAACACAAAATACTGAAATATTCTTGCAGTTTTTCTTCGTCTCCATCGTCTTTCTGATGACGTGGTCGACGTGGCAGTGGCTGCCGTACGTCTCCGACTCCAAATGGGCCTACTTCATCATGACCTCCCTCTTCTTCATTAACAACTCGGTACGGTATGCCCCACACTGCTAATAAGGCGAACACTTCCGGAAAATATGAGTGCTACTTTGAAATAGCCACTTATGTGTGAGCACAGAGATCACTGATACTGAGTGAATTGATTTCAGGAAATTCTACTTAACGCGGAAGAGAGAATCTATTTTAGGTGAATCCGACTGTTTACTTGCTGTTCAATACTCAACTCCGAAGAGAGCTGCACTATCTGCTGTGCAGACACAGAGTCATCAGCGAGAACAAGAAGAGGTACAACTTGAGAAGAATGATAATTTCAGATCATAACCGGACGTGCCCTTTTCCAGGCGGACGCTCATCTTCAACAACGCTAACGGCGACGAGAACGGCGGCGCCCGTCACAGCAACCGATCAGGAGAGGAATCGAATGGACGAAGCAATGTAAAGGTAGATTCGTGTCGCCGTGATTGTAGAGAGAGCAAAGCATGGGAGATTATTTCAAAAATACTTGGGCGATTATCAGAGTTCCAATTTCGTTGTTTTCAAATAGAAAAGATGCATGTGCTTCGAACTCGTGATTGTCCTTCTTGGTATTGACGCAGAATATATTTCAAAGATTTTCTCAACACCTTATTTGTGCCCGCAGATTCCCTAGTCCACTGCATCTTACTCATGCTTCTGCCTCCAGGCGTCCAATATTTTGCTCATTAGACATTCGATACAGAGCGTGCTCTCATTCTCACTCAATTCCATTGCGGGGAGGGAATCCCACGCGACCGAAGCACACAGTGCAGCATATGAAATTGCGCCATAGCATGCCTGTCTCCTCCTCCTCCTCCTCCTCCTCCTCCTCTCTCTCTCTCCTCTTGTTGTCCTCAAGGTGCGTTTCATCCCCACACTTCCAGGTCACGGGATCTACCAATTCCCGTCGTGGTTTCTTCATCCGATCTTCGATCTGTTCGACGTCATCAGCGACGTCTTCTGCCTTCCTCAACTTCAATGGTGGTGCGAAGCACGTCATCGTCGAGCACCACGACGAAGGAGAGAACGACAGCTCCGTCTCAGCAGTCTGAATATATCCCCCCCCCCTCTTGCTCAATCAATGTCTTTCCCTGATGAGCCAAATAGGAAACATTTCCACACATCCTTTCGCGATAACAATTCATCACGTTGTTCATTCATAATTCATCAAGTATACCAAAAGCGAGTATTCTCATTGTTTTTCTTCTATATTTCATCTTAATTATAGAGAATGATTGACCACCTTGTATTCCATGGATCTGTCTGGTATCATATGTGTAATACTCATAACAGAGTATTGTGGCCGTCACACAATCTCAATAAACTTTATCAAGAAGCCTCGGTGATTCTTTGACACATAGCAGAAGAAAAAGATCATGATAATTTGTGGAATGGCGAGAGAAAGACCCGAGTGAGAGAGAAGAGAAGATCGAGCTAGGAAGCGGTATTCATTGAGAGAGCGACTACCCATGAGAAGAGAGGAAAGCCACACCGATTCAATTGTATTGGCGATTGAAGAGACTGAGATGGGGGAAGAACCAGTACAGTGAATGACACAGGAGATAATCGAGTTAGTAGGCGGTGGATTTGTTGAAGAAAGGCTCGAAGAAGCGCCACATCTTCCTTAGTTGTCGACAGAGGGCACGCTTGAACTCGCGATTGAAGACGGTGTAGATGACTGGATTGATACCGGAGTTGCCTGAGAAGGATCATTAAGGTAAATCATGGATTTTAAAATCGATATTAACTTACAGTATCCGAGCCAGAAGAAGAACTTGAAGATGAACTCGGGAGTTTTGACGTCAAAGGCGGAGAGGACGTACATCAACTGCAATTTTTAATTATTCTGTTTTGCTCCTGCTCATTCTTCGGATCTCGGAGTGCACCTTCGAAATAACTTACGAAAAACGGAAGCCATGAGAGAATGAAGGCGAAGAGAATCAATCCAAGGAGAAGAGTCGCCTGTCTCTCCTGAATTCAGAAATCATTCCTTCATGCCAAACATACGGTGCTAAATGCATTAACACCTTAGTCTTTCGCGTGTTCACCACATCACTCTGATGTGGAAGTATTCAATTACGAATGGTTACACAACTATTATCAATTCATTTCTATCGGAAGTTGAAACACGCAGGTGTTTCAAATTCCTCGGGGAAGGAAGTGCATTTAAATTTTTTTTTGCATTTTTGTGATGTGCAGGTGATTTTGATTGTGTTTCTGGGAATGTGCAGATGCAATGGAGCGTACCTTGGCCTTCAACTTCCTCCGTCGTTTCTCAGCTGCCTGTCCATTAGCAAGTGCCTGATCAGCCCTCTGGTTGACGTCTGTAGTCGTCGTCGCCATCGAGTACTGAAATGGCCCATTCGATTACCGTAGTCAACTGAGATATCGAAAACATGCTGATCTATGCAACGGACCCATTCACGACTGCTGCAAAATGGTGTTGTTGACACTGGTAATACTTCCGAAACGAGCATTTCTAATCTCCCATCTTAGTCTCAAATGCATTCAACGATGCGTGGAAGATAGTACCGTAGTTAGCCCATGAAACAAACACTTCCTACGGCCAGTTGGGTGCATTTCTGAGTGCACTGGAAGGTTTATGTCTAGTCCTCGTCACCTTTTGCCCTGTCATTCCGTCATCACTGCTCAGCTTGGCTGGAGTGGGGTCGCTCATCTTTCGAATGTGCCAGCAGACGTGACCAATGCCCTGCAATTGTTGACGCATTGGTTTCACAAACTGAATACGTGTTCATTCTCTGATTCTGAGTATCATGGCTTTTTAATAGCTACTGAGCATCTATAATTGGTGACTGAAGGAGTCAGAGAATGACGAAGTGGGCACTTTCCGTCCCTGCGTACCTTGTTGTTTTTCTTGGAAGGAATTGTAGCTGACGGGGCATCATAGTCATTGCAGTCCGAGTTGTACTCCACCAATTCAACCTCCACTGGAGCTGCTGAAATTGACATATTTACTCATATTATTCAATGATTTTGATGGAATAGTACGGAAAAGGTCCCCGAAAATTGACATTGAAAGAAATTTGAGTCACTACGGAAGTGGGGGGTAGAGTAGGCGCTTTTCGGAACTTTCCGTGTGAATGCTCCATCGACGTTTCTCGGCTTTTGGTCAGTCCTCCGAACTCTAATCCGAAAGAGGATAGAGCCGAGGCGAGAATAGCCCCGACCCTCCACGTCATTCGCCTTCTCTTCTCAGAGCGGTCCCCTTTCAATCAACGTCCCCTTACACCCTCACAGGAAAATATCGAGCACACATGTGGGTCTATTGTTGTTCAGCACAGGCAGGCGATATTGGTTTCAGAGAGCTGCTCAGCCCCTCTCCCTATATCCACTTTTTGAATCATCTCTCTCCAGTAAACATCGAAAAACGCACGCATCATGCCTCCCTTGTTGAGGCCTAGTTTGAGGGTCTTGTCGAGTCGTTCCGTCTCCCTCAGTCGATTCCGATTGTGTTGGATGGTGATGGAGTAGATCTTGGCGTACACTGCTACCAGAATGATCACGGGGATGTAGAAGGATCCGAAGGAGGAGTACATCACGTACGCCTTGTCATCAGACAGAAAACACTCCCGCTCGCCCCTACAATGGACAATGTGAATACACTTTTTCCTTGCAGAAAACGGGTACCTGCCGGGTGGTCGCAGCCCGAAAATTGGTGGTAAAGAAATTAGCAATGAGACAAGCCACGAAAGACCTGAAATTAATTTTTTTAAATGTTTATCGCCCGGCAAAGTAACTTCCGATCCCCTATTGAGAACTAGGGTTGGGTAGATCCAATGAATGGCTCTCCCAGTTGTTTTTATAACTGGAGTGTTTGTTGATGCTCATCTGTTTTCTGGATCTCTCAAAGAGTGCAACTGCGTACGTCGCTCGTAATCTAATATTCGTTTGGAAGCGATGCCTCCCTCCTCATCCCTACAAACTTCCTCCTTATTGAAACGGCATGCGGACTATGAATGAGCAGTCGCCCGGAACTACTCCTCATTTGGCTAGTTATAACTACTATTTCCGATCCCGGTAATATATAGATCACATGGTGACTTAGTTCATTCAAAGCGTCAAATCGTGTCTGAATTCTCTTAGCGCCGAACCCGCGCACATCATGCAAGTCATTATGCAGAGAGGAACTCCACTTTCACCCCCCTCACTTTCATCATCTCATTTGGAGCATCTAGGCTGGAACTGGAAGAGGCACCTACGAAAAAAACACTTCCCACGAACACCACCCAATTGAGGACGATTGGCTAATGAAAGGGGAAGTTGTTACAAAGTTCAGGAGCTCCCAAAAAATTACTTTCGTGAATGGCTGGGAAAAACATGAGAGTGCAACTGACCAATCATAAGCATCATCCTCACTGGCGTTCGCTTATTCGGGTAGGAAAGCGGCTGCGTGACACAGAAATATCTGGAAGGGGCTTATTTTTGCATCGCATGGCCTCACTAATGGAGGGTTTATTTATTGTCGTCTCCTGGTTAATTCGGGAGTAATATCCCTGCGTGTCTCTCACCTGTCAAGGGAAATAGCACAGATGTGGAGGATCGAGGCCGTCACGAAGAGGACATCCAACGCAAGCCACATTTCGCAAACGAACTTTCCTGAAAAATCGTGATTTGAAATATGTGCAAAATCGCACTTCCGGTTGGCTTCTTACCTAGAATCCATCGATCGGCGATTTCGTAGGCGAGTGTGATGGGCATCACAATGAGACCCACGAGTAGATCAGCACATGCGAGGGAGACAATCAACCAATTCTGCCTTTGAGATCGCAGTTTGCTGTCCCGGTAGACCGTCATGACGACCAGTGCATTGCCCAGCACGATTATCTGAAGATGCGCAGAATGATATAAGAGAAACTTTTTGAGCCGGTGAACATATGCTTGGCATTAGCAAAAAATCGAATCCCTCCAAAATGTGTACACATGTAGTACTCGGTGAGTACTACTCAGACGTGACATATTTAGTGTTCTAGATCAAGGGTTCGGGAATGAGATGTACTTTGGTTCAAAAATTTCACTTTTCGAATTTTGCCGTTTCGCGATGGATCTGATCGATTCATATCTCTAAAAATTCATAATATTCACTTGAGTGCACCAACCAAGTTTCATCAGAATCGGATGAAAACTCGACGTGAAAACATCAATTTTCGATTAATATTATTTTTAGCTATTTCAGATATGGTGGTATTGACACTTTTTATTAGCTTGATTTGTAGCTCTCACTGATTACTGTTCACTATAAAATTTTGAGCGAAAAATAAAAATACATGTTTGGCGAAATTTTCGAAAAACCGAAATATTTCAGTTCGTAATAAAGTTTCAGGCTACCGTATCCTGTCATGAGAATGCTTCGCAAATCGGCGAACATTGATGAATTTTTGAATCATTTGGAATTTGAATGTTTCAATGCTGATCCTATCTGACACAACAGAGAACAACTGAAATCATTCGATAATGTGCTGAAATCGGTCAGAGGTGTGACACTTGTGTAATGGTGCATTTTACAAATTGCCTGAACTTATTGCCCATGTAGTTTTCTCGCAAACTTTCATGAGCTATAGTCAATACTTGTATCGAAATTACGATTTCAATACATTTGAAGTGATAGCGGTCAATTACTGCAATTTGTAAAATGCACGATTACACAAGTGTCACATCTCTGACCGATTTTAACACATTATCGAATGATTTCAGTTGTTCTCTGTTATGTGCCAGTTAGGTTCTTCACTGAAACAGTCAAATTCCAAATGATTCAAAAATTCATCAATGTTCGCTGATTTGCGAAGTATTCTCATGACAGGATACGGTAGCCTGAAACTTTATTACGAACTGACTTTTTCGGTTTTTCGAAAATTTCGCCAAACATGTATTTTTATTTTTCGCTCAAAATTTTATAGTAAACAGTAATCAGTGAGAGCTACAAATCAAGCTAATAAAAAGTGTCAATACCACCATATCTGAAATAGCTAAAAATAATATATATCGAAAATTGATGTTTTCACGTCGAGTTTTCATCCGATTCTGATGAAACGTGGTTGGTGCACTCAAGCGAATATTATGAATTTTTAGAGATATGAATCGATCAGATCCATCGCGAAACGGCAAAATTCGAAAAATGAAATTTTTGAACCAGAGTATATCTCGTTCCCGAACCCTTGATCTAGAACACTAAATATGCCACGTCTGAGTAGTACTTACCAAGTATTACATGTGTACACATTTTGGAGGAATTTGATTTTTCGCTAATGCCAAGGGTATCTACAGATATGTTCACTCACTCAAAAAGTCTCTCATAAGCATTGTGGAAGAATTGAGAGTTTTAGATAACTTCTCAAAGGCTTGGAAATCTCGTCCAGTAATTCCATATCTCAGCTACTGTCAATAACTGCATCTGAGTCTGTTTACAGCCGTCGATCCTTCACGGGCTCCTATTATGCGATTACAGTGTCGACGAACACATAAATAGGTCTCATGAAATTCCCCTCTATTCATGTGCTGCACACTCGCGTGGTCTAAAGTTGTCGCCTAGCAGAGACCACACGTCACATTCGCCTCAACTGTCAACGATTCTTCACGGTCTGTTGGCAATTACGTAGTCTCGCTGCATTCCGAGAGAAAGTGACATTCGAACGTCGAAAACGTTCGATCCTTTCTCTCCCACGCGATCAACCACGGAGGAAAAGCAAGAGCGAATACGCCTCTCATAATTGTTCGGATGCGACTGGGGCAATGAGTAATTGGGGCGGCCTCTGTGAACAATGGATGGGAGAGTGAGAAAAACAAGCCGATGATGAGATCCGAGAGCTACCCCACGACGATAATTCGACCGCGCGCTCTTCATTTCACAAATCATTTCAAACGCACGAGCTAATGATAATTAGAAATGACGATAAAAGTAAGGTCCTGTCTTGATCAAATTGACTTTTGTGCTGAATTAACCAATGGCTCCAGAGTGATGTTTCGTATGGTTAAAATACATAGATCGCCATGGAAGACAAGGAATTATAACCGATTTCAAAACGTACACGATGTTGCTCCATGATTTTTCTGCTATTGCTACGGCTGATGGTTTCAGACAGATTACCTACGTCTGACGGAGAGTTTAGAAACAAGTTTAAGGAAAAAAAGAAAAGAAAACAAATGAATGAGTGCAACCAAACCTCCGCTTTGAATACATACAGAGAGATTCGGAATTTATTTACTGAGGGGCTTCCTTGGAAAATATACTCAAACTCTAGGTGAGAAGTATGCAATCATTTTCAAATTGAGAGAAAGGTGTTGGCATACCAGCATGACGATGAGCATAGATGCAATGGTGGGGACTGCTTCGAATGCATCTAGACATCCCACTCTCCCACACTCGTCTTCTCCCCTCGACGTGTTCCTCGGAGCAGACGTCGTCATCGTCGTGGACGCCATCAGGACATCGGGCACTGCAATGGAGATGGATCCATTCTAGTTTCAGGGAGAAGAGGCGGAGTCAACGACGCCGTAAAGGAGGGCCCTCCCTCCTCCTTCTCGCAGCGTGCATACACATTAGCAGGTGAACTATCCACAATGCAAAGAGAAAAACCAGGAAGCGAATATTTGTCGAGGTATGAGCGTTGACAAAGGGAGGAAGGCATCAACTTCAGCAGTGCTTGACCTCTTAAGCAGCTTGGGTTCGAGAGGGAGGAAGAGGGAGGAAGAAGCACCCAACTAGAGGGACAATTCCGGCTACATCATATCTCTTGCATTATGAGATGGCGTGGAGAGGACGGAGTCAATTGGGAGAGGGCGCGAGGTTATCCATGGAGAATGAGCTTAGGATATGGAGAACAGCGAATGAGAAGAGGCGGAGATTGGAGTGATCATTGAGGAAAGGGCAAGAACCAGTGGGTGGAGCAAATTGCATTCGGATGAGACAAAGAAAACAAAGTGAAGTACACGAATTCGGATAATTTCCCTAGCTATTTTCATTGCAAGATTTTTGCGGCGGAGTAATTTTCAGACTAAAATAGTAGTGCTCCATAGCTATATTGGAGAGTTTTCATCGCGTATTCACGGGTCGCTCGCATTCTATAGCAGTGATCTTTCTCAAGGGTCGAGGAATAACGAGGCGGTGGGAGGAGGTGCGATTCTCCATATGAAATTGCGAATCGAGGAGGAGGGAACGAGACGACGGCCAAAACACACGCGGAATATACTAGATTCAGGCGTACTCATATGAGGAAGAATTCCATGTTTTCACTCCTTCGGTAGCTGACCATTTCAATTTCAGAACTTGAAGGATATGAGCAACCAACTTACTGAGAAGATCGTGACGTCGCGATCAAATATGAAAATTGATCAAGTCTACTTCTGAGAAGTGGTCAATTCAGTGAAAAGCAAGATATGCTAACCGTAAAAATTGATTGGAATCAATTTAATTGTCGCGGTAACAATGTGATACTCGAGTTCACTGTTCCGGGAGTGAATTTCAGTAGAAATGGTACAGATTTGACGTAACAAGAAAGTAAGAGATGGGATCGACGAGAACAATGCGAACGGATCAACAATCAATCTCAAACTGAGAGCGGAAGTGTCTAATTACCAGGGAGGTCCACAGCTTTTGGCTATTTCCTCCCTTCCGCTGGTTTATTCAAGTAAACGAGAGCTCAAATGATGAGTGACTCGCCCATGGAACGACGACGCACTAGATTTGACAGGGAAGCGGATCTATTGGTGGACATGTTTGGAAATATCACCTTGTCCATCTCATCCCTCTGCTCCGCCCCCTCAAACTGGGAACAAAGTGCTCGTGATGACTGAGGAGAAACGAGAGAAGAAGCGGCCAGTGAGAAGACGACAAATGAAATTGTGGAGGCTGAGCAGCGAGTGTTACCAGCAGCAGAGTGGTCGCTTATACACTTCATCACACCCTCTTATTTTTGTCTGTCACGCACCGCCTTCGCATCCGTTTTAAGAGCTAAATGGTACGGAAAACGAGTAGAATTCGCCTTAAGACAGATCTTGAGACAGCGGAGGATGGAGTCGAATCGAGGCGAAAAAGGAGATCGTGGGAGCGCCCCCAGGATTTGCTCTCTCCCTCTCTCCTTAGATATTCCAGCACGGTCCGTCAATGAATCTTCGAGACTTTTGCTCTTGACTGGTACGGTATACTACCGTATACATTTGGAATGGAACCGTATCTCAATGTGAAAGTGGAGCGGCTCTCGAAGAAAACAGTGACGAACAACAGAGGAGTGGGAGAGGGTGAATGAGGAGGGGGGGAGCCCTTCCCGTCTCCCCACTGGCCCTGTGTTGAAGGATAATGAATGAGCATTGCTTGTATCTCCATTCTATTTTCTGTACACACGTGCCTCGGATACAAGGGGCGAATTGACGAGAAGATAGTGGTTGATAGAACTGTGTAAGTCGGGTGTTTACCGACAGTCGGAAGAGGGATGAACCAACCCCCCAGAGAGAAGGAGGAAGCGAGAATCCTAATGGAGTGAAGTGATGAGCACCCTACAGCCACTACACTCGACGACATATCGTAAAGGGGAAGGGAAGGCGATAAAAGAACTGAGTGCGGAAGCTGAAACTGTGGATGTGAAAGGCGTGCGACCGAGGTTGAGCAAAGGCGATTTAGTGAAGGAAGTGGAGGGAAGAGACAAGCAGAGGGCTCAGCCATCTGACGGAAGTGCGAAAAAAAGTGAGAAGAAGAGGAGAAAGGATGAGATAAGGACGAATCTGGGTGGGAAGAAGCATGGAAAAGACTGCATGGATGCTGACCATTGAGTTCACGCATGAGAACGGAGATTGACACGGAACGAGAAAAGGCAATCAGTCTCATAAACCAAATACGTGACAAGTTTCAAAGATATGTGCGTTGTGGGAGAAAAATGGGACGGGGCTGACGTGCTAGGGTGCAGTTCTCAGAGAGATTTTAGCGGTGCTCATGGTAAATACTGAGGGGACAACATGGGAAAACTGTGCAACACCATTTCCCCATCATCGCAATCTCCTCGAAACGCAACGAAGCCTTCCGTCGGTAGGTACTTTCAGGGCAATTGAATTCAGCCCAAGATTCGAATTTCCCTGTGGAAAAGCGTATGGTTTCTTCGGTATGACGACACTATTCCTTCGTTGTCTATTTCATTATTTTTATATTAGTCTCTCTAACCATCTCATTCTCAGTGAAAGGTATTCCTATAATTATGAATGTTGTTACTTTCAATTACCGTCGATGTAGAATGTGAGTAGTGACTATGGACCAGTTGCTAATTATGTCTATTAATACCACCCGCCATCAGAACACGATTCCTGAGATCGGAGAATGCATTTTGAAAGCAGCAACGAGAAACATGAAAGGTTAATGCTACCCAAATCGGAGACCCCAAATTCGTGACAGGTTCGAAAAGAGCATCAAGGGCTCAAGAGAGCGGAAGGGATGACCTCATCAACTCGAGATGAGATTGAAGGAAGGACTAAGAGAAGTCGTGGGATCTTCAGTCTCAATGAGGATTCGCGTGAATCCTCTGAATCATTCACAGACACGTGCGATCAAAGAAGAGTTGAGGAGAGACTGAAAGTGGGAATGGAGTCTACTCCCTTTACCCTCCACATACAGGAAGCACCCGTTAATTGAAGGTATACATTCTGATCTCGACTCAAACATTTCGCACCCACCCGATCTCTGACTTGGAAGTTCCCGTAGACAGAATCTCCTGTCTGCCAAACGCCAACTCAGCTAAGATTCTCGGAAAACCTCTGTTTCTACATGCCACAAACAGTCAAAGACCGGAATGTTAGGAAAGATTGACCATTTGTTCAAGCCCTCAAGCGCACAATATTGCCTGGATAGCCTGCTACACTGTTGTGAAGGGAGCATATTCTGCAATAAACGGCACATCGAGATTGAATCTAAGCAAGGGTTCGAATAAACTGGGAACGAATAAACGCGCGTCTCTTCTAGTAACTTCACTATTCAGATGTGATATTAATGGGAAATAAAGTCCAATCCCCGATCGTCCATTAGAGCCCCTTTTGGGCACAGGTGTACGAAGAAGTCAGCTATGAGGAGGTTCTCCTCTCTCGAGTCTCAAAATATCATTTGGGTGGGGGCAAAAGCAATGAATCGTAAATAAGGACGGGCGTCAAACCTAAGACCGATTGTTCGAAGAGCGAACATGTTTTTTTTCTGATAGGGCAACGAGAGAGGAAAGTGCTGTACGAGTTCAAAGTCCTGCATTTCGAACAAGGAAATCCCGGCGCGTCAATAGAGGAGCGAGTCCGGATTTAGGCTTACTAGGGCGTAGTTGTGAGGGGAGAAGTGAAGGGCCTGCTTCCCCCGAGAGAGCTAAGATGAGTCTATCTTATCTTGCAATCACTCTTCCGCCCAGGGGGGGGGAGTTGTGTGGAAATGAGCTGCCTAAATAAGAGGAAGGAAAAGTCATGTGAGCCACGAGCCTAAACCACCTGTGGATTAAGGAAGTGGCTGATTTAGGAGTGGAACCAAATTCCTAATACGCAAGAAATCGAAGAGCCAGAAATTGTGAAGAACCGAAAAAATCGTTAATCTCCTTCAAGGAAAGCATCTCTCCGGTACGAAGAATGCAGGAGGAGGAGGGAAGAATGGGACTGTGATTCACGGAGTGATCAGTGCACTTGAAGACCGCGATCTCTTCGTCTCTCGAGGATCAGAGAAAGAGAGAGAGAGCTAGAGAGTGTGAGGAATGGAGAGAGACAGACTGATGGTCGAGTGATAAATGAGTGTTTGGCTGTTCGTCGCGCACTTCTCGTACCTGTCCATTACCAGCCTGCCATTCTCGTCTGGTGAAGTATAGTAACGAGCCATAACGAGTGAAGAGTAAACGGGGCTCTAAGAGCCGGAAATGGTGCGAAGTGTAAACCATTCCGTGTCAGACTAGTGTAAACTGTCCGCTCACTAGAAAGTGGGACATTAATAACCGAAGGGATTCGCCCACATCAAGGTCCGTTTCACAAGAGGGCAAGAGCATCGTCGGTAAATAATAGGAACTGGAGAGTATTCCAGGGAGGAGACGGGCATACAGGCGTCAAAAGAGTCCTGATGAAGGGGAGAGAGAGGGGAAAGCAGAGGAAGAATACGAGGGGAGACGAATGATTAACAAGGAATGTTCCTTCTCGTGATGGAGAAAAACGACCGGCATCATTGTGTGATTCGACGATCGGTAAAAGAGAAGAAAAGAAGAACGGGACGATTTGAGGAGACCAAAGGAGAGGGTGGTGCTTGATTCGTGGGAACGATGGATCCAATGAGGAAGCGAATCCCTCTCGAATAATACATCGAATGACAGGACAACGAGACGAGGACGGAAAAGGAAACACATTCACATAGCAAAGGGACGAATACTAGGAACGAAGCTGCACTCGGCATGAAGAAGTCCAAGGTTCTCCCACGCCTTCGCAGAGTAATCAACGCAAATCAGAACGATGCTGATGGCACAGTCGAGGAGAAAAAGTCGAGAAAATAGGTATGCACTCGTTGCAATCATGTACACAGAGAGTTATGGAACGACAAATAGAAGAGGAGACGATAGGCAGAAACAACGGATTGTCTCGAAAGGAAACGAAGGAAAAGATCCGCGTTTCGAGGAAGACAACGGCGTAATGCTGTTTCGTCAAGATGCAAAGAGCGAAACAAAGGAGAGAAGGAGACACTCGAGAGCAACCCTCTTCTCGCTTGATTTGACCGTGAATCGAGTTGGGATCTCCTCCCTCCTTCTCACTTACGAAAGATCCAAGTATAAACCACTGTCAATCACTCGGCAGGTTAAATTAGCTGTCAGGGAATTCCACGGACTTGGTCGACGAAAGGTTGACGTGCAATGTTTTTGCGCATCCGCTAGTTAATCTGCAAACTACCGTACCGTATGATGATCCAAACACGGAAGTAACACACCGGTTCTGAGAATCAGAACAACATCCGAAGATAGACTAATGTGGGGTTCCGCTATGTGGCCATTCACGAGTCTCCTGATAAGAGATTCAGAGCGTGGGTTTCACCTCGCAATTAATCTTGGCCAGAGTGTATTTGGCACGACTAAACCACAGCAAAGACACAAAGGATAACGCCCTTCTTAAGTGCATCACACTTACAATTATAGGAGCAACCCGAAATTAGAGATGACGCAATGTAACTGCCGTTTTCACGACTTCTGCTACCGTAATCCGGGGGATCGATGGTATGTTCAGGAGAAAGGCACACGCAAAACACGCATAAAACGAGCCATTTCCGGAATTGACAGTGAATTAAAAGCTGGCACAACACCGATCTTGTTTTTGGCCCGTTTCGGTGCAGAATCAACCAATAACAAGACAGGGAATATTAGAGGGGAGTGAAAGGGGGGTCGAATGGGCGGGGAAGTGGATGCTCCAAGACACAGAAGACAACTGTCGAAGGGGGAACGGCACGACTATGGACATGTGTCGGTGGGCTCGGCCCGCGTAGTTTGTGTTTACCGAAAAATTGGAACTCTTCGAGCGGAAAAGTCTCTTCCTGTCAAGGAAAGCTCGCGGTTTGTAATCGATGAAACCCCGCAAAAGAGACGAGCATTAGAATGACTTTGCGTTATGAGGGGCTATATTCGAGAAGGACTATATGATCACGCTGGGGACGCCTGCTGATATTCGCAATACTTCCTTCGGTCATATGGTATTTCCCTAATCATTGCACTCAAGAGAAGTTCATGCATGCAGTCATATTATTTGACTGGCATTAGAGAATATAAATGGCGAATAATATACAGTACATGCAGATAAACACAAAAGCAGACTGAAGACAACTGCTGACAAATATAAACTCCAATCGTAGCGCTTTCTATAGATATGCAGCCCCTGTCATAAACCGTTAGCAACGGATGAGGATGAAGGGGGATTGATGGCAATCACAGGTGGAATTTACCAGCACCGGAGATCATTTAATCATAGCGGGTGACTTTCGGGACCCGACTTCGGTCAGCTAATTCTATCTTCGAGTTTTCCGAGCAATCAAGTACAATTATGGCTCGGTAAGAGCCAATCTCCCCTGCTACTCGTATCCTCCTTAGTGCAGACCCAGAGCGGGTACGATTGAGCGAGCGGGGGACGGATTGTATTCCCTTCGTCTGTACTGGACACACACAGGCATAGTCCCACAAATCGCATTACCGCTCTGCCAGACAGAACCCATTGCATTTCGTCGAATACGGTCTCTTCTTCGGCACAAGAAGCAACGATCGCGCCTCATTCCTCTTCCCACTCTGTCGGATTGGCCAAACGAAAAAATACATGGAAGGAAGAGGCACTGTAGAAGCGGCTGTGCAAATGCAAGCAAATCGCCAATCGCTTTTCCCTGCATTTCCATCAGAGAAAGAACCTCTTCCGGTCTACCTTGCGGTATTTTCACGAACGTCTTAATCTAGGAATAGTCAACACAAAGGCGAGGCTAATGAATCGGAACTCGTGATGTGGTGAGGGAAACAAAAATGTACGTCGTCATTAGCAATAGGTCGCTCTTCTTCTTCATACTCACTCCGAGATAATTAATGACGATAACAAATGAATTTATATTCGGAAAATACATGAGAGACTACCCGCGGTCGTTTGAAGGAGGAGGGTTGGAACGAGAATGAAAGATGACTGACGAGAGGGTTGATGGGTGCGAAATTCTTGATTGAAAACAAACGCCAAAGTTCAGGGAGCAAGACCCGCAAGGGAGGGGAGGGGGAGGGGGACGATGGCTCGTTCGGATAAGGGAGAGGGGACGACGACGGCGTTTCATTACGCAGATTGGACAAGAACCGGCAGAAGGCAGTCGGCAAAATGACACACGACAGTATGGGAGAGAAGAGGAGGAGGATTCCCTTTGCGATGCCGTCCCATCCATTCTAATGACAGGAACTCATGCAATTCGTGACGGAATGGTTTCGGTTTCGTCAGAGATGGTGGAAGGGATGGAAAGGGGGTGGAATGAAAAGGTGCGAACGGGGCAGAGAAATCAGATGAGAACGAGTAAAAAGCCACCGAGGGCGGACGGATAACAGAGACGGAAAGGTGATACGTCGAGTGAGGGGAGGAGAGGAGGGGGGGGGAGGGGGAAGGGGAAGGGATCGGGCAGAGGGAGGGGGGGGGAGAGACAGATGATGAATAGCGATCGAATCAATCAAGCTATTCTTGCCACTACTAGTGATAGGAGGGCGAGTGAGATCAGAGGGAGGGCTGAGGATGCAGCCACTTCTTCTTCCCTCACGTGATCTTCCACCCGATTCGACATCGTCGGCTCGGGTTCGGCCACTGGCTGAGATGGAAGTGCTGAAGTGGCTGCTGGAGCTGATGGTGCAGCAGGGGCAGCGATGGCAGCTTCTTTGGCACTGGCAGTGGCGAGAATCCTCGAAGATGACGCGGTTGGAGAGGAGGAACGGGGTCGAGTATCCACAGTCTGCAATCAAATTAAGTGAGAGAATGGAGAAGGAAAGGTTCCTCCTCTTTGTCCCTTTGTTCGTACGAGCAGCACCCACATTCCTTTTTTTGCGTAGGTTCTGTTGGATTGAAGCAGAAAAAAATATTAGGAACCAGTGTTAGATATTCCTTTCGAAGATTTGAAGCTTCAAAACAAACTGCTTCGCTGAGGTTTTCTGGCAAGCATATTCATGCCAGCAAGCTATTACAGATGCACTTTTGTGAAGTTTACTACGGATAGCAAGATAGGCATGTTGACCCTCATTGAGAAGATCAAATTTGCCGGACTTCGACCTTTCTGTTGTCTTAACCGATGACTATCGCTCCCCCACTTCTATTTTTATTTGTTTCCCGGAAGCCCGCCCAGGCTCGGGGAAATAATACCTCATCTAAAAAAAAGGCGCAAGGGTATGCACAGTATTTAGATTGAAGGAAGCAGCAAGGCAGCAATGGATTATTGACCATTCTATGGATTCTAAGGATTGATCTCGCCTCAGCTCAGGAATCAACCAATTATTCTCGTTCTTCTGTACAAATTCCTTTCACATGAGAAGGCATCATTCTATGACTAACACGCTGCTCGTCCAAAAGGAAATATCACGTCGATAGTGGTTAGAGGAAGGGAAATGGCGATCAGTGATCTGCTCGGATGCGAAATGTGGAGGGTCATCTCATCTCATTAGCGTTCACACCCTCACTAAGTGATTCATATAGAAAGTTAGCCAGGTAGATTAAAGAATTTGCTCGTTTTCTCGAAGGAAGTGTTCGGTTATGCATTTTATATTGAACACTCAATAATATTGAAAATGGGAAGCAGCTTACATCAGTGATGAGATGGTGGAAGTTGCAGAGGTGCGACTTGCAGATGCAGTGCTTCGCCAATGGTTCGGAGGAGTTGGTAGAGTACTCCGAAGTGCATCCCTCCACGATCTTCTGCAATCAACAGACATCATCAATCAATCAATCAATCATTTATTATGAATATCAGACGGTATTCATATCAGAAATGACAAAGAGCTACATAAATTTCCATGACACTTCTTCTGCAATGAACAGGTGTCATATTCAATCACAACTGATTGAATGTGTTATTGTGTCAGTCTGTTATTCCAATATCTATTCGCCCACGTTGGCCCTCGGGTTGATCTCCGCTCATCCCAGCGAATCTTCGAGCAGAAAAAGAGCACTGCTCAATCACTATTTCATTGTGTTTTCGCTTCGCAGCTCGTTTCTCTCTTTCTTTCTCTTTGTTTCGCCACTAATGAGGATTGAGATGTTTTCGAGAATAAAGGAAAGAAGGCGAAGGGGGAACACTCAAATTAACGCCTAAGACGGGCGAGATTCCGGAGCGGGAGCCTAGTAATTAGATGGTTGTTAGTTGGGGAAAGCGAGGCACAATTCCACGGGAGAGGGAACACCCCGAGAGAGATGATGGCATTCTCGAAGAGTCTTGTTTTCCGTTTGATGGACCCGAGACAAGTGGGAGGTAAGGGGAAGGCACCAGACAGGATTGCTCATCAAGTACCGTATATTCGACCTTTGATCTTTGATCTCTTACGTACCCTATCTTCGTCGACTTTGAGACAACCGGCGAGGATCTCGAATCGAGGACGTGCCTTTCCCACGAATTCGTCGTGATCGGCATAGTCATGCTCGAACTGAAATATTCATAGTAAGGGAATCGAATTATTTTGAGTTCTGAGAGTTCCTAGAAAAACATTGGTCAGGTGTGTGGTCGTCGCAAGTGTTTTCACTCAAAAGTCACGATCTTTAGACAGGTGGAATTGACGTATAAGTAATAGGGAAGCACGTACTCCGACGCTCTCCAGGACGATCTCGGAGGTGGTGTAGGAGATGAAGCAGTACTGACCCTCGCAAGTGCCCGATCTGGAGAAAACACATTATTTGTTTTGCTTTCGTACTGTGAAAACGAAATTTCGAAATCGAAAGAGTTTTCAGGGAGTAGCTAGACAACACACGGCTGATGAAAAAAACGCAATCAAGGACTACTTCTGGAAAGTGGAGATGGTGATAATGTAAATATTTTCAATATTATAATAGGCCGCTGATTGCGAAAAATGATATGTGCGTGTGCGTAGTGGGTGTTGTCAGGATCTCTGTTGACCGATATCCACTCGAGATGAATGATTTTACCTCTTGAACACCTCGGGGCCGAACGCCTTCATCGATTTGTGCACGAGTGAATAGCAGTAGTTCTGCTCGTCCAACTTCCGCTCGATCACGTTCTTGATCTGGAAATCGATGTTATCATCCGAACAAAACGAAGAGGGAGGAAAGACAGAAAGAGAAATGGAAATGCGGAATCATTGGCTTGCCTGGTACTGTCTGGTGGCGTTGAATTCGTTGCAGTGACCGGAGGGATTCGTGCAGGTGCATCCATTCATCACCGTTCCCGATGTGGCCTCGTACCTTAACAAAACTCTTTCCATTACTCTAACACATTTTTAGTTCTTCCTCATCACATCACACATGTAAAAATATCGGATGTCTCATCTAAATTCAGACTGATTATTCTCCACTGCCTCAATACATCAGTGGAGCTGTCACTCATCCACTACGTGAGAAGGCAGACATTACAAATAACAGCGAGGTCGACTCCCCTCTCCCTCTCCCCTCACGCACTATTTCATCCCTCCACTAAAAGACAGCTAGGCAGAGAGGCGAGAGGCACACAATTGTGTATTGCATTGGCAAGGGACATGGCCGCGTGGCGCAATGGATAACGCGTCTGCCTACGGAGCAGAAGATTGTAGGTTCGATCCCTACCGTGGTCGTAACTTTTGACATTTTTTTGCAAAATCGATTTTTTGTTATACCTCGCGCAGATAGGCTGGCCTTGCCATTCGGTGTACTTGGGCATGCGAAGGAAAGACTGCAGACGAGGGAAGCCGAGACCGCAGCCCTGAAAGCAATGATGCTACCTTTTCTTCTTTGTTGAGAGAGTTCACGATGGGATTATTCGACATTATTCGATAAAGGATTGGAATATTATTTTGATGGAACTCTGATCTTGATTCGGCCTCTAAGTTTACCCATGGCTAAGCATATGCGTGGGAAGGAAATTGCAACTGCATCTCCTGTTCCTTCTGTTTACCTGCTCTAGTCCGTCGAAGTCGACGACGCAATAGTGCCCCGTGCACTTGCGAGGGCATTGGTCCTGCAATCAGTCTCTGCTTTCCAGGGAGAGATCACATTACAAGGAAGCTAGTTAGAGGTAAGCATCCAGGAAACCGAACTCAAAATAATTTCTACAACAAATTTTGGAACGAGGGATGTTCTGAGCGGCTGCAGATACCTATACTCGAGCCTTAACTGTGGTTACGAACAACTCACGTGTGAGCAGTGCTCTCCGTGTTTCTCAGAGCATGCGCAGCACTCGACGGAGGGAAGACGAGCAGGAATGAAGTCGTTCAACTGAGAGAATTTCACTGTGATGTACGCAGAATACAACATATATTTACAATTATTGATAATACAATGAATAACCATGTCTTCATTGCCTCTAAATTTAATTTTTTTTGTGATATGTGTTCTTCGATTGAAATTTGTCATACTATGTTAGACATGTTGATTCCAAATGGTAGTTCCAGATCATCTCATCGTGCTCACTCAACCCCATGAACTAATCTTATTATGAGCACGGCTCGAAACTTGCCCGTCCACTCTCCATTTCGATGTGCTTTCCCATCAAGTGGCCCTTGATAAAACCACTTCATTGCGAACACCTATTTCGAGAGAATGAGCCCGTTTTTGTCGAAGACTATCACGAACACTCGAGAGTTTTGCTTTGAACTGGTCGCTCGAGTGACCTCATCAAAGAAAAGCAATACTATTAACGCAGACGATAGAGGGAGAGACTATTAGTGTCTAGTTTCCAAAAGTTCAGCTAGGAGATAATATTGGGCAATAGAAAGAATTGAGAAATTGTGATGCCCTAAATTCGGTGTTGTGAGACCAACCGCCTGTCGGTTGTTGCACTTTTCTCCCTGGCAGAAGCAGTGGATCGTGTCAGAGTTGGAGGCGTACTGACAGCCAGGAGTGCCTCCGGGCACATCCGTGATGCAGCCCTTCTGCAATATGGTTTTTGTTGTTGTTTTTGTCTCGTAATTGAGAAAAACAAAATCAACAAACCTGCATGATGGCTGTCTTCTCATCAGCAAACAGTTCGATTTTGGCGAAGCAGGCGTTGCCCTCGCACATGTCCTTCGGCGCCGAGACACAGTCGCATTTCTCCGCGCTGATCTACAAATTGAACTGCGAGTCCAGGCATTTTCCACTCAATCAATAAAAGAATTCTGTCAATATTTTTGGAACTTTATACCGCCTTTCGAAAGAATTCTTAAGTATTTAGATTTTCCTGGCCTTGGAGGTTAGTTTCCAACCGATCTCGCAATTCAAATTCGCATGGATTAGCGAGAAAGTGAGGTCGCAACTTCTGAGTGTCCTTGGAAGTTGATGATTGACACAATCGCCTCATCTCATCTCTCTCTCTCAGTCGATTATCTCGAGATACTTTGTCCCATTCCTCCACGCCAATTGTCTGCTCTAATTCGAACCCCCGGAGGGATCAGTCTAATTATCGCAGAGAGACTGCATGCCTTCACTGCTACTCGAATCTAGTTGTCTGGATGTCGCAATTCCATTTTCGGCTGATATTTTTGGGAATGATTTTATGTTGAGCTAGATTACACTGACGTACCGTTCCTGATCCAGTGGTTTTGCAGTGTGTGAGGCAAGAGTGGCATTTGATTGCTGCGGCAGCAGAGAGTAATGAGGCGAAGGCCACCAGCCACCTCATCGAACTGGAAAGAGGAGAAGGTTCATTCATCTGGGAAATGAGTAATGATCGAGCGACCTTCCAGCCATATTGATGCCGAATCGAATGAGATAAAGAGCATGAGAAATAAAGAGAGCGAAATCATTTGTTGGGAGTTCGAAAGCCATAAAATACGAAATTGAGCAGATGAAGAGACTGGAGAAGAAGATTCGAAGCAAGTGCTGATATAAGGTCAGCTCGAAGAGAAGGGAAGGGAGAGGGAATGCATGCATTGAGAATGGAGGGAGAGCCACCGGACAAAACATTGAGTTGATAATACGAATGTGGCACGGAACATAGAACAGTTGTTGGAAAACCATAGTTAATGGCTGAGAGGAAGAGTGATTGATTGGGGGATTCTGAAAGCATGGAAGAAGAGCCTCTAGTTTCTAGAGTTTGTCAGTGCTTGAGGAATTGATAGAATCAATCAACCAGAGAATACTTCTAGCTCCAGTTGCAGCTCTTATAAGAGACGGCCGAAGGAGTGAATCAACCACTACAGCGACTATTGTACCGTGCATGCCCACCTGTCCCTCCCCTCCTAACCTCTCCCTTCTTCCTCTCCTCCTTCTCCTTAGTTGTCTCAGAGTCGCTCAAGCAGATAATAAACCCGCTATAGAGAGGCCTTCTACCAGTAATATTTTGGACAATAGTCCCACCACTCGTCCACTTCATTTATTCATATACTCTAATTAGGGAACGATGGTACCGCTCTTTCTATGCTGCAAATGCGAAAATAGAAGGCACAATGGTCTCGAAGAAAGACTTGATGTTACAGTGAGAAATGAATATCGAGCGGAACTGTAGATCAGAAAATGGAATAACGTCACATAATAATCTAAAAGCAATGATATTATCGTGAGGTCGAAGCGGATGAAGACAATCCGATTGTCGCACGAATCATTCCCTTCCCTTCCGGTCACAAAATATGGCGGAATGGGCAATCAAGATCGGCATGAGGGAGACATTCGAGTGATGGATGAGAAGAAGGGCGAGGAGAGAGAGGAGGCCCGTATAGGGTTTCGTGCTCCTCATCATAAACAGAAGAAATGGAGAGAAGCCAACTGATGCTCTCCATTTGACTCAATCAGCCGAACCCATTACATTTCTCACACCCTTTTCTTTGGCGGATAATAAACGAGAGGAGGGGCGTAAATCTGGCGAGTTAGCAGGCATGTGCTACTGAGCTCGAAAACCGTGGGAATTGCTCCACTTCGCCCTATCTCTTCCCAACTCTTCTCTTTTCTCCTTCCCACAACACCACTCACAAACATCATTGCGCAGCTAATAACCGAGGTTCCCCAGGGACTCTGTCTCTTCTTAGGAACAGCACCGGAAAATAAGGCTGGATTACCCCGGTCAGCACACACCTTCGGCATTGAGAAAGGCTTACGCCCCGATCGGCGCAACTAGACCCCACTCAAGGAGAGTCGAGTAACTGAATGAACATAGGGGGGTCTTTGCTCTCCTTCTTTTTTCTATTCGGCCAGAATCTGCTCAAACTCATTGGTATTCATTTCATTGAGCAAACGTGTTCCCCAACCCCTCCATCCTCTCTCGATCCCATACAAACAAAATGGTACACAAAGTAGGGAGTCTCCTCGCGTGCTCCTCTCTCATATCTCCAAGTGGGTAACACTATAAGTAGCAAAAAGCAGAAAGTCAAACACGCAAGAGGACGACGACGCATGGATAGTGAGCATGAGGAGGAGAACGAACAGTCGTCGATGGTGATTGGATCAAGAAGTTACGGAAGGGAAGGGAGGGCTCAGCTGCAATCTCTCCACTTGTCTCGCTTTTCTTCTCGCTCTTTCCCTTTGGGGGTCGAAGAGAAGGAGGCAAGAGATAGCAGAGTGACCCTCAATCAAGTCGAGCGCGGGTGTCACCAACGGACTAAAGAGTAGCAGCGTAGTCCTCTTTATCCCCTCTCCTACTTGAGAATCCGAGATGTGATTTGGCGTGCGTAATCCGCGATAGCTAGAGTTCACAATAAAGGTCGTACTCATCTAGGAATACTCATGCCCATCCTCGCACTTTCGCAACGTAGCGCCTTGCATATGAAATCATTCAAATATCGCCATAAAAACGTATTTGTCAGAGTCGGTAACATCACAGCTACAAGGAAAAGAAGAGGAAGGAGTCGAGTAAGGAGAGAAGGGCTAAATTGTATTTATGATGTGTCCAAGAATAATTCATGAGAAGCAAAAGGGAGAAGCCCTATCGAGAGCCCCGAGGCTCAAACTCTCACCCCTCATATATTTGCGAAGAGACTATGTAAAAGCGCGGCCAAGAATAGTAGTCCGAAGAACTCTCAGCATTGAGATGATTCCCGGCAATAATCGCTATGACAACGGCAAAAAGCCGGACATTGTATCGGATCGGAGGGAAGAGAGAGGGAGATTGAGAGGAGAAAGAGTGGACTTTACTTTCAAGCGCTCGGCGGGGGAATAAAGATTAGACAGGAGATTTGAGGGACTCGTTTGATCATACGCGAATGACCTTTGCCATCTATGAGATCACGAGGAGATATCGAGAAGAATCAAGCACAAACTGCCAAAAGCGGAGGGTAATAGCCCCTCCCCCCGGGTCATTGTCCGCATAGGCAACCACTAAATAACATGTCTGTCTCCTTCTCCCTTCCATTCTCCGCTTTCCCTAAGTCTACTGGTCCTTTTTGCCAGAAATAGGAAGGGTAGTTAATTTATCATCGAGAGGCGCAAGTTGAAAACAGTGATGCCCAATGAGGATGAGAGAGGGGAGGAAGAAGTACCCGACCCACTGCCGGCTGCTTTTATGGCCATGCGGCAATAAAAGCCGGGAGGATGCGGGGGAGGAAACCGAGGGCTGGTCAAAGACTCCAAGAATTCGGACTCTTGCCTAGAGACAGATTCAGCACTGCGTACAAAGCAAAAAAAAGAGATGCAATGAGAGGGTGTACGAACGCGTAAAACGTGGGAATAAGCGTGCGATAGGGGTAAGAACGTCGACCTAATTGCAGCGCACACGCAAAACTTGATCCGATCCGAGGAGTGAGCCGAAGGGGGCTCAACTCTCACTCTCTCTCTCTCTCTCTCCCTCTATCCTCTCACTACTCGGGAGGACTCCGGAAGTGCGCGGTCGTCTTTGTGCATGCTCGTTTTTGTCTGCAAGTGAGGGAGGGGAGAGTGTTTGAGAGGGGGGAGGGCTCTCCTCCCTCCCTCTCTCTTGGCTTGTACTCTCTCTCTCACTGTGACAAAAAGATGAGCGGAAGTCGAGTAACAAGCGCGCCCTGCGAGTCTTTTGTTTGCTCTGTACTAGGTTTCAGCGTGCAGAAGCAGACGGATTGCCCACTGGCTACTACTGAAGAGGAGGTGAAGGAGTTCGGCAGTTGAGGACAACCAAGACCGAATAGAAACAAAGGAATTGACTGATATGAAAGCGAACGGAGTGAATCAGGGTGGAACCACTGGATGCAAGTTGGTGACCCTATCGCAATGGCGGATCTCAGCCCTCCCCTCCCCTCCCCCTTGCCTTCCCCCGTTCCTTGGGGGGAAAGGAGAGGAACAAAGGTGTTTGTGACAGGCGGCCGATGAAAGAGATGGGACACCTAGGTGTCTTGTGATTTATTCCTTCCATTAGCGGTGCCATTAATTGGGGGCAGGCGCAAAGTGGTTTTGCGGTTTGACATTGAAAGATGTAATATTGGTTTCTTCTTTAAAAAATATACAAATTGCCACATCTATAAAGAATCAAAATAAAACATTGCCAGAGTTCCTAGTGTTCCAGAGGGCGCCTTTTCACTCCTCCCGCACATAACACCATTGTTCCGATCGAACACTCTAAAGGCTCGCAGACCACTTGACTCGATCAGTGCATGTTCACTCTCTCTCTCCGAGATCAAGCCGACCACTGGGGGACAAACAGGCGTCCCGATTGTCCACTTGAGACATCATCTGCCACTGATTCAACATTCGTCCTCGTAATCAACAGAGTGAATCGCCATGTGGTCGATGAGAGAACAGAGAAATGATCGTAATTATCCCCCGGATTTTAGTCGCTGACGCGCCAGTTGCATCCAATTGTTTGGACTATGCTCGAGTGAGGAGAGAAACGAGAGAGTGTGGGAAATGAGGAGAAACAGAGAATGGCTCCTGATAAACCGTGGGAGTTTACAGTGGCCGACCGTGCTCATTGACTCAAAATCGAATAGTGAAAGTATCACTTTGCTATCGTATTCGCCAGACTGACCTACCTCTTTGCAGATGGGTACCTCATTTATGATCCTGCTTGTGTTCCTCGTGAGTGGTTTTCAATGCGTGGACAAGGTCGACTTCAGTCTCACGGATATCATGAACATCGCCCAGTTGATTGGATTGGATGAGAGTGTGAGGAATTGGAAGGGAGGACCATCCAGATGTTGTAGTGTTATTTCGCTATTGAAATATCGTTTCTTCAGACTGCAATGAAGGATTCCGCCGTTTCGTATGAGAAGGAGCTGAAGTGAGTTAGTCCCATGTGTTGCCATATGTTTTTTGTGTATTGAAAAAGGTAAATATAAAGCTCTAAAATTATATTGATGATCTTGAAATTTGTAGACTACTCTACGCGATCGCTAAGGAATATCAGGAAAAGATGGGCAGTAACATGAACAGGAAACCGCCTTCGGGAGAGAAAGGACAGCCACTCAGAATAGACCCCTCGTTCACGATCAACCACGTCGAAGCACTGGTAGGGATCCACAGGAGAATATCAGGCTTGCGAATTTTAAATGCCGATAATTGAATAATAAAATTTAACTTTGCAGGATGAGAAAGAAGAGACGATGACTGTGCATGGAACAGTACTTCTGGTGAGTGACTCACTCAATCACTTCGTTCCGTGGTAACATCGATCAGCAACCTGAGTCAACGAACAATTGATAGCAATTTCTTTCATCTCTTTCAGAAATGGACCGATCCCTTTTACACATGGGACCCCGCCACGTACAACAATGTAAGGATAACTTGAGTCTATGAATGGTCTTTGATATCTCGCTCAGATCCAAGTGGTCTCTCGCTCTCTGTCGGACTACATTCCCTCTTTCCGTCCCTGGACTCCGAGCGTCAACTTCAGAACTGCGTCAGTTATCGAATATTTAATAGGCGAATGTTCAAACGCAAATGATAGTTAGCAGTTTTAAATTACAAGTAGCTCATTCAGTGATGCCGTCGATAATCGCAAAGCAGAGGGTTTCGAGGGATTGGGGACTATTCTCACCGTCACTTACAAAGGAGAAATGGCAATGCAGGTTCAGAGATACGAAGTTCTTGCAAAATGGATGCGATTGCAGAAGAAGTTCTCAGTGGAAGCTCCGTGTGACTTCGACTACCGGGATTTCCCCTACGACTCGCAACGATGCATGCTCGTACTCACAGCCCAGCACAGCTTCAGAGAGTACGTCCTAGTAGATACTCAATGCATCCATATCGTGTTTACATAAAATCACGTGCTACGGTCATTGAAATTTATTGCTTACTCCGCTGACTTTTGAGAGTGTGGTTCAACTACGATAGTGACCAGGAGAAGCACATGGTTCGGCAGCTGAGAACGGACGGAAACTCGCCAATGGTCTGTTGATTACCATGCCAATCATGGAAAAGATGGTACTATTCAGGTCGGCGATTTCATTCTCGATTTCGTGCATGTTTTCAACGCAATCGTCAAGAATGACCTCAGACCGGAGCAGATAAAGTCAGTTGTCAATGATTCAGATAATTGTGAGTGGATTTCAGAGGTCCATGGAAAGATGAGACCGCAGTTTCAAAAATGGAGAAAGTAAAGGTATTTACAAAATATGTACAATATCATTCATGAATCTTGATTTTTTTTTAAATCTTAGAGTAACGCATAATTCGAAATTACAGATGGCGGCAGTGGTCACAATCGGATTCACTCGTCTCAACGATCAGTACATCTTCACCTACAGTCTGCCTCTCGTCGCCTGTTCAATGTGAGTCCACTAAGAATTGACGAAATGGATACTCTCCTCATTTACCTTTTTCAAAATATAATCAAAATTTAATTATTGAAATCACTATTTCAGAGTGGCGGTGGCAGCACTCTTCTTCGATACTAAGCTGGTGAGAGGCCCTCTTGCACTAGCTGAAATCGAAATCTCTTGAGGGTTTCGTCGTTCTGAGCATCCCCTTCATCCTCCTAATGAATCAGATGAGTCTCATCTCGCAGAGATTCCCCCCTGATTCAGATGGAACCCCTCTACTAGGTACGTTTTATTTGGCTGAAATATGCATAAGCGAGCCAAAATAATTATTAGGAGAAATTATCACACCATTTTCGAGACAAGAATGAAATAAAAGCAACAATGCAATGAAGATGGAAACCCGATTGCAGTGGTGATGCACTACGTGGCGTTTGTTCAAGTGCTGCTCTGCTTCATCGGTCTCGTTCTCCTCGCTCACTTCTACGGAGCAAGAGTGAGTACACTGTTCTAATCAGTAACACTCAGTGCTGGATAATACCATTCACGAGAAAGTGGTAAAACTGCAGGTGGGAATCACGATCAACCGAAAGGAAGCGCCATCTCACTACATAGTAAGCTATTTCTCACAATCTCAGACACATCACAATCACTGTACAATTTGGATTGGACATTGTCATTATCTTGCGAATTCACGAAATGTTGTTCCCTATTTTGCAGTTGAATGAGGCAACTGCTCGACTGATCTACTTGGTCCTCACTTCCCTTTTCACACTCGTCATCGCAGTGGGAACCCTCTACTTCGGCTCGTGGAATTTATGGGAACCTACCGACATCTAAAAACACTTCAACTCCCCATTCGTCCTCGCCGTGAATTTCGTGCCATTCCGATAGTCCCTCAGAGACTTCGTTCCAGTTGTTGTCACATAATTAGTATAATAAATGTATTCTATTTAGCAGGATCTGAATTTCAAGAATCTCTAATTTCGTGGGCAAGTAATTGCACGGGTGGCAGTTTCAGCAAATTTGCATTGCTCGGACGCTCTTTAAGTGCCCGCTCTAGGCCTCATCTTACTTTCTAATTAATTCTTCCATAATTTTACACACATCTCAATTTGAGTCACCTATCTCTTTTCCCTTTTTTTATTGGAGACGAGGAAAGACTTGTCTCAACCAGGAATTGAACCATCCAGTTAAAGATGCTTTTCTGAGATCTAGAAAGCATATTTCACCCAATAAAACAAACATCACGGTGAGAAATGAAAAGAGAAGGACATATCCACTCCCTACTTTGTTTCTTCAATAAATCTCTCTTACTCGTCATTTCTGGCCTTCTTCTAATTATTGAGATTGTCAAAAACATGAATGCGAAAAACGTGTTCCACGTCTGTCTACTCACGTTCACATACCAGCTGCGTTTTCATTTTTTTTCGAACTTTGTCTGAAGTTGTCTGAAAATTTTGCCATTCACAGAAAATCGATAGTTCGTCAAAATACATCGAATTTCGAACGCCATTTCGCGCGGTCATTCCTCGAAAAATAATTTTTTGAACTATGAGAATCTCTTCCTCCAGTAGTTCTTGGTTTCTCAGTAGTTTTTTTCTGGGCGGAGCTTAGAGTCTAGAAACATTCCAGGGCGACGAGATATATTCGCGCCTTTCCTTCCGATTCTCAGTATTCACACGTACATCTACGCACTTATTAGGCTGATTCATAAGTTTTTTCCAATTTCGGAGGCGTAATTCAAAGTTTCCTAAAAAGCGTCCTTCAAATCCGATCAGTATTAATCCGTAGCATTATGTAGGGGTATAGTTCACACTTATAATCATATGTTCGAATTGTGCCGTGCTTTTAAGTCATTGAAGAAATCGATCGTTAAAGGAGTGCTCCGGGGAATATCCAGCCACCCGAACTGGCAAAAGAGTGTTGTAGAGGACACTCATCCGATCAGAGATCACTTTGTACGAAATGCTACAGAAGCCTCTAAGAGTTGCTAAGGCCTCTCAAAGCTTTGCAATCAGCGCAGGCAATGCGCGCAAATTCGACAGTTTTTAAATTTGGGATACTGTACTGAGAATGAACAAGAGTTCGAAAAGTGAAGATACTTTAGCAATTAAAAGGCGCTTTGGATAGGACTCGAACCCACAACCGACGGATAACAAGACAATTCCATTATCCACTAGGACACATGGTCAGATGCTCGTTGGCTGTCTGTGGTTCTCTATCTCCCCTCAAAATCCAACGGTCACCAACAAATACGGGTTAACTCTGGAAAAAAACAACTAACACTTTTACTAAAATATTCAGCACCTTCTTAGTAGAAGAATAAGAAGATGGTAAAAGATTGGAATTAGTGGTACTATTAGAAGAGCACCCTTCCTTACTCGCTCTGGATTACTGTAAGAAAAATTGTCGGCTTCCCTTCGAGTTTAAAGTGAGTTCAATGGTTTTTGTTTATCACTGACTCAAAACATCAATAAAAGAACAACTTGAGGATTCAACAAATAATCGCGAACAACAAGGTGAAGCAACAAAAAAACAACAAAACAAGATGGTTGATCCAATTTACGAGTGGTTGCAGTCATGTTTCCATTAGCTCTTCCATATTCTTCGAAATCCCATTCCTTCACGAGATTCGATCTTCAAGGATCGAAGTTCTTCTGAACTTGGACGAATTCCACGGCCTTGAACGCCCTGAAAGTAGATAGTTGTGCGGGGAGTCGTTAAACAATTTTCCCGAAGGCATGCCAGTATCAAAAGCATGAATCCTCCACTATCCTATACCGATATATAAAGCGCAGCGTGATGGCGTCTATTCGGATATGCAATCGGTCATGAAATAGAGAGCGCGCGCAAACACTCTGGTTTCTTCCAATCAGTAGGTGGGCCACTCCCCCACCACTGTATCCCTGTATCCCGACTAGTGGATGAAGAATTGCCCACCTAATGGTTGGAAGGTACCAGAACAGGCATCGCCACGAGTGATTGCGAAACCTACTCTACTGGCACGGGAGCACCCGCGAAAGGCGGGGGAGCGATCGGGATAGTGTATTATTTTTTAAAAAAAGGAACAGGGGTGGTACCTTGTCCCTGTAGGCGGTGGCACCGGGCTCGATCCATTACTTTCAGCTTCTCGTAGAGGCCCGAGCTTTTCTTCGTCTGTAAGAGGGAAATATTATTGGCAAGATAATGACAAAGGAAAAAACGGAAGGGAAAAAAACAAGTAAAGAAATAGACGAAATCACAGTAGATTGAACAAGGAAAAGTGCTGACCTAGAGCGACCAGATATCGTTGTCGAGCGAGATCTTGGTGGCGCCAGCGACGAGTCCTGCAACATCATCACTTGCGAAGGTGATTTATGAACGAATATTGTATTTTTTTCCACAAATGCCATGTAAATGCATTTTGAACTAGTAATAAACAAATAAATCCACTAAAGTACCTGAGTGTGGACGATTCGCCGCACCGCCGATATCTTCCGTGATGTTCTTCACTCCAGGAGTCGGGGCGTCCTAAAAGCAGACACAATATATTGAGTGGGAAGTCTATTCTCTGGTTGTTCTATGGTCTCTGGTCCGATTTTTCGTGTCGCAAAAGTAAATTAGTTGTAAGAATCACGAACTCGTATGTTGAACTCCTCGCGTTCCTCTGGATATAAACCAAGATAAATAATCGAAACACGATAATTAGATACCGATTAAACAGGAACAACAATACATGATAACAAAGAGAGTGGGAAAATAACATGATCACCTAACAAATGGGGTTCCAGCGCAGGTCGAGTGAGTCAACTACAGCTTGGAAAAGCTTCATCCTAATAAAAAAAGATTCCAAGAAAGGATTTATATAATATAAGAGCTATTTAACGCTGTTGCCAATCGAAATCGCGTTTAGAATGGTCAGAAAAACGCGTTACATTGCTACGTCGAAGTTCGAACGATTTTGGTGCTCCAAGTAAGTTAAAGCTAGAAAAATCGATAGAGTACGCATCACATTATCACAATTCAATAAACACAGAATGAAAATAAAGCAAAAACAAATACTAGAAGAGGAAAAAAACTGATGCTCGAATGACTGTTTCAGTTTGCGATTTGTTGGCTACTTGCCAAGCCACTACCGTACTCACATGAGAGCTCTATATTTTCGTTGCAAGAGCTTTCATGTATGAATTCCCCGGAGCACTCCTTTAACCACGATCGAATTTTTCAATAAAATTTTTAAAGAGTTGGGCACGCTGTTTCATTGCAGGAAAAATAGACTGGGAATCTTCACACACATTATTGAGAAGCCCCTTGAATACTCTTTCAAAAAAGTGGTTAAAAGCGGTGCTAGCTTACTCAATCCGATGATTAGAGAATAGCAAATGAGCCACGTAGAAAATAAAGCATGCTTGAGTTGGCACCTTTCATGCCTTTTGTGTTATAGAGACTGACTTTTGTATAGGGGCGCTTTAATCTTACTCTATGGGGTAACTTTGCCATTCGAGAAATTTGAGATCTCGCTTCATCCCCTTTTCAAAAATGAGAGTTATCGAAAAATCCGAATATTGACCTCACCGAACAAAATTTTGACTTTTATTGGTTATTTTTGGAGTACCATTTTTGAATTCTCAGGAATCCCATGACTATGTGAAGCTAATGAGGGATAGTTCGAGGGTAGCTGATGCTGATAAACACAAAGATGTGGGACAATCATCTATCATCTAATCAGGAAGCTTTGAAATACACTGATTTCGATGTGTAAATTCCATCATATTAGCGTCGATGACTGCAGCTTGTGATTGTAATGATGAAAGTCCACCATAAAGCAAATATAAGCTCCTCATGTAGGAAGCTTTATGATGAGAACGGTTTGGTTTCGATAGGCCAATGTGTGCGAATGCGCAGTAAACGAAACTCATTTTGGTCATGGCGAACTGAACACGACTCTGAAATTTGCACCTTATTTGAACAGGTCTTCTGTGCCAAATCCGAATCACATGCATTATTGTGATGTACGTTCATCACACTTCACGATAGTGTTTATTATTTTGCCTAATCACGACTCACTGGAAAGATCTAACCTGAGAAAGTCGCAGCTACATTCGTAGCCACGGCTACTTTGACTTCAAACTATGAGCACTAGGAGCTCTCAAGATGTCTTGACTAAAGTGCGCTAAAGAGAGCATTCATGCACTAATAATATGTAAAAATAAAAATGATAATCAATTATAACCAAAGACCAGAATGAGTGAAACAATTAAAAGTAAAAATTGGAAAAAACTTATCAGCCTGATATATGACATCGAAAAGTATAATAAACATTAACCAGCGATTTTAATATTTTCATTAGAATCAGATGTTTTCCAACATTAATTTCGAACGGATCACATTATTGATATTTTAGGAGTAACGTATGCTCACTTCCTTCATCATGAAAGACCTCATCCTTCTTCTCGCATTTGTGTCTCCCGTCCATTCGAGAACCACATACGATGTGAGTTAGTCCGTTCATCCTTTTACAACTCTTCAAATTTAGTGTTCCTTGTGACATGTAGTGGAAATGTTAACCATATTTTTTACTGTTCCACATATTTTTGTAAATGATTAGAGATCAAGCCCATGCGTACCTCAGAAAAAAAATAATACTCAAACTCAGCGCTGCGTGGATTAGCATCATCTTTGTACACTTTCATCCATAGAAAAGTTATTTCAACATCCTGAGTAAACGTAAAAATCGCATATCATTTTCGCCATTTTATTGCTCTTTTCCGTACAAGTGATTCCAATGCGATCAGTCCGAACGGGGAGACAGAAGTGGAGAGTCTTACTTTCAGCTGCCTATTGGAGAAGTCTGAAACTTCGGTCTAGAGGAGGACCGACGTAGGGCAAAAAATGAGTGGAAGGGTTAGGGAGAAGTAGGGCACAACTTTCCCCCGCAATGAGAAACTTGATATTGCCACCCTCGTGCTCATTTAAGATGTCCGAGGGCATTATGTACCCACCGTAGAACGGATGAATAAATCTGAGTAAATTCACGACCACTTGATAGTTCTTTATCTGTTCCAACGGGCTGTTGAACCCCTGAGAATGAGCGATTTTTCTATAAACTAAGAATTTCGAGTAGTATGATTTCAGTTAGCTAAGGAATCTCGACCCGGGCAGTTCATCAAGCAGACTACGATACTCGGCCATCGACTTCCCCAAAGTTCAAACAAAAATACTTTACTAATCATGAGCTACTGTGTTCAGACGCGACGAAACTCCAAGTTTGCTTCAAGTCTGCACCCGAAATGGAAACATGCGATGTATTCAATGTGAGATGATTGGAGAATTCAGAATAATGTGAAAGTATTTTCAGTCGATTGCCTCATTCTCTGTGTATCAACAGAAGGCTCCTCGCGGTCTCATTCGGATCTTCCAGGACGAAATAGGAAAAGCCAAGAAAAACATCTTCAATACGGTGATTAGAACTTGCAGGTTACAACTAAATATCGATAGTTTCAGCAGCAAATAATAGCGACACTCAAGAACGAAACGTTTGATGACGTGCTAACGGTAAGAAAACACAGTAATGTTTCCTCATGCTTTTCAAAGACTCGTGAGAATAGCAAAAAAACTAGTATTTTTCGTGCAATATTATTTGTAGCATCGCTTCTCTTCAACGTGGATCAGACTGCGAGTGAGAAGGGGCGAAATCGTGCTCGGAGTCATCAACGATACGCATCCAAATGCCGGTGTGAGTATGTCACTGTGAATGTAGTTGTCAAGAATGTGCAGTTGGTCATAAAGAGATGAAAAAATCAATTAAGTGAGGTCTATTACGTCATTTGTTCTTGTCAATTGTCCATTTTAGGCATTACAGAAGTTCCTAGAGGCGTACCACGAGTACGAAGTGAGCAGAGATGACTCGAAAGTACGCGATTTGCTCATCGTAGCACTCAAACTGGAGGTAAGTTACACTATGATAACATTACTCGTTTCGTATTCCTGAATCCCCAATTCCTGCCCCTTATCACGCTATTTATACCGTACCCTCCCAGATCTTCTGCCTCACGGGATACTTCGGAGAGGATTGCACTGAGCATTGTCCACAGGGCTGTGCCCACGGCATCTGCTCCAATGGCACTTGCTCGTCAGTTAACAAATTCGCATTTTTTTCATGCACATCAACATTTCAATTACTGAACCATTACTTCATTTCCGTCATTCTAGAATCGGGGTAAGCTAAAGAGAAGTGCGTGTTCACTTGTAGTGACTGCGTGTTTCCCTACCATGGAGAGGCTTGCGATCGCTGCGGGATCAATGGAGACTGCGTTAATGGGAATTGCAAAATGACTGGCAATGAGTCATTGAGAATATTTTTGTTCTTTCCCTGCAATACTGATCCAAGCATATTTGAGAGAGGGAGTCATAGTTCTCTTCTCCAAAATATCGTCTAAAAATTCCCGTGTTTTCTAGAAATAGACAGACTAGCAAACCTTTCGTGCCCATATATTTCGGTGTTCTTGGAAAATATGACGAGTGTTGACCGCTTGTTATGAGTGGATACGTATCAAAACTCCCATCACTCCCTGAGTCCAAACACTGCACTCAATGCAGGTCGATGCGACTGTGAGCTTCCCTTCGAAGGCGAACAGTGCGAGACTCTCATCAACAACTGCAGCATCGTCCCATGCTCGCCCCATGGTGAGTGAGGGAGTGATGCATGCGATGGCTTGGAATATGCTAGTTAGATGCAACAAGAATGTAGTCGCAGACTTATCTTTGCAGGAAAATGCAACCTGGAAACGTTCAAGTGCACCTGCTTCGATACACGCTTTACTGGCAACTTCTGCGAGGTCCAAATGTTTATTCTAAGAAATATAAAAATTAAAACCCGTGTTCACAATCAAATTGCAGATCTACAGCTACTGGGGCTCGAATCACTCGATTGTCGATGGTGGGAACGAATTTCTCTAGATCTGCATTTTGTGTTTTCTCAGGAACGATGATCATCATTCTGATTATTTTCCTCGTCGCTGGCGGCATCCGCATCAAGCTCTTCTTCATGCGAACTTCCTGCCAGGATGTCATGGTCAGTGTTCTCTTCCTTCTCCTCACAGCAATTGGGAGAATGAACGGCTTTCACTGTTGACAATAAAATTTTTAAAAAAATCACGTGGATGGAAATTGTTTAAATTCGTTTGTTTAAATTTAGGTTGAACTCCATGATAAATTCATTCCTTCCGAGAAGCCGGAGGTTGACTACACAAACAACTCTGTGAGAACTTCCTTTGAATGACTTCTGAGTGACCTAAGATTCATAAATTTATTTATCACCACCCCCTGCTTGAATGCATTCACAAAAGAGCGATTTTAGTGTTCTTTATGCGCAAAAATACCACTAATTGCAAGAATCGATGATTTGATATTTCTTAATCAGATAACGAGGTGGTTATGCATGGCATGGCCAACGGTCAGGAGACGCATCTCTGACTTCTTCCACCAATTCCTTCGTCATCGCCCCGTTGTCCATCTCCAAGAGGCACAATGAAGTCATTCAGAAAATTCTCACTAGAATTGTTTTCTGTTGTACATAGCTTTTTTCACCTGTTTGCTCATTCTCTGTACCTTATTGCTTGCAGAAAAATCGCTGCTTTGAAAACAGTCCCGAATCCCGAATCTTGCACGCGAATGGCCAGAACTGAAGGAGTTCTGAAGTGGTGACATCACGTGTTCGCGATGAATTGTCTGTTGTCTCTGTTGTTTGGACACCGGAAGCGGCGAAGTAATCTCTGGCGCTGGCACGGTATTCTGTCAACGGCAGAGACTGTAGGAGGAAAGGATCGCCCACTCCTCAATTAGCACACTCTCTGGCAGCTCTCACCGAAGAGAAGACTCATGAGGGAGATTTCAACTAAGGAAATACAGGCTGTCTAATCCAAGCTCTTCTTGACATTTCCCAGGAGCGTCTCTTTCGCTCATCCTCCTACGGTATCCCCTCCCAAGTTCCCAGGCATAATTCCTCCTCTCGAAGAAGAAGCGTTTCGAATGTCGTAGGCAAAGCCCCTTCTCCAACAGAACTTCTCCAGTTGTCTTTCCTTTCTCCTTCGAGATTAGAGGGGTAAAAGTGGAGGCGTGTAATGCATTAGGGAGGGACAAGAGGGGGGGAGTGTCCTCGAGGGAGAGAATCCGTCGCGAGACGTCTCATCATAAGACAAATGACAGTCGTGTCACGAATCTACGATGGAGACACCAAAAATGGAGTCAAAGCAAAGCGAGCGCATCGCCTTTCACATTTCGAAAATACCACTTATCCTCGAATTTCGAAAAGCAAAACGAAATTCGATCTGGCATGATTTCATCCCAGACAAAGATGCTACAAAGTAGAGGATACTTACTATTTTCTAGTTTCAAAAATATCATTATACTCATCCAATAGTATTGGTAACATTCTTACTGCATACGAGCCTGCAGAATAAGTACTCTTCCACGCAAGATTTCTTTGTCCATCCCCATACACACTCGTCGTTCAGTGTTGAAAATGCAATTACATGACATGCGTGGAAAGTTATTTCCCAGCATCTGCACACAGATGCTTGTTGCGACTACTGCATGCCACTTTGAAGATGTCGGATCTTCGAAAAGATTGCTGACCACCTCTATCTCATTCTCGGCACGAAACCACTTTTTCGAACAATTCGGACTGCGCTGTAAATCATGTAAAAAACATCAGTTCTGGTATCTCGTGCAGAACTTTGAAGTTTGCGATCTTTTTTCACTTCTCGTAAATCTCAAAACACACGCATGTCTTAGAGGTTTAACCAGCTCATCATTTCACGCCACTCGAGTAAATAACATCCTCATCATCTCCTATTCTCGTCAATTCTCAAGCAGTTTGTCTAATCTCCCCTCCTGACCCTCCATCGGAGTGGGTGGAGTCGCAGCATGAGAGTGGGCGGGGCTGAGGGTGGGCCGGCCGTAACCTGGGTGTCACTTCAATTCGTGGACGTCGTCGAGTCGACCTCTCGTCTCTCTCCAGAATGCACTTCCGATCCTTCCTCATCTTCCTCGTTCTGGCACTCCTCGCAGTAGACACCATGGCCAGCAGGTTAGATTCACCAGCATCTTAAATTTTCATAAAACCATATTTTATTTTGCTGCTCGCAGAAAGTCTGCCACGAAGCATGCAAACAAGTCAACTTGCGTAGTTTAGCATAGTTTGAATAGTAAATTGCTTCAGCTATCCTTGCGATCTCGGGTTCCACAATTAGATAATTATTGAAAGAGAGATACATAAATCCTCGCTATTGCCCCATGAAAGTGTTCAGAAGGAGGTCAAGGCATTGATGTTCCAATTTAATGAACTTACCAATCAAAATGTTCTTGAAAAGTGTCAAATGAAAGTGATTGTGATATACGTAGAAGAGTGACGATAATAGTGTAGTGAATGGTAGTTTTGCGGGTGAACTTTCCACATAACCAGACGCACGTCGACTCTCAATAGCTATGGAAAATCGTATCAAAGCCGAGCAATTACGCCTACAAGCAATTTACACGCCACAATTTACAATAGCATCTCGTCGGACTGTCGCATTTCTTTATTGTGCTCTTTGAGAGTTATTTCTTCCATCTTCAATATTCACCCTTTGCATTGGCACGAAGGAATGGCAACGCGTTCCCTGCCAAATACACTGCCTCGATCACACCTGCTGACCATATTATTCTTTTATTCGGAAGGATGGGCAGAGCGAGAGGAGTTTAGAGGGATGGAGAGACGCCAAGTAGAGGATGGGGATAGAAAGGGGCCTCTTCCAAAGCCACGAATCGTCAACTATTCTTCCGCGGGGTTAACGGAAGCGAAGAGAACAGATTTTAATTTCGCTCCATCGGAAACGAGCAGATATTTGAAGTTTTCCGGGTCTCAGGCTACAGTAGTTATGGGTCATAAAGCCGAAGTAATCTCGGGCCCCAAGGCGCCTTTATGGCCCATCTCAGACATCATTCATTCTGGGAGTGTCGGAGTATGCAGAGGGAGAGTAGGAGGAGAGTCGGAATGAATGATCCTCCTGAGGCTCATTCGCAGTTCATTCTCGACGCCAACGCGCTAAAAGAAGATATAATGGCGTGATGAGAGTGGATGTGTAGGGTGTACGCAGACTCGATGATGGATACGAGATGGGATTCACGCGGATGGATGCACTTCTTTATCTTTTACTTGGCCAATCCAGAATTGGGCATCCATTACTTCCTTGGTCCATCTGTGTTCGCTTGCTTCTCTAGTATCATTTTGTCAAATGTCTGCAACCCATTTTCGGTCCAGGATTGTAAAGAAGTGCTGGCAATCGTTGTCTTTGTTTTCTGTTCGGCGCGACACACTGATGCGCTTGCACGTGACGACATGTGAGAAGAAGAAAAAGGAATAGTAAAGAGACGGCGAATCTCCTAGAAACCATACAATTTCGGCTTCACTCGACCACTTTTGCGCACTGCTATTTGTGGGAAGGGCGATGGAGGTGGAATGGCTGGACTGTTGAGGTGAACGAGGAAATGACCGGGAGAGATTGTTTCGGGGAAATGAGCATGCGTCCTCGAACAAAATGCCTGTGACTAATCGTGTGTGGGCATAAAATTCGAAATCTTTCTGTGTCTGTAGTGTGATCTAGAACTACAAACCAGGAACTGCGAAGTGGCCATCAACGTAACACTGAACACTTGAGACAATGGTCGTGGGAAAAGAGGAGCTTAGGATGAGGCCCTTTTTGAGAAGATGAGCTGACGTACTTGAGGAAAAAAGGGAGTTTCCAAGTGCGAGGATTTTGCAAGCAAAATTGCGTACTCAGATGCACCGCGTTGATGCAAAGAGACACTAGGAAGTTGGAGAAAATTACAGGCCCTTAGAATGGAGGACTGAACTGTTGAATGGACGGAGCACTTACCTGTCCAAGGGACATGGAGGATTGGTAGGCAAATGGAAGTGAATGGGGCAGTTGAATGTGGTCGAGAAATATAATCATTGTCAGGCCGGCAAAGAAGGCGATGCGCAACTCTCTCGTGCGATTTGGCAAGCGAGCCGCACCCATCGATTACTCCGCCGAGTAAGTACCGTATTCCTTGCTACTGTAACTCCGTACATACCGTATCCACCAGAATCAAGGAAATGATTTCTTGCAGGTCTGGTCCGGGCTACATGGGCCGCTGGGAGTACCTGAACCGATTGGCGGCGTTGGACGGATCATCCGACGGCTACGGCCTGTAGAGAGATCGCCCCTAGTAGTCACCGATTGGCTCGTCGACTCCTCCCCTCACTTCCCCTCCTCTTCTTGCTCCTGTCACAGAGATCCTCCATCCTCTTTTAAGCCTCTGCCATTTAATCGATTGAGTGCCATCAATAATAAAGTTCCTTCGTTGTCACTGGGAGAACACATTGATAGAACAAAAATTTAGTTGTTGCATTTTCTTTCGGATATCATAAACTCAGCAATCTCATGTGGCCGTTTTAGACAAATTCTGAGAGTTCGAAAATTTTCAAACTAATTTATGAAGATATTACAAAATAAAGAGAGTAAGATGGCGAATGTTGGTGGAATCAAGCGACTAGACAGGAATTATCAGATCTGGAAGGGAAAGTAATGGCTAGACGGACGATAAAATACCATGTGATTGCACTAGCTAATAAATAGAGCTCAAGCTCTAATGCTTAGCGGTCCGGGAAATTTGGGAAAGTGGGAGATGGGGAAATGAGTATCGGAAATGGGTTTCCAAATAAATAGGCCAATTATGTGTCAGGGCAATGTGCACTCCCTGGGAAGAATGCCACGGGAAGGGTTCGTGGTGTGGAATACGGTAGATTATACGGTAGTTGAGGGATACGATATCTATACGGTGGTCGATGAGGCGGCAGAGGGAGAGGCGGCCGAAGACGCCGGATAGTCAGCGTTGATGTAGGAGAATCCTTCGAATTCAGTCTGGTCTAGATTCATGAGGAAGAGACGATCGATGGGAGTGAGACGACAGGGCTCGTGGGTAAACTCAGAGTCGAAGTTGGATACGTCCTCTCGAGATTTCTGAAATGACCACTCACATAGTCAGTTTATTATCGCATAGTTGGCACAATAGATAAATGACAATCGAGAGGAGGACCAATCCCATTCGTGTTGAGTATATCATTGTATATCATTGATTGCTTCTCTTCGTTTCTAATGAAGAGAAGGATAACGAATTGTAACGACGAGCGATATCCACGACCTTCGAGTGCGTGTGAGGAAAGAGTGAGAAAGAAATTGAGGAGGAGAAGAGGAGACTACGAGAGAGTCACAACAGTAGGAGGAAGGAAAACAACATGAGTACGGAATGAGGGAAAACTACACGATTAGGCTAGAAGAGAACACGGTAATGCTAAAGTAGACTATGTTTCATCAGAGCATGCTAACCTTTTTCGGAATGAGCTGCGGGAATTCAAATGAAAACAATGCAAAATGTACAACAAGCGGTCCCGCTCGCAAAAGGCAAGAGACAGCAGAGAAAAAGTAAATAACATGATCATGCTGGGGAGTATAAGCTCATTGCAATGGAAAAGATGAAAGAAATGAAGACGGTTGTGATCGAAAAATGGCAGGGAAGAGAGAAAGGGTGAGACAGACTAGAAGGAGTGACCATGCTAGACATGGAAACACGCGTGCACTCTCTTGCCCGTTCGATCCAAAGATATCGGTTATTCCTCGGGCAAGAAAGTGTTTCACTCTCAGTAACTGCTCTTTTCTCGGAATGGATCCGAGTCGTCGACAGTCGGATTGAAGTGCGGATTGACGAAGGTGAAGTCTCCGAACTCGTCGCCCTTCAGATTCTCGAGCACGAGCCAATCGGGCGGCGTCAGTCTCAACGGCAACTTCAGAAAGCCGACGTCGAAGTTCTCCGTCGACGTGGGCGTCTGCTGCAATGGAAACACGCACGATAGAGGGTGCACGACAGATGAGAAGGGGAAGATATCACGACACTCCTTCACTATGCGGGGAAGATACTCAAGTTTGTAAGCATTGCAAGTTTGCCGGAATTGTGCCAAAGATATCTTTTTTGGATATTTCCAGCAAACTACTCGAATTCCACCTCAGATCTTTGAATAGGAGCTGACACGAAATTAGGCATGTCTACTGGGAGACAGTTTTGCCGTGTTACTTTACTTACCATGCACGCGGGGGATGCACGATAAACCATCTCCATCTGTTCAGGTCACAAATTCTCTCATGGATTCCAAAGTAGAAGAAAGTTTGGACAATAGATAGATAAAGATGGTTGTTCCACTGGCAGAGATAGAGAAAGAAGAGAGGGATGCACGTGGAAAGAGTGAGAAGTACGAACAGGAAAGGATTGTTTAGACCGGTTACTGAAGGTCCCGAAGAGTTTACAATAATCTGAAGCGTTATAAAGCGGCTATCGAAATCGAGAGGACTGACCAGTTTGGGCTTGAATGGAGGCTGGATCTCACGGCGCTCGACTTTCTGCCAGTCGATTCGCCGGAAGAACGCGTGGTCCTGAACACGAGATATTCGCAACATTCCATTAACATCAATCAAGTAGAAATCTGTTTGCATCGATTAAATTTTTGTAAATGCTGATGTTGCTTAATTGCTAAAATCACGTTAGCCTAAAGTGATTCTCGAAGGCAATTGCATACGATGATATCTCTGTTTCCATTTGCAGTGCATCCCAGTCGCTTGCTCGGTTGCTTCTGGAGGAATCCCTTGCAGACTGTGACAGCCTCCCTCGACATAGACTTCGGATACGAGACGTTGTGCTCAGTGATCGCTGAATTTTTGGAAAAATGGTTGTCATAAATTCGAAATTTCAGAGTTATGTGAATAGGTGAATAGGTGGACGACTAATTGAGTAAGAGCTAACCAGTGAACAGCTCGTCTTCGTCCTCTCCGTCGAAGGGAGGTTGGCCAGCGAGCATCTCGAAGAGAAGAACTCCGAAAGCCCACCAGTCTACCGTCTTGCCGTACGGTTGGTAGAGGATGATCTGAACTAATGCAAGGTGATTGGACTAGCTTGAACAGTTGTTTCGCAACCCATTTTTCGATACCACGAGAACAAAGAGCAGAGGATTTCATTCCTTTGATTCATCGGTTTCAAAACATGGGCTGTAAAAATTGTTTCCACTTCATCTTATCAACAAGATGCACCGTTCACTTCTGGATCTTGGGCATTATCGTAAAATATTTCTGATCAATCAGTAAATGCCAATGTGACCTCGGGGGCGATGTAGTCTGGCGTTCCGCAGAAAGTTTTCGTTGTCGCATCTCCGATGATTCCCTCCTTGCACATTCCGAAGTCCGTGATCTGCAGAATTTGTTTTTGCCCTCAAGAATTAAAAATAACACTATTCTCGAAAAAATGTCACTCGAGATACGAATAACCATCAAAAGATTACCTTGATGTGGCCGTCTCTCTCGAGCATCACATTGTCCAGCTTCAGATCTCGGTAGATGATACCCTTGCTGTGCAGGAAAAACAACCCGACTGCGATTTCGGCCGCGTAGAACCTAGATTAAAATTTGAGTTTATTTCTTGCATAGAAAAAATAATATTTATAAAACTTACACAGCAACTGGTTCCTTGAACTTGCCGACCTGCTGGATCTGGTACATCAGATCACCGCCATTCACGAACTCCATGACGAAGTAGAGACGATCCTGAAGGGAAAATAGTCGATTACGAATATTTACGCAATCGAAAAAATATGCAATATTCCATATTGCATATTTATCTATCATCATTACCATGGTCTGAAAGCATGAATGGAGGGCGACGAGGAAGGGAGGCTTGTCTGGCAGAGCGAGCACTCGCTTCTCAGTCATCGTGCACTCGACGTCGTCGTCCTAAATATACGTTTGGAAATATTAGTGTATTATCAGGTTGTCCGGAAAGTCTTTGTCACTGGATTAGTATTTATACTGCTCGTCGCAAATGCACTTTGGTGTTCCCTCGTTCCTAGTGAATAACAATCAGTGAAGGGTCTTTATAGTTAACAACTCCCCATTCCCTTCCCTTCAGTCAGGTTCTAGTAGAGCAACGATGTATGTCACTAGTACCATCCACTTCCGTAATTCTACAGTTTCACCTTTTCCTATCCTACACAACGATGAAGGATTCGGAGACCCTACTGAAGTATGTTTATGGCACGCAAGTCCCTCACCACAACCCCATCAGGATTTGGTTTCATCGCTTCGAAGAAGACGACTTTTCTAATTTTCTTAATTTTTCGATGTTTTCGTATTTTTCGCGCTCAAATGTGTTCTACAGGGAGGGGATCTATAGATTCAAGGAACATTGGGCATATGTTGTCGACAATGATTACAAGTATACTTGAACTCGTGCTATTGCGTCCTCAAAGAAATAAAGTTTTGAAAAAGTGACAAAGACTTTCCGGACAACCTAATAATTTACAAAGTTTAATTATTTGTGTGATCTTGACCACAATGGTATACCACTTAGGAAAATTATTAGGGAGGAGATCTTCGGACAATCTACGGTTACGGTTTCCGATCTTCGGCGTGAGATTCACCTGGACGATGACGTCCTTCTTCAGAATTTTAACGGCGAAGAGCTCTCGAGTCGCCTTGTGCTCGGTAAGAAGAACCTAAATGAAGTCACTGTGTTAATATGATCTGTGATATTTCGTGAGAACCGTCGCAGAAATATAGATATGAGGAGAGTTTGATGCAGAAAAGAATTCAAAGCATGTGAGATCACCTTTCCGAAAGATCCCTTTCCCAGGACAGTGAGGAAGGAGAAGTCGGATGCCTTGATGACGTCCTGCTTCATCGACGATCGATTGGAGTTCGTGCTCCTCGAGTCGTCGTCGTTGCTGTTCTTCGCCTCCCATTTGATCTGAATATCGTGCTAATCATTTACTCGAGCAAAATATTTCCACGAGGACCTTTTATAGCGCATCAGACAAATTCTGGTATTTTCCATCTCAAAAATCTCTAAACACTGAAGCCCCAAAGGAATTCAAAAAATCCTCATGTTTACTCTATTTTGAGGAGCCCCCGCTATGATTCAGCGTATCTGATATCATAATTCTTTCTGAAATGACTAACATCCATATCCGAGAGCGTATTCTTCAGTTTGTCAATTTCCTCCTCATCCATTTCAGGTGAAATCGGAATGTTGTAGTACTCTCCTTCCTCCTGTAAACAATTGTTTTATATAAAAAAATTTCAAAACCGTACCTGATTCAGTAATTTGAACCATCCGTTCGCGGGTTCCTTGATGAGTTCGGAGATTCCGAATGAGAGCGATCCCATGAAGTCGTTGCGGGACGTCCTGTCCCAGTCCCAGACCTCGATTGACAACCGCCGATCCTTGTCGCCAGATTCCAGCTTGCTGCAATAGCATTAGATAACCTAGTTTCGTACCCCCTTGCTAAGACAAAATTCATAACACAGATTTTCATTCAGAACTAGCGAATCTCTTTTAGGAATCTCGCCGAATGTTCATTTAAAATTTAAATTCGACGCTAATCTTTGGCATTAGCGTGTTCCATCAATGAGCTCATCTCTCCTCTATACTCACTAATTGAACTTCTCGTTCCACTCCGGATTCAGCGTTGCTCGGAGAGTTTTTGTTTTCTGCTTGCTCTGAAACGCACGTATTAAAATTTTAAACAACAACAACAACCAAAATAACCAATAACAGACCTTGCAGCCGCTCTCCGCCGGTATCAGCTTCAACTTGACGTAGGGGTCGGAGAGCCCGTTGGGATCCATCGGGATCAGGTTGCGCGCTTGCTTCACTGCATAGGGATTCTGATAAATTTAAGAAATCGAGAAGCACTATTCTGGGAGCGAAAAGCTGGCTGACTTTGGAATCTCGTCTGTACGCTTTGATCTTTAAAGTAGTTAATTACAGATTTACCTTCAATATTGAGAATTCCCTTATCTACGTAGATGTTGAGATTGATGCGCCCTGCAATGTCGAATTAGGAATGAGTCAGCAAAACAAAATGTGCAATTTCACATTTTCTAAATCTCTAAGCAAAACACATCTTTCTCAGATGTTTCTGAGTGACATCATTCACCTCTCTTCTCGGTGTGATCCGTCCCGCACATATTGGGCACGTATCGTTGGCAGCGATGGTGCACGTTCGAATCGCACGACGTGCATTTGATTCCCTGCACAAATAATTCTCTTAAAATTTTTAAATGAAAATGGCGTCATAGGGTAATAATGTTGCTCAATTGCAGTGTTTGGGTTTTCGTGGTTCTTCCCTTGTCACGGGGACCTTCTCTCTAGTCTGTGGAATTGACAACCCATTTTCTCGTCTGCTGAAATTGGATGCACTGAGACATGTGGGCGCAGAAAAACAGGCAAACGAAGTCTGCTCGACCGAAAAAATGCACTTCTTGTTTCCAACTTCGAGCTAGACTAGCTTGAAAATGACGAGACTCGTCAAAACCACCTTATCCTATTAACATCAGATATCTTTAACTTCTAAGGTATGTTCTCATTACCTGATGCAGTAGTCCGTAGAGAAGGGAGCCGCAGTGGTCGCAGAATGTCGGCGATGAATAGGTGTGGACCTTCCATCGATGCTGCTGTCTGGGATCCTCAAATGGAAGAGGGTCATTCATGGAAATGGAGAGCTTCCTTCCGCTTCGAATTAGGCGACGATTTCATGGCAAATCTCTGCACGTATGATGACGATTATCCGGCGTGTCTCAACTTCTCCCAGAACACTCGCATAATCCATGCCCCGTCACTTACTCCCTCCCTTAATCTTCTCGGAATCACATCAACTCATCAGGGACTAAGGGAGTGAAAAGTGTGCGTGAGATATTGATGCGGCACTCCTACAAGTGCGGGTGCTAAGGTCAATTAGAAATCAGTGAAGGGATATTAAGAAGGGGCAAAGAACTGCGTCAATGGCGACGGCGAAGCCAAAGACGATCATTCCCTTCATCTGTGATCTACTAGAAGTTTGATTCACTTACATCAGTGTCCACTCCCTTGTCAGCACCGGGACAATTGAAGTTGACGAACTCGTGACATCGTTTGTGTACCACCAGTGTGCATACTGCAATCGGATATTGTATCCCCCTCACCCCACTTCTTCGAATGAAATCATTTTTTGTAGTCGGAGCTGCATAAAAATGTGATCGAGTGCAGGCCGAAATAGTACTACAGTAATCGGATACAGTATCGACCTTGGCACTGGAATCCCTGCTTGTTCAGTCCCCAGAGGAAGTCCTTGCAGTGCGAGCAGAACGTCGGCTGCTTGAAGAATCGCGCGATGAACTTGTGTGCCCTGGACATATTAGTTTTATTTTAACTTTTGAAAATTATTAAAAATACATTTATTTTTGAAAAATCCTCACTTGACTTCGTGCACATTTTTCTGTCGCAGGGCGCCTCGACGCACGAACGCGCGACCCTCGATTCGCTGCGCTGAAAAAGCAGACGGTAATCATAACAGGTAATTAGTGAGCATGTCTTACCACTCGACTAAGATTCATCGCATTTTGCAAATTCAAATCAATTTAGCGCCAGAGATCCCATATGTTTCAGAATTTCAGATACGCGCAGCTAATTCATCTCTGCAGGTGGAACCGCAGCCCTCTTACACTTTCTCAGCCAGGCGAGAAGGGAAGTGTTGCGAGTAGATCGACGATTGAAGAGGATTAGTTTGGGAGAGAGCTCTGCTGTCGTCGCTCCCACTGCCGTGCACATTTGCAGCACGGGCGCGGAGAGAGTGTGAGTGAGGGAACGATGCACCCATGGAATATGACTCTTCTTCAAGTGAATTGGAGATGTGAGCAGAAGGGTGTTGTTGTTGTTGGAGGAGGAGCAGGGTTCATCCTCCATTCCGAAGACTGTCGACTAATGAATCGGGAGGCAAGGTGTGTGTAGGAAGGAGAGAAGGAGGAGCAGGAGAGATAGGAGGATGAAATAGAAGGGAGAAGATAGATAGATAGACGGAACACACTTGGAGAAGCCGATATATTGGGGGCGAAGGGAGGGGAGGAAGGGGGGAATTTAGTGGGGATGGAGTGAGCGAGAAGCAAAGTGACACGATAACACTCTATTTAGAACTCACAAACTCCCGAGTTTTTCTTTCATAGGTAACTACCGCAGAGACAAAAACTTACGTGTGTTATTACTCGACCAGAACTTGACCAGAAGCTTCATAACGCGTCGATATAGGGTGGTGGAACGTAGGGAGTTTGCATGGTCACTTCGAGTTGATCTCCTCCCACTTCCCATTGTGTCGTCTCTTCATCTTTGGAGTGAGAGTTCGCTCTCAATCGAGCAGTTCTCTCCTATTGCTCCATTCGGCATTTCCAATGAGCGGCGTCCAATTTCTCGCAGCTTGCGCGCCTATTTTGCCTTCACACAACAGCGCTTGAGCAACGTGATTCATCGCCCCCGGAAAAGGCCACAGAATTGGGCGTATATCTCTGCTTCGTCGAATGAAGATGTTTAGCGTCCATTTACTTCATCGTTTTATCAAATTAGCGTAGGGAAGTGCAAGTTGTCAATGACGGAAATAAGTTTTCAACTATCAATTCTGTTAATTTGATGCCTTGCCTCAACTAATCAAAGACAAATGTTATTTATGTTCAATGCGCGCAAAAGCGATCGTAAGGCGATCTTTGGCGGCCTTGGTGACTGAAAAAGTTCATTGCCCATCGCAGGCGCAGTTCAAAATGAAGGAAATTTTAGACAAGTTCAGCACCGGTTTGTTTGGAGCGAGAAAAGTTGTATGTAGGGAATACCGAATGCTTCGGAGAGTTTGCGAAGGGCGAGATTCGACTCGAGGAAGGGATCGCCGACGATCGTCAATTGCACGTCTTCTGCACGGACTGAAGACGTCGTCGACGTGGATGATGACGTCGCATCGAGGGAATTGCGAGCGTCGAAGTTGACTCCGGCGGGCAGTGGAGAGTGAACTACGCCCTCCGAGAAACGACGTTCCGCCATTCTGAGGGATGTCAAGGGATTCAGAAGGGGGAGAGAACTCGAATGCAAGATATCAACTAGTGCAGCCCATTAGGAACGGAACAGTAAACGTAGGGCTGATCAATATGCTTCGGTTATTCGTACAATTAGGGAGTGAGATATAGGGAGAGAATCTCTAACTCTGATGCACTGGACAATTGAATGAAGTGGATGAGGTTCGAGAAAAATAGAATGACGGGAATGAAAGGCCTCTTTGTAGTCCACGAATAGCAGTTCCTAATCCATTATAGAGAACTGATTCGGCAATCTCACCCCCGTTCGGAGGGTGAGAATGGATAGAGAAAGAGAGGACGTTATCAGACGAAGGATTTAGTAGAAATCTAGAAACGTGCAGTCGCTTACTACGATACTGGAAAGCAAGTGTAGAAAGGGGAAATTGGAGCAGCTGAATTCGAGGCAGTTCGAACTACCTCATGATGAGATAAGTAAGAGACTGAGACGAGGTGTTGACTACAAAGCAGAAAGAAGTGAGCTACACGCACTGATCAGAGTGGCAAGGCTGTACATGAATAGATATGCCGTGTAGCGCAATTGTAGCCGCCCTATGATAGAGACTGAAGCCCTAGCGATAAGCGAGCAGCGATCACTAAGGAGAGCAATGAGTTTCGGAGATTTATGAGAATCTGAGCATCTCGAGGAGGAGCTGCGCCTCTTGCAGCGTCTTCTTCTCACGCGCAGCTAAACAGTGATTTGGGTGAGGGGGAGACACCCGAGAGAGACTATCGTAATCCGGCCCCGCACCGATCGAGTTACGCATTCTTCTCGAATAAGGAGAAGAAGAAGAAGAGGAGGAGGAGATGGGACAACTTCTGATTCTCCTGTCTTCGTCTCTGAGGGGCGCCCCCCGATAACTTCATTTGCCCCGCGCACAGCCTCTCATCTCCCTTCTACCCCCCTCCTCTCATAGAGTAGAAATGACACGGAGCTAGCGAGACCTCAGAAGCCGAATTCGATTTGCATCCACTAGAGACAATTTTTACGCTCACTCGCACTAACAACTCTTTCGCGCGGAAAGACAAGAGCAGAATGTTCCTTTACTTATTGCGTGAGCGAATTGTCGTGGCTAAGGTTTCTTCGAGGATTGTAGGGGTATCAATCAAATCGAGACTGCTGTTTCATGGCCTCAAATTGTTTTCTAGACAAATGGCCGGAATGTCTGCCCTTTCGCTGCTCCAAAATTCTTCTCTCTCGGAGATCGGGCGTCACTCAATTAAAATGTGCCCGAATGAGCTGAGATAATGGCTGCAGCCATTCCGTCCATCCCCTCCTCTCCAACCACAATTACCTCCTTTGACAAGCAATGAAGTTAGCATAGCAAAACAGGGCTGTTCCGGGTCTTTACTCGTCCCTTCCAAGACCCTCTTCTACACTAGAATCAAATCAAGCGATAGGGGAGATAGTTGAATGGATAAGGGAGAGGGGGGAAGAAAGTGCAGGAGATGCTCAGCAACAATGGCAAAAGCTCCCCTTCTATTCGCCGGCTCTCCCGTTGCTGTCTCAGGAACGAACGGAATGATGGGACGCATTCTGACAGCCCGAGTACATCCTGCACTCAGATTCTTCCTTATTCGGTACTACTGAATAGTAGGGAGGCTGTAGGCAGGCCCAGGGCCGAAGAACTTTAGTGGAACTGTTCGAAAGAAGGCGCAGGAAGAATGGACAAAGGAAAGGCTCCTACGAGAAGCGTGAAATCGAGGAGTGCGGAAAACAGAAAGCAGGAGAAGAAAAATGCGAATTTATGCATGCGGCTTGGAGGGCGAGTGATGAGGACGAATCAGGCTGACACAAAGGGAGAGAGGGGGGAGTGACACTCGAACGAGCAGAACGAGAATGTCTCGAGACCTTTCGGATCTGAGAAGGACTGCTACAGCAGGTGCACATGTTTCCAGAATTCAGAGAGAAGAGAAAAGGAGGAGAGGGAGAGAGCAAGCGACGGGAATATGTCCGAGTGGCGTTAAACGAATTTAGCGCCCCCAGATAAGGCAGGCAGGGAGATCGTGAGGAGAACAACTGGCACGTGGAAGGTTTAGATTCCATCGAAAGAGAGAAGAAGCATCTCCAAGCGGGATACATTCCAGCCATAATACAACGAGCATGAATGCTGTATTCACTAGCCACCAATAGATTTTTAGTGGGGAACAAGAGGAAATTGGAGTATGGTGTGATTGGTACAAGTTCATTAGATTATGAGAAGATTTTAGAAGTAGCTGATTTTCACCGAATGCATTTCACCGAATCACGAAATGTAGTTCGTGCAGAAACTGAAGTGAGGTGAGAACAGAGACCGGAAGGGCAGAGGGCAGCAGAAGATTGAATCTCGTCTGCTGCCCTGTCACAACTTTGACGAGGAGTCGCATATTTTCGGCGCGAGCTAGCACGGGAAAATGAGAAAATCTCATCCGTTCTGGGAGTGAAAAGCGAAGAGAATGCAGATTAAAACAATCGGAAGGGCAGAGGCACGAATGGACGGAGCTGCGAGCGAGTAAGAGAGAGAGAGAGGGAGGGGGACGATAAGAGGTCGTCGTCCCTTCATTCCGCTCAATCTGTCAGCAGGCGACTTAGGGCAGCCATAAGTAGCCATCCTAATGCCCGCCCTTCCGCGTTTTCCCCTGCTTCCGAGCTCCGATATCGCACTAATGTAGCCAACACTTCCGGGCTGCGCCATTCCCACATTCCCAGGAATTTCCCGATGTGACGATATTTTTGACGACTTCGACGAGAAAATTGAAGCTTTGGGCAGTTTTTCTATGTTGTTGTGGCAATGTGGAGGATGATATTGCATTGATCAAAATTTGTTGAACTCACAGTCGTCGTATGTGCAGGAGATATCGGAGAGACCGGTGCTGGCTCGACTACGACCACTCATCTGCACCGAATGAGTCAGGGATGAAGACACGACAGTATAACACACGAATATGTAGACGACGAGGAAGAAGCACCTTACGCAGCCATGACTGAATCTCTCCATTCCTCAATCTCCTTCGTTCGACTGATCGAGAGAGAGGAAGAGGAATGAGGAGAGTCTGGATGCACCAATGGAACGTCCAGGAAAAAGAGGCCAAGTGTGAAGAGGATTACGGGGTTTCGGAAGGCCGAAGGGGAAGAAGGGGAAAAGGGAGAAAAAGGAGCGTGCTTAGTTGAATGATGGCAGTGAGGAGACGCCGCGACGGCGGAAAATAAACACTTTTGCCTCTCACCAGATTTGAACCCTACACCAGCTTCTCCCTCCTGGTGGCAAAGGAAAATAGGGAAGCGAGAGAGGAGATAGCAAATGAAAGAAGAAGAGAATAAAAAGTGGCATAGCTCCATAAATCAGAGTGCTTAGTAGCCCCCATCTACGAGGCTCGTTTGGACCGAGGAATGGATGTTTGGCTGCTGCATTATTGGAACGAATGAGGGTATTGTCCATGTTTGGGTAGGCCTATCGGGGTCTACTGTAGATAAAGGAAGGAATGAGGAGGGGATAGGAGAACATTGAGTGAATGGGAAGACTGCTCGCTCTCTTCACAATGAAGAAGGCACAAATCGCTTACGAAAAATGAAATTTGAAGGCGTCTTAAGGGAGAGAGAAGTGAGTTTGCCAAGTGCTGCGGGGATGAGTTTTGCCCTGACCGCCTTATTTCGTTCGATTAAAACGGCGCTCTCTCGAGTTCCGCAGTTTACCCTCTCGAATCGACTGAGAATCGAGGGTCTGAAGACTTTTCGACATCATTCGGAGCTTCTTATGCAAAACGGACATGAACTTGAAGAAAAAGAGTGCGGCGGATTATGAAATGTCTAAAAGGATCAATGTATTATGCGAAAAAGGACAGCAAGTTCGATGCAATTCAACAATTTTAGCCACATGTAGGTCAGCAGAATCGCAATTTCCCCAGCAATCGGGAAACAAGAAAAATTATTCGGCGTGATTCATTCGTTTGAGAATTTGTTTTTGCGCCAAAGCGCGTTGGGGTGAATTGAATTGATAAGAGAGAGGTGCAAATAAGGGAAAGGAAAGGTAAGACGATTGAGAGAAGAGACTGTGAACGATTCAATGACCAACGCGAGAAGACGTCTGCCAGTTATAAGTGGATCTAATTACGAGCCGCCACCCGCCTCCTCTAACTCCAGAATAACGGCAGTTAGGGATGTTGTATCACAAAAGAGAGAGGTGATATCTAGCAAACATAGCCAGGATCGACAGTGAGGAGAGTGAATATCATCGCCCCTCTTCCTCTCTCCGCTCTCTTATCAAATTTCATGATCAACGACTGAGTAAGCGTTCGTTCCAAGGGAAGAATCGATCACGAGAGTGGAAACAATAATGGAGGAATAGAGAGAGAGAGTGAGTGAGCGACAGGAATACACACATTCATGCTACGATGCCGACATGTTTCGTGACGGGCGCGTGTGAGATGCGCGCGAGTAAAATTATAGTCTCATTGATAAGCAACCGAGGCGGCTCTTTGATTCTTCGAGGGTGAGAAGGTGTAGTGATGAATGGGATGAATGAGAGGATCAGGGAGGAGAAAGCCGTCAAAAAGAGGAAGAACGCAGTAAACAAGCAAACAGCACAATGCTCATTGTTACTTTCCGTCTCTGTTCTCTCTCTCGATGGTCGGCGCATTTATGAGAGCCGCTCCTCCCCACTCTCTTTATATCCAAAGACTCCCGATGCATATAACCATGAACAACTACTTCCTAGTATTTTGAGCATAATAAAGCTTCAGTAACAAGATATAAAATTTTGATAAACAACCAGTTCTGTACTCCTCGATCCAGATTCCTGCTGTAGTCGTGTTGCAAAATCCTCGTATGAAGTCCAGCATGATCATGGGGAAGATTCCGGGTAGAATTTTTGTGTTGTGAAACAAGCAGGAGTGAGGGCGCTGCGACCATTTAAGACGCCGTTCTGTTCCCGCGCCAATCACGCTTCTTTGCTTCTATTGCGTCCCGCTGTTGTTTGTCTCTCCCTATTTCTCGTGCTCTCTCCTTCTGTCTGACCGAATAGAGAACGAGAGGCTTGGAAATTTCACCTAAAGCTGCAGCGATGCATATCTTAGGAAACTTCACGAGATGAAAGGGCGTGGTCAAAACAATAAACTCAAAGGCGGCAAACTCGGACGCCTCTAGCATCAGTTATTCGTCACCGCTAGTCACGAGATAGCGAGTGATGACAAAGAGATTAAAGCAATAACAATGATTGGAGTGATAAACTGACAGAGTTGTGAGCTGATTCCATCGCCGACTGGAGCACCGAAGAGGGGCGCAGAGGCGAGAAATGCCGCGGCCGGAGCCGATCCCTTACGAGGACCTGCAAAGGAAAGATCAAAGATCAATTTGATGGAGTCTATTTTTGTCGCTAGGGAATCGAGATTTTTGTTGTGAAAATAATAAGAATCGACTGAATCATACTGTTCATAGATCGAGCATTGGATGCATCTGTCACCAAAATGTCGTGATCTCTTGCTCTTTTAGATATCGAGGAGTGATGAATGAGTTGGGGGAGATTTCGGTCATAATTAGTCGATTCCATGTAAAATTCAGCGCTTTCCACTTCTCACGCACGCTAGATACAATCACGATGGATGAGTCCCCCTGGATGTTCTCACGCGCCTCGACTATTCCAGAATATTGTCTTGAGTACATTGGATATGTAATTAAGATACTACACTTTTTTATACCCTAATACATTGTCAACTAAACTCATCTCATGTCTGGTGTGGACACATTCAAACCCATGTTCCAAACACCTCTGGGACTGATGGGCACTTGTCAACAGCCATTTTTCTGTATCGAGTCGAACTTCTAACCTCGTCAACGTGTTGATGATTGATATTATTTAGTTCATTTTCAAAAAATGTTGAAAGCTCACCACTGGACGAATTGGAGTTGTTGGAGAATAGCCTGGAAATGGAACGATGCGCAGCTGTGTGGTGATTGTGCGTCGACGACACACTCATAGAACCCTGAAGGAGATCAACGATGACGACGAATGAACACAAGGAAGGTTCGAGAATGGATTGTGAACGACGAGAAAGGAGCGTAGAACAGTGAATGACGGTACGAAACGGGCGTGTGACAGCGTCTGCGGAAAGAAAACAGCTGAATATTCCATGCGCCCTAAGAAAAGAAGTTGTTGCGCGACGACCCCACCAGACATTCATAGTGCTATCAAGACCATCCTACAGACTCGCGAAAACTCGTGTCAAATGTCAAATGGAGGCTCTTCCTTCGTGTTATTCTGTCTCTCTGGCTATCATTCTTCGTAAGCCATATCTGCAGTCGAGATCATTGAAATGCTGCAGTGCTGTTGTTCAGCTTCGGCAGATAAGGGGAGGACCACAAACGCTGTTACAGGACTGCAGACCACACGTAAATGATCGCCGCGAGCTTGCGTGAATGACAAAAATAGAAAAGTGATGCAGTGATCTACGAATGGAATCAAGAAGAGGAGAGCGAAGAAGGGGCTGACGAATCGTCTGGTTTCCATCCTTCTTCGAGAGTTCTCTTTCTCCTTCTCTCTCTCTCTTCAACTGCGGACTGACGCTCACGATCGCCCTGAATAAATCATCCAGAGCGAGAAGTGATACGAAGAGAACCAGATGGAAGAGAAGGAGGAAGAGGAGGAAGAGAAGGAAGAAGAGGACGAATGAAGGAGAAGGAAGAGGAAGAGAGCAGCACGAGAGGTTCACAGCTACTCGAGAGGATTACGGTGGAGAGCAAGGCCAATGCCAACTCCGTCGCTGCAACTTTGCTCTCTAATGGTGGGGTGATCGACTCTTTCGGCGAAAGTGTTTCTCCCGAAAAGTTACCGGAACCGTTAAAAGAAGTGGAATTCCGTTAGGAGGAATAACGTTAGGTTTTGAAGTAGCTGAGAGGAGAAAGAAGAGCGCATAAAGTTGAATGGGAGGGAAACTTGAACAAAAGGAATATTCGAAGAGGGCACATGATGGAAAACTGGCATTATTTATTCGGCCGAGCCAAATCAAGCTTATCAAGGGGAGGAGTGGAGTAGTAGTAGTCCACGTTGTTCCTAAGTAGTCTACCGGAATCGTCGGGCAGTGGTTCCCAGAAGTATGTAGCAAAGAGAAGAGCACATAACAAGGCCAGAACGCCCGGAATGGAGAAGGCTCGAAACTACTCTCGAAAATTGCTCCGACCAAGTGTGTCCTAAACCAAAAGCGCAGGATGGAGCAGGCTAATTTCTGCTTTGCACACGTGGTGCTAATAATATCGGATTGGTGGTGTAGAGAGAGAACGAGATTAACGAGATTGGATGGGAATTGGAATGGGACGAAGAACGTCCGTCCCTCTCATTTCTCATACCCTCATCGCCATCTTCTGAAATTGGGTATTCAGACGCCGTTCCTCGTTTGCTTTTCTCATCGTTTCTCTTCCTTCTTCAGATGTCGTCGTGCAATTCCAAGAGGAACTTGAAAGACGCGCAACAAAGTCGACACAATCTCCCGAAAATGTTGCGTGAAAAAAGAACGTGAGTAGAAGAGGAAAGCATCTGTAGACTAAAGATTACCAAGCATGGCTTATCTGGTATCTGATCTCGACCCGAATCGACCTGAATGGCACAGTGCAAAACAGTTATCTGATCTACGGTTTACAAGTGGAAAAAAAGAAGGAAGGCAACGGAATTGGAGTAAGACTTTGAAGTGGAAGTACTAGAGAGGGAAGAGGGATACTCGGATAACCAGAGGACTCAGAATCCGGGTAAAGTTTTCCCCTTTCTCGATTGGAGTGAAATGAGAATTGGGAGGAAGAGAGGGGTGAGATGGACTAGGAGGAGAAGGAATGGCGCAGTTTGGGAGATAAGAGAAGCACGCTCGAGTTGATGTGGAACAAATAACAAGTTCGGATGAAAATTGCACGCGAAGCGGAAAGAGTTGGTGGTGAAACAATAGGAGACGGATGGAGGGCACCCTCCCGATCCCCCCTCTCACGAAGAGATATCTGATAGGTGCGAGGAGAGGAGACTCTTCCCGAGTTCCCTCCTCCCGCTCTCCCCTCGTTCACCCCCCCCCCCTCCCCTCCACTCAGAGACATCTCCTTCCCCTGTTTCTTCTCCCTCTCATCGGTATGGTGTGGAGTTCCCACACGACAATCCAACACAAATAGATAGAGGCGAGCAGCCAACGGGAAGAGATTCGAGAAAAGACTGAAGGATTCAATCCAGAGAGGAGACTGATCTATTATGAGCGAGAACGAGAGAGAAGGAAGTAATTCTCACCGCGACTGATCGACGAATATAATTCATCGGAACGAAGCAAAAAAGGCGACGGTTCAATTGAAGGCGTCTGACGTCTCTAGGGCAGCCAGCTTCTTCCATATAATTCGAACTCGTGAGTTGAGTGGTGCGAGAAGAGGGGGAGGAAGAAGAAGAAGAGGAGTGAGAGCCTCCTCGAAACCAGCTAATACCGACGAGAGTCACGCAGGCTGCATTATGAGCTGCTGCCAATGGGAAAGAGAGAGGACCTTCTGGAGTCTCTTTGAGGCGGTGCTGCTTATGTTGTGATCAGCCTTCTGAGCTACGCACGTAAGTGACAACGACGAAGATGAAAAGCCAAAGTGGTGAGAGGAAATGAGAAGGAGTCTCTCCATTCGAAGAGGTGCATCACTCGCTCGAATGGACGAGAGAACGAGGAAAGAAGAGAGAGTGAGAAGGTCGGAAATGAGATGAAGCGAGCATCACAGCTATATTCGTGCAGAAAAAGACCCGTGCCCTGTCCCGATCGGAAATGAGAGTGGAAGATGGAGAGGAGGAGATAAGATGAGCCAAGTTCGAGGAAATGCCGTCAAAGTTCACCGAGTTCCTTGATTGGAGTGATTCCATGGCTATCGGCTGCACACACATGCATATTTATCCATACAATAGAGATCATTAGGTTGAATTATTGGGAATCTAAAATTAACAGAACTAGATCAATATATAGAATAATTCGCGACTCAATGGTCATTTTTATTATGTGGGTAGTCATGTGCAGTCAAGTGCATGGAATCGTGATAGTACTATTCAATTTTTAATTATTGTTGGATTGTTGATTGGAGTTGTGAAAACTGCGTGAAGGGATGCGTGAGAATGGCCAGAAGGAGGCAGAGAGGAGGAGGAAATCCGTCTGGTGGTGACAGAAAAAGCAGGCGAGCGAGCGAATTAATGAAACGTGTTTCTAAAAGGAGGCCCTCGCGCTTTCCCAAATCTCGCGAACCAAACTGCGTTTACCATAGGAATGGAGTGAATGAAGTAGACGTCGACTTAATGAAACATTTGGGGGAAGAAGATGAAGAACGATGGAGAAGTTGATTCACGAGCAGACAAAACATTCGAGGAAAGTCGTGAAAGAGCGAACTCGCGATGACAGGGAAGGAATTGGAACGGTGCCGTGAGTGACATCTGATTCGTACACAATATCGAACAGAGAACAGAGAGACAAACAGAGAAGTTCACGACATCCCCATTCACTTCGCTCGCTTATAGGAATGCATGAGACTGTTCAAGCACCAGTTTATGAATAGCACACTTATCACATAGAGAGAAGATGGGAACGTGCCTATCATTGATCAGTTTGGACGGCGCCATAACAAATTCCAACTATCATCAAGCGCTATGTCGCAGACAAAAGAGTAGCATGTGGGCAACACCTAGTGAAAAGGTCTAATTACGTGATCTATGAAGTTCATGCGAAATCCGTTTCGTTCTTCGTCTTTGAGGTATTTCTGAAGAAGTGGAGTCGCATACACAAATGAAGGTAGCGAAACCGAAATACGATTAGCGAGCGGAGAAATGAACTTTGACCAGAACTCTAATAACGAATTATCTCGAAACTGAACTTTGTGTCCCCTGAGAGATTAGCTGGCCGATGATCTACATTTTGCCTTTTCACATGCGCATCATTTTGTGACGAGTACGGACGGGAGAATTAGATTGAAACATGTAGTTGCCTATCGAGTGATAGCATTAAGGTGCAAGTGCTGACGCTAATCGACTCTACATTTAATCTGCAAATTCAGGGAAGATGAGGCTCACTCTTCTCTCCTCCACTCTTCGCGAGTTCCAACCGAACGAGATCATTTGTTGGAAAACAAAACAATTTCGGGGAAACGGCTGGCTGAGCACGTGAGCTAATGAGAATATTCTGGTTCTCGGGACTTGAGATGAGCTCCACGAGCTTACAGTCGAGAGCCAAAGCAAATGAGAAAAACGCCGAAAAATATGGGTTGCCTTCTTCCCACAGTCGGAAGGAAGGGAATAAATGCAGAGACAATACAGCTTCGATCGAAGACGAAGGGGATTGTTGCCATAATTGGGCCGTGGCTCTAATTACCAGTGGAAGATGAGAGATGGTGGAGAGCAGTCACCAGGCATTCTTCCAATACTCAGTTATATTGTGACTGACGAGAAGGGCAACGATATTTTCGAAAGTAAATATCTCATTCTCAGAATAGAGCACGACGTGAAATCGGAGAGAGTACGGTAACGGACAAGATGCGTCCTCAGTGGTTCACTCCCCTGCCATGGGATATCCCTGAGAACTCTCGATGATGCACCCTCGTCATTGCAGGAGAAGAGAGGGAAATCACGGAGTGGTGTCAGGAGTGACAAGAGTGATATGCAATGCATAAGCTGTGAGGACAAGGAAATAAGTTGAGAACTCGCCCCCGTACTCCACGGGCAAATACCGAGTACGCCCGAGATTTGGTTTGTTGAATTATCTGGAATCGTTTTCCTTCGTTATCCTCAAATGCATCTTATCTTCTCTCTTTGGGCTGCATGAGCTTAACTTCATTTGAAACTGCGTCGGAATCATCGCACTCAAATTGTCCGAAGGACCAGAGATGGACTCTTTTCTATCTTATCTAGCTTGACTTCTTCAACTTTACACTCTTGTTTCTGAAATAGACTATACTCCCTCATCATCACTATTATGGGCCTAGATGCAAAGTGTCAATCTCGAGTCTCTGGAGATTATGCAGATAATGCGGATTGCTGCTATTTATCCCGGAACTGACATCCTTCATTTCTTAATCCACATGGTTCTCGTTTTTTGGATTCAATGTATCGTGTATACCACAGCAAGCAAGTTCGTAAGATTTATTTGATAATTTATTTGCTCCATTGCTAGTGGAATTGTATTACAATCCGTTCAAAAGATTTTATTCTACGAACACTGAATATTAGTGCATTTAGTGCCGATAAAATCAGAATAGTACTTAATTATTTACTCGGATAGGCTTCTTGAAAATTAGAAAATTGCACGGATGTTGATGAGGGATTCTGGAGATTGTTCGGGTGATAAGAACGAGGAAGGAGGGAAGCACTCGCTTGTTTTGCACCCTCGCGAGTTCGTTGCATTCAGGGCGAAGGAGATCCAATATCTTCCTATCCCGATAACTCAAGTAGATCATCTCTCTCCCCTTCTCTCTCGATATCTTCCCTTCGTAGTATAGTCCCCTCCTTCCCTACAGTATTCCTTCCTGGTAGGAACTCCCTCATTCTCATCGGGAGGGGGCGTCCGTCATCAGATGCCTCTCGTGCACTAATCAGTCGTCTGCATCTTGCCTCCATCATAAACTCGGCCGGTCGCTCCCTTGAGAAATACGGATGAGACCTAGCAGAGGTCATAAAACAATAGACGTCGTAGTCGAAGGAGAAGAAGTAGGAAGGAGATGGAGATCCCGCCTTCTCAGGAGATGAAGAAGATCCCATTCCAAGTGGTATTTGATGCATTGTGACCGCATTCGCGCCCCTCTTTCAACTTGTTTTCTTCATCTTCGAGAACGAAGATCCTGCCCCATCTCATTTGTGATATCGAAACTTACCCTGTCAAAGATACCACGTGAATATCATTTCCTCACTGATGGACGAAACCCTAGGATCAGGATCGTATTTACTCGCGGTTTTCAACAGTTTTCATATTAAGTGAGTCATTTCGTCGTCCAGGCTCGGTCCTATATCTATTCAAATGCAATGCTCTTTTTCTGACAGTTTAAGTAATAAAGATAACCGAAATACTTGCTCCTCTAATGGGTCATGCAACATCTCTCCTGATTCCCAATCATCTTGAGAGAAGATTCTGCGATGGCTTTCGATCTCTTGATGCGATAATCGGAATGGAGGATGCAGCTCCTCCCATCCATCCGCATTTCTCACAAATCATGGGTGTTCTCATGATTTGTTGCCTGTACCCCGGACCTCTCCCTGTCTCCTCTCCCCCATCCCCGCCTCCTTCGAATCCCCTCAGCCAGTCTTTGCCCTGTGGCAGCCATCGTCAATGCATACCGCATGAGTCGATGGGTCGAATATGTGTATCCCCTCCCCTTCTATGGACCTCATCCATTCTGTCGCCACTCTCTCAAGAGTGATCCGTCTCGCGTCTGTCATCAGGGCATCGACAATCCCCTTTGCTGCACCAATATTCTCTGAATTCCGGGACGAATTCCTTTAAAAATTCTCGGATGCCCATGATTGTTGAGAAGCTCTAGGATAGCGAGGCGAATAAGAGGGATAATCGCATCCCGAACCGCTTGATCCACGCATTTAGACCCGGTATCTAGTAGCAATATTCCCCCGTTTAGACTTTTTTCATCAGCTTCCACATCCATCGTTGGTCAAATCGTGTTATGCATGTGCGTAAACCATAATCTTCTGCGATTCCTGGTTGACGTTATCATGTTTAAACATTGCTGCGCAAATCGACATTTTAATGGCACTCGTTACTCTGGAATATTCCCCCCTAGTTTGACTTCACAAATCTTTGTTGATGCTAATTCATCACGACGGTTTCACTTTCTTCGTAGATCTCCTTGCCAACCTTCTCTGTCTCCCTTCAGATGATGTCCTTCTCCTTGGTCCTCTCCTTCCTCTTCCTGCTTCTGGCAGCTGCTGTATCTGCTGCAGACTGTGAGTAATACACATGAAGATGTCGTCGTCGACGACAATCGACGGTCATCTACCATGTTGACGTCCATGAGGATTAATCATTCATTTTCCAGATGATTCCTCGCCTTCTCGACTCTCCCTCGGCGCGTACTGGCCCAGCCAATCAGAGTTTATCATTTATGATACCTTCCAGACATCTGAAAAAAAGTTTAACTACCGTCGTCCAGGTTACGGCATAATTTCAATACCATTCTCCTCAGGAGCCTTCGTTGGATCGACGACGATGACGTCATCGAGGAGGATAAGCGTGCTCCGATGAGGATGGGAAAGCGGGCGGCATTCCGTATGGGCAAGCGAGCCCCCATGCGAATGGGCAAGCGGGCACCTATGCGCATGGGAAAGAGAGGACCGCTGCGACTCGGTTAGATTTGACGCCCCTTCCCCCTTCGACTTCTCCATCTTGGGTCAATCTCCCTGGGTTCTATGCACCTGTTGTGATGTAGCAGCTTCTTCCTTTCAGCAGGCTTTCATTTCGACGCTGGCATACTAACTCCTTTTTAGGCGATGATATGGAGTGAGAAGTATCAGCAGCTTGCATGGCGACGCTCCTCGCTTCGACCCTTTCCCTCCTCCATTTGCTCTTCCCTGCTTCCTCCTATCTCTCCATGGTCTTTGCCCTCCATATATTTGCCATACTAATCCCTCTGTAGAGTGCGAGCACTCAGATATTCATTCGCTCGCCCTAATACGATATGTCCTTCCTCCTGGAGTTTATTGCCACCGTGAACCAACAAGCAGCCACACCACAAATCATTGTCAATTGTACCCCGTGATCCTTTTCTGGATAAAAGATAGTTCCTTGTTGCCCACAATGTTATCACAACCGGGCGGAAAGGGAGTCAAAGAAAAGTCAGTTCACAATAGGCTGGCGTGAATGGAACATGCCAGCAAATACGAGCGTGCTCCATTCTCTGGCAAGTTGCCAGCTACTCGTGAGCACGTAAAAAATACGAAGGGAACTAGCAAATCGTTGGTGTCCTCAATCGGCTTTGAATGTAATCTTTGGGGTGCGAAAGAGTCCTCTCGCTCTCTGTGATAGAGATGACTTCTTACCTCGACATGCTCTACTCCGATCAAGCAGTCATGGAAGAGTCAGTTCAACTATTTCTATCTCTATTTATCCATTCGCTTCAACTATCCTTCTAGTTACCTGGAATCCATGTACATTCCATTGTCTTTCTAGAACAACGATGCCAGTGGATTACCTATCCTAGAATCCATTTCTGGAACGCCTCTTCCTCTCTTTGAGTTCCTCACTCGTTCCACTCTCTGTTGCAGGAGCATAATGGGTCCGTTGCTTCGTCCTCCCAGCAAACCATTCATAAGGGGAATCATCGAAGGTCAGTCACTGTCTCTCTAAAGGAAAACACAGTAAATCGTCGTTAAGCGAGTAGCTATCACCCACCGTATATGCATACTAAAGGAGCTAGGATTAATCATCGTTTCGGGGAATGGCTGACGTGGTACACACGGAGCGAACGATAGACAGACTAGAATAGATAGCCTAGAATGCTTAAGAATAAGGAACCAAAACTTTTGTTTGGCTGTAGGCTCAATATCCATCAATTGTAGTGTTTATCAAGAGAATGAAAATTGGCTCGGACTCCAATTCAAAGCTTTAGATAGAAGGACGACGAAATGGACTATAATTGAGTTATAGAGAGTATACAATATGAGCTATTGATTCTAGTTAGGGTCTGGAATGTAAATCTCCTGAAGCTGACACTGAAGTATTTGATCTTTAACTTCTCTACCTCAGGGTTCTATGGTTCTCCATGGACGCAGGCTCAACGACGGGACCTTCTGCGGACTCTCTCTCAGCAGGGTCTCAACACGTACGTCTACGCCCCCAAAGACGACGTCAAGCACCGCAAGGAATGGAGAGAGAAGTATGGAACGGAGGAGGCAGGTCAGCACCAATTTATCCATGTAATTGGTTCATCAAGGGTAACATAAATTGATATTTGTCTCAGCACTTTCTATCAATCGCACCATTGACATTCGTTAAAGAAAGGTGACACAGTATCACTTTTTTCAGTTATTCATAAAAGACAGAATAGTAAGTTTCTTCAGCCGAGCTGCAGAGTCTGATCGAGTACGCGAAGTCTCTAGACATCAATTTCGTGTACGCCCTTAGTCCAGGCAATGACATCGAGTACTCAAAGGTCAAGGATATCAGTGCAGTGAAGGCAAAATTGGAACAGGTCAGACTAAATCATATTGAAATTCCAACCAAACCTTTAATGCATAATTTTTCCATAATTCTTTTCCATAATCCAGTTTCTCTAATTCTCATAATCGGCTCTACCATGTTTATTCTTTCAAAGAGACTTGGCTTGATTCCATCAGTAAGTAATCACGGGAGCAGTTTTCTGAATCTAATGTAGACGCAAGCGGTCGTAGAGCAATTTTTAATGGGTGGTAAAGATTTGAAAGATATGAAAGTCATTTTATGACGGCATGAGGCATTTCGACCCTCCGTCATCGCGGCTAGAGTAAGTACACATATTTTACAGCTGAAATCGATCGGATGTGAATCGTTCGCACTTCTCTTCGACGACATCGAATACCAACTATCGGATGCAGACGAATCTCAATATGGCACTCCAGCTAATGCTCAGGTAAACAGAGATCCAATAATGCACTTATGGCAGAAGGCCGTCTCGAGTAACGAAATCGTTGGTGATAATGTGAAATGAAGATATCCTGATCATATTATTTTTAGGTGGCCGTAGTGAACGATTGCTACGCTCAGCTCAACTCCCCCACCCACTTCTACTTCTGCCCCACTGGTTAGCACTTCGTATGAACTTTTATTTGCTAACTTAGTAATACTGATTTGTTGTCGGATGCTTTATATCCTCTTATCTCTATTATGCCCTCTCAGAGTACTGCTCGACTCGTGCTAAGCCGACTCTGCTTGAGTCGGATTATCTGAGGACGATCGGAGATAGATTGCATCCTGGAATCGAGATATTCTGGACAGGTACCGAGAAAGCACATTGTAATAATGATTAGGGGAGAAGATAACGCCTGTAATTGTTGAGTGACGATTTAATTGATGATAATATTGAATTTACAATATCAACAAGCACTGTTTCAGGTCCGCTCGTAGTTCCGGAGACGATTTCCGAAGATAATTGCAAAGCATTCAACATGGTTCTCAAGAGGAAACCACTCATCTGGGACAACCTCTTCGCGAATGATTACGATACAAAGAGGGCCTTTCTCGGTCCTTTCCGAGGTATGTTCATTCAATTTAACGCCATTATTTGAGATAAACTATTCTTGCTAAAAGAAGAGTAAATTAGACTGATTCAGGCAGAGGCCAATCTCTGAAGAAGGAGTGCGCCGGAATCCTTCTCAATCCCAACTGCCAATTCGACCTCAACCGACCGGCAATTCTCTCGTATACGGAGTGGTACAATGCGGAAGAAGAAGCTTCGGGTTAGTACAGACGTTGTTTATGATATTACCTTCATCTCACCAGCATCAACAATATGGTAGCATCGTAGGAGAAGAGAATTTAGACATGGACGATTCCTCGATGACGACTGATCCTCCGCCCAATCGATTCGTGCCCTCCATCTCCTTCGAGAGAGCAATGGCTAAGTGGATCAAAGAGCTATTCCTGCCGGTACTGTCCTGAATTCGGCATTCTCTTGCAATTCTCATTCAGTTCGTCCCCTCTCGATTGCGGCTGAACGATATTGAATTCGATAGCTCTGGATCTTCCCAGAACACAAATTTCTCGACTGATTTGTCGCCAAATGAAGTGCCGTGAAATGGCATTTGGAATTCTAAATGCAATAAACAAATTATGTATGATAATTTCAGGGCACGGTGATGGTTTTGGAAGAGCCGAAGTCAGTGGAGGAGCCAATGGATCGATCGCCTTCTTGTGACTCTGATATCTCCATGGCCGACTCGGGAAGATTTACTACAATCATAGACAGGTTATTGCTGTCGAGAACCTCTAAGGACACTACTTTTGTGAATTATAATCGATTGGTTGAGAAATATTGTTCACATAGAAATTTAAAATTAATCCATTTCAGTGGGCCCCTCAATCACGCTCAATTGTGTGCCCTTGCTTCGTGCTACTATCTGCCATTCGAGCACGGACAGACGGCCAATGAAATACTGAACGGAATCCTGTGGATGTATCGTCATGTAAGGATTTTTCACGATTACATTTACGGAAATGAATTAGCTCCGACAATTACAAATTACTCAATCATCTCAACATGTATTCGTTTTGAACGTTTTCAATTATTGATGATTCATCCTCCCATGAGTTCATTTCAGGCAAATGTGATGGCTCCTGGATACATCGAGGAAGTTCGTAAGAGGAGTGCCAGTGAAGGATCGACTGGAAGTGGAAAGAGCTTCGAAGGAGTAGAGAAGACGAGGGCGAATTGGATGATTCAGTACGAGAAGACGACGGAGGCCATTCGACTCATATCGGGTGCATTCCGGGCACTTTTCGCGAATAAGGTGAGAATCGAAAAAAGGCGAGTAAAATGAAATAGCTGCTTTACCGTATCCCGATAGCTTTTTTGATCTGGAGGAGGTGGGGAGCTGTGCGTTTGGGTGAGGGGGGGGCACTGTATTGTAAGGTCAGCACACATGAAACCTAAGAAATTTCTTGAAACGCAAATGTAGGAGGTGCAAAAAACAGGTGTCACGGTGTTTGTCTGTCCATTACCGTACCCCTTTATTTGAAAACCGTGATTTTGAGAGGACAAGGCATAGCTGCTTCAAGAATGGTGTGAAGCTTGCCTGGCCCAGATACGCATTTCACCATACAGACTAATCGATAAATTATCGTACACCCTAAAGTCAGCTGGGGCAACCATTATTCCGTGTGTCAAATACATGATTAGAAGCGAAAGCTTGATATATAATGTTTCAATGGTGAATCATCACTGTCCTTGAATTTAAATTTTTTTGGATATACATTTGTAATTTTAACATGGCCGAGTGGCTAAGGCGATGGACTGACAAACGCAAAGTTGGGGGTTCGGTGCTCGCCATCGTCAAAACGTTTTGCAAAGATTCGAGAAGCTTGATCATGTTTTTTTGAAAATACCGTATGCTTGTGGTAGGCTACCGTAACCGAAAGCTACCGTATACCGTGGCGCTGGGTCATACGGTGGGTCAGATTCATGATTTCTTCTGCGGTTCGATGCAAAACATCAATATCGAACTGCTACCGTAACCGAAAGCTACCGTATACCGTGGCGCTGGGTCAGACCGTGGGTCAGATTCATGATTTCGTCGTAAAATTAATTAATACAAAACATCGATACCATATGCGCAGGATATACGAAAGCTACCGTACCAATTTTGCCATGGTAAAGACGTAGTTGCCCGCTAGTTACATACTTACCTAAAACCGTAAGCTTTTTCGACCCAGAGCAGGTAGGAAGCTGAAACTTTGGAAACAAGTGCGCAAGCGTTGTATCTAATGAGTTCACAAGCAAAAAACCCGAGCTTAATTGAAAAATCCGGAATGTGGCCATTTTCTGTACTCTCTACCGTGTCCAAGTCATTTTTTACAAATTTCTTATAAATTCGCATCGTGCTTATCAAGCTGTTCATTATCTTTCCATCGTGGAGACCGACCGTTCACACATTTAAAAAATATATTTGACTCAAAAATTCGTTTAATCGCTTCGGTGTACCTTTGTGACCATTCGGCTGGGTCAGGTTCGGCGGCGCGCATACGTGATCCCGGTCAATATTTTCCGTTTGCATCAAAACGCTGATTTTGCGGCGTTTCTTTGTTTCAATAATTAAAACGCATTCTCCGTAAGAACGCAGTGAACGGGTGAGATAGTGGCACAACTCCGGCAAAATGATCGCCCGGGGCTCAAACTTTCAGAATGTGACCACTAGGGACAAATAATCTTTCAAACAGGAGTAGAAGCCAAAATATCGATTTTGACCTACAAAAATCGATAATTTCAAATTTTAGATTTCGACGTCGTCTTATATATCATTCGAAAGAGCGTGAAAAGTTATGTAGGAATCTACGTTTATGTCAAAAATAAGCTATCCTGAAGCGAGAAATCGATCAAAATGTGATTTTTCGCTCATTTGCACATACATAGCCGATACTATCCCTCTTAAATTCACCAGCACCCTCCAGTTTCGACATATGTTGTGCCAAATTTATCGTAGAATACAAATAACTTTTGAGATCGCCATATTTTCAGTGTCGAAGAACTGAAAATATCGCTCGAAATGACAGCTTTCATCGATTTTTCAAGGCTTAGACCAATTGATCTTCACTGTTTACCAATGATACACATCCAAATCGTCAAAATGATTCATACGCGGTCTTGTAGAACATATATCAGTAGTTTCCACAGCGTTACCAATGCAATTTCATGTTTCAAAAATCACGCTTTCACCACTGAAATCATAAGTTTCCATGCTGCTAACTCACCATTTCTAAATTATTGCACGTGTTGGCTGCGCAAATTATATAGTATGGACAGCCATGAATATGAATCAGTGGCAAAGACCTCCACCAATGATTCAACGCCCCGATTGTTGATGCTCAAATATGGAAAATCTATTGCTCCGGAAATGTAAACAAACCGTTTTTGAGTTAATGTGAATTTTAAGAGACCATCCACGAGAGAACGTAACACCTGGGCAGGGGTCACGGATGGTGAAGAAATGAATCCCCTCCATATTTTTTTCTTGAAGTAAGGGACCAAAGTTAGGAACGCAGGCACTATTGACTAAGGTCTGAGGTCGATTTTGAAAAAGTTATTTTTGGGATCGAAAAAAATATTTTCCAAAATTCTACAGTTTTATAGATTTTCTGGTGTATTTCTACGCGTAGATTCCGAATTTCTATGTTAGAATGAGCATACGTGCGGTAGAAAAAACGCAGAGCCGAAAAACCGATTTTTGCGATCCAAAATGCCACATAAATGGACATAACTTTTCTTAGAAAAATAAGACTTTGGGTTTTTAGCATTTTTCTATACTTCATCATGTGCTCAATCAATGGAAATTTTTGCAGAATTTTCAAAATAGGTTATCATTCATAAATTTGGATCCAAACTTGGACAAAAATTCGGATTTGTTTTGATCATAGATTGCGTTTAAAGTGTTCAATGACCTTCAAATTGTGCACCCCCAAAATGAGGGGTTACTGTAACTTTTTCAAAATCGACCTCAGACCTTAGTCAATGGTGCCTGCGTTCCTAACTTTGGTCCCTTACTTCAAGAAAAAAATATGGCGGGAATTCATTTTTTCACCATCCGTGATCCCTTTCCGTTTTCTGGTGGATGATCTCTTAATGAGTTATATGTTTGGACAATGTTTTCCTATTCGAAAGAATCAGAATTCAACGAGAAAAGCACTATTATTATCCTTTCTGAAATTTCGAATTTTTCGAAATATGAAAATTTCGATTTTTGTAAAATCTCGAAATCTGATATTTCTTCGTTAATTTCAGATTAATATGCATGAGAAAAAATTACCAAACATATGATTCATTAAAATGGACATAATCTAACTCAAAAACGGTTTGTTTACATTTCCGAAACAATCGATCTTCCATTTTTGAGAATCAACAATCGGGGCTTCGAATCATTAGTGGAGGCCTTCGCCACCGATTCATATTCATGGCTGTCCATACTATATAATTTGCGCATCCAACACGTGCAATAATTTAGAAATGGTGAGTTAGCAGCATGGAAACTTATGATTTCAGTGGTGAAAAGCGTGATTTTTGAAACATGAAATTGCATTTGTAACGCTGTGGAAACTACTGATAAATGTTCTACAAGACCGCGTATGAATCATTTTGACGATTTGGATGTGTATCATTACTAAACATTGAAGATCAATTGATCTAAACCTTGAAAAATCGATGGAAGCTGTCATTTCGAGCGATATTTTCAGTTCTTCGTCACTGAAAATATGGCGATTTCAAAAGTTATTTGTATTCTACGATAGATTTGGCACAACATATGTCGGAACTGGAGGGTGCTGGTAACTTTAAGAGGGGTAGTATCGGCTATGTATGTGCAAATGAGCGAAAAATTGCACATTTTGATAGATTTCTCGCTTCAGGATAGCTTATTTTTGGCATAAACGTAGATTCCTACATAAATTTTCACGCTCTTTCGAATGATATATAAGACGACGTCGAAATCTAAAATTTGAAATTATCGATTTTTGTAGGTCAAAATCGATATTTTGGCTTCTACTCCTGTTTGAAAGATTATTTGTCCCTAGTGGTCACATTCTGAAAGTTTGAGCATTGGGAGACCATTTTGGCGGAGTTGTGCCATACCCACTGCATTCTTACAAAGAACGCGTTTTAATAAACGAATTAACATTAATTGTTTTTACAATTAAACGCAAAATTAATTGCTAATCAGCTTAAATTTTATGTTTCAAAAATCGCAAAATGGCGATTTTTAAAAATATTATTTTTAAATTCTTATTTTGCAGTATTTCTATGTTGAATTATTAATAACTCGATTTATGATGATTTATAAAATATATATTGACCTATTTTCATAGCCGAGTGGCTAAATAAATGGGTTAGAAAACCGAAGGTTGGTGGTTCGGTTCCCGTCAGAGTGAAACGCATTTTCCGTTCCCCGGAGAGGTTCATGAAGTGACGCAGCGCAATCCCCAACATTTAGCTTGACGTAGTTCCTCGCTAGTTTAAAAAATCTATGTTCAGCTGATGAGAGAAGGCATCGATAGAGTTAGATATCCACAATGTATGTAATGCAACTTTTCATTTCGATGTTGACCATTTATTTCAGATCCACAATCCCGATCTCGTGCAATATGCATCAGATGTTTATGGGGTACTCGTTGTGGCTGAGGCAGTGCTGGCATGGATCAAGGAGGGACACTTGTCGGAGCTCACTGGTATCATATTTCCGTTATAGTGGTTTGATTATGCTATTTGTGAATTATCTATCAACAGTCGTTTTATATCTCCCTGGCAGAGCCTCGTGAGCGTCGATGGACAATGCCCGACTACTTCGGTGAGCCATGGCACATCTCGTTCTCCTTCGTAGACAACGTGGCCTACGCGATGCTTCCTCCCTCTCATCCCCACTTGGTCATATTCGGCCATCGAGACAATGAACCAATGAATGCACTGATGAGCATCAGAGCATTGAAGAGTGGGGACAGGGTGAGAACTCATACTTCTTGCTATTTAAAGCGAATGGAGGGAACGATCGTTGTATACAGAAAAGGTGTGATGTTAGGAATCTTTCGGAAGCATGCTGTGGTGGGGGCGTGTACTCATAATAGGGAGGAAAACATGGTTAGTTTTCGCGAGAAGGGGAAGGATCGAACTAATTCACGTCGTCCATCTCACGTGATGTTTACTGCGAGTGAGGAGGAAGGATCCGCGTGTATTACAATTAATGAAGTGGAAGGGGTGGAAAAGCAGAGAAGTCCGCGAAGCTCGATTAAATTTCCATTCGAGAGAAATATAGGCGAATGGAAACGCTTACCTTCAGGCGAATCTTTCTACTCTCCGTCGAACAGTTGCTGCTGACGACGTCGACTCGATGTTCTCCCTCGAGACTTTCGTGGAGAAGTACTTGCGCCCCTTCCTCGATTGGTCGGAGAAACACTGCTTCCTGGCTGAAGAAGAGACACGCAATGGAAGAGTCGTGCGTTCTAACAATTACATGCGCTACAGTATTCATGGATGTAAAATTTGAATGCAAAGTCTGATAATTTTTCAGTTTCCTTGCAGCCCGTTGCCTCGATCTGCGGTGTCCTCAACATCTTCGAATACTACGATCACCACAACAAGGTGGAGGCAGATCGAATGGGCGGACAGGCAGAAGTGAGCAGGGAACGGGAATAATCCGAAGGTGTACCTATGTGGACCTTTATCGATATCTGATTAGAAGCTCCTAAGAGGGTCTGTTCTTATGCCATATTTTTAATATTATGGTTCTTTTCAGCCCTCTTCCCCTCCTGCTTGGCTGCCTCCTCTCCCCGCCGAATCTGCCGGCCAGCAGTTCTCCTCCTTCTTCGATATCCGAGTGAAGGACGAGGCAGATCTGCACGTCGCCAAAAGACTCATCCAGACTATCGCTGTGGTGATGGCATATGAAGGTGAGAGTGTCGTATTCAGTTGATGGCCGAGAGAAAAGAGAGTGCAGATAAAGAGACAATCTCTTGATTTTGCAAGTACTCTTTGCTGGTAATCTGTCGATTCATGGAAGTAGGAAAAGGCTGAATCCCCTAAAGTGGGATCGATGGTGAACTGGAGGGCTTGTATGATTTGAATGAAAGCATTGTTACCAATCACAATTTCTGAATTGTAGGCGCCGTCGGTCTGTACACGTGTTGTCATCCGTGCGAACGAGGGAAAGTGAGCCTGCTCCTCTCCCTCAACTTCGCCGAACTAAGCTCCACTCATACTGATCAGGTAACACATTTGAGAACTATACCTTTATCACCTAATCTGATCGAATAGCGTAACTGTCCATGAGCACATGCATTGACGCGCATTCTTTACAGATCCTTCTCGGTCTACAGCTAATCGTCCCCGATGCTCCCCTCTCCGAGGATGAAGAAGAGGAGAACGACGAGAATGAAGATAAATCCGAAAGGGAGAATAAGGTTAACCCCCTTCTTCGTTTGTCAAATACAAGTCACACTGCACAACTCAAAAGAAATGAGCATTGGACAAGAAATATAAGCTTTGATCACTCTCAGTTTTGTTATGGAATCAAGGGAATGATGGTATCACCGGAACGACACAATTAACAGTCGATTCAAAATCTCTTTTGAGGAGACGAGTGTGGAGGAGCGAGGCGACAAGGATGATTACTAACGAGTGTAAATATCTTGTAGATACCAATTCTGTTGCATAGTATGTTGCTTCTGTCGTCCTTATGGTGATCTTCGTTTAAGTGTATTTTCATTCCATTATATTGTGGCCTCTATCCTCTTCTCAGTGCCATCAATTACATGTCCAGGTTTAGCAAAATTGCAGAAAGGACGCGGACAGATTTCGCGTCTCTATCACATAACAGTCCAGGGCATCCCCTCAGAATGTGACTTTGCGAGTATTCTAATATCCAGATCACCAAACACAGCTCAGACTGTTTCTTGATACATAAGAAGGGCCCAGTGTCGTTTTCTCCTGAATATCTCCACGTGTCTCAGAGTGTCTAAATATCACGTGATTCCTTGCTTTCCCCTTGAATCGTGTAATCCTCATTTATATCGAGTTAGCCACAGATTAAGCGACCCACCTTTATCCAGAATGCTAAGAGTCAGTCTCTTTACGCTCTCCGGTTGGTCTGACACTCAGCTTTCGCACTTTTTTTTATTGTGCACTACTCGCTTATAATTCTAATAAAGATTTTCAAGTGAGAATACGTCTATGAAAGGAAGAAAATATTCACAGAAGAAAAGTTGAAGTTATCAGTTTTGTGAAGGTCTCACAAAAAATATATAAATAAGAAAGAGACAAATGAGACAGTTTCCAACATCTAAGAACTGCAAAATCGACGAAGGCAAAAGGGCAAAAAGGGAAGGTCCCGGGGAGATTTGAACTCCCGTCGCAGGATTCAGTCCTGAGTGCTAACCGCTACACCACGGGACCACACGTTCTTCCTTACTTTTCGGTAATGAGTGCCTTACCACCTTTTCATTTCATCATTTTTAGCTTTCTTCATCGCATTAAGAATTTGTCAAAAAGAAAAGTCAGATGATTGCTTAAATGGCTTAAATCAATTTAGGCGAAACACCAACCATGTTATGGCACATCCTATTATCGATTCAAACGTTAATATATTATAATTGATAATGTCGTAGCCTATGAGCTGTGTTTCAAATCATTATGATGATTTTGTTTTGATTTTTTTTCATGAGCTACGCCGGGAATTCAATGGTGCAAACAGTGAGAAGAGAGTCTTTATTTGAACAAGAGTGAGAGCAAAGATCAAGTTCCAAAATATCCATAGCCAATGTAAGAACATTGTAAATAACCAACAGTCAGAAGTCCTCAGGGTCACTAACGACCTCTGACTCAATGGGGCTCAAAATGGAATGAGAAGACAGCGAGGGAAACGAGGAAGGACAGGGGGGGGTGGTAATTGGACATCTGTAGATGTATCAGTGCCCGTAGAGCGTAGGAAGATCTTTCAGAGCGAAGAAGGAACACCAGGTACAAATCAAGTATTTGAAGGAATAACCCTGAAATCGTACTATGTGTTCAGTTCTGTCGCAAAAGTGTTCTCTAATTATGCCCTTGATCGGGTTGTCTTCTTCTACAGTCCGGTCAGATCCCTACATGAAAACGGGACTCCCCGGGAGTCCCCGGGTGTCCCCCGGTGTCCCCCCGCCAGTTTGCGGCTCGGGCAGAGAAAGAACTAATTCGAATTTTTGGTTTTCAGACTCACGAGGTCCTTCCCGATCGATTCGCATATAATTCATAAATTCATAAATTTGCGATAATTCGTTATTTAATTTTGAAAATCGAGGATAGTTAATCGGAAACGAAGAACTACGGTAGTTAACTAGACGGATCTAGAGCCGGACCGGCTCATGGGCAAATTAACTACCGTAGTTCTTCGTTTCCGATTAATTATCCTCGATTTTCAAAATTAAATAACGAATTATCGCAAATTTATGAATTTATGAATTATATGCCAATCGATCGGGAAGGACTTCCTGAGTCTGAAAACCAAAAATTCGAATTAGTTCTTTCTCTGCCCGAGCCGCAAAATGGTGGGGGGACACCCGGGGACACCCGGGGACTCCCGGGGAGTCCCGTTTTCATGTAGGGATCTGACCGGACTGTATAATACTATGCTATAATATTTCTAACTCACAGTGGTCCTTATCAGCGAGATCAGGGCGACGTCGGAGAGAAGGGTGGATACGATGATGCAGATCCTCGTGATAATCGAGAAGGTCAGAGAGATCGGGATGATCATATTCATCTTGTTGATCATCTTGAAGTAGGCTTCGGCCTTAAATGGACACATTATGAACAGTCAGATCAATGAAACTTCCCTTCTTGGCAGTGTACGACTTCTCATAGGTGGTGCCGGGGTTGGCAATCTCAGCGACGAAAGACATCTCGTACGTGTCCTCAACGCCCTTCTGCGTGATTCCACGGGAGAGGACGACAATCTGGAGGGGAAAAATCCTAGCACCCGACTAATAGATCGAAAATTTGTCCGTTTTCTCTCGCTAGTAATCAAAAACATTAAATTCTTCTCAACTCTACCCCCTCGCCCTTGCATTGCATACATCTTTATTTTAGAATTACTATTTTTGGCTATCCATTTTGTCAACATCCGTAGCTGCGTCGGAGTCTTCAGGGTTCAATCCATGTTTTCGAATAGGAAAGGGAGACCACTACGTGATCCTTTCCAACTAGGAAGTGTTATTCAACAACATCTACTTCCTCAGAGCACTCACCCATGCGAAAGCAGGAGCGGTGACGAGAGTGAGGATGAGAGATGGAGAGGAGAAGACAGCGATGTAGCGGTACTTGACCAGGAGATCAAACGCAAATTGGACGACTGCCAGAGTTCCCGCCAGAATCTCAATCGAAATATTGTGATATTATCGCCTTAGGAAGTTCGCATTCCGAAGATACACGAGAAATTGAAGACAGAGAGGAAGAGGGGGAAACGAACCAATAGCAGGAGGATGAAGAGGGGGTTGTAGCAGTAAGCGCACTTTCGGAAGATGTTCTCCCGTCCTCTGCTCCCGGTAAGGTATACTCCACTACCGCTCATCATGAGTAACGAGATATCGAACAGGAAGCAGGAAGAGTCGGAGAGAACTGCAAGGAGAGTGCAGCACACTATCGAAGGTGATCGAAGGGAGTGATGCACGCAAGAGTGCTTACTGTCATAGAGCGGGCGAATCTCGGCGAAGACGGGCGAAATGGGCATCTGGAAGCGAGAGCCAGTCCCGACGATGACTGCGACCGCCATGAGGAAGATAAGAGCACTCAATGAACACTTCTATCGGAATAGTCGTCAATCTTCTCTGTTTCCCACTTCGAGATTTCAGGAATAGTGAACGAACTTCGAAAGATTCGGAAACAAATATAGTCACATGACTAAGTTATCAGCGATATCTTATAAGAAATCGGGATTATTAGTGTCTGGGATAACCCGCGGAAGTGGTAATCTAGAAAATTGAGTAAATGGACTGACGTGCCAAAGCCGGGCAGGCGATTCTTCGAGCAGAAGAAGAAGAGGAGGAGGAGAAGGGAGAGAATCCCGCCGAAGGGAAGAGCTGCCATCGCGATGCGACGATCCCACATGACAATCTCGAATTCAGCTTCCAAACGCTCCATGACTGACGACTGTTGAGGTCCGGACATTACTCGAAACCTGAAGAAATAACGTGATGAAAGGATGAGACCAAAGGCCAAGCTGCGAAACGTATGGAATATTGTGGGGAAGCGCGTCATGTTGTGTCAGGTACAGTCATTAATGATGTAGGAAGTTAATTGGTAGCCGAATTTGTGCTAATAAATAAGATCGAAGGGGGGCATTGCAGTCGATATAGAGCGAGCGTACGAAAAATCGAATGAGAAGGCGGAGATCGAGATGGGAAGGCAACGAATGAGGGCCGGGAAGGGGCGGGGCCAGAAGGACATCGAAGAAGACTTTATCGATCAAAATGAGAAAAGCTGATTGAGCGGCTTTTCTCTGTATACCAATAAATAGTGAATGTTCATTTCCTTGCCTTGCATATTCGAGCTGCACTTCGCTCAGAATTTGAAGAGCATCCCGATCCCTCACGGTGGACATCAGCATCAGCCTTTGGACTACTGTAGCCTCGAAGATGCGATAACAACGATGTGTCATACTTGTTATTCGGCCTTGTTTCGTTGAAATCGCGTGCCTCCATCCTATGACTCTTAATATCTTTTCAATCTGATATTAATCTCCAGTCATGCGCATGCATCCCGGGGACTTCTCCGACCAAACTCTCAAAACGCGATGACTAATTGTGAACAAAATCTGTACCCAACGCCTGGCTGAATACACCGGGCAACGAAAATAAAAACTGTCAAAAACTAAGAATATCGATTGGTCGGGCAACAATCTCTATCTTTCTTCAGAAAAGTCCCTACTTTTAATAATGCTATTGTCTGATCTTCACGTCTTCTCCTTATTTGAATTGATCTCCGTGAATTCTTCAACTCTAATCTGTCTATGCAGATTGATTCAATTCTTCCCTCCCCTCTCTCCTCTCCTTCCTCCTCCACTTCTCCATTCATTCTCTACTCGCCCTCTCGACACAGACGGTTCTCACTGTGAGTTCTCCTCTTTCCCCTCCTCCCTCTCCGACCACTTGGATCTATACTCCTGGTACCGACCCCCTCCCCTCCCCCGATAGATACCCCGTACCGTACCCTCCCCTGGCTCTGGCTCTGTACAGTATCTTCCCTACAGATGCCTCCGAAGCAACAGCAGCGAAAGAAGAAGACGGGGAAGACGGAAGATGGTGGAGATGGTATTGTACTCCGATCGATCGATACCGTATCCTACCGTACCATGACATACCGTATTCAGCCGATGACGATGGTACCCAAGTGGACGCAAGCGCCAAGAATCGAAGAAAGAAGAGCAGTCAGGGAGCAGGAGGAGCGACTAAGAGGAAGAGAGCGAACACGACACTCAACGTAAGGGAGATTACGGTACCTCAGGGTACTGTAGATGCAGCAATCGAAAACTGACTGTATCCAGGAGAACGCGTACAAGAACGTCTTCAAGGAGTTCGTGGCCAACTCGTGCAAGGTATACTGTAGCTGCTGTATACTGTACTCAACCATCGATTGATTTTGCTAACCAATTATCATGTGCAGATCGGTATTCAAGGACTTCTGGCCGAGTTCGATGACATAAAGAAGCAGACCCAAGCGATTGGAACCACTCCCAAGATCGCCTTCGATGCCCATCCAGACAAGAATCGATACAAGGGTACGGAAACCTCCCCTGATCTACCGTACCCTACCGTACCCCAGATGTCTTCTGCGTCGATGGGTCCCGAGTGGTGCTGAAGGAAGGCTCGCACGACTACATTCACGCCAACTGGGTCGCTGTACCCGATAAGCGACAGTACATCTGCACGCAGGTATACTGTATCTGGAGTACGGTGCCCGTTTATCGATCCGATATTCAGGGACCAATCGCCGCTACGATCGACGACTTCTGGCGTATGGTCTGGCAGGAGAAGTGCAAGTAAAATGATCACTGATGTTTGATCTTTGAACTTTGATCTCTTCCAGATCCATTGTAATGCTGTGCAACATTGTCGAGTGTGGCAAGAAAAAGTGCGAGCAGTACTGGCCAGAGGCAGCGACACAGGAGGTACTGTAACATACCATACCCTCAGTGGTGGTACGGTATATTTCCACCGTAATCACCTACCGTATTACAGACCGTATACGGGGCACTGACAGTCAAGGCAACCGCCAAGAGTGAATTCGAGAAGTTGATGACGGTCACTAATCTCACTGTGACGGATGGATCGGTGGGAACAGTACTCTCTCTCTGATCCACCGTGATCCTACCGTACTCTTACCGTATCCCTTCAGGAGACACTCGAGGTCGAACACATCATCTGGAACAATTGGCCGGATCGGGGAGTTCCGTCCGATGTCCTCACGTGCTTCAAACTACTCGATAAGCTGAAGAAGCTCTCGCCCACCGTAATTCACTGCTCTGCAGGTATACTGTAGAGGGGATACGGTAGTCGAGGGTACTGTATCATACTGTATCTACCGTACTCAGGCATCGGTCGAACTGGCACCATCGTCGGACTCGATCTCATCCTCTCGCGGCTGAAGGCGGGCGAAGTCAAGACGGCAAAGGAGGTGAATATCGCAACACCTACCAAACTGTCTAACCTACCCCACCCCATAGCTTAGTATGGCACGGTACGGTCTTACAGTACCCGGGATACGGTACCCTCCTACCTACCAAGAGCCCATACTAAAGTATCCCTTGTACAGATTGTAATCGAGCTCCGATCGAAGCGACACGGGTCGGTGCAAATGGACATCCAGTACCTCTACATCCACCGAGTTGTCATCGCCCTCGGACTGAGTAGAAAGGTACCGTATCCCTGGCCTACCGCACCCTTTCCTTACCGCACCCCTTATACAGTAAAACCTTTTTCAAGGTAGTGAAGGACTCTGAAGTGAAGGGCTTCGTCGACGCCTACGAGGCTCTATGCAAGCAACGCGGATTCCTCTAGAGAAGAACTCGATTGAGAACAAGAGGGATAATTAACGGGAAATCCCAATAAATAAAGAGTGTGATACTCTGACCACTTGCACCGCAACACAATCAAGGGAAACAAAATATTCGATCAGGGACGGGCTTGAATAAATGGCCTTCTAGTGTTAGAGAGATTTAAAAGTTAGAGAGAGTCACAGCACAACTAAATCATTGAAGAGGATAGAGGGAAAATCATCTTACAAGTACAGGTCAGTTGGGGTTTCCATGGACAACTGTGCGCACCTAGAAACCCCCAGTGACCCCAACTAACTGACCCCCTGGCGCTAGCGCATTAAATTTTGAAGAAATTGGGCGTTAAATGGTTTCTTCGTGTTCAGCGTGCAATTCTGCATTGATTAGTACACAATTTATACTCTTAAACGTTTAAATATCTCCGTAATTTAATATTATAATTGTTCAAAAGAAAAAGATCAGGACGGCATTTCGCGGTCCGAATTGCAGGTTGACGAAACAACTTACAGACCCCCAAACGCACACGTCGACGTTTGTGCACACCACCGTGGGAATAATTAAAAATTTGAATGTTACCGTATCCATTAACGTTGCGCAAGGGATTTCGGCATAGGACCAAAAATCAATCGATATTTTCAATCGATATCAGGGTTTCTGCGATGACTTTTTTCCGGCTCCGGTCTTGTGTGTGGCGGCCAGGTGCGCGCACCATGTCGCAACTCGGCGGTGGTGTAGTGGGCGGAGTCTTGGTTTTGTGCACGGCAATTTTTTTATCAACACCCTGTTGAAAGAAATGGTCCCTTTCGCCTACGTTTTTAAACACAGAAAGACTTGCTAAAAATAGTAATACACAGATTCTTTACAGTAAACATACAGTATCTCTACAGTATATATTGCTACCTGCTAAACAGCTAGGCATAAGTTGCCTGAGATACGGTATATTTAATTTAAAAAGTTACCATCGTGCAGGAACGTATAATGCACCGCACTACCCTGATTGGCAATTTTTAGCGGACCATTTTTCTCTGGTGTGTTGATGAAAAAATTGCCGTGTTGTGTGTACGCAAAATGCCGTGATCAGTTCTAGCGACCACTAAACCGGGAAGTCCTATTTAAAGACCGGGAAAAAGATGGTGAGCGAGTGTCTTTAAAAAGGAGTGTTTTCCCAATGCGCCAAATCGAATTTTTACGGCCAAAATCGAATTCTTCTTGATTATTGATTAGTTTATTGGCGCTGTTCTCCAGTTTTGTTCCTATTCGTTGGAGAATCTATCACTTGACGGATTCCCAATATTTCGTTCGATTTGTTTTACGAGAAATTTCGCTATACCGTTTCTTCTGAATCGATGTTTTTGCAAAAATCAGGTTTTTCAAACATTTTTTCTCTTGCGTATAAGCGCCGTTTTCCAAATTTTGTATGAATCTTTGGAGAATCCCTATCCGCATTCACTACCACAATTTGAACTAGTTTGTTCTATGATAAATTTCGCTATGCTCAATCAAAGTTCGTGTTTTTACCGTATTTTCTCCTTCATAGTTTCTGTTCAGCTTACTTATGTTCCAGGTCACGGATCTCGCTCACCTTTTTTGTGGTGACTCCCCAATGCCAAACGAATGGATCACTGAAATATTATATCCTTACGGTGTGCTTGGATTTTTCTATAGTCGTTTGTAGTTGCGATAGTGACTGTATCTTCTGTTCCTGACTCTATAGCTCCTAGGCACTCATTGAGCTCATTTATATTTTCATCTCGCTTATCATTGTATATTAAATAGATTAACGGCAATTAGTAGCCCTTTTCTTTCAAATCTGAAATTGTGGTCAAGCTGAAACACTTTTTCACATATTTTGTCTCGTTTCGACCAAATTTATGAAGAGTGTTGACGTATTTCGAACTATCTATTTCTTGTTCCCATATGTCTGACCATCTTTTACACCTTCTTCATCAGTTTTCACAATAGGAACTTTTAACTCCCCATTTTCCAATCTAATTCATATTGTATGCGATTCCACACATAAACTCATTTTTGAGCAGATTGCGTCTGCATGTGCTATACAAGGATTTTAGGACACATACTCCTACGGGCAGATTTAGACTATTGGAGTAGGAATTTCGATTTGAGTACTCCAGTCTGATTAATAATAAGCGACCCATGGAACGCGTTGCGGACGGGCGCTGCGTGCGTCACTGACACCAAGTGGGCGGAGCTTAGAAGGACGTGCTCATTTGAGAAATTTTTCCACTAAAGTGTGAATTCTAGTTATCATATGAGTGACTATCTGAGAGAACTGATCAGAGGCCGTACAGCGAAAAATAAAGTGCTGATTTTAAGATGTCCCTAGGGGTTACTTTTCACGTAGAGTCCGAAAATCGACCTTAGAAAGCCGTATCTCAAACCCCTGATTTCGCGCGGTGCACCACAGTTGGGTGGTCGGTTTTTGAAACTTTTAAACGGCAGTTCCAAAACCCCATACATATTTAAATTCTCAAATATTTCAACCAGATAAGCATTTTTACTGCTGGAAGTAAAAGGCTAGCTTGTCTCTGAAAAAAATTATGCTCATTTAAATTTTCAAATTTGACACCCTGAAAATTTTTCCAAAAGGCGTGCATTTTTTACTATGTTCATTAAATTCCCCATGAAAAGTTACCCAAGGAGCCAAATTTTCGCTTTAATATGCGTGACGAATTGTATGTATTCTCTGCGCTGAAGATGCTGGAATGCCGAATTTTTGAACATAAATCGATTTTTCTGTAATACCACGATGAACTACGAACGGTTCTAAGTTGTTTATGACTAGTCTGCACCCGAGAAATTTAAAAATGATCTAAAACTCGAGGCTTGACAAATTTCTGAAAAAATTTTCAGCACCTCGATTGGTCCCATATTTGGGCATGTCTAACTATCCACTTTCGACGTTAATCTAACACCTCTCAGGCTAACTGTGTAGTACATACCAACGTTAGTAGGAAAAATATATTTGGCGTCCGCCATCCTCCACGGTTTCGGAAATATATCTTATATATCCTGATATCTTATAAGTGATAAAATGTACAAAGGTGACTGATTTTCATTGAAAACGTATCGTATTTCACTTAAAATTAAAATTTTGAATCCACGAGATAGCAATTTCAAGCAAAAATATTTCCGAAACCGTGGAGGATGGCGGACGCCAAATATATTTTTCCTACTAACGTTGGTATGTACTACACAGTTAGCCTGAGAGGTGTTAGATTAACGTCGAAAGTGGATAGTTAGACATGCCCAAATATGGGACCAATCGAGGTGCTGAAAATTTTTTCAGAAATTTGTCAAGCCTCGAGTTTTAGATCATTTTTAAATTTCTCGGGTGCAGACTAGTCATAAACAACATAGAACCGTTCGTAGTTCATCGTGGTATTACAGAAAAATCGATTTATGTTCAAAAATTCGGCATTCCAGCATCTTCAGCGCAGAGAATACATACAATTCGTCACGCATATTAAAGCGAAAATTTGGCTCCTTGGGTAACTTTTCATGGGGAATTTAATGAACATAGTAAAAAATGCACGCCTTTTGGAAAAATTTTCAGGGTGTCAAATTTGAAAATTTAAATGAGCATAATTTTTTTCAGAGACAAGCTAGCCTTTTACTTCCAACAGTAAAAATGCTTATCTGGTTGAAATATTTGAGAATTTAAATATGTATGGGGTTTTGGAACTGCCGTTTAAAAGTTTCAAAAACCGACCACCCAACTGTGGTGCACCGCGCGAAATCAGGGGTTTGAGATACGGCTTTCTAAGGTCGATTTTCGGACTCTACGTGAAAAGTAACCCCTAGGGACATCTTAAAATCAGCACTTTATTTTTCGCTGTACGGCCTCTGATCAGTTCTCTCAGATAGTCACTCATATGATAACTAGAATTCACACTTTAGTGGAAAAATTTCTCAAATGAGCACGTCCTTCTAAGCTCCGCCCACTTGGTGTCAGTGACGCACGCAGCGCCCGTCCGCAACGCGTTCCATGGGTCGCTTATTATTAATCAGACTGGAGTACTCAAATCGAAATTCCTACTCCAATAGTCTAAATCTGCCCGTAGGAGTATGTGTCCTAAAATCCTTGTATAGCACATGCAGACGCAATCTGCTCAAAAATGAGTTTATGTGTGGAATCGCATACAATATGAATTAGATTGGAAAATGGGGAGTTAAAAGTTCCTATTGTGAAAACTGATGAAGAAGGTGTAAAAGATGGTCAGACATATGGGAACAAGAAATAGATAGTTCGAAATACGTCAACACTCTTCATAAATTTGGTCGAAACGAGACAAAATATGTGAAAAAGTGTTTCAGCTTGACCACAATTTCAGATTTGAAAGAAAAGGGCTACTAATTGCCGTTAATCTATTTAATATACAATGATAAGCGAGATGAAAATATAAATGAGCTCAATGAGTGCCTAGGAGATAAGCTATAGAGTCAGGAACAGAAGATACAGTCACTATCGCAACTACAAACGACTATAGAAAAATCCAAGCACACCGTAAGGATATAATATTTCAGTGATCCATTCGTTTGGCATTGGGGAGTCACCACAAAAAAGGTGAGCGAGATCCGTGACCTGGAACATAAGTAAGCTGAACAGAAACTATGAAGGAGAAAATACGGTAAAAACACGAACTTTGATTGAGCATAGCGAAATTTATCATAGAACAAATTAGTTCAAATTGTGGTAGTGAATGCGGATAGGGATTCTCCAAAGATTCATACAAAATTTGGAAAACGGCGCTTATACGCAAGAGAAAAATGTTTGAAAAACCTGATTTTTGCAAAAACATCGATTCAGAAGAAACGGTATAGCGAAATTTCTCGTAAAACAAATCGAACGAAATATTGGGAATCCGTCAAGTGATAGATTCTCCAACGAATAGGAACAAAACTGGAGAACAGCGCCAATAAACTAATCAATAATCAAGAAGAATTCGATTTTGGCCGTAAAAATTCGATTTGGCGCATTGGGAAAACACTCCTTTTTTTTGTTTCCCTTGATTGTGTTGCGGTGCAAGTGGTCAGAGTATCACACTCTTTATTTATTGGGATTTCCCGTTAATTATCCCTCTTGTTCTCAATCGAGTTCTTCTCTAGAGGAATCCGCGTTGCTTGCATAGAGCCTCGTAGGCGTCGACGAAGCCCTTCACTTCAGAGTCCTTCACTACCTTGAAAAAGGTTTTACTGTATAAGGGGTGCGGTAAGGAAAGGGTGCGGTAGGCCAGGGATACGGTACCTTTCTACTCAGTCCGAGGGCGATGACAACTCGGTGGATGTAGAGGTACTGGATGTCCATTTGCACCGACCCGTGTCGCTTCGATCATTCTAACATCTTCAGCGCAGAGAATAAATACAATTCGTCACGCATAATAAAGCGAAAATTTGGCTCCTGGGGTAACTTTTCATGGGGAATTTAATGAACATAGTAACAAATGAACGCCTTTTGGAAAAATTTTCAGGCTTGAAAATGTCAAATTTGAAAATTTAAATGGGCATTATTTTTGTCAGAGACAAGCTATTCTTTTACTTCCAACAGTAAAAATGCTTATCTCCTCGAAATATGTGAGAATTTAAATATGTATGGGGTTTTGAAACTGCCGTTTAAAAGTTTCAAAAACCGACCACCCAAATTTGGTGCACCGCGCGAAATCAGGGATTTGAGATACGGCTTTCTAAGGTCGATTTTCGGACTCTACGTGAAAAGTAACCCCTAGGGATATCTTAAAATCAGCACTTTATTTTTCGCTGTACGGCATATAGGTAGAATTGCTCAATTCTCTCAGATAGTCACTCATATAGTTATTTGTCACTCCTGACTACCTCATAACAGCAAAATTGAAGCATTTAAAAAATTCTCCAGTTTCACATGACGATCGCTAGATCAGTTCGCACGGCATTTCACGGTCCGAATTGCAGGTTGACGAAACGACTTACAGACCCCCAAACGCACGCGCCGACTTTTGTGCACACCACCGTGGGAAGAATTAAATTTTTGAATGTTACCGTATCCATTAACGTTGCGCAAGGGATTTCGGCATTGGACCAAAAATCAATCGATATTTTCAATCGATATCAGGGTTTCTGCAATGCCTTTTTTCCGGCTCCGGTCTTGTGTGTGGCGGCCAGGTGCGCGCACCATGCCGCAACCTGGCGGTGGTGTAGTGGGCGGGGTCTTGGTTTTGTGTGTACGCAAAATGCCGTGGTTCGCAGTAACTGAAAGCAAAGCCAGTTTGCGATCCGCTTTTTGGCACCTTGCCAACAGATTTGATTTTCACTTTCAACGTCACTTTTGTTTTACTGTTGTTTTACTAATTATTTTCAATTTGTAACCGTGTCAGACCATCCACAAGCCCGTCTGAATGCTCCTCGAAGGTCGAGCCTGCACGATCTTGTCGGTGTGAACTTCGCACTAACGTGGGTTTAAAAAAATTTCTTCAACACATCAATTGTTTGGGACATCTGCAGTTGAGGGGCAAGAGGATCCGCCCACTTTTAGGGTCTCCCCGCTTCTCGCACAGCAACATCAAGACCGTAATAACGCACTTCCGTAAAATGCTATCACGAGTAAACTTCCGTAAAAAAGCCTAAGGCATGCCGTGCCAGGAGCCTAGTAAATTAAAAAAAAGGAACTGACTTTATTTTTGAACTATCGTACTTTTTCAACGGCGGTGTTTTGTTAAATGAGATGCTGTATTTTTATTTGTGGCCTTTTCATTAGGAACAATGATCATTCTTGCGATTTAGACCGTAACTAATTTTATGCAATCAATAAATAGTGTCAAAACACTGCCATTCTTTGGGAAGATCGACCCCCTTAATTTTTACACACCACCTTTTTATTGATAAATTGAGCATTGTTTGGTAAATTTTGTATTGATTTCAGTGAACTGGGCATGCCTAAGAATCTGAAAACACTCAGAAAATATTTTAAAATATATTAGGGTGTCCGGAAAGTTCGTTCATGCCTTTGTAAAAACTCAGTTTGTGATCGAATTTCGCAATCACGCAATGTTATTTGTCAACAAAGTATTGCATCATCCAGACGCTAAGTGGTGAGAGGATTGAATCAATCGCTTAGTTTCTACATCGATTTTCGTGATGGAGACTCACCTTTACATCCGCGCAGTCTTGCTACATTATCACCGCCTTGGCCAGTCGGTGAGGCAGGCCCATTCAGCCCTTGCCCAATCTGAAGGTGACGATGCCACCTCCCTTCGTTTCTGCCAGAAGTGGTTCTCTCGCTTCAAGAACGGAGACTATAGTCTCGCAGATCATCCCCGTTCTGGACGCCCTCCGACCCTCGATCAGTCTCTTGTCCTCAGCACTCTGAAGAGGAAGCCCAAAGCCAGTGTGCGCGATTTGAAGAGAGAGACTGGCACTCCTAAATCGACGGTGTCCGATATCCTTCATCGAGTGGGAAAGAAGCCCAAGCTCCCACAAGTGGTTCCCCATGATCTCTCTCCGGCACAACTGAAAAACCGTGTCGAGATCTGTCATGAATTGCTCCATCGCAGATCAAATCTTGGATGGGTTAATTCAATTGTCGCCGCATATGAGAAGTGGATCGCCTACGATAACCCTGAGAGGAAACTACAGTGGGTCGATGCGGATAAGAAGCCCAAGCCAGTCCCGAAGAAGGAAGAGCATGGAAAGAAGGAACTCCTCTGCTTTTACTTCTCCGTGCTCGGTCCGATCTACTGGGAGATCCTGTCCCCTGGCACCAACATCACTGCCGACCTATTCTCCAACCAACTGGAAGAAGTCGCCCATAGAACCCCTCCCAGTCTCGTGAGCGAGGGCAAAATCCTTCTTTTGATGGACAATGCTCGCCCTCATCGCGCGAAATTGACTCAGAAGATAATGGACGAGCTGGATATCGAGAGGATTCCTCACCCACCGTATTCTCCGGACCTCTCTCCTTGTGACTTCCACTGTTTCCGCTCTCTCTCTGACTTCTGCAAGGGGAAGAAGTTCAAAGATCGAGATCAAGTTGTGAGGGCTTTCGTGGAATGGATGATCTCGAGGACTCCCGATTTCTGGGAGAGAGGAATCGCTACTCTGCCCGATCGCTGGAAGGAAGTGAGGGGAAACATGGGAGCATACATTGATCACTGAGAATTGTAAAGTATTGAATAAAAAATAAAAACAAAAAATGAACGAACTTTCCGGACACCCTAATAGTTTGGGATTTTGATGCAAAAACACCGGCTGCCGCGACGCATGAGATACTGTAGCGCAACGCATAAAAATGACGAGAACGAACAGTGCAGCGATTCTGCTGTGTCTCGGGGAGACCCTAATTTTGCTTACTGGGCGACCCGCTTCGCGGGTCGTCAACTATTCTGGTCTGAGTTGATTACTAGTCCGACTAGTCATTTCGTCAGTAGTCCGACTAGGTAGTCCCCAAGTTGCTCGGAGACTAGTCCGACTACTAGTCAGCCAGCGCGACTAGTTGGACTAGTGGGGAGATGAGTAGTCGGACTAGTAGTCAACTTAGACCAGAGTATGATAAGGAAAAGACTGCTCTCTCTCTTTCTCTCTCTCTCTCTGCGCACCCTGCTTGTCTGGCGCTCTCGCCGTATTTCGCAATCGGGGGTCACTGATATGGAAATATCGTCATACCTGTTACTACCTGTTAGTGAAGAAGTGTTGGCCCAATATGTTTCAAACGCGTTAAGTAGCCAGAAATGGAAGTGCCAGAAAAACAGAGTAAGCAGAGCGCCAGACAAGCAGGGTGCGTAGGGAGAACAGAGGGGGTAGAGACGCAGAGGAAAATGCGGGGGGAGCCTCTTGCCCCTCAATTGCAGAAGTGCCGGATATTGTTATCTGTGATGTATGGAAATAATTCATGAAATGTTCAGAGCTCGGATAGCTTTATCCGCGCCAAATTCGCCAGACAGTGGGAAAGCCCTGGATGGGAAGGGATACGGTATTGATATAGATGCCATGTTTGGACACTAGGGTATGGAGAAGGAATAGGGTATTTGGTTAGGGTACCATCAGAGGGCCTTCTTGAGCTCTTCGTTGTTCATTTCCTTGAAGTTCTCATAGCCACCGTCGTCCTCAACCGCACCAGGAGGAGTCACCTTCTGCAATCGAGTACTGTACGTTTGAGAGACATAGGCGTACTATAGGATTACTGTAAGTACAACACTAAGGAATTGTATAGGTGCTCTATTCAGGGTGCGCGAGAGCCTTATACTTTCGATTACATTGCCTTGCTTTGCATAACTGGAGAGATAGTGTCCGACGGAATTTATTAGAATACAGTAGCCTGGGTAAGGTAGCAGAGTGCTGTACCTTGGATCGCTTATCTGACTCGTCTCGGTTGGTGGAGGGCAGTTTGCCATCTGAATTATAGGGCTAGTGTAGGATATGGTATCCGGGTACGGTACTCGCTGCCCCCTTCGCGTCCTTCTGAGATCTCTTGCCATCCTTCTGCGACGAACCTTTTCGGTCGCCCTGAGAAGAATACTGACAAGGTAGCTGTGATATGTTGTATCTGTTTTGAAACAAGGAGCATTCTCAATATTCCATCTGATTATGTATTCAGATGTACTCTATTGCACGCGAATGTGGATACTACAATTCGTAGTACCGATGCCAATCTACCTCAATCGACGGCCCAGTACTAGGCTACCACAATCCCTGGTACCGTACCGATACGGCTGTTGGGGGTGGTGCGGGGGGTACATGCGTGCTTCCGGTGCCGCCTGTGTGCGTCTTGTCGTTCGTGTCCGGCATGTTCGTTATCACGCTCTACTTCTTCTTACCGCATCCTGAATGGATCAGATACGGTATCCCTTGCACACAGCCGGAACTTATTTCTGTTCAGATTTAATCATAACATAAATTAGGGCACGGTATGAGTTCTGCGAGTAGTACGATAGATCCAAGGTTACGGTAGTTCGATGTATTTTGCGGTATTCTTTCGGCACGTCAGATTGTATACCTGTGATTAGCGCAGCGATCGTCGTGCAAAATGTGACGCAAAGCAAGAGAGTATCCAGAAGAGATTGCATAGTTTCTAGAATATGGTAGGTTCGGTAGGATGGAGAAGGAGGTGTAGGATACGGTAGGTAAGTCAAAGGATCCAATTGTTTACTTTGCGGATATTTGTAGAGGTGCGAAGTGGCCGCAGATCGTCGCTTCCGACCACTCGCAATGAGAGAAATAAAAGAAGGATGGAGGAGGAAAAGTGAGGGAGTGATGAACAATGAGTTTGTTAACAAACATGTTTTTGTTAGCAAACAAAGAAAGGACATGAAAATATTCAATAATTTTTTCATGTAGAATAATTTCGCCAAAGTATAATTCTTTTTATTAATATATTAGGTTGTCAAGAAAGTAATGTTAGATTTGGACCATGAGGTTTGACCCCGCATCAAAACCTTTTCGTTTAAGATCTCAAGCTTGCTCGGTAGCATATATTAGGAGTTGACTCGGCCAATATACGCATCTGTTTGAATCGCGTCATGCTTTTTGGATATCTTGGAAATCCAAGTTCTGAGAAATGTGCAATTTTCAAAATTTTCTAAAAAAATTTCCCGCCTCTCAAATTTTGTGGGGACAAATGGCTGTTCATTCTCATATGGTGCATTGATATGTCCAATCACTGCTCTTTTGAATGGTATGTCTGGGATCATGACTGCTATAGCTCGATTTGAACATCATTGAATTCAAACCTTTCAATAGTATCACTTCTCAAGCTTTATTGTTTCCTGCTTCGAGGCACATTCAGACTGGCATGCAAATGAGTGTGTTTCCATGGTACACTATGCTGCTACATATTACCGAAAAACATTTATACTCTCGCCTTTTCAGCTTTTAGAAGCTATAGATTTTCAGTATTGCTGATTAAGGGACAACATTGTCAAAATTTCGATTTTTGATGTTTGGTGAATGAATGCTTTTACCCAAATGGGAGGTAGCCTCTGATTTAGCCCAGCCGTGTAGTGATAGATAAAGAGTTGCTTTAACAGTGAAGCGCAAAAGTTCGGATTTTTCACCAATCCTGAAAACAGGAAATTTTCGAATATTCGAATTTCGATCTTAAAATTTCCATGCCAGGATGATGAATGCTGCATGTTTTGGTAGAAGTAATGCATGTTATTATAAATACAATTGTTAGTTAACAATGGGAAATACTTTTCAATTTACGGATTTGAGATCCGTACATGTATTATGCCGTATACGCTGTGAAAATATGTACTTCCGTTGATGTTCAGTTATGGTCAAGATCATAAATGGGTGCATTTTCTCACAGGCCTTTCGCAGCGGACCAGGTTCGCATGCTGTATTGTGGTATCCGTATGTCGTACTTTTCGGCTGTGGCATAATATTTGCCCTATCTTAGCTCTCGACGGATTGCTGGGCCAAAACATAATTCGTTCAACTATTTCCTGACGCATCTTTGACTTGATCTCGTTGTCTCAATACCTATTGGATACGCTTGAACCAATGCGCGATGGAAAGAGTATCCAAGCACTCAAAGATAATATATAACAATATGATAATCAGGCGGCAACAAAAGACGGGGTACCGCATAATCGAAAATTTGAAAATCTAACATTACTTTCTTGACAACCTGATATATGCTATAACTGATTCATAATTTTTATGATGAATGTATTAGAAAACGAAAAAAAATACATTTTCTTAAATTTCACTCTTTTAAATTCGGTTTTTTTTACAAACTTGAAAATCGTATGTTATGTCGCTGTCATTTTACAGTGCAGGAATATTAACTCCGATAGCCGCTGAAAACAACCAATAACAATCGTCATTATCGCCGAAATTCAATTTCAATACATTTCGAATCTCGCGATTTCGCAATTTCAATCGTGAAAATCAGGAACTTCGAAAATGCTGGTGATTCTTATTTAGCAAAGATATTACACGTGCTGGTACGTACTACAATTTACATGTCAAAATTATTGGAGCCGGAGCAAAACTTTTGAGATAAAGATGCACAATTTTTGGAAATTCAGACGATCAAAAATCGAATTTTCACTTGTAATTTGGCGCAGCGACTTGGGAGTTGTTTCATTGTAATCAGTGTGCGATCCCATACATTTGCATATATTAGTCTTGTAACCAGGCGATCATGAGTTTCAACGTATAGGGGGTTATGGAAATGTACATTCCATGAACCCTATACGTTGATTTGGAGTAAAACTCATGATCGCCTTTTAGCAAGACTTACATATGCAAATGTAGGGGAGCGCATACTGGTTACAATGAAACGACTTCCAAGGCGCCGCGCCAAATTGCAAGTGAACGATGACGAGTTTACCAATTGTCGTTTTACCAATTGTCACCTCCCCACAAATTCGCCCCAACTCGACCAAAAAATACGGTCGATCTCTGGTAAAATGTGTATTTTATAAAGGTATACTTATTAGTGCTATTTTTTTTTCAATTACTATTATTGTTCATAATCGATTCCGCAACCTCGATTTCATAAGATAAGAATAGCGGAATTGATTCAAAATGTATTTTTTAACACCCATCCGCGGTCCCTAAACATATCAAGAAAGATGCAAGACAGTTGCGATTGTAATATTGGGGTGTCCGGAAATTTTTCGGAATTTTTTTTCGGAGGAACGTATACTCTACAGTATCGACTGTCCATCCCAAATGCCAATAATAGTGAATGGAGTATCCATTGCCCAATCACACTTACCATGGAATTTTCATCAGCTGTTCTCCCCTATTTTTATCAAATGTTTATATAATGGATACTGTAGTCACCAAAAATCACGTTTTCGTCTATTTTTATATTTTTGTGAAAGGCTTACTCTTAAAGAAATCATCCTAGTTTTTTCAAAGTTTGTGCTGCATGAATTACTAAATATATATACAAAATTTTGAAGGAATCTGTCAACTGCTCTATCTTCTGAGAGATTGCATGAAATTGAGACCTCCCATATACAAACTGTTCAAAGTGCTTCAATCTCATTCCCACTTCGGTGGTGGATGCACCTGTACTCAAGAAATTAAAATTTAGATTTGTGGTGCCGGGATTTGAAAAGTACCTAAAAGCCGGCTCTAGAAACTTTGAAAATTCAAAAGGTCATAAAATCCTTCAAACTTGATTAGGAAACTCGCTAAAAAAAGAAAAATGATCCTTGCAACTAGAAGAACAACTTTACTGTTGAGAATATCACCGAGTGACGCATTTGAAATGCACTTTTTCTCAAAAAAATCATTTTTTCAATTCGAAAATTTCAGTTCCTGAAAAAGTTTCCTCTTAACTTTAATGAGATCTCTACGGATTCGAATTCTATGTTCTTTTCTACTCCGGAAACACTTTTAAAATCATAGATTTTCGCGTACATATTCGCCTTTTTTTCGAGGCAAACATGTTGAACCTCGCCTTTTCCACCACACACATGAAACCTCATTTTCGCACATTGCGACATTTTTACCTCCCATTGTTTTTAGATTACTTCTGATACGTTATTGATATCAACTGAATGCATTGAATCATATGATGTCCATTTTTTTAAGTTTTCCTCATTTTTTCCTCCAATTTTTTTCATTTTTTTCAAAAAAGTAAAATTTTCTCGAATGCTCTCCAATTCACTTGAGAGTGAACCAGTGATTCGAGTTCTACACTACTCGAAAAAATCGAAAAATTGAACAATTAAGAATTGTGCCGAATCTCATCACATTTTCGTTGGAATAATGCCTCATATAGCACACGTATCCTTTTCAAATTAATTAAATGTTAGGTCAAGAGACTCAATAATATTGATTTTAGTTTGATCGATGAGATGAATCATTATAGCGTCAATCCTTTGTAACGTAGATCTCAAAATGTAAGTATCGAAAAAAAATCTTTTAAAAAAAATTTTTTTTGGAGTTTGGAGGGTTCGACGGATTACTTTTTTGCAACCCCCAATATTTTGAGTCTGTTCATGACCTTAAATTAATTTGGAAAGGATACGTGTGCTATATGAGGCATTATTCCAACGAAAATGTTATGAGATTCGTCACAATTCTTAATTGTTCAATTTTTCGATTTTTTCGAGTATGCTAGAACTCGAATTTCAAATTCAATCTTATAATAATTCACTGAGAATAGTTAGGGTTCATCACTGGTTCACTCTCAAGTGATTTGGAGAGCATTCGAGAAAATTTTACTTTTTTGAAAAAAATGAAAAAAATTGGATGAAAAAATGAGGAAAACTTAAAAAAATGGACATCATATGATTCAATACAACATGGTTTTCGATCCGGTGCCTCTGTTCTTACTAACCTTGTGGACTGTGAAAATGACTGGACTCTCGCTCATTCCCGTAAAGAACAAACTGATGTTATTTACCTCGACTTCTCTCGTGCATTTGACACCGCCCCTTTCCCTAAACTTCTCTCTAAATGCTTGCATTATGGCATTAATGGTAACCTTCTAAATTGGATCTCTGATTTTGTAACGGATAGGCACTTCTCCGTAAGGTTAGGTACTACCGTATCTCACAAATGTATCTTTCTTCCCCCATGACGTGTATAAGGCTTTAAAACAGCTCTCACCATCATGCTCTACGGGCCATGATAACATTCCTCAGATTGTCTTTCGTAAATGTGCACATTCCCTCTCCCTCCCCTTGTGTGATATCTTCAACATTAGTATGGAAACCGGCACTGTCCCATCGCTATGGAAATTCTCACTCATTACCCCAATCCCCAAACCAAACAAGAATCCCCAGTCACCTGATTCTTATCGCCCTATCTCCATACTATCTCCTGCCTCTAAAACAATGGAACGCCTTGTCAAAAATAAGCTTGCCCCTTACCTCTACCGCTCCAATATCATTCCCAATTACCAACATGGTTTTCGATCCGGTGCATCTGTTCTTACCAATCTTTTAGATTGTGAAAATGACTGGACTCTAGCCCACTCCCGTAAAGAGCAAACTGATGTTATTTACCTTGATTTCTCTCGTGCATTCGACACCGTCCCCTTTCCTAAACTTCTCTCTAAATGTTTGCATTATGGTGTGAACGGTAACCTTCTAAATTGGATCACTGATTTTGTAACGGATAGGCTTTTCTCCGTAAGATTAGGTACTATCGTATCCAAGTCCTTCCCTGTCCTCTCCGGCGCACCGCAAGGATCTGTACTAGGGCCTATTCTATTCTCTCTTTATATATCTGATATTACATATGTCATTGCTCCCTTCCCCGATGTGTTTGTGAAAGCATATGCAGATGACATTAAGATTTATGTTTCCTATTCCAGTAAAAATAAAGCCTCTAGCACTGCCCAATTACAGTATGCCCTAGATGCTATCTATTCATGGACTGTATCCAATCAATTATCTCTCTCCGAATCTAAATGCACCCATCTCCACATAGGTTCTTCTCTTGCTCCTCATTATCTCATTAATAATGTTATCCCCGAGCAAGTCCCTCAACAACGCGATCTCGGCGTCCAAGTACTGCCCACCCTAAATAACTCTGCCAGTATTGATGATCGTGTAAAAAAAGCCACCACTGTCATGCATATTATGCTTCGTGCTGTATCCGTTAATGATCCCACTATCCTTATCGGAGCCAATCCCGTCCCCTCCCTAGTCAAATCGCCAAACATTTGGGCAGAGCTTCGCCCTTTCCCGGTTGTGCCTCACCCTTGCAAGGGGAGACGGGAGAGCGGTGCACTCGAGCTCTCTCGTACGCGCGGCGCTCTCTGGTCACTCCGGGTGAGAGACGGGGGAGGGAGGGGAGGGAGAGGGATGAGAGGACACAGAGGGACTTGTCAGTCATGCGTGCTTCGAATTCGATGAAACACAATCTTCATTCACAACCAAATCACTCGCTCAAAAAAGAATTCGAAAGCTCTTTTCATGCAGAATCCAACGACGCATGGCGAGCACGAAAAAGTTAACTCTGAGTAGGTCAGCATACGAGTTTTGTAGTTTTCTAGGCGATGGCGCACAATATAAATCGTATTCTGACCTACTCAGAGTTAACTTTTTCGTGCTCGCCATACGTTTTTGGAATCTGCATGAAAAGAGCTTTCGAATTTTTTTTGAACGAGTGATTTGGTTGCGAATGAAGAATGTGCTTCGCTTGTCTCGCTTTTGCGGGGAAAAGTGTCAGAGCTGAGTGGGCGGAGCTTGCAGAGTCTACTCATATCAAGAAACAGAGTCAGAAGCTTGAGAAAATACAAGAGAAATTCACTCGTATTCTATACTATAGATGCTTTCCATCTCCATCATATCCTCTTGGTCTTCCCTCCTACTCTCAACGTCTGTCCTTCCTCGGTCTTCAAGCGCTTTTTGAGAGGAGAGTCACTTATGATCTAGTCCTGGCCCGTAGGATCATGTATGGAGACACCATACTCGATAGAAGTAAATTTTTCCTGTTTGCTCCCCTAAGAGAAAGAACCAACAACTTTGGAATCTATATTGAGAAAACCAAATCCACACCTCGATATCATTGTTTTTTCTCGTAGAGTTGCTAGTATTTTAAACGCTCTCCCCACCCATGTATTGTCATCCCCCAGCATCCCTGTCTTCAAGAAGAGATTGATAACTCTAGAATTTGATTTTCGGAATTATATTTTCCAATAGTATTCCCTCCTTCCACTACCTTACCACATTCCTTCACTCTCACCCCCTCCCCCCTTTAGAGATCCCCTGACGCTGGATCTCGGAGCAGAGTCTACCTGGTCTACCTCGAGTGCCTCCTCCTCGATAAAACTCCCCATCAGACCAGACGAAGACAGATGATACCAGCCGATTGGATCTGCGCATTTTACGCTTGCACCTCCTTCCCTCTCATTCCCCCCTTCCTATCGTATTCGACCTCAGTGTGAGGAGAGTCAACTCTCTTGTATCATAACACATAAATAATTATTCGTCTTTCGTTGCGCCGCCGAGCGTAGATAAAATATAAATATAAATGCCAATACTATTGAATGGAGTAACCATTGCCCAATCACACATACCTTGGAACTTCCATCAGCTGTTCTCACCTGTTTTTAACAAAGGTTTACATGAGGGGTACTGTAGTTACTCACCTTCACGTTTTCGCCATTATTTTTTTTCCTGCTCGGGAGCGCGAAGATTTTATTCCTCTAACTAACTGATTTGAAAGTACAAGATCCCGCAATTCCTTCAGTTTTCTTCACTTGTGCCAATGATTTATATTTAATGATCGCTAGCATTAATTACTGACCACGCTCAAACGGGAAATGGCAGGTTCTTTCTTTGTGCGATCAAATCAAACCCAAATTTGAGTATGCGCTAAATGGGGGTATTTAATGATAATCCATGTTACGTTGTTCATAGAACATTTGGCGATCTTGGAAGGAAAATAATATCAAATATTTGTTTGATCATGAAATTTCATCGAAAATGTGGAAATTATGATTCAGAATTTTTGAAATATTTTATCACGCGTCTTCTGAGATATCGCAGGTGGCCATACACAAACTGTTCAAAGTGCTTCAATCTCATTCCCACTTCGGTGGTGGATGCATCTGTACTCAAGAAATTAAAATTTAGATTTGTGGAGCCGGGATTTGAAAAGTACCTAAAAGCCGGCTCTAGAAACTTTGAAAATTCAAAAGGTCATAAAATCCTTCAAAATTGAGTAGGAATCTCGCTAAAAAAAGAAAAAATAATCCTTGCAACGAGGAGAACAACTTTACTGTTGAGAATATCACCGAGTGACGCATTGGAAATGCACTTTTTCTCAAAAAATCATTTTTTCGATTCGAAAATTGTCGAAAATTTCAGTTCCTGAAAAATTTTCCTCTTAACTTTAATGAGATCTCTACGGAGTCGAATTCTATGTTCTTTTCTACTCCGGAAACACTTTTAAAATCATAGATTTTCGCGTACATATTCGCCTTTTTTTCGAGGCAAACATGTTGAACCTCGCCTTTTCCACCACACACATGAAACCTCATTTTCGCACATTGCGACATTTTTACCTCCCATTGTTTTTAGATTACTTCTGATACGTTATTGATATCAACTGAATGCATTGAATCATATGATGTCCATTTTTTTAAGTTTTCCTCATTTTTTCATCCAATTTTTTTCATTTTTTTTCAAAAAAGTAAAATTTTCTCGAATGCTCTCCAATTCACTTGAGAGTGAACCAGTGATTCGAGTTCTACACTACTCGAAAAAATCGAAAAATTGAACAATTAAGAATTGTGACGAATCTCATCACATTTTCGTTGGAATAATGCCTCATATAGCACACGTATCCTTTCCAAATTAATTTAAGGTCATGAACAGACTCAAAATATTGGGGGTTGCAAAAAAGTAATCCGTCGAACCCTCCAAACTCCAAAAAAAAATTTTTTTTTAAAGATTTTTTTTCGATACTTACATTTTGAGATCTACGTTATAAAGGATTGACGCTATAATGATTCATCTCATCGATCAAACTAAAATCAATATTATTGAGTCTCTTGACCTAACATTTAATTAATTTGAAAAGGATACGTGTGCTATATGAGGCATTATTCCAACGAAAATGTGATGAGATTCGGCACAATTCTTAATTGTTCAATTTTTCGATTTTTTCGAGTAGTGTAGAACTCGAATCACTGGTTCACTCTCAAGTGAATTGGAGAGCATTCGAGAAAATTTTACTTTTTTGAAAAAAAATGAAAAAAATTGGAGGAAAAAATGAGGAAAACTTAAAAAAATGGACATCATATGATTCAATGCATTCAGTTGATATCAATAACGTATCAGAAGTAATCTAAAAACAATGGGAGGTAAAAATGTCGCAATGTGCGAAAATGAGGTTTCATGTGTGTGGTGGAAAAGGCGAGGTTCAACATGTTTGCCTCGAAAAAAAGGCGAATATGTACGCGAAAATCTATGATTTTAAAAGTGTTTCCGGAGTAGAAAAGAACATAGAATTCGAATCCATAGAGATCTCATTAAAGTTAAGAGGAAACTTTTTCAGGAACTGAAATTTTCGAATTGAAAAAATGATTTTTTTGAGAAAAAGTGCATTTCAAATGCGTCACTCGGTGATATTCTCAACAGTAAAGTTGTTCTTCTAGTTGCAAGGATCATTTTTCTTTTTTTAGCGAGTTTCCTAATCAAGTTTGAAGGATTTTATGACCTTTTGAATTTTCAAAGTTTCTAGAGCCGGCTTTTAGGTACTTTTCAAATCCCGGCACCACAAATCTAAATTTTAATTTCTTGAGTACAGGTGCATCCACCACCGAAGTGGGAATGAGATTGAAGCACTTTGAACAGTTTGTATATGGGAGGTCTCAATTTCATGCAATCTCTCAGAAGATAGAGCAGTTGACAGATTCCTTCAAAATTTTGTATATATATTTAGTAATTCATGCAGCACAAACTTTGAAAAAACTAGGATGATTTCTTTAAGAGTAAGCCTTTCACAAAAATATAAAAATAGACGAAAACGTGATTTTTGGTGACTACAGTATCCATTATATAAACGTTTGATAAAAATAGGGGAGAACAGCTGATGAAAATTCCATGGTAAGTGTGATTGGGCAATGGATACTCCATTCACTATTATTGGCATTGGGATGGACAGTCGATACTGTAGAGTATACGTTCCTCCGAAAAAAAATTCCGAAAAATTTTCGGACACCCCAATATTACAATCGCAACTGTCTTGCATCTTTCTTGATATGTTTAGGGACCGCGGATGGGTGTTAAAAAATACATTTTGAATCAATTCCGCTATTCTTATCTTATGAAATCGAGGTTGCGGAATCGATTATGAACAAGATCGCGTTGTTGAGGGACTTGCTCGGGGATAACATTATTAATGAGATAATGAGGAGCAAGAAAAGAACCTATGTGGAGATGGGTGCATTTAGATTCGGAGAGAGATAATTGATTGGATACAGTCCATGAATAGATAGCATCTAGGGCATACTGTAATTGGGCAGTGCTAGAGGCTTTATTTTTACTGGAATAGGAAACATAAATCTTAATGTCATCTGCATATGCTTTCACAAACACATCGGGGAAGGGAGCAATGACATATGTAATATCAGATATATAAAGAGAGAATAGAATAGGCCCTAGTACAGATCCTTGCGGTGCGCCGGAGAGGACAGGGAAGGACTTGGATACGATAGTACCTAATCTTACGGAGAAAAGCCTATCCGTTACAAAATCAGTGATCCAATTTAGAAGGTTACCGTTCACACCATAATGCAAACATTTAGAGAGAAGTTTAGGAAAGGGGACGGTGTCGAATGCACGAGAGAAATCAAGGTAAATAACATCAGTTTGCTCTTTACGGGAGTGGGCTAGAGTCCAGTCATTTTCACAATCTAAAAGATTGGTAAGAACAGATGCACCGGATCGAAAACCATGTTGGTAATTGGGAATGATATTGGAGCGGTAGAGGTAAGGGGCAAGCTTATTTTTGACAAGGCGTTCCATTGTTTTAGAGGCAGGAGATAGTATGGAGATAGGGCGATAAGAATCAGGTGACTGGGGATTCTTGTTTGGTTTGGGGATTGGGGTAATGAGTGAGAATTTCCATAGCGATGGGACAGTGCCGGTTTCCATACTAATGTTGAAGATATCACACAAGGGGAGGGAGAGGGAATGTGCACATTTACGAAAGACAATCTGAGGAATGTTATCATGGCCCGTAGAGCATGATGGTGAGAGCTGTTTTAAAGCCTTATACACGTCATGGGGGAAGAAAGATACATTTGTGAGATACGGTAGTACCTAACCTTACGGAGAAGTGCCTATCCGTTACAAAATCAGAGATCCAATTTAGAAGGTTACCATTAATGCCATAATGCAAGCATTTAGAGAGAAGTTTAGGGAAAGGGGCGGTGTCAAATGCACGAGAGAAGTCGAGGTAAATAACATCAGTTTGTTCTTTACGGGAATGAGCGAGAGTCCAGTCATTTTCACAGTCCACAAGGTTAGTAAGAACAGATGCACCGGATCGAAAACCATGTTGGTAATTGGGAATGATATTGGAGCGGTAGAGGTAAGGGGCAAGCTTATGTTTGACAAGGCGTTCCATTGTTTTAGAGGCATGAGATAGTATGGCAATAGGGCGATAAGAATCGGGTGACTGGGGATTCTTATTTGGTTTGGGAATTGGGGTAATGAGTGAGAATTTCCATAATGATGGGACAGTGCCAGTTTCCATACTAATATTGAAGATATCACATAGGGTGAGGGAGAGGGCACGTGCACATTTATTTGGGGTGGACAATCGCTACTGCGGAGTATAAGACACCCCAATATGAGGCGAATCACGAGAGAATCGACCATTTTAGGAGGTTAGCGGCGGTAGGATTAGCCCCGGCGCGAAGCGCCGGGTCAATTTTGGCCGGGAAACGAGAAATTCCCACTGTCGGAAAGGTTCCTGAGAGGGTAGGGTACCGACTACCCTTCAAACTCAAATCTAAGTATCCAGCTTTTGGGGATCTTAGTTGGGAACCTAGGGGATGCTAAATCCGAAATTTCAAGTCTCTATCACAACCGGAAGTGCCTCAGGCTGACTCAGCTTTTTGTGCTTTTTTGGCGTCGAGGATTTCTCACTTTAGGTGGCGAGCATCGTAGAGAGACGTGCAATAGCTCATTCGATAGAGCGTACACGGTTGCCCGCCTAAAGACTTTTCAGAATTGTAAAAATCCTACTGCAAAGGTGCGAAAAGTGCCTTCAAAGTTCAAAATTTTGACCCCTTTGGCGGTGGGGCCACATTTTCGGCTATCCAAGCTCTCAATGGAAAATCCAAGTTCCTACCGGCCCACGGCCCCCGGAGCATCGACATAAGGAAAGGGAAAACGTCCAGGGGCTGTCCATGAAATTGCTTGAGTTCTATAAAAATATGCTGCAGAATTACCTCTAAACATAGAAAAGATGCCTGAAATTCAGGGTTTTTGTTGATTGCAAACTGAGTTTGCAGTTTGGTTGGGGAAATTTCAGGGACATCGCCACGAGAAACATTCAACATTAGTGACGATCAGGCAACATTCGTGATAAATCAGGCAATACTGACTGTACATTATTCGAACGCGCGCTCCTTTTCCTTGATGCTTGCGGACGTTTTATTTTTCCTTATGTCGATGCTCCGGGGGCCGTGCCGGCCTATACAGTCCGGTCAGATCCCTACATGAAAACGGGACTCCCCGGGAGTCCCCGGATGTCCCCCCGTGTCCCCCCGCTATTTTGCGGCTCGGGCAGAGAAAGAACTAATTCGAATTTTTGGTTTTCATACTCAGGAGGTCCTTTCCGATCGATTGGCATATAATTCATAAATTCATAAATTTGCGATAAATAGTAATTTAATTTTGAAAATCAATGATAATTACTCGGAAACGAAGAAGTACGGTAGTTAGCTAGATGGACCCAGAGCCGGACCGGAGAATGTGCAAATTATCTACCGTAGTTCTTCGTTTCCGATTAATTATCCTTGATTTTCAAAATTAAACTACGATTTATCGCAAATTTATTAATTTATGAATTATATGCCAATCGATGGGGAAGGACCTACTGAGTCTGAAAACCAAAAATTCGAATTAGTTCTTTCTCTGCCCGAGCCGCAAAATGGCGGGGGACACGGGGGGACATCCGGGGACTCCCGGGGAGTCCCGTTTTCATGTAGGGATCTGACCGGACTGTAGTAGACTAATATTGACACGGCGAATCCAATGAACTTAATTTCCAAAAAGATTGGTTTCCATCTGTAGGTGATGACCCCTTTCAAACATTTTCCCGCGCGAATGTATCCCTCTGCCTCTCCTCTCTCCCTCCCCCGCGCCTCCCTCTCTCGAGATTTAAAAAATCAATCGCTCCGCGTCAATAAAAGTCCCGAGATCCACCTTCCGTGGGAAGGTGGCGTATCCTGGCTTTGCAAGCAAAGTCAACAGCTAAGTGAATTTTGGCAAATTCTCAAATCAATAAAAGGAGTGAGATCTTACTATTCAAAAAATCAGTTCAATAAAATTCCCGGGATCAAAGGCCAAAATTCGCTCTACATTTTCTGAGATTTCGGAAATCTTACCAATTAAGGTACGAATTTAAAAATATTTACGCATGGAAATATAGAGCGAATTTTGGCCTTTGATCACGGGAATTTTATTGAACTGATTTTTTGAATAGTAAGATCTCACTCCTTTTATTGATTTGAGAATTTGCCAAAGTTCACTTAGCTGTTGACTTTGCTTGCAAAGCGAGGATACGCCACCTTCCCACGGAAGGTGATTTGAGAATTTGCCGCGAAAATTTGACCAAGTCCAGAACGGTCCAGATTCTCCCATAGAAAATCTATAGTGAGGTGACAGTAATGTGAAAAAATGATCAACGTAGACACCACCTTATTTGGCCAGGAGATTCCGAATTTGAAATAAAAAGCTTTGGGTTTCCGGATATCGATCGAGATATGGTCGATTTTTCATATCGAAATTTAGTTTTTCGCTATTTTCACCATTAAAACGAATCCGCCCTCATTGGGCTACGTTTAAATATTTGTAGGGTATTCAAAGACGAGCAGAATGCACTCACTTTGCACGCTGTGCAATCAAAATGAACTGAATTATGCCTCTCAGACGGAGCAGATCAAAAAAATCGATAATTTGCCGTTTTAGCCAAACCAACCGGATAGTCCTTTTCCTGACCCCCAATGATGTCCATGAACCAAGTTTTATCAAAATCGGTGCCATAAAATATTTCCTGGTAGCCAAATGAGTCAGTTTTCCTACACTTTTACAGGAAACCTGTGTTATGCTTACTTCTAGACTATGTAGCGCGCTTCAACGAAAATATAGAAGCTTACTTTCAACAGATAAAATGTTTAACTCATCGAGATTTACATTTCTAGCGATGAGTCATGTCAATAGGTCTATTTTGGCCTGACATACCCTTCAGCGCCTTTCCATGGACTCCTCTGATGAAATTTCGTATTTCCAGATGCGCTCTTTCGGAGAGCCGGTTCGAGGAATGTTTTCACATGATTTGAAACAACTTTATTGTAATATAGCCCATCCCACGACATGAGAAAGGTCAAAATATCGATTTTGAAATTTTCGGTCTGACGACCATTTATCACAGACGATAAAATCGCATGATTTTAAGTCGCCTTTCGCTTTTTCAATTGTCACTTTTGTCATTTACTGAAAATTTTGATATTATCCGAAGCGAAATGTCAATTCAAAATGTAAATGTTAATAATAGTTAGACTCAAGTGAAACTCAGTGGTAATGGGGAACAAATGAAAACAAATTAATGCAAACCCTGATGATATAAAAAGCGTGGAAGCTGGATACATCCAGCATGCCCACACTTATTCAACGGATACATCCGACGTGCTCATAGAGCGATGTCGCACAGCTTACCCAGAGGGAATGCACATGTAATAAAAAGAACGAAAGGCATTGCCAGAGAGTGCGCGGGAAAAGAGCATCTCGAGCGCGCGCGCTCTAACCGTCTGGCGCTCTCTCCGCCTCAGGTCTGATTTCATCATTAGTTCATCAACATGTACGTTAATAATGGTTCTAATAGTGCCACTAATAATAACTCTCCTCGTCTCACATACTCTCTCACATTGCTATTAGTGCCACTACTAGTGGCACTAATAGTGGTACTACTGGTCGATTATATTAGTGGCACTAATAGTGAAATAGACTCTCCTCTAATCCAGTGCTCTCTCCATCAGCAGAAAAATTAGAGAGCATGGGAAACGAGGAGAGCTCTTTCCATTATTAATGTACATGTTCATGCACTAATGGTGGAATCAGACCAGAGGCCTGACCTCACTCTCCCTCCCCTTCATTTACCACTCTCGCGGGCGCCTCCATCGTCGTTTTTTGCCAACTTCTGATCGCAGTAGCTCGCGTAAATGAAAGGATAGAACATAACTTTCAACATATAAAATGTTTAGCTCATCATTCTCTACATTTCTGTTCAAGAGCCAGGTCGATAGGTCAATTTTTAGCTAATTTACTCTTTTGCAGCTTTTGCCGGATACCTCAGTTGAAATGAGGTGCTTCCAGGTTCCCCGTTTCTTTGGGAAGTTCATAGGGCCATTTTTACGTTATTTGAAAGTTCTTTAGCACATACGGGACAATCTCTCAAGTCGATGAAGGTCTAAAAAACGATTTTCAATTTTCAGGCCCGGTCGCAATTTTGGCCCAATGGGAGTACTGTATCGAGGCCGGAAACAATTCTAAATTTTGTTGTGGATGAGTTTCGAAGTATCTGAGCCCAATTACGGGCTGTAGAAGGTTACGAAGTATTGGTGTCAGATACCCATTTTCGGACCACCGGACAAAAGCGCGCCCCACTTTTTCCCCCTTCCCGATTTCTCCAATTTTTTGCGTAAAGTTACGAACATACATGAACTACAACTTAAGCATGATCACCCAAAAATTTTTTCCGATTTGCACCAGGGTGAGAAGCAGGAATGATGACCTCAACATGAAGGTTGTAGAGAATGATGGTAGCTTTCTTTTGAAAAAAAGAACGACGTTCTATCTCAATTTTAAACGATGTTATGATCATTTAAATGAGCGCGATTTGACTGCCAAAAAGTGATAGTGCCAAGTTTGGCCTTCTGAATCTCGACGATGACGGCCAATATCAAAATTCCGACGACGCAGTTTGAAAGAGCATCATTTGAAATACCAGGTGGTAAAATTTCAGCCAGATAGGATAAACTTGAATTCTACTGCCGTTGAGCCCCCTCAAATGGTCGATTCTCTCGCGATTCCCCTCATATATCAAAATGTAAAAGAAAATTATTTTGTGATAAGGAAAACCATATCGAAAACTGAAAATGTTGGCTCAATTCGCGATCATTATTTTATGTGGGCATGTGGTGTACTGTAGCGGGGTTTCCCCGAATTACAGAAAGTGGGCGGAGACTGCGGTTCCTAAGTTTGAAAGCAAAAGCGTCGGAAGGTGGCACCCGTTATTCCGTACTCGAATATTCGGGCTGCCGTCCCTAATTTTACTCTTTTAAAGTTACCGGACGAGGGCAAAATTGACCCCTATTTTTTGTCCTCCATCGAATAGCCGATGGCTGAATTAGTTGAGAATGAATATACAAAAATCCTAAAAATCAATGATAGCCTCAAGGGAAAGCCGGAAATGATCAGCGTAATCCCGCGCTCTCTCACTTTTGCATACTCTCTCGTACACGCGACCAGATCAGGGTCAGATCAGGGTTTCGTCCTCGTCCGGTAACTTTAAATTCGGTTTTACTCTAAAATTTAAAATCCCGCAAATACAAAGTTTACTACAAAATCGGAGTTTAGACCTTTATCCGGATCTGAATCCGGTCTTACTTCCATTTTGAGGGTTCAAGGTCGATTACGGTTTCTTTCGCATTATCTTCTTAATCATTGCACACTCCTGATTGCGTTTACTTCGTTTGTCGAACCGGAGCATTGTACATGGTATTTATCACATGCGTACTCTTTTTAGATCAATAGTTCTTCTTTATATTGCATTTTATCTTTTTTTGATGTGTCTTCCATACTTCAATTGATTTCATTTCCATCATCACATGCATATTTGCGCATTTTACTAATGCGCTGAACAAGTCAAATCGTCTTAGGCAAGCAAGACCAGCCGGGAAATCAAAGATGCCTGCAGTGAAGGGAGACGGCATGCGCGGCCTCGCCGTCTTCATCTCTGATATCAGGTCTGTTCCTCCTTCTCGACTAAAATATGGACTAGGTAAACTGTAATTACCGCATGTTACCATTTATTCCTGCAGAAACTGCAAGAGTAAAGAAGCCGAGCTCAAGCGAATCAACAAGGAGCTCGCCAATATTCGCAGCAAGTTCAAGGGTATGTTTCTTTAATAGTATTTTCATTTCATGAATCTTACTTCTAGAAGACATAATTAATCAATGCGCATTTTTTTATCCCCATGTAATATCTTCCTTCCTTCTGTTTGGATAAACCTCTATAATCCGGCGAAACACCCATGCTTTCCCTCATTTTGCGCTCGGAATCGATGTCTGCCAGGGAGTGTGGTACTAGGAAAGAGAGATTGGGTGGGGAGGATGCAATAAGGAACGCAACAATTCTGTGGAAATGCAATGATATTACTAGTTAGAGCTGACTGTAGCTATTAACGCGTTCATGAGTAATGCAAGCCATAAGGAGTCCTAATTCAGGCGACAAAACACTCGATGGATACCAGAAGAAGAAGTATGTGTGCAAACTGCTCTTCATCTTCCTTCTCGGAAATGACATCGACTTCGGCCACATGGAGGTACCTTCCTTGTTTACATTATTTCCGGGAAATATTTCACGTATGATTGTGCCCGTTTTTTTAAAAATTTATTTTAAAATGGACCCGTAAAATCGCACTAACGACGTAAATACGTAGACCTTTGAATTAATATGCTTCCCCCCAGTGAAGGGAGTGCAATCGAAGAACATTGAAAGTGTTGAGAAGAGATTTTTTTAACAGATTTTTTTTTGCAGGCTGTTAACCTGCTCAGTTCGAACAAGTACACTGAGAAGCAGATCGGGTATCTCTTCATCTCTGTGCTCATCGAGCAGAACAGCGAGCTCATGAAGCTCATTATCCAGGTCAGATTGGGAAATAGGTTGAGATTCGAATGGTGCTTCTCTTAACGGGAGATTCTTGTATCCTTGTTCTTCTCTGAAGTGTGATGGGATTGCATAAAATGTGCCTGATGGATGGGATGGTAAAATACCAAAGATGGATTGCAGGCGATCAAGAACGACCTCGTCTCTCGCAATCCCGTGCACGTGAATCTCGCCCTCCAGTGCATCGCCAACATCGGCAGTCGCGAGATGGCAGAGGCATTCGCCCCCGATCTACCCAAACTACTCATTTCGGGGTGAGCACTTACCTTGCGATCTGCTTCCTTCTGCTACGCTATTCCGTCTACACAGAGAATGCGCTGGTGAAATACTACTACTAGTTTAAGCCCTTGTCTAGATATGTAAGATCTCTCCCTCTCTTCATAGTTCTTGTAGTGTTTAAATTTTTTTCTCACTTTTTGAGGGGGTAGTTGAAATGATATATCCAGTTGTTCAGAGACACGATTGACTTCGTGAAACAGTCGGCGGCGCTGTGCCTTCTCAAGCTCTTCCGCACGATGCCCGAGTGCATCAACTGTGCAGAGTACGCAAGCAGAATCGTGCATCTGCTCAACGACAGCCATATGGTGAATACAGGAATCCCCTACACTTTCTTTTCTCAATTCTTTTCGAAACTCTGATTTTCGTGTAATTACAATGAATTTGTTGCATATCTTCTAGTAATGTAATTGTGTTTATATGTTTTTCCTTGTTCAAATCAAATTTTGCCAGGGTGTGGTTACCTCTGCGGCTTCTCTCATCGAGGCTCTCTCTAAGAAGAGTCCCGAGGATTTCAAGGGCTGCGTATCTCTCTCCATCTCTCGCCTCTCTCGCATCGTCACCTCCACTTACACTGACCTACAGGTGAGTTTTACATGATTGAGAATTGATGTGGGCTACATGCGGATATTCTACTAGCTGTTGAATAGATGCGAAGAAATGAACGAAATGAAGTGAAGTTAATCATTGTCGTCTGTCAGGACTATACGTACTACTTCGTGCCTGCTCCCTGGCTCTGTGTCAAGCTTCTGCGTCTCCTCCAGGTGAGCAGGGATCAAAGATCAACCCTCACAGACCACCCTTCAGAACTACCCTCCTCCCGAAGATCCGTCGAACAAGTCACGTCTTCTCGAATGCCTCGAGGGCATTCTCAACCGCGCACAGGACGCGCCCAAGTCTAAGAAAGTACGAGACATACAAGAATGACAATCAGAATGGCATCCAGAATGGCCTCATTGCAAAGTGCCCGTTAGAAATATAATCTACTATTGTTGCCTGTCTGCGCTTGCGTATTCGCAGCAAGGGCTTGGGGCAAGGAGTAAGTTTACGAGTGGGAATAAAATTTGTAAATCCCTTCACATGGATGTTTTTTACGTATCAAAAATATTTTTATAATGCACCATTGGGTATATAGAATTTTTTTTAATTGACCAGATCTAACCAATAGTTGGTGGGATGCTTCAAGTGCATATCTGATCCCTCCTCTTCTCTGCAGGTGCAGCATTCGAACGCGAAGAATGCAGTGCTCTTCGAGGCGATCTCACTCATCATCCACATGGACTCCGAACCGAATCTCCTCGTGCGCGCGTGCAACCAACTCGGCACTTTCCTCTCCCACAGAGAGACCAACCTGAGGTGAGCGGTAGTTCTTGTTTTTTTCAATGGTGCCGAAGCATGTGTTTGAGAAACACATTCACTGTTTTTTATCACTTGAATTCATATTTTATTTTAACTTACAATTTTTTCCTCGCAGGTACCTCGCACTCGAGTCGATGTGCCTGCTGGCGACGTCCGAATTCTCGCACGAAGCGGTCAAGAAGCACCAGGACACCATCATCAACGCCCTCAAGACGGAGAGGTGAGCAAAAATACTTTGTTCGTTGTGACGAATACAAAGTTGTGGTATGCGATGGCTAGGCTGAGCGATAGAAGGAATACGAGTCGTCGCGTTTATTGTACGATGTGGAAGTATCTGTGGCGAGCACAAACACAAATTGAATGCATTGCAGGGACGTCTCGGTCCGTCAGCGTGCAGTCGATCTGCTGTATGCGATGTGCGATCGGACGAATGCCGCTGAGATAGTGGCAGAGATGCTCACCTACCTGGAGACGGCCGACTACTCCATCAGAGAGGAGATGGTGAGGAAATCGGTGATAAGACATTTCGACAAAACGAAATTGAAAAATACCGTTTCGAAAAACCTTTTTCGAAAACGGACATTTCGAAAAATTCACTTCGAAAAAGGACTTCCGAAAAAATCTCCTAAAATATTATTTTTACTAATTGTCTTTGTAGTTTCAGGTTCTTCTGCACCATTTGTAAGATAATTGAAAATATAAAAGGTAAAGCAATAATTTAATCGAGTTAAAATTGCGGTAAAAAGCATGTGCTCGCTCCCAATTTTTCGAAATGTCCTTTTTCGAAGTGAATTTTTCGAAATGTCCGTTTTCGAAATGTCATTTTTCAATTTTGTTTTGTCGAAATGTCTTATCACCAGGAAATCCTGGTCGAAATTAATAGCATCACCTTTGCACTTACATTAGTAAAGTTGCTGGACATGTTTCGCCTCACAATCAGGGAATGGGTACTCGACCCTCTTCGTCACAAACTCTCACGGATCAACTTTGTTATGACTGTGATTATTCAACGATACATAGGTGCTCAAAGTGGCAATCCTGGCTGAGAAGTACGCGACAGACTACACTTGGTACGTCGACGTCATCCTCAAACTCATCCGCATCGCCGGTGACTACGTCAGCGAGGAAGTCTGGTACAGAGTCATCCAGGTTCGATTATGAAGTGCTTAAAATCAAGATAGTTAGTATTTTAGATGCTAATTAATACAAAATAATGCAGATTGTCGTCAACCGGGAGGACGTGCAGGGCTACGCTGCCAAGACGTGCTTCGAGGCACTCCAGAAGCCAGCCTGCCACGAGAATATGGTCAAAGTGAGTGGAAGGAAACTGTTTGGGAGTAAAATTTCATCGATTCGCCTCCATGTGAAGTAATAAACGAAATTCGATCACGGTATTTCATGCTACAATATTTTCCAATCCTTGCAGGTGGGAGGCTACATTCTGGGCGAGTTCGGCAATCTGATTGCGGGTGACCAACGTTCCTCGCCCTCCATCCAGTTCCACATCCTCCATTCGAAGTACCATCTATGCAGCATCAGCACGAGGTTAGCACTATTCGACCCCATATGCGTAAAAATGAGGTACATCGCCTTCTCCTCCATCGAGTCGCGATTCAGCATCGAAAGAGTTTGATTCCAGATGCCTTCTTCTCACTGCATACGTCAAGTTCTGCAACCTCTTCCCCGAGATCAAGCCCATGATTCAGGATGTCAGTTTCCTCTCTATCACGAATGCCTCTAATACCCCTTCACCGTTTTTTAATCGTTTTTAATAGGAATATGATCTCAGTTATGAATAGTGCCTAGATGGAGGAAGAATTGTGTCCTCTTGATGATCAAAGATTGTCTTTGCAGGTGCTCAATACTGACCACAATCTTCGCAATCCGGACGCGGAGCTGCAGCAGCGAGCAGTCGAGTATCTGGCGATGTCGAAGATCGCGTCTGCCGACGTCCTCGCAACTGTTCTGGAGGAGATGCCTCCATTCGCAGAGAAGGTCAGTGACAACATTCACGGGCTAATAATGTAACGTTGGCTTGAGAACAAAACTGCCATTTTCACTTACACCACAAGCTAGACATGTATAACAAAGGCATTCTATTCAGGTGGACTTGAAATTCTTCATACGAATACAGAGAGGTAATTTAGTGAAAACGTAATTGCAGGAGAGTTCTCTGCTGGCGAAGCTGAAGAAGTCGAAGCCGCAGCAGGAGGAGGAGAACGCAGAGAAAGAGAAGAAGTCACGACCATCTGCTGTCATGGCGGTCTGTTATTTACTGTTGTCTATTTATGTTACTGTTATTTATTTATTGCTAGGCATATACATTTTCTCCTCGATTTTTCCTATGAATAGTATAGTATATAATACTATGAATAGTTTTCCCATGAAAGTGACAAAAGGCGAAAAAAAAATTTGGAATGTAAATGGCCTTTTTGTGCTGCTCACCTTTGATACCCGTGCAATTTACGTAGAATATCTAACTCTTTATTCCAGACTGATTCCTCTTCCCTGGGTGGGGCAGTCTCTGGCTCGTTGGTCGACGTAGACACGACGTCGTCTCAGAAGGAGAGCTCACTGGCTGATGTCTTCCAGGCGTCGCCCGCTGCCTCTTCCGGTGAGTAGACAGAGATCAAAGATCAATTCCCCAAATCAAATTAGTATGAATGTAATATGCCAAAAACAATCCATTTGAAACATTTCATACGTCCTTGAAAGTCAACTCTCGATCGAATAGATCGCTCGTCATCTACAGAAGCCTCGACTGGCGCCGACCCCGACGTCTTCAACTCCTCTGACTACCTCAAGTTTGTGACGAAGAACAACGGAATCCTCTACGAGGACGACAATATCCAGATTGGGTGAGTATTTCCGTCATGACAGGATAAAATAATTCAGCTTACCATTCGAGCTTTTTTAAATTCAACTTTTTGTGAACTTGCGTTCAATGATGATGTTACTTTCAATAATGTTATTCACTTGACTAGGTTAATCAACAAATATCGTCCGTTCAGTTGCAAGCTGGAGACGCGTTCGAACCTAGCCCGTCTGGGTATGTTCTACGGTAACAAGACGGGCGGCGCCTTCACTGACTTCCGCCCTTCCATCCTCGCAGGAGGATCACTCGGAGTGCAACTGCAAGTGCAGGTACATGAGGATTCATTAGAGGAACGACTTTGAAAAATTGAACATAGAATGTCGACAGCGATGAAAGGCGCAAAATGTGCTTCTGTGTCGCTTGTTAGATATTCGATCGCACTTGAAACCTCTCTGGTAAAGGTTGAATCGATTCGGATGCAAGAGGTCATCCAAAGGGCGATGGGGAAGTGGAGGGGCAGAGGGCAAAGAGTGTGACCTGCTCGAGGACATCATCTGGTCTGGGCTATCATCAGAGTCAGCTGTTGATGTGGTAGGAAGGGGAAGTAAATAGACACCCGACCAACACGTGCTTTCAATCACGAGTGATGGGGAGAAGCGAACGCCGTCAGTGATGTCATAATAGAGAGGGATTGTTTACCCGGGAAGATGAGTGTTTTCTCTGTTGATCCTGAGAGGTTTACTGGGTCTCGCAAATGATTTCGTCAGATTTTATTTAATCAATTTGAATCGCAATCAAATACTTTATCAGCTGCAGGCACCCGTTGGTGATATGCTTATGATGACGGTGATTTTTGTGATTTATGCGGATGGGGCCGCCATTTTCTTGATGACATCTCGGAATTCGAGGTTGGCATTGCGCAGGCGGTTGAGGAACTGGTGCTTGTTCTGCAAAATTCCTTTTATAGCAAGTCAAAATCCAGGTGCTAATGAAACAATAGATTTTTTTTTAATCTAACGGAAATAATAAAATAATTGGATGGATTGAATGAAGAGTGCATTTACCTGCATTTCGCTCTCATGATACATGTCGATCATCTTCTGGGCACTGGCCAGTTTAGCCTTGTATCTCTCAGGATCCGCAGCCTCTATTCTCTCGACCTTATCCATGAGTTGAGTGACGGCGTCTCCGATGAAGTAGTCGATATCATGAATCTTGTCCATTCTGGAATTATCACTTGCAAACAAATATTAGCAAGTAACATGAGCGAAATAGGCGTAATTCGTGGAGAGCTAGACCCAAGTGGGCTAGTTGCTCAATCTAGCTAAAATTAACTGACTGGCTCAGTCTGGATGCCCGGGTTCCAAGGGGGCGTGCCTGATTTCGAAAGGTAAGGGAGGTCCAGTCCGGCCAGAGGGCAAAACGAGAGAGATAAAGAGAGGAGGAGGAAGAGGCGTGAGAACACGCCAGTTGTTTACGGTGCTGTCCACGCGATCAGTAAACACTAGCAGTATCGGCGGTACCAGTGGGGATTACTCAGATTGAACATATTGCGGATCACGAGCTTATTTCAGCGTAAAGAAAGATAATACAATAACGTTTCTTCTTAACTAGCGACCTTCGGTCGCTACGTTACGCGGGGTTGTGTGTTAAGGATAAAAAATGGACGTAACTGTTGAGAGCCTGCTTAAAACGTTGTAAAAGGCTCGTGAGGCCGAGGGTGATTCGAAAAAGTTGGGCAGGGCGAAGCCCATCCCAACTTTTTCTACCCTCGGCCTCACGAGCCTTTCACAACGCTTATGCTGCGGGGGGTGAGAGCATGTTGGGCAAATTTCTAAACAGCTATGTGCTATATTTCTAAACGATTGGTTGTGAATTCGCAGATAAATACATTACCGTGTTCTAAGGTATGCAAGTAGAAGCCTGCTTAAAACGTTGTAAAAGGCTCGTGAGGCCTCGGGCAATTTGAAAAAGTTGGGATGAGGCTTCGCCCCATCCTAACTTTTTCGAATCACCCTCGGCCTCACGAGCCTTTCACAACGCTTACGCTGCGGGGGTGAGAGCAGGTTATGATAGTTGGGTGGGTGTTGCATCGGGTTCATTTAAGTTTTCTGTGATTTAGCAAATCACACCATGGTGCGTGGCATGGTGGGTTGCGGTAGCGTGCATTTAACTTTTCTGCGATTTAGTAAATCACACCATGGTGTGTGGTGTGGTGGGTTACGGTAGCGTGTATTTAAGTTTTCTGCGTTTTGGGAAAATGCATTATGGTGTGATGCACCCTTGAGGTATACGGTAGGCGTCACTAACAGACTAACTGACAGACAGACAGACAGACGCTACGACATTATAGTCAATAGGAATCAGTTATTTCTTATGAGACTAAGATTTTTTTCGCTGATTTATTAACAATAAAATGCAGATCTTGGTTATACTGCTTACTACTTCTATGGCGATAATTCGAAGATATTAGGTTGGTAAGAAAGTTCTGTCGCGTGTTACGTATTTTACATTTTGGTGTATACTTCCCTTCAAAGTTGATCATTATTAATACGATCTTCAGATGACTAATAGTGCTTGGTTACTTTTTCAAGAAAACGTTATCACAGTGTTCTCCAATTACTAATTCTGGCACAGTCGACTGCCAAATTCAGTGAAATTTATGGTCAACCATAAATTTTATTTGCTCATGGTTGAAAGAAGAAGCGCGATATGTACATAACTAACCCACTATTGCAAAGTGCAACAAGGGGACATGCTTTTGAGTGTTTAACTATGAGAATGCCTCTTTATGCCAACCTGCGATCAGCGCTAATTCTGAAAATTACACTAGATTGATTTTTGTTGATAAGCATTTCACATCCCTGAAGATTTTGCGGTTGGCCTAATAAGATCAATTGTTGTGGGTAGTGAAGTACACGACATTCTTAGTGTTTGCTTTAAATTGGAGAGTGGTGCACCTAACTGTTTGTAAGCCACAGTTTTCCAAAGGCTGATGCCTAAATATGATCGTTGAAATCGGCCTTTTTTGCAATCTACAGCTTCACACACATCTCGAATGCCGAATGTTGTGTGATAATATGGAAGTACAACTCTATTGCTATCACACATCGAAGGAGCAGAAGCAGTTGCTAGCTCGTGTTAAAACTGTAGAGTTCAAAAAATAACACACAAAAATCGTCATTTTCCGAATATTCGATATTTTCTTTATTTACTCGCTTTAAATGCGAACTAGGATCGACTTAAACCCGATGTTGTATACTACTTATGTCAATTCAACTTATGTTAAATTGGATTTCCAGACAAGCAACGCAGTCGAGAAAAAATGGAAAAATAATACGCGACAGAACTTTCTTACCAACCTAATATATTAGAGGGAAGGTGGTAGTGCGTAGTTTGCTACTGTTGGTATATTATAAGGATTGCACTTTTGTCAGTTGATGATCTGTGTAGCTTTTACATGATATATTTTTGCTTTGCACAGGTGATGTAGCATTGGATCACATATTTATCTGTACATCACAACATAATATAACCGAGCCATACAATCTCAAAAATTTATTGTCTTCTCAACATGCATAGGTGCCCTCTCTAATATCCTCCAGGGACTGCTGCAGGCACGGGGTAGGCTGGCTGCTGGGCGTAGACGGGAGGGGCCTGGTACACGGGCTGTGCGAAGTACTGAGGGACGACTTGGGGCGCGTGGAGATGGGCGTGATGGTGGTGATGATGACGGGAAACGTCGCCGCCGAAGTAGCCGTGATGGTGGTGGTGGTGACCGTTGCTGCAAGGCGAGGAAGTTGGTTAACCGATATGAAAAAAATGAATAATCGGAATATGTAATAACAAGAGAGAAGAGGAATATAGCTGATGTAGCTGAGATGGGCAACTCACGAGAAGGCCGATCCCCAGCGGGATCCATAGTCTCCTCTGTGGAGGTGACGCTCACCGCGGTAGCGAGGCACGAAGAACGGGTTGGAGATAGGTGCGCGGATCTTCTGAACAGAGGGCAAAAATATTTTCTCTCATTAGGGCGCCTTCTCTAATATTCCTTCTCTAAATTGTAAACTGTAATTTTCAAAACAGGATTGAACTTTAAAATAAACAATCGTATCACGCACGGGTCCCTGGAATTCGTCCTCGAGAGTGCGTCTTCCTCCCCACCCGGGGAAGATGATGGGAGAAGCGGCATATGCCTGAGAGAAAATCATTTGAATACGAAGAATAATATGAATATTATTTATACGCTTTTAAAAATAAAATGATTTACACCATAGGAGGGCGCGGCAGCAGCTACGGGATATGAGGAGTACGAGGAGTAGGCAGGAGGCGAGGCAACGGGCTACAAGAATGAGAATAACTTATTTTTGTGCGTTCTACGGATGCTTAATGAAAAATAGTTGTCCTTATTAGATTGAGTGGGCTGAAATGCTTACCTGGCCGTAATAGCCAGTGGCTGCCACCAGTGGGAGTGCGAGTAGGGAGAGAAGCTGCATGGCTGGATGCTGATTAGAACATCGATCGAATGGCTTTTATACTCGTCCAGGGACAATCAGACACAACAAAGATCGACGTCTTAATTGGTGTGTGGAGATGCCATTTCCTCAATGGGAGTGAATCATGGGGTATCAGTGAACAATGGGAGAGAATAGCTCGCTTCAATATGCAACCGTGCTCGGTATCGGTGATATAAAGCTCATCTAAAGGAGGAAGTTGAAAAAATTTATGGAATCATAAAATCGGATTCCCTAATTTACGTAAAATGGGTCATTGACGATCTGAACTGACTTATTTTTTCAGGCGAAGCCGCTGGATACGGTAGTGGGCGCGGGGGCACAAGTGCAGCAGCTCATCAACATCGTCTGCGTGCAGGAGTTCACGAAGCAGCTCATTATGCACCTACAGTTCAGCTATCAGTGAGTGCATTACTCAATGACTCTTCGTGCTCATCGATAGCAATGATCTCAATAAATCAAGTTCTAAACCTGAATTAGTTGCGTTGCAAATGTGTAAGATGCCTTTCAAGTATACACTTGCAGCGACCGTAACAGCGTGCAGCAGTCGTTCGACAAGTGCCTCTACCTTCCTATTTTCATCAACAAGTTCTTCGAGCCCACTGAGATGGCATCGGAACAGTTCTTCTCCAGGTACACAACAACATTTTGAATTTATCATAAAGTAATAGCACTAAGCTTGCAGATTTTTTATTTCTTTTGTTATTTCTCACATTGAGGGGGTATGCTATCATGCGGATACATTGCTGATGCGTGTGGGGGAAGCAAAAAAACAAGTTGTCTTCGAGATTGTATTTGTAACTATAATAGAAATGCCAACGCATTTTGCTCGTCTGATCACATTTTTATTTTTATTCTCCGTCTCTTTGGTTTTCGTTAATGGTATGATGCTAGAATTGGTCCCGTGGTAATGACATGTTAAAGGGAGGAAATGAGTTGAACATCACTTTGTTTTTCATTAGACACTAATCGTTCATAGCTGCCCGTTCCTTCTCCATCTCGTCATTTCAGATGGAAGGCCCTCTCTCAGCCTTCCCAAGAGGCGCAGAAGATCTTCCCCGCCAAGAATCCCATGGAGAAGGAGGCCATACGGACTAAGGTGAGCAGTCATCTTATCACCTCAATCTCGTGGATTGGTATGTTTACCCCTACCAAGAGGCCTAATTCATTCTCTCGACAACATCCCCAATGTTGGTATATTGGAAGGAGATCCTGGAATCCACTCAATCTCCTCTCTCGGGGAATCTTTGGCAGTCACAAGATTCCAATCGTGGAAATGGGGCTGGTGACCCCGCTGCTTAGCAGCTACTCTCACGTGCTCCTCTTTCTTGCTCTGTATTACTCGCACGAGTGACTCACGCGTTCAGTAGCGCACCCTCGCACTATTGCCCCGGGCTATTTTGAGAGTGGGACAGACGAGGAATGAAGCCAATATTGAAGAGGACTGCAGAAAGATGCACGCTAGTGTTTCTCTCTCTTGATCAACTTAGTCTTGGGCAAGCTGCAAAAAGAAGGTAGCGGAAGTAGGTTCGTTCTCATTAGACAACCACAAAAATAGAACGTTTCCCCCGCATTTCGAAGATTTGCTGGAGAAAGTATTACGAATACTCGGAAACTGCCACGTTGCTTCCTCCAATTACCACCAGAACACCTATGAAATTACAGACCAACCCGGCAGAGTTTTGTGTTTATAGTCTCTTTCGCTCGCGCAAATTAGGAAGCACGAAACGGCCTAACTCTATTTTTTCGCGGTGGTAGCATTTGCAGAGGAAGCAATACAGTGAAAGCATTGCAAAAGTACATCGGGAACGTGGATTTATCCACGGGGGTCTTGGTAGAAAGTGGAGATATCTTCATGTACCTTGCTAGATCAAGGATCAAAGATGAACTGCTTGCAGTTGTCTGGTCTGGGTAGCAAGCTGCTGGACGACGTCGATCCCAATCCCGAGAACTACGTGTGCGCAGGCATCGTGCACACACAATCACAGCAGATCGGCGCACTCGTCCGACTCGAACCGAACACCCAGGCCAGTTTTCCAATCAACCACTATTATTACGAGATTGCTTAAAATTTTGATTTATCCTTACCTTCTATGAAATGCAGAATTTAATTAACTATTGTAGCGGGATGATGCAATATTAGACGGCTTACTTTTACAGGCGAAGATGTACCGGCTGACGATCCGCAGCTCCAAGGACACGGTCTCCAAGCAGCTGGTCGAGCTGATCGCCACTCAGTTCTGAGTCCCCTCCGTAACCCGGATTCTAGAGAATACGCTAACTCTGACTCCCCGCTGATACCGTAACCTCATCACCCAAAGACCGTACCCATGAGTTGCTTCTGAGCGCGCCACCACTCCTCTGGTTTCCCTGTGCACATACAGTACCCCTGATGACCCCTGCCTGACCGAGAGCTCAGAATTCGTGTATCACACTTTCATTTTTCACTGCATAATTTGATACAAGTGTAATTTATATTGTTCATTGGAGATTCTATAGAGTATATTTCTACTTGGCAGTATCTAGACGATTTAGCGAGCAGCCTCTACGCTGTTCGCTGTGATGTCGAAACCGCAGTCGTCATACTCAGTGGTTGTGCTATTTGTGCAGTAATTTATTCATTAGACATTCCTTGCAAGATAATATTAGTAGTAGAAATCTTATTAGCTTCGAAAACTAATATTGTATAATAATTAGCTGCTTGTATTTCTTCTCGCCATCCAACCGTGTTGCATTGTATTAGTCGAGTTCCCACGTTCGCATGCAATCCCAGTCCACAGTCTCAGATAAAAAGTTTTCCACCGAAATGAAGTGTTACTAGCTATACAGCGTTATCTGTCAACTTTTATTTGAGTAGGCAGGATTCAATTTCCAAAATTATCGAAATAGGGAGATTGCAAAATTTTAGTGCCTCATGCTGGAATCGAACCAGCGACCTTCTGTTTACTAGACAGACGCTCTGCCACTGAGCCAATGAGGCGCGGTGGTGGATCTCCTTCAACTCGGGTCTAGTGTCTATTGGGTGGAAGTGATGAAAGAGCACACGTTCTTTTCACTCGGTCTTTACTTCCTCCCATCTCGGTGTTCGTGCGCATATTTCACACTTCCTTTCTCTCACTGGAATATCTTGATGAAGGGGGAGTGGAGAGAGATACACAGACTCAAGTTGACTCGTGCTCTTCTCTCTTGCTAAGCAGATGCTGTACAAACTGCTGCACAAACAAGACTATACAGTGAGTGGGAGGAATATGATCTCAGAGGGGAGGATGCATTGCGACTACTACAATATATTTTCCCCTGCTCCTCCCACGGATTCGGGGAAACGAAGCCCTCGATATGCGCTTCCCCCCACACGTCTGCAATTATGTTACGAGGTGTATCCGAAACGCATCAAATTAATGGGAAAAGGGGATAAACCCGATCATCCAGACTAGTCAGAACAATTTTGTTGATTTGCTTCGAAGAACATCTGGTATCACCAGTATGAATGTTCCCGAAGTATTCATTCGAATTTCCGTCCTTCTCGTAACCAAGAAATCAGTGGTGTGAAAAATACATTGGCGCGCTGTCGTCACGATGCGCGCGCTCATTAGGCTGCTTTCAGTGAGATATCGAGGCTTCGTTCTTTTCGCTACGATTACACAAGCTGCTCTTGCCGCGTATTAATAGAGAGAACACGAGACTACGTCGACTAAGGGAAAGGAATAATAGCGAGAGACTGCCTCGACCACCCCCGAAATAGTCCAGAGGACGATGAGAATCCCATCCGATATAGAACGAGAATCCGAAGCGAATCGGCAACATCAAAGAACAATCCCAATGTTTTCGCAAGAAAAAGCTTTGGAATCAATTCTCAGATGCGTCAGCATCAGATTCTCCTCATTGTTGCCTTTCTCCTCTCTTCTCACTTCTACGCATGCTTTGATCTCCTCGGCTACCTTTCCAACCGTATAGCAGAGTGTCGTCTTGACGACTCAGATTTGTGTTGACTTAGGATCCTTATTACGATTTCCCACCCGAGTACGGAAAAAGGGCCTGGCTCCCTTCCCATTCCCGCGCTCGCCTATCTGTCTATTTTTCATTTTTCGTTAGCGGTTTGGACTCAGTGACATTTAGATGTTATGAAGGGGATAGACGATCGCACTGCGAGTGCGAGCACATCTTCACAAAATGGGGAAGATTCCAATATTTCTGACCTATTCAAGCGGGGAAATCAGGGGAGAAAACAGGTGTGTGTGCCGTGATATTGCGCACAAACACGCTCATTAGACAATATGAGCTCTTTCTATCTGTACACATTGGCTGTTTTGCCAGACACTCTGCACGAATTGGTTCGGAAATACCCCGGGTGCACTCTTCTCCTTTGCAATCGCCGCGTCAGAATGAGCGAGGACGAAAACAATGGTCGGACCTCTCTTGTGTTGACTCGAAGTGCGCCTAGAACTCATTCATTTCCAGTCATGTCAATCGTCTCTCTTTCTCTCTCTCTGACCCATTCATGATCTATTCCCACTGGAAGGGAAGGAAGGGGGAGGGGCGGAGACCCGAACGTAGTCTCCCTCCTCATTGCTCCGCCCTCTCGATGCTTCCACTGTGAACGAGTAGTGCGAGTATTCTGGTGCGAGTCGTGCACATCCACGAGTATCTCCCTCCCTCTCTTCCCCTCACAATGTCCCTTCGTTCTTCCTCCTCAGCACGAGCTGCTTCCTCAGAACCCGAAGCACCCTCTGGAGCATCGCTCTCCCTCGAGATAGATCGAGAGATGGAACAGATGAGAAGACTCAGTCTACCCTCCAACCACAAGGTAATTTTATCTAATTACAATTAATTAATTAGTCTAATTAGGTTGTCTCTGCGAAGCCTCGCCCGTCGATCGTGGAGATAGCCGAGGCGTGCGGTCTGCTGGACATGTCTCCCTCTGATCTGGTCGCAGAGACGAACAAGGTGCGACTGCTGCAGTTCCTTCTCTTGCTGCATGGGGAAGTAGAAGGGAACTCGGAATAGAAGCAGAGAGCAGCAGTCGAGACTCTTGAATAATTCGATTGAAGGAGCAGTGCGGCTTCCGATACTACCACTGCGTGCTGTCATCAGCCTTCCATTCAAATGGATCCGCCACCATCTTCCTCGCCAACTTCGATGCGAACACCAATCTGGAGAGCCTCGACTCAACCAAGATACCCGCCAAGGTACGAAAAGTGATCTTTGGTCTTGGCTCTCATTCTATTCTGGTGCCTCAACGCGCTTTTTCCTTGTGAAGTAGAAGTAGAAGAGCATTCGTGCCCCCAGCCATTTGTTCCCCCTCGGCCATTAGCGGCAGCGAGGGTGGGGGGCTAAGTCATGTTGTTTCTTCTTCCCTTCCTCTTCCTCCTCCTCGTCCTTCTCCTCCTTTCCGCTCTCCGGGATTCCTACGCGAAGTCCGCAATCACGCAACGAATGGCCGAGTAGTGTGCGAATATCCGGCGAAAGGGCAAACTCACAGCTATTCTTAGCCCTCTTGGTCTCGAATCTATTCCCCACCCGAGAAAAAAGAGGAAGTCACTGCAGATCAGTCTGTAGGAAAAAGCACTGTAATCTCTCCCCCAATAGGGCATCAAATCAATAGAAAGTACAGTAACCCTGACTCGTTCAGGTCTTCGAGGACGTGACCTACCCTCAGACGGAGCTTGCCCTGGCCGTCCTCGGTCTTCTCATCTACCGTTCCGATGTGTATGGAAAGCGCGTGCTGTGTCTTCTTCGAGATACAGCTCCCCATCAGGAGGATTTCTCGGTAGGGCTTACTCCCCCATCCCCCTTCACATCCCCATGAGCCAGACTGCGGATTATATTTTCATCGAAAAGCAATTGTAGAGCTTCTGATCTTTACATTATCAATGATTTCTTTCAGGCGAGTCTTGAGCCCCTGAAGAAGGCCGCCACTAAGCTGCGAGTCACCCACCACGTCCAATGGGTTCCTCCCAAGGAGAAGAAGGAGAACATCCGACTCAGTGTCAATGCCGGTACGTTCAAACTCTCGAAAACATCCGCTGTCTCTTCTCTAAGACTCTTTGATAGCTAAACATTGGGGAAACTTCGTGCGTCACTTGTAGTGTAGCGTAGCGTGTGAGCACTGACGCAAGCAACGACATTATTATCAAGTTGATAATGTCAACGTGGCTTGCCCTGGGGGCTACGGTGGAGGAAATATCAAAGCCATTAGGCCAGCACGCAATTCTCGCTGCACGTGCTCTTCCCTCAGTTAGAGAGTGTGAGAGAGTGCAGTAGATGAAGAGAGGCCAGTGTCCTTCAATCTCCTCTCCTCCTGTTATTATCGTTCGTACTGGCCTGCGCACTTGGTGTCTAAGCGATCATTAGGAGTGTCAATCTGTGATACCTAACGCAATAACAAGCCTACCGTACTTGGGAAAGACGATTAAATATCGATATGCTAAAGGGTTGGTTGCAGGTATGCGACTGCGTGTGATGCTGTGTCAGACTCGTTCTTCAGAGGATGAGCCTCCCCGCAAGGCAGTCTATGAAGCGAAGGCTCTCGTAGATCCCTCATGGAACCCCTTCTACTGCATGTGCTTGTGAGTTTCCCCCCAATTAATTACATCCCGGAGTACCCGAAACCTTCTTTATTACTCTCCATCATAACTCGAAGAAGGGGGAGAGTGCAGGGGAGAAGGAGAGAGTAGTCTTGCATCTCGTCTCTCTGGACATGGCATGAGTCCATTCCACGAATAGTTAGTTCTCTAGGTCATCGTAATTACCCCGCCACTCGTCTCCCTCTATTACCCAGTGATGTCAGAGTGAGACACTCTAAAAAGAGAGGGTGGAGGCTAAATAGGGTGGCTGTTTAGGAGTGTCGTTCGGGTGTGGGTCGCTTCCCTCCTTCTCCCGCTCGTTCCGTTTCCTTCCTCAGCCTTTCTTCCACTCTTGTGTGGGGGTGGCAGTGCTCTCTAGATAGCGGGTCTTCTCTCCTATTCTCTCGTGTCTCCCAAGGAAGAAAACAAAGCCGAGCGCATTGCACGAAAGATTTGGGCTTAGCAGCGCCCTCTGGGCAAAGTAGTCAATTCGTGTCTGACCACATCTACAGTAGATCTTATGGAGGGAAGTCTGCAATTTCCGGACCGGCAGTCTTTTTTTTGCGTTCAACCCTATAATATTATCCGTCTGGGGTGGGCATCGTATCAATTCGGAGAAGCGTTGGCGCCTCTTCTCTAAATGATGAATGAGACATGGAAATGAACGGGAGAGGGACGCGTGACCCCAAAGAGAAAGAGAGACGAGGGAGAGGCGTAAATGGGAAGATGACGTACGATTGATGAGCCTCATTCCGTTATCTTCAGGTGGTAATCTGACGAGAGACGACGTCATCTTCGAACGCCCATCGTCATTGACGACTTCTATGTAGCCGTCCCATTCTTCTATTATCAACCACCAACTGTTCTCCCCATTCCACTTCCGTTCCCATAGCAGTCAACAGTTTAAACATAGCATCTAGTCTACGGAGTCTCTGTTTCTTCCGGTCGCTCAGCTCTTTCTCTTTGGTTCAATGGTTTGTTCCCTCGTGTTCCTTCTGCTGTGAATTCCGCTTGGATGCGTGTAAATACTCCTGCCAAAAGCAGGCTCACCTTTCTTTCCCCTTCCCACACAAATGTATTTATATTCCACTTGATGAGTTCTAAGTTGTAGAGAAACGTGTGCGACGATTTTAGCAAACTGTTTTAGCCTCGTCACTCATGTCGACATTCCCTATGAACTCATTTCATTACTACACTTCATCGACTATTATGAGCCGATTATGTACTACTAACTTCGGTGTTGCACTCGATTCTGTTGACTCCTTTGTATCCCGATTAACCTATCGACCTGTTTAAATCCCTGTCCACAATATCATTCATCATACTGTTTCTGAGACTGGACGGTGTTCGTAAATAGTACTGAGTAGATCATTCCCTCGTTGTCCCGGTTAGCCGCATTGTACATTGTGTTCCCCCGTAGCCCACGCTGTCCTGTTCCATTTCGAGACGTCGAAGATAAAACATCCTCTCATAATTTATTCTTCCACAGACTCACATCACGTGTGTAACACGGCATAAGCAAGCAGTCTCGGGAAGGGGGGGGGCAGCCAATGTACATATAGAGAGACTAGTTAGCGGAATCAATCTCATCTGAGATTGAGCAATTACAGTGGGGACTGTGTGCGTGAGGAATGTCTGCCATTCCAGGAGTCCCTCATTCATTTCATCGGGACTTTTTTATTTCACATATGGTTTTGCGAGTAATCGGAGAAGTACGAAGAGAAACTGAGAGGCTGCGAGTGTGAGATTGAGTAAGGAAGACAGACGATATTTGACCGGGAGAGAAGCGGAAGGAAGGGAGATACTCGTGAGGGGAAGGCGCATATTGCAATGGGATCGAGGATGAAAATAGACTATAAGTGCATTGGAGGGAGACATCTTCAGCCTCTCGCAACGGGACAGCAGATCATGTAGATGGAGTCGTCGGCGTGGAAGCATTCCGACCCAGAAGGACATCTGCAACGACTTACATTCTTATGCATTCATGAAGTGGCTCTTGTTGTCTTTTGCCCCCCCCCCAACGAGTACGAGGAATATGCGCACGCTCCTGAGACAGATGATATTCCTAGGATGGGCGACAGGTCTCTGGTCAACGACGACGTCGCCAGCTGACTCTGTCGTCGTCGTCGTCGACTGATTGTTGTCCGCACTATTCGACCTGTCGCACTCAGCTGATAAAGATAATAGAGTGCCGTGAGGTGAAAACAGCCTCTCGCGCGACTGCTTCGTTGCCGAGCTCCCCCCTCTACGTAAGACCATGCCTACAATACCCATAGGACGGGAGAGGGACGAGGGGATGGAGAAGAGTGTGCGATGAGGTCTAATGAAATCACCCCGTCATTCTGATGACGCGAGTTCCGTAATGCACTACATTGTCTGTCTAATCCATCGGGAATGAGTCGCGCGCTGATTTCGGAAAGAACCACTGAGAACGTCTTAGTTTCAGGAGTATAGAGCAAAATAACGACTCAGAAGAGAAGGGTTCATATCTGGACATATGGTCGTGGAGAGGCTGTGGTCCTACCTGGGTGTTTCCCACTCCAATTCTCCTCCGCAGGCCACGACCATTCCATCGATGTCTCTCACTGCATCTTCCTTCGTGCAGAAAGTGAGCACTGCAAGGGGGGAATCATTGGATTCTTCTACCACGAGATCCCATCTACACACTGGAAAACACTCAAATGCCAGCCTAATAATAGAGTTTTCATCGCTCATCTTTTATTTTGCTGCGACGAGCAAGCGAATCTGATTCTGCAGCAATGGAAGAGACTGAGTCAGGGGCCAATCCACCCAGATTGCCCCCACTCTTAATTAACGAGACCCCGTGGTCTTTCACCCTTCCGCCCACGCAGCCTTTTCTTTCCTTCCTTCCTTTCCTTCCTCCACCGCATAACAGATACAGTCTCCTATTCTCTCGGGGTGCTATTTTCAGCTCAATTCTGGGTGCGGGTCTACTAGGCTCCTCTCGAGAGAACCCTTATAAACAGCAAGTACTGGGATACAAATGAGAGACTGTAAAGCTGACAGCTCCTTCGCTCTCAATGGAGAAAGAACGAAAGCAATGAGAGAGAAAACAGTGACGAATGTGTTCCCCTCGCAGTTCTATGGGAAAATTCAGGCCGCGCACATATTAGATTCCAAGTGGGGGGAATACAATATTGGACGGAGGACCGGAATAGCTATGGAAAGAGTACTTGAGTGGGCCACTTCGAGAGTGGTCTATACTTCCCAGAATGGACAACCAGCCTATCGAAATAGGTCTAGCGAACGATGGAGAGACGAATCACTCAAAAGAGGGAATGGAATCCAGAATAGAAGGAAAGCATGGCATTTTTCATCTACTGCCTCGAACCTTTCGGCCTCCAGACGTAGGGAATCGGCTTGCGGGTCACGAAGAATTTATCGGAATCGTATTCAGTCGTCGTTGAGTATTCAGTCGTCGTCGTGATTTCCTGAAAGTGACGTCGTCATTTCTATGCCTCTTGCACTGTATTTCGTCCTGCGAAAGAGTTCATAAATCGTGAAAAACAAGCGTGTTCCATATGGAGTCAATCTCTTCACACCTGACTGGATGCGGGGGAGTCGGACTCGAGGGAGAGTTGCAGAGGCGAATTGAAGTCCGCGCCTGAATGAGTAGAGTAGTCGAGTTAATGCCTGAGACACTAAGCAGGCGTCTCCTCTCTGCACATTATCCCTCCCTGATGAGAGGGTGAGAAGAGTGAAGGATGGTGGAGAGAAAGGGACTGCAACTCACCGGAAGTATCGGGATCGACGACAGGAAGTGACGGAGCAGCCATGGGCACCATTCCTGAAGGTGGTCTCACTCTCTCACTCTCGTACAGTGAAAACTCGATTACACTTGAAAGCTATTCTTAGATGACGAGTAATATGGACAGCTGCCTCTAGTGGGGGAATATGCTCACATGTCAGCAGCACTATAAGGCATCCAATATTCTTATTCTTATAGATGGAGTAGCCGATAAGACGGAGATCTCCTTCCTTCTCACTCATTCCCCTGCTACGTCACTGACCATTGACAACCATGGCCTCTCCATCCACTGGCTGGTGAGTCTTCACTGCATCCTTGCTCATCTTCATCATTTTGGCCATGCGACGAGCAGTCTGAATCGATGACGTCATGGATGAACTCTTCGATTGGGTAACCTTCTCAATGGAAACAACAGGCCCGTCGATGGACTCTCCGAAGTCAGGAGCTTCTGAAATGACGAATTCAGTATATTTCAAAGAGGTGCTATTTGTGTCCACCTCCTTCGCTCTTCTCATCTGTCATCTCCGGCTGAAGTCTGCTGTAGCCTGCAAGTGTTTTGCAGTGTCAGCTTTTATTTTAGAAATAATTAGTGTTTTCACTGATTGGCTACATACTCCCACGCGTCTGGGTCGCTATTAGCTCAGAAACAACACGAATTTGGAGCCGAAATGAAATTGATTTGAAAGCGCAGACATCTTGTTGTGTGCAAGATGAATACAATTCGCAGCTTCCTCTAAGCTATCGCAGACTTTCGGACAACATTCAGGTCTAGACTTTCTGAAAAAGCATTCCCGATCTTCCTACCAAAGTTACCATGCGCCATTAGGGATTTATAGAACTAGGCCAAATTCTCTTTCCCGAATCAGCAAACGAATAACATCCGTTCACGTGTGCATGCTTCTATTTTTGGTAAATTAGTTGGAATATTTAGGAAGTGAACAATTAAAGCTGACGAGCAGGGGCGCGTCTGATCTCCTCCCCGAGTGAATTGCTCAGTGTCTCCTCATCGATGTCTACAACTGCCATCTCCGGAAGTTCCATCGAAAGCTCCTCGTCCTGAGCGATCTCGCCCGACTCAACACCAGTCGACGATACGGTAGTCGGGATAACGGTAGTGGATACGGTAGTCTTCTTCATGGAAGTGACGGGAGTCTTCGTCACGGAGACCTTTCCGGATGTGGTAGTTGCTTTGGCCCCAATGGTGGTCTTCTTGGTAGCCTTGGCAGTCGTTGTTTCGACTGCCTTGGAAGTCGTAGCTTCAGAGGTTGTGGCAGTGGAAGTCGTAGTAGTGGAAGTAGCTGCATTCGTCGTAGTCTCCGGGGTGGTCGTTGTGAACCTGGCTGCATTCAGTTTCGCCTTGATCTCTGCTTTCATCTTCTTGTCCTTCTTCCCGAATACTCGAAGAGGCTGCAAATATCTCTTTACGAAGAGACGTGGGAAGGACACGTCGGGAAGCGAAAAGCTTATGCAAAAATAGAATGTCCTAATTCAATTGCTGGCACTACTTCTGTACCCAGGAGGACTTAGAGTGTAAAGAGGGAGTAAAAAGGGAAAGTGTACACGCCACTCTCGGGACTGAAGGAAGTTATTTTAGGCATAAAATGCGAAACTTTTCAAAAAATCTAACTGACGGGAAGTGGGGGAAGGGGCCTTCGTCCTCCTTTAATCATCAGTGGTTCTTCGAAGGGAGAGATGCGAGTCTCCTCGTCGATGAGGAAGGCGTTGTCCATCTTCTTCGACTTCATGCTGTACTTACGATTCGAACGCTCCTGCAACAAAAAGATTCGCGTTCTTTTAACGTGCCATGTCTAAGTACCAGGGCATTGGTTAATGTATTCGTCGCCCTGCTATTTCCGACTGTCCTCCCTCTACAACCAGATTCGTATGCAAGCACGCAATGGGTGCGAAACGGAAGTGAGAGCTATGTTTTTCCGTCTTCAGAAAAAGGCTATTTATGATTAGCTATTCAGAATATTCTAGAGTCGTTGCACAGTTTGGTTCCGCTTAGAACTATCTAAAGGTAAGGGGAACATTTACAAAATTGTTCGAATTAAGATATTGCGTGTGTTTAGCCTCTCTGTGGATGCATCTGTTCGTTGCCTGACGGATCCATCGTCATTTCCTGTTCATTGTTATTCGCGAGGGTGTTTCCAATACGTGGCTCGTCCTCTCGTATTCAGGCATCACTAGCAAGAAAGACACGGGCTGTTTACTGCTCTCTGATCACTCGTACGAAATGCAGGAGGGACCAGAGGGGAGTTGTCCTACACTCTTTCCACAGGTGCTCAATGAGTAACGAGTCCGTGCCCTTCACGTGAGAGAATAAGTGAAGCCTGGAGAGCGCGGAAGACACCAAAGAGGCCCCGCATATTTGATAACACGACGCACATATCCGCACCATCTGACTACGAGTGTGAAATATTCATCCTGAATCACTTATCACGCAGCATGAATCAACCCACTCAACTTTGCTGGGTGGAACGCCTCCCTACTATCGAGAGACTATTTCCGTATTTTCACTCTCCACCCCACATATTGCATAATTCATCGTGCGTCAGGGCGTAATTCGAATTAGGTAAAAATAAAAACTAAAACTGACATGCGTTTTCCCGATGATATCCCTCCTCTGCTGCAGTCCGTGCACTCTCTCATCGAGACTCTCGGGATCAACGTAATCCGCCTGATCACTGATTCGATCCAGATCCCGATGGGAAAGAACGACGTGCTGCTTGAACAGCAGAGGATCCACTGGCACGGGTTTAGGAGTCGTCGTGGTTGTGGTTGTCGTCGTTGTAGACGTCGTCGTAGTCACAGGTCGCACGAATGCCGGTCGGACGACTTTAGGAGCAAGCTGCGCCGTGGATCGGAGGGGAGCGAGTTGCACGGGAGAATGAGATGATTGAATTGTAGGAGCTTGGATGGGCGTGGGAGTCTGGAGTGGTGCGATGAAGGAACTCTCGGGAGTCGTCCCGATCTGGATGCGCCAATTGCCCTTTGGCTTATGGGATGCGACCTGAATAGACTTTATCTTTGAACTATTTAAAATGTCTTTCTGAACCTCTCCATTCTTCGATATCTCCGTCTTGTCGTCATCGAGAGTAGCTCCACGCTGGAAAGGGAGAGCAAAAGTTCGGATTCTCCGAGACGATTTGATTAATGGGGACGACGCATATCCAGCGCAAACACACGCACACTCAAAAAACAGCTTCACCCAGACAGAGAAAATAGCCTTTATTATATTATCACGACGGCACTCGTTATTGCACTGAGAGTAAGACACACTGAATACCACCACGAAGAAAGAGAGGGGTTAGCAGAAGCAATAAGATATGATTCACCAATGCTAGACTTTATTATTGCTATTAGAAAATGACAACTGATCTACCACCAAAGTAAGATTATTAGCGAGAAAGAGAGATCACTAGTAGCTTAGTCGAGGCTCACAACGTAGGGATGGACTGCAGTGCGGATGGGAGAACGACGTTGATCGTCGATTGACTTGAGAAGAAGATAGGAGGAATCCGCATGAGCACGAGTGTCTTGAGATGAAGAGCGAAGGGGCTGAGAATAAATCATTTTAAACATTCATTAAATAAAGACCGCACCAGATCAGCCTTGGAGATTCGGTTTCCTCTGAGAGTCATCTGCTGATTGCGTGAAGGTTTCTGAGGGAAGTCGAGGTTGGCGACTGTGAGTTGGTCTGCAGGATGAGGAACCACAAGCTCTGAAACACATCCTATTTGTATGAACCGAAAAATTTGCGAAAACTAAAAAGAGGAGAAGCCAGAAAACTAAATGCATATACATCGTAAAAATTATCATAGCTTTTAAATCGGTATCTAGGTGATTACCGGGTGCCTTAGCTGCTTCCTCCTTAGAGAGGAGTGAGGAGATACTCTGCTGGAAGAGGGCCACCTGCTCTCGCTCCGACTGCGCGTCCTGGATGCGCCTACAATCAATGTAATAATTAATCAAAACAACACATTGATCCGCTAATTTGTTTGAAAGCAGGCGCAAATTTTCACACGATATCGTAAGGAAAATTCTTGATCTCTTGACTTTTAATCGTCTAATGCTCAATCTCTGAATCACAGAAGTGAATATTAAAGTGAACACACGCCTTCATTATTACCACTGTAAATTACGTCTAAATGGAGCAGGTGAGCCTGAATAATTCATAAGCTCATTCGTAGTAATTTCCTGATTCCCCGCTTGATCGAAATGAAAGACCGACCAAAGGATCTAATAGAGGGAGGGGAGATGAAGTATTTCCAATTGTGATTCCCCACTCACTTGATGAGTCTGCTGATCTCCTCGTTCATCTGCGGCCCGTTCTTCGATTCAGCGTCATGGATCTTCAACCATCAGTGTGAAATGGAGAATAACAAAATATGGAACAAATTTAGATAATTACCGTGGCAGTGCTCTTGACAGGAAGAATGTCAAGAGTTGGATTTGGCACGATGTGAGGACGAGAATGCTCGACCACAGGAAGAGGTGCTGCTGAAATCCAAACTTTTTTATGCAAAACAAATCGACAAAAGTGAAATTTGCTAATTAGCGCTGTCCAACAGAAATAGTTTCAATTCACTCACACTTTGCCACTTGCTCCACTTTCTCTTTCACTTCCACTCCCAGTAGATCAACACCGGAGAAGTCGGGCGTGAACGAGGCCTCAGTCGTAGGGGCCATAGTGGTGGTAGTGGTGGGCGGCTGTGTGGTAGTCGAGACTGTCGTAGTGGTTGTTGGTGCAGGAGTCGTAGTAGTCGTGGTGGTCGTTGACTGAGTGGTGGTTGTCGTTGTCGTCGAAGAAGTCGTCGTTGTCGGGACCGGCGTGGTTAGCTCCTCCTTAGCCAGTTTTTCGACTACATCCTCGTCGATTTCCTCAGATTCAGCCGCAGTGTCCTGAAAAAATTAGTTGTAATACTTCAGATGATTACCATTGAAATTTATCTACAAGAGGCGGCCTTTCGGGCTTTTACAATGTGATTATTGATCAAATGCCGTACTTCTGCAGCCGAATCAGCAGTAGTCGCCTCCTCGAGCTCCTCGCTGATCGATGATTCCGTTGTAGAAGTCGTCGTTGTTGAAGATGGAATCACGTCAACGAAAGGCTTCTTTTCGAAAACATTTGTGGGTTCGTCTGAACGGTGAATTACGATGTTGTTACTGAGCAAATAATAAAAAAATAGTGGCATTGGAATAAGCAGTATCGAGGAGGAAAGTTGGACTAACCTATGGAGAATCCTGCCTTGAGTACTCCGTCTGCGCTGACGATGGCCTTTCTCTGCACCTGAGCAACTCCACGAGCACGAGCGAGAGGTACACTGTTCCCATCCACTGAGAATTTATTAGTTAATCCATTTTTGAGCCCCATCCTGCATATTTCAAACCGATTGATCCAAAGATTAAAGAAACACTGTTGGAATCTAAGTGTTGGAACAATCTAAACCAGTTTCATCTCGCTTTCATCGTTACAAAGTTCACTTTCATTTGCCTGCTCGAAATTTTGCTCTTTTCTCAATTTGAGATCCAGTAATCGGGTAATTAACGCTGGGAAAGTGAAATGATCTTTTGCGAGAGAGGGAGGAATGCAAGGGAGAGGAGACAGGGAGCCGTCACTCACCCGGGTTCTCGTATTCCAGTTCCGATGAGATCGAAAGGAGATCTGCGTCCGTTAGCGGCTCGAGTTCCTCTGTGTGATTTATTGATGATGAAGGCATAATAGAAATGTTGAAAGTTGAAGAGAAACTATGCAATGAGGTAAGCGACCGGCATTCGAATGCAAAAATAAACTAACCAGGCTTGGTAGTGGGCGCTTCACCGCTTTCGTAAGATGCTGAAGAGAACTGAGGAGCCTGAATTGAGCGATTTAAATAATTCAATCGCATTAAGTTGTGAGAAATTTAAAAGTTTGATGACAAACCTCAGTTTGGATGAATCGCTGTGTAGTAGTGGTGGGCGCTGTCGAAGTTGCCGTAGTGATAGAAGGAGAGGTGTGCTTCCTGAATAAACACTCTTAGAAATAATTTTTTTTTTAAATATACAATCGTTAAATTGATTTATAATTTTCGATTGATATATTGCGGGAAAATGTCTGAGAAAACGAACAGATAGGGGTTGGTGGCGAAGGTGGACGGAGCCTTCGTAGTGTCAATGTGTACGATCTTGCGACGATTGGGAGGAACATCCTCCATTATGGCATCTGGAAAGTGGTTGTAATATATCAGGAAACATTTCAAGCTGTATGATAGAGTTGAGGCTATCCAAAAAAGTTCGACATACATGTAACTAAGGGAAATATGAATATGACGAGACCCACCAATGCTTCGCGGTGCCAGATCGCAAAAGCGGACTTTGTACGTCATTCCCTGGATGGATAGCCCGTTGATGAGCATGTTCTCGTTCCTGAATGAATTTCTTCAGCTTTATAGAGACCCTCCACGAGAGAACGGAAGAGACAGGTGGGAAAATATCGATAATTCCTGTACTTTTTTATGGTGTTGGTTCACTAATTATGGGAGTATATTTTGAAAAAGTTTCAAATACCTCACATTATAAAAGAAACACAAACATTATGCTTTGTATATTCGTTATCTACTGCGAACGATACTTAGTGTTGCAAGGTCTGTGATTTCCATCAACTAACTCAATTATGGAGCTGCGAGTGAGACCGAGAGGCTTGTTGAACGTGAGTTCGCCACAGTTGAATTCGTCGCGAGATCGCAATCGACAACACAGCACTTGGATCCTGAGAGAGTTCAAGTTCAACCAATGCATTGATCCGTGATATAATGCTCCTTTTCAAATTGTATAATTTCTGCATAAATACGTTTGAGGAAGCAAAGTTTCGATTGAATCGATTTACCTAGTCTCGGAGATTCTGGTAATTCCTGCGACGTATTCACGTGCACGACAGCTCAGATCGATGTCGTCGTCGATGATGGGGTCGAACATCTGCAAGTATTGTGAATTACATCGAACATAGTTGCTCATGTGTATTTACCGCCAATAATTGAATTATTAGGACATCGAAAGGTGTACGTGTGAATCGTAATTTTTTTTTGCGAAAGATAATCCTTCATTAGATCTCCAGCTCTTGCAGTTGTTTACCGTATTCAATTTCATCGAATTGTGAATAGATGGCTTTGATGCAAATATTTACCTTGGAGTAATAGCAGTCCTCTCGCTCCACCGATTTGACGCCTCCGGGCATATTGATCCACGGGTAGATCTAAGTTAACACTTTTTTTTACCAGTTTGATTCGAGTATGGTGGAACGACTAACTTCGTTGACGTCATCACAGCTCAGGTCGAAGACGACGTCTTGCCTCGCTGCCCCAACTGACTCCACCATTTTCACGCCTAAACCAGTGGCACCCGCACCCTGAAAGACGCTGATTACGGCATATATTCACGCAAATCATGATAAGTAAGCATGTTGCATCGATATTCTTGCATAACTCATGCATGTTTCGATGGTAACTCACCTTGGGGCATTCTATCCTGAAGTTATCAAAAGGACTGGATGCGAAGTGATTCTTCGCAGCATATGCAGAGCCCGCTAATAACAAGCACAGCCAGGCTGTACCCATTCTGAAGTTGCAGTGAGAAGATGAAATATTCAAATAGTAGCATAATGAGCATGAAAAGTGCAGAGAGTACAATGCGCGAACGACGGGAAAGATTCGAGGTCAATGCAGTCTACTGATCCTTATCTTCGGATATGATGGATAGAGAAGAAATCTCGAGGGAAGAGTGACCTCAGAACTGAGTTCAGGACATCATACGAATGCAGTAGAGCAAATCTCCTGCTTCCTGGGGATCACAGAAATACAAACAGAATAAATCCATCTTCATGGCGCTAGGGTATGTTTCTAATGCGCTAACGAAGTCGATAAAAAACTGCTTGAACTGGGACGAAGAATGGTCGGGAAACGAAAGCGAAGGAAAGAGAGAGAAAGTGGGAGGCGATCCAAAGGCGGGAATCCTTCCCATGATCCACTCGGATCGGCGTAGAGCAGCTAATGTGGTGCGCGGGCCAAGTAGGTCACGCTAGTGAGAAGGAAAGGAGGAGCAAGAGCGGCGTTCAGGTGGCACTGCAGAGGAATGCAGTATCCTCGAGTATTCTGAACTAGTAGAATAAGAATAATGCAATTGCATTAGATAATGTGGAAACATTGCGTTAATCGTTTTCCCACGCACATTCAACTTGAAGTTCATGAGTACTTTCGTATATTTGGGACTTGGCACGACACAGCGCATCGGTCTTTGCAGCGGTCACTATTGAAGAATTCATTCCCTTTTCAATCTTCATCTCCAATCCCCGATATGCACCATATCCGGTGGCAGTGAGAAAGTACGTTTGCTTTGACGCGAGTGGCTGATTCACTCTACTCCGTTAGATGGCTTCCTGTCCCCGGATCGTCCTTCCTCCAATGAGTAATGATGTCCCACTCTTACTTCCGGGGTTTAGGAGAGACACTCGAGTCCTCTCTCTTCTTCATCAAATTTTGCACAAGAGCCCTCTGGCCTTCCCTCTGCTTTCGTAATGACACTCACGTATGTTGTCCCTCTCTCTCTCTCCCTCCATCTGTCCCTCTCGCCCCTCCAAGTTGGCAATGCGCACAAGCGAGAGTGGAGCACGCGACGCGACCGCCTTCGCGTGTGGTTGTTGGAGCATCTCCTCGTCCTGTCCCCTAGCCATCCGTCCTTCCTCTCCTGTATTTCGTCGTGTCGCTTGTACACGTCAACACGTCGTCTCCTAAAGGAGAGACGAGAGGGGAGGAGAGGAAGAGATAGGAAGGGAATTGTTTTCGTGTTTTGTCGGCCATCGCAACGGGAGCAGCCGTGATTTCTCCTTTCCTATACAGTGAGCAGTTATAGTCGAAATTGCCCAGTGGCCATGCTTTCTGTCTCTCCGGTACCTTATCTCTCTCTCTCAGTCTGCCTTCCCCTCTCTCTCCCCCCCCCATTGTCGTCCTCCTTCTCTCCTTCGTCGCTCCTTAAGTGCAACTTGCGATCGTTTCGAAACCCGCGATTGAATCAGCTGTTGGCTGGACGGGAACACGAGTTGTTCTCGCCCTTCGAGTAGATCAATCGATGTGTTTGTCTCCATACTCGCAACGACGTGTTCACTCGTCCTCACTGTTGTTCCTCCCGCTTCTTCCACTCACTTCTCGTCTCAAACCCGTCTCTCAGGAGGTGGCAAAGTGCGCGAGCTCACTGTTTGACACCTTGTCCCCCTCCTCCTCTCGTGCTTATTCACAATCAATGGGACTTTACCGAGTAGATCAGTGTGACCGAGTGTGATAGAAAGTGATGGGTGATCGCCATCGAACCATTTCCCCCCCTCTCGCTCTCGGCCATTTCACCATTCATAATCGCACTTCTCTATGTTTCGATGGGATTTATTGCATCAATCTTCCTCTCCGATCCTTTCCTTTTTATATTCGGTGTGATAGCACTTTGCACTCCTATGGACAATGAACTTGTTTTCCCGCGAAGTCAGTCTCGAAGACGGGGTGTACTTTACTCTTACCTTTATGCTCCGATGCATCAGTATCTGTCTAGTCAATAATATACATTACAAGCACTTTCTTCACGTAGCCGCGTACTATTTTATACCAAAGTGAGTGTTTATGCTTGCAGGTCTCTCCGAGACCCGACTGGTTGCTGATCACCGTCGGGTTTTCCTGAGCACTTCTCTCTTCGGGTTCGCCAACCACCTTCTTTTCCTTCCTCTTCTTCCCCTTCGCTTCTTCTGCTCATCATGGACCTCGCTGCTTCAGTTCCGCCATTCGATATGGTCAGTGAATCTGAATATCCGTCGTGAGCATCAAAGATCACGACGATCAGTGGTGACGTGGTCTTACGTAACTCATTAGTTGTCGCATCAAGGAAGTAACCCTAGCTGATCAGACATTATGAACATTTATGAAACAGTAGTGTTTGTTCACCAAACTCCCTTGATGCTCTTACTAATGAGCGAAACCAGAAGAAGTAATGGACAGTCCCCTACTCTTTTCCATCTTTCGCCGGTTAGTAAGAGTTCAAACCGAAGAGTGCGAGATTCTTCCTCGGGGTCATCGTTTGATTCCTCTCCTTTCCATAAGTGGCTTAATAGAGGAGAGACGTCGATTCCCCTCGATCGTTCCTCCTTTCTCCTTTTCGTTCTCTGAATCTCCTCGATGTCGTGTCAGTGTCGTGGTGTTGTGCTCCTAAAGCCTTCGCCCTACTCAGATCTTATAATCGTCCTCCTCTCTCTCGGATCTCTCTAACCTCACTCCCTAGCTCTTCCCTCCCTCAGTCATGTACCATCCCTCCGAGTATCCTCCAGTGGTGAGTGTACACAACAACGAGATGAGGAATCAACCAGAAACAGAGAGAGAGATGCAAAATCATTTTCTCCCTTTCGAAACGTCCTGACTCACGTGTGAATCGTGCCCCGGTATAAATCTCGAAAAAAAGAGAGAGCACCCCTTCCCCTGCTCATTCTTGACTGACAAGCCAAAGAATGTACAGCAAGGAGCCCAAGGACTGGCGATGGACGGTGAATTCGCCATTTTCCAATATTTTCAATATACGATTTTTTGCAGAACTGGCGCACAACTGTGGAGGATGCGAACATAATGGGGAATGGAGGCGCGGAATCGGGGTCGTATGACATGTATGGAGTGCCCGTGAGTCGATTCATCCTTCTCATTGTTCACTTCTTATTCATCTCCTTGCTATTGTATCGCGTTTTCCTCTCTTCTCTTCCTCCAACTTCCCTCAGTAGTCTCTGATATTCTAACTGTCACCATCGCTTTCTACTCTTGTTCTCTTCTCATCAAGCACGCTTCAAATTTGTACTAGAAATAGAGAGAAGGGAGATGGCAAGGTGGTAGTCGACCGCATCCTAGTTCCCCGCTTGACCTAGTACACACCATGGAAACGCTTCTAAAAGTAGTAATTATCTGCTCGCGTATGAGCAACAGCATCTGTCCCTTACTGCTTGCAAGGGAGATTTATGACATGCGTACATCTGTCTATTGTGGTCTATAGTATGCATAGGAAATTGGCAAAAAATGTGCCTCGAAAGCTATAAAGAACCCAAAAGAGAAATTGAAAGCATGCAAATTAATTATGCGTGGAAAATTACGATAAATAAAATAGGGAATTCTTGGGATTTCTGAATGGAAAAAACGAGATAATTCAATCAAATTTTAAAGGGAAAAGAATGAATATGAAACATTTATTGCAGGGGCATCCCTTCTCTGCTCCCATCCACATGGACATGAGCTCCTACGAGCTCTCTTCCATCCCGATGACGCCCCTTCAGCCGGTGAGCAATGAGAATGGGAGAGTAAATTATCGGATTGGGAACATAACAGTGATGCTGATGGAATAAAATTTATTGGATCGAATGATCCTGATAAAAATGATTGTTTAATAGCCATCGGAGTATTTAATTGTTAGCGTCTCCTCGTAGTAACTGCAGTCAAAAGGCTCAAAGAGTAGCGATACAGAGTAGGCGCATCCCTTTTATGATCTGGCTCAAACAGAATTCAATACACAATGAGTAGAAAGCCTTCGAATGAGAATGTGCCCCCTCGCATTTGCTCAGGAACCCCTTGCAGGTCCATTGTCCCATTGATAAGGGATTCGAATCGTTTTCGTATAGTCAGAACTTACGAGGGCGCAAAACATTCGTCCATATATTGTGGTCATAATGACGCGTGTGAAGGCTGATAAGGAAACGAATCGCCCCTCATTTCCTACTCTCATCTTCTCTTAGTCTGCGCCTGCCACTTCTAAACTGTCGAAATTACTCTTCTTTCGAAATTGTTGTTTCCGGTTCGCAAGTCGTTCTTTTAGTAAGCTTGGTTGAGTGTCACAGAGGGGTCAGGTGATAAAAAGTGGTAGGAAAAGGTCGAATCAATTAAAATATTCTTCTGAAGATGACGATGATGGCTGATCCCCGTCACAGCGAGATGATGGGATCGGGAATGGACCTCGAAGAAGCACTCGGAATAATGCCCCACCATCCCGATCAAGTAGTGGTAAGCATGAGGAAGCTCATCAGCTGCCTGTTTTTTGGCAGTCTATTTGAAGCGGTTTCCCTAGTTCAGAGCAGATCAATATTGATCCTGTCACTATTATCAAATTTTAGAGAATTGCATGAGCAGATAAGCGAATACAATTGAATTTCTGATACAATCCACAGATTTCACGATGATCAATCGTTCAAAGCTTAGTCAAAACTGTGTTTTCGCCCTCAGTTCCAAGGCGTGAATGTGTTATTTGCCACAAGTTCTCCACCCCAAATCATTTGCACTAAAAGTTCATCAGAGTGAGTCTGAAGTTCCAGTGTAATAGAGAAAGCACAAAAAATGCACAACAGAGATATCATGTATCTAAAGAAGAAAGTCATCGGAGCTTATCATGTTTCTGGGTTATGAATTTGCTCAATTGGAAAAAGCTCATTTGAACAATTGCAGAATCCTCTGGACCCTCACCACATCCATCATCCCTACCACGCCCATCACCATCATCAGCCCATCCACAGCTACATCCCCGACTACGCGACGTACCACCAGCAGGAGCTGCAGCATCACGCAGCCGAGCAGCAGATGATGGCCCCGCAGCACCTGCAGCAGCCTCAGTCGGCCCCGCAGCAGATGCTGCAGCAGGTGCAGCCGACTGCCATCGTGCAGCCGATGTCGCAGCCTCCCCCGCCACTGCAGCCGATGAGCATGATGCAGCATGTAAGTCTACTTCTCACTAAATTTTCCGTACACGGGAAAATATTTGAATGGTAGAAGTATTTTTCGAAATATCAACCTAAGTTTCTATTGGAAAGTTTCATCAATTCAAATATCAACGATCAAAGGGCACTTTGGTGAGATGAGAATGCATTCGCATATAATTCGCATTGCACGATGCAGAAACTGCAACTTTCCATCTCTCTAATCACGCACTTACCATTCAACTATCTCCCTCTCCCTCCCTCTCTCTCCTTCTCTCTCTCTCTCTCTCTCTCTCGAAGGGCGCGCTAAGCCGACAGCTCTTTTGACCACCAAATGACCACGTCAACAATTTTATTGCGAATTTTTAAACTTGAAAAAATGGTAAATCTTTCGCACGAATGATCTTGCAGCGCTGTAAACCAATGTGAATGCAGGATGTGTTTACATAATGCATTTCTAGACGCTACAACGTCATCTAGATAGTAGGACGATGAATCATTCGCTCTATTGATTAGCCATGGATGTTTATATCGGCAGATGCAGCAGCCCTCGATGCCTCAGGCCCCTCCTCTCCCTCCGCAGTCCATGATCGACGACTCGATGATGCAGATTGAGGAAGAACCCAAGATGAAGGTGAGCTCAAATATCCCAATTAGTCAAGCATGCATCGCTAAATCGAGCTGGGCGCATTGAGTTATCGATTCATGCTCGAATAGCACTATGATCTCGTCTCCACGCATCCTTCTGCTTACACAATCGTGCATGTTTTAGTATACTCAAAGCGTATGTTTATGAATGATGCAGCTCTAGATAAGAGTGGAAACGACAGCAACAATTAAACGATGCAAAATAATGAAACAGGGGATAGTCACCTCTTGACCTCTCATGAGAACATAATGATTATATCTGAATACTCTAATAATAGCAAGCAAGCGTAGTACGAGGAGTTTTGTGTGTAGTTTCTGCGTAGTACTATTTTAATCTATCATTTGGCTCTGAGGATTATCTTGATTCTCTATCTCCTTCACTTTTGCGTGAGGCAAACAATGACGATAAAACAATTGCAGGTCCGCGATAAATTCAAGGATCACATCAAGGAAGGGCCTGTCATCGTGGTGAGATATCTACTCAATCACTCCTTTTTTTCAATTTCTCACACCTCCGTTCGGCTTAATCACCGGAAAGGCGTGGTTTAATGACATTTCTGAGTTAGTACTCGGTTTCCGGTGACGTTCAATCGTTCGCCTGGTGCATATAAATCATAGCTCGCTTTTTCCTACTTGTCTGTTTACGCCGGTGCTCTTCGGCTGATTGAACTTCCTTCCTCTTTCTTTCTCTCCTTCTCTCCATATCTAGTGCCTGTTTGCTGCGGATGGAGGGCGCGTCGCGTATTGACGCGTTATTTACTACGGAAAGTACGAGAGAGACACTCGGAATAGCCATTGTATCGAATGAATTTGTGTGAAGTAAGTGCCCATACATCCATTCCCTTTGTCGATTCGGCCACAATTCTATAAACGAGTCTTGTTCGAGCCATTCATAGTCGAATCCAGCGGTAGAGCGAGATCAATCTTTCATTCTCTGTGAAACCAGCCTTTTTCTTCGTTAATATTCGACTAAGCGAATGAATATTTGATTTTTTGTCTGGCGTACCCTGACAACTAACACAATGCGGGGTTGCTTACCTCACGCGACCGTGAATCATCACCCTGCTCCGGAAGCATCGAAGATACCCAACTGATCTCTCTCTCTCTCTCTCTCTCCTCCTGCAGACATCTTCTGATTTCAACTTCCTCTTTATCTCTCCCCTCTAACTAATTCTGAGTACGTAAGAAAGAGAGCGGACGAGAGAGCGAGCAACGTTTATTTTACACACACAGAGGAAGACGTCGCTCTGAGAGAAGTGATGACTTGGCAACTTCCCCCCGTCCCCCCTTTGCACCCTGGAGGATGGACATCGATTGATAGGAAAGCGATCGATTGATTTCTCTGAATCAGAGCAGGGAAGGTCGAAGAGAGAGAGAGCCTCTGGGCGATAAAAGAGAAGAGAGAAGCGAGAGAGAGCGAGAAGAGTAGAGTGAGTGATGTAATCGATGGTCCTTGCGATCTGAGAGTGTGGACAGAGAGAGAGAGGGGGAGGCAGGGATGGGCGGAGGTGAGGGTAGGAAGGAGAGACCTCTGCTAGCTCGCCCCCGATCAATCCATAGCTCCACTCTTTCTCCCCTATCCAGGTCAATGTTCAGAGAAAGAGAGAAGGAATCTCTTTCACTTGATCATGACCACTGTCTTGTTTTCGTGTAAGACGAGACGACAAGTTTCCGTCATAATACAATCATTATTTGGCTCTCCTGACTGTTTTCACTCTCTCTCTCTCTCTCTCTCTCTCTCTCTCTCTCTCTCTCTCTCCACTCACTGATCTCTTTCGTATCGTTGTCTCTCTCTCTCTTTCCGATTCGCTTTCTCTCATTCTCTCCCTCACTGTATTCAGTTAGTATCTAAAGCTGGCGCCAGTAGTCGATGACCTCAATTGTGCAAAGATCTCCTTCATGTGTTCGTACAGTCTCCCTTGCTGTATTACTGGCGCGGCGATCGGGGCAGAAAAGGACGGGGATGATAAGGATCACGGGCGGGTATCACTGGTGTAATTTCCCTTGGAGAAGTTCTCCTAATACCGATCATCTCTCACATCGTGTGAAAATCTACAGTTATGCGTAGTGTGCGGGAGGGCGCGATAATCACAGCTGCGCTCGTCTGATTACTGGTTTCTATCGCTCAAATATTGGCAGTCTGTGTGCTTCCCATCACGTGAAGAGGAAAACTCAACAAGTTTTCGGTGCGCGCGCATACTCTTTCATTTCTCTGATCGCGTTCAACAAAAACCATCGTCCTTCGTCCTCCTTCGCCTTGACTCGATGATCTCTTATTATCGACTGGCTGGCTTTCCCTCCCGTCGAGATACGCTGTCACTCGCCAGCCACGTGATATTCAACTAATAGGAGGAAAACGACAACAATGACTCATTTATATTCCATCGCGACACTATGACTTCCTTCCTAGATAATGGGAATATCAGAATCGTTGATCAAGATCTTCTTCTTATTCCTACTCTGTTCTTGCTTGTGGTGATCAAAGTCCTTCTGCCCTCCTCCATCAAATCGTCCGTCAGTTGATTTCTTCCTCCTTGTGATAGTGCACTGCCCCGATCACTTGGTCGACCCGTCACGAGCAGGGAGGAGGACTCTTACGTAGAGGGGAGAGAGGGGAGAGAGAGAGGGGGGGGGGAGAGAGAGGGGGAGAGAGAGAGAGAGAGAGAAAAACCCGAGACAGAGGCTGCTGCTCAAGGGCGTCGACGTCTCTTTACAGCGTGTGCAGAGTGGGGCCCGTTGCTCGACCGGGCACGAAGCGAGACGAGGGAGAGGAGAGGCTAATTGCGAAACACTGCTAGCTTTTGCCCCCTCCGTTCCAAGGTCTTGATCACCCCTCTTTCTCCGATAATCGATAGATGGACACCAACTGCTTCCTCGAATTTGCACTGCTAAGCGCACGACGAGAGCAGACTAGAGACTAGAGATAGATAATACTGCGCCCAGTGTAAGTGTACAGTTAGTTCTCACCTCTGTTGTGCACAACGCGTGAGAATGAGGAAAAATGTTTCCCTTCCATTCCTGTAATGAGATCAGTATCATCTTGATCTGACGATTGCTGCGCTCCATATCCAGCTATTAGTCATAAACGACGCCAACATTCTTACACCATGCACACCCCGTGGCAGTTCTGCTCCAATTCCCGATATCCACGGATGCTTCCGGTCTTAGTCAGGGGGGAGCTTCGGGTATCTTTCTCCCTCGTCTATTTGAGTTGCGAGGGGGCGCTGCCTCCCTTTGCCCTCCGTGTGAAGTGACTCACTTTAACTCTTCTACCATCTTGTTTTTACTCGCATGCGCGCTATTGCACTTCCCTCTTCTCTCTGCACTTCTTTTGTTTTGAGAAGCGCGCGTTCTCCGATTCTCTTCTATGCTCACGGTTATTCATTCCTCCATCTGTATCTCCTTGCCTCAATCGTCGACTGCATCTGTCATTCCTCATTAGAGAGAGCACAGTATCTCCGCCCCGCTCCTTGCTTTGTCAGCCAACTGAGCTCATTTTGAATTCCCTCGTCTCGGTTTATTCCCCCCCGTCGCCTTGAGCAGTTCTCGCCGAACCTTCACAAGCTCTGATTTTTTCGTGGTTGAAGTTGATTTCGATTCTTTGATTCTGAATCTCTCTTTGGAGGGCGGTCGCCGCTACGATTTCGTCCTCGAGATGACTCCGGCGCAGTTGACGTCACTCACCTCGGGCAATGAACGACCTGGTCAGTCCTAACCATTCTCAACTATATCCTGTCTATTTTCATACAAAAAACATAAATCATCTACTCAACGCAAACAGCCTCATAAAAACGCAATTCCTTAAACGCGACATAAGCGAGACAAACAAATTCTATCCCGTCACTGCTCTGTTTTTGTGTGTGCAAGTAACGACAAAACTGAAATGTGCAGTGTCCATGCGAAAACAGAAAAATGTTAGCGGAAACAGATGCAGATTGTGCGTGGGACGACTAGGAAAGTCATCGGAGATGGCTCGTTCCTCTAGGATGTGCTCGCTTATTTTAATTGTATTGCTTGTTGTAAATTACACCTCTAATTGCACCTTGCAGGAGGGCCAAACTCGTCGCAGTTCTCTCACCAATTCACGAATCACGGGTCGAACCACAACCATAATCTGCTCAGACCATCCCAAATCGCCGCGGAAAAGGTCAGGGTTTAAACTACTATCAATGCGTTGATACGAGATTACTGTAGTATAAAATTTCCTCTCACTTGCTGAATGCGGAATTAGTGACCACTTCCTCAGAATATTTTAACTCAATTTAAATAACTTTAAGCTATTGAATTCTTTCAGAACTACCGCAGCTCGTCGGATGCTCCATTGCGGAAGTTGACGGTGGATCTCATCAAGACGTACAAAAACATCAACGAGGTGACAATTAGTGCTAACGTCACTCAAAAATAGCGAGAAAAAACAGAAAATATGCAAAGAAAATAGGTACCCCGAGCTCCCGACACAACCATTCTAATTGCCGATCTGTGCAAAATCCTTACTGCTTTGCCTATTTTTAGTGCATTTGGCGAAATGGCGCTAGATCATTCTTACCTTTCTCTAATGTCAGCGTTCCCATGCAAAATGAGGCTAATCACTAGCTCGAACGGGGACCAATTTGAACAGACGATATCGATCTCTCCCGCCCATTCCCATCCTTCGCAATACTCAATAGAGAGTGAAGAAGGGGAGAAATAGTGTTCACCTTCGTCAAAACAGTCAGTGATAGTCGGGGGGAACCTCGCGATTTCGTCTTCTGATCTACGGTTTCTTCGACTCCAATCGACAGCATGAATCTCGACATCGAAACCTTCAATGACCTGTACAGTTTGGCGCTATCGATGATACTCAAAGTGGTGAGAACCGTAAGTGGAAAGTACGCTATTCTCCCTTGTTGACCCTTAGCACTCGGGTATTTTGATGTGTGCGATTGCGTTCTCTTTTCCTGCGTTCCCACTATCCATCATGAATAGTCTCCTTTTCTCTTCCTTTGAGGGGGCAGATTGGGGTTCGTGGCGGTCTCCGATTGAGGGGCCTTGTTTTCCATCACCACTATAGATCTCGAGAGGAATAGAGAGAGAGAGAGGCTTAGAGGACGTTCTTCACCCCTCTTCGCTTTCTTCTTCCTCCTCGTTTTAAACCATGTTAGATGAGAGTGTACGAACAAAAGAAACGAAAAGAGGAAAAGATAGCGAGCGGGCGCGCGCAAGAACACGCAAAAGAGCCAGAAATTTAGGAGGAGAGGGGAGGAAAGGGGCGGAGCTAGAGAGACTATGGCAGCCGAGAACCGGACTGAGTCTAGCGAATAGTGCTGCCGATCTCGGAATGGAGACCGACGCCCTTAACCCACACCACCATGGGTACACTACGGTACCGGTGCCAGAGGAGGATACGGTACCCGAGGATACGGTAGCCAGCTGGACCCCACCCAGTACCTCGACCTCTACGACGCCCTCCAGTCTGAGCGGGTTATCAGAATCCTCTGATTTGTCAGCCTCGAGTGTTCTGGCTTGCTTCACTTGTGGCATCTCTGCACTCATTGTAAGCAGTTTGTCTGCAAGATTGCTGTGAATCAGAGAAAATTACCAATATTGATAATTTTAGTAATTGGATTATTAGGATACGTCACAACGATGTGTAATTTATAGATCTGATTACTGTAAATTAGCGTGGGTGACATTGTACTAGACGCGATCACTACGGTTTCTGCGCATGATTCATATGTGGGTTCTTTGGCAGTTACAGTATCGGAGTTTTCTTCCTCCTTTCTCTCACACAACTCGAATCTACCCCGGGGACTAACCCATCAATCAGTCCCTCCTCCTCCCTCTCTTTCTCACAATCTTCGAGTTCGTACGCTGGGCCAATTCCGAGAACAGATAGAGAACCCTTCCTTCCTTCCCTTTCTCTCACTCCAATTTGAGCATCGTGCAGTGAAGAGAACTGTCTCCCAATTCTCATCGGGTTTCGAAGTGGAGGGAGTGCATTAGCGCTGTTCTTCTCCCAATTCACTTAGACTCGCAACACAGTCGTCTATCCTGGGAACAAAACCAACTACGGTAGAGCCAATACGACGCAGTAGCAAATGAATCATAAATGCATCACTGAAAATGGATAGACTAATGGCGATGTTGTGGAAAATATTAATCTTATCCATGCAGAGATTTCGTGTTTTGACAGGGCTTATCGGCTCAGACTAGACTCTCACGCAAGGGTAAGGCTAAAACGCGATAACGCAGATTCTTTTGGCGTTTTCTATACGAAAGTGTTTGTCTGTGGCTTTTCATTTCGTGAGTAATTCTTTCTTTCCAGTCTTTCTACATGCGGAAGAACCGTCGAGAAGGAGAAGCGGGTGCAGCAGCTGCAGCTGGAGGAGGAGGAGTAGGAGGTCCCTCCACCTCAATGCCCACTGCCAATGTCGCCCCCGTCCAGACAACCACCACCGGATCCGGGTCGAACACCAATACGGATGCCTCCAAGTGAGTGTGGTACCGTAGGGGGAGGGGTACTGTGGGTCCAGTGAAGAGCAAATAGCCGCCATCCATCTGTTCTTATTTTTGCGGTGAGGCGCGCGTTAGGCACGATAATTGTCTCCTCGGGGAAAAAGAGAAGAAGTGAAGCCGCGGGCAGGAACATATGTAGCAGAGCCCATCATCTCCGCTTTCTCCCTCCTCTTCATCCCCTATTTTCCCCCCATTCAGAATCATGGGCGGCCTTCCCTCGTTCAAAGAGAAAGTTCTGCGATATATTGAATGCGCCTACACGGCTGTGGACTTTGAATGCGCAAACGATTCGCACAGTATGTAGTGGTCTGCCTAGAGTTGCCTCGCCGACTTCACGAATGGCAAATGAGCCGCGGCGGGTTTCGCGTTAGTCTCGTCTCGAAAACTTCTTAGAAACGAGAAAACAGAAAACAAGATACAACCGTACATGATTCATCGTCTACTAGTGACCTAATCAGGAAAGGCAAAAAGAAGTTCCGAACGAGACAAAAACACGGCTCGAGAAGGTCGTATTGCAGTAAGCCGCACTTATACATGCATGAAATATGCTTAGATAGGGTTCTGGGAACGTCAGTCGAATGTTATGACACACTTTATTTATGATCTATCCCCCAAGGCGCAAGCTCTAATTGTGCGAGAGGACTTGATCAGCATCAACAATATTGGCAATCCTGATTCCTTCAGATACGAGTCCTATCCTCCCCTCCCTGCCAATGCCCCCATCTCCGACGAGCGATGCACCTCCCGTGCGGGTATCTTCAACAACGGCTACGACAACATCGGATTCGATTACATCATCAAGGCGGGAGAATACCTGGGCAACAGGTCGGTTGCCATTCTAATATCAATTTGACATATCGGATTCCTCGTTCCATTTCCTTTGAGTATTTCGTCTTTTTCCAGGGCCGAATTCGTGTTTTGGCCATTGTTTTGCTCTTTTTTCATCTTCAAATTTTCGCTATATTGTGAGAGATTTTGGTGGCTGCGCGAAAACAAAGGCGGGAATTCTGGGATGTGAGAAAAATGGCGTAGGTACCCTCCGAAAACAACTCCCGAAATTAGGTTGGTTAGCGAGCATCTTTGGAGTGTCTGGGAATCTGGTCCTTGAGATATTTCGTTTTCTGGAACAATTACGGTGATATGTACGGACGAACTTCCTTCTTGCTAAAGCAAAGGCCACTGTCTTTGTGTGGAAGGAGAAATAGTATGGGCATTGCAGATACGTGGTCGTTTCTCCCATCGGGAAGGGCTCATTCGGGCAGGTGATCAAGGCATACGACACCGTCGCCAAGGAGCACGTCGCAGTGAAGATCATCAAGAATAAGAAGACCTTCTACGATCAGGTAACACCGAATTGTACTTTTACCATAACATTCGTTACAATCAGTTACAGTGGTTGAATAAACATAGGATTCTGGATGCTAATTCTTTCTTTTCAGGCGCAGATCGAGATCAAGTTGCTGCAGATGATGAATGAGATGGACGTCGAGGGAAAGTACAACGTCGGTGAGTGTCCTCCATCTTCAATGAATGAGCTTTCAACTTTATCATGTTTCATAATCTTCCTGCAACACCCCATCATCAGTCATCCCCTCATCAGCTAGTTTCCGAACCACGAAAGAGTGATTATAATATGTTCTCTCTCCTGACTGCTTCCAATTTCGTCGATGTTCTCTGAAGCTCATAACGAATTCCACACGCCTCAGGGCACATACTTCCATTTTTGAACGCGTGCGCAAGTCTAGTCCAGGGATCTCTCGTTTTTGTGTTATCATGAATAAGAGAATTACGATAATAACCAATGTTTTTATGGTGACCATGGGAAATGTACTTGACATAACATAATTTATCACACGAGAAATTGTATCGTGGATAACCGAGACATGTGCATAACAACAACACTAGCAAGGCTCAATAAAGCAATGTGATGTTAGCAGTAGCTTGATGAGGTTTATTTATTGTTTTCATCTGCTGCAACAGAAGAATAATGATTCAATTGCAGTTCAACTGAAGACGCACTTCATCCATCGCAATCATCTCTGTCTCGTGTTCGAACTGCTCTCGTACAACCTCTACGACCTCCTTCGCAACACGAACTTCCACGGCGTCAGCCTCAATCTGACCAGGAAGTTCGGCCAGCAGGTCAGCCATCTCTCTCTCCCTTAATGAATTCAACACCCCACTGAGTAATAGCCTCTCCATTCCAATGCTCTCGAGTTGTTTGGAATGTGGGAGAGCATGCGAAACGGAGAGAATCTCACTAAATATATATCCTCCAGGAGAGGAAGAAGTGCAAATAAAGCGCATGGGGCGTGAAATCCAAGAAAACACTAGGCTATACTTTTGAAAATCGGTCTCGAGACTAATGAAATCAGAGAGAAACTCCGTTGTATTCTGGGGAATGGCTAATGAAATCCCGAACAAAATGATGAAATTCGTCAGGAAAAGAGAAGGGAGACTTGAAATGGGATTGTCCCAGTAGTTCTCCCATCGCATGTCATGCATCTTAGTTTTTTCTTGCTAAGCGAGGAAGGAAACGATAAAAGATTGATGGAATGCATTTCTACTCTACTCTATTATTCTCATTCCAGTTGACGAAGACGCTGCTCTTCCTCTCTTCTCCTCAGCTCTCGATCATTCACTGCGATCTCAAGCCGGAGAATGTCCTGCTGTGCTCCTCGAAGAGGTTAGTAATCACTTGAGCCTATGGAATCATCCATTGAAAGAATGCGGCGACTAGATTGTAATATTCATTTTCAGGTCGACGATCAAGATTATCGATTTCGGGTCGTCATGCCAGATTGGCCACCGAATCTACCAGTACATCCAGTCTCGATTCTATCGATCGCCTGAGATCCTACTGGGCATCGCTTACGATACGAAGATCGACATGTGGTCACTAGGCACGTTCCTGTTTATGATCAGACTAAAGCTCTCAATAACGAAGATCAAAGGAGAACGAAGACAGGGGATAGGAAACAAAAAGGTTATGGTGTCACTTGCAGGTTGCATCTTGGTGGAGATGCACACGGGCGAGCCTCTCTTCGCAGGTGGATCAGAGTACGACCAGATGATGAAGATTGTCGAGGTGAACAGCTGACCTTTGATCTATCATCTTATGCCGCTTAAATTCAAACTACGACGGAATCTGTTAAGGTGCTTGGCATTCCTCCCGCTGAGTTGCTGGACAAGGCGCCCAAGGCGAGGAAATACTTCGAGAAGAGAGACGGTATGGGATTCAGTTTTTTTTCCTGTGATATCTTTGAACTTTGGAGTACACTTACACTAAAAAGTACACTTACACTTTTTAATATCATAATCGATTTCAGACGGTTCGTACACGGTGTTCCGCAACAAGGATGTGACGTATCGACCGCCCGGAGCGAGATCTCTCGCGGAGATCCTCGGAATCACTACGGGAGGACCAAGAGGAAGGAGGATGAATGAACCAGGGCACACCGTCGAGGACTACAGCAAATTTAAGGTAGCCGAAGGACCGAATTTTTCGATGAATTTAGTTTAAATACATCGAGTTGATATCATATCATATTTATCCTGACGTCAGGCACAATGGTCCTGCAGGAGGGTGACTTCAGTGTGGAGGGAATGGGGATCTTCGGTCTCAGAGCGTCGTTAGGTCAAGGGATGGGATCTTCTTTGGCTTCTCTGGTCAACTGTAGGGACGATCGTGACGGATCTCCGTTGAGCATCGAAGTAGATCATCCTGCCGCCGAACACCTGACTTGCGCCGGTTAGGAACTCACAACGCAGACAGCGAGGTTTTCTTGACGGTAGATCACTCGAGACGATGGGAATCCGTCCGTGCTCCTCCTCTTGAAGTGTACCAATTATCAACTCTTGAAGCGAGTTGATAATTGGTTGTGAAATTTGGAAGAAATGGAATATTCTCTGCAGGACCTGATCAAACGCATGCTCCGCTACGATCCCAAGCAACGAATTCCGCCCCACTACGCCATCCGACACCCCTTCCTGAAAAAGTCGAAGGAGGAGGTAAGATTGATTACTAAAAATGAACTCTGAGAACGGTAGCCGTCCGCCCAGCACTATACTGTTTACAACTGAGTTGTAATTAATATCTTTTGCGATAAAATGGATAATCAATTATACACATTAAGGAGCATCAGCGATCCTCTGCCCAATTCGCTTCGAATACAAACTTGGCTTCCTCCCCGTCGCTGATTATGAACGAGGGCGTAAGTGTAATTTGAAACCCTTGGGATGTCTGCTTTTTCATAAACTCGTCCATTTCTTTTAATCACTGAATAATTCCTTTCGTTCAGAATCTCTCTTCGAACTTCGACCATTGGGCGACGAAGGAGGCCATCGAATCCGTGCCCTCTGGAACCGTACCCGCCCGTCCCCATCAGCCCCATCACTACACTTCGAATGCCTCCACCTCCAATTCGCAGCCATTCGACCCGATTCTGCCCCCGGTAAGCATTTCAATGATATATCCCCCGTTCACTCCCGATATAATTCCAAGTGGTAGTCAGTAAAATGTATCTCCGGCGCATATTGAAGTTGTTATCGTTCAGTACGCGCACAAGCAGCGGGGTAAGTCCATCGATGAGGGCGACTGGCGGATGAACCAACGGAATGCTGCCGACCCCTACAACGTCCCCAACTCGCAAGGATACGTGAGTAGACTCGATCCCATTCTCTTGCTCCCATTCACAAATTTATCACTAGGAGACCATGCATTCCATTGCTTAGCCAGTTAGCAAGAAACGAGTAATCACCACTGCTCACTTTGAGTGATAGAGAAATCGAGAGAGCACAGAGAGAATTTTGAACCATTACCATTCAAAAATGGAAGGAAACAACATGCGGTTCGAGATAACAGCAGGTGCTAACTTCCACTTACGTACCTGCTATTTACAGCAGCACACGCCTGCAGAGGACCCATGGGCGATGAGGAATCAACACGCTCCCTCCGACTCCAACTTCCCCCAGAGGTACAGTAACCATTCCGTACAAAATCTAAGCACTGGGCGACACAGCCGTGACTGAATAGTAGTATCACAGTTTCTATGCAAGTTCTCTGCAGGACTGGCCACGATGGCTCGACAGCCTCAATGAGCAGTTATCTGGGAGGATCCTCCCAACCCGCCTTCTCAGCCCCTCATCAGCCCAAACTGGTCCTCCACCCGCGGTTATGAACAGCAAGCAGGATGTCATAGCAGCCCGTTACGATTGCCCGCTTTATCCCCCCATAATCAACCCAGAAGAGAATTGCTCCTCAGTACTGTGTACTGTCTCAGCCGTCTCATGATCTATTATTGTTGTTCTCTCGCCCTCACTCAAGGATGCGCTCAGTTCCGTGCGTCTCTAACCCTTATGTAAAACGAGTTGTGACCTACCCTCGTAATCCCCCTCTCGTCTACCTTCTTGTTTTGTACAGCATACGGCTACCGACATATTAACTGTCCGACACAACCAACCTTTTCCCTTTCCCATGGACAATCAGCTATTAGCTCAGAGATATCAGTCCGTTCCTTCATTAGGCAGCTGTACCCAATCTCCTTTCCCTGATGAGAATTCGATGAGATTTGTTTTGCCGCCCTTGCGGAGTCTTTGAAACGAACAAATAAAGCAGCTCCAAGCCTCTGTCATGATCTCTGTAGATTTCCAAAATCCCCACGTAGATATTTAGGTTATCTGATTGCGTCTATATCAAACATTTTGTTCGGTTTTTCGCCATTTCCTTGTCTGACGCCCTTGTTCTGAAGTATCGAAGATTACGAATAAACAAATTTGGACGTCTTCGGGTCTTGATTCATCCGGATGTTAGTCACTTCGATTCGAGATGAGTCAGCGAATCTCTAAAAACAGTAGTGATTTGGGTCTCTCGCTGACTCATTCCTTCTCACTTCCCGCCCTTCCCTCTCTCCCATGATGTGGTCGTGTGTGATAGGGGGAGGTGTCATGGCAACGGCGGGGATACATATTGGATCCGCGGGGCTGATTAATCCAGCCCGCGAGCCTACACCATCTGCACAATCCGCCCTTACAGCTGATATTTTGGCCCCGCGATCCGCCCTTTTCGCGCCTATATAAGATTTCCTCCTAGGCATTAGGAAAATAGACATTCGCACACAGTTCAACTGCATCTGTGCATAGTAGATCTTTCAATCGGTAATGACGCAAATGTATCCAGCCCAGCCGACAGCTTAGCCAAATTTATTTAGTGTGGAGTCTCCGCATTTCTCACGCGTTTGAGATCGATAGATAAAACGAGAGAACACATGAAATCAAGAGATGCAAGTTTTGATGGGTTTCTTGATCAGTTCTCGTTACAAGGCCGTGCTTGATTACAACTGACAGGTTTCCTCTCTCAGTCGGCATTTAGCCTTCCTTCGCTAGGCACTTTCTCCCCGTCTATTGAGAGATGCTTCAGACGGAGTCTTCGTCTGTTCTCAAGCACTCACTGCCCTATTGCCCAATTCGCACTAATCTCGAGGCGAAGCTGCGAAAGTACTCGCAAACTCTCGATATCCATGTAGACTCCCTCCTCGAAGTAAAGTTACTTGGAGAGACTAGACTCTCACCACCTCGTGACAGGGACTCACGGCCAAATACATTTCTCTCATTAGTGCCCATTCATTTTGTCCTTTACTTTTCGAGTAGGTGAGAGTTGCCGGGTTGATTCAGTGTATACATATCGAAGGCTCCACTAGGATGCTCCACTTCGGGAAGATTTTTTGAGATTGCATCGATTAGAACCCTTTTGCGGGTTTGATTTCTCTCAATTTGCATTTCTAGTAGAATTCAGTTTGATAAAACTATACTTGGTCAGTTCCTATGCCCCGCTAGACGTTCTGCACATTTTCTCCTTTCTCCGAGACCACAGGTAGACTCACGATCCGATATAGAATACGACTTATCGGCGTAGCGATGAATGGGGTGCTTAAGCGGATCTCGTACATCCGAACACGACTTCCAAATGGTGACCTTGTGAGTAATCACTGAAGATTCCAAAGCCGCAATATTTCTATTTTTGCTTCAAATTTGCACAGAACCGTGCAAACAGGTATGTGGACACTTTCGTCCCTTTCGTAATAGGTATTTACCCCTCCCTCACTCCCCCACCGAGACTCGTGGGAGGGGAGCATCTGCCATTAATCCCCTCCCCTCTGATGTCTCCATTGAGAAGTGCGCGGAAGTCGTTGCTATGACATTGGATCTTTCCTGTTCTGCATAATAGAGCATTTACTCGTCGGGGTCAGAGGATGTCCATCCAATCATGGATTCCTTCCTTCCTTCGTTCCTACTTCTGTTCCCTTTCCAGAAGAGCCCTATGAAAATTTTATGCTCTGCAATCCACATCGGGCACAATCCTTTGTAGAGGAGATGCATTCTATGCTTCTCTTGCTGTCTGATGTGCTTGACATTCCAATATCCGATCTCGATCCCCTTCACACACCTCTAATTTCCTCCTCGGGGATAAAACATCCTCTCACGAGTGCCTTGTTTCCTCCTTCGACCCATAATCCGACTAAGTGCCGATAGCTCTTCTTTATTCATAGTGGATAACAACTTTTTGAGAGAATTCGTCCGAAAACGGATCAACATCCTGGTTTGTCCGCGCGTTAATCCGATTTTTTGCTGCAATTTTCATCGCATTTTTAATAGAGTCGTTGCATCTTGCAAGTATTTTCAACATATCTTCACCCATTTCAGGTCAGAGAATGGTTCAAGGCTGTGGCAACAAGTGCCTCAAGTACTTCTTCTTCCTCATAAACTTCCTGCTTTTCGTGAGTTCTTTTCGACGCGGAACTTCATAAATAATGCATTCCAGGCTCTCGGTGGAGTAGTTTGCGGTCTCGCACTATGGATCCGATTCGACAATGATTTCCAGCAGAAGGCAAAATCATTTTCCAATTAAATTCATTTTGTGGCTTTCATCGAATGTGTAATTTTTGTGTATCGAATGTGCAAAGAACAAATTTTTAAAAAGTTCCGTTCTAGGTGTTCTCATCTCTCAATCTCGACACGAACACCAATAATAAAGTGCTGCAGCTGGATACGGTAGGTGATGCTAAATATGAACGTGGATTCAGCAGATGTTGTTTTCGGATCTGTTGTTGTTTACCTCCTTCCCTTTCAGCTCTACATCATCCTCTACGTCATCGCAGCCCTTGGTCTCATCATCTTCATTCTCGGGTTCTTCGGCTGCTGTGGATCAGTCTGCGAAAGCAACTGTGTCATCGGCATCGTGAGTGAACACATTCTTACCGAACGAACGGAAACTTGCAAGCATTCAACCCCAACAAAAAATTTTTAAATGATGTATCTCCGTAGAAACCAGTACTAAAGTAGGACTTTGACATGGCTTCAATTTCGTGTTATTAGCAATCGAGAGATCACGGAAAAACAAGGAAATGTGAAAAGGCCAGCCAATCGGAAGCGGGGATAGCTACTTTGATCGAGCTCGCACGCTGAGTCAACTAGAGATTGTGCAATTTGTCAGCTTCCTAGATATCTTCAACACACATCGAGGCTAACACTTCTTATACGAACTTCAACACGGAAGTGGCTGATTGTAGTCGGGAAAACAATGTGAATCTATGTGGTGAATGGGTGCTAAAACGGGAAAAGACTCACAATTTGTCTATGTCTTAACCATTTTTCTGAAAGTCAGTTCTCAATGACAATTCCTTACTTCAGTACTGCGTTCTGATCGGAATTCTCTTCGCGATTCTACTAGCAGGAGGAATCTACGTCTTCGTCAACAAGGGAAATGTGAGCCGAGAATCAAACGAGTTTAGAAATATCATGTTGCTCTTTCAGTTCCGGCAAGAGTTCATCAATGTGTGGCAACAAGAATTCGTAAACAAGTACAACACTTTGCCTCCACCTATCCGGCAGAACGTCGACAACATCCACACTCAGGTGAGCAATTTATCCTGCAAATTCTAACATATTATTCATTCACAACAAAATTTAATTCCGAACCCATTGTAATCCATTTCTCCAGTAAAATACCGTTCTTTTTCAATAGATGCTACTAGCAAGTTATTGATTCTCGCGATTGCAGCTGAAGTGCTGCGGTGCTAATGGCTGCCAGGACTTCTCTGTGCCACCAGGCAGCTGCAACTGCACTCTCATCGGAGGGCCACTCATTCGGGTCAGAGACGAAGATTTGAATGTGATAATTAGAGTTTGCCATAAGAGCCTTGCGGGCCCGCAATTTTGTGATCTACATACTCGCCTTTCTTTCCTCTCTCGCTGCGGGAACTCAATTCGTCATTCGTTTTTCCAACCTTTATGATGCATAATGGAAGTCCCGTTCCAAGGAAAAAGGGTCCACTCATCCGTTGCATAACACAAGACAATCCCGGAAGTAAAAAGGAAAGGGAAGAGGAACTGTCGATTCAGAAAGGATGCGCAGTGCAAATTTACGAGTTCATCGACAACAACATCATCATCATCCTCATAATCGGAGTGGCTATTCTAGTTGTCGAGGTATGGTTCTCTTTCCATCTATCGAATACGACTAATGCTACCAAATGGATTCAACTTTCAGCTCTTCGCTATGATATTCGCCTGTGTTCTCTGCCATGCTCTGAAGGAGAAGTCGAACATGAACTTCTGACCCCCTTCTCATGTTTAGTCCGTTCCATTTCCCTTTTTGGCTCAAGCACCCTTTCGTGACTGTCCAAGTCGTTTTTCTTCAATTCTAAATTCGAACACTCCTCATTTATTCACTTCTCTCCACTGAAAGGAATGCACTAGCTTGGGAAATCTGCATTCTGGGAACAGAAATCTCTCTGGCTGGAATCAAATATGACCTCCCTCTTCTTTCTTTGACTAAAGAATTCCATGAAAAGTTAGCCCAATCAAATAATTTCTCAATCGAATTCAACTTTCGCAGTGCAGTTTTAATCTGAACACTAATTCTTTCCTTTTCCTGTGGAAATTCAGGATTACGTATTTAACATATGATCTATTCTCAGTGTAATTCACAATATGACGAATGCATTTCTCTTATCTGTCCATACCCAAAACTGCAATTGATCTCAATCTTTCATGCCCATATTCGAATTCCGACATAATATTCACTGATCCCAGTTCACAAATATTCATCCTGTGATTGTTCATAATATGCAACGAAGTTTTGTAAATAATGAAAGTATTTATCGATATTATTATATATTAAATATGAACTGATTTCGTGCCATCCGATAAAGCTGAACAGTCACAGAAAAGCGAAACACATCTCATTTTATTTGTGAATCCTTGTTTAGTGGATGATCAAAGGATAGTAAACACGGATCAATGGATCTTCAAGCTCACGGGAAACAGAATAGAGGAGATCATACATTGCCAGTTCAGCAAGAGTGCGGTAAAAGAGACTATGAGATTCATTAACCATGTGAGCACACGAAAGAGATGACTACTGTCGGGATATCATCGGGAGATCAGAAGAGACCATCGATTGGCTTTCAGGAGATGACGCAATCACTCTCATCCTGCACATCATCATTCACTTTCTCCCCATGTCTTCTCATCTTGAGTGAGAGATGTTTCGTCCTCTTGATCAGTGATTTGGATCGGGACAACTTCCCGTTCTCCTCATCTCCTTCCTTCTCGCGACGGGGAGATTTCATCTGAACACATCACTTGATTGAACAGTACTCTGACATAGTACTCCTCATTGCAAAAAGAGGGAACTGTCAACTGACTCGAAGTGATCGATTCCTCTTCAATTCTGCTGGCACTCCAAGTGTGAATCCATTCTCCACCTTCTCTTTCTCCTTCTCCTTCTCCTGAATTGCAGGAGTGGTCAATAGTCTATCGTTGCAGAACTATTTCCGAGACTCTTACGTATTCTGTGTTGGCAGGGGAAATAGAGAAAAACAAGCGCATGACGTCCCGCTAATATCGGGACATCGTTGTTTATCTCACATTGTGCATCGCATCTCATCTATCTGGAGAGCGGCAAAGCAAAGATCAAAGATCAGCGTACCATTCCGAAGACTTGTCTGTTGAGGGGTCGTCCTCTGAATGAGTTCGCCCTCTCGCAGATATGAAGATTCTCCTCCTCATTCTCGTCGAGACTCCCTCCACCCGCCTGAATGAAAATACTGATATTTATACCCATAAGCAGGTTCGGAACTTGAAATGAGCGACAGGTGCAAATGGAGTGTCTCCCTAGTGGAACGAACACGAGCACCCGCAGATGTATTTTTATTATGTGCGCATTGGTCAGTTCCCGCTTATTTTCTATTCATGGTATCTATTCCGAGTGATGGGATCGGTGTTTGGGTCGTTTGCGAAGTCTTTCCGAATACTGAGGAAGTTAGAGATAAGTGCCGGATTTGCCCTCGGTCACACCCCAAAAGCATCTCAACGGATATTCCGAGCACTCCTCTTTCTGTTTTCGGAATCGCTATCAATCTCTTGTTCAATCCTACTAAGGGTCGAAAGAACGATATCAATCTCTTCGCCCGCAAGAGGAACTCCCTTCTTTAAAGTGCACAAATAAGTGGAAATGAGAGTCAATTGAATCTTTGCTCGTCAATCTTCCACTCCCAATATCGCTAATGCAGGAGTTTGCTCGTTTCCCTCCTAACCCATAAATGAGATTCTCGACCCGAGTGAATCCTCCCATCTCCCATTCCTTCCTCATCTAGAGAGACGAAGTCTTTCTCGCAACATTTGCTCCTCTCTCGCACTCGACATGTGATATTAATGAAATTCCCAGATTATGGAGATGATGTGGGAAGTTGAGGGGGTGCATCTAGGGAGGGGGAGGAGGGTGCATCTGGATAGAAACCGGACCTTGCATTTCGGGAATCCGCTCAGTTCGAGAAGTGAACGGAATACGTCGATGACATTGGTGGAATCCTTGGCAGAGCATTCCACGTACCGGACCTCGGAACATAATCGAGATGTCCACGCAGTCGCCGTCGATTCGTAGATCTAGGGGAACCTCGTTAGAATCACGCGACTCATTGCATAACTGCATAATTAATCGTACAGTCTACGAGGCTGCGCCTATTGGTTGCATAACTATTAGCTGCCTACTTTCTTTCCAGGATTGTCGCACTTGTTGCCCACGACTACGGTAGGAATGGAGGAGATGTCGGGACGACGATCGCACACTTCCTTCCAGAGGACGCTCATCTGAATGAAATTATGGTAGCTACAGTATGCCAGAGAAGGAGATCGCTGGGTCAGATAACTGACCTCCTTGAAGCTCTGGACGTCATCGACAGCGAAAACGAGCATGAAGGCGGAGGCAGAGGAGATGGCGAGACGACGCATGTCGGGGAAGTTGAAGTTAGTGTCGAGGATGTCCAGTGGAAGAGGCACTCCCTGCATCATTCACCTTTTTGCAACTTCCCCATCCCATTTTCCTTCCAATGAAAGAGATCTCTTTCCTCCTATCGGGGAATTGGTTGAGATTTCAGTTGTAGTCTTATCAAAGCCCCAAAATAAAACGCTGCTTCATGAAATCATACTCGGACTCTCCCCATTTCGTGCATTCTATTGCTCGTTCTATGCGGAGATAAACAGAGGGCCTACGAGTCTAATGTCAGTGCACGTCATTTTAGAGCTTCGCATGGCCCTATTGGAGTGCTTCGGATCTCTGATCTTCCCAGCTTAGAACACGGGAATTGCACATTCCCTGTCTCGTGAAGAGTCCCCCCACGTGGGCTCATCGCATTAGCTAAATCACCATTTGAGAATCACCGCATTTCACCAGATCTCATAAATATCCGGAAAATATCCCGAGTCCAGCTGAGCTTTCCAGCTATGGAAAGTACTCTCGCACATCGAAAATATTATCATGAATCCCTTCTGAATGTAACGTGATTGTTTTTCATGCCCTGAGCCTCGGATTGAATCTAGGATCAACGGAAGGAGTGGGAACGCTCCGTGACATCACATGGCCTTCGACTAAAGATCGTATTCATGGACAGTTTGCATCGGGATGATCCCGCACCATTGTTCTGTTCTCCCTTTTCCTCGCCTCAATGCCTTTGTTTTCGATCGACTCTCAGAACCGTATCAATGCATGTGAGAAATCTTATAGAATTTTTCCCAGGCTCAAGAAGTCAACATATCTCTCAATCGCTTTGATTCATCTCAATGGGTGGCTAACAACCGCTATTTCGAATGATATCACACGGGTTTTTGATCAGCTAAAAACCTGGAGAATAGAGAGTGAGCTCACCCGAATTCGGAATTGTCTGGAGTGGAGATCCTCGACAGTCTCTTTGTACTTCTCCGAGAATTCCCTGCAAGAGATTCGTCGAATGATCCAGTAGATGATTGCCCTCACTTGTAGAGATATCTGCGAATGATGCTTGTTTTGCCGACTCTCGTCGATCCGAGTACCACCAGACGGAATCTCTCCTCGCTCATCTGACGAAATTCAAATTATCCACGCGCAAGAAATCGGCGGCGAATCGAGAGAGACGACAGTAAACAGCGCTGCAGGGACTGTTTTCAATGAAGAGATCGAGTGGGAAGATTTGCAAGACTGCAGAGACTGAAAGTTTCCCACTCTCTTCGGTGTGATAATGAGGAGTATCAGAGAAAGCATGGGAAAGTCGAGCGGAAAATGGAGGAGAGAAGGAAAAGGCGCCTGATAGCCCCAATCAGGCAGAGTGCGCACTCCTGAAGAGAAGTGGAAAGAGGGAACTAAGAGTCGATAGGCACGATACATTGTAGTGCACAGGTGCGTAGATCGCTCATTGGAGCCCGAACAAGGCATATGTAGGGAAGAAGTCGTGTGATGGATAATCTCCCAATTCCACTATCAAGGAAGTCACAAGCTTCCTTTCAAAACACCTTTCGGCCAGGCACATTCGTAAACTCTTAGTAGCGTCGACTTCTGATCTCCATTTGATTCATTCCTAGTGAATCGGATGGGAACTCACACAATCTTCTGCTTCATGGTGACGAGTCATGGCGGAGGTCGAGAAGAGAGATGGAGACAGTCGAACACTTCCTCCTCTGTCTCTTTAGTCGAGAAGGTGGTTAATGAGAGGAATGGGCGGACTCCCCAGCCCCTCCTCTTCACTCGCTCTATCCCTCTCTCTAACTAACTTCGACTTTTCCTTCCTTTCCAATCCTGACACGTATCTGAGAAAGATCGAGAGAGGAAGGGAGAGGGAGTTTCATGATATGGGCCAAGAGAAGTCGACAACTTCGAGATTCACACATGCAGAAACCGGATGCTCATCTAATCGGAAAATGTGTGTGGGGAACGAAGTCACGAGTCGCGCGATCAGAAAATAGCCACGGACTGTAGGAGATTTGATGAATAAGTCGACGATAATGAATTTAGGAGAGAAAGCCACAAGAAAATGAGGATCTCGCGCGCTACACTTTCATTGCATTGCGCCCTCTCCTCCACCTTCTCCTTCCTCTTTGAGTCTTCCCACTCTCTTCCGCTTTCTCGAGAGCACAAAGAATCTGGAGGCACTAATGAATGGAAGGCTTACCACTCAAGAATGCCTAATATCCCTACAGTCATTCCCGAATTGTTCTAACCGCTACAGTACCCCAAGAGGAGGTTATACACGTACACATGAGCTCGCGTACATTCTCCCACCACTTAAGAACGAGGAGAATGTAATTAGAAGCATTAGTGATTCAAGGTATACGGTAGCTGCGGCCCCTCCGCAATGCGATCTTCTCAGTACGTGCCCTTCTTCTTTGAATGAGCGACTCAAAGGAAGCGAAGAGACGGGTTATTTGGACAGCAAAAGTTGCGATGCCGAGAAGCAAATGAAAGGAGGACCGACAGCATTGAAGAAGGCAATCATCTCTAATTTTGGCATCCTATCTTAGAGGGCAGAAGTGGGGAATGGATAGGTGGGAGTCAGACCACTAAGGTTAGCTAATAGGAGCATCCCGCTATTCCGTCACAGTTCTATGAGTGCAATGAGGAAAAGGCGCTTCGATGGCTCTCGACAACACATCGGGGTCTTCATCCGGCTCCTAAGGGGTTTCCCCCCATCCATCTCCACTCTCTAGCTTAGGCTCACCTCAGCGCTTGGATACGCCCGAGAAACGAGGACAACTACTAAGGAGCCATAGAAGGTTGATCGATTCTCTCAATTTCCCCTGCTATCTCGCCACTCGGTCACTCGAGAGTGAGCGAGATGGAGAGACGAGAGAGGGGAGCGTGACTTCCCGCCTGTCACTTGCTCACTGAACTCACTCAAGAATTGTCGACACGTTACCGAAAGCCCGAAAAACATTCGTATCTCGAGCACCTTAGGACAATTTGTAGAGCGGTCAACGTATTACGTGGGCTCAGCAATGGCTGACGATGAAGGGAAGAAGCCAAAGAAGAGGAATCAGAAGGAAAACGTGAGGCAATAAGCGAAAGAGAAGACGTGAGCATCCGTGGCAACGTGAGGGAATGACCAAGAGATGTATCGGAGAAGAAGCAGTGATGGCAGATGAGCATGGAAGGACGAGCGAGTGCCAGAAGGAGCATCCCCTGCCTCTCTCCTCCTCTCCCTCACTCGCTCGAAGGTCAGGCTGAATGAGAGAGCACATGAAAGTCAGAGCGATCTCTGCTACTGCAGCGATGAATGCGCGAAAATCTTTGCGGAAGCTCAGTTCGAATCTTCCCTCGGTGCTCACCCATTCCATCTCGGTCTCTCCCATTCACACGATCTCTCGCTCTCTCTGACAGACGAGAGGACAAGCAGTGTAGAGAGAATCCACCATCCTTCGCACATTCACCGCACCAAAATTGCGAATATGTCAGGGAAGAGCGGGCTAATTCAAGATTCACGTGGCCCTTGTTTGCCTCGAACAAAGGAAAGAGGAGACAGGAGAGAGGAATGTCTGTATTCCCTGCAGACGAGACGAATCTCATGAATTCAGTGGCAGCAATTTGAAAATATTTTCATAGCTTCTGCACAACATCGCTGCCTGGACGTGAGTTTTCACACGAGGAATGGACACGAAAATAGTTGATGAAGTGTCGGACACAGATCGGAAATGAGGCAGGGCCAAGACTGAAAAAACTACCTTAGATGAATGTAAGAACAACGGTGTGACCCGAACGGACAGCGGATCACGTTTCGAATAACACTCAACAGTCGCACGTGATTCAATGGACTCTTGCCTTTCAGAAGGTTCGCGGGCTGGGAAAGGCGATACCCCCCCCCCTTCCGAGCCGATTCACAAAGGGAATCGCAGAAATGGCACAGAGAATATCGTGCTAAGAGTGCATTCACTCTGTATCGCGACAGTCCTTCAACAACAAAATATCGAATGACGATAAATCGTGAATCAAGGAACACGCTAGCAAGAAATCGAAGAACGCATCAGGCAATGGCGCTGCTCATGAACGTGTCAGTTGCTAAGATGAGAAGATGATAGAGGGGCGGGGAGAAACAGGATATGAGACGGCTACAGAAGAGAGGGAAGAACCGTGCATGGACAATGAATATTGTGGTGGGACAGGCAAATATTCTCCGTTTTTTCGTCAAGGAAGAAAGGAAGAGGGAGAGGAAGCGAGGCAAAATAGGAAAGTCGACTGCTGTTAATTACTAACTCTCGTGTTTCGGAGGGAGGGACAACGATAAAAGGACGGAATTACTCTGGAAGAGCACGTTTCCAATTGACCTTCCAACAACTTCCCCCGAACTCCCGAATGGATGGAATGCATGCCCCATGGCCTTTTCAGCGAAGCCTAAAATACTACCGTAGGACTTCGGCTTAGGATGGGTGGATTAATGGTCTTCTTTATTTGGCTCGGGAATACGGACTGGCTTCGGTAGCCGCCTCAAAAGGGCGGATTTCACTGGCTTCAATGGAATTCTCCGGAGACAAGTCAATTCTACGAGGAAAACAAGCACGGAAACGGTAATTGCAACACCGAAGAAGATGAAGAGAAGAACCAGTCCATTGAAGGAAAGGGCGATGAATGAGGTATCTTGAGCAGAGGAAGAGGACATCTCTCCATAGGGAGAATTCGACCTGCAACGAGTAGCAATCCGATACGCACTACAAAGTTGGCCGGCCCAGCACACGAAAATGTTCGAATTCGCTCAATGTGGTGACGAAAAAGGAGGCGGTTTCAGTTACGGGTTCTCTGTGGTAAAGGACAACTAGCAGTTCCTCCCCTACTTGCCAGTATTGTGTACGGGCGCCCTTCCGGTAGCGGTCTATCAAAGAGAGACTAGACTCGCACTGGACACCAGCAACAAATAGGTCGACATCTTGTTCAATTCGCTTGCCATCTACCATATTTAGAAGGAATTCGGCGTTCTCAGGCCTGGCTACTAATTCATTCATTCTTTCTCACGGCTTCTTATTCAAATCTCCTTACTCACTTGGGCATCTTCGTTAGATATCTTCGCATCAAGAAGCCGCGCTGGAATCAACAAAGTCGTTAGCCATGTTCACGACCAATTCGACTGACCATCTCAGCGGAATATAGCCGAAGAAGGATCTGGTTGAGTGCATCGAATTGCCTTCGTGACGTGGCCCGATGGAGAATGAAGAAGTACGGGAAGGGCACCTCAAGGCACGCGACTCAGTCGTCAATCTAATAAATAATATTGAGTGAATACAATTTTATTTTTGCTGTTCTTTAGTTTTCGTTTAGATATTGTATCTGCTTCGTGACGTCAGAAGTGAAGAAATACCTCTGAGATGCCGTCGACGTCCGTGTAAGAACCGGGAGGAGACAGACGGACCCTTTTTTTTTAGGAGTTTCGTCCCGTCGTGTAATGAGTAGTAAACCCTGTTGCGCATTGATCATTCTACCACATGGACATTGACAGACCAGAGATCCTTTGAAAACAGAAGAAGCATTCTTCATTCGTAACTTTGGAAATCCATTGACTATCGTACTCCTTTTCTATCCACAAGTTCTGTATTCTCAGCAATGCAGAATGCGTAAGATCTTGAAAGCTTTGCGTCGTCATACACAGTAAGGCTTGTCAAATGTGCCCCTTTGTTACGAGTGAATACCGATTGAGGCTGCATGTGGCCATGATGTCTTCGATTCGGCAAATCTCTGGCCATTCTGAGCGGAAGAAAGAGACGACCGAAGAACCGGAAGCCGCACAGACTCTCAATCAATTTACGGTTTGATCACTTAGCGTGCAGTCGCTCCAATTCCTTCTTAGTAAGTCGATTTCACGCACAAGAAGTCTTGTATTCATGTTTTCCATTGGAATCGACCGGAGAGCAATCGGGCACGTACAAAGAGCTTTGTCCCTTTCCGGACCTGGGATTACGGAAGGCAACGGAGGAGGGGGACTCACCGGGATATCTTCGCCCTGAAGTCGGGTTCAACGAAGAGGGGATGCGCTTCCAGCCAAGGCGCCTGCAACTTCAGCCTATCTATATGAAACATTTTCCCCAGAATTTGAATACTTGTAAAGAATTTGAGACTGTTCTTTATTCTGAATAATATTCTGAATTCCTGACATCAACTTCAGAAGCCTCAGCTGCAATCCACTCCATTGCTCCCAATTCGAGTTGTTGGCGCAACGCTCCAAAGTCCCTGGAATATACAGCTATTCAAAACTTGTTCGATCTTCAGACGGTTTTCTTTTATTTGAGACATTCAACAGCCTATGTTCGGAGAAACTCACATTGGTTCAGGCATTTTCCGAGCTATTGTGTTCTGCTGGAAACCGGCCGAATATGCAAAAAGAAGGACGGTAAACGAAATCATGAACATTGAAGAGCTGGGAGAAAAAATTGTTTCTTTGATAAAAGGGAAGATTGTTGCACCAAATATCACGTAGCACGGCCAGTGCTCCTTTCCTGATGTAATTGGAGACGTAATCGAGAAGATTGACGATGGTGTAGGAGGCGACGACGAGAGATAAAGCTGCAGATGAGGCACGTCTCCCATCAACTGATCCATGACTCACTGAGGGGGCTGAGCACCATGAAGTGATCGAGTGGCAGTTGAAGACGTAGTTATGAGGAATAGCCTGGTATTGGGGTGTCCGGAAAGTTCGTATAATGCTTCGGAAAAAAGTCAGTTCGCGATCAAATGCAGTGATTGCGCAATCTGTTTGTCAACAATGTATTGCATCATTCTGACGTTGAGTAGTGAGAGGATTTAATCAGTCTCCTAGTTGTTACATTGATTCTTGTGATGGACTCCCATCTCTACCTCCGAGCAGTTTTACTTCATTACTACCGTCTTGGCCGATCCGTGAAGGAGGCCCACTCTACCCTGGCCCAGTCGGAAGGAGCTGACGCCCCCTCCATACCCTTCTGCTATAAGTGGTTCTCCCGCTTCAAGAAAGAGGAGTTTGGAATCGATGATCGACCCCGCTCTGGACGCCCTCCCTCCCTCGATCAGCCTCTCGTTCTCCGCACACTGAAGCGCAAGCCCATGGCCAGTGTGCGTGAGTTGAAGAAGGATACTGGTACTCCCAGATCAACGGTGTCCGATATCCTCCATCGATCTGGGAAGAAGCCGAAACTCCCACAAGTGATTCCCCATGACCTCTCCCCCGAACAGCTGAAAAAATCGTGTTCAAGTCTGTCGGGAATTACTCCATCGTAGATCCAATCTTCGATGGGTCAATTCCATCATCGCTACAGATGAGAAGTGGATCACGTACGATAACCCTGTGAGGAGACTGCAATGGGTGGATGCAGATGAGAAGCCCACGCCCGTCCCGAAGAAGGAAGAGCACGGAAAGAAGGAACTCCTCTGCTTCTTCTTCTCAGTGCTCGGTCCCATCTACTGGGAGATCCTCGACCCTGTCACCAGCATCAATGCCGACCTCTTCTCTGAACAACTGGAAGATGTCGCGATCAGAGTCCCTCCCAGACTCCTGAACCAGGGCAAAATTCTTCTTCTAATGGACAATGCTCGCCCACATCGAGCGAAGATGACCCAGAAGAAAATGGACGAGCTGAAGATCGAGAGGATTCCCCATCCACCGTATTCCCCGGATCTCTCCCCATGCGACTACCACTGCTTCCGCTCTCTCTCTGACTTCTGCAAAGGAAAGAAGTTCAAGAATCGAGATGAAGTTGTGAGGGCTTTCGTGAACTGGGCGGTCTCGAAGAAACCCGCATTCTGGAAGAGAGGAATCGAGACCCTGCCCAATCGCTGGAGGGAGGTAGTGAGAAAGAAGGGGGCATACATTGGTCACTGAGAATTGTAAAGCATTGAATAAAAAATAAAAACAAAAAATTATACGAACTTTCCGGACACCCCAATAGAAGTCCAGCTGGACAAAAGACCCCTCCCGTTTAGAAAAATGAGAGCCACTCACAGTATCGAATTCGATTGGTTGGAGTGCCTTGAATTGAGGCCATTGCAGATTGTCGAGGTCATCAGTGGAGACGTCGGTGTAGATCTCACGACGATCGATTGCCCCCAGACTCCCGTCGAAGGGAGGAGCACTTCGATCGGCTAGATAACCCATTGCATTCATTCATCTGCACACATTCACCATATCGATCAGATTGGATGAATTCAATAGAGGAGCATCCAATGTACGGCAGAGCGGTTCTCCAAAAGTCGATGTAGTAACCTATGAGAGCACTATTGAGTGTCATTTGAGAATTGGTTTTCCTCACCTCTGAACCGATGAATGCCATCATAGTAAAAAGTGGGGTAGTAATTTCTCACATAACCCAATCGAAGAATTCCATCAGGACATGCGAAGAAGGAGTCGTTACTCATGACACGAAAAGTGAAGATCACTCGGCAAACAGAGTGGATGTGTCTCATGTGAGGAGGAGCTACTCGGAATCATTGAATATGTGGGAAACTCCTTCATATTCCTTGCAAAAACAGAGTGGTAGTCACATCTCAGTCACGACGTCATACGAAGGCAACAAAGCTTTATTCGCGTAAATATTACGCATAATTACATAATTAGCGGATAGAAAGTAATCGGTTGTGCTCAATAAGATCGCAGGCAGACTGCAGCAAGGGAGGCTTCGACTCCGCAGCATTCGGGGTACCAGTACCCTGAGGAATCCACTCGAATGCACGGCTTAGCCGCGTCGGGAACAGCGAAGCTATCTGCAATGATGAAGTTATTTGGTGAAAATATCTCACCTTCCTAGTATAAATAATACAAAGTGATATAGGATCTCGAAGAACCGAAATTTTTTCCGTTTAAACTCACCCTCTCTCCAATTTGTATACTCGAAGGGTCGTCCATCTGCCCAGACCCAAGCAGGACCGAAGGGGCCGAAGGCAGCTCCGCCGATGAAGCAGTCATTGCCACCAGCGATGCCTGCAACATTTTTTGGCATATGGAATAAACGGAGCCTGGGGACTACTGGGATGAAGGACTCTATAGAAACCGATTTTCACTGAATTCTAATAATTTCTGTGGATGAAGAGGAGGAAGTAGCTGAGTACTGGTGATCTCAGCGTTTGTCTCGGACGAGTCGACGGATGCCAATCGTCCTCCGATCATGTAACACGTGATGAAGTGCGCATTCCATGAAGACTTCGCTGTCTGGAATGTCAATAATCATTGCATCCTCTCATAATGCTCACAGTAGTGTTGTCGTTCAAATTCAAATATAATCAGTGTCTAGGATATCAAATATTTGCGGTATAAATGGCTCGTTGTGTAAAGATCATTCGTATTCATATCTCGACCAGACACCACGGGTACTCAACGAATGCGCGCGTGAGAAAGTGGCCCATAAGTTGACCAGACAGCGGTTGTTTTCGCATTAGTTCTCGTCAGAATCGAAAGTCTCACCTGAAGTCGGTAGCACTTCTCTCCGACGGTTGTCCAGGGACCATCACAGGGTAGAGAGTCTAGACCAGGGAAAGAATTGATGGAACTCAGCCATTCTTTCTACCACACTCTAATGCTATCCATTATTGATTAGTGGGTGATTTTGGAACGCAGATATTTTATAGGATGCATTTTTTTCGCTACACTAGGGTAATGAGTGTTGGAACATTGCTCGGGAGTGTGGGAAGGTTGAAAATGAACGGGAGGGGAAATTTCCGAAGCTAAAGGAACTTACAAAGTAACTCGAGCAGCAGCGTGAGAATCACAACAAGTCTCATCATGACTGTTTCTAGACTGTCCAAGAGAGGTCACAGTCGGGTTTTATAGCCATTTCGAGAGCGGAGGAGTGGGTTCCGCTCGAATGGCCTAGAATTGATTGCTTCGGAAAGAACCAATCGGGAAGTGTTTTTGCCTAGTGAGTGGAACGGGGGAAAATTAAAGGCTTACAGACGTTTGAGACGCTACTATTCTTGAAACCTGAATGGGTTGTTTGAAGGTCACTCGGCACTGCCCAACTCATCTTTATTCCACCATTTATTTGGCTTACTCTGCTCTGGGTACATGCAGACAATCAGGCGGGTGTTCCAAAGAAATCGAGAACTTGTCTCATCTGTGCTATCTAACAAGTACATGAGATCATATGTGAACAAATAGCATTTCGCGTACACAAAAATCGGCATAAATTATCAACAACATGGCGAGAACTGAGATAAGATCAATGGGATTTGAACAAAGAGAGAGAAAACAAGAACAAGTGGGAGACTAAAAAGAGGGCATTTGATCCTTGCAGTCAGGAAAATGAAAAATCACAGGATTCTTCTGTTTCGTAATCAAATTGCATTGGGATAAATGAATCGATTACTACGTACAGTATTTCACGATCTACCATGGTGTCTGAATGGGTCTTCCCTTGTAGGGTCCGCATCCCATGGCATCCAGATCCACTCCGATCTTCTCGAGATGCTTCCTAACTCTGCTGTCGTTCCTCACTCTATACTCTAGCCCGAATCCCGATTCGAGTCCGCCAGCTCGAGAAAATCGACGTGGAGCCTCCTCAAATTAATAACGTAGTCGTATGCAAGCAATTCCCCTTTCTGAAAGAATTGGTGATTCAAATAACATCGTTCAAATGAATGAGTTCAGAAAAGAAGTTCAACCACTCTTCGACAGCTTTTTATGGCTAAATTGCACACCTTATCGTAGGGCATCAGAATGGAACTATCTGGTTTGACTGCTGAGAAGACGTATTCGAGTGAGAAGTGGCTGGAGAGCGTCGAGGGCAGGTCCTGAAAAAGCTCGTTCACTACCGTGACGTTCTAGCTTTACAAATTAAAGTGATATTAGCATAGTTGCCCACGCCGGCGGCGACGCCCATGACATTCATGGTTGCGGAGAGCGCCCCTGGTTGAGGGGCGCTCTCCGCAGGAACGTATAGGGGTCATGGTCAACAATTGATTGGTAGGTCAATGGTAGGTCAAGACTAGGTACCGTACCCAATCGATAGTACAGTACCCCCAGATACCGTATACCACTACCGTAACCCACGATTATCGTAAACTAACTTTATTTTTAAAAAGTCCTGGTACCGTGCACAATCTATTATACAGTACCCAAGTAACTACCGTAACCCAGTTGATTGGGTCAGATCCAGTTCCTTGGGTCAAACATTTTTCTAAAAATTTCATACATTTTTCTAAAAATCCAAAACCTCTCACACAATTATTCTACAATAATTAGAGATGCGGTAAGATAGTTTATAATAATTGTATGCTCAATTTTGGATTTTTAGAAAAATGTTTGACCCAAGGAATTGGATCTGACCCAAGGAACTGGGTTACGGTAGTTACTTGGGTACTGTATAATCGATTGGGCATGGTACCAGGACTCTTTAAAAATAAAGTTAGTTTGCGATAATCGATGGTTACGGTAGTGGTATACGGTATCTGGGGGTACTGTGCTATCTATTGGGTACGGTACCTAGTCTTGACCTACCATTGAACTACCAATCAATTGTTGACCATGACCCCCTATACGTTCCTGCGGAGAGCTCCCCTCAAAACAGGGGCGCTCTCCGCAACCATGAATAGGGAGGGGGTCATGATGGTCTGAAAACACCTCGCCGCCAGTGTTGGGCAACTATGGATATTAGCCCTTTCATTTTGAATAAAGAATAGCCACCTTGAAGAATTGCTGGTAGTGTTCGATGCAGGAAGTCATGTCACGAACCACTTGCTCATCGTGACTCTGAACGGCCAATGCATCTCCAACTTACCACATTTACCACTATATTTTTGCTAAATTTAGCTATTTTCCGAACCTCGAAGATCTAATAGAAAGTGTGTTATTTGTTATCTAGAATATGCTCTTCTGCGGGGCAAAAGTTGAGCAACAAAATAAATCATCATAACACATTGCACACCTTGATCATTGCTTCGAATTCGTTTACTGGCATATGCCCAAATTCGACCTGAATTCCGTCCAGGAAAGAAATCTGCAAGGGGAAGACACGATTACTAGTAAAATAACACTTCGTTGTCATGAAACCTGCTTTGTGAGAAATAACTCATGGGGAGAGATTAATGAACACAAAAAATAAGTTTGGAAAACCTAATCACCACTATGTCGCTTTCGTTGTTGCCTGTGGTAGTCCAATTTGACCAGTCAATGGGAGATTCCTGCAACTGAATGCTGATGTAAACATTTCAAGCAAAATTAAGAGATATTATCTTGATTTCAGGTACTCCAGATTCTTCGAACATCTGACCTTTCCATGTGTTTGACTCGTAATTCTAAGGTCTCCTTTCATCTTGTCAGCAATTTCGTTGAACTCCTTCCACTTCTTCATCTCCTCGAGAAAGTATGCAGAGTCGTAGCCTGATTAAAAATATGATTCTTCTATTGTTGATTCTATTCTTCTATTGGCTGTACGAACATCCCCAAGTAGTGCAAAAAGCCCTCACCAGCAGGGGGATTCTCGAAGTACGTGTTGAGAAGTGACTTCACTGCGTCCAGAATCGCCACGTATCGATAATGACGAATAATACGGGCAACGAAGTGACTGAAGGAATATCCAAATTTCTTAAATTTTCAGCGTTACTGTTCTTCTGTATGCAAAAACTTCGTTTTGGAAATTGTAAGTGATATTAAAGGCTCCTGATTGAACTAAAACAACTCACGGCTCGTTGACCATATCCTTCGGCTGCGGGGGCGTCGCCAACTTGGTTGGTTTGGGCGTGGAAGAATTATGGAGTGCTGCCTCCCGATCGAACCACTCGCTCGAGTTCCACAAACCAACGTTCATCGTACTAAATGACGAATTCACAACACGAAGATTTTGCACATATTGGGGCTAATGAATGCACATGAGCACTGCGAAGAAATGTGGAGAATTCGAGCAAAAGAAATGGAGAATATAGCGGCTAATACAAATATGCGCCAACTCCCCAGGGAGATGAAAACAATAAGGCAAATTGAATCAGTTGTCAGATCGCATATCAGCTAAAAAATCAACTAATTGTTCAAGTTCATCGAGGTCCAATGTTTTGAAATACTGGCTGAGTTCATGTGCACTGAAGGAATATGTAGCTACAGCGCGTGAAACTCTATACCCTACATCTACAATTTCAGGGACCTATGAATTAATAAATTAACTTTGAACATTTTCACAGTTGTGATAACACGGGAATGCATTGAATGACACTAGAGAAAGAATGGAGAAATGAGTCGCATCTGCTGTCGTGTCAACAACTCCCCGTTCTCACGATTCCTTCTATGACCACTAGGCAATATTGATAACGATTATATTTGCGAAAACAAGGAAAGCCATCTAACGGGCCCCCTTGAGAGCATTTAATGAGCTATACGAAGCGACACATAGCAGTGATATGCGAATATGATCGCAGCATTATGAGAGGGAGCAAGGAAGGAGGCAAGTCAGGTGCAAATGTCATCTGCCTCGTTCAACTGCCTAATGGCCTCTTTTCTAACGAGCGGCGTCTATTTGTAGCGCACTTGGACAAGACTTTTGGTTTTCCTACACGCTCATATCATAATATTTTGAAAAAGAGATCATTTTTGCAGCAGTGCTGGAGCGAAATTCCATCTATGAATGCTTCTCCTTCCGCTTTCACACCAGGAATAGATGTGAATTCTCAAATCCTTCCACCATAACAATCCTTATGAGTTTACTGCTATTTGCAGCAAGACCAGTGCGGGGAATTGGGCACTCTTTGTGCTACTCCTTAGTTAGATTTCAATCTATTACTGCCCAGACAAAGGTTCACGACAGATCTTGTTACTCAAAGAAATGTAGGAATAGCACGATATGAATGGGAACTCTCCTCCCCTTGGTACATTACTACTTTAATGCACCTGCTTGCCCATTTCTTTCGCTATAGCCCTTCTCTCTCTCTCTCTCTCTCTCTATCTCTCTCTCTCTCTCTCTCTCTCTCTCTCTCTCTCTCTCTCTCTCCTCTCTCTCTCCTCTCTCTCTATCTCTCTCCTCTCTTTCGAAAGCACAAAGTCAATCCATCACAATTGCGTACACAATTGCGTACACAATTGCGCTATGATTTCGCTCGTTTTCGCGCCATTAGGAACAGTAGATTATGAATATTGGACTTATCAAAGAATCACTTTTCATTAAGCAAACACTTTTTCCAGTAACTTAACAAAGTTCTAAATGTGAACTTTGAATTCCATAGCACCCGAAAAATAATCTGTTATTTCTTCTAATATCTTCCAGTCTACTTCCTCATACGATACGGGGACGAATAAACAAGTATTTTTCTAGCTGCAATAAGGGATTGGAGAGAATAAAACATAAAAAAGTTCTAGAAAATGCTCGGGAATAAGATTTTAACGCGGCATATAGCGAACAGCGAGCGAATTCAGCGATAAACACGAGTGAGCGCAAATCTTGATGCGTCTCACCTTCGAGAAAGCGTCACCCCCTCTCCCTCCCCTTTCCATTGCACTTCCATCATCCCTAACCAACACACATGAGTACAACTCTCGCAAATATCGCAAAAAAATATTTTATATGCAGCTTTCTCAATCGTTTCGAGGTTTCTGCACAAATGATTCGGGAAACCTGCCCACTCACCTCATGTCAACGTATTCTCCATTGGGTCCGAATGAGTAGTCCTCGCTGCCATCCCAGTCATCCCAACTCTCCCCCCACTCCTCCGACTCAGACATCGACAAGGAAGAGAGAGCCAGTTCCTGCAACGACCACCAATTAAAATTCCTGACATCGTCCATTAAATGCAGTTAAAGAGATCTAGGTTTCTGCTGTTCTCTCATTCGGTCTGACAGGTGAGGGATAGAGTTAGGGAAATAGAGAACCTCATTCGCATTCTCGTAACTGCATGAAATGGGAAGCTTGGTTCCTCCTACCTACAGGGAAGCCGACAAAGAATGCGCGAGTCAATGAAAAGAGCCGAGATAGGCAACAACAAGAGGCAAAAACAGCGGCATCTAGTACTATTCTGTGCCTCTCACTTTCAGTGGCGAAGGAGGAAGAAGAGGGAGAGAGAGGGACACTCTCCTCCTTTCATATGTTCTCTCTTCGCCCTTCTTCTCTCTACTCTGCTGCCGGGGGAAATGGAAGGAACACGAGGAACGAGAGAGTGGAAGGGAGAAGGAGAAGGAGGACGAAGTGTGGAGGACAATGAGAGAGAGAGAGACCGTGTGTATGAGGGACGGAATCAATGAGGGATGGACACTCCGATTCTCTCCTTCTCTTCACTCTCTCGATACCATCCAAATTCAGTTTTGTGTTATGTGGTAGAGCGAAATATCAGACGATGATTTGCATTTCCTGAAATTCTAAGAATTCCGTCGGCATAAGGAAAAAACGGCATATTTCAGAATTATTCAAGAATTCGAGAGATAGATTTTCATCGATAAGTTATTCATCTCTCGAAGAGGAGCGTATCGGAAACAGTATCGGCTCTTCGAGATGTTTATTGAGAGAGCTGATAACTAAGCATCAACCATTGACGAGCTGCTTGATTGTGAAAAACAGTCCGAATTTTGCAATGCTGTTCGTCGGGACATGCGAAACTTGATTATGCATGAGAAAGTCTGGAAGATGTTTTCAATTGATGAAAACAGTTTGACAATATTATACTATAATTTAAATTATCTTAAAATTTTCGAATTCTGGCTTATGCAGCTCCAATAACAATATGCTGTTTTCTGATCAGTTATTAATCATCATCCATTAAATGTGCAAATATGTTCCGGGATGACCGGAAAGGAAGGAAAATTCTTTGACATTAATTACGTGTTGGATAAGAATAAGGGCGCGGCTCGATTCGGTCTCTTTTTGTGACTGTCTATCCGAAAATGGAGCATCCGATAACGGAAGGGTGGTCCCTGAATGAACTCATCCACACGATGTCTCAACCCAGTTCCTCGTCTAGTTTTTCGGCAAACACGGCGCTTCCATTTTGACCATGCAGATAAGCATCTGATGGACTCCTTGGGGGTAAACAAAACAACGAATTCAGATCGAATGATGACGATTGCATTCCTTCTGTGGCTACAAGGACTCTTGTTATGCTCTAGATAATGCAACAATTACTAATCTCTTGTCGGTCATACCGTGATAGTGATAGATTTTGAGAAAACATGAGAAGTGGGACAGTAGATACTCATAAATCAGCAGGAACAGAAATAAAAACATCGCTCACATTACGTAATGGGATTACAGTGCTCTGCTCAGCGAATGCACAGGAATAGGCATAGTCTGTGTGCCAATCCCAAAAATAGATGAAAAATGTCAAAAATGTGAAACAGGTGATAATTTACCTGCTAGAGAGGGAGAGCGAGAGAGAGTACGAGAACAGCATTGATAGCACCTGATAAACAATCTCGCCCATCCCAGAACATTCTCGAAGCACGTGGGAGACATGAGGATCGATGTTTATGATCAGAACCGCGATTGTTCGAGTAGGTCACGAATCTGTTCCATCTTCATCTTCGTTCGGCCATTGTGATCTCTCCATTCTGATTGATGGATGATTCAGGCTGACCTTGGAACGCCCTCCCTACGTAACGAACCCTCTCTTCTCGTTTAATGTCGAGATCAAACTCATGCTAACGTGAGTCATCATTCGAAATCAGAGCAGATCACTACAACTGCCAGTGCCTCTCAATGCCACGACCTGTCCCTCCCTACTTCCACTCTACTCCTTCACTCGCACTGTTCTTACACTCTCGATGGCTGCACGTGGACCATTCCACTCCAATCACCCCCTTTCTCTCCCTCGCAGTTCCTCTCTCGTTCCCCCCTTGGCATCTCATCTCTCCATATGATTTCGCATCCATTCAGTGTGCGGGCGCATCATCCTGCGTATTATTTTAACTGCGAATCGGCGAATGATCCCCGTTCCCCGTTCCTCTCCTCTACCCTACCATATCTTACACACCTAATTTTTTGCTCGTGTGTGTCCTATGTGTCGGTCACCACCCCTCTTTTCGATGCTCGTCGCCTATCGTACTCAACCATCTCTGAGCGCAATTGGGAGGAGCTCGGCTTCGCCCCAATTAGTTGCTTATATTCTCCGATTCTGAGCTGCTTCTGCACCGATTTCAATCCATTCTGCATCATCTTAGGGTAGACAGCGCGTAGATAGATGGGGCGCGGTGAGAGTGGGTTAAGACTTTCCAGTACTGAGCAAGTACTCGAGTTTAGTCATGCACTTCATTGATCACGCTGAAGGCCCGTGCGTCATTGCTGCATTTGTAGTTGCCAGCTTCTCTGCCCAATCTCAGCCGCCCTATCGCCCGTAAACACTCCTCCCCGTCTCATTAGTCAAATCTTAGTCTCTCTATTCACCCCTTCCTCTCTAATAATTTCAATTTATTCTAACAAATTCACCCCCCCCCCCCAGAAACCCTCATGTGACTGGGAAACAACAGCATACTGTTTGATGCAATGAACATTTTCCAGTTTTACATTGCCTTTGTACTCTGCTTGCATGTAGCCTTTCCAGCCTCATTCCTCTTGCTCTTTCAGTATCAACATGGAGGCCAAACTCACCGTGCTCTCTCGTCTTCTGGAGGAGGTTGAATCTCGCAACGACCGACTCGCAGACTACAAACCACTATGGGATGCGATGAAGGGAAACCAAGATCTCCTCGACCGAGAACAACGTGAGTTCGCATTTTTCTGATTTCAAGGATGGCATGACTGAAATCAGCCGGTTTATCATGTTTTTTGATAGCTTCTGATTATTTTGTAGGAAAGAGAATTGCCCTTTCCCGACATTTCTTTGAATGAAAAGCGCAAAAACTACGGTAATATTTCATGGTGCAAAAGGCGCAGTAGATATTGATCGAATGATGGAATACTCAATGCATTGTTTTGAATTTTCTTTTTGAGAATGCAATATGCAATTTTGTGTTCCATTGAAGGTGCATGGTACGATGCGCAGATCCGAGCCTATAATCAGTTCATCACGAGCGTACTTCGTCTTCGTGAGGTGAGGGATGATTTGTCCAAAGCAACCTCAGATTCACGCACAGTGTTTACGCATTAAGCAAAAGTCCAAGGTGAAGATCACTTCGTCATGGAATCAGTAACTTGTAAAGGAAGGGCCTTCTCACGTGGAACCGACCGGAACTCACATATCCCAAAATTCATGCAATCTTCACAGAAAATTCTGCGAGAAATTCTGACCAGGAAATTACTTTCAAAAGTTCCCATATGTTATTTTGAATATTTTTTCAGAGTCAAAAATATGCATTTTTATGTGTTTTGCACAGAAAATCCCATTTTCCCCACAAAATCAAATTTTCAAAGCAAGTTTTGAAATCGATTTCCTGATCAGAATTTCACGCTGAATTTTCTGTGAATATTTCATGAATTTTGGAATATGTGAGTTCCGGTCGGTTCCATGTCAGTCTTCCGTTGCAGATCGCTTCGAAGGGCGACGACTGCTGCACGAAGGAGGGGGATCTGCAGCTGGCAGCAGAGTGCGCAGCCAATGCCCATGCTGCATTCCTCCTACTCGACTTCAAGAAGTTCGAGCAGTACTGCACATTCATCTTCTTCTAGATCCTCCCATTTCCCTGCCACTTTTCCATTCGCCGTTCACATGATGACTGCTGTCTCTGTAGAAGCCCATTAGAACCATCGTTAGGCCCAAATGATACACCCTACAACTCATACTAATATTATCATTGTGAGACCACAAATACTCACATTGCCGAACGGACTAATTCGTATTGATCTCAAAGGTCGCTTCTTCTCTCGCCCAACTCACACTTGCAATTATGGATTGTAAACGATTAATAAGTATCAACGTATTAAACTTGATGAAATATGTAAATAAATGACTCAAAATTCATATCTTGTCACACTAGCGTCCACACACATCTTTAGTAATAGTTTGATGTGAAAACATTTGCCAACGCATGCATTCAAATCGGTCGATAATGATACGGTAGGGCACCAGCGAAGAACAGTGAGCACCTATTGTAGAGATCTGCTATAGAAATTTGTTGAGTTAATCATCACGGTGAAGTCGAATTTTCCCGCTTTTCATGCTTCGAAACATCCAATTTTGTTGTCATGGTTTTCGAATCAGTGCAGAGAGATGAGAGAGATGATAGAGATATCAATGAAATCTTTCTCACGAGACCTCTCTCTTTCCTCATCACAGTTTCTTTCCCCCTCCCAGGCTACAATGGAGCAGGCCGCCAAGGTAAGTGACGTCGCTACACAAAAATCATGATTATTTAGGATTCGAAAGTTGCCATAGTCACATCGCTACGAAAAGCTTTGGATGGACTAACCTCTTGCAAAGAATTGGTTATCCAGAACTCAAAGAAGGTATTATTTTGCGAAGTTCTTTCCTACTTTGAAGACGTTTGCATAATTTTTTCAATTTGCTTTCACGATTGGTAGAGGGGAGAGACTAGTAAAAATTAATTGACTCTGAGCAGTATTCTTATAATTTTTTTTTAAAAAACCACAGATTGACATCATGAGTGAAAGATTTGCAATCGTCGATGGACAAATTGATGAGTTCATTGTTGATGCAAATGAGAACGAGATAACTTAACTTCCTTATGTTCACATACAAGTGTAATTTAAGATGCGTGAAATCAGAGAATTCATGGAGGAGACGACGCAGAGCATGAGCAAAATGAAAGATCTGGTGATAATATTATTTTAAATCTTTCTTCAATATATATCCCATATTTAAAACCAGACTCATGTTTCTAAAATGTTTGGAAATCTACACTGCTTGTGAGAATCTCGAGAAGATCAAGCCTAATATCTGATGGCCATTCTCGTTTCATTCAAACTGCAATGTCTGTTGTGACTAAATCATGCTTTGAGCTTGATTGTTGATGAACCCTTTATAAATGAATTTCCGTTTTTCATTATTCTACCGTAATGCAATAATTACTGCAAAACATTGAATTTTGTTGCAATGGATTTCGAAAAAGTGAGAGAAATTGAACTCGATAAAATATGGAAGTTTATATTTTTATCTTGCACAACAAACGACCGTAGCAAGAAGAAGGTAGGAGAAAAGTTGCCTATTTTTCATATTACCGGTAGAACACTTGTGTTTGACAGCAGATTTACAGATTCGGTTATGGAAACTCTTTTAGAAATGAATGCTGCCTGAACGAAGGCGAAGGCAAGCATTATTTTGTTTCCCGCTTCTAGGAAATCCAATTTCGTTACCATGGCATTTCGCGAAAAGGCTGAGGGATGAGCGAGGAGATTGAGATACCAAGTTCTCTCTCTTTCCCACTCATCCCAGTATTTCATCTAGAAGGGCAGGATGGATGACAACCAGAAAGAAAACGTAAGTTACACAATTTCAATAAAAATTATGTTAGTTCAGGATCAGCAAAAGACATCAGTAAAGTCGGGTAAAAAATACCTCGAGGTAATGAAGTGCTACGAAGAACAACTGACTCTGAATGCAAAGACGGTATCGTTTTAGAATTTTTTGCTCCATTCAGAACGTAGTAAATCAGAATAACACAATCTCTTTTACAATTCCTTACGATCAGTAGATGAAAAATATGAGACTTTGGCTTTTATTCAAAACTCGGAAATTTTAGATGAGGGCAATGAAAGAGAAATGGACTTCTGAGAAGGAGAAGATGCATGCATTCATCGAAAACGCCAACGAAGAAGAAGTGAGAATTACCTATAGATAACACTCAGTATTTAGATTAACAAGTTCTGTGGAAAGCTGAACAAGTTGATTGAGGAACTGGACAAATGTATGGATGCGGTATAATAATTCATCTTTTCAAAGTAAAATATTGATGTTTCAGAACGAAAAGGTAGCACACAAGTTCTTCAAAGCTGCGGAAAGGTATGAAAACGTCGTGAAGAGAATGCAGAACATCTGAATTCCGCCTATAACCATTCCAGTTCCAAGTTTAGTCTATTGTTTCTAAATCTGAATTGTAGTTTACGTCGATAATACTTTATCTTAAATTTGAGTCAGCCACCGCTTTCTCTGTAATTTCTCCGACACTTCCTCATGCCTTTTCCCTTCAGATGAATTTCGTCCCCATAGAGACATGAGTTTGTGAGCTTTGAGTGAGAAGATCTATATCTCTCTCAACTTAGGGGGAGCAATGAATGCAAACACTGTAAACTGAGACGCTCTCGCTAATAAAGTAATTGATGAGCTCATTGCGTGCACAACGTGAAGATGCGAGAGATGAAGGTGCACGAATGGTTGGAGGATCTTCTTGATCAATACGTAATAGGAATTTCAAGATTCATCCACATCACGCAATTATGATATTTTCCGATTGGAATTGCACGAGGACATGACACATAGTAGTAGTTTTCTGCTAACATTTGCTAACATTTTCCCAAGATAATGCATCACAAAAGCAATATTTTAGAAAGGAGCGATGTAAAATTGCAATGTTTTGTCAAACTTTAATGAAGTGAACTTAGACTGAACTGATTGAGAGTCACTTCGTTAGTCAATCCCCTCATAAAAAGTTTCTTGTTATTCGCCCCACGCTTACAAATCATGGGATTAGAGGCCACGAGATTTGAAAGGCATTCATTCCTTCTCACTTTTTCGGGGAATTGTAGCTGAATTGCAATTTTATGGCCAGTAATTGTTTGTATCTATGATTTTTCAACACATGGCAAGGGAATAAGCGGAAAAGGAAAGGGAAAGGGTCATGGCTAACGCCTGGGTACATTCCAACATAAATTGAGAAACATGAGTACCACCAAGAAACACTATTCACCCTTTTCTTCAGAAAGAAAATATATCTCAGATTTCTAGAATGTAATTTCCCAGTTGCAAGCCTAGTTTTTTTTGGATAGCATTCTATCAACATTCTTTAGACTCCAAAAAAAAACGGTCTTGCAGGATCTCGGGCGTGAATTAGAGGCAAGTGCTTCTGGGTCTATCTATTCCATTGTTCGCTCTGTGCACTTGTCCTTTCCAAACTCCCCATCAATCTCCATAATCCATTCAGTGCCTCTTCCTGTGTGAATGACGAGCGATGAACTTTATGGCTGTCAGATCATGCTTTCTGTTCCTTTACCGTCGTCAATAATATCGATTTTACAGGCGCAAATGACGGTCAGCTACACTGCCGAAGTCTCCACGGCTTCACACAAACTCTCGTTCTCGAGAATGCTTTTTCGGTTCTACATTTTTCGTAATTTCCTGCTATGGGCACCTCTTATGCATCCAGTGTTTTTGAATAGCCCACTAGTAACATGAAACACTTAGAAAAATTAATGACTTGATGTTGATGCAAGAGTTGTCCCTAATTGAATCTGGTACTCCTCTCAGATGGCGTGGATCCCTCTGGAAACTGGTGTGGTTCGAGTTGCTTCTGTGGTGTGCAGCCTTCACTCTTCTCTCCGTCTCCTACAGAGTTGCCATGACAGAGGAACAGAGAGTGTCAGCCCGATTATCGCTCTCGTCCACGAGTTTTCGATACATTTTCCTAAAACTTCGATACTTATCTCCATTCAATGCTGTGCGAAGAAGTAATTTGATATTCGATTGCAGTAAATTCGAGTGGGTTTGCCTGCACGCTGCGAGGTACGCCGACTACCTTCCTCTGTCTTTCCTGCTCGGTTCCTTCGTGACCTTCATCGTCTCCCGCTGGCACAAGCAGTTCAACGCCATCGGATGGGTGGATAAGTAAGCATATTATCAATATCGGCCCTTCAGTACAAGCGATTATCATAAATGATGGTTTTGAATTGGAGAAGCATCATGTTGACGTCGTCTCACATCGGGGGATCTTCTGATCGAGCAAGGATGATACGGAGAGGAGTAACCAGACAGATGTGCCTGCTACAGGTGAAATCAACGGATTCCAATCCAATCTGACATCTTAGATACTCATCTACCGTTCAATTTGCGTTCCGGTACGCCGTCGATTCCCCACCGTCGAGTCCTTGAGAGATGCAGGTTCTAAATTTATAATTTGGGTATAGATGGGACACTAATTCATTTGCAAAACTTACGCAATTCATCTTACAAATGTCTCAGGTTACCTGCTACCAGACGAGCTTCCCGATATCAACGACACCAAGTACTGGATTCCGATCAAATGGGCGATGGAGTACGTGAGGAGAGCGAGGGATGAGGGAATGATCACGTCAGACAATGCCGTCCAAGACATATATCAGGTGCTGTTGAAATGGGGAAACAAATGCAGTGTATGGCTATTTTTCAATGAAAAAATAGAACGCGCAAATACTTCAGGGAAGTAGTGTTTGTCTCGGTGTTTGGAGTGTCGCAAATGATAAACATCATGCAGGAGTTGCTGGAACTTCGTGGAAAGCTGCTCCGTAGTTTGCTCTTCGATTTGGTGCCCGTCCCCCTCAACTACACGCAGGCAATCGCTGGTCCCTATTTGTCGGCTCCCATGCCCGGTTTCAGATCGTCTTCATGGCCGTCCGCATGTACTTTGTGGTTGAGTTGTTCGGACGGCAATTCCTCGATCCGACGAGAGTCGGAAAGGAGAGACACACGGTAGTCTGACACTGTCTTACCATGTCACAGTTTAATTCCTAGTACCAATGCTGTCTCCAATAGAACTCGCGAGGACTTTGATAATAAATCGGCGTTTTGCAGATCGACTGCTACGTTCCTTTCATCTCACTCTACCAATTTATCGTATACGTCGGATGGGTGAAGGTGAGTTATTGCACATTCGGATGCACAAATACTTGCACAATTGAAAAGAGATGTAAAGCTACTGAAATTGTATTTAAATTGAATTGCTTTAGGTCGCCGAAGCGTTGTTGAATCCATTTGGTGAAGATGACGACGACTTCGAGACGAACTGGATCATCGACAGGAATCTGAAGGCAGATCACTCTTCTTTAACTTTCAGCTCCTTTCAATAAATTCTTCTCACAGGCAGGCCTCGACATTTCGGATCATGCAGCTGATTTCGCGCCTCCTCTAGAGAAGGATATGTACTGGGACGAACCGGAGGTTATTCACATTTTTCAAACGCTTTATGAATGTCTTTGTCTTCGGCAGGTGGTCCCGTTCTACTCGGCAGAGACAGCGAATGAGGAGCAGTTTGGAGCAGTTGGATCTGCTGTGCAGAAGGATGAGGTGAGCTCATCGAGCAGCTCTTTAGAAACCTATTCATTCCAGGACGTTTCAGGACGTTTCCAGGACGTTCCATTCCATTCCATTCCAGGACGAATTCACTCGCCGTGGTTCGATAATGTCGATTGTCTCATCAGCAATGCACTCGATCTCCAATTGGTCACTGGCTGATTCCATCTCGAGGAGAAACTCAATCGACCCCACTCCATCGTATCACTTCAATCGGGAAAAGGTTCATGTTAAAAATACAATTTATTTGAAGCTGCGCGCACAAGATTAAGAAACGGAAATGAAATGGAAAGGAAATGGAAAGGAAATGGAAAAGATTAATTCCTGTGAAATGGATGCAATTGCTCACTCAATTATTTTTCAAATATATAAACGAGCACTCTGAAGGAAGAGAGCATGTCTTTATTGTGAATTGGAAACGGGAGGAGTTGCCAAATGAAAGCATTGCAGTTGACCGAACTCGGCAATCGGGTTCGAAACGTACGCAAATTCTCGGAGATCGCGGAAGTTGAAGAGGGAACACCGGATGAAACGATAACCTCAATGCCAAAAACTGAATCGAAAGACAACCTACGAAGAATTCGCTCCAATCAACACTTCTGATGAAATTATACCACGTTTTCAATCTCTTGTAAATCTCAATTGTTGTGTATTACAGCGCGGGAGTGTGTTTCTAATCGAATAAATCCAAAATACCACAAGTTGTATTTCACATTTTGCGGTGGGAGCTGCAGAGATTGTGAGGGAAAACAAGCAAATTGAATTCAGTGTTGCACAGTTATCGTGTTGCAGTTATGACTGAAAAAAAACACAAATAACAAATAGAAAATGCGAAATTGTTTTTTGCTCGATTTATCTCTCCTTCCATCTGTCAAGGATGGGGTTGTCAATCTTGGAGAGAACCGCGGAGGATTAGCCGAAGCGTCCCTCACTTCTTTCCAGCCTCGTAATTTCGTTTTTCTCTCTTGTTGTGACGTCCAGATTCTACAAAATGCATTCCATTGTGGGGGCGTATCTTATTTGAGCGGCTACCGCGGTATATTTTTCTATTCTTTTTACTAATCTAGCGCTATTTATGAATTCCGTCAAGCAACTGATAATAAAAAGAATTCGAGCTCAAATAAAGGATTATGATAGGCAGGAATTGTTTAGCTGTAAAAGTGAAAACGAGGGCGAGCACGTGCTCACTTGCAGAGATTTCGTCCGATTTCGAGATATAGCATCTTCCATTTCTCAGATATATCATGTACGATAGATAAGCTGATATAAAGTGAGAACGCGCGCGAAAGAGCCTCTGTGGTGGCCATCGCGCCGCTAAACAATCTGCGTTCCTTTCAATTTTATTCTATATCTCTCCCTTTCTCTCCCTTTCTTTTTTTCGTTCTCACGGCTTTTTCTCCATCGGATCCTTGGAGAAAGAGATCTCTCTCCTATTAAATGTAGGTAAACGCTCACAAAATTGTACTTATTCCCTCACTTTCTTCATTCTATCACTTATGTGAATGGAATTTGTCAGTATCTTTTTCAAGAAGTTGATTGTATAATAATATTCCGTGTAAATTGGTATCGTTAGATTATTATTGTTCGCAGTTGTTGTGGCCTGTTTTTCGCGAGAATGATGATGAGATTCGGTATTTGAATAACCCTTATAAATACTAATCGTTCACACAAAAATACTCCATTTTATATGCTAACTCGACTCGTCCACGACAGCTGCTACGGTGCCAGTATCCTCCTGAACCTCCTCCTGATCACACTCATACTCACCAAGACTCCTCCATCTCTGAGGCACCTTCCGGGGGGGGGGGGGGGTGACAAAACGGCAACACGGCTTATTTACGGCAAAACGGCAACGACATTACGGCAAGCGACAAAACGGCAACGGGCCATAACTCAGTGGAGAGTTGTCCTAGAACTTCGGGAATGGTCTGTATCAATTCAGTATATTTTCGCCTTAATTATCAATGACATGATCTTTGATCTTTTGGAGGTTGACGACAAAACGGCAGCGAGCCATAACACGACTCAGATTCATCCTACAGCTCTCGGGAATGCATCCATCGATTGCTAATGACTTACCCTATCCATTCGACATCTGATCTTTGAACTTTGACCAACTGACGACAAAACGGCAACGAGTCATAAAACGGTTCAGAATGATCCAACAGCGCTCAAATCGGCCCCAATCGATAACTAACGACCTGCCTTATCCTTTCGACATATGATCGTTCATCTTTGACGAACTGACGACAAAACGGCAACGAGCCATAACTGCGTTAACGCGAGCTTCTGGGTGATTCTGAGTAGTGTTTTCGCTTGTTACCGTTTTGTCGCTAGTTGGTCAAAGATCAAAGATCATATGTCGAATGAATAGATCTGATCATTAGCTATCGATTGGTGCCCATCTGAGCGCTGTGGGATGATTCTGAACCGTTTTGTGGCTCGTTGCCGTTTTGTCGTCAGTTGGTCAAAGTTCAAAGATCGGATGACGAATGGATAGGGCAGGCCATTAGCTATCGATTTATGCCTTCCCGAGAGCTCTGGAATTATTCAGAGTGGTACTATGGCTCGTTGCCGTTTTGTCGTCAACCTCCAAAAGATCAAAGATCATGTTATTGATAATTACGTAGAAAATCTACGGATGTGATACAGACCATTCCCGATGTTCTAGGACAACTCTCCACTGAGTTATGGTCCGTTGCCGTTTTGTTGCTTGCCGTTATGTCGTTGCCGTTTTGTCACCCCCCCCCCCCCCCCCCCACCTTCCTTGCTATTCCTGTAAATAGGAGTTAATACAACAACAGATTTGGATGGACAAAATCCCGAATCTGTTGGATCCCTAATTTTTTACAACGTGACTTTTTCATATCATTTTAATTCTGTGTTTAGATGCTACTCTGTGGTTCTTTTATATCTCGCAGTGGTCGAGTTGACAACAGCCATTTCCTCCCTCCTCGTATTCAAAAAGTGAGCTCATTACAATTCCACTTCTCGTTAACGTGAGCCACTCTCCCGAGAGTTCCATGCGAAAATTTATTAGTCTGAATATTTTTAGTATGATATACACTATTTTATTGCACTAGGAATGTTGGTACTGAATATCAATATGGTAATAATGGAGCACCGCATGCCTTCAGAGTGATGAGTACTCCTCGGTACTATCTGAGTGCAGCGGGAGGGGTTTGTCGTCACTGGGATTCTCCCTCCATCTGCTTTGCCCTCAACGCCATCCAACTCGCTGGCACCGCCCACTATGCAGTGATGATCGCCTTCTGCTCATGCTACAGGTGAGATCTCACAAACATGGAGGGATGGCAGTTACATCAGTGGTCTGTGGGCTGTGCTATGACACAGATCACCTGTAAAAATGCAGGAACCAATGCGAATGAAAAGAAGCATATGATTCCTGCATTTTTATAAAACATTTGTAATAAACAATATCTCTGTAGATACTACGTGATTGCTGGCTCGCACCATGGAGAGCCGAAGAGAATGAACATTCTATTCATTCTGTTCGCCATTCATCTACCTACTCTAATTGTCTATGTGAGCTCACGAACCAGAATTTGTACCTTACTCAAAACGGATTACTAATCTTTCCAGGCCAACTTCGCCTTTTCTCCCCTGCTGGAGGGACCAGAAATGGAGCAAGTAATGAATGAAAGTCATCCAGAATATGACATATCGATGCATAGTGATCAGGAGATGCTACTCGGTGAGTTGGAAGGTGATATAATGACATATTATGTATAGTAATGAACAGTGGAAACAAAGACCAGGCTCATGGCTTTATGTATTTCTCATACAACTGTAGGAGGCAATGAAATCTGATTGAGTAACTCGCTATGGTCTTTCCGTCCGATTGGCCTTGTATTGGTTGGAAGGTCTCATCATTCCCGTGGTTATCGTTGTCATCATCGGTGCCATTCGAATCAACAGAATTCTCGCTTCAATCGATCACATGAGTGCTAACAGCAAGAGGAGACACACTCAGATCCTAAAAGTGAGCGTACCTTAGTCTTCTTTCACCCTTTATCTTGTCTGCACCTATTTTAATCACAAATCGAGCCCCTTTTTTAAATCTCGGTATCCATATTTGCTAATTGTGAAAATTGGCATTGCATATGGGCATAACAATCTGCAAATGTGTTATCCTTCTTGAGGGCATTCTCTGGCAAGCAACACTTCCTGGTCTCTACGCGATTGGCCTCATTGTGTATGTGGCTACGAAGAGGAAATTGATCAACACGGACGGAATCGAATATATTACCATCATGGTAGTCTTTCTACCCAATTGAATCACAATTTTACCATAAATGAACGATCAAAAGTAGCAACCGATTGAAGATTGGTTCTCTGATCACTGTTCTCGGTCCGATATTCACTCTCTACTTCACTCTTCCATACCGAAATGAACTGAAAAGGTATGCCATCTCCTTCAATCCTGTATCTTATTTAGCTTGCTCAGGCTTCTACCAGGTCGGATTTACGAAAGAAACTTGTCGGATGTATCGAGCCCCATCATGTCCAAGGAAGCACCAGTTACGTTGTGACCACAATTGAGATTTTCTGAAAAAGGAAAATTATGGAATATTTTGAGAAGACTACGCGGGTTCAAGAAATTATGGTTTCATTCTCATTGTAACATTCATAAACATTATAGATCTTCCCAATTTTTACACATAATAAATTGTATTGATGTATTTTGCACTTCGCTCGTACTTAATTAATATTCTCTGTTCACTTAACGTGATCTTTTGAGTGCTGGATTTAAATTGGTCAAACGCTTCCTCAAGTGATAACCAATTCTAAGTAACCAATGAGTAATGTAAGGATGTTTCGACAGCTACTGATTGTCTCATTACTCTACCCGGAAGTGCAGACGAGATACAGCCAGACAGAATAGATACAGGCACTTCAAATCGTCAGGAGTAATCAAGAATCGTTCAATCCGCCCATGTCTATACTCCTCCCTACGTAGATTCCTTTCCAATCATTAGCATGTCTTTTTATCCCAAACTTAAAGAAGGAGTGTCAGCAAAGTTAAATTTTTGACGCTTTCATAACCATGACCTAGACAATCATCCAACGATTATAGCGCGAGCTAAGAGGATTGGCAAACGACAATCGCATAGCTCAGTTGTAAAACAGTCTCCGCGTGATCGGAAGGTTGCGGGTTCGAATCCCACCAGTTTTTGAAAAATCTTCTAGATATTTGAATTGCCGCACGTCCCTTCCCTTCGAGCCCTCCTTGGCATGCTGCCAACGAATGATAACTCGGTTCAAAATGGAGATACGCATTTGAAATTTTCAGAATCTCTTATGGTTAAACAAAGGTCGGTCATGGTTATGACAACGTCAAAATTTCAAAATAATAAAATAATAAGTCCTACGATATATGAGCATTCAGAAAGGGTACGGTAGTCTACAATGGGCGGCATAGACGATGTCGATGTATGAATCACAGTCACTAATAAGCGAAAGAGATGTTTCGGCTTGTACGCGTCTCGCAACGCTCAAGTGCCGTGGGCGAAATTCAGACCATCGATGCTACACAGCCACTTCATCTCATTAGGAGACTGGGAGTTGTTCGCTGCTCCTTCCGAGAATCAAAAACGTCTTCTGGCTGTTTTACTCTTCCCGAAGCAAAACTTTTTGTCTACCGCTCTCGCAGATGCAATTGCGTGATTTGAGAAAGTTTTACTGCATGTTGCAATTACCTTCAGCTTGCTTAATTCGCTCTATTACCCAGATGGCAGTCGCAGGGCTATTGGAGCCATACTCGCTATTCATCTCACTTGGCATTGATGTACCAACCATTGCTCTATCGGCCTACTCCTATACGAGGATCTGCCGAAGTCCCACCTATAAGGGAAGCCAATATTTGAGAGTCTACTGCCTCAAAGGAGTAAATGTACGTGATTAAGCGATTGAGGAATTAATTCGCGTTTACTGCAGGATACATTGTTGTATCTGCTCGGCCTGTTCGTTCTCAAGCTTCCATTACAGAACTTCATGCATTTCTTCTATCTAGACATTGGTCAGTTTTTTTTCGCAAGTGTTGAAAATGACTCATCTATCTAATTCCACTATTGGTACAGTACAAACAACGAAGTGTCCAAATATTAAGATAAGCGAAATTCAAACATAATGCCGTTACTTCTATCGGTACCACTGGATACATCGCACAATATTCAGACGCCCACAGCAACATTCTTATCGTGGTTGGGATGTTCCTCGTCTGGGTGGCTCGTTTCGCTCACTTCGGCTTCGGAATTTCCCTTTCCCTCAACAGATTTTTTGCTGTAGCGCGAGTTCTTTCATATTCTAAGGTTTGGGCTCTAAACTCAGTAAGTAATGCTAATGCACTTTTAGTACAACAAGAATTACACGAGAAATTCACTCATTGCCATCTATCCTATACCAATTATATTCGCTGCTCGAGTAAGAAAATACTTTCTACCCGAATCAGATTTATTTTACAGTTCGTAATCTGGATCCCCAAGCTGGGTGAACATAAGGGTCTCTACGGACCGGTGTTCATTGTCACTCCCGAAGGAGAAGGAATTGCATTTGATGTGAGTAGGTTCTACAGTCGTAGATAGGTATCCCAACTTTTCCAGGTGGTAAAATATGCCATAATCTTATATTACGTCGTTACCTCTCTGGTCCAATTCATTCTCAATGTCGCATCTTTTGTGTATTATGTCAAGCAAAAGGAAACTATCTACTTCACCCAGAGCAATGCAAACAAGACTGCTGAAGTTGTACGCGATAGTGTTTTGCCGTTTTCGATTCGCTCGTTTTAGGGCCTCCTTGCAACGACGTTTATGAACTGCCTTGTAGCTCTTCTCTTCACTGCCCTTCAGGTGATCTGCACCATATGAGTTCTTGACTCGTCCTTCTTTCAGATAATCATCCAGTTCTTCCCTCAATCGCCTCTGACTGGTTTCGCGAGGAGTGTAAGTATTCAGACTGCATCAGAAATGGAATCAAACCATCAGGGAACGACGATAATCGTGGATGTGATGGCACTCATGCACATCTATCTTCTCATCGCATTCTCCCCGAAGCTCAGGCAACATTTGTTTTCTACATTTACTTTTTAAAATTATCATTACAGAAGACTGCTCTTTCCGTGTGCACCCAAAATTGGAGACGTAGCAGCTCCGAAAACGGTAATAGCCAAAAGCAGTTCACAACTACCTGAGTGACAACCACCCGCCCCCTGTCTCATTCATTTTCCAATCTCGCAAATACCGCTTTGGTTGCATTCTCATGTTGAGAATTCATCTATTGTATAAATAATCTGAAACACTAATAATGTAATCGCGATTATCATTTGGCTCTCATATTGAGAATGTTTCTTGCGATCTGTGATCGAGTGAATAAATAATACATACTCTTGTGATCAATATTCACGCAATTTTTCGTTGCACAGAGATTCCAGATCGGCAGGTTTGTATCTTGTCTGGTGTTTCCATATTTATGATATGTGGGTGCATTTCGAGATACGGTAGGCTAAAGTGAACTGAAGATGCGATGACGATGTATGAATCACTTGTACGAGTGCGTCATTGCGACTGCTTCTGATCAGAATGACGACTCTCAAGTGTCCGATTCAGCTAGGAAAGGCCAAACAATCACTTAATCTCATTTGGAAAGATATTCTGGGACTCTCAACACTCAGAATGAGATCATTGTGAATGTTATTGCTCCCGAGACCTATCATGAGAGTTGGGAGAATATTACGTACAAGTTTGATTGATTGATAGTTTATGTGTGGAGTACATAGTGTCATAGTATCGTTTTCCAAAATGCAAATAGTAAATGTTAAAAAAATATTATTCTGCCTACATGATCGAAACAAAAAATTGATACTATTAACTAAATGTATCAGCTTGTTGGAGGTATATTCGAATAGAACTGGAAAGGCGCACTCGATAAGTGGCGCGAAGACTCTCGCTGACCTCTCGATTGCCCTGTGGAAGCGCTCCTCTCTAATAGGGCCATGAATGACATGGAGAGATTTAGAGAGTAAGCGTCGTGTGCTTCCGTTCTTGGACTACTAACTACTAAAGAATTTTTACCGTTATCTCGAATTCCCCCCCCCCTCTTCATCGCTGTCGGTCAGACACACGTAATCTTATATACTGTATTATCTTTATGTCCTCATGTAGCTTTCACGTTTTGCCGTCGCTTCTCTTTGTTCGTTATCAAAATATGCTCTAACTACTCGATCTGTTAGCTAATCTCTGGAACCTTAGATGAGTCAGATTCCGTTGCGCGAGTATCTGAATGAGAGTGAAGGAATGATGGATGACGATGGAGGAGGAATGGATGGAGAATTCGGAGAAGAGGTTAGTGTGTCCAGTGCTTCTTTCTACCAGTGAAATTAGAAGGACTGTAAGAATTATGCTCACTATATTGTACTCTCTCAAGCAACTCCCTTCGATTGTCATTGCGTGTTTACAAGTGCTAGATCAAAATAGTGTAATTACATAGACGAATAATCTTAGAGTAGATCCGTTGATCGACGCGATAAACACCAATTATCTAATAATCATCCGTCCTTGCAGTACAACTACGACCCAGCGAATAACTCCCAGACGGCAGTCCATCAGTGCAATATCTGCGATAAGATATTCGTCAACTTCAAAGGTACCGTAACCTGAAGATTTCAATTGTTTATGGTCTCCCTGTTAGGCCTCCAGCAGCATGCGGCCATCCACACGGACCAGAAGCCCTTCGAGTGTCACATCTGTAGCAAAGTGAGTCTTGGTTGATGTTGTTACCTTGGTCGAATTCAACCGGACTGCTTCGAATTAAGCGGATCTCATTAATCTGTCACTCATGGCATGAAGTGTTGGAAGAGTTGATTATTGCAACAATTAGTGAAGGAACTATGATAATTCTAGTGATTGAAAATTAAAACTAATGATTGTGTGTGCTCCATTACTCATAGATTACCTGGTTTTCCTTGCAGTCCTTCCGATTCAAATCGAATCTCTTCGAGCATCGTTCAGTTCATTCTGGTTTCACTCCTCACTCCTGTCCATACTGCGGGAAATTGTGCAGACTCAAGGGAAATCTCAAGAAGCACCTCAAGACTCACGTGAATTCGCTGGAAGAACTCGAGAGGGTCTGGGCACCATTCGCGAGGTAGACCAAGCAGAATTTCCCGTCAAAGTAGTTCAGTAAACATTCTGGGGTGCACCCGAATGTTCGCAATTAATGACCATTTCTAGTAATCGTCGTCCTCCCACGGAAATTCCTGAAGACGCGATAATCGTTCGTGGAACGGCGGAACCAGCCTTCTTCACTCCTCCCTCAAGACCAAGGAAGAGAAAGCTGGGACTGGGAACAGATGCAGAAACGTGGATAAAGAGGATCAAACAAGGAGAACTGCTACCATCCAACAACATAGACGAGAAGGTGAGTGATTGAAGACCAACAAGAGACTTCCGAAGTTCTGTAGAGCCCTATGCATCCAGAACTGAACCAGAGCGATGGTGGATGATATTTGGCTTGTTCACAGCGTACTGTGTACCGTTGCTGTCAATAATCACTAGAAACTATGCCATCTTCATTGAGTAGATCTTATCTGCCCCATTTTAGATGCTCCGCTTCGAAGAGATATTCAATATTGCGGAGGAGAGAAACATAACTGCAGATGAACTCATTGAAAGCCTGAAGACAATCAGTCTGGAAAGGCATGTTTCCCATTCTACCACCATCACCTTCATTCTCATTCAGATTCGACTGTCCCATGTGTCAGGAGAAGTTTCTCTCTCGGAATGAATGCAATGATCATCTGTATCATGAGCATCCGAATGCTCGAGAGGAACGACCTCTCTTCTGCGAGGTGAGATTGAAGTGATGACCAGATGACGATTATCGATTAGAAATCAACGAAATATACTATAGTTTGTTCGCTCAAATCATGACCTTATGTCAGGTGTGTCTGAAAACATTCTTCGACGAGAAGTCAATGGAACAGCATCTAAGTTACCATGAGAGAGTCGCCCTGATGATACAAACAAGGGAAATAGAGGTGAGAATATTCCAGACCATGGATGTAACTAAGGTTTGAACAGCAGCATTCATATTTCGTCTAGGATGTTTAGTACAGCTTGGTTACATCCAAGGTATGAAAAGGAATGTGTTTTCCCTTTTATCAGGTCGAAGATCCGCTTTTATTGGTTCCTGCAATGGGAGAAGAAGAGATTGAGGAGGAGGAATGAACACTTCGGTGAACCATCTAGTCCGTCTATAATATAGAATACGTCCGTATAGAATACGGTATAGTCTTTCTGATACTATTTACATTGATAAATGTGCTGTTTACCAATGGTGTTTTCGTTATATGCCGGTTTGCCGAAGAGTTGAGCAACGGCTGACACATCAAAATAAAAAAAATCCTGTGGAATGGGGTTACCGAGGGGGATTCAACTTTTTTCTCTTTATGTCGAAAGAGAATCTTGCAAGAAAAGAGTTCGGAACGGATTTCGTACTTTTCAATTCCGAAGTACGATTATCACACGTCCATCAATTTCCAACCGCCGCCTCTATGCATAAAAAGTGTTCATTCCAGAGGCGATATTTACGAATTCAAGCCCATGGGTAATAATCGGAGCGACAATGCTGTGGAGTAGTCCTCCTTTCAATCATTTATCCTTTCCATATCGTCCCTTTCCCAGTTATTTACTCTAGGGTTTTAGAATGTTGCTGAACAACTGGCTAGAAAGTCACAAATCCTCTTCTTTGTCCTTGCCCGGCACTATCGCCGGGAAGGTAAAGTACCTCTCTTTGTTTGATGGTTCAACGAATTCATTAATTCAGTGAGGGGAACTGCTTACTTTGAACTAGGAATTAATCGCTAGTCAGCAGATGCACCCATTGGAAGTCTATCTGACAGAAGAGACATGAAGCTGGTGGAGACCATGACAGTCTAAAGATTTTTGTTGTTCTTGGTCCCCAACTTAGATGGGAACTTGGACGAAGGGTTATTCCTAGGTCGATGATGGATCGCTCATTTGGATTTTCCGGCTTTTCGCAGTGGTCAGTTCCCCGTTCTGCCAAATCGAGGAAGAAAAGCAATAAATCGTGCCGAGTTGGGAGAGAAAGGAGGGAAGAACGGAGGGAGATCCCCATATCCGTTCCCCCTTTCGTCACTTGAGAAAAAGGAACCAGTCCATTGTTGGGTGGAAAAAGTGGATCGCTTCACTTCGTTCTTATCTCGCTTATCGTGAAGTCCATCAATGACGAAAATTATGAAATATTATGATAAATTCGAGCTGTTTTTTCAGCGCCCATCCAATACAATCCAAACATTCAGAGAAGGAACCATGAAGTACGGATTCAAAAGACCGAAACATTGCTTGATGATACAAAATGTGAAATTTTAACCGAAATTTCTGTTAAATATCCCGATAATTGGTATCATGTTGAGGCAAAATCTGATAAAATTTGGCACAAAAAATGCCCCTGAATCTTCCCGTAGTATCCTCTCTTTTTCCCATTAATGGACTCCTAATGGCAGGCATCCTCCTCTCTCTCACTTGATGCACACGAACAATCCCATTCTCATCCCATTTCAGATGCAAGATTGGCTACATACTCCCTCCCTTCGTGCAGGCCCTATTCCAAACTAAAAGCGATGATGCGAGAGACAAATGGCATATTATATTTCACTATTAACAATTCACAGAGGTTTTTTTGAGATGGGATGAGTCTCTGAGTAGAGTTCTCATGAAAATTGAATGGCTAGGTGCATCTGCGTAATTGTCATGGTTCTAAGGGTCATACTGTAGAAGGGAAGTAATTATAGCAGTGACTCTGCTGTAGAGCAGTTAGATATACTTTTCAGACATTTTCTCCTTTCTAAATCCACTTCCTTGTTCTGTGCTACGAAAGAACTTTTTGGGTATATTTTTCCGAACTGACAAGGATGTCGCAAACCCCCTTCTTTCCTTGTCGGGTGTGATTGTTGGGAAGCTACAGTGCTTATCTACAGTGTTTGATGGTTTGACGAACTCATATCAGTGGCAGAACTCTTGAGTCAGGAATGAATCAATATTGCCTGCTGTCTCCTGTCTCAGTGAGATCTCCTAAAGGGTTCCTTTTCCTTCTCCTCTGCCAATTTCTTTTTCATCATCTGTCATTTGATTCTCCTGTATCTATGGCCCCTTCCCCCGCGTCCCTACCAACCAATTCATAGAGGGGACTCTTCTTTCCATAGTAATCCGTCCTCTCTGGTGAGTCGGCAAACTTCCTTGTCTCAATATCATTTTGGCACCCCTCATTCGGTGATTGCACACGTCCTTCAGAATGGACTTCTAAATTCTCTTCATAATTCTACTCTATTATTCTGTATCGGCGGATGACAAGACCAAGTCGTGTACGGACCAGGGAAAGAAATGGAGTGGAACATACCAAGGGGTGAGAGCATTCGAGGACATTTTTTTCATTTTCACCATCTTCTTCTACAGTTGCGGACAAAAGTTTAGCACCAAAATTCAAATCATCATAACTTCTTTCAAAATTGAGGTAAAGACTTACGGTTTGGAGCATTCGAGAGATACACCTCAGGACATTATCGGCATATGGATGATGTGCTAAAACCTAAATATCGCGGGTTTCAAAATTTATTTTACCGGAGGTCTTTCGATTTGATTTTTTTAAACCTCAGCCGAACTGCGCTATGAAGCCAAATTCATTTTGGGGAGAGTACCTCCCCCGATGATGTGAATCCAATATCCAGCCTGTTTGGTGCTTCTCGATGAGAGTCGGTATATCGATTTCACAAATTTTGTTTTTTTGGCTATATCTTCGGAACAAATTGAGCTAAAGGGTCAACATTTCACAGGTGTCATAGTGTCGTGATGGAGCAACAACCTGCCAAGTTTCATAGCGAATGGAATGAAAATTGCAAAAATCGAAAAATTTTGATCACCAATATTCAGTCACATGAAAACAACCAATCGCGTTCAGCGAAAAATCTGATTTCTTGTCACTGTATGCAGAAACTATTAAAGGACTACTGTGCGAAATTGCGAGATCAGGCGTTTCTTTATACCCGTGTTGCATGCGAATACTTGGGGAGGATCAGTGGGGAAGGAATGCGTTCATGAGGTTTGAGGAAAAATAGAGCATTGTCAGATTTGCACTAAACCAACATGTTAGCATATTTAGACCAAGTTATGAACATTTATAGTTGAATTGGGTTCATTTGACTTGAAATGTTCGTGTTCGGATAATGAGATTGTTGAGTCCGAGTACTTCTGAACAGCCGCTCCACTCTGACCCTCGCCGAGTATTCACATTTAAAATGGGTATAAAGAATCGCCTAATCTCGCAATTTCGCGCAGTAATTCTCTAATAGATTCTGCATAAAATGACAAGAAATCAGATTTTTCGCTGAACGCGATTGGTTGTTTTCATGTGACTGAATATTGGTGAACATTTTTTTTCGATTTTTGCAATTTTCAGTCCGTTCGCTATGAAACTTGGCAGGTTGTTGCTCCATCACGACAGTATGACACCTGTGAAATTTTGCCCTTTAGCTCAATTTGTTCCGAAGATATAGCCAAAAAAACTAAATTTGTGAGGTCTCGGAAAATCGGTATATCGACTCTCATCGAGAAGCACCAAACACGCTGGATAGTGGATTCACATCATCGGGGGAGGTACTCTCTCCAAAATGAATTTGGCTTCATAGCGCAGTTCGGCTGAGGTTTAAAAAAATCAAATCGAAAGATCTCCGGGAAAATAAATTTTGAAACCCGCGATATTTAGGTTTCAGCACCTCATCCATATGCCGATAATGTCCTGAGGTGTATCTCTCGAATGCTCCAAACCGTAAGTCTTAATCTCAAATTTGAAAGAAGTTATGATAATTTGAAATTTGGTGCTAAACTTTTGTCCGCAACTGTATCTCTCCCGATCTCATTCACCTTATCTCATCTCTGATCTCCCTTTTAGGATGGCAAAGGATTGGGACACGATTATCTGCTGGTTGCGGGAGTACTGGGAAGAGTCATCAAATTCACATTCGAAGAAGGACCAACGGATGCTGTTTCTGGAAAGGGCAGATGCTTCAACCTATGCAACGAGTATGAAGAATGCATGGCCAACTAGTAAGTTGCAAAATATTTAAAACTGTAGTGGCGGAATTAATCAAATCTAAAATATAATCATGCATTTTTGCATTCGTTTATAGTGTAAAGAATGACAGTCGTGCTACAAGTGGGAAAGAAAAGGGGTAGCCTAGACGGGTGCTCAAACTTGGCGAAATCATTATCGATCCAAGTGCCCCATCCTAATCAGCATCAGTGGTTCAACTGTATTTCCCTTGGCTCACTGCATTCTTTAGAACATGAGATGATGGTCTTAACCATTTATTGGGTAGCAAGAATACGAAGGGGGCGAATCTAAGGAAATCGGTGAGCCGCAGCTCTCTGAGAGAGCAACGAGTGCGACTGAAGAGATAGGAGAGGAAAGGGGAGGAATTCTCCTCTCCCCCTCCCCTTCCCTTCAGTGTCCTTTCCACCGGTGGAGGGAAGAGAGAGAAAGAGTGTAAAACCGTGACTCAGTGCCCGACTTGGCAATGAAAGTCTTTGGTCTACTCTTGTGAAAGAGTACATATAGTTTGTTCTCCTCCGATTCCGAGCTTACAGTTACATCTCAATCTGGAAGCAATGCTTTCTCAGTCGGAACTATACCGAAACTCCTGATGTGGACATCAATACTCAGTACGTCTACGTCAAGCTCAATAAGAGTAAGTGAGAATACTGAAGGAATATTCACGATATCGAAATCCTTGTTGATGGGAAACACGTATTTCAGCGAGCTTGGACACTACTCGTGATGAAGGATGTTACACTGTAAAGGAGATGAGAGAGTGGGCAGCTCCATACATGCCTAGGAATGGTAGGAACAATTTTATTAAAATGATAATCAGTCATTCCAAACAGATCACACTACCCACCCTGATACCAGTCCCGCACCAGTGAATCCCTTCACCAGCAGTCGCTCCGAGTCATCCCTTCACACCCAGTGAGTTACGAAGATTCCATTCTCCTTTTCCCTGGAATAATATGTAAGAGAGGTTGATAGTTATTTCATCTAATGGTGATCCTTTCAGGGAATCCCGCTGATTACTCCACTTCGACCAAGGGGGAACGCGTCACCGGAACGGAAACCTGTAAGCTTCCAGTTGGATATGCCATCCAATAATATTGCATACTCTCACTCCTACTTCTCCAATCATGACTACCCTATGTATTCTGTTATCCATTGCCTTCCAAATCTCATTATATCAGCGTCCCCTGTGATCCGCACGTCCCCCCCCCCGGTTGAGCGAGGAAAACGAAGTCGATATATCTAGTTCAGATCCGATTGTCACCACTACTACAACGGAGACGGAAACGACACACGCACCGACATCTGAATCTGCGAGCGATCTACCATCGGACTCCACAACTACTCATGCAGGTTAGAATGCAGATTTCCGTAAAATACATAGCGAATGATAGGTACGAAGTGAAATCTGATGGAACTGCAGTTGATGGCTCGACGGAGAAGGGACCTCTCCTGGAGACGACGAAGGGAACTCAGAAGACCACGACGACTGTGTCGTCAACGGCCTCGACCACGGGTTAGTAATCTCTTTATTTTGCAAAAATATGTGGACCTCCAAAGTGCAAAACACATCTAGATTGACGAGATACAGAGCTGAATAAGAATGGGACACGTTCGCTTTCTATCTCTACTTTGTTTATTATTCAGACAGATTCATGACGCAAGGATCATCTTCACTCTCCACCTCTACTCTCCACACTTCGTCGTCCAAGGATGAGAAGACAGTCTCCACCGCAAGCACTGCTTCCGCGTCCACGTCATCTAGTGAAGGAAATACGGCAACCACTCCAACTCCCTCTCCCACTTCAACTGCATCGAAGACAGCAAGCACTACATCGTTTGCTTCATCGACCACGGAGAATTCTTCAACTACGACCACGACGACCTCGGCCAGCATTGACGAGAAGTCGACCTCGTCAAGCACAGAGAGAACCGAGAAGACTATTGGTCAGTGTAAATGGGACTGCGGAAGGGCAGACATCATCAATTGTAGCCACGAGATCTTCATCGAGCCCGAGCCCGTCCACTGATTCCGACCAGACGTCATCGACCACAGTATCAGCAGACGGTGAGGAGAGGCGAAAGCATACACATATTCATGATTACAGAATTGGCTGAATCGTCGACTACTGATCTCTCATCAGATGCTGGCACTACGACGCCCATGGGTGAGTAACATCTCTCATCCCCCTCTCCTTGGTTAGCAACGGATCTCTTCCCCTTTGTTCCTGGTGAAGATGACAGGGGGTATTGAATAATCTAGTTGACGATACTAATTGGGGGAGGGGTGACAAAACCGCAACCGACAAAACCGCAACGGAGCGCCGTTCGCTGGGGAGTTGATCGTGTTACTTGGGAGTTGTTTCATTGTAACAAGTATGTGCTCCTCTACACCAACATGCTTAGATCATCTTACAATTCGATCTTGAGTTTCGCTCTCTATCGCTGTATAGGGGGTCGTGGTCCAAAATTGAGAATTTTAGAGGAAAATCATGGTTAGATGAACAGCAAATGCTGTCAGCAATAAATATCCATATTAATGGGTTACATTAGTTCCTGGGTTACTGTAATATCGATTGGTTACGGTACTTTGTCTCCATCAAACCATGCTTTTCCACTATAATTCCCAATTTTGGACCATGAACCCCTCTACGGCGATAGAGAGCGAAACTCAAGATCAAATTGTAAGTTGATCTAAACAGGGTGGTGTGGAGGAGCACATACTTGTTACAATGAAACAACTCCCAAGTAACAAGATCAACTCCCCAGCGAACGGCGCTCCGTTGCGGTTTTGTCGGTTGCGGTTTTGTCACCCCCCCCCCCCCTACTAATTAGACCCTGCAAAAGTATAATAGTGGAATAAATTACGGTCTCCCCAAATGAGAACAACATTGAGAGCTTACTGGCAGATCAAAGGTTTATGTGGGCTGATTTCACTTAAAGGTCCCCTGCACACAAAGCTTTTCGAATTCGCTCCAAATGTATGATCCCCAATTTCTAGCGCGCAATTTCAAAAAACTACAGTATCATACAGTATATCGATTACCGGAGGGGTGCTGCACAAGGCATGCATTTTCGGGCCATGGTCGATAAATGAGTCCTGGTAGGTCAAGACTAAGTACAGTACCCAATCGATCGTACAGTACCCCCCAGATACCGTATGACGCTACCGTAACCCAAAATATCGAGAACTAAGTTATTTTCAGAAAGTCAATATACCGTACCCAATCGATCCTACAGTACCCATACCGTATACCTTGCAACAGTACCCCTTGCTACCGTAATCCACACCACTGCTGTCAATTGTAAACTGACTTTTTTCGAAAACATTTTCCATTGAGTTGATTCTTGCTCTATACCGTACCCAATCGATCATACAGTACCCCAGATACCGTATACCTCTACCGTATCCCATATTATCGCGAACTGACTTTATTTTAAAAAAAGTCCTGTTACCGTGCCCAATCGATTATACAGTACCCAAGTAACTACCGTAACCCAGTTCCTTGGGTCAGATCCAGTTCCTTGGGTCAAACATTTTTCTAAAAAATTCAAACGTTTTTATAAAAATTCAAAATCGATCATAAAATGATTCTACAGCTATGAGATATATGTTGGGATACTTTGCAATAATTTAATGCTCGATTTTGGATTTTTAGAAAAATGTTTGACCCAAGGAACTGGATCTGACCCAAGGAACTGGGTTACGGTAGTTACTTGAGTACTGTTTAATCGATTGGGCACGGTACCTGGACTTTTTTAAATAAAGTTAGTTTGTGATAATCGGGGTTACGGTAGTGGAATACGGTATCTGGGGTACTGTACGATCGATTAAGTACGGTATAGAGCAAGAATCAACGCAATAGAAAATGTTTTGGAAAAAAATCAGTTTACGATTAACAGCAGTGGTGTGGATTACGGTAGCAAGGGGTACTGTACTGTGGGTATACTGTATGAGTACTGTAGGATCGATTGGGTACGGTATAGGCCAAGAATCAACTCAATAGAAAAGATTTGGAAAAAAGTCTTTGCGATCGACCGCCATGGTGTGGATTACGGTAGCAAGGGATACTGTACTTTGGGTTACGGTATGGGTACTGTAGGATCAAATAGGTACGATATATTGACTTTTTGAAAATAAAGTTATTTCGCGATATTCTGGGTTACGGTAGCAGCATACGGTATCTGGGGGTACTGTACGATCGATTGGGTACGGTACTTAGTCTTGACCTACCATGACACAATTATCGACCATGGACCGAAAATACTTACCTTGTGCACCACCCCTCCTGCACTCGATCTACAGTATCATAGTGCACACTATTTGAAATTGCGCGCTAGAAATTGCGGATCATACATTTAGAGCGAATTCGAAAAAACTTTGTCTGCAGGGGATCTTTAATGTTAGAAAAACTTATTTTAATTAACTGAACTTAGTAGAAGCATGTAGAACATGTACGTGCTGAGACTTTTATGTTTTTTAGTGTATATTTATCAGATCCTTCAACGGATGGAACAACTGAACATGCCATGGATTCCACGACGGAACAGGCCACTTCCTCCTCCTCAACCAGTAGGTTTTTCAACCCTGAATACCCTAATTACAGATTATTGTGGTTCTTTTCTTGTTGATCATATTTCACACTAGTCCGGCTGCCCCCCGCCTTCGGCGGGGGCCCCGTCCTAGCGGAGTAGGTTTCGCAATCACTCGCTTCGAAACTTGTCGACACGCTATCTCTCTCCCTCCACATTTCGCAATCGTTTCGCAATCCGAACAGACGCCATCACAGTGCGCTTTATACAGTACGTGCTAATCGCCTTGGCCATGTGCGTGCGCGGCGCTGCGCGGCGGAGCGCGGCTTGCGCGGATTGATTTTGCGGGAAGAATATTGTTTTTCACGATTCGAACCTATTATTTTCGCATTCTTCGTAAAATTTAGCATTGGAATGACTATTTATTCACATTTTTATTTAAAGAAATCAATATTTTGAATTCTAAAATTATGGAACCTACAGTAATCCCAGTTTGCGATACTGTCGCTATCGTAAATTGCGGTTACGGTAGGTTGCAGAAATACAGCATTCGAAATAATGATTTATAAATATAAATATAGTGCAAAATTTTACGGAGAATTTGAAAATAATAGGCTCGAATCGTGAAAGATAATATTCCGCTCGCAAAATCAATCCGCGCAAGGCGCGCTCCGCCGCGCAGCGCCGCGTACGCACATGGCCAAGGCGATTAGCACGTACTGTATATAGGTATAGATATTGCAGGCACGACGACTACCGCTTTACCCACGACTACGGCAACCACAACCACCAAAGGTACGCTACATCATTACTATTTGCACAATGGGAAATGTGCCGATGTAGTGGTAAAGAACTGCTTGTTAAGAAAGCAAATGAAATTTGAACTTCAGGAGAAATTGCTGGAATTGTTTGGCCTATCGATGGAGAGAGTAAGATCGTGTATCACGGTGAAACGGTCTCAATCGCCTATCAGGTATTGGCCTCATCTTAAAGAGTAGAAAATGGAAACGATGGAACCTTGCAAAAATGTGTAACTTTCTTTGGCTTTCTCTTCAAATAGAGAGGGATTCTCAACGGAGAGGAGGGATAAAAAGAGGGCGTTAACGGAAACGGATTATGTGTTTCATGACGATCTGATAAAAAATAGAAACAATGACATTCATTCACGGAACAAGTCACAATATTTTTTTCAGGATCAATCATTCAAAATCAAGGTAAACAGACGATGCAAGTTCGTTGCAAGCAGCACTACCTCGGCTGGTACCACCGTTAACACGAATTTCAATCACGAAAAGGAAACCGAAGGAGTAATTGAGATGTCTATGCAAGGAATTACGTCGATTTCTTTCACTGGCGAATGCTGGGATTAGTCATGCTTAATACAGTATTATCAGTCCACATCTTCTATTGCGTCGAGATGTTCCATGTGGACAGAGTACTCAAGGGGAAGTCGGACAACACCTGGAAGACCTCAAACAGACAGCGCAACAAGTGGGACTATGGAGTGAGTACTTTATCATACATTCTATTAGTAAATGAAGAGGCAACAAGACAAATTCAAAGTTCCGTCATTTCAGTGGACGTACGGGACCACGATCATCTTCGGAGTGGGAATCACCCTCACGATGTGGCTGCTCAATTGGGACTCTCATCAGAAGGAATACACGTCATTCGGATAGTTTAAATTAGAAGAATTGCGAATGCACATGCCAATTTTCACTTGGAAACGGTAAAATATCGATTTCAGGGATCGTTAACTCCAATCTGGGGATGATGGGATGTGCTTGCTTGGCCTACCTGCTGTGCTGCACTTACTCGTTCTGGAAGGGCATGGAGATCGTGCTTGACGAGGACAGGTTAGCTTGTTTCATTTGTCTCATCTCGCAGAAAATTGACATTTGGATGATCACCAGTTTCGACTAATTTGTATTTCTTTCAGAAGGCTCCTGGAATTCACGAGGAGAGACAACAAGTACGAAACATCGAAAAATCCCAAGAATGTCGAGAACGAGGAGAAAGTTAGTTATTTTTGTTTCTAATTTCGATACTGCATTGAAATCCTCAATCTTCCTTTATCTGGTTATCTCCTTTCAGTGCTGGAGGAACATCCTGCCGATCATGCTGGGTGCTCCCATCCAGTTCTTCTACTCTGTCTCACTCCTCGCCAATCTCGCCTTCGACTGGAGGGAAATCAAATAGTGAGTTCATTTGAATTGAACACTGATTATTATATAAGGAAATTTGAACACTTCGAAATCACGAGATTTTTGTATAGCTTTTATCGAATATTCTGGATATATTTGCAGCGCCAACATCTTCCTCGTCTCCCTGAACTTGTTCGTCACATTCAGTCATGCCATCTTCTGCGATAGGGTCAGTCTTGTTTCCTCTTTTTATTTAGTATTTATACAATCATCAACATTTTTTTATAAAATCTTCCATTGGAGAAATTCCTGGGTCGATGGCGAGGACGGCAACTCGCAAGCCAGCCTCTGCTCGAGCAATTCAATCACCTCACCTGGCTCAACACGTTAGTTGCACTCATCTTTTCACTGGATCTTCTTCAATAGGTGTTATCTTTATTTATGATGCATTTACTATTTTGGATATTTATTTTGAGGTCTGAGACGATCGCGAAGAGAGGGAAGGAAGAATACGAAGAGATGCTGAAGAAAAGAAGAGAAGCTGAGATTGAGAAGAGAAGAGAAGAGGAAGAGCAAAACGAAAAGGAGAAGAGAGAACTAATGGCCAAGGTACGAAACTGCACGTTTGGTCAAGAAAAGTCATTTCAATTCAGGGAATCCCTGCCAAGTACCATCCTCACGCCCCCCTTGAAGGACCCGAGCCATGCAAGAAGTGGGTTTACGACCCATGCAACAAGGTGAGTCTTTTACTTTCAACGAAACCAGTTGGCAGTGGCAATTGTTTGATCGACTCATATCTAGAATAGGGATGGCTTCGCAAGAAATACCTCTCTTTCACCGATTTGACTGGCGAAAGAGAATGGAAAAAGAGACCATTCCTTGCGAAACGATCTCTAGTGAACATCAGTCCTTCAATGAAAAATATTCTGATTTCAGAATTCGTTCTCGGCAAGTGAGAGAGAATGGAAGTACTTGGAGTGGACAGAGAAGTACCTCTTGGCGAGGATCAAGTTGGGGATTACCGTACAGGACGCGTGCAAGGCATGTGAAGCTTATGAATTGTGCTAGATCAGTTATCCTAAAAATACTTTGCACCAGTGAAAAAAAAAAATATTTTTGCAGCACGTCCACAATGGCCTGCTGGACAACGGGTTCATCCATGGAGAGGAATGCCCCAGTGTAAGTTGTGAATCGATTTATCGTCTGAAAAGGGTGATCCGGCTTCTTGATTTCAATTGGTTTCTTTCAGCGCTCGGAGCGCAGATTCATCGAGAATCTGCCAGAGGGATTCAGAGAGGACATGCAAGGCTTTCCCGTAGCCAGCAGAATAAAGGAGGCACCCGTCCACCCCAAGAAAAGAGTGAATAACAACTAGTATTTGACTAAAACTCACAAAAAAATATGTATAAGATGGTGTAATTTCCTTGCTTGCAGAGGCTGTTGAAGGACATCATTCCGATGTTCAGTTTCTCCTGCCCTGAGGAGAGAGAAGTGGGACTGGCGCTGACACTGGATCAGGTATTCCTTATTTATACTGTTTTGGCAGCTAGTACATTGAAACTTCATATCTTTGAAAAGTAATGGATTCAATCTATTCTGATTTCAGTTCGGTCTCCCTGAGGAAGTGCGCGTGGCGCTGGATTTGCCCATCATCACTCGCACTCAGGCGAGTTGCTTCCTTCTATTTGTTCACTTGGACTTTATGCCTATCTTTCATTCATTATAGGGAAAAACTTCACAAATATAGAACATGTATTTTTGCGGGAGGAGCGAATGATTGAAATGCTCTACAAGGACAACAGGAAGGACAACATCAGATGGAACAAGGTGAGTACTCACTTGGTTCAATATTCGAATAGAGTATTGCTTCTTCTGAGCGTTTCCGGATTACAAAATATGCAATTTTAGCAATGCCTAATTTGGCTACAACTAGTCTTGTCCATGCTCAAATTAGATCCGGAAACACTCGAACATTTTCTCCGTGTTGATCCTGATTAGAGTGTGACATTTCAGATCTACTCGGATGATGCAGTCTTCCAGGCGGCAGAAGGAGAGCCCTACTACGATGCCCTCAAGGGGACCTTCGTGAGTGAATCGCTTTCACAATGAACCCAATGCATTTGTATTCTTAGAGACCCATCCCCTTCCTTTTTCTTTACATTTCCTTATCATTTTCAATGTGTTTGTATTTCAGAACATCCAGGAGGCCTTCCCGGAGGGACCCGACAGGCTCAGTCAGAACCCGAGGATGCACGTCATCGACGTGAGATATATGGAGCAGACCAGACCCGAGTGAGTTTATCATCACTTCCTTACACCAATTCCTTCTTAAATCAGAACAAGCCCATTTTCTTCAGTTTCATCGGGCCAAAAGAAGCAGCTTATCACGTCCCGGCTGGACCTCTACTCAATAGATACTGGTTGGAATACACATACGGAAATCACAGGTGAGAAAATTTGCGATAACTCCAATTCCTTTCACGATTTTCAGAGGCCTCGTCTGGGACATTCTTCAAGAGAAGGCACGCAGAAATGTAAGTCTTCTGCTTTTCCTATTCTTTCTTTCCGATTCACCATCATGTTTTTTTTCTTTGCAGGCCGGGAGAAGATCAGAAACCACGAGAGGAATTGCCGAAACAAAGCGACGTGTCGGATCTGCAACAAGCCCCACGGCGTGACAGCGGGACCCGCCCTTGCCCCTGGGGCGCAGCGAACATGAGTCCCACCCAGTAACAATCACACAGAATGTTGTTTACTCACATGAATTCATCTTTCCCGTACCCTTGACGTTATTCGGCTGTAATACTCGTACAACCGTTTCTATTTATGGCCTCTGATCTCATTTGTCTACAATATTAACCGACACAATCTAGAATGATCTCATTCATGATTCCTTTTTTTATATTTGTCCGACTCACTCAGAATATTCACTTCAATGCTGTGACTTATTCCACGTCCTCGTTCTCTGGTCTACTTTATTGGTGATGAAGATGTTAATATCGAGCAATGAACTGTAACACCACCATGGGGATACATTTGTGACATGAGCTAGCTCCTTCTAAACACTCTCAGTCTATCTCTCTTCACTCTCTTCACCCATTTTGGACTCACGAATCGAGGCGATCCAAGGAAGAAGAAGGGAAGAAGGTGAATCATGAATGGGTTGGGGATGGGTACTCTTCTCTCTCTCTAATGACTGCCGATTTTTTTGGATATACTCGACCCGTACTACCTTACTCTTTCTTGAATTGAATAGAGACTTATAGATCCAATTATACTCATTTTTCAAGACTATACATGCGGAGAATGCAAAACAACCCTAAATATTTCTACACTCACTGAAAAATTCATTTTTTTGCAAATTGCTATTATAACAACGTAAACCGATTTCGAAAAAATTAATGTATGAGCAATCGAAATATGCGAATAAACATAATGAACACAGCTTAAAAGTAGCGGGTAAAGAGAGAAATGGGGAATGAAAGTGGGGAGGTGTTGTGAAGGTAGACAGGGGACAGGAGAGAATAAAAGAGCACTCATCCGCGTAGGCTTCATCTCAGTCTGGAACTGTTGCAGGAAGGAAATCGGTAATTCGTACCCACTACGATTCCTTTCCATCTCCCTCTACCACCTACTCGTTCTATGCATCTTGCGAAAGTTCTTTCGTAAAATTTCTCCAGGTACCTATTAGAGGGGACAACACTGACGACAACGAAATCTCGTCCACTCTTATCGCCTCTCATATATCCAAGACTGAAAATTATCTTTGCAAATTGAAGAGAGTCAAGACGCTGCATGAGAAAGGCAGATACTATTGTTCTAAGGAGGAAGAGATTCCGGATTTCCCATCCACAGGAGTGTTGACCAATGCAGCACGAGCAAATTTGGAAGAGAAAGAGAAGAGAATGCGAGCATAAAATAAAATTCAAAAATTCATTTCAGGCAATATCGAAAGTAAAAAATATTTCTTTTTAAATATATTCCGGCAGGGTATTAGTGCGGTAGTTTCTGCGATTTGCTTTGTTTGCATACGGTGCATACTCCATTATTCGAATAATAACTAAGTTTATATATTTGCTCTGCAATACAATACATTTTCCCTCTTTTATTGTTTTTGTGAGATCACTGTGAGCATTTTTGAAACTTAGGATAAACACTATTTTAAAAATTCCTCTTCACATGTGCCACCGAACGTATCAGACGCTCCGCGTCAAATCTGCGGTGCGGCCTAGTACACTATGGATGTTGTTTACCACTGTCTCTCTCAACCTCACTTCATATCTGCCTTTCACCGCACTATTCTGAAATTTGAATGTACTTACTTCAATCTGATTTAGGATTTCAAAAATGTATTTCGATGTTGCAGAATGTTGTACTCGGGTGATCTCGAGAGGGAAGGGACCATCCAGGGACAACTGCATGATAACCAGGTAAATATTACACTTTCTCACTTATTAAAAACATCTAGTGTTCCCATTATTATGGATCTGTCTATTGCTATAAATTGTTAGTTTATTACTTTTAGTCCCAACTGTACCCGTCATTTGAACAAACAAAAATAAGATGCTGACAATTGTAATGTTGTGAAATCGCTCCCATTAGAACTGTCATTGAAACTCGGTCATAGGGTCAAACATAATCTTTTTATTGGGAGACGATCGACAAAAATTCATTAGTTGGACAATTTCAGAGTCTTCCGCCATTTCCGGAAATGTGAAATCTCTAAGAGAAACGACAGAAGAAGTCGTTGCATCGTCCGCATGTTTTACGTAAGTTTATTTAGACTGAGGTCCGAAAACAAAACGAATGTGAATGGCACTATTCCATCTCTTGCAGTAAACACTCAGTGATGCACATGAAGATCCAGATGGCTGAACATCACCGCACAACTTCGCCATTTTCTCATCTGATCACTCAAAGAAAAGCATGTTCGAACGCTATCTGAGATATGTCAAAAACAATCATAATCGCTGGTGTTCATTTTGAAGCCAAAAAAAATTGTTTGTATCATTCATTGAGATTATTCCATCCATTTTTGATACAGCTAGCTTATTTAATTATCAAAATAAACGGCTAAGGAAGTCACCTTTAGGTGCCGACTCGATCGATGTGGACAAAGGAGCTCCTCAAAATATGAACGTGGGACTCCTTCTAAGCAGAATCATGTCAGCCTGTTGCCTTCCTGAGTCATATCTTTGTTTATGCTCGTATCTTTGTGATAAATGGATGAATTCAAGTATCGAGTAATACGTATTCCCCTGGTTGTTTCACCAGAATCATACTGTTGCTCTCTTTATGGTAACAACCTGCGTAGAAATATTTTTTAGATTATCTGTTGAAATATATTAATGCTGAAGTCTCCTGTGCCATGACCGACCGATTCGAATTGTTGACTCTCGCCGACTCCATCACTTCGAACGACGATCTCGACAAGGAGACTGCATTTGACTATGTGGATAAATTATACAACAATATCGACAAACGTGGGTTCAAGACTAGAGTATCCATCGATGCACAGATGTTCTCAGTGAGTATCGGAGACAGAGAATGCGTATCATCTGCGTGCAAGAAAGTGATCGAATGGCTGAGTAAGCAAGAGAATGAGGAACTGGAGGCGCAAGACTGGTTCTCCATTGTCAAGAAGCTGTGCACGACCGAAAAGGTATTCTGAGAATAGGAATTGGATCACAAACTGATTAATCTGTTAGGACGAAGAGGTTCTGGACATGGAGTTGCAAGCAGATATCTCACACGTGTGTTCCTCAAAAATAAGTCGTATATTTTGGTATTCAGGAAGTGCATCGATCGAATGTCCATCTGCTCGTCGACTCGAATGTCGTCCTTCGTCTGATTGAAATGTGCTTCTCTGAGAAGGAACCAGAATACAAGGACGATTCGGGAGATTTCAAGTCAGTTCACAATTCAATGATCTCAGGGAAATTCGAACCTCTTTGAGGGGCTGGTACGGGCGGATCTCCCTGCTGTGTTCTTTCCTCGATTGTGGATGGGACAGATTGACAATCGAGCAAGCGAATGCCCTTCGATATGCAGCATCCATCAATCTTCGAATAATACCAGCCATCTCCGTGGAATCCGAGAAGGTTTGAGAACCGTCAATTAGTTGTAAATTGATAATTGAACTATCAGATTTTCATCCGATCGATTCTTCGCATCATCAACAGAATAGTCCATCTCGTAGCAGGATATGAAGGACACGAGGAATTCTCGAAGAACTTTCTCGCTCTCTACAGAGATGTTATCGCCAAGGTATTGACAACGTACAATTGTTTGTATCTCTTTTCAATTCTTTTGGTAGCGGCGTTTCTAGTGTTTTCATAAAAGGAAAATAAAAATATTTCAATCGGCCTTTGTAGACTCCGGATTGCCGAGATGAGGAGCATGTAGTGACATCTCTCATCATGAATCTCGATGGTTTGGCAGGCAGTGAAAGCTCTGAAGAGACCATGGATCTGCTGTGGGAGGTATTGTTCCCTTTTTATCATATCGAAAGGAGATGTGTAGATGAATTTTCGAAAAGTGCTAGTTGTGTTGACTTCGTTCAACTCTGCTTATTAGCATTGAGACAAGTGAAATTATAGCAAGAGATAAGAGTAATTGTTATCAGATGCTGATGAAGATGTGCGCGAGATTGCGAGATGATGACGTGGAAGGAACGAAAGAGAAGAAGAACCAATCGCCCAATTTCGACTTCCACAAGAGTCTCGACCAATGGCTGAGCACATTCATTCAATCGACCATTCAAGATTCACTCGAGGAGAAGACCTTCCGACGAGTGAGCATTTGAATCAATTTTCATTGACTCCTTTTTTCAAGGAGGAAGTGTGCAACTGGATAATCTCAACGCTCACTGTTTCTGCGCACAAGATACAACCGACGTTCGAAGATTTCGAAACAGGTACATTTCCATTGATCTCTACAATGCTCATGCGGGTGGGATGTGGCTTTTCATAGTTCCGGTACTCTTCCTTCCATTAAATAGACCATCTGCTCAAAAAGACGTTTGCAGTCCTTCGGACGTCCTTATCGACATCGGGCGACCATTCCCCCTCCCTCTGCTCTTCTCTCTCTCGATTCTACACCAGATTGATGCAGGACAACATCTACACATTGGATCAACAGGTAATATATAATTCTCTCGCCGACTAGACTTAATCATTTTTATCCAGAATCGTCTTATCGATACGATCTTCGAGCTTTGGAATCCGACGAACGAATCGAGTGCGCTGATTCTTCTCAAGAAAATCTTCGAAGGTATCTGAAAGTGTTTGGGTTCCTTATTTATGACAAACAGCAATTTCAAATCGTACAACTTTGAGCTTTGGAGAAACACAATGATGAATTATTAGAACGATTCAATTTTGAGGCGACTCAACTCATTCTCTCTTCGTCCGAACGGCTAATAGAATAATCGAGGAGGATGCTCACTCTGAGAAGAAATTGTATCTCGTGCTGGAGGATTGTGTCGCCCACATGGAGAGTAGAGTGAAGAAGGAACTGGCACGGAAAGTGGTCGAAGAGATCAATGAGATGTGAGTATAGCAAACAATAGTTAGAGTAATTTAACCTCCATGTAGATCACTTCGATAGAGTTAGAAAAATATCAATGAAAAAATATGAAAATATAAAACTTGTAAGGACGAAGGAAGAGGCAACTGAGGAGAGACTGGTCAACTGCCTTCGCCATCTCATTATCCTGATGGAGAGGAAAGTGATCGATGGAGGAGCACAAGAGAGTCAGAGAATTATACGTAAGAGAATATCAAAGAACGGTAGAGATGGAATGGAAGCACTCAGATGGGGCATCGGATCTATCTCAATTCAATGAACTCCTCAACACAAAGGAATACACGAGAATGCTCAATCTGAGCATGGAGGTGAGAAAATATACGAAATTAAAGTATCATAGGTCCTAGCAAAATAATTTTGTTGAAATTTTACAGTAAAATAGGCAAAATACTGGTAACGTTTAAGGCGCTCTTTGGAAGCGACATGAAAAAGGACGCCTCGGATGCTCCTTTCCTTCCTCCTGTGAACACGGAATACGTGAAAAGGATCATCGATGGAGAGGTATCAGTTTAACAGCTTTTTCGAGTAAAGAACCTAATATTGGTTGAATAAATTCTACCAATCTTAATCTTTACGTCAAAATATAATATCGTATTTATAGAAACTGTTGTCATACCATCATGCGCACTACTTCCTACTCCATACATTCTTATCGAAGAGCAAGGAGTACATGGACTATCTCATCGTCAGTCTTTAGTTGGTCCCACTCACACAATAATCATATTACAGGCCATCAACGGCGGTCGTCAGATCGAGCCTCTCCTCACTGAACTCTGCTCGCAATCGATTATGGAGAAGATGATTCAGTCAATGCTCAAGATCATGCTCAGTACTAGAGTGAGTCGAAAACTATGATTGAGCATCCAATTATATTTCAGGAAATGTACCCTCTTCAACTGAGTGGTCGGTACAACTCCTCTCTTGGATACATCCTGAGTAGCATGGCTGACGGAACTCTCTCTCAACTTTCTCCGTACTCTCTCAAACTGATCACATCAGCCATCACGAGCGTCGAATTGAGATTTGCGTAAGTGGATAATATTAGTGTTTTCCTAATAAACTCATTCAGCCTTTGCGAGTTTGCAAATAATACTTCGGATAGAGAAGCAGTGCGATCCAGAATGTACAAGCTGATTCAGGTTTGTCATTCGAAAATTCATTGAGGAGTGTAGGTAGCACATTTGTATTTCGATAGATTGTAGTAGGCAGGTGGTTCCTGCTGATTAATCTATTTACAATATCTTTAGTATCTAGCACGCCTTGACTAATTTCATCTTTTCCAGATCGGCAAGTGTTCTCTGCTCACGGAAGAGGAACGATGCCGACTATTGGATGGAGTGAAGAAGAATGTCCAGAAGGTATTTCCTGGCGGATTATGATTTTGAATGGTCTAAAATATCCACACGATACACTACTAATACAAACTGACGTGGTTTAAGGCTATTTTCGCAATCATGTTTGCGTACAATGACTCTTCCACTGCCCACGATGCTCTCAAGATACAACAGAAGCTCATCGCTATTCTAAGATATCACATGGGAACGAAAGGGTGAGAACCTCCTAAATCTCGTTGTCCCCTCTCATCGATGCTCTTTCAGTCTCAGTCAGAGCACTGTTTCCTTCATGGACTTGTATCTGCCTGAATTCCGTCTGGCAAATTCTTCCCATTCCTTCGAAGGCCTTCTCATTCATCTCATGGGAGCTCTCTGTGACTCGTCAACTGTCAAATACCCGATGGAATCAGGATCCAATCATTTTGATAAGAAGCCACTCTCCCCGTACATAACAACGTAAGTTGTGTGCTAGAATATACAAAATTATAAACTATGTTGAGTCCTCTGATGGATCGATTCACTCGCCTTCTCCTTTCTCTTTTCTCCTCCTCAGAGTCGAAATTCCTTCCTCACGTCGACTGGAATATCGTGAGTAAGAAAAAGGTGCGTCATTTCATTCTTTACTTCATTTCCTAAGCCTATTCCAGATTGCTTCTTGGCTGGATACCGTGGGTGACTTGAGTGGAGGAAACGCCACCAGTCTTCCTCTCATCGTATTCCTAGCCAAGATCATCCATGGGGAAAGTAAGTTGTTATTGTTTCCTTTGCTTTCATAATATTCTATCTTGAACACCGTAATCCTAATACATTTAATAGCGTACAACGAGAAATGGTTCAATATCTTTAGACATGCGTGAGGAGACTCGTTCTCTCATCATGGACTACATGGCCAAGAAGGGTCCTTCGTTCGTTCTGCGAGTCCTCCGTTCCTCTCCCTGCAAACCAGTCTTCTTTCATGCTCTCACTCCCCTCATCGAGTATCTTCGATCGAAGAATGAGGTATTCCATCTCCTCCCTTTCCTTCCCTCATCCTCTTCTTACAGTTGTCATCGGAAGTGGATCAGATGCTGGTCGAGTGTGTTCCTCTTCTCTTCTCCGATCCCGTCACTGAGATGGTTCAGTTCTTCCCCGTCCACATGCAGTCTACCGATCGATACGCCCAGACGCAACTTCACGTCAGTCGAGTCTATCGAAAAAATGAACCAGCTGAATATTTAGTGGCGCAGCATCGTGTTCCCTCTGGTGGAGGACGAGACGCAGAAGGACGTCATCGATCCCATCTTCGCCTCCTTCAATTTGCTAGCACGTCTCTCCACCTTCAAGAGACTCATATTCACGGTTGGTACTTGATTGAGAGTAGTCTCATCCAGAGATTGAATTGAGATGATGGAGACACTGGAGGAGAGACTGCAGCAGTGGTTGGTCGATCTGGACGACGACATCATGGTGCTGAGAGTGAGTGAACTGAAGTGAAATTGGAGAGAAGGAATATAATTCTAGGGTGTAACTGTAACTCATCCTCCGAATACACAAGTGGTGTGGAAGGTTCAGTTGATATCGCAGGTTGGTGGAATTGTGACGTCTTCGAATGAGTTTGTTCATAAGAATGAATTTAATGAAACAATTCAGGCGTTCGCGTACATCTCCTGCGTAGCTGATGAAGTGAGAAAACGAGAGGAGAAGGAAGAGAAGGAGAAGGAATCAGAATCCGATGAGGGAGAACAGGAGGAGAAGCTACTTCTACTGTACGTTCATTGCTATTGAGACTTCACTTGTACAGAAACAAGTTAGAATGTATTCGAATCATTATGATTGCAGTGATGGGATTGAGGCAGAGGAGGAACTGGTGAAGTGCACTTTCGTCAACACTTGCAAGGAATTCACCAAGCAACACTGGTGAGAAGGATAAGAGGGGAAAAACTACCAACACATTCAGGTACAACTGCTACACATGTAACATGGTCGACTCAGAGGGAGTGTGCACTGTGTGTGCACTCAATTGCCACAAGGGACACGATCTCAGTTACAGGTGAGAAATGAAGTGAGGAGGATGAAGGGAATAGACCTTCTTTTCAGCAAGTTGGGTTCGTTCTTCTGTGACTGTGGGGCGAAGATGTGTACAGCGATGAATGGAGCGAAGAATAAACCAGCGAATAGAAGGATAAAGAGGATGAGAAGAGCGAAGAGAGAAGAGAAGTGGACGCCCCTCGTGAATGTTCCCCTCGATGTGACCAGAGAGGAAGTGGAGAAGTACCTGGTGAGAAGGATTTCTTCCTTATCTCACTCGTCCTTTTTCATTCCAGAAAATGAGCCAGAAAGTGCTTTCGACCCACAGCAAGAGTCTCAACGATCTGATAGAGGGAATCGAGAAGGCTTACGAAGGGAAATTCCTCATCGACTCGAGAAGGAAAAGGGCGATGATGTCTATGGAGAAACCCGTCTTCAAGTATGAGGAATGTGTTATGGTGAGATTCGAGGGAAAGGAATGGATTGCAAGGCAACATCGCAGGTAGCCAAGACCATTGCGAATGAAGGACTAGAGCAACTAGACAGAACAAGCGAATCTGTGGAGAGGGCTATGAGCAAGTGGGTTTCCTTAGTAACCGCTCAAATAAAATACTTTTCTCTAACATTTCATTATATCACACTTGCATATATGAAAATGAGGATAGAAAATACCCACTGTTTAGGGAGTGCAGTGCGACAATAAGATTGCGTGATGGCTCTGCTCTCTTACTCCATGTGAATGAACAGTCGACTCATCTTTCCCTCGTGTACATTGGAGTGCCTGCTGCTGGAGGAGAACTGGGAGACACGGTGAGGGACACGGGGGGGGGGGGGGGGTCAAAGTGAAAGAGTGATTCAGAGAGTGGAGAGGGAGAATCTTCCCTTCCCTCCTAGGAGAATCTCCGTGAAGGACGAGTTCATTGCCATCACAGGAGTGGATGAGGTGAGGAATGGAGAGGATGAAGAAATGAATCAACTCTTTGCAGATCGCCTTCCTCCGAGTTTCTCTCAGTTCTGGAGACCTGATCCACAAGGAAGTGATCAGAATAAAGGACGCGAGTTCGACCAATCCGATCATGAAAGCAGTTTGGTCGGTGGAAGGGGAGGAGAAGGAGTCACTCACTCTCGCCGTTGCCACCACTTCATTCGTTCGAGTGTACAACGTACTCAAGTAAGGAAGTTTATCAAAAAAAAAGAATTAACGCTCACGTGCTCAATTTTTGAATATTTTACCTTGAAAGCGGTTTTCTAAAATCAACTCCTGCTGGATCTTATATGGATCTATTTCGTAGATGAAATCATATTACTTTGAATCTAAAATGCGCGAGAGACTAGTAAAAGATTAGGTAGGTCAAAGAGGTGACGAGATGGCGCAGTGGATAAGCGCTAGTGTTATCTCTCAAAAGCCGTGAGTTGGAATACCGCTATGGGCGGCAATGAAGACAAATTCTGGGGTAACACAGAGGTATCGCGCCTAAAGCAAGTAGTGGTGAAATGGAATGTCTGAGCTTACCTTTTTTTTGATTTGTTCAAGGTTATGAATTTTTCCTCTGAAGTTATTAGGTTGTTATCAGTTCTTCAATTTTCAACATTTTTACGGATTTTTTTTAAGGGATTCGGAGAATCACGAACTGGAGTTGGTACTTCCCGTAGGAAGCGTGATCGATCTGACTTTCGTGAAGGTACATTTACCCCTCTCTCTCTATCTCGCTCAAAAAAAGAACCACGATTCTATTCAGAAGGAAGGTGCAGACTTCATCTGGATATTGGTTCTCTCTTCTCAAAACTATCTCTACTACCATCAATTGGGAGGACCTGGACCAGAGATGTTCGACGATTCTCGATCAATCTATCTCACGAACACTCTTCCTCTCCCCGTCGACACAAGTGCAGCGTCAGTGGGATTTTGAGCTTTCATGTATTTATGGAGAAAATCCTGTTAACGACAAGAGATGAATGAAAAGTTTATTATGGTGGAAATCTTAGCATATTCCAGATCCCTCCACTTCTCCCAAGTGACGAGAATGCTGTATGTGTCCTTCCAACGCGCTCTTTACTGTGCTCATGTGAAGGATGGAGATGTGATGAACATCGTCGAGGGCGTATTCCACAAGTGAGCAACCTTCAAAGTTATCATTTAGATGCTATTATTATTCAGACTGGATGGTAGCGATCTGGGATCCGTGGAGTCCTTCGTGGGATGGACTGAGTCGGAAGGACTGGTCGCTGCCCTCGCCCATCCTCCCAACTACAACAAAGTCATCTTCATCTATCCCACTCTCAACGAGGTACTCCAATTCTCCCTACGCACAACGGTTCATTCGAATTTTGAGAGAAAGTCTCCATATTGTAAAAATTATCTTCAGATGCTGATCCAAGTTGCCTCCCTTCCCCAAAATGCGCATTCCATCTCCCTCGCTCCTTCCTCGTCCTTCGATTCAGTGATGGGATTGGTCCTTCTCTCCAGCTACAGAAGACCAGCCATGCTATTCACGAGGTTCGTCTTCCTGCATGGGAAAGGGAAGAGTGTCTGGTTGCAGCAATTGGCTGAGTCAGCCTGATCTGTGGATGGAGCATCGATCGATGAAGATGGACAAGATCGCGATGGTGGAGGAGGAGGATGGACTGCAGAGTAGTCATGAGGAGACTGTCACTCTATTCGAAACTTGCTCTGAAGTGAAGGAAGTGGAGTACAGGAGCAGGGAGTTGGAGGAGTTCTACTCGAGTGGAGATCTCACTGCCAGACTGAAGATACCCGAGGCCTGGCCAATCACTTGTCTCAATGTGAGTTCATTCATCCATTACTGAGCAAGAAAATTTAACAAAAACGGAAACTAAGATGCTAAAAGGCATTTTCAGAAAGATGAAGTGAACATCACGATCCGCGTGTCGAAGAGACACTTCGAAGTGAAGGGATTGAGACTGGAGGTCGAAGGGGCTAATGGACCGAAGTCTGTGTCCTACAATGGGAAGAAGATTGAATTGAAACGCCGAAAGACCTCAGTCTATGATATTGCACTCGCTCCCAATGAGACGATTAATTCGTGAGTTATACTGCTAACTGTTAACGGAAAGAATAATATTTTGCAGTGAGCGCGATCTCACCATTCGTCTGGAGTGCCCCCAGAGCGGACCCACGATCATCCTCTCTCTTCGTGCTTTCGGAGACAGTAGGGAGGACTTGTACGCCAGGTAAGAGTGAAGGAAATCTACGATATCAATGCTTCCGTTCAGATGCCTCACTTTCCCATCCCTATCTCTTCCCTACCAGTGCGTTCTTCATTCACTCAAGATGATCCACGAATTGCTGGAGTACGATCTGCCACTGCCTGTACGTCTTCCCACTGCGATTGTATTCATTTGTTAATTTTTATTGAATATATCAAATTATCTTTGCATTTCCTAAAGCTATCTCATTCAGACGCATGTAGCCTCATCTGAGAACGATGGCGAGAGCAGGGAGTGGATAGTCAAGTCGTGTCTACTCGTCGTCTCTCCTCGATCCTGTAGACCAGCACTGAGTGAAATGGCCAAAAAGCTACTCAAGAGATACTTGAGAGGAGAGAAGACCAAGTACTACGAGATGAAGGACAAAGCTGTGATCGAATCATTCGCCAAGTAAGATCCATCCCATTTTCCGATCAAAATTCGGTATTCTGAAGGTATGGCAAGTCGTGCAATCACATTCCTGGTCCCGTTCTCACATCTTACCTTTCTGCTCTGAGACAAATGATAAAGAAGAGATACGAGAATGTCGTCAAGTACGCTGAACAATGTGAGACGTTTGTTCCAATTTCAAAATCATTGTGCATACTTTTGGGAAAATATTAAGACCGTCTTCAATTCAGTCTTCGGAGACGTAGTCAACATGTGCCTGCTGCTGCATCGTGAGATGGAGTGCATGGACGGAGAAGAATCGACTCAGGCTCTCCTTGTCTCCGCCTATCTCCAGTTGACTTGCTCCCTCCTGTCGAACAACCATGCAATGAGCACTCAAGTGATGGCTCAGCTGATTGGAGTTCTCACTGACCACAAGGTACTGTTCATTCGTTTTAGTGATTTAAATTATGTTTTTCAGACTCGAAAACTGTGGAGGAGACTGAGAGAAGAACTGAGGAGGACAGTGAGAGAATCATTGGATGGAAGCAAGAGTGAGTTTAAAGATTAGTAATTTTATAGAAAACGATTAAATTGGCAGGTTGCGAATGGACGGAGAAAATGATAGGAGTGATGACTCATAGCATAGTCGACGAGATCAAGATCAACCCCATTCCCGTGTGGTGGAAGGGAGCACTCGAGAGAGATGAGAAGATCGACCTTCCATTCCAAAGGTCCAATATTTTTCAGAAGACTTGTTGCTTACGTTATATAATACATAGGTTCGGAACTAAACAAATTGGGGGTAAATCAATTCAATTGGGGATTTCAGAATCGTATCTAATAATGATAGAAAGACAACAGTCAACACAAAAATGATGACTATAACTATACATTTGAGAGCTCTGATGGGCATGAATTCACTGGTGGAGGCATGCACTGCTGTGCTCGGAGAGTTCTCGAGGGAGAAAACGGGCAAAATTCTAGCAGGAGTTGTCGACCAGATGGACACCATCTCTGTCATGTGAGCAGTTTTCTCGAACAATCTTTCGATTCTCCTTTGATTTCTAGTCTTTTAGTCGCGTATAATCAAATTGTTCAGGAGAGAGGAGGATGATGTTCGTGTGAAGAACGTGCGGATAGGCGGAGTGATCGCCCTGATCGTGGGAGTGTGCAAGGGATTGGAGAAGGAAGTGGAGGAGATGAGGGAGACTGCAGAGGAGAAAGACGATAGGAAGACCATTGTGAAGAAGGACAAGGAGGGAAGATGGAGAGTAGTCTGTGCAAAGGAAGAAGAGATGTCCGAGATATTCAATTCCATCGTCTTGCCACTGGTAATTGATCAAGAATTACTCCTCATCAGAATGTTTCTGAAATTCAATCTAAAAGAATGCAAACTTTCCAGTTGGAAGACGAGAAAAGGAGAGAGAAGCTGCTAACTTGCAATTTCCGTCTAATGGAGGAATCGCTCAAATTCATCTCGTGCTGGAAACAAATCCAGAGATTGAGTTTCGATCGGGGATGGATTGCACTTGTGAGTGCAGTTGTTTTTTATAAATAATAGTTTACCATCTGTGGTACAGTATTACACAATCAATAATTGAAGGGGAGTACGACCACTGGTGGAATGTCCACCTCCGAGTGTCTGATGGAGTACTACACGAGAGTGGGGAGATGGAGTCTCCGTCTGCCTCTTCTCTTCCTTCTCCCCGATCCTCCTATCTTCAGACTAGCAGAAGACAGGAAAAAGATTATCTGCGAGGTACGCATTTATACCTGAAGGCAAATTTTAGAGAATCAATACGCAGTTTGCTCTCATTTCGAAGGTTCACTATTCCCATTCTTTCCAGATGGTCTTGGTTGAAGAGAGGCTTTCTCTGAGAAGGGAGGCGCAGCAACTCCTTTTCTATGCCAGTGGATGTGATGAGAAGAAAACGACAGAGACGAAGAATGAATACGTGATGATGAGGAACCTCGACGTGAGAGATTTCAGAATTTTCCAACCGAACAGACGTGAGAGAGTCATCAGAAGTGAAAGATCAGAGATCAAGATTAACAACTTTGAAATGTATAACAATTGCAGATTCTGAAATTGGAGTACCTTCCCAAGCTGTCTTATTCACATGAAGATAGTACTGCTATTATTGAGGTGAGAGAAGGAGAGGAAAATAATATGCAAATCATCCATCGCAGATCATTGGTCGAGTCAGGGATATCGCAGGAGAGACGAGTGACTGCTGGAGAAGAGTCTGCGAAGCTAATGTGAGGAGACTGAAATGTTATCGAGTAAGGGATCTTATGCTTCCAGCTCCGTTGGATACTGCTGCTCACGTCGAAAGTGTCCGAACCAGTGGGTGTGACGATGCTCGAGTTGGTCCAGACTGCACTCAGGATAAGGAAGGAGGACGATGTGAAGGATGTAAGCTGCTCACCCTTGATCCTGATCATGAATCCTTTCCAGTCCCGTTCATCCCAACCGCCTCTTTCTCCTCTCCAATTCTCGATTGCCGATACTCTACTGGAGTGCGCCCAATCCAGAAACGTGCTAAAGGTAGGAGTAGATGAAGTTTGACAATACACGATTGTACTTGCAGGTCTTGATAGTGAAGTATCTTCTTGGAAGGGAGGAGGCAAGGAGATGGTTGATGCACGCTGTATGCAGATCACTCATGCAACTGGCGAGGAGGAAGAATCAGGTAAGAATCTTAACCAGAAATACTTTTGAAATTTTTTTAATATTGTTCTGATTTTGTTGGACTATGGACAATAACCATATTTGCAGATCGAGCTGGCGAACATGCTCTTCTACGAGGTTCTTCCGATGGGACGAAGATTGGGAGAGAGAGGGGCACAACTGGGAGATCTCTGCTCTGCCTATCTACCCACTCTCCTCCCTTCGGCGACTCTCCACTCAATGGCGACGGAGGAACTGAGCAACCTTGATGCTCTACTGACGAAGTACGAGAAAAGTAGAGGGAATTGATATGTGAGATGATTGCAGGTTGGAGAGAAGCGAGCAGAAGGGAGCCGCAGACTGGATGGTACAAGCAGGAATGGGATGGAGAGACGCCCTCTACCTATCGCCCGATCCATGTGTCCAATGCCTGCGGGTAAGGCAATGACTAGTAATCGAATTTATCTTATTATTTCGTACGTTCTCATTCGGTCAAGCAGAATCAGAAAAGTGTGCATTTTACAGCCGAACGAGACGATGGAGGTATTCAAGTTGTCAGCCATCAAGGGAGAAGCCAAATACACGACGAATGCACTGATGTACAAACTGAATGGACACTATGAGATTTGCAAGGTAGACAAAGATGACAAAATATTGTACAGGATAACAGAAGGAAGAATACGAAGTGTTCAGGTGATCATCAAACTGGCTGACGTCAAGAAGTCTCGGAGCATCCGTCGAGTGACTCTCTTCTGCACGTGGAAGGCAATCGAGAGCGCCGTCGACCTCAAGACCCACAGGGAAATGTGGAAGGAAGTCGCTTCTGCCCAGGTAAGAATTACTTTAGCTTCTTTTCACCAGACTATCAATACGGTCAGATCAACGTGTATGAAGAGGTCACGATAACGAGAACCCGATAATGGATGTTGAGGTGTCATCTTCTGACACGGAGGTCACGCTCACAGTGGCCATTCCCATCGTGACGAACGGACTGGTGATCGAGATGAGTGAAGTGAACGACACGAGAGGAAGCAGCGAAGTGCACTGTCCGAGGTGAGTATCCTCTATATTCCATTACCTCCACCAACTAGTTCCTTCCAGATGCTCCTCACTGGTCCGACCCACCCCTGGAGTCTGTGACAATTGCGGCGAGAACGTGTACCAGTGCGTCAAGTGCAGAGCAATCAACTACGATGAGAAGGTAATTCCTCTTCCTTTTGTACGTTTCCTTGTTGTGGATTGCATATCACAGAGTAGGGTCTAAGAAAATAAAATATTTCGTATCCGTCAGGAGCCGTTCCTCTGTTCTACGTGTGGTCACTGCAAGTACGCCCGCATCGACGTCTCCGTAGTAGGCAGAGGACAGCCAATGATGGTCATATCTGCAGACAAGGACAAACCAATGGCATGGAGGGTCAGTCTCTCCCCACTACAGTATTCCTCATCGATTGATTTCAGGCGAGCAAGTCGATGAACAAACTGCAGTGGGAGATGGACACTAACAGGAGTCAACTCCGTGTCAATTCACTCCTTGCCCAGTCTCTGACCATTGGACATTCCTCGATACCCACTGCTTCGTTCCCAGTCGAAGCGCGAGTGGTCATGGACCCCACCTTCCCACACATCGCCCAGATCGGACCCAATGATGTGAGTGAGAAAAAGAATGGAAACACATTAACCTATTTTCAGTAGTATCATTGTAATATGAGTAGTGTGCGCAGTATTTCAGCAAAAATTCTTTTGACGTGACTAGTGATGAGTTTTGTTCTTTGCAGCCCCGATCACTGGCTCTGAATGAGTGCATGAAGAGGATTCGCGAGGCGAGTGAAGCTCTTCGATCTCAGTCCCTCCAACTCCTGAGTATAAGAGATGCGATGAGGAAGATGGACCAGGTCTACAATGCCTCTACCAGTCTACAATTCTACAATTCGGGGTACATGTTGAACATTTTGTATTAGAACTCTTTGAAAATCGGTCTGATTTATTCTAGTACTACTTCCTCTTCAGTGTATTATATTTCTTTACTTCAGTGATGGTGGCTGCATCGGTTGTCTCGTCTCGTCCATCATCCACTCCATCTCCCTCCTCCGATCTCTCTCCGCCCATAGCAACATCTCTGCCGCGATTCTACTCCACTCCGACCTGATCTATAACCGACTGGTCAGCCATATATTAATTTTCCTCAAATATGTAATCTTGTAGGTAAAAGCATCCGGTTCGATAGATACTCTGCGAGATGAGTTGGAGTCGTTGATGATTCGATTGTGCGAGAGTGAAGAAGGAGTGGATCGTCTGTGTGAGGTCGTGAGGGATCAACGAATCCCAGCCTCAGCCCTCGCTCGTTCCCTCCTCACAATCAAGAGAGTACGATGGTCAGAGAGACTCGACTGCCTTCTCCAGGTAAATTATGAACATTTCATCCCACCGATATAATGAAAAATGGATAACACAGTGGAACAAAATTTGAGATGCGCTAGAAGGCAAAAGATTATAAGAATTGTGTTTCAGTGTGCAATGGAGAGAGAAGAGGACGACGAGGCACAGATCGCCCTCATCCACGTGCTCCTCGATAGTATGAGAGAAGCGAAGACGGTGTTGAAGATGATGGAAGAGAGGAAGAAGACGAGGAGATTCATGGGAGAGAAGGGACCATCGGGAAGTAGTGAGAAGAAGGAGAAGAAGGAAGAGTCATGGGGAATCATCGATGCCATCCTCAATAGTAACAAGAAGGTGGAGGTTGATGATATAGAGAAGGAGAGGAGCAAGTGCAAGGTAATCATTCCTCCTTTAGTCGTTATTCATTCCTCGTTTCAGGACGTGGACAAACTACTGTGGAGACTGGTGTTCTCTCGATCGATCTTCGTCCGATCTCTGGCTGGCAGACTCATTCGTGCTATGATGAGTGTCCCTGGACAGGCTGGAGCAGTCATCTCCATCTGTCTACTGTGAGTTAGAAAGATATTAGTTATGGCAAACATTACGGTCATAGAAGATGCAGAGTAATATGAAAATCTCTCGATCGTTCAGAGGTCTCTCGCATGCTCGATTGAATGAGGATTCCTCAAGATGCGATCAGTTCTTCCTCGCATTCAATTGTCTCATCGAACGAGGCCAGATCAAGTTGCGGCTCTTCCAAGCCAACTTCCATCTTCACTTGATGGGAGTGATTCTCTCTGTGAGTTCTTCCTCTGCTATCCAAAAAGCATTGTTGTCGTCAAGCTTTAGTTGTTCTTGTGATCAATCTTGCTCTATAAAATCATAAATCTTCGCTATACTCTTGTAGGAAAGTCATCGTCTGAGTTGTTGGGAGAGGGGCGATCAGTCAGTCTCTCACTTCTCTGGTGGCTTCGTCTTCCACTGCACTAATCTCCTCTCGAATGTCCTCTCTTCTCCTCTCTTCGTCGCTTCCTCGAGGGAATCCCTCCTCGTTCCTCTCCTTCACTCGTGTATTCTCCTGAGGAGAGTGACCATCAAGAGGAATAGAGCCATCGCACGGGCTCTCTTCCAGTTGGAGAACCTGTTGAGAAGATGCACTGCACAGGTAAGACAATTATCCGTATCACACAAAAAGGAACTATTCGTACAAACAGAAGATTCTTTCAGGAGGGCCTGAGTCTGCTCACTGCAGCAGTCGCATGCCTATCTCAAGTGAAGGACGAGAAGAGCAGGTGAGTAAACGGGAGAAAGTAATGGACTTGATTGAAAAGATAAATGTGTTTGCAGCATATTCTACTTGCTAATTGCAGGGCGGACGTCGTGGGAGTCATTCTGGAGACTCTCGACCCGAGGGAGAAACAATCTGATGAATTCCTGATCCAAGTGGAGAAGGATGCAGCCCAAGAAGATTTCCTACAGGTATGGAAGGATAATGAATGGACAATAAGAAGGACTTGAATTACAGGGTCGCATGCAGCAGAACCCGTACAAGAGTGGAGATGCATCGATGGGACCGCTGATGAGAGATATCAAGGATAAGATATGCAGGGAGAGCGAGTTGATCGCCTTCCTCGATGATGACAACGGAATGGAGGTAACGTCTTTGAAATTAAAAATGTAAACCTCGAAACCGACTCATTCATACCTATTCCAATGATATTATTGCAGTTGCTCGTGAACGGGAAGATCATCTCTCTGAGTCTTCCCGTCAAGTTGGTCTACGATGCAGTCTGGAAGCCATTCCATCCAGGAGAACCCATGGTGATCGTCTATCGAATGAGAGGACTCATGGGAGATGCTGTGGAACCATTCGTGGAGAACATCGATGATAAGACTGGTGAGGAATTGGGGAAGGATTGGGGAATATGATTATTTTTATGGAGTGAATTAAAGCGGAAGCGATGAGTATTGAAATGATAATTCGGATTCTGTGAATGAAGTGAGATATTCAGAAGGAGAGAGCATCGGCGAGGAGGAGCTTCGTCTGCTGAAGGCATTCCTTGCCTGCGGAGGAGTTACCACCACTCTTTCCCTTCTCTCCAACTGCTCCCTCTCCCCCAATGGATGCCTCCTTCTGGTTCAACTGAGGAAACTACTGGTGCATCTGCTGAGAGTCGATAGCATCAAGAGGTGCGCAATGCAATATTTTATCCCCCTTCAACCAGATTTGATTATTTTTTTATTTATTCATATTTTCAGGGAGCTCATCAACCAAGGCGGAGTCTCCGTCCTTCTCGGACTCGTGAAGAGAGTGCGAACCCAAGGACTCTCTTCCGATGAATCGATGGCCGCTGCGGAGATTGATCTACTCCGGATGATGAATTCACTCGTCTCGGATGGAAACCACCACCCAGTGAGTGAAAGAAGAAGCATTGTCGCTGATTTCAAATTGAAAAGAACACAGGATTGGTGTTACGAGAACGAAAACCGGAAAAACATGTTCAGATCTTGCGAGGAATGAGTGCAGAAGAGTGTGAGTGGCTGTTGTCTCTGCTGGAGGAAGAGGAAGGAGGAACAGATAAGAGAGACAGACCACATAGCGAGTTGGTACTCCAAGTAACGAAGGTGAGCGAGGATAAGGAGAATAGTAAATGAATTACAAAACGATTTGAGATCCTTGGAAACGGTGTTCTCGGATCGGACGTGTCGGAGCAGATACTAGTTACGAAGCTGAAAGAAGGACTGAATTGGGAAGATCTGCTGAATGAGAAGTCAGACTGGTACGATACTCCCTAAATATTATAGTGCCCTGACAAACAGCGTTACTTTTTTTTGAATACGATTGAATTATGGTCAGCATGAGAGTAAGCTGACGGTGTTCAGTGAGCATGGATCGGGTCGGAGACGTCGTCAGAATGTGATGGATGATGCGGAGCGAAGAGCAGATTCATTCACACTCGTCGTCGATGGAATACTGGCGACGGAGAAGGGAACTGCACTCAAACAGAAACTGATCGATGCCGGAGTCATTGACGAGGTGCGTTAATTTACTTGGCGGGACACTTTTTTCTTGAAAGACATCCAGATCCATTCACATTCTTTATTTCATAAGATCCTAAAACTCAGGCAGTAAAAGCGCTCCTCTACATGCATCCTCCTCTCTACGGAACAGTTGAGAGTCCCGAGTGGAAGACATACTTAGCAAGACCGGCACTCAAACTGGTAAGAGTAAACATCGCAACTACTAGGCATAGCTTTCTTTCAGGTTCTGCGACTTCTCAAAGGAATGGCGAAGGGAGACGAGAGGAGTCAAGTGGAGATCGCTAAGAAAGCCCTTCCCATGCTGCATCGACTGGAGCAGGTATTAATGATAGAATGAAGAGCGGAGATAAACTCGAATCTCAGGTTTCATCGGCGGAGCATTTGGGAACACTTGCGGAGAATGTGATGGAGGCACTCAGTCAGAATAAGGAGGTAAGCAAAGTGAAGAGCAAAAGTATCGGAGGCTGAGAACTAAAAATGAGGCGAACGGAGAGTCGAATGTGCAATCATTGAGGTGGCGACCCTAATCGATGACGTGAGAGACGAAACGAGGAAGAAGAAGAGACAGATGGCGATGGCTATGAGAGAGAAACAGCTGAGCAAGTTGGGAATGAGGATGGGAAGAGGAGGAGAAGTAACGGTACGCTACCCCAATCGTAATAAAAAACAAAATGAATGGATGCTTCGAATACAGTAAACCACAACTTCATCCAGGTGTCATCTCGAGCGATAGTGAACGAGCCAGATCTGGGCGAGGCATCGGACCCTCTCACCTCGTGTTGCATCTGCAGAGAGAGCATTCTCACGGGCAGCAGAGTGGCTGCCACCTACGCGTTCGCCATGCCATACGTGCATGTGAGTTCCAATTTTTTTAAAGTTTTTTATCACACAATCAAATAAAAAATCGAAGAAAGAGCAAGTGCAAAGAGTGCTCAAAAATGTTTCATCTTCAGCGCACGCAAGACACCTTGCCCACTCACTGTTCTCTGTCACTCTCGGTGATGGTCCACGTTGACTGCCACCACAATGCAATCAGAAGATCGAACGGAGGAAGAAACACGGATGAGTGGACAAAGGTATGAATCAAAAAATGATTAATCTTCTTTCTCTTCTTTCGTTAATACTCCAATTCGTCGTTGCAGGCTGCTCTTCACAACTCTGGTGCTCGGTGCAACATGGTCGTGCCGATTCCAGTCGCCGAACCATCCACTTCTGACTGGAACAGCGCCGTCTCTCGCATGGAGGTCAGTGCGGTGCTATGATGATGTGAGAGAAAGTATGCTGCTCAGGGTGATCTGGAGGGAGTCATTGCTGGAGGAGGACCCATCACGAGACACCGAGTATTCCTCGATATGTGCAATCTGGTCAGTCGATCATGCAGCTCATTATTAATGTACCCTATTATGTGTAGCTTATCGTGCATTGGCAGAAATTAAAAATTTTCATTTAAGATTCGGAAGTTCGTGCTCAATCGTTCGTTCTCTGAGAATGCAGGTGGTGGAGGGAGGGAGTCGAACATTCAGTACCTCGGTGTTCTCCATCTCCTTGCTCTCCATCTACCAGAGGGAGAACTGCCATGCAGTATGCCCAGTGAGAGGTGAGAGGATGACAAGATGGCATGTCTAAATTCGCCTTCGAGATGAGTGACAACTTCAAAGAATACTTCATCACTTTCCTCTTTCGTTACATGGACTTTGAACATGATAGCTGTTCCAGAGCCGTATTTAGTAGTTGTAGACATACAACAGATATAAAGGGCACGTCAAAGCGAAGATAACTGAATTGCAGACTCAATTCGTTCCTGCTGACCTCGTTGACAGTAACTGATTGGAATGGGGAGAGAATGGATGTGCTACGTGCATTCCTGAGAGATATTTCCCTCGGAGAAGCGAGAGGAGTCGCCAGAGAGAGTCTCCTTAGGGAGAGTCTACTACAGTGGACATTCGTCGATCTCTACTTCAATCGAGTCATTCCGGTATTCTACTAAAGTGAGATCGTCTCAATTCAACCATCATCCTAGGTTGACGGAGAGGATCGATTCAAGTGGCTGCAATCGCACTTCGGAGAGACTCTCAAGAAGACCAGCGAACTCGTGAAGTACTTCGATTCCACTCTCCTCCCAGTGAAGAAAAACGAAGATCTGGCAAAGATTATCGGTAAGATGACATTTTTGAAGGCTAACGGAATATAACTTTTGCGCAGGAGTGGACATGGACGATGCTCTCTCGCTCTCCACGGCGACTACTCCCACCTGATATGCATCTATGAACAAACAGATTAATTAATATTTCACATTGTCAAGAAAGCATTGTTTCATACATGTATCCATATTTTCTGCAATAAATAATTAAGCTTGAAATTAAAAGAACGGTATCCTATTATTATAGAAACGACGTTCCTCACATATTCTTTCTTGAGATTGCTGTTTTACAACTTGCAGCTCCCCTTGTCGCATCCTCCCCTCTCTCTCCATTGTCCTATTCTGGTGTTGTCCTCTGAGTACTCCCTCTGCATCATCTCGACTTCCTCCTCATTCCAGGAATCTTCTTCTGATTGGATTGGCTGCAATGAGTGTGGCTGCTCGCTGTATCTCCCAATTAGCTCGAGCGACTCGATTAGGACTCGCTCCCCTCAAAGTGTCTTAGTATCGAGACAGGAAGAGAGGAGACGCGCCCACTAATGGAATATCCCCACTGTCCCCCAAAGACATCGTCCATCCCAACTTTCCATCGTCCTCTTTCCAATCTTCCCCGCTCGAGTCACGAATCCAAGATTCTGAAAATATTTTTTGTTCTTATTCCCCCTCGACCGAAATTTTTCCCATCTTTATGATCATTTTGCAGAAGAAGTAGAGATATTCTAGACTGCCTTTTGTGTTCGAACTTGAGAGATGCCTAATCCCATTGAGTTAGTCTCGACTCCCTTATCAGATTCTCCAATCTGAAACTCAAGCGCACTCAATGAGATTTGTTGCTTACATTTTGTTCTTGTCCCATCTCGTTGGACCTACTGCTGATTCTTTTCTGTTTCAGCCAAACATTAGAATGGGAGCAGACGAGCGAAAGAATTTGATCGATGGCTTCGGAGCAGATCGGGATATTCCATGCGTGAGATACTTACTCATTAACTATTTTCGTTGTTGTACATTCGTTTGCACATGACGAAAAATATTTTTAAAAAATGCTGGTGAAGCCCAATTTTATTTTTTATCTATAATCTCATCACATTTTTCTCGAACATAAGAACGGTATATTCAACCAAGCTCTATAGAGAACACTCGACAAAATTGAGTTACTATATCGGGCACAATTGGGAAGAGAACCTCTCCAAAATAACAGTAGAGGGTGAGAAAAACTCATTCGGTCGTTGGTTCGCTAGTGCGATAAACAATTGGAATGATGATTGTTCAGATAGATTCGAGTGACTGCAGTGAGACGTCGTCATCTTCATCTGATCTAACGACTCTCAAGCATGAGATACCAGAGAAGGCATCGAGGAGCGAAAGATTCTATCGAAGACCATGCTTCATTGAGGTGACCACTGGAATACGCACAATCAAAGCATCGACTGTTACATAGCGGAAATTTAAGGATATTTTGAGTGATAATTCGACTCTCAATTGTCAAACTCTTACTTTCTCATTCGAAGCCTCAGATACTTTAGTTATAACCAGAACAAGAATGGATCCCTTGTGCATGGTTGATTTATCGTGTTCGTTTCTGAATTTGACTTCCCTTTCGGAAAAAATTCATAAATTCCATTGTTGAACGAAAAGTAGTAAGTCCAGGAAGTGTACCAGGAAGTGAAAAGGTCCTTCCGGATTTAAAAAAAATGCCAAAGATGCTTTTATTGCAGCAGTTCGATGACGATGAAGAAACGGACATCATAACAGGTGAGATTCCAGGGAAAGGCGAACACAGACAATCATGAATGAAATATTCGGATTTCGAAAACACTTCAAAGAACAAACGGTGTTGAATAAACAGAGGCAAGAATATGAATTTATGAATTATTCCTCAGTTTTTAGAAGGCGGGGCTTGCGCTGTGAATAGTAATGAGGTGTGAAAATGCTATTCATATTTTGGGAGAGAGCATCCACTTGCTCCTTTTATTGCGCATATTTTCGTGTCACACTCTTCTTACCTATATCACGTATGCTCTGCACTACAATGCCAATAATTATGCACGATGAATTATGCCTGTGGTGTTTGGGCATTCTCTCCCTCCTCCTCACCATCTATCCTCCTGAGATCATCTTACATTTGCTACATAGTCCTATCCCTCCTTCCTCCCTCTCCCTCAGTCAACAATGCACCATAAGGAAGATATTCGTTCTCAGTCACCTCAGATTGACTTCATGGGTCTCGATCCTAGCGAGGATCCCAAGTCGGGATGCATCAGAATGCTCCTTTCGCGTAAGTTTACCCATTCTCATTTCCCATCTTATGATGTCCCAGATCCGCAATATTTCTACCCATTCCTTTTCACTGATCAAACCCAAATGCCTCAATCACTTCCATTCGATAGTCAGAATATGCATCGCAGACTTGATTTCGCGCATGATCGTCATTCGAAAAAGCACTCAAAGTGCTTGCGACGGTTGATGGGATGGAGTCTATTCTCGGGGATTCACTAAGCCAACGAACTTTCGGAATGTTTTGCTGTCGTTTCGCAGCACCCGCAGCACTCAAAAGAATTGGGTTGAGAACACGTGCCAGCTGCCTCAGTTGGGGAAGCTCACGAACTTGACATTTCGGAAGATTGGACAGATGCAATTCAATAATGCATTTTTTCTCTATTATCATAACTTACAGTAAAAATAAGTAATAAGGGGAAAATCGGAGTGTTTAGAGTGGGAGATTGGTGACATGAAATAGAACGGGCACTCAATATCCGCACCGGAAGCGACGGGCGAGGGGCTCTTTCCGTGGTATTCATTCACTCTCTCGTCTGCGAGATCACTCCTAAATCTCGGCTGACTGCTCCTTTCCGGGTATCTCGCATTCCTCGGTTCATTTCACTCACGACTTCTTTCCCCTCTCGGTCACATTCTAACTACTCACGAGGGCTCCACTAGATAGAATCATTAGCTCATTCATAGCCAATCGCTCAATTGTTTTATCATGTCCGTTACCAGTGATTGCAAGAACGCTAAGTATGTTATCTCGATATCTGGTATTTCTCCGTAGATCAAGGAAGCCTGCGAAAATTGTCCAAATGCACCATGTCCACTGCAGATAGTTGATCAATGAACAAAGCGTGCACGCTCATAAGAAATTCAGCCTTCGGGAAATTTTAGCTGCGAAAGTTCAAAGGTGTATCAGTAGTGCACAGTGTTTGTCGACTTCTTTCGAGCGCGCACTTCTTTCTGACTTTCAACATTGCCACGGCATCACGGCATCATAAAAACTACTCTGATTCCTCTCTTAAGCTGCACGTATGGAATTCTCTCTCTGGAATTTCAGTAGACATTCCTTTTCGAGTAGACTCATACTTTTGATGTTTTCCTCGCTATTCTCTCTCTTAATCCGTCTAAGCGAGTCTTCTTTTCCGAAAAAGGGCTCAATGTTAGAGGGAACACTCCTCTGTTTCCCCCTTTCAGAAGACAAAGTCCAATCCGGAAAAGGGATCCAATTTCTGGCTGCCAAGCCGAAGCTGCGAAAGTTTTAGCACTGCGCAATTAAACTGTTAGGCCCATTTCAAACTTCGCTTTTCTCTGATAGAGTACCCAATTACATTTGTGCATGCTTCTCGTAGTTGACTGGCCACTCTTTTTATGTGTTCCTCCATTCTATCCTGAAATGCGAAATTCCCGTCCACTCCATTCCATACCCTCTCCTCCATTCGACTCTTACGCTGCTCTTAGACCTATTCTCACACCATCATTACCGCATGAGGGCGACGGCGCTCGTTTTTTTGTTCGTACATACTTCAGAGTGCGAGAGCCGAAAAGCCTGTTCTTCATACTTCCAAATAGTCTTTCTTCCGCTTTTCACAGCGCGCTTGCATGAGAAGAAATTGCAAAACTATCATTAACGTTTAATGGGCTGTTTTCATTTACAGTAAGAATATGGAAATGAAAGCGCTAAACGGCACGTAATAATGAGGTCTTGTTGATCAAACATTGAAAATATTGAAATCAGCATTGGGCAGCTATGACAAATTCTTCATCATTATTCGATCCCACTTGATCTCTTCGTCTCTTGCAGTGAAGAAGAGGATGCGGGCTAAGCACATCGCCCGCATCGCCATCGCCCACATCTGCCTCTACATCTTCGTCATCCTCTACATCATGTTCGGCGCCTTCGTCTTCCACTACATGGAAGGTGAGACTAATCGAAGATTCAAAGCACGCGCCTTGCCCATCAACAATCTCCAGGCGACAACAACTTTCCGTTCACGGAATATTGTCTGGTCATGTTCTAATCTCAGAGCTGAATTGTAGGTGAGAAAGAGACGGTGAAGCACCAGGTGCAGCGGAGTCGAATCACAGTCCTCAAGAGGGATCTGCTGGACAGTCTCACGAAGACCAACGACGTGAGTGAAACTTGAGACTTTCACAATATTGTCGCAATCCATTCTCAATTTCTCAATAATATCGCATTAGAGATTATCGCATGAGCAAATACTGGCCGTTCCATTCCTCATATGATTTCCCTCATGGAAGGGATTGAGATGGTATTGCTTCTCATAATCTAGATTTCCGCATGGAACGGATGATGAGACTAAATGCATCCCAACAGCAAACTGCACTGCAGGAATCAGAGATCGACGAGCTTCTCTTCTACTACATGAAGAATATCTCGAAGCTCAACATCACTCTCGACAATTATTTTAGCTTCATCGACCCACTTAAGGTCAGACTAGACAATGTTTTCCCTTGTTCACTTCATTTTCTTGATCGTGTGTCCATCTTTTGGGGCCTCGTTAGAGGGAAGTCAACATCCTCGTAACTAGAAAGTTTTCAGGAACCACAAAAGCGGTGGACCTATCCTGCCAGTGTACTCTTCTCTTTCACAATCCTCACAACGATAGGTATTTCAGGGTCGAAGAAGGGGTTGATCTTTTGTTTTAGGTTACGGCAATGTTGCTCCCACGACATACGAGTGCAAAGTGTTCACGATGATCTATGGAGCAATAGGCATTCCCCTGTTCCTGATTACCATTGCAGATATAGGAAGGTGAGTTGCACATTCATGCTTCTTCTTTCTTCCTCTGCAAAATTGCGCTAAGCACGCTCAAATTATGCATTGTCCTCACAAACAAAGAGCATGCGGAAGAGAAAGAAGTGAGTGATGGTTGGAGTCAATTCGTGTTAGAGTGAGAGAAAGAGAATGAGAAAAGGAGAGGGCGAGAGAAGGGCAATTATCGCGTCCCTTCAGGTTCTCCAAGACCGGCATAATGTTCATCATCAAGAAGATATTTCGGAGGGAGATAAGGAAAGAGGGCGAGCAGCATCTAATTAGAGAAGTGTAAGCAACTATTTCTTTCGAAATTTGTACAGCGTGCATATTTATTGTTTGAAAGCCAGTTTTGAAGAGCAAGAAAGAATTGTGGTAATTTTCTAGATTGGAAGTCTTGCTGGTCATCGGTATTCTCTTCTTCTTCATAGCAGCAGGATCAGCAGTGCTTCCGATGTGGGAGAGGGAGCTCTCCTACTTCGACTCCGTCTATTTCTCATACATGTCAGTCGAGCTATTTTCACACGTGTTTCATTGAATATTCGCGCGTCTTTACTCAAGTTATTGCAGGAGTCTCACGACGATAGGACTGGGAGATATCGTGCCGAGGTGAGAGAGCTATTCTTCAAAGATCCTCACGAAACGTGAATTGACATTTCGAGCGCAATTTGTCCAAAAGATGTCGTGTTTTCCGGCGCTTTTGGACTCATTTATTCACTACGCAAGGCTGCAGGAATTGCCGCACGTAAAGAATGTTCCAACGAGCAAAAATACTAGTGAACTAGTGCAACTAGTGAAAGCTGAACGAATTACAAACAAGACTACAGAGAATACAGGACTAATGTGTTGATGTTTCCAGACGGATGGACTTTCTTCTGCCCACTCTGCTCTACATCACCATTGGTCTCTGGTTGACGACTGCCTTCGTCGAGCAACTCGCTGACGTCTTCCGACTAGTGCATTATGCTGGAAGACAAGTCAAGAACGTCAAGGGGGTTAGTGCATCTTATTGATGGCTTCCGAAATCGAACAGTTGTTCTATTATGCACAAAAAACGAGAAATTAGTATGCTCGTTAGCAAATAGCTTCGTTTATAAACCATCTCTGATTGCAGATCTCAGTGTGGTTAGGTGGTCGTCGACTGTCGATGGGCGCCCTCATCCAGACTGTCTGTCGAAAAGTCGGCATGTCAGACCACCTTATCGGTACGGTTTTCTTTTATCTTTACTATAGATCTGTTGTAATAGAACAACGTTTAAACCTTGCTTACTTGTGCAGGTTCCATCAATTGGGATCGAACGATGCAAGCTGCTCTGGACGGCATCCAACCATCTCTCGTGCCTATATTTCCATGGCATTTTGCAGACTTCGTTGAGCGGGATCCACCCCTCATCGATGTGAGCATGGACTTGGAAGAGATGGAGAGGGAACAACAGGTGAGTCAAACATTTTGGTTTCTTTTACGGTCGCATAGAATCTTATTGAAGTGGGCATCCATGGAATTGCAGCGTGTTAACGCTGTAACTGATCTTTGCTTTTTGAGATGAACGGTGGTTCCTTCTTCTGCTCGATGCTCAACAACAAGAATATCCCTTTCATGCTCCCCCGCAGCCTCGCCCGATCGCCTTTCATGACTGGTGAGTAAATCGAACGTTACTGGAATTAAAAATTATCTTTGATCTCAGCCCGTCGCCACTCCCTCGATACGCCATTCAATCTCAGTCAGAAGATAGAGCCGCCAGGTTGAATCTTGCCATGAATTCTTCCGTTGTTCCTAATGCTACAAACCATGCCAACTTCACCTAATACTACTTACAAATCGGTTATTCAGCTTTACCATACCACTGATATTACTTATGTTTATCTCGACATTTCCTCCACTTCGCATTTACTGTCATCGGTTTAATCCAATCCAGAGCCCTCAATTATTCCAGTGAATTTGCGAAACCCCGTGAACACAATCGCTTTCATTGTCATTTTGGTTACTTTCCCATCTTATTCAATCATTTATTTGTGTATTTCGTTTACTTGATGATCTTGAATCGTTTTTCATTGATAACCTAGCCTACGCGGTGAATCGTATCCTAGTATTGCTGTATCTCTATATCTTGCTCGTGCGGGAGGGCAAATCAACAACAGTCGTTAGTTGCTCTTTGAAAATCAATAGAGAAGGATCGAAGATAGAGTAGTTACGGCCCTGAAAGGAGGAGTTGAATGCAGAAATGGTTCAAAGAAGCTCTGCAAAGTGTCCAAGATCACTAAAATAAATGGCTCACGAGTCTCTGCAGTCCTCCATTCTGAGAGAGGGTATTGAAGGCATTTTTGAGGATGTCAGCGGAGAGAGAAGAGAGCAGCACGGAGGCATCACGGTCGTGCAACCGAATCAGCCGCTGAAAACCATTATTCGCTTAAAATTTTCCTGATTCACCTAAGATCAATCGTTTTCTATGCTGTAAATGACTTACATCCTGAGCGAGACTGGTCGCTTCGTTCTGAGTGATGTGCAGTGGACTCACTTCCACAAGCACATCAATCATCACGGATAAGATGAGGAGATATGGCTGAAACGAATCTCATGAGCACTTCCGTATAGCATCTCATTGACATGATTTTTGGTTCTCAAGTCATCTCAAAATTAATTCGAGCCGGTAATGCGAATAACCTTGGTCATTCGCGACAGAATCTCTATGCGTTGGAGGTCTCTGATTGCAACAGATCCATTCGATTGCTCTATCAGTCCTGCCAGGGAGAACGACTGGAGAAGTCGGTCGAATTCGCTGTCGAGATCTTGTGGATCGTGCACGAATTCACTGTAGAGGACGGTGCGGAGCCATCTGAACACACGGTTTCTTGATGTGGAACATAACTGTGGGAGTGATCGTATCTAGACGACTGGCTTCACCTTACTTCGAATGGCTAGTGCGTTGGTGTTCGATGTACGATAAAGGCATTGTAAGAATGGCTCACTTGTAGCTCTCCCTCAATTGCTCAACTGAAGTCGAAGACAGAAGCGCCAGCGAGAAAATTGAGGGAGCAGAGAGCACGTGCATGTTCTGCAGCGAATGATTTGTTGAAGTCGTGCGAACTCTCAAGACTATCAATTTAGAGTTGAACTTACGCTATTCGCGTGATTAGTTAGAATAATCAAGCTGACGGCCTTGCTCAAAATATCTTTCGAAATTTTCGACTTCTTCCCGTCCACTTTCAACTCCGTCAATCGAACTATCGAATTGGGCTGAAAATATACCTTTAAGAAGAACTCTTTGGATAGGGACTTACATCATTGGCGTCACCGTCGATTGTGATGAAATCCTCGTGCAGTTCGAAGGATTTCCTGAACTTCCTTTTTCGACGCGTAACGCCATTGTCAACTCACTCCAGGTCTTCCCCAATTGTTTTTCGAACATGCACTTTGATATCCAAACTCCTCAACAAATCAATGAGGTCGTGGGTGAGTTTGAAGAGTTCGCCTGCTGTCACACTGCCGTCTTTTGATTCGGAAGTCAACTGGAAATGCTCAGTGTCGCAAGGAGAAATGATGACTATCACAGAAAAAATTTTCTAGAAAGTTATAACTTGAAGAGAAAACGCACGAGAATGAGTGCAGAGCATGCGAGTGACCATACTGAGACGGGGGAACTTCCGTAGTGCTCCTTTATGATGTGATGGCCGAACTCTCGAATCCGCCTCTTCTCCATCTCGCTCATCTTCCATTGCGAATCGGGCTGGAGAGAGGTTTAAGTGAAAGACAGCAAACTACACATCCATAATCATAATAGGCCCGTCCTGCCCATCGCCGGGTCACATGCTCCGTGAACAAACACGATGGTGCGTTTATAATAACAACAGGAGAACAACAGTGCTGATAGTGTGCACTGTTTGTTCACACCACTCAAGGCAATGATCCGATTCACTGGATCACAGAGAAATAACGTTTGAGTCAGACCATTTTCACTAAGCTGGTTTCCTTTTTAGTATAACTGCATTTTTTACCGTTTCTCGTGCTTCACCATATGTTTCAAGAGTGTCATACCTGACAAACGAATGCTCCTCTTTTGATGGATACTCCGAGATGTTCTCGAATAGAGATTGGCTTCCCGAAAGTGACCTGCACACGGCCGAAACTCTTGTCGAGGATAGAACGAGCCTTGAGCAGACCTGAACGAGAACGATTTGAAAGAATAAAAAAAACGCAAACTACACAAAATACACGATAAAAGTTAAAGAAAATTTTATAGATAATTCGTCTCACCACTCGTGGACTCTTTCGGTTTCGGGAATCCTAGCAGTTCGTAGGCGTACAACTGCTCCTCCAGAATCTTATCGTAGTTCATCGCTACGGGAACGACGACCTTCATGATTCAGAATTTCATAATCGCGACGTCGGCACTCACCATATCGTAAACGTTCCCGCGCAGATAAGGTTCGAGTAGAATCTTAAAAATAACATCAGTTCAATCTAATGTCCTTGAATTTCAGGTATTAGCTCAAATCACGAAACATTCAAACAGAATGCCCACCTGAAGTAGTCCATACTTGGGAGGGAGACTCTTATTGGTGCGACTCCTCGTTCCCTCGATGAAAAACTCGACTGGTCGATCGCCCTAAGGAACAAGATTATATTTTCGCACTTTTCCACATAAAACACTTTGCAATGGGATATAATAAATCGCTCACCTCAACAATGTGTGTCTGCACGTATTCAGTGAAGATTGCCCAGTAGAGGATGTCCTGAATCAACAACTAGCATGTTTTCTATTTGTGCGCGAAAGGCATTTCATGAAATGGAAAATGCCTTCCACACCACTTGCTCCTATCCAAGCGTGAACAACACATTCACAGAACGGCTGCAAAGAGCGAATGGCTCACTTCTACCAGTTTCTCGTCTGTCAGATAGCGAGAGAACGGGAGAAAAGGGGAGCTTCGAATGCTCGATGGTCCGTGTCTCTCACCTCTCCAGCCGCACGTCGAATGAAGAAGGCGCCGCATTGGCGCAGAATTTCCCCAATCATCTTCGAATTCAAGAAGTCCATCGCAGCAGCAATCGCAGGAAGTGTCATTTCCTGCAAGTGATATTGGAGTAGAAGCTTTAGAATTCGCAACTTGTCAAAATGATAGACCTTTTTTTTCTTCTTAGCAGTTGTTGCTTCACTTTTTGATTGACACCCAATGTATGACCATCCCCTGACCTGGTCGAAGCAAAGCACTGATAAGAGCAGGAAGTCGATGTATGTGCGGTGTGTGGGGATGAAGATGACGGGCGTGTCTTTGAACTTCTGAAACCAGAAGTTGTCGAATCGAGATTTCAGTGAACATTACGTTTAATTAGCTCGAGTCAGTTTCTGACCTCTCTGAGTGCTCTCAACTGCTTGGCGTTCACGAGGATCTCATCGAAGACTGTCTACAAGGGGATTCCACTAGAAGTAACTATGCTGAAGTGGCCTTACAGTGATCACTTTGGTGATGATGTATCCGAAGATGCGCACATTGGAGAGTGTAAAGTCGTGCGCCATCTTTTCCATTATCTCACTGAAAACGCAGAATTATAAGCAAATAAACCAATTTTGTTATACAAGTAAACTTTGTCTCACCGGCATTCCTTTTTCGCCTCAGCTTTGCTGATGTTGCTCTGGGCGGCATACTGACGGACCGCATCCTGAAAAAGAACGAGTTATCCATTTTTCCATTTCACATTCTCCTTTGATGGTCAGATATAGTGAGGTCAGAAATAATCGAAAGATCTCTCTTTCAACCTTTTTTCTTACATGATGAAATCGTGATGGCAACAATTCTGCAGAGTATTTACGAAAACATCCAATTCACCTTCACTCTTCCCGATCTGAGAACTGCCTCGATGATCTCTTTCGGTGTTCTGTTCGACGGCTTGCGCCCGAATTGACTGCACGTAGGGAAGTTACGAGCTAATCGCACGAATTGGAAGGGACCACCAAGCTGAATGGAACTGAGTTTAGAAAAAAGCTAGCTTGAGATTAGATGATAAATACAGTTTTACTTTTCAATACACTCTAGGCAATGCCAAGTACACACTATTACCGCAAGCTATGAGGTCAAACTGCAATTGAATTCTTACTTTATTGATCTCCTTGATGAAGTCGACGTACTCGCCTTCCATCGCCGTTCTTTGAGGTCGTCAGCGTGAGATTTCGCCTCTCTCAGTCTCGGAACGAGTGTCTTATCAGAAGGAATTGTGGTGTGATTGCAGGGAAGAGAGAAGGGACCCAGAACCCTCCCTTATCACGTGATTCAGATGAATTCGAGAGAGGGAGAGACAGTCAGGTCCGAAGGTTAGAGGGCTACTTGACAAGATGCAAATAGATGTACGAACTCTCACGTTTTACCCACAGTTTGCGCCATAACAAAAAAATTTAAATGCTGGATAGCTTCGTTATCAAGTGGAGAATTCGTTACTTCCTGAACACATCACAACAAACATTCCGAACCTTCCAAGTTATCTGATCATTCGTAATCGAGTCTCCAAACCGCAGACAAACCGTTCGATCCCGTCCTTCACACACTCCCATTCTCGAGTAATTCACTCGTGTAATTGGCTCCACTACCTCTATTCGCCCCTCTTTTGTATGCTCTCTCCTTAGAGGGAGAGGGAGAGGGAGGGAGCGGGTTACATGAAGACCATCCCTGTCAAGTGCGCGTCTTATTCTCCATGTTTCTGAATGGGAGCCTAAAGGGGGGAAGGGAGATCGTGCGCGCGCGCTCTCTCCTCATCCTGCTTGCCCTCCACAACAATGGAATGGATCCTAGGGCGAGTGACCCCGCTTGAACCTGAGCTGTATTCTTAACCCCACTTGATCCCCGCCTGACAATTGTTTCAAGCGCCTTCTCCTCTCCAAATCCGTTGCTCTACACTCAGCTCCACTCTCGGATCTTGTTTCTTTTTTTCTTTTCACAGCTACATCGTAGCTTGGGAGTGACGGTCAGTATCCCATTCAAAGCTACATCGTAGCTTGCGGAGTGAGGGTCTTTAGAAGATGCGAGTAGTTTCGTCCACTGCAACGTCGTAAATCTTGCCACTAACTCCAAAGACCGGGTTCAATAATTGCTGCGCCCAGTTGGCTAGCTAGGCTTGCTGATGTCCATCCATCAAGGGTTTCCCGAAGACCCCCGTGCATCTCTCGACCCACACGCTGCTAATGACCTTATGGAGCTTCTTTTCTTCTCCGGTAAACGAGCGTGCGTGTATCTTTCTCCTCTCCTCTCTATTGTGGTGTTAGTAGTAGCGGTATGGAAGTCGGAAGTGCAAACAGTCTTCGTCTCTCTCTCGTTCTCCCTCCTTAGGAAGCTCTAGCGTGTCATCCCCGAGGCGTCGGTAGATCATCGTCTGTCTTCTCTCTTCTTTCCCTTTCGTGATCGCGTGTCCTGTTAATCGTCTCGATCTTCTCATTCCTCATTACCTCTCTCTGTCAGTATTGCGAGAGAACGTGTGGAATAGAGAGACTGTTCCTCTCCATTTTATTCTTTCACAATTTAACCTTCTTTTTGCACAGACGATGAACGATCTGCTGATTCGCATTGCGACACTCCTTCTCAGCGCCCTCTCAGTACGAGGTACCTGTTACTTTGGCATAATGAAAAATGTTCCTTTAGCGAGTCCACTCAGCAATTTTTTTTGAGTATTTTCAAATTTGAAAAAAATCGTAATAACAAGTAATTTTAATTGCAGCTCAGAAAGACATCCGCTGCTACTCGTGCACTACAATGGACGCAGAGCAGTTGTTGCAGGACGTGCAGGCAAGAATCTTTCCTTCTCTTTCAACTCGATGGTGGCTATTTTTATGATTTGCAGGATCCAAACTGGCGACGGTGGTTGGAGAATGTGCGATATGTCCCTCACACCAACGACTGCAACGACCCCTTTCTCGTTCGTTTACAAATTTAGATTCGAAACATTGATTTATCTTCCCATTTTCTTTTTGCAATTGACTCATATGCTCAAGTTTTCGAGTAGAATCCCATGCTGAAGTGTCTTGAAGTGTATGTCTCATATCGAGTGCAATAACTGTTTTTCCCTCAGACTGATCGGGCTCTTCGCTCGGGTGTTCGTTCTCAAGTGTGCGACAATGGAGTTTGCATGAAGATGTGGTTCCAACAAAAAGATGGTCAGTTGAATTAAATCGAATAGAAGATCATTTTATATTTACACAACAAATTTCAAGCTGTTCGCATTACGAAAAAATATTTAAAAGCGTGAAAAAATACTTATCGACTAGGTAATACACTCGATAAGGTAGTGGCGTTTTTCGTCATCGATCTCCGGTTCCCGAACTCTGAGATATGAGAGCATCGAGAAAAAGCTGGAAGCTCATTGTTGTTCCGATGAGTGGAAGGGAAGGGGGCTATCGCCTTTCATATCCCCCCGAGTTCAAAAAGATTGGGGTCGGTCCTCGTTCGATCTACTGAGCAGACCAACCTCATAAATGTGCAATGAGTCGACAAACTTAACGATGCGTTCATTGCCTTCCCCCTCTTGACCATTTGATGATCGGTGAGTAGGAATGGAGAATGGAGATAGTCAGTCACTGAATGTTACCTGCATAGTAACGAACAATCATACAGTTTTATCATCACTGGCCTCCCTATATATGGATCGGTTTAGATAGGGAGATGAAGAAATCTCAATGGTCCTCAGCGTTCCGCATAGCTCGAATTTCTCCATTGATCATGGGGGAAGAATTGAGGAAAGAGGGATCAGAACAAGCGCAGTTTGCTGATGCGATCAATTGAAGCGAGTGCCCACAGGCTAATAGGCTCAGCCGGCTTCCTTTTCTCGCGCAAGCACTGAAGTGCATGATTCCAAGCTTGAAACTTGGCACATTTTCGGACTTGAGAATATTGATTGATTCAGGGACGGCAAACGTCTGGAGGAGTTGCATACCCAATGCGAGGGAGCAAATCCGCTCTGACTGCACGAGAATATCCAGTGCCCAGGGTAAGTGATGCTTATTTTTACGATTCAAAACCCGGAAACGATTTCGAAATGTGCATTTCATTCAGGCGACATGGAAGTGTGCACATGCGATAGCCATCTGTGCAATTCGTCACCACTCCAATTATCGATAGTCACCTCTTTCCTCTTTCTAGCACGGTTTCTCCTGTGATTCAATTCTTCTTTCGGTTCGGAGACACAATCGATCGTTTTCAATCAAACAAAAAAATCAAAACCATTCTGAATTTGATTAGAAACTTCATCGTTGCTGTCCCATCACATATCGCCCCTCTTCCTCACATTCCCAGGCATAATAAAGAGACGCATTTATTCTATTCATCGATGAACATCTGAGTCATTCAAGGACGCGAAACCGAGGATTGTACAAGAAACACTCGAACCGGAATCGCACGTTACTTATTCAACAGTCTGATTGGTGGGATAATAATCAGAGCGAGTCTCAACTTGTCGAACTCGCTCATTCTAGGGAGCAATTCATCAGTGATATCTACAATGGCCACAGGAGTGAAACAATCGGGTACTTTAGATCTAAGACGAGAAGAATTGACGAGAAGGAGCAAAATATGTTAAGTAGGGCAGGGAGTGAGCAATCGAGTTGTACGCAGCACATAATCTTCTGAATGGAGGAGGGAGGGGTAAGACACGATGGATGTCAATGACAACTAGATTACTGGATCAGGCGGAGGCCGTGTAGGACGAAGTGACGGAGTAATCCGGATAGGAGGTATCCGGAGAATAACGAAAATTGAAGGGGAAGAATTACATCTTCAGAGAGCAGTCACTTCGTAGACAGGTCTAAATGCAAGAAAAATATAATGAGAAATTGACTGGCTGCTGCAGCCAAATGGTTAGAAAAGCGCAAACTGGACACAGAAGCGTTGTTTTTTGGCGATATTTCATTGTGAATATATTTTTTCATTACGGAATGACGTTAGAGAACTGCATTCGCACCTACAACGTGTCGTCCTTCGAAGAGGGTGTGCTGTTGAGGGAGTAGTTGGCGTCGCCCGACGAGTTTCCAGATGACGTCGAGACGGAGGCTGTCGTCGTCGTCGCCGAGTCCTTCATTCCGTCAGATGTCATCGACGAGGAGCAATCTGAACGAGCTTGTTCAGATTCAGCACGTTTATAGCGCTGGTCTAAGCATGTTTCCTTCTTCTAAGTCGTTTCGGGTAGTAATTTTAGAACTGCCCATTGCATATTTCAACTGAATTCTAAGAAGATGACTCACTCTCGAATTCGGGCACTCCCTCTTCCCTCTCTGCAGATCGGACATCTGCCATCAGAGCCTCCGTCAACTCAGCGTGCGATAGATTCTCCACTGCAGCCATGTCCATTTTCACCTGAATGGTTTCCAATGTCCCCATTCCATTTTATCTCGTTATATTCTTTCAGCGGTGATTGTTTTGACTCGGAGCCGTTCGTCCTTAACCACTCACCTTGAAAGGACAGGCTCGTTCGCTGGATTTGTGAGGGTGATAGAGCTTGATGAAGGGATGATCGATTGCCTGATCCACGCTCAGTCGCTCCTCGGCATCCAATTTGCAGAGAGAGCTCAGGAGGTCGAGGGCGCACTCGGATACCTGAGTCAGCATTGTGTTTTGGATAGAATTACTTCAAAAATATCTAGTCTATTATGAGAACACGTTTTTCAGGGAAGAACATTTAGATGAGGCGACGATACATGCTGGATGAAGTGTAAGATGTACCTCTCTATCAGGTGGAGCGCAAATCTCGCTCCATGGTCGCTGCTCTAGAACCCCGTAGCCTTCGATCAGTCGCCTTGTTCGATCGCACCGAATTGAAGATAGGATCTGCAATACAAAATTTTAGAAATATTAAATCGTCTTCGATCATCCATAACTTAAGAAAATGATGCAACTGACCTTGTGTGATGGCGTGCCGAGCATGTTACAGACAATCTTGATTTGGCCAGAGACTGATCGACCCGGGAAGAGCTCCCGACTCAGGATCATTTCTAAAGCGAAAACATTTTTTAGCCAAAGACTGAATATTGTTATCTTGCATCAAACCGATGTCAATATTGTTGAGAAATCGAACCTGCAAGAATGCATCCCACAGCCCACATGTCGACTGCCGTGGAGTGCTCGGGCATTACGAACAGGAGTTCAGGCGCTCTGGAGATAGAGAAGAACTTGATGATGACATCACCGGTTTCTACTTACCGATAGGGCAACGTCGCTACGTGTTGTGTCATGTAAAAGCAGTGCTCCTCGAGCTCGTCAATCTGAGAAAAGTTACTTGCTTTCCCACAAATCTAATCGAATAAATTGCAGAACAACTTCATGAATGACTTCATTTACCTCATTTCTCATCGCCAACTTTGCCATTCCGAAGTCGGCGATTCGCAAATGGCAATCGGAATTGACGAGTAAATTGGACGGCTTGAGATCTCGATGAGCGATTCCCGCTGTGTGCAAGTACTGCAATGGTACCGTAATTCTAAAATAATTATGTAGCCACTGCTCTATATTGATTTGATTCTAGATCAGTGTAGAAATTGTACGATGAGCAACAATGCGATGAGAAGAAGATGTTGATGTTCACCCGCAATCCTCGAATCACTTGATACAAGAAGTGCGCTACTAGATCGTCCTCAATCGAGTCAACCGATCCGTGGATGACGTGATGCAAACTACCTGCAATTTAGCAATTTCATTTTCACAAGCTGGTCTCATCATTTATTCAAGACAATGCACTCTCCTACATCAATTGCCTACATCTATTGCGTTATCAAGTTCGATGATTTGATTACCTTCCATCAAGTCCATCACTAAATATACGTTGATGCCGAGTGTTCCCGGCGTCCGGAAAATGTCCCGCAACCGTATAATATTCTGAAATTTATTTTTTTCTGGAAATCATAGTTCTTTAAACTTGTGAATCATCGCTTGCATTGTTAGTGTAAAGAATTTAACCCACAATCTCATTTACCCTTCTTTCCCATCTCACAGCCAAGCTTTGCTCTTGAGAGTACCCAAGATCCCTCGATCTCATCTTCACAAGGTCGCCATGAGTTATTCTTCCATTCCCATCGTTCTCACTTCCACTCGAACATTCGAATTTCTTGCGCATTTGATGACTGATTGTTTTTCCCACTCGAGAGGGCGGTGGCCGCCTTTCCAATCTAACGGGAAGAGACAAGGAGAGAATTGGATACCGTACTCCACCCATGATTGATCCTACGGTATCTCAAGTACTCCCGATACATCTTCTCAATTACTCATGAGTGGGATACCGTACCTCATGTCTGATGTGTCTGAGTACTCGTATCTCCCTGAGTGTCCTCCTTGCGAGGGTGGGTGTGGCAGAGGCGTGTCCGATCTTCTTTATGGCAACCTAAACGGGGCAAGTTGAACACAATGAGCCCCCTCTTCACTCCCGCTGTGCGATCAGTTTAGAACACTTTCTTGCAGTCACGACGAGTAATTGGCTGTCTTTCCCCCATTCCATGCAGTGTCTAGTCGGTAAGAAGATGAAAGAGACCACATGGAGGGAAGAGAGCTCATCACCCCATTGTTCGGCAGAATTCCCTACACCTCTTAATCAATCATGTTCCTTCCTGTTCCTTCATTCTCAATGCAAGTTCGCACACAGTGGTTCGGAACGAGAGCCCGTATGGGTTTCTTCTTCCCTCAACAACAGTCGGATATTTGTCGGGATTCCGGAGCGACACGAGAATAGAACAAACAGTTTTGAGTACACACTCAATCTGAGAAAGAAGAAGCGAAAGGCGGCCGAAACGAAATGAAACCGAGAGAGAGAACGCAAGGATTGCAGTGAGGAGATGAGAGGAGAATGATCACGAAGATACGCGTCTTAGTCCTATTATCTCATAGTTCTGCATCAGAATCACGACAGCAGAAACCACAATATATCTAGTCTGTGATTATACCATACTCGAGTTGACGGCAAGTTCTGCCTTACATGGAGAAACATAATAAAATACGCGGTGTTTCCTGTGTAATTCAACGCAGTTTGATCATTGAACCCCGTCACTCACTCTGGTCTGGTCGGTGGTTTCCTCCGCTTCGCATACGACTCCGAAGGCTCCTGCGCCGATGTTTCTCAACGCAGAGTACTGTTCGCTTGCCTGAAAAACACCAAAACATTCATATTCTTGACTCGTGAATCTATGCATATGGTCCAAATGCGTATGGATGGCATCATGTTTTACGTCCCTTTCTATCGTCATCCTTTATTCGATGGAGTCATCGGCACACGCAGTCCATTGTCGATGACACTTTCAGATTATTATTCCTTTTTTTACTCACAACCGACCGATAGGAAGTACGAGTAGTCTGGGCATGGCCACAACAGTAATACAGTGCATAATCTGTTGCACAAACAGCATACTCGAGAGTGTTTCCATCTAAGTACCGAGAGTGTTTGGGGAGAAATACGGATGTGAGTAGAGCTCAGCTGAATATCAGCCGGGTATCGCCAATATGACCTCTCACACAGTTTATGGTTTCAGTGGCAGACAGTAGACAATGATAAGGAGCTTTGGAACCACCCACAACCAGAACTACTGTTGCAAATGGTTTCCGAATCAAAATGAAGAAATAAATCAAAACTTTCCACAGCATTTTCCTACGATTTCTAAGCCATAACGCGCAAATAAATGAATTAATATAGTGCGTTAATTTTAATTAATAATTTCAAAACAACATAGGTGAAGCGTACTTCTCCGAACTGGAAGTCCAACAACAGTTGCCTTCGTGCGAGATCATCCAGTAGTCGATTGAACCCCGGTTTGGTCATCGTTCTCGACGACGGGCGAGATTGTGTGTGACTCTCCTCTTCGTCTCCTTCTGATCTGCAATTCGTCGGTTCCAAACAAAAGCGAATACACGATTCAGCGACGATGATAGGGAATGGGAACGAGAGGGAGACTAAACGGGGTCGGCCATGGATGGATCAGATAAGCTCACGGTTACTGGATCAACACTCGACCCATGAGAGTGGACGCGAAAGGGCGGCACGAGGGCACTGTACTTTCTGTGCAAAGCACGAGAAGATTGGCCTAGTAAGGAGGGCGATAATTTGCTCCCGGAAAAAAACGTGTGGGTTCGTGGCTATCAAGGGGCGTATCAAATCGATTGGTCCTTTCCCGCTATCTGTGTCGCTTTTTGCGCCTTCTGCTCTCTCTCTCTCTCTCTCTCGACGTCGTGTTGCTCCCTCCCCTCCCTCCTCCTCCCTATTCTGCCCAGAGCAAACGTATCAATCGCACAATACGCGCTGGAGGAGATAGGAGGGAAATGTGTGAAAAAGAAGAGTGATCGATGCGCAAGTGTAGCACCCTCAGGGCTCTTATCAGCCCCTCTTCTTGATCTCATGCCGAGAGACAGAAGGGGGCTGTCAGCTGGGATCTCGTGTTTAAGGAAGGAAGGAGGAAGAGTACAAAAAGAGTTGTTCGAGAGGCTGCCAACTAGTTCGAGTACATAATCACAATTGTTCCTCTCGCTCTTTCATCGGCGCCTCTTCCCTCTCTCTCTACTTACCTACTCTCGAGTATTTTGGTACGCAGGCAGATGGCGGCTACGAGTTATTATAGTCAGCGTGTTCGCATTGAGAGGGAGAGAGGGGGGGGGTGGGGGGGGGGACTCTCGCGCGGCCCTTCACTTTCATGTGTGCAGCGAGCAGAAATTAGTGGTGTGAGTCATTACGAGAACGAGAAAATGGCGCACTTTTCGCGAAATTTCCAGGAATAATCGAACAATGGAGGAGAAGTAATGAGAGTAATCAACGCGTTCAACATTGCAATCAATCGCAATCCGCAATCTAGTTATGAACTGTGTATAAGTGACCGGCTTCCTCGTGGAAAGAGGTGACACTTACGAAACAACACTGAATCACAGGAAGATAAACCGAATGAGTCAATTCAATTTCTGGAACTTAATCAATGTGAGTAAATAATGTGATATCAGCGAAACACGGAGCTTCGGCGCAGCTTCAAGCGAAACGCCGAAGAGAACAAAGGTATCAACAGGCGCGGAAGCGTCAAAGGACTGGGCAACAATCTAAATAGGATGATCCCCTCGGGCACGCCAGAGATCAACGAGGAAGGGATGGAACAACCAAATGCAGGAAGCGGAGGGGCGAAAGGGGAAGGTACACAGAGAATGCCATGAAGAAGGGGAGGGGGTCTGCAGAGGAAGAGAGAGAGAGACAATCGAGAGGGAGAGGGAGACAGAGAATGGTGATAGGAAGAAGAGACGAATAGAAGAGCACTGGAATTATGAAGTGACTGGGCAAACGAGACGAGTGAGTAGAGAAGTCGCCGCGTGTCTCTCTCTCTCTGTGGACAGGAGATGGTTCGAGACCGAATCGGGGGAGGAAAAGGGTGCAAGGTCGTGGGTCGGAGAAGGAGGAGAAGGGAACGAGAGCAGCTAATGGTTTACAACCAGCAACACATTAGTGGGAGAGAGGGAGGGAAGCATTACGGGAACATCGAGGAAAGAGCAGCGAAGGAGGGCGAATGGCACTCAACATTTCCTAAATGGAGTCACGGCGCGCTAGTAGAAGAAAACCGAGGGAGGCGCTCGGTCGGAAGGAATAAACCGGCTAGTCTCTACCTATTCCCACTCTCCCCCTTGCCCCCTCTCACTCTGTGTGCAATGACACTCACTCTCTCTCTCTCACAGTTACCCCCTCTGCCTCGAGCCACGAAGGTCATTCTGATAGTCTTATTAGTCAGGAGGGAACACACGAGAAGAGGAGGGTGTGGTCCTTCCCGACCCTTCGAATCGACGGGGGAAGAGGGATTAGCCAGGCTTGAGCTCCGCTAGATCGAGCTCGTATTTCCGGAATGTGATTGATTCGATCTCAGCTGCAAATCACCTGGGGGCCCGTCCTTTCTCTCCCTCTCTTCCTATTGTTTTATCGATACGAACGAGTCGCCGAGGAACGCGCAGTGCAATAGGAAGAGAAAGAGGAAAAAAGAGCTGATCTGCTTACTCGCCACAGCCTCTCCTCTACTGATGCACGCGTAGGTGGGAGATACAATCAGAATCGATTCTCGAGAGCGAGGGAAAGAACGACACACCCAAAGTTTGTGAAGATTCTGCGATTACTGTGCACTGAGCCGAAAAATAAACGGAGAGACGATTCGGGAGCTTTTACTCGTACAAGAGATGGGAGAGCAATGACGATTGCGATAACATCGGACAATTCTACAGTATCTTTGTCTACAATTCTACTGTAAGTATCTATCGATCGGAAACTGGCTACAATTGGGAGTCAGCCTTGATCTCTTCCACTTGACTCGTCTCGCGACCTTCGACATTCAATCTCGCCGACTCGTCCGTTTCCGCTTCTCCTCTTCAATTGATCCCATTTCGGCCTATCTTCAGTTCTTCCCTTCCTCACCTGTACTTTCGCTTCGTTGGATGGAAAATAGTGTAATAAATAATCATGAAAGTGAAGCCAATGGAGAAGGAGATTGCGGAGAGATAGAGAAACTCGAACTGGAAAAGGTCATTGTGATATCATGAGATTGGGTCATAAAACGAACTCACTTTGTAAGGAAAGTTGAAGCTGTTTTCGCTCAAAGCAATGACGAATATGATCTTAAAACAAAGCAATCATGCTGACTGTTCAATAATTTCAAAACAATGCAGTGATCAATCAATTTCGAAAATTACATTATTAGCTTCGCAAAATTTTCGAAAGAAGTGCGACTCACGATGGCCTCCATGATTTCTATTGAATAGGCAGTAGCATATCTCCATCTCGTATTTCCTTCAGCCATGTTGAAAGGGGCGAAGAAGTGGATGCAACCGTTGATGAGGATCAACCCCAATTCCATCGTGGGAGCACCATCCACTCCGATTGAGATCGACTGAAGAGAATCAGGAGTATAATTCGAAATCTGGGTAATCATATCTTCCTTCTACACACTCTCGCGACAGTTCAAGTGGTTGGAAAAAGTATGGAATGAAGATACTATGGTATTGTTCAACGAATGTGAAAGAGGTTGAACATTCAACCTAATACAATCTGTACAAGTCGTGTTGACCGCAATGTCATCGGAATGAATACACCCCTTGAGAATGAAAACAAGTGAACGTGCCTGTAGCGCAACGATGTGCACGATGGAAATCATGTAGTGAATGGCGAAGAATGGAACGATCCAGTACGTCCTGCATTAGTCGTTATTTAGTTTCGATGTGATTGGGATACAATAGTGAACAAGAAATAGACTTACTTCGCCAGGCAAAGAATTATCAGCACGAGAAACCTCGAGAGTATTGTGCAGAAGCGCCAGACGAGCTGACATTTTCGTTTTACAGCAATTCAAAAATTCTTTAGAAATTTCAGATAAATGAAATTCTCCATCAAAGTATTACGATATTTGTAATCAATTGAAAGAACAGATGAATGCAAATTTATTTTAGGGGGAAATCATAAAAGAGTTATTCTCGGTTTAAAATTGACGAATTATCATACAATGGGGCAGTTTCTCCTAGTGATTTGTGTTTTGATCAATAATCTCGAAGTGATACCTGAATCATGGTCTCATAGATGAGCATGTTCAGTTTGTCGCTCCTCGAGAATCGGAGTGTTCGATGTTGATTCGAGTAGGAAAGAGCGACTGAGAGCAGAGAGAAGAACACGGAGGCGCACAGGATGAACACTGAAATGGATTGGCAACTTTTGAATGTTGGAGAGTTGTAGAAAGCTCTTTCGAGCACAAGACCGCACCTTCAAAAACATGCTTGCGAATCACAATTTTAAAATTTTCTATTTATGATAAATGATTTTCTTCAGCGAATTTTAAAACGCTCCCACATTATTGACGTCAAAATCCCGCTAAACTCAGTTGTACCTTTCGATGGGATCTCTCTTCGTGGATCGCTATTCCATACGACGGCGGCCAGAAGAAATCCCTGGATGAGCAGCTGAGGACATGACTCCATGAAGGCCTTCAAATTAAATTTGTCAATTTTTTATGCTTCAAAAATAACTTCATCCCCTTATACTTGTAATTTTAATGAGAAACACAACTATAATAGATAATATAATCATTTCCATTGTATCATCCTTCTTTCCATTCCTCTCACCTCGAAGAACCTGAGTAGAGTGGCGTCTCTCTCGCATTCGATCATCTTCAGATAGTCTCTTCTCTTCTCATTTCCTTCCTCGCTCCTCTTCACTCTCACTCCAGCTCGAAAAGCACGCCAGTAGTAGAGAATGGGACCGAGCTGAAGGCTACAGTAACCACACACGTTGATGAACACACAACAGGCTCAATTACATGATCTTATTTTCAACCGAAAGTCGAAATTGTGCTCGTGTTTCGAATTCTAATGAATAAAAGATGACGTTTCAACCTGAAGAAGGCAACAGACAATCCGGACGACATTGCATTTCCTGTTGTTCTTCCTCTCGACGTCTTCATCATTCATCCAGATGTAGGCGACGACGTTGAGGATGAAGGAAGGGACGAAGGCGAAGACCAAGATGAGAAGGGCTGACAACAACTGAAAGAATGAATTCCTTCATTGATTTTTTCTGCATAATTGCCCTTCCCCGAGAATATTCCTGTGCATCTCAGAATCTATGAAGGATGTTGCACATCCATTCTCTACAGTTGCTTCGTTAAACTTTGCTCAAAGACTGAAAATTAAACGCTCATAAATTGACAGGTAAGAGTTGTGGCACATTTCACTACAAGAGCAGTCAATGAATTGAGGAACGAAACTCCTATCACTCCTATCATCGTCCAATCCATCAGTCGTTTTGTCCATGACGATAAGAAAAAATCATGCCGACATTCAGACTTCGGCTCCTATTGGTATCAAATATGCGGAAAAGGTAGTCTCTATAATTCAGGCGCAACAAAAATATCATGTAAGCCCCTTCCACATGCGAGCTGAAACTGCTATTAGTCCCTCCGCACCCGCTTACATATTCGATGTCATATCGTTAAGCTTTTTTTCTCTTCATCGGAATACTTCGTCACTAGATATCAAAAGCGTACTACTTCTTAGCATTACGTCAGTCGCTTGCATCAGGAAACGAAATCGCTAGGAATTTCCATTTTACCTAATTCGAGTATGCGAAATAGTTTTCGTTAGATTTAATTGGTAGAGTGCTTCCAAATCGTCCAAAGGGATCAAAATAGGAAGTATTAGAGGGAATGGGGATGTTTTGACTTGCGAGATTCATTTGGAATTTATTAATATCATGGTTTCTGGTTATTCAGTGGTCTTTTGTCATCTAATTCGGTGACGTCTTCGATGTTGTGGTCTGTTTTCATTCCCACTCACTCTGTTCTCCGTGTAATGGGTGTAAGCCACGACGACGTCAGATGCAATATCTGCCACGTAGGAGAACATCGAGATGAGGTAGAAGACCAGGTCGAAGTTCCGCAATCGGATTACTTCCGGGACTGCGTCAGTGTCGTTTGTCACCTCCTCCGCCCCTCAATTACTTTTGCTCTTCCTCGCGTTTCCGGCGTACTTGCGATAGCTCTTTCCGCATGTCCGTGACATCTTCTAACGTTCTCATTGAAACTATACTTATCATACCGAATGAGGAATTTCCTACTCAAAACCCTACACAAACTTTTGCAGGCACCTATTTTGTAGTGCAAGTACAATTTCTTGTTTTTACTAGTCTTTTTCTTAGTGTTTCTTATCGCTTTTCCATTGAATTCATCTCTATTCTAATCGTATCAAGTTTTTGTATCGATGTCAGTGCTCAACCTGTGATCGAGTTAGAACCGAAACCTCGCTAGAAAGAGATGGAGCAGAAAAATTGATCAGGTAAGCCGAAATGCCGACTAGCGGGGTAACAAACCATTGCGGCGGCGCCTCTGCGCATCTCTCGAGAGGTAGATGAGCTTAGGTTGATGCTTGGCAAACAGCATCTTCTTTCTGCAAAACATTTCATTAGAAAAGACAAAACGGAGAGAAAGAGAGGTATCATAGAAAAGGTCTGACTCTCTCAGTTCAGTATACTGTCTCACTATCTGAGAGAAAGGTAAACGGTAGACGGAATGAGAGAGAGAATCAGTGAATTAGAAAGGTAACCTGGTTGAATCACGAGTAGAATGAAGAGGCCATCAATATCCTGTGCTGGTACCGCGCCTCAATGTGTGTGCCAATGTGCGAGAGCGTTCCTCTCCCCTCCTCTCCCTCTGCTAATATCTCTGCCCCCCCCCCCTCCTCTCGACTAGGAACCCCCTCGTTTCCGCCATTCTCGACTCCCTCCGTTCCTGGTTGCACTCTCCCCTCCCTCACAGCTGGCTGCCGAGATAGAGAGAGAGCCTTGACCTGCGAGAGGATGGGATGGGCGAGAGAAACACCTGTTTGTTGTTCTCTGCATTGCGCATCTACTCGAGTGTTCCTCCAGACAACATCGTATTCTCTTCGGTAATTGAGTCCACACAACAGCCTCTTTCTATTCGGATAGACAGAACTTAAGAGTGTGGTAATTGGAGTGAGCGAGATGGGGGCTCATCAATTCGCACAGTGCGTCATCAGCCTGACGAAAGCGATCATATGGAGAGCGATATGTGTATCAGAGATCGATTGATAAGCCAAGCATTGCTTCCCCCTTCCCCCCCCCCCTCTCTCTCTCCTCCTTCCGCGCGCTCGGCAGCTTTATATTGGTGGATGAGGAGATTGTATGAGATAGAGGGAGATAGAAAGAGGGAGGGGAGAGGGAGGGGCAGCGAGTGAAAGTGATCATTGCCTATTCTCCCTCCGTAATGTGACTAATTCGATGGCGTCTCATCTTATACCCATTGAATACGGGGTAAACGCCTATCGATTATCTGCGAACTCTTTCTTCATTCAAAACTCGCACGCTTTCCACTAGCGCGCCCTCGAATTTCCCGGAACAGCTCATTCCTCTCCATTCCTGCAGACATCTCATATTTCATTCAGTCATTCAGTAAAGTTCCGTCCCGCATGGCTCACTCAATTTCACGGAATTTCTCCCCCTTTAATGATAAACATTGAACACTTTTTGTCGTGCTCGACATGTATACGCAGCTTGTTACACCACGATTCATTCGAATTTCGTAGTTGAGTTCGTTTTTCGTTCAGCGGCTATGTCTCGGGAGAGTCTCGAAGCGTCGGTTGATGTGGGTGAGGACATAAGGGAGATCAGCCACATCCAACCATCCACCACAGTGCTCAAACTGCCCGTCGGAGTGGTCAGTCCTTCATCTTCTTTCCCTCAAATCCTGATGATTTCGGAACGAATAACACGTTTGTGACGTTGTTGTGTCGTTACTTAGTAATATCTCTGATCTTTGATCTTTCTCTTTTCGTTCCATTCCTCCTGCATATCTCACTAGATATCTCTAGTTATCATTCTTGTTTGATTTATCGCGAGTATCTCATGACTCGATGGCAATTCGAAGCACGAGATGCGTTCTATCAATCAATCCGCTCCAATATTTCCTATGAACCGCGGAATTTTTCTCCCCATAGCAGTTCGCGCGAGTGGGAGAAAGGGCGTGGACCCTCTCTCGAAAAGGAGGCGAAAGTGTGGAGGGAAGGGGAGGAGGCTGAGTCAAGAATGTGTTCCATCTCTTCCGTACCCTCCTCCTTCCTCCTCTCGCTGTACTGAAAGAAGTGATGGCACCGTCAAAGTCCTCAACTTATCTCACCAGTTCGATTCGCTTAGCGCAAATCGGCATGACGTGTGCCCTCACTTTTTTTCACTTTGGAGGGCGGCTGCTGTTTACGTCGTCGATCCGAGACTAATCGCATCAGCCGAAGTCCCTCAATCCCCCCTCTTCGCCCCTCCGAATTTTGAGCCTCTCTCCTCCCCCCTCTCACCTCTTTTGACTCTGCGCAATCGTGTGTATTGTGACTGACTGCAGTCAGGGAGCAGGGAACTGGTCTGATCTGCCACTCGCCCATTTGACGTGTGCGAGCGAGCGAATCACTGAGCTACCGTCCACCCAAATGACCATACTATCCATTGCCAGGACCAATGATCCCATGATCAGGCAATACTCCTAGCTTGAAAACCAAAATCCTATTTACTCCGCGAAAAGCTCATTTGTCTGACTCATTTGTCTACACGTGTCCCCTCCCTTTCTCCGTTTCCTCTTTCCGTGTCTATTCACTCTCTCTATTTCTCGCACTTACTCGTTTTTCACCTTTGGCGTTCTTCTTCGAATTTCCAGATTAACGTGCGCCTCCGGCATAATAGGGCTTCGCCCCCGTCAGCAGTACTCATGAATAAAACATCCGCCTTCACATCTCCTTCGTCCTCTTGCTTCTGGCTTTTCCCGCCATATTGTATATTGCTTCCTGTCTTGACCTCCAACCTTTCCGAATTTGAGCTGTACAAATTCTGTGAAATATAATTGCATTTCGGTGATTCTGCACCCATTTGTGCGATTATCTCAATAGTGGCGTGGAATTGCGTGTATTCGGACGCATCTGCATCTGCGCCCTTCATAGAATTGCTCATCTTGCATCATTGAGGGCGTGAGTCTGGCTCTCTCCGACTTCTCCTCCGAAGTCTCGAGTATGAGTGGCGATAGTGGGGAAGAGTCGGCAGCTACTATGGAAGAGACTCAACCGGAAGCCCCGCGCCTTATCAGGTAATCTTGGAAGCGAAGTGACGTCACCTCATATTTCCCCACATTCGAATCAAAAGCTGTGTGTTTGAGTACACGAAGAACAAACAACTGTTGTTCTCTCTGTCTCTCCAAACAGTAGTCATGAAAGAGTAAGAGTGTGGGTGGGGGAGGGGGAGGGGATATAGAGAGTGTGATGGTCCATCAAAGTGTTTCATTGTGCTTCTCCTCAGACAGGACAAGGGCCATTCTACAGTCACGTGCATGAGACAGGAGGCAGAGGGCAGTGGAGAGCAGGAAGAGACTCCCACCTCATCCACCAATCAAGTCGGCAAAGAAAACACCACCTGTGAGTCATTGTGTTAATTGGCGTCTATGTATTTTCTGCACTTTTTGCAATTCCTGTGTTGAACTACTTTACGTATTTTTACTTCGTTGAACTGTTCGCCTAAATCGGATGTTAGTGGGTCGCTGAAGCGAGACTAATTCCTCTGATTCAGTGAAATCGTGAAAATCATGGCAGCTAAAAGAATTGTCGTATTTCAGGCACGATCGCCTTCGACATGCACAAGATTCGCCGATTTCCTCCGAGTGAAGCAACGCTCGAGGAACAGGTGAAATACTGCATGTATTGCAGCCATTTTTCTGACATGAACACTCTAAACATCAGTGAGAATACCGTTCCAAACGAGTAGACAGTTGCTTCAGTCGAGATCGAAGTGCATATTCCAACTTTGAAGGTGGATCGACTACGCGAGTACAACTACGAGTTGCAGATGGAACTGCGACGACTGCTAGGAGGAGACTCAGATAGAACGGTAGGAGTACTGTAGACATTACTGTACTTTACTGTGAATGAAATGCTGTTTGAGTGGCACGACATTGGTCTGTACGGAAAAATATTATTTCCGGGAATTGTTTATTTTTCTACTAGTAAATAATCTCGAAAACTCCAAGCTAATAACGGCAGAAAGAGTGCACGTCTACGGTATTGAACGCAGCAAAACATGTTCCCCTGTGAATTCTCAAAATAAACTCTATTGAAAAGGCATATTAAATTTTACTTCCTCCCTTACGGTATCAAACATCACCAGTTTAATTGTCATATAAAATCATTCGAAACATGGACATCTCCTCAAGTGAACTTCTCTGAGTGCGAAAACGAGTGCATGAAAGCATCACTCCAAAGCGCGATATCCGCATTAGTATGAAGGAAGGGGAACGATGAAAAATTGGAAATGAGGAGATGTTAGGATAAAATCAGGAAAAATCCGGGAATGAGAACACAAACTATAGATAGGGACCACAAGGTGGTTACCCGAAATCGTCACACAGGTCTAATTGTGTTGTTAATGCGTTCTTATGGGGCTAAATAGGACCATGCATTTTGAATTAGGTTGATATCTAATCTTTGAGCCAAGTTATGACCCAAAATGTGGGTGAATTAATCATAACGTGAAAGGCCCAAAAAGCGAGACGAGAGAAAGAGGGGCGGAGCCTATTTCTCCTTTGCCGTTTCAATTCTCGAAACGATCGGGTAGGGCTTCGCCGAACCCTACAGGGGAAGAAAGCGAGCTGTCACGTAGGCGGGGCGCTCTCTAGTCACGCCGGGTGAGAGACGGGTGGAGGGAGGGGAGGAAGCGGTGAGAGTCGCGAGCCAGGCGCGCTTCGAATTCAAAGAAACACAATCTTCATTCCCAACCAAATCACTCGTTCAAAATTGAATTTGGAAGCTCTTTTCATCCTCTTTCGAATGAGCCTCCGTGACCCTGGAAATTCCTTTTCTGAGTATGTCAGCATACGAGTTTTATAGTTTTCTAAGTCCAGTCGCTCTATAAAACTTGTATGCTGACCTACTTAGAGATGGATTTTCCAGGGTCACGGAGGCTCATTCGAAAGAGGATGAAAAGAGCTTCCAAATTCTTTTTTGATCGAGTGATTTGGTTGCGAATGAGGACTGTGCTCCTCTTGTCTCGCTTTTACGGGGTAAAGTGTCCGAGCCGAGTGGGCGGAGCTTGCGGAGTCTAACTATAGATCATTCGATGACGCCATTCTTTTCAGCGATTGGTCTCCGAGAATCTGGAGTACAAGATGAAATTGGAGGAGATGAACGAATACATTGACAGGATTGATATCGAGGCAGAGCAGGTTAATTATTCTTTGATTTCTGAGTTCTGATCTTTGATCTCACAGGAGTTCGATGTGATAACTCGCGAGTTGGAACTGCATCAGAGAATGGCATCAGAGGAAAGAGCATCAGCCATCGCACTAGAGCGCCATCTAAACGAGAAAGAGGAGGAGAACAGAAAACTTAGGGTTAGAATTTTTGAATATTGGTCTTTGATCTCTTCCGTTCATTCTAGATGTCAAACGACGCGTTGCAAATGGCGCACATGAAGCAGAAGGAGATTATCGAAAACATGAGGTGAATGATCCTTCCGGTTCCTCTCATGTTTTGCCTCTGATTGTGAGTGTTTGTCTTTGCTGAGAGAATGTAATGACGAATAACTATTTCCCTTGTTTTGATTCGGTTTCCGGAATGAGAATGAATAGTCTGGGAACTCCTATCTCATTTCCGGTACTAGCTCAGAGATATTAATGCAGTGGAACTGAACTAGAACACATCAGGAGATTTATTATTCAGGGACATGAATGTGCTGTGAGGATACTTCAGTCAAAGATAAATTCAGAGTCGAAAATCTTTGGACAAAATTACTAAAAATTCACAAATTTCCAGCCAGCAACTGGATTCTCAATCGGAATTGAATGAGCAGATCGACCAATTGAAGAGACAATTGAAGGAAGAAAGGGAGAACTTCAAAAGGAAGGTAAGATATTGAACAAGAATGAATCCACAAAAGCACGAAGTTCATAGAGCTGCGCCTCATCCATAGTTCTCTTGCGCCCTACTTGGTAAGAATGGAAACGATTGTACGATTCATTATTTGCAAAATTAATGATGTTGTGCATGTTTGATTGGTGATCAGCAATCCATAAGAAAAAATCATAGTTACGGGTGATGAGAAAATGAGAAATTTTCTCATGGAAATTAAATCAAAAATTTGCCGCCAAATTAGGAGGTAGAACAAAAAAATACAAGGTCGGATGATGATCGTCGGTTTTTAACCGACTAGAGGAAACAGTACCTGTCACGAATAATTTTCGTATCATAATATGTCGGTTGTGGAAAGCGTTTTATGGTTCTCATAATACAGGGGCCAAACAGATCCAAACTAGTGCAAATATACTGTAAAGATTATTTGAAGGAGTTAATCTTCTCGTGTGATCTCGATGAGGTGCAAAGGGAGTTGAACACGCAGAAGGAAGTATTGCATGCAGGAGGAGTCGGAGAGATCATTCGAGTGGTCAGTTACGCTATTCTATATTTTTCTGCCAAATCGAGCGATTATGCATCGGAAACGGTTGGTAACGAGTTATTTTCGAGATACTGGCATCATTTCCTTATCCCCTTTTCTCGGTTCAGAATCGTAGTACACTCTGTAGACGATAACAGATTGAGACTGATGTGAGTATAGGGAGACAAATTTGTAGTGGAATGGGAAGATCGAACACCTGGAGAACGAATTGAGGGAACGAGACTCGATCATATTCACGCAGCAACACCTTATCAACGAAATGCGACGACAGGTCACTTGTGGATTCAATAATCACTCCCCCCTCCTATTTGCATTATAAACTTAATAGTTGAAAATTTACCATGAAATCTAACCGCACGTGTTCTCCATAGTTGAACTATGATAGTCATGCGATTCTCCTACCTCTCCTAAACCACCTGCCCTCTTCTCTCCCTCCCTCTCTCTCTCTCTCCCTCTCTCTACACGATCTTTTCATTCTTCAGGCGAGTGGCTCTTCTATCAACACGACTAATTCGTCGCTCGGCAACAAATCACTGGAGCCGGGAGAGAAGGCCGGCCCCTCGTCCTCCTCTCATTACTAGAAGCGTGTAGCTCCTCCCCTGTCCTTCCCTTCATTCCATTCCACTCACATATTATTTTTCGTGTGATTGTACATGTATGATAAATGTGGAGGGAGAGAGAGGCTGCCGATTAATCGCGCGTGTTCCTCTCCTTTCTCTCGCTTTGTCTCACTATCCAGAGAAGACAAAAGGGTCGCCATAGCGATACAATATCTCGTGTGAAAACAATATTCGCCTCTTCTCTCTATCTCTCGATAGCCAGGTTCTGAGGGGGAGGGAAGGCCTCGCGTGGGACATCGATTCACTCTCATCTCTGATATTCTCGCACCTTTGAATCCCTCGCTTCTCATTTGTGCTCTCCTTTCAGTATGGACAAGACGGGATCGAAGAAGAAGGGCTGCGACTCCCTTCGGAGCGAGGTGAGCATCCATCAGCTATAGTCTAATAACTGTCTCCATTTTCCAAGTACGAAGGAGTGATTAGTGCTACCGGAAGAGCAAAAATCGTGTGTGACTCAATAGCTCTTATTAGCCTCTTCCGAAGTGACGTCTTAATGAGCGAGCTATCGCTTCCGTGCTCTCTAATCTCCTCGTCTAAATTCAGCGCAGTCACGTAGATTGCAAAACCCGAAAGATATCTAATCGAATTTCGAACGCTTGCAAATTTGACTTTTAGTTTCCAAAGTTGATTGATCTCAAAAAGCAGTCTCTTCGTAGAAGAATTGACCGTGCGATAATCATAGGAAGTAAATTATCTGAGCCCCAATCAAAATTTCCCCTATTCTCACAGCTGAATTAGTATCGAATGATTTTTAATTTGTAGAACATGGATGAAGAGATCTCCTTCCTCGACGCGCTGCAGATGAGTAAGGAGGAGGCTCTGAAGCTCATGGCCGAAGAGACGAAGAAGCCAGCCAAGGTACACTCACTTCCGCATCCTCTCTCACCCGAATTATGTACCCTAACAAGGAAACGAACAAAGCAGATACCATCTCTCTTTCGATTAATTCCATCTAGAAAGGAAATATTCTGGAATATTGCCGGAAATTCGCGATTCTGAATTGACAGGACATTTCGAGCTTCCTTAGTACTTCATGATGATGACAAGGCGCTCTTCTGATCTCGATATAGAAAATATCGTCTCCGTAGGCAAACTTCGCGAGTGCGGAAATGATAATGGCCTTTGGCTGGCACCTCCACTCCCCCCCCCCCCTTCTAGAATCTAGACATCAACATCTCTCATCACTAATTAGATCTCGCATGCGATAGTCTCGTGACTGACAATTAGTGCATCTCATCAATGGAAAGTCTCTAAGTGTCAGAAGCTAAGGCGAACAGTCAACAGAGTGATATCACTCCCCCACTGCAAATATCACTATTTCTAGGGTAATGGTATACCATTCTCCTTCTTACCGTCTCTCGAGTAATTGTCAGTTCGAGAAAGCATGCGTAAGAAAGAGAGAGCCAGTGATGACAATTTTCTCTAGAACTAACCGTGAAAGGGCATGTGAAAAGGGATGACTGTGAACTGAAATGGTAAATTTCAGGGGAGCCAGAAGAAAAAAGAAGTATGAAGGGGAAGTCGTCCCGTGCCACATCAGAGCTCTCACTACATTTCCAATGCCTACGTCCGGTCGCCGTATGAACTATTTAGTCATCAAGTTGTAAGAAATTGCGCGTGTTCTCTCGGTTAAACAATGTTTCATTACCACACGACGATTCACAAGCACAAAGAAGGAAAAGAAAGAGACTGACTGACTCATCCCAATGGGGGAATAGATAAAGCCGAGCGTCGAGCAGAACGGGTTTGACGACCCTCCCCTCACTTTACCCTCTAGCACCATATCATATCTCCCTCCTCCTCGTGCTCTTGACTGCTCTTCCATCGATCTCTCCCATCTCATGCAGTTATTCATCCCTATTTTTGTGTCTTCACTGATCATTATTTCTGCGGTGAGAGTGAAGAAGGCGAGTCGAAGCAGTCTCGACAAGGTCCGCGAACTCATCAATGACGAATCGGCAAGGTGAAAGATTTTGAATTCTCTCGTGCACCTTGATTGTTATTTGAATCATAACTCGTGTTTTGTGCCTATTGAGAATAGAAGTCGTACTCTTCGGAATCACATCCTTGCTTGAGGATTAGTCATTGAGCAGCTAAGATCAGATAATCAACAATCCACCTTTGATACTCAAATATCGTTCATTACTAATTGACAGTCGTTCATATGGGTAGGAATAGACATCAAATTGCAATGAGAATGTATGCATGTTTCCAATTTCCTTCTTCTTTCAGGCGGCACAGTTCGATTCAGTCGGATTCTATCGATTTCTTCGCTGACATCCGTCGAGATCCTCGGGAAGCGAGACATCACGATGAGTTGACTGTGAACAATGTCGAGGACTACTTCCAGGTCAATCACTTACACACTATTAGTCACCCTTCCGCCAAGCACCCTCACTAAGCACCATTTAACCACCTCATGTTGGAAAAAATTATGGGATAAATTCGAGAAAAAGGCACTTGAAAAAATGTATGAAATGAAGAAATTCTCGTTTCTAGGGCGATGTCGATCTCTCGGAAAACCAAGTAGAAGTAATTCTCCGAAATCTCGAGAGCACGCAGCTCGAATCGGATATTATCAAGAGGACGAAGAGGAAAGTGAGCCATTCTTCAAGGTCTCTAACAATCTTTCCCCTCAAGAGAATTAGTGAGTCATTGAAGGTAGGCAAGACGCCGTTGTACAAGCGATGGAAGAGGAGACAACCCATCAGTTTCGAATTCGCATCCGAAATTCCACCCTCAACAAGGAACAAAATACGGTCGCGCAATTACAATTCAATTACGGTTTCTCAATCACATTTACCGTGTGAAATTGCTGTTTTTTTCTCATGAATGAAATACGAAAACAATCCGTTTCAAGAACTTTGTGCAATACTGGGAAGGTTTATTTCCAGGAACGCGATGCGACTGTGGCAGGCGAACACGTGCATTAGATTCGAAGAGAATGGCCCCTCGGTCGATAGACTCGAATTCTTCGATGGAGGAGGATGCTCATCTTTCGTGGGAAGAATTGGAGGAACACAGGTGTCGCATTAAATTTGGTGTAGTTTATTAGCTTTTCAAGCGCTTGTGGATTATTTTTGAAAAAGTGGCGTCTAAATGAAAAACGTGCCCGATTTTGAACATTGATAATTTGTTCTGGGAGAGCTGTTCAAAACTTGCCGAAGACTCCATGGACGAGGAGGGTTTCTGACCTCTTCCCCCCCTCTGCAGGGTATCTCTATCTCGACCCCTGGCTGCGACGTGGTTGGCATCATCTCCCACGAGATCGGACACGCACTAGGTACTCACAACATTATATTCCCTCTGAGAAAGAGGAAGATGAGAAAGAGCCCTGAGCTAATCGCTTCCTGCAATTCGAAACAACCCGGGATGGAAGTGACAAAGGTTTCCCCGAATAGACAAGAGTTCGCCCCATCGCTCCCGATTTGTGCATGACTGCATGTATATGCGAAAGGAGAGAGAACTAGACTCGGCCGAAGAACTAAGAAAAGCCGATAATTAGGCTTGTTAGAGAGAGATATTCGGTCAGTTGCACTTCCTGGTGGATGGAGTATCAAGAGTACAGATTGTGCTCATCGAAGTGGATGATGTTGAGGAATCTTCCACGAGCAGGCTCGACCCGATCAGGAGAGACACGTATCAGTCAACTACAACAACATCCCCATCTCACGATGGAATAACTTCCAGCCTGTCGACGATAATCACGCCGATCTACTCGGGCTCCCTTACGATACTGGTGAGAAAAATTCAATGAAAAAAATTAAAATATTCTCTCTTGCTTACTCTACGACATGCATTCAGAGATCACCTCTTTTGTATTTGTTACTAGTTGCTTACTATTCTGTTGATATCACCTGAAGGAGTTATCATGAAGTAGCAATCTAATCTCCGACTTCTTCCAGGTTCCGTGATGCACTACGGACCATACGGGTTCTCATCGGATCCCTACGTGCCTACCATCCGAACTCTCGATCGAAACCTGCAAAAGACGATCGGGCAGAGGGCTGGACCTTCCTTCCTCGATTTTCAAGCTGTAAGTTCCATATTTTATTTGCACTTAGTTCGAGCACACAATTAACAGTATTTTCAAAATATTAAATTTAAAACAATTTTCAGATCAATCTCGCGTATGAGTGCACGTCTCATTGCAAGGCGGGGTCGATGCCCGATTGCCAGGTGATTACTCACTTATAGCTATGAACAAGAAGTGTACTTGCAATACGGAAGAATGTATTCTCTGCGTCACTTCATCCACGAGATTCTTCAGTCCATTCGTCATTCAATTCGAATGGCATTGTTGACTGTGCTAGGGGGCAGTGGGTCTCATTCCAGTATGGTAGTTGCGTGTCCCTCTCCCCTTCCCTCTCCCTTTCCGGAAGCGCCGCTTTTGTCAATCCCCAGCGAATGAGCAAAGCACACAACAACCATAGTGCGCGTGCGAGAATTTCCGCCTTCGTATGGGATGAATGGACAATTTTTCCATGAAAATTTCTAATAAGCATCCACTTTGTCTCGTTAGCTTCTGGATGCTGATTTGGAAGTGGTGTTGAATAGGAAAGACAACACTTATTTTGCTTTTCAGAGGGGTGGCTACGTGCACCCTAACAACTGCTCTACGTGCATCTGCCCAGATGGACTGGCGGGTACCGAGTGTGCCAACATCCGCCTGTCCAACGGACCATGCGGAGGAGTCCTGAGGGTGAGCGATCTCTTCGAATTCTTGGGTTATATTAGAATGCTTCGATGACTTTCCCAATGCTGATCGAGTCGATTAAGGCGAGTCAAGTGCATGGATTCATCACTTCTCCCAACTACCCGAACGATTACCTCGTGAACACTGAATGCTACTGGATGATTCAGGTGTGGTTCTCTCTCTCTTATCCCTACTAGATATGAGTATCTTAGTATTCGATTTGATGCTTATCCCAATATTAGTCATGTGTATCAGTTCAGGCTCCAGTAGGCGGGCGAGTCTTCCTCGAGATCGACGCAGATATGGAATTCGCCCTGTGTGAGGACACCTGCGACAAGTCGTACGTAGAAGTGAAGTACAACTCGGATCTTCGACTCACTGGAGCGAGGTTTCATTTTTTCCAGTATTATGATACTGCATTATCGCTATTGTGACCACATAATGACAATTCGTATTAAGATTCTGCTGTCCGGGTGCTCCCCGTAAGCCATTCGTGTCCTTCACGAACGAGATGCTCGTGTTGATGAGGGGATTCGGAGGATCCGCCAAGGGATTCAGGGCGAGATTCTGGACTGATGCAGCTGATCCCAATGGAAATACACTCAATCTGGTGCGCATCTGACATTAATTAAAAATTAAAATGAGTATGTGAACATTCAAGATTCTTCTGACCGATTTCTGTTCTAATTGTATCTTGAAAATCGATCAGGAGCTTTTTAATATTCGCTGTTCTGTCTTTTGTCCTTCTCGAATAAATCGGAAGAGATAGTCAACTTTGGACTCTTCAGATTCCCTCTACTCGCCTTCCTCCTCCTCTCCAATTAACGAGTACGATGGTGCCGCCACTTCCGGTGTCTTTCACTCTTCCGACGATTCCTCCAATGGTAATGACGACGACGACGACGAGAAGCCCAGAGACAACCACCAGAGTGAGCAATGGAGTATCATATTGATTTGATCGAGGGGAGCACGTATTCCCGTAGACTCGGGCGCCTGACGTTTCATCAAATCTCGAATTAGACCAGTCTGAACAGGGGAACATCCGAGTTCTTCATATTCGATCAGTGCAAGTCTGCATTAGGCCATCGGAAGAAGTGAGGGAGTAAGAAAAGTGACGACTGGGATGTTTCAGCTCTCTTTCAATAGCCAAAACTAGGAAACGGGTCTCGACCCGGGGGGGGGGGGGGCTCATTTGACTGACCGGAAGGGAGGGGAAGCAGCGGCGAGAGGGGCGATGCTGTCATCCCGAGCACTTTGACGCAAGCGATCGAGAGAATACGACCACGACCGGAATCAACAGCGCTCATCACCCTCCCCGGGTTATATTTGGAACTGACTTTTACTGGTCATAGAAGATACTGCAATGATGTGTAGTTGGAAGAGCAGAACGGAAGTGCAAGAGTAGCGTCATCTTCGTAGTGGCTAAATCGGCCTACGCAGCAATTTTAGCTCTTTTCTTACTGCATGGAAGAATCATGCAGAATATCTATTGTTGGTAGAAAAATGAGATACAGATTCAAATTGCAGTCGATGCTTCTTCTTCTGACGACGGCGTCGCCGCCCAGACCACCTCCGATTATCACTCCTGCCACCACCACCACCCCCTCCACCACAGAGGAGAAACTCATCCCTGTGCACGGTGAGCTATGGTTTCGTAGAGTATGGTCTATAAGGACCCAATGTGAAACCAATGTATCGGATCGGAGATCAATTGATGGGAGAACAGATCTCAAAGATTATTCTCAGATTGTGGCTGCGATGTATGGACGGAGTGGCAGGGCAAGTGCTCGCAGCAATGTGGAGGATGCGGGTCGAGACAGAGGAAGCGAGTGTGCATCAAGGTACGAATCTCTCAATATCCGGCAAGAATCTGCCCATTGCTTTCGACCCATTTCCTTCTCAAGCATAACACAAGGCATATCTTGAAGAGTTCATTTCTAATCAGTCGAGAGATCTCCAGTACTCAATTCCATAAACCTCTAATATCTCAGGACGAGACGTGTCAGACGGTGGAGAAGCGACCGTGCAACTTCGATGCTTGTCCCGAGGGAACCAACTTCCTCCTCAACAACGGCGAAGTCCATTTGCTATGGCGAGGCTGCTGCATCGGTGAGATGCCCTTTTTGATCTTTGATCTCTCGTGTTGTTCTCTCTGCATACTCGTTCCTTCTCAGGTCTCTTCCGACAAGGGGACTCGTGCGCTGCTCTCGAGGCAAACTCCAATCCCCTCCTATCGATAATCTCCGAGTTGTTGAAGACGAACGATGCCTACGGTCCACAGGGATCTGAACCACCCCTCGAAGGAGCAGCAATCAGATCAAGGAAACGACTCTAGTCCCATCACATCCTCTCATTATGAGATCGAGTGAGAAGTGAAGAAGAATTACCTCGGGAATCTAACTTATCGATTTGTTGTACATATTGATAAATGTATTGACTTGGAGGCGTGAATCGTGAGGGAATCCACTCTAAAACGGCTTCCTCTGCTCGGAAGTCCACCCTCTCTCTCCACAATGGGCATTAACGAGCAGCCATTCTTTCACTTCTGCTTCTTACGTCGTCACTCTGATTGACCTCCATTGAAGATTTCGACCCGTCGTTCTTCCCGAATAACAACCCTCGTCATCGTCGTGTGTGGTAGAGATGACTGATGTTCCCACTCAATTAACCTCTACTTCCCAATCTACGCGAGACAGAGGGGCATGGTTGACGTTAGGGAAGAACCGACTCCTCCCCCTCGTGAAGAGGCGGAGGAGGAAGGGCGAATGAGCCCGATTTCGAGAGAGGGAGGAGCTCCATCCTCTCTCTCTCTCGCACTCCTCCTTCATCTTATTGTCGTGAACATTCCACACAATTCGGTTGGTTACATGCACATTCTGTCGTTTCTCTCCATCAGTTATCGATCCATGCTCAGCTACCGTATCCCTACCGTACCCCCATTCAGCACTCATCCACGATGCCTGACTTGCGGGTTCTCCTCGCCGCATTCGCGTGTCTCTGCCTCGTCACACAATCGCTCTCTCTAGGTCAGTTCTCGATCGATCTTCCTACCGTATCCAGATCATTTCCTCCTCTACCATCTCTAGTGCTTGTTACAGACGGTGAACTGGAGCTGCCGTTGCATCGAATCGCACGAACACCCAACACAGCTCTTCTCGTGCCCTTCCCTCGTGTCGGAAAAAGATCTGAATATTCTCCAAGGTACGATAGGTAAGCACTGGCTACGGTTTCTGATTCCATTTATCTTAGGATGCGCCCCTTCCCTTCCCTACTTTGACAGTCTTTTGCAAACACCAACATCCTTCCCTCATTCAGTTTAATTTCGACCTTGGGTTCTGCATACACAACAGAACGGATTTCGAAATTTATCCCTACTTAGCATCTTGGCATTTAATGATGATGAAATACTTTGTTATTCAGTGGCTATGAAGCAGAGCCTCCTCACGACATGAGCAAGCGTCTCTACTTTGCACGAGTCGGCAAAAGGTATATTTTACCTCACCCAATATCTCACCTCCATCTTACCTGAAATAACCATTGGAATGCCCATTCATCTTCCCATGCCAATTGCCATCCTCTAGATACATGTACGCTGCACGAGTGGGAAGGAAGTAATCGATACTACAATGCGCTCTACCGTCATCTTCCTCATCTCACCTCTAGATACCGTAACTCGTCTCCATTCCTCTCTCTCTCTCTCTTTGGTTACCGTAATCACCGACTCTCCTCTCTGTTCTCTGTGGGCACTCACTCTCTATAGGGGGTCGAACTCGCCTCAATTTGTGATCGAGATTGGTTTGACTTGTGAATAAAGAGAGTCTTCCTGTTGCCGATCGATACTATACTATGAAGTTGCGACTTGCCAGCCGCGAGTAAATTCAGCCGCCGGCCCAATTTCCGAGTTTGGTCAGGTGAGGCGGGCAGTGGTACTTCCCGGAAATGAAAAGAGCTTTCGGATATAATAGCTGTTTGTTTATCGAATGAAGATAAATGGCGAATATGACATCATGACTATGCATACCTCTAGGAGCTGCAAGCAACTGATTATATATACATATAAAAGCACTGGGAGTAATGTACAAGAAATCCAATATACATTCGCTGAGATGGCATGGGGAATAGGGCTTGCGAGTGGTGGTTGAGGTGTGAGGCAATAGAGTAGCACGAATATATACTGCGTATACGAAATGTCGCTGCATAAGGGGATCCCGCTTATGTAAGTAATACAACGATTATGAATCTCATTAGTAACTAGAAATATTATGGTTATTTAAAAAGATAGACTTCAGCCCTCGATTTGTTTGGCTACTCGCAAGTGCTGCCTCTACTGCTCTGGGCAGGAGATGCACTTCTAATATCGGCGAATATGGTGGGAAGGGCACTGGGACCGGCCTCCCTCTGTGACATGAGTGAGGTAAAGTATCCCTCCATCTCCGCCCTCGTTGGCTGCTCACTCATCAATTCCCAACTGTCCTTGAGGGGAGAACGAATAGCTGCCTTGCACAGTGGACACTGGAATCTGCAACGACCGACTTCAACTCGGAATATCACAAGATCCATGATGTCCATTTCCTACAATCCCGTATCCTACATTAGTTTTCTTACAAATATTGTTCCTTGATTTGCTTGAGTTATTAATCCTCCATAACTTTGCAAATGCCTCTTTCCCCATTCAGAATCTCTCCAAACAATAGGCTGGTCTCTGGCCGAGGGAATCTCGAGGCTCTGCCTCGGCCCGTCCCTTCCTTCCTGTCTTCGATTACGACCATGATGCTCGGAAAACACCCTCTCACACCACTCGAGCGAGTTTGCAGATTCAGACTAAGCAGATGAGCATTTGAACAACACTCTTACGTAACTGGTGGTTAGAAGGGAAGTCAACTCGAGAGAAGGAATAACTGACAGTGTTCGGTACTCGCTCCACGTGGCGACACACACGGTGCAGAAGGAATGGGAGCAGGAGAGGATGGTGTCCGCCTCGCGGTCGAAGCAGATGCAGCACGACTTCTCGTCCACACTGCAACCATACTCAATTCCCATGAATAATTATTTTGTAGTAGCATTAGAAGGTAAGTTATTACCGTGTTCTCTTGATAGTTTGCTCGTCGAAGTAAACTATTAATGATTGCGTAATCAGTTTAGCTTTCATTTTTTAATTTAAGAAATATTTTTCAACTTCGTACCTACGTGAAAAAAATAATTCTTTCCTCATCGCCTATCAAAAAATCCCAATTTTTAGTGCATTTCTTTCCTGAATAATACTCCTCAACCGAATTTCAATAATTAATTACATTACTATCAAATATGCATTGCCTATCACGATTTTATGTGATGAATAATGATTCCAAAAATCTTTCGCAACCATATCGATTACTTTCCAATACAGTCTATACGTGTGAATCATTTCCATGTCTATTCTGACCTCTTCGCATCGGCTGCCTGTGATGACTCCGGATTCGTGCTGCACTCGACGAAAATACTGTCCGTTAGAGAGGGGAGGGCTGCCTGGAAAGCACCAGTTACAATCAGAAAATAGTAGAAGGAGTAGCGTTGATACATTATTTAAAGAAGGAGTGTCAGCAAAGTTAAATTTTTGACGCTGTCATAACCATGACCTAGACAATCATTCAACGATTATAGCGCGAGCTAAGAGGATAGGCAAAGGTCAATAGCATAGCTCAGTGGTAAAGAAGTCGCCGCGTAATCAGAAGGTTGCGGCTTCGAATCTCACCAGTTTTTGAAAAATCTTCTAGATATTTGAATTCCCGCACGTCCCTTCCCTTCAAGCCCTCCTTGGCATTCTGCCAACTAATGATAACTCGGTCCGAAATAGAGATAGGCACTTGAAATTTTCAGAATCTCTTATGGTTGTACAAAGGTCGGTCATGGTTATGACAACGTCAAAATTTCAACTTTGCTGACAGTCCTTCTTTAATGCGAACTTTCGCAGTTCAGAATCAGTTACTTACGCGTAATATCAAGAAACAGTTATATATTTTTCAAAAAACAGTGGTGTTGAGTATCCACAATTCTTGGGTATCTACCAACTGAATCTGAATTTCTCCACAGGAAAAGTGGAATGATGGTTGCGCATCATTTTGAATTTAAGTGAAGTTGAAATTGAAATCTATATATTTAAATTCGATTGCAGTTACTCACAGGGACATTCGCCACCTCTGGAATCATTGAGAATGCGTGGTAGATGTTGAGAAATCGCTGGATTGAATACGTGCGCACGAATCGATACTGATTCGTCTCAGTGTGAGTCTGGAATACGGTATCGAATTATTGCCTTCATCTTCCAGATCTACGAATATCCTCGATGATTAATTTTAATCTAGGTCAAATTTATATGGATTTTAAATAAATTTCGCAACATTCACATTTTCTGGATGTTACTTAAAATAGACGGGCAACAAACCGCTACGCAAATCATCTGCAAGTGTTCCTTCCATCCCTCGTCCCTCAGTGCTCCATTGCGAACACAGAAGACGAAGTACTCCTTCTGCTCGTTCACGAGACCACGACATCTACAGAGAATTCATTGTGGAAGCATTGACTTGCGACATTAATAAACTCGGCTAATAGAGAAGCCCTGTAACGATTGGGAGCATACAATGATACCAGGGAAAGTTTCGAAATATTAACATCTCGAGTAGATCGAATCTATCTTGTTTTTCTGCTTGTTGAGGTGTGACTACATGCAAAGATCACAAAGATAATGGTAATGGTCAGCCCGGCTACTAGTGACACAAGATGAACATAGGGCCAGAATATATCACAAAATCCCTTCAAATAGTTTTATTATTAGGTTGGTAAGAAAGTTCTGTCGCTTTTCACGTATTTTACATTTTGGCTTATCCTGCCCTTCAAAGTTGATCAATCTTCATACGATCTTCAGCAGTCTAATAGTGCTTGGTTACTCTTTCGACAAAATGTTATCACAGCATTCTCCAATTACTAATTCTGGCATAGTGGATTGCCCAATTCAGCGAAATTGATGAAAAACCCTATTTTTTATTTGCTCATAGTTGAAAGAAGAAATGCGATATGGGCATAACTAACATGCTGTTGTAGAGTGTAAAACGTGAGCATGTTTTAAGTTGCATAACAATAAGAAAGACCCATTATGCCAACTTGGGATCAGTGCTAATTCTGAAAATTTCACTGAATTGAATTTTATTGTTGAGCATTTCTCATCCCTGAAGATTTAGCGATTGATCCAGTAAGCTCAGTTGTAGTGAGTGATAAAGTACTCGGCATGATTAGTGTCTACCCTAACTGGGAAAGTGGTGCACCTAACTGTTCATGAGCTACATTTTTTCAAATGAAGAAACCGAAAATTGTTCTTTGAAAGCAGCCTTTTTTGCAATCTGCAGCTTCCCACACATATCGAATGCCGGATATTATGTGATAATATGGATGTACAACTCTAGTGTTATCACCTTTCAAAGCAGTAGAAGCAATTGGTAGCTCTTATTCAAACGGCTGAGTTCAAAAAATTACTCCATAAAATCGTCATTTTCAGAATTTTTGAGATTTTATTTATTTACTCCATTTGTATGCGAAATGGAATCGACTTAAACCTGTTGACGTATACTACTTACATCACTTCACCTTATGTTAAATTGAATTTCCATGGAATTTATTCAGTCAAGAAAAAATGGAAAAATAGTACGCGACAGAACTTTCTTACCAACCTAATATAATTGCACAATTAAAATTGTTTTATTAATATGTTCTTACTTCGCGTTTACACTCCTCACACAAGCTGCGAACTCGTCCCATGACATCGTGGAAAGTTTCTTCACGGAATCGGGAGCATTCTGGGGTCGACGGAGTCGAGCAGCCGCGAGGTTGCGTGAATCCCCGTTCCCCATCTACTGAAGAAAAAATGCGAATTTAAAGATTGGACACTTGTAGACACATCTACATGCGATTATCAAGTACCGGGAGGAAAGAACTTACGACCTTCACGAACTTGAAAATATACAAATTTAGAGCATGAAATATATTTCAGATATTTTGAAAAGAGACGCGTAAGTGAATCACGCTCCAATAAAATGTTCCATGACTCCTAAATTTCCGCAACTCTATTGTAAATGGTGTAAGAGAAAAATATACATTTGATATCTGATAAAATTCTGAATTCAATCTAAATTTCACAAAGCTATTTTTTAAGAAATTTAGTTTGACAATGAGTTTGTCAAATTCCATAATGCTTCGTGTAAAAATTTTTTTTTAAATCAGTCATCGCTTCAGAACTGTCAATGAGAATGGTGACACCGTAAGCAGCAAAACGCAGAAAAAGATAGATGCATCGATCGACGATGCATCATGTGGTTCGCGTAAACAATCTATTGCGAATGCATTCGAATGTATTTCATCTGTATTTTGTTTTGTTTTTATAGTGTTCATTTTCAAGAAATATATCGAATAATGTGTGCACTTATTCGCAGGCCTTGTAGAGCAAGAAATATTCCCACTAAATCTGTACCTTACAAAATCTGTACCATACAAGCTTTTTATTTTTTACCGAAAAAATTCCTTTTGTTCATCTGTTTGCCTGTTCACCTCCGTTCTTAGCTCATTTGATGTTATTAAATAATTAGAAAAATGGGGAGAAGAATGACCCCATTATTACAGGCGTGATTGTCCAGAAATCGATCGTCACCAGTTCAACGTCAGAAGAATGCGAGGCGGCGGACAAGATAGATAGTTCGTTAATTTGTTTTTAATAGCGATATTTTTGTATGCTTAGTTTGCTTATGCTCAGGATCAAAGGGGATGATGTTGTAGCTTACTGCTTGAAGAAATTAAATCCTTCACTATTTTTAGTGGCGGCGGATCCGGAGGATATGGAGGCCATAACCTTCGTAGTGGAGACTACGGTGGCCATAACCTCCGGAGTAGTGACTTCGGCGGATCAAGGGGAGGTGGAGGATACAGAGGTGGAGGAAGAGGAGGAGGTTATGGTGGTGGCCGTGGAGGTATTAAATATATTTGTTGTTTTAGTATTTTAAAATACGTTAAGGAGGAAGTTTTGGCGGTGGAGCCCGTGGCGGTGGAGACCAGGGAACAGCCGGAAGCCGTCTTCGTGATATTGATTGGTCTCGCGAGAAGATGAACCCAATCATTAAGGATCTATATCAGGAGAATCCCGCAGTCACTGCTAGATCTCAGGCTAGTATTTCTTTATTTTCGATAGCTGATAAAAATGGGCTCGGATAATTTCAAGTTTTCATTTCAGTTTGAAATCGACCAGTGGATTTCCGCGAATCAAGTTACCCTTGAGGGTCGGGGAATCCCTCGTCCCGTCTTCGAATTCAGCGAGGCTCCCTTCAGACGAGAAATAGTGGACATGCTATACCACAACTTCCAAAAGCCGACTGTGATCCAGTCTATCTCGTGGCCGATTGCAATGAGTGGAAGAGACATCGTCTCAATCGCGAAAACTGGATCCGGAAAGACACTCGCTGTACGCCTTTTCCTTTCTGAATATTGAGCATAATTGCTCAGGAAGCATTTTTCTTTCGCATCGTTAAGCTTGATCATAATAAAGCATGTAGGTTTTGCAACCGGTGGAGTGTCGATAACCTCCGCCGTACTTCGACCTCAATGTGCATTTGCAGTTCATGCTCCCTGGACTGATGCACACTGTTGCTCAATCCCCTCGTCAATATCGTGATGGCCCGTCCATTCTTGTTCTTCTACCCACTCGTGAATTGGCTCAGCAAGTACAGGAAGTATCTGTCAACTACTGCCATGCACTCGGTCTCAAGGTGAGCATTCATTCATCAAGAAATTAAAGGGTTCTGGGTTGATTGCTCAATTTGCAGAGAAGTTTGATCAAAATTATTGGAAACAGGGTGTAATTCGACTTGAATTTCAGATGACTTGCTGCTTTGGCGGTGCCTCGAAGGGACCGCAAGCCCGTGACCTCGAGAGAGGAGTCGACGTCATCGTAGCCACTCCTGGTCGCCTCCTCGATTTCGTGGAGGCTGGAACGACGAATCTTCGTCGCTGCTCCTTCCTCGTACTGGATGAAGCAGACAGAATGCTCGACATGGGTTTCGAACCCCAGATCAGAAAGATCGTCTCGCAGATTCGGGTACGTATCAAACTGATATTTTGATTTTTTTTAAATTTGGTTTTGCAATGATGGTATCATCTTTCGGGGCATAACAACCTTGCTGACACTTTTATGCTGAGCAATTCCAAGGCATATGCAACGATACTAAACCTATTTGCATATCATTATGGCTTTCATTGCAGCCCGATCGTCAGACCTTGATGTTCTCTGCAACTTGGCCGAGGGAGGTTCGAGCCTTGGCCACTGATTTCCAGAAAGATGCTGCTTTCCTTAATGTTGGATCTCTTGAGCTGGCTGCCAATCACAATATAACTCAGGTAATTGTTGTCAAGGTGTATAAATGAAAAGGCAACGCTTGCATATTGATTGTTTAAACACTTAAATGGTCAACAACGGTCTTTCGGAGTGTCACTGAAGAATGTCTCAATAAATGATCCCCATTGCAGGTGGTGGAAGTGATCGATGAGCATTCGAAGCATGGCCGTCTCATTCAAGTTCTCAACGAGATCATGAATCAGAAGGAGTGCAAGACACTCATCTTCCTCGAGACGAAGAGGAAGTCCGACGATCTCACTCGTTGGATGAGGAAGGATGGATGGCCTGCACTCTGCATCCATGGAGACAAGCAGCAGGGAGAGAGGGACTGGGTCCTCAATGGTACGCCATTCCCACCAGTTATATTCACACCATTACTTACACACCGTAGTTATGATCGTATCATCTTTCGGAACAGAATACCTGTGCCTGGCAACATTACTGCAAGACCTCTACATCTAGTTTTGCCCTATCTTCAATGAAACGTTGAACACAATATGTAATTTCAGAGTTCAAGGTGGGTAAGACTCCGATTCTTCTGGCGACTGATGTGGCTGCTCGGGGTCTCGGTAAGTTGAGATTACATTTCAGCTATAGGCGTCCGACAAAACGGGCTCCCTGTAGATTTTGTATCTTATGCTTATTTCTTATCGGCACGAGTTTGAATAAAATGATATTGCCGATGGTTGTTCATTTGTTCACATGGGGGCACAGCAGGAGGGTTGGAACATTCAGTTGTTCCTCTAGTCCATGTTACTATTCGCGTTCCGTTGGCGACGGTCTTACGGTGTGGATCAATGTTGGCGAACAACTTCGAACGCGATTCGAAGTTGCCATCTCGTTGTCGAGCTTCTGAAAAGAGAAGAGAGCTCAATTGACTGGATGCGCGGACTCTTTCCGTGATTCGCCATCTCCGATCTAAGCACACTGTGATTTCTACCGTCGTCGACCCATATTTGAATGCATGGTTGGGAACTGTTCCTGCTGACTGCCCGAAATTTGAGTGAGTGCTTCTATCTAGTTGTAATATTAGGTTGATGGAAAAGTTTCGTTACAAGGTATTCTTGCATTTTTCTCGAGAAATGTTTGACTGTCCTCTTTAATACTGTGGAATTATTTGAGCCACTCATGACACACTACAGCCATAGTTTCATATTGAATCTATCTCAATTGGTTCAATAGAAAAAATATATTTTCTAAAAAAAGTTGCAAATTTCCGCGCTAAGAGTAGCACACATACACTTATATCATACCAAAATGCAAGAGAGAATTGCTAAAGGCTTGAGCAAGTTATGGCTCGAGAACGTGAAAACGTACCGAAACTTTTGCATCAACCTAATAACATTAATATTAATAAGTAGTAATCAGCTTTCTCTCCTACAATCATATTTTATTAATTGGTTCTGGTTTAGATGTGGACGACATCAAGTTTGTCATCAACTACGACTACCCTAACAATTCCGAGGACTACGTCCATCGTATCGGTCGTACCGGTCGTAGAGACAATAAGGTTTGTATAATTGAATCGATTATCAACGTGTAACTCTTGTTTAGGGTACTGCATACACCTTCTTCACTCCCACTAATGGTCCAAAGGCTCGTGATCTCATCAAGATTCTGGATGAGGCGAAGCAGCCAATTGCTCCCGAACTGCGAGATCTGGCCATGAGAGGAGGAGGAAGTAACAGAGGAAGAGGATACAGTGGAGGAGCTGGAGGAGGAATGAAGAGAAGCTATGGTGGTGATGTAGGATATGGAGGAGAAAAGAGGGGAAGGTCAGTAATCTAGTTCAGAAATTCGCGCACCTTTTGAGTCAAACGAACTGTATTCATCATCTGTAGGCTTTGAATATTGTGAAGCTAGATGAATTTGCAGTCTGAAAGATTTTGAGTATAGTATACTTAGTTTCCTACGATCATGAACATCTCATGAATTTGCAGGTTTGACGGCTACAACGGAGGAGTTGGAGGAGGAAGAGGAAGATGGTGAAATAATTATTTATTTCGATCTCATCTCCCCGATTTGTCTTTTTGATACTACCATTCTGTAAAAACTCTGTAAAGGTTGCGATACTCTCTAAAGAAAATAGTAAAACCTAAATTTGATTTCTATTTCAACTCCCCGATTTGTCTTTTTATAAGTACCATCTTTAAAAAATGTATATATTTTTCGATACCCTCTACTCTCTATCTCTCTATCTTTGTACGTAGAATTTATACTCTGTGAGTAGCCCCTGTAAGTAGTTACTTACTCGCAGAATTAGCCAATGAAGTCTGATTAAACTCACATGAATTAATATTCCAATGTACACTCAGAATAAAGCTTCTTAATCCACGTCTCATGTTTCTTATGTACTAACTAGAAATAAAATGGTTCGTATTTCTAGCTGGTGGTGAGGACACACCAGCACACAATAATGTGTTGTGTGTTGGTGTGTATAACTGGCGAGCATTGTACGATGATATTCGGGGAGAAGCGGCAGTGATGCATACACCGCCTCGAAGTCGAAAGTACTAGATAACGTGCATAAACGGTCCGAAGAGGACGACCTTCGGATTGGACTGTCTCAGACAGAGATAACAATGCAAATACTACCATATTCGTGTGCCAACATTACTAGGAATATTTTTACTTCCTCCGTTCGATAATATTTGCATATTCTATTCGATTCGTGCGACACTCTTGTGCTATGTTCTCCAGAGTGAATGACGTTAGGATGGGAGATCAATGGCCAAATTTCGTTTTCCTTTCGGGGAAACGAGGTCAGAAGATAGAACTCTCTGCACACCAACCACTCCTAGGTGATCGAAACCGTCATGAGCATCTTCGAGTTTCGATAATAGAGATGAATCCGCACATATCATCAGCATCGAATTTCTGCTACGATAGATCTCCACTTCCTCCTTCAGATACTACATGATTCCCAGCACGACTTCGAGACCATTTGAAAAGACTCTTATTTGCACCCCAATCCCGTTTCCTCGTTTCACGTTTCATTCTGTGTGATAAAAATAATATCCGTCCACTTGAGTGATCAGTTCCTTCTTCCATCGATGATAGTCACGCACACTTCGGCAAAGAACAAATGCGTGTCGAGTTCATCGGATTACCCATTGGAGGCGCCCTTCTCGGAATACCCCTCTCGTGGTATTAAACGAGTCACCTCCAGTTGCTAAACGTTCTTTTTCGTTGCGACCTTTCAACTGAAATGGGTGAACAGTGCACGTAGATTATCTACATCGTAATATTTACATGCCTATCCTTCATCCGAATATCATTTAAGCTCATATTTGCATGTATGTGTCTATCGATTTGAGTGATGTTTATGAACGATAATTAGATTTGAGTGGATGCACTGCGCAGACGAGACGAGTTGGATCAAAGAGAGAGTTCGACAATTGAAGACTCGCGTCGAGCAGGTTTACTCCCTTTATTTCCATATTGTACCCATTGATTCCAGAACCTTCCTCACGACAACAACATCCTTCTCGAGAAGGAATTACGTCGACTGGAGAACATCCTGAGAGAAAGAGTGAGTATTGGGGGTACATTATTCGAGGGGAATTCAGACACTTCTAATTCGAATCAATTCTTAGTCTTTCCATCCTTATGAATGGACTGAAAAAATCATTATTGTCACGAATCTAATAAAAGCTAATGCCACACATCTAAGAAAAGCTCTAATAAAAGCCTAAAAGTGAAATAGAATTTGAACAGGGCTACGATTCTCGAAACATGTCTATTGATACGGAGTATGAGATAGACGGGATGGATGAACTGGCGAGACGCGAGCACGAAAGGATGATCTCCCAGGCTCGAGTACGTTTCAATCTAAGATTCAAATATTAATTAATACGTTCAGGTGAAATCAGCGATCGTGATCTCAATCTGCGTCGTTTCATTCGTTCTCCTCTTCGTCGTTCTCCGCTACGCCTTCGATGACCCCGAGAAGGAGAAGAGAGAACTCGCATGGGAGAACCATCGATACTACGGAGTACCCGTGCCACCAGGTATACTTCCTCTTCCATTCGATAGGAAACGTCAGTTGAAGAGTAGAATTCATCTACGGGCAGTAACTAAATGCAAAAATGCGCAAACAACCTCGATCTCGAAGGAACCCGCAGATCATCGATCCGAATATAGCGAATCCTACGAATCCTACATCGGAGCTAAGAAAAATGAGTATGTTCGAATTTGAATTTCAGAGTACACCTCGACCCCTTCTGCGCCTCCAGAGAAGAAATCTCTGCTGCAAGTGCTGCAGAGACAGCAAATGACTTCGCCCGACCCGGTTTCCTAGCAGGCTCATTCCTTGATTGTCTTCAGAAATGACTGCCCATTGTGTACTACGAAGAGAGTTGAACAAGAAAGGACTTCTCACTTCTCAGATCTCATCTTTTCATGCAGAAAAAAATAAAAAAATCTGTTATTATCTGTACCCTGTCGTAGATAAAAAGTATTTATCTTTTATATCGTATGTCATCGACGGTTTGGTGATAGATTATTTCGTTGCAGAACGAAGGCAATCGAATGGTTCTGCATAAATGATGAGAGTGACTCATCGAATGGAAAAGTCGAGAGGGGTAAAGTAGATGCAGATGTTCAGATCTCGTAAGTCCGATTGGAAAGTATGACGTACGTGGCAAAGAGGCGAAACAAAGAGGAAGTGAAATACTAATCGATGATCATGTGGAAAAGATGTGGTTAAATCATTAACCAGACTATCGACATGTAATCGACTTGTTTTCAAGTAATAAAAATGCGTGCTAGTCGAAATTGCGAATAATAAGTTTCAACTTAGCCATTCGTTGAGAGAAATGGCTCATGTCTATCAAAACATTTTATTCGAAGAGACGAGACTGTAGTCCTATGTCTTTGATTACTGAAGATATTTCGAGATGAGCAACTGAGGTGGCCAATAATAAGAAAGTAAATTTATCGTTTCACATTTAATTGACTGCGGTGGGATGAAGAGCGGTAGAGAAGAGCATGGTGCATTCATTTCGAGGAAGGGATGAACGATGGGGAATCTACTGCTTCTCCTCCTCGTTCTCCTCGATAATCGAATTGAGACCCTCTCGAGCGTCGTTCGACGGACACTTCTAGACAATCATTCTATCAAAGACCTTCAAATGCTCAAAGCTTACCGCCACCAATGCTTCTCCGCTTTCCGAATGAGATGTACACTGAAATGGATAATGAGATAATAGATTGCTGGTATTATACATTTACCGGAGCCGCTCGACGGAAGCGAGTGAAAGCATAAGGAGGATAGAATGGAGTGTCGATGGAGACAAAGGGAGGAGGAAAACGACGGAAGATCGCGCATTCCACGAGTACTGCAATGAAAAGAGAAAGATGTGGTTAGAATGCAAGTAAAGATCATAAGGGAAGAGATACCAGTCAGGAGGCAGAATAGAACCAGGAGCGAAATGATCTTCATCCTGAGCCTCAGAAAGAAGACTGAAGGGGTGGAGAAGATTTGGTGAATCCCGAAAGAGCTCCGCCTATTGGGATCCCAATATTTGCATGCAATATCTCACTGAGAGAATGGCGATTAATTGAGAATGAAATACAACAATGGGAGCTGTAAAATAAATATTCAGGTTCTCGAAAAATGTAATAGAAGGGATACGGTCGTTTATCACTGAAATATCATAGGAGCCCGTTTGCGTAAGAATCGGACAAATCCCACTGGAAGCTGGCATTGCAAAAAAATGTCAATTTTCTGTAATTATTTGTTTTGGGGTTTTCAATGGTGCTGAAAACAATGCGCATACTCATTTTGATCGTAAAGTCCTCGTTGAGGCCAGACGACGTCACGCCGATTTCGGTTTTTCTGGAATACAACCTTGCCCGATATCGCTAAAAATATCGAAAAATTGGTTTTAGTACAGTTTTTGATGATGATCACTCCTGTCCAATTCATTTTTTATGATTTTCAAAAATAAATTATTAAAACACAACTTTTCGTAGACTAAAATATGTTCTGCGAAAGTAGTACATATCGGACCGGACTGACGAGAAAAAATTTAATCTGAAGTCGAAAATGAGAAAAAAACATCTGAGTTTCCCATGGCATAAAAGATAGTGAATGTTCGTGTAAGTGAAATCAGACCAAGATCCAGTATATTGACCCGCCCTTTGATCTACCCCGAGTCTCTCATTGTCTTCCTCGGTCGGTTGTTATTATACTGGATTTCAAGGGGTCAAGACAATGAGAGACTCGGGGTAGATCAAAGGGCGGGTCAATAGACTGGATTTTGCTCTGATTTCACTTGCACGAACATTCACTATCTTTTATGCCATGCGAAACTCAGATGTTTTTTTCTCATTTTCGACTTCAGATTAAATTTTTTCTCGTCAGTCCGGTCCGATATGTACTACTTTCGCAGAACATATTTTGGTCTACGAAAAGTTGTGTTTTAATAATTTATTTTTGAAAATCATAAAAAATGAATTGGACAGGAGTGATCATCATCAAAAACTGTACTAGAAACAATTTTTCGATATTTTTAGCGATATCGGGCAAGGTTGTATTCCAGAAAAACCGAAATCGGCGTGACGTCGTCTGGCCTCAACGAGGACTTTACGATCAAAATGAGTATGCGCATTGTTTTCAGCACCATTGAAAACCCCAAAACAAATAATTACAGAAAATTGACATTTTTTGCAATGCCAACAATTGTCCGATTCTTACGCAAACGGGCTCATATATGGAATCAATTCCAAAAAGATCGGACCGTCATCCATCTTATCCTCTAGAATGGGTCTTTTCAACGGAAATTGAACAGAAATTTGTAAGAAAATAAACAACGAATGATTCAGAAATTCCTTTTCTCTGGAATTTGAGCTTTAGAACAAATTTAAGAATGGAGAATTCGGTAGATGTACTTCTTCTTGAAATTGTTATCATTCATGAAAACTCGCATATTTGATCTGATACATGGAATGAAGAAAAGAGTGTTTTCTAAGAGATAATTTACCTCACTCTGTTGAGTCAGGAGGACGCACATGTTGTCTTTTGATACTCCTTCTGGATATGTCTACTAATAACTTTCGTTCTTTTCTAATATGACGGAGACAGTTATTTCTCTCAACATCCTTCAGATGTGAGATCTCTCCGGCAGTTTTCCTTTGCTACGTCAAGGGAGCAACATTCCCTTCCGCTCTCTTGATTCAAAATCCAATGGAAAACGAGCATCTATACCAAGGAGAATGCTCCTTTCTATTTCAGAATGCTCATTTCTTCAATTTTTTTAAATTGTCAGATCGGCTTCATTTAAGGCATGGATGTGGTGCTCTTCTCAAAAATAAAAATGTTACAATGCAATCGTAACATAGTTTGTACGGCAAAAAAATGAGCGGAATGAACAAAGTCTTGCGAAAACCTTGCAATTGTAACGATAACTCCTATTCTTCCATCTAATTCTTCTACACTTTCTTCCTACACAAATAGACGTCGTTGATGGGGAAGAAGGAGGGATGGAGCACCTGCAGAGGAAAGAAAAGAGTAGATTGTTCGAATGGACATTCTAATTTAACAACTTGCTCACACACTCATATAATAGGATTCGTAACTAACAGAAGAAGGCCTATTCCGGACCTTTCGCTATTCCGGACCTTTGAACGAGTTATCGAATGTAGAGGGAACATTCTTATTTCAAGTTTTCTTGCAGATGGAGAATCAAATGAACGAGAACTCACCTGGATGTCTTCCTCCCTGAATCCTGCATCCTCCAGCAGTTCCCTCGCCCGTCTCTCTCCCCACATCGCACCCATGCACAACGCGTCTGCAAATTCGACCAGATTTCCATTTAGAAAAGCTTTAACTATTATGAGCACTACAAACTCGCGCTTCACTCCTCAGTCTGATGACAGTTTAGCAAGGAATGACTCCAGTACCCTCTCGATTGCTCCCGACTGGCAGACAGTGGAAGAGGGAAGAGGCGTAGACGTGTGCAGAGTGAGAGAGACGAGACGCGTCCTCGAAGACATTCGAAGTACCGCGCATCTGAACATATTCGTAAGTATGTTTAGACTCCTTGTAGATAAAAAGAAAATAAGCAATGTATTTGATTGTGACACTGTGATTCACTGCGATGATCAAGATTCCCTCCTATTTGGAGAGAGTATACATTTCTTCTTTCCTTCAATTAGATGTGCCGAAAATGGTTTGAAATCTCGACCTCAAGCATAGCGAAAACACCGCCCGGTCTCAGTATTCGATGCACCTCTCGTAGACACTTCAAGAAGAAGATTAGTCAGGGACAGCTCGGAAGAATTAATGCACTTTCGTCATTAGATAGTTCTCGGCAAGTCAGCTCATGAAGCGTAGCCTCTCTCCCTTTCTTCCCTCTCCTCCTCCACTCACCCGATCGGGTCTCAGTTGGTCGTGGCAAGCATCGAATATGGTGACGAAATCGAATGAATTCGACCACTCTGCGGGGAGAGAACCAGCGTCTCCCACGTGAAAGCACTGCAAGGAAATTTAGTTTTAAATTTCATTCTCGAATGAAAGAATTTGGTCATTCAATATTACCGGAATCCACGAGCGATTATGAAAGGATAAACACTCCGTTTCATTACTCTACGAGATCAATTTTTTTTTAAAGAATGCTTTCGAGATAAGAGAGCACTCTTCCTATTTCAAAATTTTTCGTTTCCCTAGGGATCTACAATGAGTAAAGTGAATGATTGAATCTGCTGCTCACGATGTTCTCGATCTTCGTCTCTTCTGCAGTTTGTCTGGCGATGTTGACTGCAGTCTCCGATATGTCCACTCCCTCGATCGAGCAATGAGGAAAGGCACTCGCTGCAATCCAGTTCTAGTCATCGACAGTCGAATTTCGACAAGGCGAGAATTAGGAAGTGTCTCAACACACGAACGAACCCATTTTGAGAGAGTGGAAGCCGCTGCCACAGCCGACGTCGAGCACTCGACCACCCGAAGAGAGGGAAGAATTCATACAAATCTGAAATTAAGGAATTTGTGAAATGACTATGGACAAATAGAGCTTCAGATTTCTAATGTAGAAGATGCTTCTTGTTCCATCTCTCATAGCCTACAAAGAACTATGTTACCAGAGGGAAGTAGTCCTTCTCCAGATGTTTCTCGTGCTTTGCCCTCGTCTGCACATCCTGCTCACTGTAGAAATCGGAGAATTGCGAGTAGTCCAGACCTAAACATAGAATGTTACCATGAATATTATTGATATGTGCCAAAGAGGAAGGATCGATTACATTCCCTACCCTTCCTCATCTTGCGTTAACGCATGACGTGATAAATATTGATTGATTGATTGACCGAGTCTTCCGTCGCTTCTGAATGCATCGATGAGGTCGTCGAAGATCTTGACGGATGCAGGCACGAAGAGCATCCGAGCGACCTCGAAGTTGTTCAGACCCGAAAATTCCTAAAATATTTAAGATATGAATCGCAGTCCTCATTTCGTTTCGCACTCTTCTCATTGCGGGTGTGATCACTGGGATTGGTCGACTCACGTGTTTCTGCTCTTCGTTCATCCAGAATCGTTCATCGGGAGTGACCTGGATGAGACGAGCACATGCAAGGGCACTCAACCACTCTTTCACGTATCTGCAGGTATACCGTATACGGATTTGTGAAGCTTTTCGGGGTTCTTTTTCAGGAAATTTCCGCAAAATTTCGTAAGTAGAACGTTATACTTGACGGTACTCTTGAGAAGCAAAATAAATACAGACCTCTCCTTGCACTTGGTTCTTTCGGCGACTGCTCTCGCCTCAGTTGGCTCCTCCTCACTACCCAATTCGGCCAGTGCCTCGAACAGATCCAGTTTCTTCCCCAAAGCAATCACAGGAGCGATCAACGCTCCGAAGTGGATACTCTGAACTGAGAACATGAAACAGTAAGGTATCCTAGTGGGGGTTACTGTATGACTACTTACTTTGAAATGATATTTCAAGTTAATGTATCTACTGATAGTGATGCAAGCGTAATAGTAGACATCTATATGGCGTCAAATATATTTCATACAATGAAAATACTGCAGTATACCTTTAGTCTCTCCTGTAGCTCTGTCATCACGTTATCTCACGGATGGGAGGATGAGGAAGGAAACGATACAGAAGGCAGTATAAATTTGTTAGAATGCTGGGTAGACTGCTAGAGACGATGTAAAGAAGGCTTCCAAAGGGGAACTGGGAGATAGTTCGATGACCACTACGGGTTCTGAAGAGTAATGACGAGGGAGGGGAGGGAAGGACAGAGATATTTAGAGTGAAGGGTTGCGAAGGAGAGAAGAAAGCAGACGAGATCTTTGGGAGAGAAATCGTACGAGATCTTTGTGACGAGGAGGGAGAGAAAGAGAGAGATCGCATTGATAGAGAGAGCAATGCCCGCACCTCAAATTGATCATCTTTGTATGAATTCATAATTAGAGTATAAACTACCTATATTAAATCCGGAGTAATGTGTAATATTTATAATGAAAATTTATATACGTCCGATCTCAGGAGCGCGCCTCAGGAGGAGGGACCCAAGTTGGAAACAAGTGTGGCCCCTCCCAAAAGAAGATCCAAGTTGGAAACAAGCGAATTTCCAAGTTGGGTCAAAGTGTGAATTTCCTAGTTGGATATCAGCCGCCTCGCTCAATCCCGTCTCGTGCAGAGAGTACGCTGCCTACGAGTTTCGGTTTAATCACCCAACCCGCGAGTGGGTCCCGCAAGGTGACCTGATGACGCTCGCGTATTGAAAGTTCACCGTGGAGGGGCGTCGCTGCTCCGGGGTCTCCACGGTCCACATTTTCTGCTGTGGGTACTGTGTCCACACCAGATACCCAGATACCGTAGGTATCTTCACTACTCATCGCGAAATGAAAAACCCTTGGTTTGTTTGGCTCCGCCTCCATCCTCGTTTCCAACTTGGATTCAGCCGAAAAACACGATTGTGCCCAGGCCTGTTTTATACTTGGATTTACACTTGTTTCCAACTTGGGTTCCTCCTCCTGAGTAACGCTGCCCGTGACAACAAGAAGACCAGAATCAACCCTCGCCATCTCCAGCTCGCCGTCAGAAACGACGAGGAGCTGAACAAGCTCATGGCTGGTGTCACCCCAAGGAGGAGTTCTCCCCAACATCAACTCCGTGCTTCTTCCCAAGAAGACCGCCGGAGACAAGGAGTAAACCCTCCATGGCTGCTCAACACGGCTAACTCCAGAACCCAACGGCCCTCTTTAGGGCCACATCTCTATTCCAAACCAAGCTGATCTCCCAGTCTGATTTCTCGATCAGGCTGATTGCGTTTTACATGTGATAAATAAATCGTTTGTGGGTTTGTCGATGAGGGGATCGTCATGTTTTCTTCAAAATACGCTTATTTTGTTTAATTTGAATCAAAAGATCCATCTTGCAACATTTTTGATTCATTGGATGCTTATTATGTGCCCATTTTCGACTAAAAACGTCATGTGCGACAGTTTTTGGTTCGTAGCTGTCTGAAACTCTTATGGTGTCATCTGTATGACTGTGATGAACTGATAAAAAGGAAAATCTCAGAATCGGAAAGAAACAATCGATTGTTGATTCCTAGGAAACGGGAGGGAAGCGTGTGAGCACTTTCCCGCGCAATGGTGTCCAAGCGCGCGCCGTCACTTGAGGGAGAGGCAGGGGAGCGGTGTATATAAGGGAGCGACCGGCGGGGGCACGCCACACACTCGAGCAATCAAGTGCGGTTAACATGTCTGGACGTGGAAAGGGAGGCAAGGGACTCGGAAAGGGAGGAGCCAAGCGCCATCGCAAGGTCCTTCGCGACAACATCCAGGGTGAGCTGTTTCTCCAGTCTTTTTGGCCTTTCCTTGTCTAGTTTTCGTGTTTTTCAGTTTTATCAGCTATACCTTTTCAACAAGTTTCTCAATTTCAGGAATCACCAAGCCCGCGATTCGCCGTCTGGCCCGCCGTGGAGGTGTCAAGCGCATCTCTGGACTCATCTATGAGGAGACCCGTGGTGTCCTCAAGGTGTTCCTTGAGAACGTGATCCGTGACGCTGTCACCTACTGCGAGCACGCCAAGAGAAAGACCGTCACCGCCATGGATGTCGTCTACGCCCTCAAGCGCCAGGGCCGCACCCTCTACGGATTCGGTGGATAAGTCCCCGATCCGGACTAGTGCTCTTGAGAGTGCAAACCCCAGAACCCAACGGCCCTCTTTAGGGCCACACTTTTATTCCAAACCAAGCTGATCTCTGGTTTTTACTGATCCTTTCTGAAATAAAGTTATCGTTTTTGGATGAGATTTGGCGTGGGAATGTTCCTTGGAACTGACTCATTCCCTCATTATTATGCTTTGTTCACACTTTAATTCTCATTCTTGTCGTATTAGCCTCGCCATTTGCAATTGAGTGGGTGCGGAACAGGCATAATCTTCTTGATCGGGCGTGGGTTTTTAAAGATTTTCCCGCCAAAAGAGGCGGAGCGTGTCCTCGTCTGTGTGGTGCATATAAGCGAGAGGCGGGAAGGCCCCGGATCGCGCAGTTCGAAACTCACGCAATGGCCCGTACCAAGCAGACCGCCCGCAAATCGACCGGAGGAAAGGCTCCCCGCAAGCAGCTTGCCACCAAGGCAGCCCGCAAGTCGGCCCCCGCCTCGGGAGGAGTCAAGAAGCCCCACCGTTACCGTCCCGGTACCGTGGCTCTCCGCGAGATCCGTCGCTACCAGAAGTCCACGGAGCTGCTCATCCGCAAGCTCCCCTTCCAGCGTCTGGTCCGCGAGATCGCCCAGGACTTCAAGACCGACCTCCGCTTCCAGTCGTCCGCCGTGATGGCCCTCCAGGAGGCCGCCGAGGCTTACCTCGTCGGACTCTTCGAGGACACCAACCTGTGCGCCATCCACGCCAAGCGAGTGACCATCATGCCCAAGGACATCCAGCTCGCCCGCCGCATCCGTGGAGAGCGTGCTTAAGCATTGTGCTTGAACAGCCGCTAATCTGAACCCAACGGCCCTCTTTAGGGCCACATTTTCATTCCAAACCAAGCTGATCTCCCAGTCTGATTTCTCGATCAGGCTGATTGCGTTTTACATGTGATAAATAAATCGTTTGTGGGTTTGTCGATGAGGGGATCGTCATGTTTTCTTCAAAATACGCTTATTTTGTTTAATTTGAATCAAAAGATCCATCTTGCAACATTTTTGATTCATTGGATGCTTATTATGTGCCCATTTTCGACTAAAAAAGTCATGTGCGACAGTTTTTGGTTCGTAGCTGTCTGAAACTCTTATGGTGTCATCTGTATGACTGTGATGATCCGATGAAAAGGAAAATCTCAGAATCGGAAAGAAACAGTCGATTTTTGATTGGGAGTTACGGGAGAGTTTACAGGGAGGGCTTGATACACACCGTTTCGGGCGCCTCAGTAGGGAGAACCCAAGTTGAAAACAAGTGGAAATCCAAGGGTAGAACAGCCCTGGACACAATCGTTTTTCGGCTGCATCCAAGTTGGAAACAAGCATGGAGGCGGAGCCAAACGGATCAAGCGCTTTTCACATCGCGAAGAGCAGCGAAGATACCTACAGTATCTGGGAATCTGGTGTGGATACAGTACCCACACCAGAACTTGTGCACCGTGGGGACTGGAGCAGAGGCCCCTCTCCACGGTGAACTTTCAAAACGCGAGATCCTTCAGGTCACCTTGCGGGACCCACTCGCTGGTTGGGTGATTAAACTGAAGCTAAGCCAGATCTCACGAACTCATAGGGAGCGTGCTCTCTGCATGAGACGAGGTTGAGCGAGCGGGCGGAAATCCAACTTGGAATTTCACACTTGGATCCTACTTGTAACTTCATTTGTTTCCAACTTGGATCTTGTTTTGAGAAGGGCCACACTTGTTTCCAACTTGGATTCAGCCGAAAAACGATTGTGTCCAGGGCTGTTCTACCCTTGGATTTCCACTAGTTTCCAACTTGGGTTCTCGCTCCTGAGTGTTCTAGAGTTACCCTACACGGAATAGTATGTGAATTTCGGCAAATTGAAGCATTGAGAATTACCGGTCCGAAAAATAACACATCTCAAATGAGCTCATTTCCACGAAATCGTAGTACGCATCTTTCTGTCGTCATATACTCGATGTGGGAAATCCCACAGATTCAATTGATTTTCGTAAGGCATGCGCGCGCGCGAGAGCGCTGATGTTGGAAAGCTCTCACTTTAATTGAAACCAAGCTTCCTGTCTTTTATTTTCCTAATTTTCTATTAAAAAAATGAACAAAATTAATAAAAGAGGAAAATATTAAGAGAGTTCGTGATATAATACGGTAGGTGTTAGGACGAGTTCTCTGCGACCTTATTTTATTTTCCACTGGCTACTGATTTTTGCTTGTAATACTAACTTTCGAACCACCTTATCTGCTCTTATTGTTCATCATTGTACTCATCAATATCGATTTATTCTTCTTTCGTTTCAAAATACGCTCGTGTAATCACTTTCAATGTTTGTCATCATGGAAATTCTTGAAGAAGCCAGCCCAAGGATCTCCTACTTAAGACTCTTGAAGTCTCTGCGGAGCTGCATCCTTGCCAATAAAGCGGACTGGTGAGTGTTTTATCAGTATGTGTCTTTGCCATATGATTTACACTACTGTTTAGGATCGGTTGTAAGTCGCACTACCAGCAATATGGGCATCACGAAAGGCGATAACCCTTGTTCCTCCTCAGCAAGATTTCACCTTTTCTTTCAGTTTTTCAAATTGTAGATCTAACGTATGATGGCGCTAGGTCGCATGAGAACTATTGCTTCATACCTTGGATTATCCAAGTTGGATATATCAAAGGCGACATGACGCAATAGTTTTCATCAGACTAAGTACCCCTATGATGCACGGATTCGCCATGAATATAATTCTATTTTACTCAGGTCGACCCTTCAAACGGAAGGGATCATTCTGCAGGTGTGCCTTTTTGCAAATGTTATTTCAGTGTTGCCAGTTTCAAAACTTTGAGTAGTTACAATCACATTCCTCAGGTTATGACTGGAGTGGATCGGCAAGCGCGTCACCGAAAGATACGACGAAACGGAAGAGCAAGAAGAGTTAGTATGCATACCTTCTGGTGTTCCGAGTTCAGCCTTTTCAGATAAGGAGAATTCTGGGCCGAACTGGAGAAATCATGCTGGTAAGTTCAGTGTGCAATTCCAATGATTATTTTTTCATGATGCGAGAAACAGATCTGCCCCGCTAGTTCTGTTAATTCGAGGGTTGAAGTTTTATAATTTTTCCATAAAGTACGTCTATTATCGTTTTCGTAAATGTGAATGGGAAAATACTTGAACTTTCTGAGCAAAATGAGGTGAAAGAAAGTGGAGAAATAATATTCTTACTGCAGACTCAGCGAAGCCAACCAGTGAGGAAGAATCGATTGTGTCCTGCGATGATACTTCTAATGGTAAGAATTAGTTATATACGCGTACCGGGATATACGGGGCTTAATGGCTTAATATCTGGCTATATGGTTTGGAGGTCAATGTAATACAAATCAATTACAAAAAATAGGGAGCATTGAATTCTTTTAGAGGGGGGGGGGGTCGCAGCCAATCTTGCGAAGGGGTGTCATAACTTGGTTTTCCAGTAACAGCTGTTAGGCTTCCTGAATTGTGGGTTTTAGAGTAAGAATACGTTATTTATTTACTGAGGCCCGTTAATGGGATCTTTTCTTCTTTCTTATTTCTTCTCAGTCATAATGGTTCTCTCGTTGAAATGGTTACGCGCTGAGATAATTCCTATCAATTCGAGGAGATGCGGCGATAAAGACAGAGGAGTATTGTCCTCTATTCGGAACGAAGAGCAATTCAGTGGGAGGTGCGTGAAATGTTTTTTATATTCGCTTTTATCAAACGTTATTGGGCTAATTAGATTATGATTGAATGATATTATCAGTGTATCATTTAGATACGGTTAACTTTCGACTGGAAGCTCCATTCGTACCAAAGGGAGGAACGAAGAGGACAGATAAACAACACAGAGCAAAGCCAGTCTCTTCTAAGGTCCATTCTTTTAACTTTAAATAATAATTAATAGATGATTCACATATGAAAAAAATAATTTGATCTTTCAGCCGAAGCCACTTGGATTGAAAAATTTGTCTATCTTGATTGGACTACCGAAGCCGACACTTTTGGATTTGAGAAGAGTGCACGAAAATGGCGGAAATGAAGGCGAGAACGATGAACAGAAGGAGTCGAGGTGAGGAGGGGGGGGGGGGGGAGGGAGAGGACGATGGTGATGAGGGGTGCACTTGATTGGATCCTTTGAATACTCGGTCTCTCTCTCAGTGTCCTCTATCACTTGATGGTTAAGAGGGAGGAGGCACCATCCACTATGAGTCGACCAGATGAAGAACAAGACTCTTCGAAGAAAGAAGAGGACGTTGTATGGAATCGGAGAATCTATCCTGGTATTTTCAGTACTCCTGATCAACAGAGGTTATCCTTTTCAGAAGACACGCCTGTTAATTCTGTCAGCGCACAAAGCAGGATTAAAGGTAATCTTGTTTGATCTTTTCTCTTTTCAGTGCATGGAATTATTTTTTTGTTAAAGATACTCCTTCACTGAGTCATGATGCGAATGAATTGGGTTGTTCTGAAGGAGATGTGTGGAGAGAAATTGGAATTAAAGGTTTCACAAATATTTAATCTGTAAATATGGTCTTGAGTTCAGATTCTGAGAAGCTATCCGAAACGAGTTGCGATGGAGCGAATTTGCTATATAGTCCGATTTCCGTGGGAGGTTCGTACTGGCGGATGATTCTAAATAGTCTTAGAGAGAATTCTAAGAAGTACGATAGTAGTGTATTTATTTATTAAGTCTGCAAAATTGTACAATGATATATTGTGTTAGAAGGTAGTCAATTTATTATCAGTTTCAATTAAACCTTAATAATTTGTTACTATTTGCTATTTAAAATCACATACATTCCAGGAGACGATCCGTTAACGAAAGAGGAGGAGGAGATCTTTCTCTCTGATGTCAATTCCAATACGATTCCAAAGTTTGGAACGAAGAACAATCCCTTGGAAGGTTTGTAATGATTTTTTTATAAATACTTATTTTTATTTGAATAGTACTTGCACCCCAGAAATTAGTGCACTAGTTATGGGGAATACATTAAAAAATGAATGTAATGAGTGTGGATCTTATTGTAGGCCATACTACACCTCGACTCCCTCGACCACCTCGACTGGAGAAGCATAAGAGAGCAAAGTCTTCCTCTTCCGAGGTTGGCTCAATTCCATGCAAATTAAAGACTTTAAATATTTTAAATTTAAAGTATATCGGATGGTAAAATATATTATATATATTTATGCTATTTCTGGGCGAAATAACGTGAAACAAAAATTAAATGGATGATACATGATTAAAATTAAGAGTGGATAACAATGAAATACGTGACCGGGGATCTACTCAGAGAGAGGAACTGGTTTGATTCTCTTGGTTTACTAAAAGCCTTGCCGCTCTTGGAAAGAAACTATTATGTCTGTAGTTATGGTTCGATCCAGGATTATTGAAGTTCATGCCGTTTCGAGTGTAGTAAATTTTGAAATAATATGGTTTTCGGTTGGAAATACTATATTTGCCTCGGATGAGATTTTTGGCTACTCTCATATCAATCGCCATTCTACGCTTCTCTAGGGACTCAATGCCTAGTTTCTTGTTACGATCGAGAGCGGTGGGCATGTTTTCCCATGTATGATTAAAGCAGCGCATAAATAAACGTCGTGTGAAGTAGTTTTGTACCTTCTCGAGTTCCTTTTTATCTTTATTTTGGTACGGGTTGAAGACGGAGGAAGCGCTTTATAAAATCGGTCTAATATACATTGAGTACGTTTTAAGAAGTACTTCTATATTTTTGGTTCGTAGTGCTCTAAGGATAGTGTGGCAGGCAGTTTTGGCTTTAGTGGATACGGTTGAAGAGTGGTCGGAAAAAGAAAGGTTTTTCTGGATAACGAAACCAAGGTCTTTCACTTTTTCTTTCTGTTCAAGAGTTGTGGTTCCTATAGTGTATGTTCGCTTAGCATTCGCTCTACCTAGGTGTAATGAGTTACACTTATGCGCAGCAAGCGGTAATTGCCACTCTTCTGACCAGTTTACGATAGTGTCAATCGCAGCTTGCAGAGGGGTAGGTGAATTTCCCTTCCTGAAGGACCTATATATTTTTATGTCGTCTGCATACATTCTTGCAACTACTCCATGATTTTGCACTAAGGAGGGGATTTCGGAAGTGTAAATGAGAAAGAGCAAAGGGCCTAGGACTGAGCCCTGTGGGACGCCACTAGTTACAGGCATTGAGGTAGAGAGTACATCTTTTACTCTCACTTGGAATGATCTATCTGCGAGATATCCTGTTATCCATCTAATTGTATTATCGGAGAGACCTACATTGCTAAGCTTAAGTTTAAGCTTGGGATGGGAAACTCTATCAAAAGCTTTCGCAAAGTCAAAATAGATAACGTCAACTGGTTTCCCATCACTGATTGAAGTTGTCCAGTGTTCAAGGACTTCGAGCATTTGAAGCTCACGCGATCGCTTCTTTCGAAATCCGTATTGCTCATCGTGGAAAATGCTCAGTTGTTCACAATGGGCGATAATAGATTTGCATAGAATACGCTCAAAAACTCGGCAAAAGAATGATGTGATTGAAATGGGCCTGTAGTTTAGGGGATTGGAAAATGGGGGTGATTTCTTAACAGGGGTCACCATGGAATGCCTCCAATGGGAGGGGATCGTTCCAGATTGGTAAGAATTCCTAAAAATTATTTCTAATGCTTCGGAAATGGGCACGGCGATTCGTTTTATGAATGTGAGGTCAATGTTCTCAGGGGTTTTACAGGAGGAGCGTTTCCATTTCTCAATTAGGGCGCAGATTTCATGCCTAAGAAACTGGGGTTCTTCGAAGGCACCCAGTTGAGGTAGGGCTCCAGTATTTGGTAATTTTCCATCGTCAACAGTAAAAGCGCTTACAAAAGTCTCGGCAAGTAAGTTTGCTTTGCCTAAGTCATCCATTACCAGAGTACCATCATCTCTTTTTAGTCCCTCAACTCCCTTGGATTTATTGGCGCAGCGCTTCATAAAACAGAAGAACTTATTTTTGTCTTCGCTTTCGATTACCCTTTTCTCAATGGTTTTGTGATACCGTTGCAATAAGAGGTTATTTTAAGCGACGAGTGCTTGGACTGAAGAATCCACGTGTACTGGTGACCTTGCCCAGTCCGACTGCATTGAATTGGAGAATGTACGCAAGTACCGGACAGGAAGAAGAGAATAAAGAGCAGAGAGAGACGAGGTGAGGAGTTGGCAATTGGAGACAAGGCAACCATCTCGCTATAACTCTCCTTCTCCTCACATTCAGTTCACAATCTGAGGAGGGAGGGGGTAAGGGGTCTCACTATCTCATCTCGTACTACCAACACTGGTGATCAAGGGAGAAGGGGGGGGGGGGAGTGCATGAGATTCCGCTGAGGATGGTCGATTAGATCCTTGGAATCTCTGGTGTTTCTCAGTGTTCTCCCTTGTAGTCTGGAGACGAAGGAAGATGGAGGCTGCTGCGAGGAGAAGTCTCTTTCCACACCGGAGAACGGACTATCAGAGAAGGTCCGTTTGGTGGAGGAGAGGAGAGGATGAGGAAGGGGAATCGCAGGTTCTGCCCGAGCACAAGGAGATGTATATCGACAGCCATTGCCATCTAGACTACATCCGGGATAAGGTACGATATCTTTGTGGTCAACATTGTGGATGGGATTGTGATCAGTGAAAGGTTGCAGCATCACTTCAAAGAGATGGCGTCTCTCCGTTCTCAGTTCGGAAGTGCATTCCCCTCGACCTTCAAGGGATGCATCGCCAACTTCGTCAGACCTGCCAATTGGAGGAATACGCGGTGGATCAAAACAATTGTCCAAGTGAGTGAGTCGAGAGGAACAAGACGTTAGGGATAGGATTCAAGCCTGATTTCCTCAGTAAGCAAGCAACGAATGGCGATGTTGAGGACAATCAAGTACTGGGCACGTCATGGGGAATTCATCCCCATCATTCTGCATCCATTACTGATTTCCACCTCGAAAAACTGAGGGAGATTGTTCTCGAACATAGGAAGGAACTCAAGATTGTCGCTATTGGAGAATGTGGAGTCGATTTGAGTGGCAAGTGAGTGATATCACAGTTGTAGTCTGATAATGAAGGGAATATTTGCTAGGAATGACATCCCTCTCGAGACACAATTGGCAGTGTTCCAATTTCAAGTGAAGCTCGCCTACGAAGCAGATCTCCCTCTGATCATCCATTGTAGAGAGGGAAAGGGACCAGATAATGATCCCGAAGAAGCAATCCTCAATGTACTCAAGGAGGTACGCTACCACCTTTAGTAATTCAGCTTACAATCTGTTTATCTCTCGCAGCGTCCCAACCATCCAATCCATCGTCACTGCTTCACGAGGGACTCGGCAGTGGCTGAGAGATGGATGAGCACGCTGCACAACATCTCCTTCGGTATGAGTCCATTTGGTATGGGAGTGCAATGTGAGTGCAGGCTTCACTCCTGCCGTTCTCTTCGACGACAACAAGGAGAAGTTCGAGGAGGTCCTCTCTGCCGTGCCCCTCTGGAGAATCCATCTCGAAACGGACGCCCCCTACTTCAAAGCCAATCAGGTTCCAACCCATCCCAGTTTATCGGAGAGACCTTAGTTCGTTTTTTTAGGATGAATGCATTGTTTTGGTTGCATGATTGAAATGGAATCATTCATAATGAATGAATGATTCCATTTCTTCTTTTGTTCTAACTCCACTTGCGATAATAGTACTTTGTGATTGCAGTACGAGATTTTCCGTCGAGGTCCCCCCTGCTCACTCCCGGGTGCAGGTATCATATACCTTCTCACTATTACTTTCTTCCATTCTTTCAGCTGTTACGGTGGCGGTGCGAATAGCGGAGATAACGGGCCATAGTCTGGACGAAGTCCTTCGACACACTCGAGGATGCACCCAACGAATCTATCGGGTCAACTAGAAGTGATCTGGTTCGTTGTGCCCTAATTTCAAATACCCATTTTCCCTTGTGACTTTCGTATAATATATTTTTCCCTTTGTATGCCATTTAATGGAAGAATATATCACTTGTTATAAATATTCGGATAATTTAAATAAATTGTTTGTCGTTTTATTGATCTAAACTATGCGATATTTGATGAGGCATGCCCTTCCACATCCAGAAATTCGGCTTACAAAAATCTCGAGACGAGGGAAAATGAAACATTGAATGATTTGTCAAAATATTTTTTATTGCACAAATGTACTAATACGTAACTTAGACTGTGGGATGAGTAAATACTAATGAAGTGGGAGCAATGAGTCCGCTATGAAGGATACTTTTACATATTTGGTTTTTAGGGACTTTCCTACTTCCGTACTAGGCCCGCCCCTGCCACGCCCACTTGCCGATCACCTAATCTTGAGCAGACAATGCCTAAGCCTAAGCAGTCTAAGTTGATCACTAAGAAAATCAAAGCCTGAACCTAAACGGGCGAAGCCAGACCCTAAGCAATCTTATAAAGAGGGAAGTGTTGAGTCTAGTACGGAAGTAAGAAAGAGCCGGTGTTTAATTCGGTTATTGGAATGACCAAATAAATCTTTCGCTCATTTGTGAGAACGACGGGCATGTGCCAGAGGCAATTGAGTCTTTTCCCATCGAAAAGTTTAGACTGAGCAAGGGGGGCAATTCGAAGTGATTGATGATTGCTTGCACGTGAAATGAGAGCATCCACCAGTCACATTTCCAGAATTTCGCTCACACTTAAAAAATCTTGTCTACATTTATGTTAAAAGTATTTTTAAAAAAATTGTAAATATTTTTTTTCAATGCAGTTCTTCGTTGTGAAATTAATGTGCAATACGGTTCAAAAAGTCTTAACTTGTGGATTTCGCATATGCACGAGTATCGAAAGCATCTCATTGGAGATACTGAAGGGAATCCTTCTCCAGTTAAGCTATTGAATGAACAAAAGCATATAAATACCTCGATGCGCTTGGGGGGAATTTCCTTAGGGAGTTCTTCATTTTATTTGAAAATTTATTCATTAAGTAGTTTCTTTAAACATGCCTTATCCACACAGATCGCATGCTTCTTCAATGGAATAAATCCGTAAGATCCTTTAAATCTGGTCTGTATTGGGCTTCAGTAATCATCTCTGATTCACTTCGTAGGGCTTCGCTGTACTTCCCCTTCCTCTTTTTTTTCTTTTCTCACCCTGTTTTCCTATCTGTTGCATTCCTCCTTCAAAGATATCTCGAATGAGTTCTTCGCACGAGGTTGCAATTCTCTCACTCGATCTTGATCCATCTCTCTCTCCTCACCCATCCATCTCCTTCAAATCTCATCCGTCCTCATTTCTTTCCTCTCTCCTCTCTTGTACTCACTCGCTCATCCTCTCACTTCACCGACACAACTGACGGAAGGAGGGCCGAGGTAGAGGGAGGGAGGGGAGAGCAATGGAGAGAGATCATATCTTATCACCGCCACACATCTCATCGCGAGAGGCGCAAGCCTTCATCTCAGACCTGTTAACCTTTTCAATGTTTGTGTAGATATGTTTTTCAGTTTCGTAGTTCCGATTTTTATTGTGCCAAATTCAGAAATGCATTCATCTCGAGAAGTGTAGTGGAATACCAACCGCGGATTGAATATAACCCAACAGAAAGAAGCACTAGGCTTTGAGTATTTCCAGCTTTATTCTCCTAGTATCCTTCAACTGTTCCCATCTATAATCGTTGTTCCTGTCTAATTTTTCATTAAATTTCGAAGGTGAAACTGTTATTGTCGGAATGATAGTAGGCAAAGGGCGATTCTAGCCTCTCTCCTTCCCTTCATTTGCTCTAATCCGACTGGGATAACACACGCGCAACAGCCCTCTCCCAATAATCCACGATAAATGAATTCCATCTCCACACAATCACCAGCTTCTGCTATCATTCACCGACTACCCTCTGAACACGACAGTGTACCCCGTGACGAACTACTGGGAATCTATCACAGAACAGAAGTATCCCTCCATCTCTCAACAGGCCCCGCCCCATATCCCCCTCCTCCTCCTCCTCCTCCCTCTCTAGCAGTCTTCTCCTCCATGAGTTTCACGCATTCTCTGCTTATCAATGGAATTCTCCTTGTCTTCACTCCACTCATCTCGAGTGGTCTTCTTCCTCTCGATTTGCAGCTCGGCGACTACTGCTGAGATTGCTCCTTCGAATAATTGGGCGACCGCCTGAGCACCGTGTGAAAAGATGTCTGCCCCCATCAACAACTGCAGCGCCTTTTGACACTTTCTCCCTGTTATTCCACTTATTATCGTACATATCTCACAATCGCTAGAGCTAGGTACTATTCGTAGTTCCTACTTTTCCTGTTGCAACAAGTGTATTGAACTTCTTTTTCATAATCTATCTAGTCATTCTGTTTTTTCCAGTCCACAGAAATCAATTATTCGTTCCGCAGTCTTTCTCAATTATTGCCCAATATCTCGATCTCAATCCCTCTAAATTCCTTCCTTCATTGCTATTTGCTCCTCTGGATTGTTTCGTGGTGGGAGATTGGAGTGTGCGCCCGTCAAAATATTATGAGATCTTCCCCTCGCCCTTTACACTGCTCCTCCTCTCTCACCTGCTGGCTCCAATTACGAAGCTCCGTATGACTAGTAAGGGAAGGATTATCGCCACGCCTTCTCCGACTCATCCCTAAACTTGATATCCGAATCCCCACATGTGCACTCTTTCGTGTGATCTCTGAGGATTACGGAGTAGACTCTCGTTTTGTTTCATGTTCACTTATTCCTCCCTCTAAACTCATTCGTTGCAGTCAATCGTGGTCGGGGTGGTCATCGTCCCTTCTCTTCCCTCTCTTCTCTCCATCGTCTTATGTGCTGCTTCTCCGCATCTCGCGACTTCGGCTGAGAGCAGTGCATGCTAGAATTAGCGGGATCCGCGGAGAGCAGAGGTCATTCCGAATGGAGAGAGGAAGAAGTATCGAAACAGAAAAATACGAGAACTGAACAAATTCACTTCCTTCTGCATTTCATATCTTTAATGGTTTTACAGCTACAATTCTGGTAGATTGAGCGGGATAAACTCTGGGAATATCTATAACACGTTCTATACTTGATGAAGCACTCTTATGCCGAAGGGAAACTAGAAATAACAAATGGTGTTGCAGTCTCTGTGGTGTCTGCCCTCCTGCTGATCTCCTTCTTCTTCTCCCTCTTCTCTCCTTCTCATTCCACTCACAGCATCCATTCCTACGTGGACACCTCGTACTCATACGATACAAGGTCCAAACTCTCCTTCACGGGGTCAGCCACAGTGTAGTGTCCCGTTCCCATCTGCATCTCATCCGTCTCTTCATACGTTTTCGAGCATGCAACGCCTGACTGATGCACAATACTACTATTCACTACCACCTTCTTATTTTTATTATCTCGTTAGTCTTCATTATCTCGCTCCGTTGCCTCTCGGTCTTGTCTGTGATCTCCTTCTTCCTCTCTTTCATGTTTCTTAAGTTCCTCGTCAATACATGGGTCCGGTCGTCCTTTCTCGTTCTCATTCCCTCATCGATTCATTCACCGATCTCTCATTGTAGATCGATGACGAGGATGTGCTACAGTTGCATGTCAGAGGACTTCCTCCACCACTGGAGTTATCTGCAAGAGGTCAGCTCTATTTCAACCATCTTCTGATTCGCTCGCTTATCTCATCGAATAGATCTGAAATTTGGCGTCGGTGCAAAAAAATCGTTTCTGAAGCTTGATAGACGGAGAAAATGGAAAAGCAGAGCTCAATTTTAACTCAAGCATAGGGAAGATTCAACCAATGGAGAGTGCGAAACGAATCTCGAAACTCGGGTGAATTCCACTCGAAATGCTGCCTTTTCTCTCCCTCCTCTTATCCTTCTTCTTCTTATTTCTTAAGTACCCTTCGGAGGTTTGAATTCCTAGTCTATTTTCACATCCGCAGCGCCTTTTTGACTTCTTCGCGCCTCGACCTCGAATTGAGATTTTTGATGAAGCTAACCTTCTAAAGATAATCAAAATGTTTGTCTGCATTGTGGGATCCAATTAAGAGGAGTGAATGAACTGGGGAAGAGGGTACTGAATTTCCATGAGACTAGTCAACCAGTTTAGGGTGTGTGGCGAAAAAAAATTGCGCCAGTGGAGGGACACAAGTCTTGCCCATGGGGAATTGAGCCTCTTGCCTCCCTCGGCATGAGAAGCTAGTGTCAACGACGATACACAAATACATATGTGCGGGAGATAGGGCTTCCGATTCGAGGGAAGATCCAGATAAACAATCCAATGAACACGATGCACACGTTGTGTTCGATACTTGGAAGGAGATGAATACTTGCAGTTGTACTACACACCTGCGAACTTCAGCGATGAGTGCTACCACATTGACCACTCGACGACACGACCTGTGAGATTTTTGGCCAAATGTTCACGAATCAGAACGAATCATTGTTTTGGAGTTGATGAGTCATCGAAGATTTCGAAATGCGTCATTTAGGGAATCGGGATCGTTCCTTGTCCAGCTGCCCTCTGCATCACTGTGATCGAACCGAAGATTCTCGCAGGTCAGTCTTCTCCTACTCTCACCTATCATCTCACCCTCAAATCACTCCGTATCCAATAGGGCAAATTGCATCCTTAGTCATTCGTTAGTAGTTTATCGATGGTTGTCTCTCATTGGGAATGCTGTGGAAGCGGGACGTTTCCCTCGTCCGCCAATCATTGCCAACAGTCACGCAATGTTCGCAGTCTCTGACAAAGGGAGGAGAAGGAAGGGAGTGAATCCCCCGACCGAATATTACTCGAGGCTGACCACCCCTAGGGAGACTTCGGAGAGAGAGAGAGAGGCGCAGATGTTGAGGGATCGCTTTCCACAATTTATCCCGGTATGAGTGAGGGACAGGGCAGGAAGGGCGGTGTCAAAGAGCACTCCTGTCTGTGTAAAACATCATCCATCATATCCGTGAGAGCGGGAAATCCCGCAGTGTGACAAGATAGAGAAAGAGGAGATTAGGTAAATGCGGTTGGAGATTCCCCTCATTTCGCCGAAATGGCACTGTTTTTGCCCCTCTTCTTTATTTTGCGGGCGGGTTTGGGTGAACCTTGACATCTTGGGGAGTGATGCAGGGATGCAAGGGACTGCTTCAAGGGAGGATCGAAACGAGGGATCAGGTGTCACCACACACACAGCAGACACGAGATAATCTGGGTCTCGTTAGCCGCCTTCCTTTGTTTGCTCCCGATGACAAATTCATTCGAGGACACCGAAAGGGACGAAATTGGCGAATAGGTGACAGCAGAGAGGGCAGGGGCAAAAAGTAGTGCGACCCCATGAGGCGATATGCATTCTGAAGTAGTCGAAGCAGACACGAGAAAAAAGGAAGTTCACACATTAGGCAGAACAGATTACGAGAATTGAGCTGCATTCACTTGAAATATTTCTATAACAGCTGTAGGCTGGTACATGAGTAAATGGAATGGTTAATCATTGGTTGAATTGCAGGTCAACGAATAGGGAGTAACATCATCCGCGGATGCATCTCGGGCGTATTTCGACACACTCATCGAATGCCCCCCTCATCACCACATCGTCTGTTGATTTATCCTTCTATTCCACCAGAATATGAGACCATTTGAATGGATTTGTGTAGAATGTATCCTGAATGCTGCATAGCGTTCCTTGTTGTCGTTTAGTCATGTTACGACACGTATAATGGGTAAGATAGCGTGTTGAATCAACACTGTTGATAATATAGATGAGACCATTGGCACTAGCTTGTGTGCGCAGGGACGCGTAAGGATATCTCTCTTCCTGCTTCCTCGCCTCTCTCTCTCTCTCTCCTCTCTTCTGGGAGTAATCACATTTGCGCCTCTCCAAGTTATCATCGTCAGCTCAGTTCACACACGCGCCCAATTTGGAATCTCATGAGGGACTTGCAAGGCAAGCCACCCACATCTCCTCTCCGCATAATCCTCACTAGCATCTACAATGGGATATCCACTTCATCTAGTAGAATTCCCTCTTGATAATTAGAACAATGAGGATGTAGAACACCCAGTAGTTACACAGAAGTGAGTCATAGGAGTAAGAATACACAGGCTGAATTCGTCTCTGGCGAAGAGCAACAAATCAGCCTCTCTCTCCTCTCTCGCCCCTCGGATCCGCACTCATAAATCCACATGTTGGACAGAAGTCGCGATGAGAGAGAAGGCGAGAGTGAGAGAGTGCCGAGCAGTGGGAGAGGAAGATTCCGAGTTGAAAGAAGCTGAAAATAAGTGTGAGAAGTGACATTTCCAGAGTGGGGAACGGGGAGAATACAGGAATGATATATTGCAGAAGCAGATCACGAATGTTTGAGTGTCAGCATGCGACAACTACTGCCGCCCCATCTAGCAAGTGAGGATAGTTATGAATGAAAGAACTATCCATAGAATGCTCCTGAGTGGTGGTAGAAACGGTTGAGCGAAGACACACCAATGTTTCATGATATGAAGTTAGCCTGCCCTAAGATGATTTCTTCAGGTCGATCATCGAATCGCTCGATGAACATGTGTATATGCTCCGGCCAACTCTGTAATGACTTCCCCAGTATATCGAACGGCGTAACAACGAACAGGTACATTTTAACGTGAGAACATCATCTGAAAATTACGAAATCACTCGGAAGAATTAGAGCACAGCAGCATCTGGACCGTTTCAGATTTCTCATCACTGCGATTTCTCTGGTCTTTCTTCGATTAATCAATTGATTACTATTATCTTTTACCTTGATAGAACGTCTAGCGGTTGCTCTCCTATCACATTCCAAAAGATCGTAATTTTTCAAAAAATTGTTTGTGTCATATTCATTTTGTCATATTCATGTCATATTCATTTTGCTTAAATGTATTATGTTCATTGTATAATAATTATGATCTACCCAGTGAAATTTCCGTTGAATTGTACCGCACTTTTCGTTGCTCATCAGTCTTTCACAACTCTTTCGACGAATAAAGTTGATCAAACTGTGTGCCCGAAGTTCAGAATATTCAGCTGGAAATGTATTAGTAAGAAGTAGGTAGATTCTTAGAAGCGGCTATGAACAATATGGGATAGTTTATCCAGTCTTATTTTTCCGAAATTTTGATTTCCAAAAAAATCTGTTGAGATCAAGTGAAATTCCGAAGCATTCTGGAACGAGATGTAGTGTAGTAACGAAAGTCAGTTGGTATCAGATTGAACCTTCTCGCAAAATGGTCAGTGATAGGAAAGGGCGCTTTTTATAGCACGTCTTCGAGGAAAATTAGAATGATAAGGTCGTTATCACTAACGGATTGAAACGTGCAAACGCCCAATGAAACATAATGATGACCGCATATAACTGCTCTTTTCTTGCTCTCCTTTCCTTCGATTTGAAGCTCAGCTTATTAGATTTGGATAACTTTTGAAATACCAGCCATCATACGCTTCACTTGATTTGCACTTTTCCAGACTACATCTTGAAGTTGTTCTAGGCTAAAGTTTTCCCACACGTATTGTAAACTGTAGATATTCCACGTTTTCATTATCTTCATCCTCCTTCTCCGCATCTCAAAGTTGTCATTTATCTCTACAACGATTGAAAAGACAATTGTTTTTCGGCACCCTTCTCCATGGAAAGATTAAGATTTGTGCGTGCTCTATCGTACTGATTAGATTTGAAAAGAGGATTGGGTATTTACGGAAATACAATAAAATATCCAGAGTAGAAGAACAAAATGAAAAAATGAGCTCTTCTTGAGTAATGATTTTTCCACTGTACGCTGTCTTTGCTGCTTAATTTTAGTAGTTTCATTATCTCTACAACGATTGAAAAGACAATTGTTTTTCGGCACCCTTCTCCATTTTTCATTAGAAAAAGCCGAAAAAGTTTCATTAGAGATCAATTGCATTCTATAAACCGAATGCGAGCAAATTTTCATCTCTCCATGATAAATATTTCTCGATACGATAGTGTGGTTTGATGACGCATTGCTACTGCGTTTAGCAGGAGAAAGATTCAAATGGCTTGGGTTGACCCTCTCCCTCTCCGTGCCCTTCTGTCTTTCCAAATCCCCTCATTAGATGCTTATTACTCTCTCTAGCTTCGTTCGCCTCCTCTCTGCATTCAAATTATCCGACCGGGTTCCATTTACCCTACTAGGCTTCTCTTCTTTTGACATCCTTTTCTTATTGATTGCAGTTTGACTGCAAACCATCTCATCCTACATACCTTTCGCTTCAACTTTTGTTTTCACTGTTTCATATATTCAAAATGGCAGGTAATCTAGCCAGTGGCCATGGTCTATTTGATGGACACGCAACGAGTGAAACGACTCTTGTTGGTCGGACAGTCGATTGTCTACCTCATCGCCTTCTCTTCCATCTACTACCAAATCCCTGGTCAGAGATAGTCTTATCAAGTCGTGTCTAACACTTGGATACGTGCGACTGCACCAAATGACTCTTGTTTATTATCGATAAGGGAGTCCTTCAAAGAGTTTCCCTCTCAATATCTCGAGTGATAGTTAGGAAGTAGGCCAGAGATGCAATCTAAGTTTCTTCTAGCGATCAAGGACGAGTAGGGTTAACCGATTCGTCTGCTAACCGTTCGCATAATCGGCCTTGAAGGAGTACATTTCGCCTTTTCAGCTCTCTACGGCGAGTCGGGAATAGCCCCTGTAGCTGCGAAAATCGAGAAATGTGGTAAGAGACTGTTAATTGGATCAATGAATTACACGATAGTCGAGTCGAATTAGCAAACCGAGAGAGGAAAGACTAATGTGCTACTGCTAGATACACTGGAAATATTGAGATGCTTCTGACCCTCTGAACTGTATTTCTCCCCTCGTGTTCGTTCTCTCCCATCAACTATCGATCAAGCCCTCCTCTGCACTCCAGGTACTGTAGCAGGTGTATTCAGGTAATGGTATATCTGTAATCAATCAATAATGGCTTGACGTTGGATGCTTGTGACTACAATGCCATTTCAGCATTCCTCAGATGAAACATTAGTCATCCTTTTCAAATTGTAGAAGGGGCAATTTAGATCATCGCCCTTCTCGGTGTTTTCTTCTCCATCTGCACTATTGCCATTCGTGCCACTCGCAACTTCCTCTTCTACCTTCTCCTCGTCCTTCTCTATCTCTCCATCGTCAGGGTTAGAATCACTCCTCATTCCATCCACTCAACCCCTCATCGAGTATCAATCCTCTTCCTTGCAGGTCGGCGACACTTTCCTCTTCTTCCAATGGGATTCACTTCTCCTCGAGGCGGGGTGGTTGATGGTCGTCGTCGCTGCCACTGGAAATTCCCCCGCGGATCTGGTGAGCATCACGAGTCTACAGTAACCCTCAACACGACGTCATCTGATTCAGATGTCGACGTATCTCGTTCGTTTCCTCGCCGCTCGTCTCATGTTCGCATCGGGAATCGTCAAACTGCAGTCGCTGTGCCCCACCTGGTGGGGACTCACCGGTAAGAATTTCAACATAATATCACTAATATTCGACTTCATATTGACCGTGAAATCGATCATCCCGACCATTCGATTCACTCCGACGGCTTCATTTCAGCCCTGGATATCCACTTCGAGACCCAGTGTCTTCCGACTCCTCTCGCTTGGTTCGCCCATCAGCAGCCCGAGTGGTTCCGTCGTCTCTCAGTCGCCCTGACCTTCTTCGTCGAGATCTACCTCCCTCCGATGTTCCTCCTCCCCATCCCCATGCTAAGAGCCATCGCCGCCATTCCCAATGTACGCACTAGAGATGGAAGAGGCGAAAGATCTCTCTCTCTCCAGTAATCATCCATTCCTCTTCAGATCGTTCTCATGCTGGGTATCATGGCCACTGGCAACTATAACTTCTTCAACATCCACTTCGCTCTGCTCTGCGCAGCCTGTCTTGAAGGCGAGCAGAATGCTTCCCCTTTCTGTACAATATCTCCTACCAGGAATGACAATTCAGAAAATGCTCAACCTAGTGTCATCCCTCTCCTTCAGGAGGCTACACTTCTTCTGCCATTCGTGGTCGTGGATTCGGTCGTCGTTTCCTCGAGTTCATCGTGAGTGTCGCTGTCTTCGGAGCAGCAGCAGTCCACTGGGCGATGATGTTCGGAATCCAGTTCGATCCCAAGACGAATACCGTACTCAGCAAGATCAGTGAGTCCATTGAATATGCATTCTTAGAAGGTGCGCTAGATCTCTCTGTGTGATTTCAGCGTTCTCGAAGGGTGAATTCGAGAAGCTGACGAAGATTGGAACTTCTATCTTCGTGCACGTCGCCATCCTCGCCTTCGTCCTCGTCTTCATCGAGTTCCTCGTGACGTATGTGTCCAGAGACAATGATTATGATTCGTATGGGTTCATCAGGATATCAGGAAGTATAAAAACTTCTCCTGAGTATCCAGGCTAGCAAAATCAATAGTGAAACTATGATTTCTTTTATTGCTTCAGCGTCTGGAAGCAGAGCACTGCCACTGCGCAGACTCCTGAGCCCAAGTCGAAGAAGGGAAAAGGAAAGGGAGACAAGAAAAACGAGACGAAGGCCGTCCAGAAGAGTGGAGGTACACACTATAATGAACATGACTGTTGGGTTGAATCTGAAATCAATCTGGTTCAAATCAAATGTTGTTTAGGAGGCATCTTCGGAGCCACTGGTCGTCACGCCTTCTTCGTCCTCTTCTTCGGATCATTCCTCTTCTGGACTTCTTTCGTTAGTAGTTCACCCCTTTTTCCTTGACCATCGAAAATCTTTCTACTACAACTTTATCGTCAATTCAGGTTCCATTCACCGTCATCGACGACGCTGCCTCCAATCGCATTCCCGACATCCTCCGCGATATTCACTCTCGTACCAAAAACTTCCAGTTCACTAATTCCTACGGACTCTTCAGAAGGTACGCTAACATATCTAATCGTTCTAAAATAATTCAGGGATTGGGATGCAGGGGATTCTCGGAAGAGGAGAACCTAACAATGGAATGTAATTCAGAATGACGGGAGTGGAGGGTCGTCCCGAGATTGTCATCGAGGGATCGCACGCTCCCAATGGACCCTGGAAGGAGATCGAGTTCTTCGCAAAACCAGGAAACGTCAATACCGCCCCTGCTGTCGTTCGTGAGTACTTTCTCAATTTTACGTTCATTTCCCTTTATCATGCAAAAACTCGATAGCAAAGCGATTATTTTTACTGATGGCCTCTTCTTCAGTGCCTCACCAGCCCCGTCTCGACTGGCAGATGTGGTTCGCTGCTCTCGGCACCTACCAGCACAATCCCTGGTTCCTCTCTCTCGTCAATCGACTCCTCAACAACGATGCCAATGGTGAGAACAGTGATTGCATGGCTGACTAGGGAGCGTAGGGAAATAAATCTCTCAAATGCTTTAGGCATGATGGCTTGCAGCGTTCAATGCCCGTCCTCCAGTGACCCTCTCATTTCAGTCATTGGTCAACTGAAGAATTGGCCGTTCACGAACAAGAAGGAGCCTCTGACCTTCGTCCGTGCTCAGCTCTACACTTACAGATTCGCCAAGCCTGACACGAAGTGAATTTAGAAAAAAATCTGTTACTTGGAACATGAAAGAACCAAATTGGTTTACACGAAAAGTGTAAGAAATAACTCGAAATAATTGAAGGGTCTGGTGGACGCGTTCCCTTCAGCACGAGTACATGCCCGCGATGACCAAGGTGAGTGATGAAGATTGTTGCTGATTAAGGGTTGAAATGAAGATGAAAGGGCTTTGGTCGAAGATGTATTTTAACAACTACTTACAGGACTCTCCTGCTATTCTCGAGTTCCTTGCGCAGAACTCGTTGATCACTACGAAGGCGTACAAGACTGGCCCCATTGACAAGGCTATCGATCAACTCCACACTCAGGTGAAATCACGTTGATCTAAATATCCAAATCTTCACATCATCATATTCAATTTTGAGGCTCGTCAACTGCCTCAGAACACCTTCGTGAGGAGTACAACTGCTTTCGGAGTACTGCTCTCGCTCTTCATTTGAAGGACCACTAGAAGACAATTTCTAGTATCTCATTCAACTTGCGTTTTCTTCGCCTCCTTATAATCAGTAGATTACTCTCAGCGTACAAGGTCGTCTAACTTAATATTTATCACGTTGTATTTATTTTATTATGATAATCGGATTACCAGTCATCCTACTATAGTCAAAATCTGCCATGATAATTTATGATTACTTTCAAAGCGTATTCCTAATTAATAAATGAAATAAATTTTATTCCCAAATCACGAATTAATTACTTACGAATAGCAGAACGATGCTACAAAAGGACACTTGCTTCATTCATTCCACTTCCTCTTTATCAATGGAAAAAAAGAGTATTGATTTAGACAATGAAAGAAATTACGCAATTCTCTATGTAATGAAAACACGAGGCATGTTGTTGGCCTTCCAATGCAGGAGAATAGTCCCGTAACGTATGCATGTCTGCTTTGACACAAATCTTTAGGTTGTTTATTCACCAGAATTAGTCTGCTCCCATTTTTTCAAATTTTTATTGATCAATACTTTTCGATCGAGCTCTCAATAATACAATGATTCTGCAGGCGACGAGCGCGCGCTCAATTTGATGACTCTACAGTATATATTCGTATCTTTGTCTACACAATTTAACTTTACAGTACTACTACGTATACAGTCGCTATCGAAAACGTGGAATGATGTAAATCTGGCTCGTGTGCATGGGAAGAAGACAGAGTAGGGGATTAACAACAAACTCGATGAGTAGAGTGACCATTACAAGTGAGTGGCGAGTGTGCTCGGAGAGCCACGACTAACGAGAAGAGGGAGGACTATCACAATATTAAGAGGGGAGTGGAGCGAAGGAATGTCTTATAGCTTTTGTGTCACAAACTTGAGAGATGTAAATTATTGCTCAGAAAATAAACGAAGGAGCGGAGATCTCTTAGTCCTCGAGGTTTCTGAACGCAGTCTGCATCGACTCCAACAGGTCGTCGTAATCCTTCTTGATCTTCTCCTCTCCGTCCTTCACGGGGTCCTGAAACGATCGATTCATTACTGTATGCCTGCGTCTCGCTACCGTACCTTGAACTTCATGGCGGACAGCTGGTAGATGAGGTCTCCCATGTGGTCTCTGATGATCGCCCACGTTACCTGAATGGACATATTATCGACCGTTCAAGGGAATTCACTTCTTCGAATGGGAGTGCTTCTCACCTTGTTGTCAGTGTTGGCGGTGCTCTCGACGGAGTGACGCGCCAAATCGTAGAAGGAGATCATGTTCTTCAGCATACCCACAGTCTTGTAGAAGGGGCAGAATCTGAGAAGGACTGATAATCACATGACATTCCCTCTTCCTCAACCTGTCGTAGGGAGTGTATCCATTCTGCTGCAGGAAATCGTCCTTGATGATCTTAGCGACCTGCGAGAATCTCTCTTACTTCCTCTTCCCTGTTGCTTCCTTACCTCAAGGGTGATCTTATCAGACTCGGCGAGGGAGGCCTTTCCGACCAGCTGCACGATTTCGGACAGATCCTCTTCTTCCTGGAATAATTATCATGTTTTCAGAGACCAGAAGTTTCAGCGCTCAACTCTGTTCATAACACAGGGAACTAAGTCTCTCTCTCACGCAATGACAACAATATCTAACATTCGAATATTATTCGCGCTCCTCACGAGGGATTCCTCCCTTAGAAACTATTGATACGACTCGAATCTCTCGTTTAACACTCCTAATTCGATATCTGTGTTCAGTGCATTCTCCCATCCCCTCGTGCTTCAATTCGCATTCTCACGCTTTCCTCGGTTGTAGTCTCGCTTATCACGCCTTTCTCACAGTCCGCCGACCACGAGTGAGTTACGCTTGTTGAGACCATTGAATCCCCCCCCCCTTTCGCTCTCTTTCCTATACCGTATCCACTGCAGTGAGCATGGATGCATCGAAAGTCGTTCGGAGGAAGATCAGTCTATTCGCGATAATGAGTCGACGAGAGGTCGACAAGATATTCAATCTCGTCTCTGATGAAGTCAATGCCAGACGATCGTACGTTCTTATTGTCCGTAGGGGATGCGGGATTCATTAGGAAAACTACGGGGTTGCCTAGGTGAATCGGAAGCTGATTCTCTCTCTCTCTAGATGGTAAAGTATCACACACTCCGCCCCCACAGACAGAGTGCATGCCATGCTTTCACTCCCTCACTTGCATCTGCCGTTCATCTCACAAGGTTCCCTCATTGGCTTCGGGGGGAAATTCATTAGAGGCGCTAGATTGGACCTCGCGGTAGCGGGGCGGAGCGGAAATGAGTCTTCTCTACCTGTCCCTAGTGGACCGACCACTCTCCCTCTGATTCTCATCATGTCTCTATCATGCTTCTCTGAATGTCTTCTTCTTCTCACCTGGAGGATCTCCTTGCACTTGGTTCGGAGGGCGATGAACTCGGGGTAGTTCTTCTCGTAGAAGTCCTCGAGGGCGCGCATGTACTTACTGAAATGGACACTTATTTCCCTGCTTTCGCTGTTCTCTCATACAATTCCCACTACAATATCCCGTTTTTAATCACAATTTTCTCAATGTCTACTCAGATTATTTGTTCCCTTCACCTCTCAGGTTCCTGTTATGACTAAGCCCGTGCCAGCCTCTTTCCAATAAATTGGAAACATTCTCGATTCTCCTTATATTTTATGTTCACAGTCACATTCGTTCGTTGTCACGGGAAGGGGAGAGAATGGAAGGACGACTCGTGCCTTCGGTCGACCGTAACCATAGTAACTCTCGAGGGAGAGAGGAGGGAGTAGAATAGGCAGAGAAAGGAGACTGGTAGAGGGAGAACTAGGAGGGAAGAGACGAGAGCATCGACTAGAAAGAAAACGTTGGGAGCGAGAGAAAATCGGGGAGAGTCAGTGCGAAGTTGCGTGAATCGGCACGACGTCGTCGTCTTCGAGGCCTTCTTACATCCGTTCTCCTCCTATCGACGACCACATAGAGGCTTTCCCCCCTCCTTCCCCTCCCCTTGGTCCTATTCCCTACTCTCTCGATCCTGCCATCCTCGCCCATGCGGCTGGTCGATACGATCCGTGGCTGAGCTATGCGAGTGCTTCTTCCGACTACCTCATCAGAAAGTACCATCTACAACCATTCTGCACTGTGGATAGCGCACGATCCATGTGGGGCCATTCATTGCCGCCTTTTCGAATCACTCGCGAAATCGTTCTTTCGTTTCCTCTCAATCTCAGTTCTTGCAGAGGAATGAACGCATACGACACGGGTGCCGAGCGGACACCCCTCGAGACTCAGGACTCCTCCTGCTGCTTCCCGGCTAAGACCACAGGCGAGTGAGAGATGTCGTTTCCGACGTGATTCATAAAGTCTAAGTCCAAACATCCACGAAGTCATAACACGTGAAACTCAATATGAAACCGCCGAGATTAATTGGGAATGAGCAGGATTGGCATCGTTGTGCGTCCAATTGACGGCGCTCGTCATCGCCGTCCTAATCACAATCTTCTTCTTCTACCAGATTGGAGGTACTGAGTCATTCCGAGGATCTCGCGGGCACTTAAACTAATATAGGCGCTTTTTAATGGGTATCGTTAAGGGTTGGACGAAATAGGAATCACAAACAATTCGTCGACTCTCCTGATCGAGGATGGAGCCGTGGATGCACTACCCAATGCAGCCGATACGACCTTCAGACTACTCAGGAATCTGGTAGGCACTACCTATGGATGCTCTCATAATCTAGCATTGACCCCTGTCCATCCATTGCAATCGTGTCCATTGTAGGAAGAGGACTACGACAACGACACATCCTACCATCACTACGACTTCCACGCTCCCTTCCGCAACACGACCCTCACCGTACCTGGCATCGTCAGTCCTTCCCCTCATTATTCCCTACAGTATCCGTAGCTGGTAATGACTCTCTCACGCGCTGTCTCTACTCTCTTATTATGCAGCCTTTCCGTCTGTAGAATGTCTTGCTGTCGCTAGGGAAACTGCCAATGTTCGTTCCCAACGCGTGACTTCGCCAATGTGAACAACATACGCAGTCAATATTCCCACTGATTGAATCATGCATTTCCATGAGAAAAGTTTGCAGCATATGGAAACGGGGGAGAAGGAAGGGGGAAGTAATTCGGTTGCGTTATCCATAGGGCGTGGGCGATAATTGCATCACTCGGAGATCCACTGAGAGAGAGAGGGAAAACATGCCAGGAGAGGGAACAAGCACCCTAATCGAAAAGTAATCCATAATCCAACCATTCTAAACCACTGAACTGTTGCAGTTCGAATCAGACGCGTATGAACTAGTTCGTCTCTCTACATTCATCTTTCTCATCCTCGCTTTTGTGTGGATGCTCTCCCTAGTGCTACTGCTGCTCTCCATCAAGGTAGTCAACTACCAATCGAACAGCCGTCATGATCTCATTCAGTTCGAGACTCTCGAACTCGTGGTGGCGAACTGCTTCGTTGCTCTCGCTTCCTCTCTCTATCTCGTACTTCATGCAATCTTCGTCATTCTTCTCGCAGTCTACAAGGTACACCGGAAGACCTTCTACTCATCTAATCCCACTATGTTCCTCAGTTCCCCCCTCCTCTCGCCCTCCGTCCCGCCCTGATCATCTACGGATCAGCGGGAATCCAACTCATCTGCACTCTGGTACGCTATCTCCTCCTCTCAATCAGTTCATTCCCTCATTCAGTTGACGATGTTCGCCATGTTCCTTATCTTCGGATGGTACAAGTACATTGTCTACGTCAACAGCGGAGAGAGGGTCAGTGTCCCTTCTCTATTCCCTCCAAATTCTCCCTCTCAGTGTCTCATCATCTCTTGCTTCCGTCGCTGCTGCTGCCCGAAGAAGAAGCGCGAGCCGATGTCAGAGTACGCGATGCCCGAGGTACCGTAACCCCCCATCTGTCGATCGCCTCCTAACCACAGTATGCCCAGGTCACAGCGGCAAGAGACGTTCCCATGGATCGCGACTTCAGCAACTTCTAGACTCTTCTCCCAAAAGAGTCGGAGCCGATATCTCAATACTTTCTTCTCCGAGAAAAATCCCTGTACAATATTCCTTCCTCTTATCCAATCAGAAACCTGTCAGATGCTCTTTCCAATTACTCTAGGAGTCCATTCGTTCTTCTAATCATCTTCATTTCCCGGTGTTCATATCCCTGTCTGAATCTCGCCCCCATTTGTGATCATTCCCACATGCAATCAATCTCTAGATGTCATTGTACGATAATATTTTGTCGATAAATATACGCTGTATTCCCTCGACCCCCTTGTTTCGTAATATTATTTACCTGTATGAGATGAGCCAGTTGATGGAGGGGAAGTGCTTACGCTGGGCGAGCTTCTTGTCGAGACCCCAGAACACCTGAGGAGGAGACATTTCAGATTGTTCTCTAGACGTTGCCATCGTTGACGTACCTGCACGATACCGAGGGTGGCGGAAGTGACGGGATCGGCGAAATCTCCTCCGGGAGGAGATACGCTGAAATGATTGAATCCATGCATGCCGATTCAATCGATGTTGCACAATTATACCTTTTGAGCCTACTCGGTAATGAAAAAGAGTTTTCCCCGAAACGATTCAGTTTCAGTAATGGACTTTCAAATAGAGTGTAACACTTACGCTCCGACGATGGTGACGGATCCTTCTCTCTCGGGAGATCCGAGACAACGGACCTAAGAATGACGCGATCAGAGTAATTCGAGGAATGACGTCGTACGTGTTCATTCACGTGTGAATTGGTGTGTTCTTCTCACCTTTCCGGCTCTCTCGTAGAAGGAAGCAAGACGGGCAGCGAGATAGGCGGGGTAACCCGAATCGGCGGGCATTTCTCCGAGACGACCGGAGATCTCACGAAGAGCCTCGGCCCATCGGGAAGTAGAGTCGGCCATCATAGCCACGTTCAGACCCATGTCACTGAAGAGGTAAGAATGATAGGGGAATGTTGGATAGATGCCCAAGTGACGTCATTATTCCACGTACCGGAAGTACTCAGCGAGGGTGATTCCAGTGTAGATGGAGGCTTCACGAGCAGCCACAGGCATGTTGGAGGTGTTGGCGACCAGTGCGGTACGCTTCATGATGGAGGTGGTAGTTCCCTCGACCTCCATGGTCAGCTCGGGGAAATCACGGAGTACTTCAGACATCTCGTTTCCTCTCTCTCCGCATCCGACGTAGATAATGGCATCGGAGTTGGAGTACTTGGAGAGCGACTGGGAGATGACAGTCTTTCCGCAACCGAAAGCACCTGGAAAGTAACAGGTTTGCATATATTCTTCACCATTAACTTTCATCGAAAAAAGATCAACATTTATAAGGCAAATCAGGAAAGTTGCTAACCGGGGATGGCGGTGGTTCCTCCCTGGACACAGGGGAAGAGAGCGTCGAGCACTCTCTGTCCGCAGAGAAGAGGGTTGTTGGCTGCCAGCTTCTCGGCAACGGGACGAGGAGAACGCACAGGCCACACCTTGAAAGTAGACAATTATGATCCGATTAGTGAGTTATTATTCTTCCCCATTCGCAGGATGCACCTATGAGATGTAACAATTGTCCTTGGAAATGGACACTTCCAAAATGCCATGAGAGGAATTAATCTCCAATTCTATTCAATCTTGACAGACAATCCTCAAAATTCTTCCTTCTCATCAGTGCACCGATTGGCGCATCCGGGATGCAATTCCTGACCTGGAGCATAGTGAATCGCTGCTTCTCTCCGGCGAATTCAACCTCGAGGAGGACATCCTGCAAGGATTTGTTTAATTTTCAAAAAAATATGCGTGGCAACGCTGTTTCTGGAAAATCTACAGTACCTCGACGGTGTAGGATCCTCCGGGTGCGGCGAAAGTGACCGTTCCGCAGGCATTGGGAGGGAGCATGATTCTGTGCTTGATGAGCAGATTCTCGTTGACGATTCCGATGAGGTCACCTGAATCGCGCCAACGTTTCGACTCCCGTAATCTGAAGACGTACCTCCGGTGACGTGAGATCCGACGCGGACGTCCTTCACGGGAACGTAGTCCCATTTGTCAGTACGCGAAAGAGCGTTTACGTTGACTCCTGAACAAAATTGAATTAGAAGTTGCCAAATATTGTTTTTGTTCATTGTTTGATATGTACAATGATTAAGCTATTCAATTCGAAGACGTACCCTTGGGGATATAGATGGACTGGGTCATGTCGGCGATGTCCTTCAGAGGTCGCTGAATTCCGTCGAAGATGGAACCCATGATACCGGGTCCGAGTTCGACGGAGAGAGGCTTGCCGGTACGGAGCACGGGGTCACCGATGGTGACGGCGGCTGAAAGCAAAATTTTCCACATGTGTTCAATTACAGATTCATATTTTCTGGCGTGCGTGTTCTTCTCAACTAATGCCGGGCATCTCTCTTTCAATAGAAAATTGATGGGAACAGTTCTCAAATAGTACCGTGCTTACGCCTATCAGAGAAATCCCTCTCCGATTCCCATCTCTCTCTCTTCTCTCACGTATTATCTAGTGATGGGAGCGATTACAAGAGCGAGAGAGAGATGGAAGGTCGAATGGACCGAGTAGAGAGAGAGTGACGATGAGAGATCATAGAGGAATGAGAGAGAGACCGATAGGCGAAAGACCAATCGGGATATTGATTAACGCTTCTCCAAGAGCCAATGCGATTCAGAGATTGACGTGAAAAGTATGAGATGGATCAGAGAGAAAGAATCAAATCATGGTTCGCTTATTTCTGCGCAAATGAACGAGGTACAAAATAGGAAGAGCAACTGGTGAAAACGTATCTTACAACCATTTTCGAACTATGCTTGCAAGAGTGGTGGAGGTCAAAACAATTGATAAGCTTGTAATTGCATTATACGTGGTCTATGTTAAAAAGACAGCAATGGTTATTGAAATAATTCGCGGAAAAATTGATTTTGAATAAAATAGTGTTTACAGCAGTAGTAGGTGCCATTTCATTTATAAGAAAACAGTACTCCAAAAAGCTGTTTGCAATGCATTTTACTACGTCTCATTACAATATAGCATGAATGGTTGAAATATACACGTACAAGTCTCCTCGTAGACCTGGATGGTGGCCATGTCTCCTTCGAGACGGATGATCTCTCCCACCAACTCGCCGTGACCTACTCGCACCAGCTCGTACATGGCTGATCCGGCCATCTTTTCGGCCGTTACGACTGAATTATTGTTTGTTCATTTTGATTTAGTGATTTTAATTTATTCTGTTGTTTGACAGTGTTTACATTTATCTGTCTCACTTCACGCCACTTCGAATGTGTCAACAAGGTTTAGAAGGACGATTTCAACACTTGGGTAATTAAACAGTTCGTAAATTATTGCGTATCATGTTCTCTCAATAAGTAGTTGATAATTTGAATGGCTGAAATGAAAGCTCACCAGGTCCAGAGACTCCATACACGAATCCATAGGCGGATTCCTTCTCCTGATCGCGTGCTGAGGGTGCCATCCTATAGGAATGAAGAGGTTACGGACAATTATGCAACAAGAGAGACAGGATAATGCCGAGAATACACAAAAGAGCATCGGAATCAATGGGAGGACGCGAGTTGAATAAGTAGAGAAGAGTGCTGGAATCGGCCTTTGGCCTCGGCCACTCGCTTCGATCTCGCAGCCGCGCACTCTCAAACACTCGCGGAACGGGAAATGTTTGCGAGATATGATAAATGATGACGAGTTCCGCCCGGAAGCAACGCTAAATATGACAAAAGTTATCACAGATGGAGAGTCGAAGACCGATGATCAGAGCGAGCGTAGAGAGAGGAGGATTCCATGTGAGACCATCGGGGCACCGCGGGTTTGAAACTTTAAAATGGCGTTTTAACCGCGACGCGGGAAGGCCGCGCGCGCAGGTTCCCACAAAGGAGCGTCTTTCTAAACGTAATTAATTAAATTATTTTTTTCAAAATTCAAATTCGGCTAGGAGAGTAGCCGGCTTGGAGATACTAAAAAGACATAAAAAATTTTTGCATGAGAACTTTTCTCGTTCTGCATATTTTTATTGTTGTGCATAAGAAGTTCCAGCGGTTCTCCAGAAACGCCCCTTCCGGGCTAGATCGATACCAAATTAGGTGAATTTGATGGGTCGTCAAAAAGCGGAAGAGAAGGGGGGAGCCCTTCTCCCTTTCTGCCTCATTCCCCTTCTATTCCCCTCCTGCGGACTTGTGTTCTATCCATCTCACTGCTCTCACCCAAAGAAGATTGTCGTCCATGCGAGATGAGAAGAGGAGCGAGGCGAAGGAAGAGAAAGAGAATGAAAGGAGGACTCCCTCCACTCCTCCCCCCTCTCATTCACTCCATCCATTTCTCTACCAGTTCACTCCCTAAATTGTTGCACTACTCGCTTCCGAATAATGCACCCCCCCCCCTTCAGAAATCTGCTTTCCTGATTGCTCGATAATTGCTCGTTCGATCATCTCCATCTGTTCAGGTGATGGGAACTCGGCGTAAGTTCCCATCGTCGACTGTGATCAGGAAACGACGTCATGCTCGTCGACAAATGACTGAAGAATCTCTACCCGAGATGCAAGATATAACTCATCGTGGGAAGCTGTTGAGAATCGCACGCATTGTCTGGGATGGAATCTGCCACTTTTTTGGTCAGTTGCAATTTTGTAAACACGAGAACATGCAAGAATGGGCAGTTAGTATGTTCGATCATTTGAAAGTGTTACTGCCAGATGTCAACTATTCATCTCTGAATAGATGCGTTTTAGCGTTTTCTGATGGATCCATCCTCATCCTTTCTATCCTCTCTTCTTAATTGCAAACGATAGGCAAATAAATGAATGCGCCGCAAGGCATCGCTGCACAACCATCATCATCTCCTTTTCATTTCCAGCTTCCGCTATTCCACTTCTCCATGAGTAAACAAAAGTTCAACAGAATTGTCGAGGCTCGCTGACTCTTTCGATTGCCTGCTTTGAGAGTCCTATCTAAACACCTACAAATTGTAGTTATAGGCTCGATCAATAAGCTTCTCCCTCTTCTCCATAATTCCCCATTTCCGATGTGTTAGTGAGAAGGGAGGTGTGACCATCGAGAAAGCACATTTATATTAGGATATTAGCTCGCTCCTCTCTGCCTCGTCAATCCACAGGAAGGAGACGTCACAGCTCACATGCATTCAATGCAATCTCTTACGTAGAGAGACACACATCACAGGAAATATGATTACAATAGGTACACATGAACAGATGAATGTAAGCAGGAGAATAGAAATATTTATACATTTCGTACAGTAAGATCTCTCAGACACGAGTTAGGCAATCGAAGAATGACGTGCTTTCAGTTACGCTCTTTTCTTACAATGCCGCTCTGATGCTCTATGCTACAAGTCGTCAATTCTTCAGTCGACAAAACGCAGAACAGAAGGCGGTTGGTGAAGACGAAATTCGCCTCACTTGCATTCTTGCTCTTCCTCTATGTAGTGCTATCATCAAAAATATTTAGGAATCAGCTGACGACGTTGAGAATGCTTCTGGAGAAAGCGAGAAGATGGACGGGTGTGTGGAGATTGCACTGCAGAGAAATGACGAGGATGAGAGTGAAGAAGTGGATGAAGAGATTGGAGGTGTTGATGGAGGCAAAGCGATCGAAGAGAAGGAGGCATCCGACAGTGAGATGGACGACGATGTCTTCGAGGAGGAATCTGAATCCAATGATGTCGTCAGTGATTCTGAAGAATCGGAATGTGAAGATGCCGCATACGAAGGGAGCGAAGACGACTCAGATGAGGAGACGACTGAGGATGAAGATGAGAAGATGCCAGTAGATGAAGACGAGAAGAAGGCGATAATTGCCTTCGATAGTTGGTACAGGGAATCTCCTCGCAATCGGGTTCTCCATATTCGTGATCCTCCCTCGGGAATCGAGTATGTCATCATGCGAGAAGCTCTCGACTTCGAAGGATTTCCGGATTCCGAAGACGAGGAAGAAGCGAAGGACAATCGAGTTTCTGCCCAAAGACGCGCCAACGCACATGTTGTACCTGCCCCAGCACCCCGCAAGTTAGTATGACTATAGGCTAGGTTCAGCTAATCCCGTCTCACTTAGTAGTGAGTCTCCCACACTTGGGATGAGCGAGAGGTTGAACTTGAGAAGGGCAGTTAGCTTACTCGGGGGGGGGGGGGGGGAATTTGTCGTGCTAATCCAGAATCAATGGGCATTTTCATACAACAAAGTAAACAGATGCTGTTAATTTCATCTATTTCCTTGCAGCCAGCTTCCTCTAGTGAACGCCCTTCCCATTTCGGACTCCGAGGAATCAGACGATGACTCGTTTGTTTTATTCACTTATTATCCCTTATAGAAGTATTTGCAAAATCATTCTGAATGTATGAAACGGGTAGAATCTCAATGGTTACATATTCTTCATCTTCAGTGCGATGTCGATGGACAGCGACGTGGAGTCGTCCATCGTCATCGACCACCAGACGGACGACACCTCGCTGACGCTCCTCAAGTACACTGTCGCCCAGCGACGCCATCTCAGCTTCCCCGACTACGACGTCTATCTACGGTGAGGGGGAACCGTCGTTGTAGCCTCAGACTTCGCAAGGGGATCATCACGATACACAGAGAATGTCCTGCAGGAATGATATTGCTCATTTCAGACGCGCGGATCGATATCACGAATGCGTGAAGGGAGCAGACTGCCCGTTGACACTCCGACAGGTAACATATTGATGCGGACTACAACAAAAATTGATAGCTACTGAAATTTCTGTCAGTGATTCTTCGCGAATCTCAGCCTTTGTGAAAGTGGTTTCGCTTCAGATCGCGATGCTCGCTGAAGACTACGATCTCACAGTCCAGGAACGGAACTCCTACAACGATTGGCTTGCCAAGACCATCCGAGATCCGTCAGTTGTTTATACGTGAATATTCTTAGCTAGAAAACTTGTAGGCGAGTGGAACTTTTGTACAATTGAAATAATAAATTCATCTAGACGTCTAACTCCCGAGTACGCGAGGATGTACGGTCGTCGTCCTGCTGCCCCCAAGTATGCCCCTCCAGGCACTCCCAAGAGAAGAAGAGAGGGAGAGAAAGATGACCTCCCACTCCCTTCAATCCCTCAACCATTCGTAATCCACCCTGAATTATTCGTATAATTTATGCATCGTTGCTTCTGTTTTGTTTTCCTTTGTAACTGTTGACTTATTTCTCTCTAGGCAACAATTCCAAATCCCGGTTTTCTCCGAGTGAACACCTAACTAATACTCAGTAGCAATTGTCAACTTACCTGTGCTGTCCCAGTAATATCTTTTCATTACCCACTTCTAGTCAACGTTTTCCCTATTACGAATTAGAAATAATTAGATACCAAGAATGATCTTTCTCTTTTCTCTTTCAGATAACCATACCATAAAAAGGTGGCATGCAACTATTATTGAGCTAGAATAATTCCTTCATCCCGAGTTGTCCCTGCTCCAATCTAAACGCTCGATAAATCAGTGCTGCCATGTTTCAGTGACTACATGCAATAATGATTTTACAAATTCATTTCAAAACACCAGTACTCAAATCTAACCAAATTGAACATAAATGACGAAGAAGTGGGATGGAGCAATGTTTTAAGAATCACATAATTTTCTCACGCTGTGGTGAATCATCATTAACTGAATCTGGCTGAATCAATGAAGAAAGGAGAGTGAATGGGAAATGGTCAGCTACTCTCGTCTCTACTTCATCCTCCACCCGATCACTTTCGCCAAAGCTGTCCTCTTCAAGATCGGATTCGATCAACTCAATGCTATTTCGGACCCTTCTGACCGCATCCAAACGTGAGACCCCGGATCAATTTTACTTTCTAAAGAAATTAATGTATTCTGAACTTTTCCAGAGCTTTAAATATCGCAATATTCGCCACCTCAATGACACCCGTCCTCGTTTTTGCATGTACTATCGAATTTTCGCCAAATGAATTTGAATTATTCCTACGCACTCTCGTATAATAAAATCTATGCCAATCTCAGGTCTGTTCGACTCTGCGTGTCGTGACATCGAGAGCGAAGGAACTGAAGAGAAACCGTTGCATTCGAACTTCTTCAGAAGTCGACGAAGACAACATCGCCACTATTACTATCTGATTCCAGCTCACTTCGATATGTATAGAGACCGCAAGGTGGGTGACCGAATTGCTTTGGCAGGGTCATTTGTGGATCTAATGTATCCCTTTGAGGCTAAATAAGGTCATACTTTTTGCCGTTTGGCTATATCGCATCTTTGACTCGACTTATGGCCCAAAAACACCTCGAAAGAGAAAAAATGGTCATACAAAAAAGAGATTTTTTCATGCCCTGAGGGCAAATTATGAGTTATTGTGTTCATATTCTCAGAATCATCTTTATTCATGATAGCGATCATTTTGATGCTTTGAACGAGTTTCTAGCTAATCTGGGAGCTGAGTTCTGAATTTCAGACCCCCTTATTGCATCAAGGCTGCAGCAAACGTGCGGTCGCGCAGCAACATCAAAAAAATTTTCTGGGTAGGCCTCGGGCATGACTCCAACCACAGAAAGTTTGGCGAGTAGGAAAAAATCTATGTAAGAATAAAGCCTGTTTGAAAAAGTGAAATTCGATTGCGTCATCACTACGCAATTAGTTAAGAGGCACCTGATGACGCAATACTCGCATCGTATTCTTCGATTGATTTGATATATCCCAACATCGAACTTGCTAAGTCAACGGTAGAAAAAGTTATTTGAAAAATTCAAATCGTTTCAATACTTTTGGGCGCTACTGTACATATCTAGAGACCGCAGGCTCCGCCCACTTAGGAGGAGAAAGAGGCGCGTCGAAATCTGGTTCTTGAAATGACGCAGCGAATACTTATCCAAAAATTATGGAAAAAATATTTTTGAGTACGTCTGACTAGTGTCTATAAACGACAGGGTGCCCGTCATGCATTATCTAATCAGAAATATCTAAAAAAGACCGATTTAGGGTTCATTATAGGGGAATGAAAAGGTTCCGACGATAATTCTTAACACGGGCATGGTGCGATGGATAGTTCCTGATTTTAGGCGTCGATTGACACCGAGAACGTATTTTTTTGGATTTTTTTCCGATTAATCATTTCATTTCAAAGATTCACGAGCGTGCGCTAATTGAACTGCAAAGTGGCGGGCCTTCTTCTCCACTTTCTCGCTTGTCTCTCACCCGGCGTGTGCAAAGAGCGCGCGCTCTTGAGGACCTCTACCTTTCCTCTCATCCTCGAGCAAGCTCGACGCGAAGCTATGCTCAAACTTTTGGAGAAACAAGGCAGAGCGGGCTCCGCCCACTTCGCTCTCGTCCCGATTTCGACTCCCTTTCCGTTGTGACTCTTTCGAGGTGTTTTTGGGCCATAAGTCGAGTCAAAGATGCGATATAGCCAAACGGCAAAAAGTATGACCTTATTTAGCCTCAAAGGGATACATTAGATCCACAAATGACCCTGCCAAAGCAATTCGGTCACCCACCTTGCGGTCTCTATACATATCGAAGTGAGCTGGAATCAGATAGTAATAGTGGCGATGTTGTCTTCGTCGACTTCTGAAGAAGTTCGAATGCAACGGTTTCTCTTCAGTTCCTTCGCTCTCGATGTCACGACACGCAGAGTCGAACAGACCTGAGATTGGCATAGATTTTATTATACGAGAGTGCGTAGGAATAATTCAAATTCATTTGGCGAAAATTCGATAGTACATGCAAAAACGAGGACGGGTGTCATTGAGGTGGCGAATATTGCGATATTTAAAGCTCTGGAAAAGTTCAGAATACATTAATTTCTTTAGAAAGTAAAATTGATCCGGGGTCTCACGTTTGGATGCGGTCAGAAGGGTCCGAAATAGCATTGAGTTGATCGAATCCGATCTTGAAGAGGACAGCTTTGGCGAAAGTGATCGGGTGGAGGATGAAGTAGAGACGAGAGTAGCTGACCATTTCCCATTCACTCTCCTTTCTTCATTGATTCAGCCAGATTCAGTTAATGATGATTCACCACAGCGTGAGAAAATTATGTGATTCTTAAAACATTGCTCCATCCCACTTCTTCGTCATTTATGTTCAATTTGGTTAGATTTGAGTACTGGTGTTTTGAAATGAATTTGTAAAATCATTATTGCATGTAGTCACTGAAACATGGCAGCACTGATTTATCGAGCGTTTAGATTGGAGCAGGGACAACTCGGGATGAAGGAATTATTCTAGCTCAATAATAGTTGCATGCCACCTTTTTATGGTATGGTTATCTGAAAGAGAAAAGAGAAAGATCATTCTTGGTATCTAATTATTTCTAATTCGTAATAGGGAAAACGTTGACTAGAAGTGGGTAATGAAAAGATATTACTGGGACAGCACAGGTAAGTTGACAATTGCTACTGAGTATTAGTTAGGTGTTCACTCGGAGAAAACCGGGATTTGGAATTGTTGCCTAGAGAGAAATAAGTCAACAGTTACAAAGGAAAACAAAACAGAAGCAACGATGCATAAATTATACGAATAATTCAGGGTGGATTACGAATGGTTGAGGGATTGAAGGGAGTGGGAGGTCATCTTTCTCTCCCTCTCTTCTTCTCTTGGGAGTGCCTGGAGGGGCATACTTGGGGGCAGCAGGACGACGACCGTACATCCTCGCGTACTCGGGAGTTAGACGTCTAGATGAATTTATTATTTCAATTGTACAAAAGTTCCACTCGCCTACAAGTTTTCTAGCTAAGAATATTCACGTATAAACAACTGACGGATCTCGGATGGTCTTGGCAAGCCAATCGTTGTAGGAGTTCCGTTCCTGGACTGTGAGATCGTAGTCTTCAGCGAGCATCGCGATCTGAAGCGAAACCACTTTCACAAAGGCTGAGATTCGCGAAGAATCACTGACAGAAATTTCAGTAGCTATCAATTTTTGTTGTAGTCCGCATCAATATGTTACCTGTCGGAGTGTCAACGGGCAGTCTGCTCCCTTCACGCATTCGTAATATCGATCCGCGCGTCTGAAATGAGCAATATCATTGAATGCCCAACCATGCGAGTACATCATCAGATTCTTCGGAGCTCTCTTCTCCGAGGTTCGAATAATTTTATATCTCGTGGCCTTATGCCAGGACTGTACCAGAAGGGTTGTAGAAAAGGAGATCATGCGAAAATTGCACACAGCCGAATAACATCTTTCTTGTCCATGACGTTCGTTTCACAGGCTGATAAATAAAACAAATATAAATAAATATGCATTTATAATAATAATTTAGGGCGACTGCTGGATCTGCATGGAGTTGATGGACATCTCACTGGACAAATTGTACAAGAAGTCCTTCGAAATGGGAACGACGTTGAGTGAAGCATTCGTCGGACACATTACTGTCTGCGTGAGTTTTTAAATTTAAAACTTCTCTTTCTAAAACCACTCCAAAGTGCCATACAATTTTGTTTCAATCAAATGTAAATTAGTTTCCAATCTAGTTGTAATGCAGTTAGTCGTACTCATCCATGCGTATTCATTCCCCTCTCTACGAGACCACTCTCATTCATTCCTCTCCCTGGGAGAATGAGTCACCATCGAATAAAAATTGCTCCCTTGAGTCTCCCATCGTCGCCTAGTGATTTCTCGCATTCATTTCAGACGGTGAGTGCACTCAGTTTCCTGAAGGACCAGTTGAATATCATCCATCGGGATGTCAAACCATCGAATATCGTCATGGATCAGCACGGCGCCGTTAAACTCGTCGACTTCGGCATCGCTGGCCAATTGGTTGACTCGATTGCGAAGACGGAGGATGTGGGATGCAAACCATACATGGCTGTGAGTTAGTTTATCAGCTGAAGCTACTCAAGGACAGGTGCATTTAGTGTGGAGCAGAACATAGCATTTAGAGTGGGCCTTATTTAGGAAACTAGTTTTTAAAAAACTTTTTACATCAGACTCGCCTCAGACAAAACTAGTTTTTTCAGTACCTTAGGAGGAATAAGTCACGTAGTGTGAAAAGAAAGAGTAATCAAGATATGATCAAAGAATAAATATCTTGCAGCCGGAACGAGTGGCAGAGATGGTTGGTCACCACACATACGACGTTCGATCTGATGTCTGGTCACTGGGAATCACGCTGGTATGTTTGGGGGAAAACAGAATAGCTTGTGTACTTCCAATTCAACATAACAATCCAATATAAGTTTTGCGCACGCCCTGATGAGTTATGAAAAGAGAGACGAGAAAATACTTGAATATCATTACCGTTTTTTTATTAGTTTTTAAATGTGTGGTGGCCTCTCATGCTGTTATTCATAATGATGAAAATAACAGTATGCCTCGGGCAGACCATAATTTAACCACATGTGCAGGTGGAAATCTCAACTGGTCGTTTCCCGTACTCCGACTGGGCATCTCCCTTCCATCAATTGGCTGAAGTTGTCGATGGACCGGCGCCCGTTCTCACTCAAGACAAACTGCCCACGGACTACACTGTCTCCTACATCCTATTCGTCAATCTCTGGTGAGCTCTTCGCCACAATATATTAGCTAGACTGCGTGCTTCAATGCTCGGTTTTAATCAAGCTAAGCCAAGGTCTAATGAAGTTTGTATTCCAGTCTGGCGAAGGAGCAGCAATCGCGGCCAAAGTACCACGACCTGGAAGCCCATTCATTCTACCAGAAGTAAGTGGAAATTCCCCAATAATCAAATGGTCGAATTCAAGAAAAGACAAAGACGTTTGAAAATATTGCAGCATAGTAATGAGCAGAGTCAACTTCATTTCCCCTCTTGCAGGTATCATGCAAAGATCGATGATCCGGAAACACTGCGTAACTTTGGCGATTTCGTCACTCATATCATCGAGGAGATCCAGAAGGACGGTCCCGTGGCTGCCTACCCTCGCTGATTCTCCCTTCAATCCGGTCTTTTGCTCAACTTTTCATTCCTTTTAATCTATTCGTTAGCTACTTTACACTTATTGAGAAACAATAGACGAGTAAAGCATACAGAATAGCAAAGAAAACTGTTGAAAATCGAGATAACGTATGCATTAAATGACAGTTTACTTATGCACGATTGTGTCATCCAAACCATCATTCTCGTCTTCATATTTCGCGTTCCTATCACATCTTGTTATATTTTCACTTCAGATTATTGATCTCGTTGTCATGTAAAACTTTAGCTTCAGATTATTCCCTAATCACTTTTCGATAGCCCATCTGATTCGTGCTTCGCCTCTCCTAGTATTTGTCACCGCAGTTTAGTCCCAGTTAGCCTGATACTGATTCTTATGATTCTGATAGTCTCTTTGTTTGTGACACGGTTATCGGTTTCCTCAAAACCACCCTTTTGAATATGATCGCTCTACCTCTTTCATGTTTCGAGTTGTGCATTCTTTCGCGATAAATATGCAAACAAGGAAGTTGATTTAGAAAAAATATTTATGGACACCCGTTCAAATTAATAATGGCAAGTTCAGAATAGTCTTCGAATATCAATCAGAACTAACTGATTCAATAATTATTGAAACATCGAAGTGGGAAGATCGAGAGATTAGAGATATTTCTACATATCGATCGGATTGCAATGTTGAGATTGCACTGTAATTGTAAGAGGGAATGGATTGTTGCAGAAACACTTACATATTATAAGATAGTAACACTTATAGTACAACCTCTAGACGCTCTTCGATGTGCAGATCCAATGATAAGCAACAGAAAGTGGTTCAAACGAAGTTCACAAACATAGATTTAAAATTGCCTATCATTTATTTACATACAGTAGCGCCCAAAATTATTGAAACGATTTGAATTTTTCATATAACTTTTTCTACCGTTGACAAGTTCGATGTTCGATGTTCGATGTTGTTCGTTCGATGTTGTTCGTTGTTGTTCGCAAGTTCGATGTTGGGGCGCTATATATCAAATCAATCGAAGCATAAGATGCGAGTATTGCGTCATCACGTGCCTTATAACTAATTGCGTAGTGATGACGCAATCGAATTTCACTTTTTCAAACAGGCTTTATTCTTACATAGATTTTTTCCTACTCGCCAAACTTTCTGTGGTTGGAGTCATGCCCGAGACCTACCCAGAAAAAATTTTTGAGGTTGCTGCGCGAACGCACGTTTGCTGCAGCCTTGCTGTAAAATGGGGTCTGAAATTCAGAACTCAGCTCCCAGATTAGCTAGAAACTCGTTCAAAGCATCAAAATGATCGCTATCATGAATAGAGATGATTCTGAGAATATGAACACAATATCTCATAATTTTCCCTCAGGTCATGAAAAAATCACTTTTTTGTATGACCATTTTTTGGACATTCATAACTTTGTGGGAAATGTCGATAAAAAACTGGTTTTTGCATAGTAATGTTCGAAATGTATTGAAGATCTGATTCCCAACTTTTTAGAGCGATTGGATTTCTTTCCTGTCCGCGGCGTGCGTTTTTCGGAGGTATACTAGGGTCGCGAAGCACTGTTTACCACTATGAGCGAGAGAGTGCAGACGACGAGAGCGCGTAAACAGGGTGTTTCCCGACCCTAGTATACCTCCGAAAAACGCACGCCGCGGACAGGAAAGAAATCCAATCGCTCTAAAAAGTTGGGAATCAGATCTTCAATACATTTCGAACATTACTATGCAAAAACCAGTTTTTTATCGACATTTCCCACAAAGTTATGAATGTCCAAAAAATGGTCATACAAAAAAGTGATTTTTTCATGACCTGAGGGAAAATTATGAGATATTGTGTTCATATTCTCAGAATCATCTCTATTCATGATAGCGATCATTTTGATGCTTTGAACGAGTTTCTAGCTAATCTGGGAGCTGAGTTCTGAATTTCAGACCCCATTTTACAGCAAGGCTGCAGCAAACGTGCGTTCGCGCAGCAACCTCAAAAATTTTTTCTGGGTAGGTCTCGGGCATGACTCCAACCACAGAAAGTTTGGCGAGTAGGAAAAAATCTATGTAAGAATAAAGCCTGTTTGAAAAAGTGAAATTCGATTGCGTCATCACTACGCAATTAGTTATAAGGCACGTGATGACGCAATACTCGCATCTTATGCTTCGATTGATTTGATATATAGCGCCCCAACATCGAACTTGCGAACAACAACGAACAACATCGAACGAACAACATCGAACATCGAACATCGAACTTGTCAACGGTAGAAAAAGTTATATGAAAAATTCAAATCGTTTCAATAATTTTGGGCGCTACTGTATGTAAATAAATGATAGGCAATTTTAAATCTATGTTTGTGAACTTCGTTTGAACCACTTTCTGTTGCTTATCATTGGATCTGCACATCGAAGAGCGTCTAGAGGTTGTACTATAAGTGTTACTATCTTATAATATGTAAGTGTTTCTGCAACAATCCATTCCCTCTTACAATTACAGTGCAATCTCAACATTGCAATCCGATCGATATGTAGAAATATCTCTAATCTCTCGATCTTCCCACTTCGATGTTTCAATAATTATTGAATCAGTTAGTTCTGATTGATATTCGAAGACTATTCTGAACTTGCCATTATTAATTTGAACGGGTGTCCATAAATATTTTTTCTAAATCAACTTCCTTGTTTGCATATTTATCGCGAAAGAATGCACAACTCGAAACATGAAAGAGGTAGAGCGATCATATTCAAAAGGGTGGTTTTGAGGAAACCGATAACCGTGTCACAAACAAAGAGACTATCAGAATCATAAGAATCAGTATCAGGCTAACTGGGACTAAACTGCGGTGACAAATACTAGGAGAGGCGAAGCACGAATCAGATGGGCTATCGAAAAGTGATTAGGGAATAATCTGAAGCTAAAGTTTTACATGACAACGAGATCAATAATCTGAAGTGAAAATATAACAAGATGTGATAGGAACGCGAAATATGAAGACGAGAATGATGGTTTGGATGACACAATCGTGCATAAGTAAACTGTCATTTAATGCATACGTTATCTCGATTTTCAACAGTTTTCTTTGCTATTCTGTATGCTTTACTCGTCTATTGTTTCTCAATAAGTGTAAAGTAGCTAACGAATAGATTAAAAGGAATGAAAAGTTGAGCAAAAGACCGGATTGAAGGGAGAATCAGCGAGGGTAGGCAGCCACGGGACCGTCCTTCTGGATCTCCTCGATGATATGAGTGACGAAATCGCCAAAGTTACGCAGTGTTTCCGGATCATCGATCTTTGCATGATACCTGCAAGAGGGGAAATGAAGTTGACTCTGCTCATTACTATGCTGCAATATTTTCAAACGTCTTTGTCTTTTCTTGAATTCGACCATTTGATTATTGGGGAATTTCCACTTACTTCTGGTAGAATGAATGGGCTTCCAGGTCGTGGTACTTTGGCCGCGATTGCTGCTCCTTCGCCAGACTGGAATACAAACTTCATTAGACCTTGGCTTAGCTTGATTAAAACCGAGCATTGAAGCACGCAGTCTAGCTAATATATTGTGGCGAAGAGCTCACCAGAGATTGACGAATAGGATGTAGGAGACAGTGTAGTCCGTGGGCAGTTTGTCTTGAGTGAGAACGGGCGCCGGTCCATCGACAACTTCAGCCAATTGATGGAAGGGAGATGCCCAGTCGGAGTACGGGAAACGACCAGTTGAGATTTCCACCTGCACATGTGGTTAAATTATGGTCTGCCCGAGGCATACTGTTATTTTCATCATTATGAATAACAGCATGAGAGGCCACCACACATTTAAAAACTAATAAAAAAACGGTAATGATATTCAAGTATTTTCTCGTCTCTCTTTTCATAACTCATCAGGGCGTGCGCAAAACTTATATTGGATTGTTAGGTTGAATTGGAAGTACACAAGCTATTCTGTTTTCCCCCAAACATACCAGCGTGATTCCCAGTGACCAGACATCAGATCGAACGTCGTATGTGTGGTGACCAACCATCTCTGCCACTCGTTCCGGCTGCAAGATATTTATTCTTTGATCATATCTTGATTACTCTTTCTTTTCACACTACGTGACTTATTCCTCCTAAGGTACTGAAAAAACTAGTTTTGTCTGAGGCGAGTCTGATGTAAAAAGTTTTTTAAAAACTAGTTTCCTAAATAAGCCCCACTCTAAATGCTATGTTCTGCTCCACACTAAATGCACCTGTCCTTGAGTAGCTTCAGCTGATAAACTAACTCACAGCCATGTATGGTTTGCATCCCACATCCTCCGTCTTCGCAATCGAGTCAACCAATTGGCCAGCGATGCCGAAGTCGACGAGTTTAACGGCGCCGTGCTGATCCATGACGATATTCGATGGTTTGACATCCCGATGGATGATATTCAACTGGTCCTTCAGGAAACTGAGTGCACTCACCGTCTGAAATGAATGCGAGAAATCACTAGGCGACGATGGGAGACTCAAGGGAGCAATTTTTATTCGATGGTGACTCATTCTCCCAGGGAGAGGAATGAATGAGAGTGGTCTCGTAGAGAGGGGAATGAATACGCATGGATGAGTACGACTAACTGCATTACAACTAGATTGGAAACTAATTTACATTTGATTGAAACAAAATTGTATGGCACTTTGGAGTGGTTTTAGAAAGAGAAGTTTTAAATTTAAAAACTCACGCAGACAGTAATGTGTCCGACGAATGCTTCACTCAACGTCGTTCCCATTTCGAAGGACTTCTTGTACAATTTGTCCAGTGAGATGTCCATCAACTCCATGCAGATCCAGCAGTCGCCCTAAATTATTATTATAAATGCATATTTATTTATATTTGTTTTATTTATCAGCCTGTGAAACGAACGTCATGGACAAGAAAGATGTTATTCGGCTGTGTGCAATTTTCGCATGATCTCCTTTTCTACAACCCTTCTGGTACAGTCCTGGCATAAGGCCACGAGATATAAAATTATTCGAACCTCGGAGAAGAGAGCTCCGAAGAATCTGATGATGTACTCGCATGGTTGGGCATTCATCACAGTCTCCAATTCGACGATCAACCTCTTCTGCTCTCTCTTGTTCACGGTATTCGATCGAATCCTCTGCAAAGAATCCTCTGCATTACCATCTTCGAATGGTGTTCTTCATCTGTGCACGTTTCCATTCTTCACTCTTGTGTATTTCTCTTTTCTTTCAAAACAATGGAATAACACTGTTGTATGTTTGTCTAATTAATCATCACTATGAGTCGCTGATTACGATAGGAGAACAGCTTATCATCGCCCTTCGTTTTGTAATGGCCCAGACTGGAAGAGTTGATCGTGATCATTTTAAAATATTGCGATGATGAAAGAGGGAAGGGACGAACCTTGACTGCCATCACTCTCGCCGACTCTCGATGGACCATTTTGTGGACGGTCCCGTAGTTGCCTCGACCTATCTGGCAGTGATCTCTGAAAAATAGCTTTTATGCAGTGGTAATGTGAATCAAATTCCATAGAGGTTCTATTTCTTACTAAAGAACAATCTTCCATTGCAGTATGTAAATAAATCCCATTCTAGTAATGGAAAATTGGAAGTTAGCACTAACATCAAGTCCTGCGATTTGAAGTGATATTCATTCTCGTCACCCGGAAACTTCAATCGTCCCACATTCAGGCTGCAATTTTCCATTAATTTCTGCCCGGAAATGTCATTCTTTCTTGGGGGTGAGACTCTTATCAGAGATCATAGAGAGTGAGTGTCGCCCATTCCCAGAGGAGGGAAGACGGAAAACTAAGGGGACACAAAACGACGGAGGTACGGTACTCTTTGGGCGTTCGTCGTCCACTCTCACGAGGAGTCACACCGACGGGGGCAGGAGAGGGAGAAGATCCACCCATGGAGAGAGGTCGTTGAAGAGTGAGGGAGGGACGAGAGAGGGAAGAGGAGGAAGAGGAAGACCTGAAGGACCACTCAGCCATTCACACAACACGAACAGAAGCAACTGAGTGAGAGAGAGAGAGAGATTACTGGAATCGACTGAAGGAGATCGACTGAGTACTGACTGAGTGTATCTGTCCACTAGAGACAACGTCACTTACGTGTCAAAAAGCGAGTTGCTCATGATTCAGAGGGCTAGATAAACTACGGAAGTACTACACATTTGGAGTGAATCAGTGGTCTTCTGACCATCACTACGACATGAGAACGAAAGAGAGAAGCGGATAATGAATCAGTCTCAGACAAGATATGAAGCATATGCGAAAGCTAAACGAAACACTCGACATATCTCGCATATCTCCATGCTAACAATATCAAAGCAGTATTTTTAGTTGTTTTTCCTTGTGTCTTTTGGACATCATTCGACTAGTAATCATTCTCACTGTGATGCCGTGGGCGTCGATGGTGATTCTGGAAACTGGAGGGGCTGGAGGTTGGCGGTGAGGCCAGTGGGACGACTGATGGTTCCAAAATCATCTGCCATGGCCGAGGTGTTGCCTCCGCTCCCCCGAATGCTGAGAGAAGAGAGAGTTAATGGGAGAGAAGGACGGAAGAAAACGACGACAGCTCAATATCGAGAGGAAAGCTGAATAAGCAGAGAAGCTGCGTGGAAACTATCCAGTTGGAAATGACCACGTCACTTTTCCATTGAGTTAGTGGAAATTGAATGAGGGTGGGGATAGCAGAAAATAGCCGCGCACGGAGTGGACATTGAAAACATTCTGATGAACTCGTGACTAGTGGCTTCGATTCTTCCATTTGACAATTAGATCAATAAATGAGACTAAACGAGCTTGATCATCCCAAGGAAACGGATGATCGCGCGCGGTTTAAGTAGACGGGAAAGATTGAGAGAGACGCTCTTTTTCTCTGGTGTCTCTTCCTCTCCCTCGCCTCTCGATCCCGATCGATAGAGAGGAGTGAAGAGGGAAGAGGACATTCAACGGGTTAAGAGAAAGAGAGTGGAGTGCGAATGGAGAGACTGCCAGAGAATGAGATGAATGAGCCAAGCACTAAGGCTACTCGGGCTAGAATGAGGAGACAGAGAGAAGGGAGAGGAAGAGAGGGAGAGGGAAAGACAGAGAAGTCAAATGAGAAATGGGAATGGGACTTGGTAATTGCGTGCTTCTTCTCGGCCAGGAGCACACGGAAACATTCCCAAACCGAAGTCAAAACTGATCAATGCTCTCAGATAAATAAAGAGAACTGAAGAATTTATCTGATAAACATATTTTTGAATTCCATAAATCGAATCACCAATCACTGTTCTGCAGTGGAGAGGTTATTTTTCTGTGGATCAGATTGTTTGTCATCTGTGGATGGAGGATGAGTTAGTGCATGTGGAGGAGGGAAGAATGGAATGAGAGGATGAAGAAGAAGAACTGTCTGCTGATTGTCAATAGGTTGCCTCGCTCACTCACTCTCAATACTCTAGAAGAGACGGATAGATTGGGTAGGTAAGGTTAGAGAGAGAGTGAGATTTTGTGCGCGTGCGTGTGGGTACTCCTTCAATCATTTGACTCTCTCCTCGATAGGTCGATTCCTCCTGCTATTTACACCAAATACGTCATTGTATTCGTCATTTTTGCAGCGTATGTCGCATGAAGTCGAATCCACACTGACGACGTTCTTCCTCTGGAGATGGATCCTCGTGCTGTGGAAATGGTGAATTATTTGATCAGCATTTGCACTTATGCTGCGTTTGTAGGGTTCAAACGGACCGGTCTGCAATTTATCTGTTGTCGCTTCGTGTACCTTGGGTATTCATAATGTAGATCCTCATTTTGGTGTACTCTTGGTTGAATATTCGGTGAAACATGAAGGTCGCACAGATGGAATGTTTGCGCTCGAGATCATCATCAATACAGGGAATTGATACCCGATCAGATTTTCAGGTGTTATTCTGAATGAACTGCTCGCATTATTTAAATATATGTGCCGCATTATTTAAATATATCTGCTGCTTGAAAAATTCGCAATGCACGACGCAATATCTTACGTGAATTGTTCGTTTATTCTTAAGGCTCTTTCTCTCCCACGTCAAGAGTATTATTGTCTAGCATACGGAGGCGTGATGACTCAGATCATTGTAGGGAACGAAGAGAAGAAGAAGACAGGGAGAGATTGTACCACCGAGCACCCGTCGAGATACTAAACATAGCAGAGAGAGCGAGAGATCGGGTAGATCGGAGAGAGTGCAGAGAGAGGAAAGAGAGTGAGAGAGAGAGAGACATGCCATAGGGCAACACAGATAGGGAAGTTGATGGTGAGAGGGGAACTGGTTAAGGCGCACGATTGTTCGTTCGTCTCAGTCCTCGAGATCGTCCTCCCTTTCCCCCATCGGTTACTCCTTTTCTTCTCTTCCCCTACATCGCGCACTCTCTCTCTCCCTTTTCGATCAGCTGTACACAACTAGACAACTTGTTCTAGCCACCCTCCTAATTGCTATTTCCTTGATCTTCCGATTACGTCACGACTATGCATCGACTGTTTATCAATCAATTCATCCTATCTTTACTCTTCAATCCATTCCCCACTCGATATCTCGTCTTCTATTTGCTATTCACGGGGAGATGCTCTTTCCTCTCCCACTTAACTGTACTCTTCACTTCTCAGTGGGGGCCACCCTCTGGCCACCTCTCCTCTCGTCCATCTCCAATGAATCATTTTACGCTCGTGAAATTCCGTGTTTCTGATCGCTGAAAATTGATGGGAAGAGAATGGATTTTGTTCGCCGATGTTCTCGTCCTCATCTGCTCGTTATCTTCGTATTCTGCGTTAATCTGCAACGATCCGCTCTATTTATTTGAATGACTCACCGGGGAAGAGAAAGGGGTGAGAGAAAGAGACTAGCTCAGTTTGCACACCTAGATATGTTCGAGGCAGCCACCATATCTCATTTATGCCTAATGAATTTGATTATGTGCGTTATCAGAATATCAAATTTTCTCAACATCTCCATTAAAATCACTACACTCTCTTGTAATATGGCGCTAGACACTCGAAAACTGTTTTCGATCTCGATCTTCCGGTTTTATTTCGATCTCTGCTGCTCGCTTGTTTCAACGGTCTCTCACTACAAACTGTCGATTTTTCAGCTCCGTCTGTTCGTAAGGAACGCGTCACTCATCATTTGCCAATTATTTCCCTTCATTCGCACTCGCGTAGCCTTCGATTGAACAAATACCATTCGTTAAACTATGCAGAGATCGTATCGCACGCTTGCTTTACTATTCGTTTCTTCGTGAATTTGATGATAGAACATTGATCATTAGGTGACGTAACTAATTCAATTTCTCTACACCATTTCATGCAGTCTTTCTAACAAAGAGTAAATTGTTGTTGAAGAATAGTGAGAGCGATCATCCTCGTATTCATCTATCGCTTTTCAGGATCCGCAAGATGGCGTGCTGCTTCGGCAGCGATCCCATGAAGGATCAGCAGACGAAGGACATCGAGAAGGCCATCTCGAGGGAGAGGAAACAGATGAGGAGACAGGCAAGGACCATTGAGACTCAACCAAAGAATGTGATATCGATAGAACGACAACCCTGTCATTTGTAATTATTATGAATTAAGAATGGTGATTCTTGCAGGTGAAAGTGTTGCTGCTGGGGGCGGGAGAATCAGGGAAGTCGACGTTCATCAAGCAGATGGTAATCATCCATGGAAAGGGAGAATTCACCGCTGATGAAGTGCGAGCATACCGACAACAGATCTATCAGGTATGCATAAGAAATATGTATTTGAATTTATTAAATTTTGCGGGAATAATGTGTCGAAATTTGCTGGTCAATCAGTGGATATACATAAGAACCTAGATAAGCGGGAGGACTTGAAATTTTACTTTACGATAACAAGGAATCGTTTCCTTATTGATAATGCATTATGAAGCACAAATATATCTTTAGAAACATCATAAGGTTCTTTCAGAACGTAATATCGGCAATGCGCGTTCTCTTGGATGCGAGAGTCAAGCTGAAACTCGAGTGGGAAAACGAAAAGAACGCTCGACACGTCGACCATTTTGCGAAGTGAGTTCAAATATTCGAGCGAAAGTATGTCATACGGAGAGCATAATTATATCTGGGCGAAATTAAAATTTCAATATTTCTCGCAACTGTTTTTCGTCCAACGATGATCAGTTAATTAGAGACGTTTTCGGAATTTGTGACTGTCATGTCTGAATTTTTTGTATCCATTGATCTTATCTAGTCTAATTAGATTGTTATGGACACTTGCATACGATCTTACCAAGATTTGACTCGAATCGATTTGAAGCAGCTTTCAATGGGAGACCCTATTGAAAGCATTTGCTAGTAGGTAAACGAAATTGGTTATCGGATCAGAAATAGAACGAACATCGGTCACAATTCGAAAGAAAATTTGTGTACTGAATAATTGTTTAGGTTCACAGTGGCTGATCTGCTCAAAGGAATCGACCATTCGACATTCCTCGAGATCGCATCGAGAGTGGCAGAATTGTGGGGAGATCGGGCAATCAAACAAACATACGATGCGAGACATCTATTTCAAATTGTAAGTTATCAATATATTTTACTATGCAATATTGTTTGTGTGAGATCTATGCGTCGTGACTGCGCAATCAGAGAAAATGATTATGAAAAATGTCCCCTTTCAAGAGCCCAAAATTTTAGTGTTTGCCTCTCAAAATGATATGAGCCTGAAAACTACACTGCCATCAAAGGCCACCAAGACAGTAATGCGAAAGTGAAATACGTGTTCCAGACGGATTCTTGTTCGTACTTCTTCGACAACATCGGGAGAGTGGCGCAGAACGATTACCATCCGACAAATAAGTGAGTGCTCTAACTAAAGCAATTCCATACTAACAAGGAAGAAAGGCATTAAATTAGAGAGATCAATCACGTATTTCTTTAGGTACCATTGTTATTTACTCAGTCTCTGAGAGAACACCGGACCTGAGAGAATAACTAATTATACATTTTTTTCCATGGACATTCTTTACTGCCGAAAAGCGACGCGAGGAATCACCGAGCACGAGTTCATCATCCACCGAGTTCCTTTCCGGTGAGTGGTGTACAGTTGTTTTTTGGGAGAACACAAAGAGTTTATGATGACAGAGCTATTCATAAATTGATGACAATCATGCTGTATTTCAGCTTCATCGATGTCGGAGGCCAGCGATCACAACGGCAAAAGTGGTTCCAGTGCTTCGAGGACATCACATCCATTCTCTTCATGGTCGCCTCAAATGAGTACGATCAGGTTAGAAACAAAATATCACATGATACGATCCCGTGAGATAAATACGAAGCTTTGAATAATACGAATGTGCTCTTCCGACTATTCCGTTTCATCAGTGCAAAATTCACGGTATTCAGGTGATTCTGGAGGATCGTCGTACAAATCGAGTCGTCGAGGCTCGATCCGTATTCCAAACGATTGCGAATAACAAGTCATTCACCAATGTATCAATAATTCTCTTCCTCAATAAGACTGATCTTCTGCAAGGTGAGTACTCTACTCCTCAGTGCTATTTACTAGTTCTTGATTGATAAAAGTCGAATTTTATAGATGATAATTTTCAGAAAAAATCTTGAAGTCGGATATTCGAAATTATTTCTCCGATTTCACTGGCGATCATCGAGAATCCCGGGATGTGCAATATTTCCTCGTCGACAAATTCGAAAACTCAAGAAAGGTACGCCCATTTCGTCCCATGTCTCATAAATTGAAACGATCTATTTGAAACAGCATACGTATCTAAAATTCCAGGACCGGCATCGTCCGTTCTTCTACCATTTCACAACTGCTGTCGACACAGACAACATTCGAAGGGTTTTCGAAGACGTTAGAGAATCGATATTAGAGAGGAATCTGAAAACCCTGATGATGCAGTGACATTTGCTGCTGTTTATTATATTTTACTCAACTTCTAGATTAGAAATAATTGATCGATTACATATTCGTTATGAAAGCGAGAGAAATATCGCTAGAGACCGCAGGCTCCGCCCACTTAGGAGGAGAAAGAGGCGCGTCGAAATCTGGTTCTTGAAATGACGCAGCGAATACTTATCCAAAAATTATTGAAAAAATATTTTTGAGTACGTCTGACTAGTGTCTATAAACGACAGGGTGCCCGTCATGCATTATCTAATCAGAAATATCTAAAAAAGACCGATTTAGGGTTCATTATAGGGGAATGAAAAGGTTCCGACGATAATTCTTAACACGGGCATGGTGCGATGGATAGTTCCTGATTTTAGGCGTCGATTGACACCGAGAACGTATTTTTTGGATTTTTTTCCGATTAATCATTTCATTTCAAAGATTCACGAGCGTGCGCTAATTGAACTGCAAAGTGGCGGGCCTTCTTCTCCACTTTCTCGCTTGTCTCTCACCCGGCGTGTGCAGAGAGCGCGCGCTCTTGAGGACCTCTACCTTTCCTCTCATCCTCGAGCAAGCTCGACGCGAAGCTATGCTCAAACTTTTGGAGAAACAAGGCAGAGCGGGCTCCGCCCACTTCGGTCTCGTCCCGATTTCGACTCCCTTTCCGTTGTGACTCTTTCGAGGTGTTTTTGGGCCATAACTCGAGTCAACGATACGATATCTCCAAAAGGCAAAAACTATGGCCTTATTTAGCCTCAAAGGGATACATTAGACCCACAAATGACTATGCCAAAGCAATTCGGTCACCCACCTTGCGGTCTCTAAATATCGCTTTCTTGTTTCATAATTCTCGCAATGTGTGCATAAATGTTACTAATACGTGAGCAGCTAATAATTTTTGGCTAAATGTTTTAATGCATCCAAATTTACGCATATTATTGTTTTGTGCAAAAGATTGAAATAAAGAGGATATTGAATGACCCGAGAGACATGTTGCATCATCGCGGGACAACTAGATGATAATTAAACAACCATGAATTTCGAAACTCGCTTTGAAAAACCAGAAACTTTCCTAGATTACTTCTATTATAAACTCAAAAGTGGCTCATAGAATGAACACGTTTGAAGTATATCCAGCATGTAAAAAAGCTGTAGATTGGAGTCAAATTGGCTTCGATTGTGCAATAAAGTGGGTGCACCCAATCACTTCGACGCTACATATTCAATAAAAATATATCAGCTGAACTTCTTGTTATGTGGGTGAGTTAGGGTTGACGATATCTTCCTCACAGAACAAGTCTCACCGCTTTCATTACTTTGTAGAATACAATTTTTACTCGATATTCAACCATACGTGGAGTAGTGATCGATAGTGGCATAGGGCTGAAGGATTCTCGTTTATCAGTAACCTTATAGACACTCTCTTGAAATGGTGACCCCTGGATTTTAGTGAGCCAAACGCAAAAAATAGCTGATAAAGCGTTATCGCTTCACTGTGTTGTCTAAATGAAGGCATTTCATGTAGTCAAACAATCCATTCTTTCTGGTTACCGCCTTTCGTCTCCTTTTCTCCTTTTCCATACGAAATATATCAAAGTTAATTTCAGGTATGGCTGAAAAAACGAAGGATGACGAGGTTCAGGAGATGTGTCCGTTGAATCCTCCACTGCAATGTGAGTCAATCGTCGTCTTCTCTTACAGATAATATGCATTTTAATGCTGTAGAGCATCATTCTGAATCTTTGATCTACTTCAGATGCCGCCCTCAAGACTGAGATCGTGGAAGACGAGAAGCCTGATGGTAAGGCTTCGTTCACGATCTCTTATCACTTCTTCTCCCCTTTGCAGTGGTCACCGACAGATCTACCGCACTGCATGCTGCATCAGTATTTCTCACCGAAATACTCATAGAATACGATTGTTTAGGTGCAATTGTTTGGCGGGATTGCGATTCAGGCAATCATCGGAACGGGGCTTCCGTATCTGAACAAGGCGAGTCTCATTCTAATTCTGTCTTTTATCTGCGTCAACGTACTTTCAATAATCAAACTGAGTAGTTCTATCCAGAAAATTTAGATCGATCCAACGAGCAGCAAAAAATGGTTTGGACTCTGCTTCAGTGCTTCAAAGGTTTGTAGTCGCTTTGGAGACGAATATTACTTTCACTGTTTCAGCTAGCTCAAGCACTCTGTCTCGTCATTAGCAGCTTGCTTACTAACCAATTCCATAGATACAGGTTGGAGGATTATTTGTTTTGTTCCCTCTGCTGTTTCTATCCATATTGACAAGACACAGTCGAATAAAGATGAATGCGGTCCTCTGTCGTTCAGATACCTACTCACAATCGGACGACTTCTCTGCATTGCAGGACTCATTTTATTCACTGTAGCAGGGGTTTGGATTTGCCTAAAGAGCTGAAATCCATACATATTCAGGCATTTCCTTCTGAAACACCACGCTATGCTATTCTGGCTGCATTTTTACTTGTTGGCGCTTCGGAAGGTCGGAGGATTCTCACATTGATTTGATTTGGTCACTCAATAATCTGATGATTCCAATTTGAGGAACAATGGTAATCATCCGTGGATACATTCCTCGGTTCTCTTCGATAGCAGACCGTGCAAAGTACATGGCAGTACTCACAACTGCCGGGCTGGGACCAATCCTATTGGGGCCTCGTGAGTTTCCTTTTGGCCACACACTCTAATCTGTGAACTACAATTGATTTTTACAGTGACGAACGTTGTATTCTCATCCACTGTTGATGATAAATCATTTCGATTCGCCTCTATTGAGTGTGATATGATTCTCCTTCTTAAAATAATCAATAATTTGCAGATGGGACATTTTCACACTTCCATGTCTGATTCTTCTCGCCTATAATGTCGTCGCACTATTCAGTACATCTCAAATGAAGGAGCCCATTCGAGACACACGATCTAAATCTCGAACACATTCGAATAAGTTCTAGATAGACAAAGGTTACCCTATCATTCGACCCTTCAGGTTTCACAGAACGACTCCTTGAGCGGGTGAAGATCTTCCGTGGAGTGGACGCCGTTCTTCTCTTCGTTCTCATCGCAATGAAGGCCATCTCCGTTGGCAGTTTCTTCGCTGTTCTCATGTTTGTTGCCTTGGAAACTGCTAACAATGTCTTCGTGGACTTCGCAGGACTCTTCTGATGCATCTGAAAGCGGTGGCTAACGTACGCGATGAGATGCAAGTCACACTCTTCAGCAGTCAGTGAATTAATATTTTCTTTGAAAAAGGAAACATCGATTACAGTTGGTCAGATCTCAGCGAGTATAATCTCTGCCGCGTTCTCCGTTTCCTACAGCATTTTCAATCTAGGATCGAAACTATTGTGAGAGATTTGGTTCAATGACATACACAATGTGACAGTGAGGAGGAGGGAGAAAACCAATGGCTATGCGTGTGAGGAACCATTGCAGTTTCCATCCCTTGTACACACTCATCTACTCATTCTTGATTTTCGCGGGAATGGGAGTGATATCACAGCCGTGGCCCTTCGCGAGTCCCATCACACTCAGCGGTATTTTTTGTGTATTTATTGTTCCATTGATTGAAGAAATATTGGCATCCTTTATTGCAGGTAACAGCACATTCGGCTGCAACACCACAGTATTCACGTGGTGCGAGACTACAGAATTGGTTTGTTTTGATACTGAATATCTGTCCAAGTTTACTTGGAGATAGAATTATACGCGTGGTTTCCATTCGCCGTGGTGTTCATTGGACTGGCGATGCCTCTCGCTCTCATCTCACTCGATACTCTCTACTCTCGAGTACTCGAACGATCCCCTCAATCAGTATGACATTATCTACAGTTTCCGCCTTTCTTTTCACTACATCACTGTTTCAGAACAATGAGCAACCCTGTTGCAGATCGATGTTCTATTTTGTAGGATCTTCTTCAAGGACTGTTTGCACTGGTTGAATGTTTCACGCTTGGATACGTTCCAATTTTGTATCTTCACCAGAAATTGCATACAGAAACTTTCGATTCGGAACAATCATTTATCAAGCACAATAATATACAGAAACTACAGAAATGCTAACGAAATTATCTTTATGATTCGACCTTAGCTGGATGAAACGAGGAGCATCACTCGTGAACATTGTAGGAAGCAGAGACGATTCCACCCGGTCCTGCCAGTGTTGTACTGCCCATGAGATACTCGTCCACCTTAAAACATTATTCCATAATTTCTCTACCACTCAAAACTGTTTAAAAAATGCTCGAAATTCTTCATTGTGCACACGAGAGGACGTGGAATAACTACATTAGCTATCATATGCGATTCAAACTATTCATTAAGCACTCTTTCCTCAAGGTAGAACGAAGGATCTCTCTACATCTCCATTCCCAGTCCCCTCCCCTCACCTGTCTGGCTGCTTGTCTTCCCTCGTGGATTGCCCACACAACGAGAGACTGACCTCGTCTGCAGTCCCCAGCAGCGAAGACCTACAAAGGAATCGCATGAGTCACCCAATCAATTCAGTCTCCACCCCCCTTCCCTCATTCTCACCTTGGCGACACTGGAGTCGTACTTGTCCTGAGCAGTCATGATATTGGATCGAGGGTCAGTCTCGACTGTCAGCTGCTCGATCACTTTCTGCAATCATCTCCTTCTCATTCCACTCTCCTCATTCCCTCTCTCACCTTCTCCGGCCCGACGAATCCCATGGCGAGAATGGCCAGATCGCACTCGTACACCTTGTCTGTTCCCTCCAACTCAACCAGCTTCCATGCTCCTCTCTCGTCCTTGTCCCAGCGGACCTACAGAAAAGATTGATTTCATTACCACACCATCGTCATTTACCTCTTTATGGTAAGTACCAGTACATACAGTCAAAAGAAAACGCAAGAAGTAGCACAACTCACCTGAACGGTCTCCAGTCCGGTGAGAACCTTGACACCAGCTGCATTGACAGTAGTGAGGAATCTCTTCGTCGAGATGGAGTACGTCCTCGGGTCAGAGCCAGTCAGAGTCTGAGAAATTTATCGATTAGACATGTCAGAATATCATTAAAATTCGATGCGTGAGAAAATTAATCTCAATCAAAAGCAGCACAAGAATTTGATAAAATATCCGCTCAGACCCCCCCCCCTCTCCTTCCTAATTCCTTTCTACCGTCGCTCCTCCTCCTCACCTTCGCCTCGTCGTGTCCGTAGTCCGTTCTGAAGATGAGAGGCCATTCTGGCCACGGATTCTCTGGCTTTCGTCCCTCCGTCGGCATGGGCAGAATCTCGAAGGCGATGACTGACTTGGCTCCCTGCAATCATCCCTCGTCCTCTGTCCTCCTCTCTCCCTCCATCAACTGACCAATCTCATGCTGGTTCCGATGCAGTCCGTGGCAGTGTCTCCTCCTCCCAGGATGATCACCTTCTTCTCCTTCGGATCGAGTCCTCCCCATGGCTCATTGTCACCCGCCCTCCTCTTCTGACTCTTCTCCAGATATTCCATCGCGAAGCAGATTCCCTTCGCGTCGCGTCCCTCCACCTGTCACATCGCACTACATTGCATGTAATCAGGAGACTAGAATACCTGTAGATCTCTGGCAGTGGTGCTGCCAGTGCAGACGACGATGGCGTCGTTGTCTTTGAGGAGGAAGTCAGCAGGGACGTCCTTCCCGATCTCGGTGTTGGTGAGGAATCGGACGCCCTCCTCTTCCAGCAACTTCACTCGACGATCAACCACGAACTGGAAGCCATCGAGTGAACGACGAACCATTCCTTCTAACACTCACCTTATCCAGTTTCATGGTGGGGATTCCGTATCTAAGTAGTCCTCCCACTCTGTTCTTCCTCTCGTACACAACCACTGTGTGGCCCACCTTGATCAACTGGGCGGCGCATGCGAGTCCTGAAGGGAACCATGGTTCAACCCCCATCTTCCTCTCTCCACTCACCTGAGGGACCCGATCCAATGACGGCGATTCGTTTGCCAGTGTTCTCCACTGGTTTCAGAGGCGTGATCCAGTTCTTGAGGAAGGCGTAATCGATGATGGCGCACTCGATCGACTTGATCGTCACTGCGGGAGATCCGATGCCCAGAGTGCACGCGCCCTGAGGAGAGAAAGAATGAAACCCCCCCCCTTCCTCCTTCCCTGACATGACAGTACTTCTACATTGTATCCCCACTGCAGTGAACACAGAAAGAGACTCCTTCTCCCATGATACCCAGGTATCCCCATCCCTCTGCTCACCTCGCAGGGAGCGGGGCAGACTCTGCCCGTGAACTCGGGGAAGTTGTTCGTCTGCAGCAACTGCTCCAGTGCCTGTCGCCAGTTCTTCTTGAAGACGTAGTCGTTCCACTTGGGGATGATGTTCCCGAGAGGACACCCAGTGTGACCCTGCAAATATACCCCCTTCAATCAACTCATTCACATCTTTGTATGAATTCGGAGGTGCATTCCATCCACTAGTGATGATAAGTGTCCTTCCACCCCACTTACCTGGCAGAAGGGCACTCCACAGTCCATGCAACGGGCTGCTTGCTCACGAATGTTCGATCGAATGGCCTCGTAGTCGTACACCTTAACAGGAGTCTCATTACTCATCTCTCCCTCCCTCTCTCACCTCATCCCAGTCCTTGAGTCTCTCCTCGGGTGCTCGATAGATCTTCTTCTGTCGATTGTACTTCACGAATCCGCGCAGTTTGTCGAGTGGTTCCTCCCTCTTCTGGAGATGGGCAGGCACTGCCAGAGTCTCGATGTCCACTGCAGTCGCCTTCGTGGAGAACGGCACCACCTGCGACAGAGTTGATAATGAAATACTACAGAAAGAGAGTTGGCATAAAACATTCAATTGAACTTTTAAACCTATTTGATCATTGAATAATACCGACATGATCATTGAGAATATGAGCTCACCTTCTCGCCAGTGCTTCCTCCAGAGGACGCCTCATCATCGGATGACGTCACTCCTCCGTCGTCAGACTTGCTCGCCTCGAACTCATCCTCCTCGTTCGCCTCCTGAATCATCAACAGATGAGGGTAGAAGTAATTCATGTTAAGATGTATAGAAAGGACGCACTTGCAAGTCCTCCTCTGCCTCGAATCCGATGATGTCCACTGGACGAAGAGACTTCGAGAATCGACGTTGACGTCGTTGAGTTATCTGGAGAGTCAATGAGTCACAACTAGAGGGACGAGGGTGCACATCTACGAGGCAGTACGGCGACCAATGGAATCAATCTGTTATCAGTTGGTGATCAACAGATAGAAGACATCGAGCAGACACTATCCATTCCATTCCTCAGACCAGAGCAAATCAAAGGGGGATTCCAATCAGATCGAGAGGGTGCGACAATCACGATGGGAACCAATCAATCATTCTCTACACGAGCCATAGTCAGATCGAGGATACCTGGGGTACCGACAGATGGAGTTCCTTCTCCTTCTGAGAAGAGAATAAGATAGATCAGCTTGGGGAAGGAAAGATAGAGTTAAGGAGAGGGATAGAGGCATCATAAACGGAAGGAGGGAGAGAGAGACAACAAACTCACGCTGAGCTTTCGTCTGCCAACCTTGGCGGCTGCGCGGAGGGCAGCAGTGTCGGCCACTTTGATCTGCATGTCCATCGACATGGCACGCACTCGAGGGGCTGCCTCTGCCAGCAGATTCTGAAGGGTTAGAGTCACTCCACCACACTGACATTCATTAACTCAGCATCAATTCGTTGGAAAATTATCACATCCGCTTCACAAAAGTAAGCCTAAATTGTAGTAGAGCGCACACAGATATGCACAGCGACGATGGAATTCGTGGGTGGTACGAGGTACAGTGATGGCAGTCCATTCTCCCCCTCACTTGCCTGGTTCATCTGGGCGATGAGTCGGGCATCCTCATCTGCCTTCTCCTTCTCTGCCTTCGCCTCCTCCAGCACTCGCTTGTAGTCCTTCGGGAAGACCTGCAAGGCACAAATAACAAAAACAACAACAATAATAACAACTAATAGTATGTTATTCAATTCAATCATTATTACTCATCCCCTTCCTTGATAATCTTTCCATCTCACCTTGATAATCTTGGCATGTTCGGTCTGCCAATTCTGGATGATTCTCTTGCCCAATTCCGATCCCGTGGCAGCCACAAACTCCTCGATCTTCTTCTTCACTTCCATCACATCTTCATCCTCTGCCTCATCCAGATCGACAGTCGCCGTGTTGATAAGAGACACCATTCGATCGTCACTGCAACCCCCTCTTCCACTCATCACATCTCAATCAGTGCTCACTCCTTGAATATGTATGCGATTCCTCCACTCATCGCAGCCGCGAAGTTCCGTCCGATCTTCCCCAGGACGATCACTCGTCCTCCAGTCATGTACTCGCAACCGTGGTCGCCCACTCCCTGCATTAATCTCATTCCACATCTTGTCAACCAACACCAGCTATCGCGAGAAAAAAAACATCGTTACTCAATCTTCACATGATCACAACTTCGTCCACTATTCGTACCTCGATCACAGCGTATGCTCCCGAATTGCGAACGGCGAATCGCTCGCCAGCCACTCCTCGGAAGAAGCAGAGACCTAGAATCAATCATACTATTATTTAAATACTCCACCATGGCTCCTCACCATCAGTTGCTCCGTAGAGGGCGACGTTTCCGATGATGGAGTTCTCCTCTGACTTGAATGCTGCTCCCTTGGGAGGGAAGACCGTGATGTGACCACCCGAGAGACACTGAACGGATACCCCATGAGGACAGCTCATCTATCGATTACCGTACCTTTCCGACGTAATCATTGGCGTCTCCCTCGAGTGTCACGGAGACTCCCTTGGCAAGGAAGGCACAGAAGGACTGGCCAGCGTGACCCGTCAGAGAGATATCGATCGACGAATTAGCATTTCCAGTGAGTCCATCCTCATCGAATCGAATTGAGATCTGCAATTAAATCATGAGCACGACAAGTGTCTCTCCTTTCTCCTTACCTCGTAGCTGATTCGTGCTCCGAATGCTCGATCGATATTCGTGATTCGCTTGTCCGTGATCTTGACGTGTTCTCCATTCTCGGAGAGGGCGGGTTCGATCAGAGGGAGCAGCTCCGTCTCCAGAGCACCGTACTCGATGATCTGCAGTGTCGATAGATTACTACCAGTATCGAACTTGCTGAGCGTTCACTCCCGAAAGCACTGACCTGTTTGATACTTCCTCCGTCAGTGGACACTCCGGGGTACATGTGAGCCACGTTAGTGAGGATGGATCCGAACTCGAGCATCGTCGCCTTCTTGTTCACTGGATTGGGATTGGCGTAGAGGAGGTCAGTGCGACCAACAGCCTGCCAATCGAATATTAGGGGAAGAACAGATCAATCAAGTCTCATCCGAGATCGTGCGATGGCAGGAAATCAGACAACATAAAAGCACATCCGTTTCTTGTACACCCTCATGATATTATTGCACTCTAACCCTAACGGAATAAATGAATGAATGAATGAATGAACACTTACCTCGCTGAGCTTGCGTAGTCCGAGTTTGGAGAGGAAGTATCGCACTTCCTCTGCCACCATGAACATGTAGTTCACCACGTGCTCGGGCTTGCCCTCGAACTTCGCACGAAGAACCGGGTCCTTAAGTGATATTGTTGTCAATGGGGAATGAATAAGCCATCTTTTTATCTTTATATGAAAGAAGAACACGAATCCATAGAACCAATGGTCCTTCCATCCTCCCTTTACCCTCCTCTCCCTCTCTCCTCACCTGGGTGGCCACTCCGACGGGGCAAGTATTCAGATGGCACTTCCTCATCATCGTGCATCCGAGTACGATGAGGGGCGCAGTCGACATTCCGAATTCGTCCGCCCCGAGCAGAGCAGCGATCATCACGTCGCGACCTGCAATAATATCAATCATCCCAAATGTGCACCAATTGCCACCAATTGCCACCAAGGCCACAAAAAATTGCCACTCGTGATACTACTTTCTCCACCTCAACCCACCAGTTCTAATCTGTCCATCAGCCTGGAGGACGACACGCGATCGGAGGTTGTTCATCGTGAGCACCTGACATCAATTCATTACCATCTTCCTCCCGGACGTCCTTCCAACCTGATGTGTCTCTGCCACTCCCAGTTCCCAAGGGAGGCCGGCGTGTTTGATGCCCGTCCATGACGATGCTCCGGTGCCGCCGTCGTGACCAGATACCGTCAGATGGTCCGCGTTTCCCTTCAAAACTCCCTTTGCTTGAATCATTTTACTCCGGCTAAACCAAGTAGACCAATTCACACCTTGACGACTCCAGAGGCGATGATTCCTACTCCAGCTTCAGATACGAGCTTGACGCTCACGCGAGCACGCGGACTGGCACACTTGAGATCGTAGATGAGCTGCAAGCGACGGGGGGTTACTGTAGACATCGATTCGATCGATAGTACCTGCGCCAAGTCCTCGATGGAATAGATGTCGTGATGAGGGGGCGGAGAGATGAGACCGACACCCGGAGTGGACTTGCGCGTACTCGCAATGTCCATTGTCACCTTGTGACCCGGCAACTCGCCACCCTCGCCCGGCTTAGCGCCTCAAAGATTACGATTATCGATCGATTCTTTGTGCCAATTTATACTGCTCCACAACAATATCATTGTTCAATTCAACAAGTTGGTCGCGCACTCACCCTGTGCCATCTTGATCTGAAGTTCGTCAGCATTCGCGAGATACGCCGAAGTGACGCCGAATCGAGCAGAGGCCACCTGCCAAGAGCAATCTCTCATACGATTACAACCTCTCATTTTAAACTCGCCACACTTCCATTGCTTCGTTCGCACCTGCTTGATGGCGGATCGGATGTTGCTGGATGGATCCTGATTCTTGGCGTATCTCTCTGGCTTCTCTCCTCCCTCTCCCGTGTTCGACTTCGCCCCGATTCTGTTCATGGCAATGGCGAGAGTAGTGTGCGCCTCCCATGAGATAGATCCGAATGACATGGCACCTCAAAGAGCCAAACTTCATTCAAATATAGATCCAACAAAAAATCGGTACGCTCAAGAATCAGAAGGGATAAAAAGCGCAAGATTTTGAATTCGGAAATTAGATGATAAGTATATAAGAATGAAACGAACCAGTGACGAATCTCTTGACAATCTCTGCGGCCGATTCAACTTCCTCGATAGGAATCTGAATCTTGGATGATGTCTTGATCTCGAGCTGACCCCTGAAATGAAATAAATAAATCGCTGATCGATTTTAAGAAATGTAATTCACGTTATTTCACCTGAGTGAGCACCATCTCTGGGCGAGATTCGATGCCTGCGAGTACTCTTGGAAAGTTTTCGCATCATTGAGACGAGTCGCTTTCTGGAATAATCACAAATTTTGATTGGAAATAAGGAGAAATGTTTGCACTCGCAACTGACGATATCTCTACTGAACGGCTGCTTACCTGCAGTTTGGCGATGGCATTGGGTTCGTTGATATGTTTCTCTCCTCCTGCTCTCCAGTGGAATGTTCCCGTACTCACGAGTGTTCGACTGTCGCCTGAAATAGAGACAATTCATATCTACTAAAGGGAGGTACGACGAATCGGCCAATTTCTCTCAGAGAATCCCTCCTTTTCACGACTTCCGAGAGAAATTCGCTCCACTGACTACCGTATGCAAGACAACTAAAGGCAAGCAAATCATAGAGAGCCTAAATGGTCTATCTGATTAGCTACGCTCACAGAACTGCCTCGAAACAACATCGCTTATCTTTGAACACTTCCCGAGTGCCTGAACAGAGAGAGAGAGGGACTTCAGTTAGAGACATTCACTCTCGCGGAGGAAACATGTCTACTACTTGGCACAAGGCGAGGTTCTCATAGATGACAACGTTACTTATGCATGCGATTCAGTTGAGAACCTCGGATTCTCCTACTTTAGACGTATTTCCTCGCGAGTCCTTCCCCTCCCCTCTACCTACCGTAGATGTGTTCTGCATCGTCCTGACTGGGGTAGGCGTGTCGATGTCTCTTGAGTGCCTCTGCAGCCAGCATCTCGAAGGTGGCTCCGCCCAATCGGGAGACGGTGTTCTTGAAGCACATGTCGACCACCTCCTGAGAGAGGCCAACCACCTCGAAGATCTGCGCGTGCTGAAAAACAACCAACTTCCAGTCAATTAGCGAAATTACTATGCCCTTATTAAAAAATACTTGGATGAATGCACAACCGCTTTCCACTTGTCCTCACAACTATTGCACACGCACACGAACCTTGTACGAATGGAGTGTAGATATGCCCATCTTGGCCATCACCTTGAAGATTCCTCGCTCCGCCGCCTGTCGATACCCGTGATACACCTGCAATTGAGTACAGTAGGCATACCGTACTTCGGGACGACGATGTTCTAATCTCACCTGTTCGTCGTTCAATTCCTTCTCGAGGAGACCGAGAGCACGCAGACGATAGCACGTCTCGAACACCATGTACCTGCAATTACTCCCGTCGCTAATCGAGTATCGTTCCTAGTCCCCATCTAATGCGATGAAGCACGCTTCTCCTATCCCTCTCTAGTTCAAAAGAGTGAGAGAGCATTGGCCGGAGATCCTTCACTCACGGGCAGATGGCGTCAGCACCGAATCCGAGAAGGACGCAGAAGTCGTGGACGACACGAGGCTCGCCCGATTCAACCACCAAAGCCACCTGGGATAATATATTAATGGAGACCATCATTCACACAACCCATTTCCAAGTCTTCCGTGTTTTTTCTGGTGCCTTCTCATTCAATTTCCCGACCCAGTTGTATTCGCTGGTCCCATTCCCTGAACCACCCCGATACAGTTAGATCCTCTAGTATTTGGTGGAGGAACGCGAGTGACTAATTATGTTTATCTGACTCCTTCTGACTTCCGAACGGCATCTCTGAGATTCTGGTCTTTGGGATAAGCACTCGCCCACTGAGAGCAACAAGGGAACAAATGCATTTTCAATTTGAGCAGTTTGTTTCCTTCGCGGACTACTCCCGATGCCTCCTCTCCCCACTAAGTCGACGCGTATTTCTAATTCGCCTTATTAATCACTCAGTCTCCTCCACGCCTCCTCTTCCACGCTGACTATCGCCCATACATCTTCGTGACTAGAGACCGTTAGTAGGCTCTCCCTTCATTTAGCCACATTTCTCTTGTCCGTTCTATTTCTCGCCTCCCATATAGACTATTACAATTACAAATTATTCATACAAATATTGTTATTTGATGTAAGTTCAAATACTTATTCGGCATTGAAAATGGGAATAAAGAAAAATTAAGAACGACCCTTAGTTCTCGTTTATCTCAATTGGCCGTTCCAAATTTGAGAGAAAATTCTTGAATAAGTATTTTGGCAAGATTTCTTGCAATAACTGCGATATAGGAAACTGCCCATTCTCAAGTATTGGTGAATGAGTATGTTTTCCGTGAAAATAATGACAAGAGCTATTGCAAGAACAGTTCTTGTTTTTAGTAATTTGGCCGATAAATTGAACATAATCTTTGTAGGGGAACACACTAGTGCTCTCTTGCTCGTTTTGCTGGCATTACTTTAAGATTTCTCGCACAGTCTGTTCCGAGTGAATGCAATTCGGGAAGAATTGTAAACGGAAATTATGCCTTTGACAGTGCCGTGAATTTAACAAAATCGAAAAATTGGCAATGTATTCAATTATGAATGATGATTTCAAAGGGGTGAGCATAGTTGTTCTCATCGACCTTCGGCATGTACGCAAGCCGTGTCTCCAATGACGAGTTAGTCACTAATTGCTACTCGACGATCACGCTCGTTAGCGGCTCTCGGATTGACTAATAGGTCATATTTCCCCATGCTCAAATTCCATCGCAAGCTACTATCGCAATTCTACTTGTGTTCATATTTTCTGTGTGGGCGTGCCCGAAATCATACCAGGCTAATCCCCATGCACCGAATTAGACCCCGCCCCGGGTACGAAATGTCAATAACCACAACTTGCGAGCATCACTTCCTTCCCCAGACTCCACCCCCTACCCAGTCCCTTCCCAGTCCCTTCTCACCTTCATCCTCAGTCGATGCTTGATCAGACACTGGTGCACTGCCCCCACAGCCAGTAGGGAGGGGATGGGCACGTTCCTCCTGTCCGTGTTCCTGTCCGACAGCACGATCACCTGGTATCCGTCCAATGCGGCAGTCGCAGTCTCGCAGCACACTCGGTCCAGACCAGGCATCAGTCCTGTCATCAGGGGGATTCATTCCCTGAGTACCGTATACTCGCACTCACCCTTGACTCCGTATCTATGGGGGAAGGTGATGTCGATCACCTTCGTCCGCCATCCCTTGTACGTTGTGCGCTTCAGCACCTGCAATGCCACGCTTACACCTATTTTCGGCCATGTCGAACCCAAACTCTAAGTAGCCATAACCACGACATTCGGATGATTCTCTTTTCTCATAAATTAGTAACCCGTCTCCCACAGAGTATTTCCAACTCGATCATTCCTCCCCCTCCTGTAATGTAGCATTTGCACGCCTTCCTCTTTTCTCGCTTCTCATCATAGGCGATGCTTACCAGAGAACAATCACAAATTGTTTTCAATTGGCGCACTATTTTCATCGCCACTAAATCTCGCAGCTCGCCAAACTCATTACAATTTGCCCTATCGACATACGATGTCTGGAATGATTAACCTATTCCTACTCTTGTATCCTCGATTCTTCCCAGACGTTGACATAAAACTAGAAGTAGGACTCATAACGTTGGGCAAAGTAATGATTGTGTTTTCCGCATTGTCAACAAGAAAGACAGATGGGGAAGTTACGCGTCAATGGAACGGAATGGGCTTGCTAGGTAACAAATCCAGCCCCCCCCCCATCCCCCCAGAAATGCAGCAAGGGGAGAAGACTAACGTGTAAGCTTATATTTAGTCGTATGGCTAATTACTAAAAGTAAATGTCTTCGTCAACATGCCCTTTCTTATTTTGCCTCTGGCTGTGCTTTGAATCTAAGTTCCGCTTCGGATCTGTGCTTAGTCCATTAACGGCCGCTTCCTCGGGGTTATTCCGCCTACTCAACTCTATCATAATTAGACGAAATCAGGAAGCATTTAAATCAAACGTTTCCGGTGTGAATTAAAGATTTAGCCGGCTAACATATTTGGTATGCAGTTAAACATCTACTGTGCTCTCAACGCGTCGAAATTTTCGCTTGCAGAAAATCAAATAGATAATGTTGAAGCAAGGTTTACTTATCCAGCTTATTCCTTGTTACCATCTTTGCGGTTCTCGAACTCATTTTTCGCATAGTATTGCATGAGTTCACTCGCCCTTCCTCACCTCCATGTCGACCATACTTAGCACGGGCTGCTCCAGAATCAGTCGCCTCTGCATCTCTTCATTCGGTTCGAGAAGGTTGCCTGCAATTGTCAGTCCCTCTCTCTCTCTCTCGTTCGTTCGCTATCGTACTGCTACCAGTTACTTTGCTTCACTTTTGCACGTCGTCGGTATTTTTAATTGGATGGAATTACGAGGAGTCTCACTACTGGGTTGTTTTTGCACGTGATACCGGAAAAACAGACGTAGGTGGAAAGCATGTTCGGGAGAAGCTCAAAAGTGCATCGTCATCACTCACTCTCTGGTCCGACGGGGCATCGCAGAGACATGACAATCTGCTCTCGGAAGGGGTCGATCGGCGGATTCGTCACCTGCAAAGGACGACCGTCTTGCTGAGAACTGGCGCACTCCACTTGTCCACTTTTGCTTAATCCCATGAGATCCACACGCTCGCATCGAAATGATTCATATTTGTGTCAGATATGGTTCATAATGATAGTAATTGTATGATCACAATTGTCATCCCCTGCACCAGTGGAATGCTCATCCCCGCCCTTTTCCGCTCATCAATCAGTGCCCCTCATTTGGGGACTCGACCGTGTTATTGCCAATATCTGTGGGTATTAGAAGCGTTCGTTCGTTTGCCAGACCCGCGTGAGCTCTCTCAATTGCCTTTCCAGAAGGAGCATCAGTTGCCTGCACTCGCCCTTCTCCTATCGCGCCATCCTCTCATTTCACCCGCCCATCTTTCTCTCTATGTGTACAACATTCGTATTTCCATCTGACACGTCCCTCTCATCTCACGGGGCGGAGTCATCTGAGGAGAAGGGGCATTTGACAGTTCAGCCTCACTTAGTGTGAGAGTGAAGGATTCGCCGCCTTGGAAACACACCTTACAAATCCTCCCGCCCCCCCTCCCCTCCCTATCCCGTATGCGACTGTCCATTCTTCTCCCCCAATTCCGTGCCACTTGTTCTTTTCTCTAATACGGACTCCCTCCTTACTTTCTTTCTCTTCCTCATCTTCACTAATCTCTCTAGTTTGTCCCTCAACTTCTTCGACGACCTTTCTCCTAATATGAGCTACTTCCCATGTTGCGAGCACTACTGCTGCTTCGCCTTTCTTCCTCTCCTTTCCACAATGCGACTAATCCCTCGTTCACTTCCACCTTCTTTCACTCCTTTTCCCGTGTTCTCACAGCATCCTATCATTTTCCTTACGGGCTACCATCATTCACCGTTCATCGTCCTAGACCAGACTGAGATTTTCCATGTAGAACTATCGTATTTACGTGTAACGAAAGATCAAGATGCCAAAAAATCCTGTTTTACATTGAACCTCGAGAGAATTGTCGTTTTTTTCTGAAATCCCATGTCTAATCTTTCAATACATCCAAATTAGAAGTGCAATTAGCGTTTTCGGAGATTGAGTGCGAAGTGACCTGTGCGAACAGTTGCTGGAAGTAGGAGAAGAGGAGAGGGGAGTAGTCAGAGAGACAGGCGAGAGCTGCGTCGTTACCCATCGACCCCAGTGCCTCCTTCCTGCAATATTGGCAATTAGTCATCGATCTTTTCATAATCCGAACAGTGTTCGTCACAGTTAGGTAGGGCTCATTTTACTATATTCCTGGCACATTAAGAGCCTGATCAACAACCAAAAGGATCGTCTTCGCCGTCGGAATGCCCATAGGTCACGGACGATAGTAGATCAAACACCGATTCTTTCATCGTTCATTCCTTTCGGAAGCTGAGGCTAGAGCGATGAGGGCTCTACTAGGGAAGAGATCATCGAGTGCACACTCCACTTCTGCTTTCATCTGCCCCTTCCCCTCTCCAAGAGAGTGAAGGAGCAAGATGATTCGAATGAATGTAATTCATCTCCTCACTTCTCTCTGATCATCGGCAGGATGAGCATTCCGAATGTATCGTGCGTGTAGGCGAACATCGGAAGACGACGGTCAGCGTCCAGGTGCACCTCCTGAAGTGCATTTATCATTTAACAACTCACTAAACGTGAATTACCTTAATGGATATCACTGCGTCATCACTAGGACATCCTTCGATAGGTTATGGAAAAAAGAAAAGCTCGTGTGGCCCATATTATAAAGAAAACAAGGGAATCGTCGCTTTTCATATTTTGTGTGCTCTCATTTAAGGGTCAAAGAAAACGAAAAGCAATTGACCAAAAACGGCAGAACATTACTATCCAACATGGTTAGCGACGCGCTTCTACAATATTCCTGGAAATTTAGAGATAGTATGTTTCAATCGCATTCAAATGATCCGTGATTCGCATGTTCGAAGGCGATACAGTAACTGTCTTTATCAAGCCCTTTCGAGCGCAACCTTCTAGCTAACGAAGAAACTAATTGCCTTGATTACTTCTCTAGCGCGTTTAGGCATTCTCATGTAAATTCAGAGCCGGATTATTAGCTATTGTTTCTCACGATGGGCTTAGCCCTGAGCATCTTTCTTCCTCAATCGTTGCGTCATTGTTTTCATTAGAGAATCTCTAGTAGAAATCTAGTAGAGATCTATCTCAAAATCCGATCTCTGGAGGTTGTTTTTCTTTCCGCGTAATGAAGATGATCTCCAGTGTCTCTAACGAGAGTTCCGCAGGCGCGAACGAGGATGCGCGCTAATTTACAAATTACATGCGAGCCGTATCCGCCTTTCAAATAGCGTCATCGTCTAAACAAACCCACCGTTTTCCTCGCGGTGATGATGCCCAGTTGCTCGAGATGCTGCTTGATGAGGAACTCGTTCGTGACGGCGCCGTGCGACAACTGCAATTAGGACTCATTTAGAAGCCGTACCAGATCCATTCCCGCAACACTCCCAGTACGACACCCATCCTCCCCGTGTTTCAGCAGTAACTGAACTCTCATCCACTCTAGACTATCGTATCTCATTCTCTGCACCGGAAGTCTCGTATCACTTCGCACTTCTCGTCTCCACGTCGTTGAGTGAGTGGAAGTGCTCCGATTTCCCTACTACGGGTCTCAATCCTCTCAACTTACACGATAACCACTCAACTTCTCCGATTCTCCTAGGCGTGGGCACTCCCTTTTTTTCTCATCTTTCTACGACGCTCGATACTGAGCTTCGCGCTACTCACCCATAACCACTCGACAAGAAGTACGCAAAACGCTTGTTTGAATTTCCTCACAAGCAATAGATCACGTTTATTAGCGCTTTATGATTATTCTGCTAGTATACTGTATCCTACTCCCTTTCCCTCACCACGTCATCCTTCCTGAGTAGATCGAGACTCAATCTGGCCGAAGTGAGCTTCTTGTGTGGTCGGCTGGCGGCGATCCTCGTCTTGAGGTCGGCGTCCTCTTCTATCTTCTTCTCCACTGTGTCCACGAGTAGCATCATTCCCGGCTTCAGACGATCCTCAAAACAAAACAATTAGTGCATGATCTAACCATAGATCCATGGAATCGCTCTCAATTAGTCATTCATCTCATTGCAATCACTTAGTCATTTATCCCCTTTCTCTGTACCGGAAGCGCTTCATCACGCCCTTCTCACTTCTCACTTCAAATTATGAAAGGCCGAATCATATTGATCAATCAACATTTGCTCGTTCATTCTCTCTACATATCTTCGCAAACATTTTGTTCTTCATACTTCATTCGTTCAATTCGCGCCCTTTCCACTGTCTTCTCCACTAAAGTCAACTCCACACAGGCCTCGTCGCTCTCTACACTTGTTCCCCATCTCAAGATGATCTCAAGACACGTTCTCATCCTCCTCCTCCTCCTCCTCGTCATTACACTCATCGTGAGTTCACTTCTCGATAACACTGTTTACCCTCTTCCTTCCAGTCTCAAGCCCAGACCTACGACGAGATGGCTCCATCTGGCTACGAGTATGCCATCAAGAAACGATTCCGCGCTGAGCCAGTCAGGTAGTCCCCCTTAACTAAGAAGACTCCTCAAGACTCCTCAAACATTCCCCTCATCGAGATTAGCAACTTGGCCAAGAGTGATGTCAGATGGGTGGGGCGAGGTTGCACACTCCTCACTAGTCCGCTACTTCCCCTCCTACCAGAAGCTAAACTCTCTCCCTATCTCACTCTCTCGCATGCCAGAAAATGACGCAATTTGGAAGCACGCCTCTGCAAGCCATTGCGAGGACCTTGCAGTGAATGGGCGAGCTATTCTTTGGCGGCTCTATTATGCTATGTAGGCGTAGTCACGCAAGATAAATTTAACACCAAAAATTTGAAAAATTAGTACACATCTAAAAAATTCCTCTTAAATTGATCCACTCAGATTCGGGAAGCGAGCCCCTCGTGAGCCCGTTCGATTCGGGAAGCGATCAAGCGGAGCCAGTCAACTGTACCCTTCCGAGCGGCTCACGAATCCCCTAGAGTACTGATCCGCTTCCCACTACTCACCAAACACCAATTCCCCCATCTCGTTAAATAATGTAATCACTATCACATCATTGTAACCATAACCGTTTCTGAGAGATTTTCTAGAGTAAAGCATCGGCTTTGTTACATGCAATGAGTCAGTCGGGAAGGGAGGAAAATGATGGTGGGGCTAAAGTTGTCTCTGGATTGGAAGGTGCCACAGAATCTCGTTGTCGCCCGGGGGGTAATTCATCTGGAAAAGGGGCTGCTGACTGCCCACTCGAGAGGAAGGAGTGACGATAGTCCTACCCCCACACCCACGGATTTTGTACCCTCGCCTATCGTAACTTGATGATCTTGGTTAACATCGGTCACGAAAGAGTCCTCACATTGTTCACTCAACAAACAACGGGCTAATTTTGTCGGGTGCTGGGACTCCCACAAATGGCTTCGATGCCTTACAAAGTAGCGAGAGAATCGATCTTCATTTGTTTTCGCTGATTATTTTCCTATGTTGATAGACGTCGGTCCTAGATTTCTCTAGAGAAATCTAAATATTCCTGTAACATCCCGCCCACAATAGGTATCAACGTAAAGGTATCGGCATTATTGGTTCCCACCATCCATTCGCAGCTTCAGTCTCTCATTACGATGGCGAAATATTTCCCTGTATACATTTCTCATGAACACGTCATTGTGAGGCATGAGGAGTGCTGTGCTTCGACTCTTGTTCGTCAGTCACCGGTTATCCCTCTTTGCTGATTGATGGCCCTCCCAAGGACGAAGCTAAATGAGTAGTCACTTCCCACCATAAGTACCCCTTCCTAATCTCTCCCTCCCAGTCTCAGTCCTCTCTGAAACATTCGAGAGCGGTTTTCAGTCACCCTCCCCCTCCTCCGGAAATGGTCGGCCTTTAGTACTGCACTACGCTCGCACGCCAAACTGAGACCCCAACGCGATTAGATCATTGGAGAAAGAGACGAAGCAAGAGTCTAACTCGCTTTTCAATGGGGCTGGCGCAGATATAGGCTCGCCCATTGGCGAGTTTCCGAGTCGAATCACATTTAGAAACGGCGGATATATACTCGCGTTCGCTCGGAAAGTTCTGCTCGCACTACTGTAGGTTGCCCTTCCATGACGCATGTTTTCATCCGTGTTTGCCTATTCCCGTTCACCTTTAAAGTAGAGAAATGGAATCCGTGTTTGGAATCCACACTATATTCTCCTCCTCTGGACACCTTTCCCCCGGTATCTGGGACCCGCCCCGGAAGCAACCGCGCCAAACCGGGGCTGTCTCGGAGCAGCAGAAGCCATTCAGTTACCTGAGACATTCTCGGCAGGTACCCCTTCCTTCTTCCATCCAATCCGAGATGGCCCACACTCTCCTCGCTGTTCTCATCATATGCGTGGCCCTCGTGTCCGCAGGTAAGCATCCCTTCCATCATCATAATCATCACTATCTCTCTCTCTATTGTACCTAGGCAAATGTACGGAAACATGTGCTGGATCAGTGTTTTATAGGTAGAATGAAAGCTGCCTGATCAACAGCATTAGTCTATGATCAAAATTATTCGTATCAAAAATTCTGCACCTAATCTTCAATAACAAGCTGAGCAGCTGCATAATCCCAGCCTTTAATCGAGGTGTTTTCGAAAATATTCATCTCTTGTTTATTCATGTACCTAATGCAATATTGATGATGCGAAATTACAGTAGTTCTTCCGGTTTATTCGTTAAGCATGCTTGACAGATGGAAAGAATTTTAAATTTAAAACTTTAGAAAAAATGAAACATTTTTCAAATGCAAAAAGCAGTGTCTAATGATAGCGATTCTACGAAAAACGATTCTCACGTAAAACAATCTAGCTATCCTCAGGGAAAAATAGGAAACTCAGAATGGATAATGATTTCTGGGAATTGATGGATGCTCAGTCTCACCGTTGCGTCACTTTCATGATCATTATTCCCAAAAAGACCGATTGCGCACGAGACTAATGGGAAGGGATGTTGGAATATCTAAGTGGATTCCCAGAGGACATATTGCTTTGGAGTTTCTCTGGGCAAACGTGCGCACATAAATAGTTCAAAAAAAGATTCAGTAGTTCAGCTGAATTTAAATTTATTAGTTGCCGGAATTTTTTTTCATGTCAACATTATAGTAAGTGAACCCTGGACTTTGCAGAATACAGTGACGATCTGACCAAACGGAACGCCTTCGGGACCATGCGCTTCGGCAAGAGATCAATGCGTCTGGTCGAGGTTCGTTAGACAGTAATGGCAGAGCTGGAACCCTCTGATTTCAGTCTGGAGAGGCATCCGCTGGCTTGCCTCGTCTCACGCGAAGTGGCGCCTCCCTCGGCACCATGCGCTTCGGCAAGAGGGCGATGGCTACGGCAGAGCTGGAAGTAATACCGCCCAGCCCCCCCCCCCAATGTCTCTCTCCCCTACGAAATTGACTCTTCGCACTTTCCTATTTTTCAAATTCCCGTCGTATCTGGGGAAAAAACTCCGGTCGGCCGCACATAGTAGGCTGTTGAAATCTCTAGGCATAGGAATCACCGGATGCCCCTAGTTCGCACGAATCGACAATTCTTGAGAAAGGAAAGCAGGGTGTGGATATTAACCTCGCTAGATCCGTAGAGCAAGTCACGCGGACAGCCGGTGGGAAGAGGAGGGGGTTGAAGAGAGATCGAGAGCAGAGTCCAACGATTACCCTCTTCAGTTGCCCGAGGAGATGGACATCTTCCCTGGCGCCAAACGATCGGCAGCACTCGGAACCATGCGCTTCGGGCGACGATGAACCACCAAGGACTGCGACGACTTTCTTCTGTTCGCGCAGAGACTCAATCCACCCTCCCCCTTAGCCAGTCAATGTATGTACAATGATACTGCTCTGTACTCTCGACTCTCCATTACTCCCCAGTCTTATTCTCTGTATACCATCCCACCATCCATATTATCCGCTTGTCTTCATCATGGTCCTGTGTACGAACCGCCGTAACCGGGAGAGAAAGCCAAAGGAATAAAGTTTGTTAGTTATGCTCGCGTGATTCCAGGCGTGAGATGCACTCAGACTGACAGTGCGCATTATCCCGCAGTCTCCTCATAACGGCATCATAAACTACAATCTTCTGAACGAATAGGCATGCTCTTCAACGAATCAATATTGGGCTGGCTAAACTAAAGTGAGTTTCAGACATTCTTCACGAGGAAATGAAAGACGCACCGGATGGTGACCAGGGATGATGAAAATGTGTATCTGGGTGGTCCGGGGATATTTGAGGACCAACCACCGACCGCTATTCATGCATAGCCAACTAAAAATATTTTCCCGGTACACGTATTCCACATTACCGCTAGACTCTGCCAGCATATGACATCATCTTGTCCTTCCGCAATCTCCGATTCCCTCCTCTTCAATCGTGCACTGCTCCTCGAGTGAACACTAATGGAACAGAAGGAAGGAATAGAATTCCTCATCGACCAATCTCCTATTTCAACCACGCGCTGCTCTCAACAAGTATCTCAGAAGCCAGCACATTAGCCAATCCGTGCGCTGCTTTTTGGAATGGGGTTCTTCCTTCTTCTTTCTTCTGATTCATGCACTATTCCACCGTGTTAGGAGAGGGTAATTCCTCCTCTTCGCTAACGCAGTCCTAACAAATAAATTATTGAGCGCACCAAGCCCATCCACGGAAAATAGAAATAGGACAATCGGGAATGAATGCGTGAATTTATCCTAAACAGGAGCGGACTATGATACCGATCAAAATCATTCCAAAGAAATCCTTGTTTGTTTTAACTCTCATTTGTCGTCGAGATGTGTTCGTCATTCAGCTACCGTATCCACCTCCCTTTCAATATCGCTTTGAGTGGTGGCTTGTCCATCCCGGAAGATGCTTGCGTACTCGTTTGTCACTGCTCATTTCGAGAGAGGAGATGACAATATTGGAAGGTCAGGGGGGCTCATTCTGCATGCCGTCGAGATTGTGCACTAGAGATGGGGGGAATGGAGAGGGAGATGGATGATTCCATCTCGTGTCTCCTCCTCTCAGCCAATGACTAAGTCGTGCTATCTCTCGCTCTCTTCATGCAAATCAAGCTTGTCAGCCTCGAATTAAAACACGAATTTATTCTTCTGTTCTTTCTATGAACCTCGTCTCTTTCCACACCGCTACCTAATTAGCCAATGCATGTTGACTCGGAGTTACAACAATGCGTGTGTGCGTCTGTCACTAGGCAGTCAGGATTACATTCTCCCACGACTCTTAACTAATCAATTCACCTGTCGTATTCTCTACAACAACTTCATTCGTGAACGCTTGCATACATTCGATAGTATCGAGATTATCAGCCGAATATACTAGCCGTCGAATATCACAACTTATCATTCGCGCGGAAGTTCGAGTAATGTTTGATTCCTACAGTATCAGTGTCCATTATTTTCTATCTAAGTCTGCACTGGCCCTATTCCCCTTACACCTCTCAGAAAATCTTTTCTCTTCAACGCACACCTGCTTCCGACGAATTCTATTAACAAATTAATCGCAACCAAAGTGAAGACGTTTTCTGAACAACATATCGATATTTCGCGAAAAAAACGCCGCTAATTGACTCGATTTTCGGTCATAAATACTTAAATGCAGTAGTAGGTTCACCTCCTCCCGCATTCACTTGGAGGCGCATCCTCCCATTGTCTTGCCACCAAGGAGCCGCTCATCTATTCTTCTCTAACGGGCACAAAACTCGCTTCCAGCTAACCTAACTTGCGGGGGTAGTTGACATTCACTCGGCAGCGTGAGATATCTCACTCTCTCCATTCCATTTCTCACACTTCCACAATCGCGGACCCATATCACTTTCTCGGCCGTGAAATTCCCTTACGCGCTTCCATCACTAAGAGGAGGGCGGGATTCGGAATGAGAGAGAGCACGTGATTGTGAGAGGGTGTAGAGTAGACGAGGGGTGCGAGAGAGCGTGTCAAGGGGGGAGAGGTAGAGGTGGGCGGGGCTTCGAGGGTGCGCGGCGGGGCATCGGCTGGATGAGAGGAAGACTCAGTCCAGTAGCTAATAGCTGCATCAAGCTGTGCTGCCTTCTCTGTCCTCGTGTCATATTCCCGCTCGAACTCATCTAAGATGACGTCTCTATGCAGGTACCCCACACCGAGATGAATGCCCGTCAGTTGATCGCTCTCCTCCTCGCCTTCGTCTGTCTGGTCACGCCGTTGACGACGGCAGCCCCCTCGCGCGTCCTCATGAGGTCATCCATTCTATCCCTTCATCATCAGAAAATTGATCGAGAAGATCGACATCGTAGATGCTATCGGAATCATCAGACGTCAACAGTTTAGATTTGGCAAGCGAGCGGCGGCTGCTCGATTCGAGACCCCCGAAATCGCGGCAGCATCATACGGCTTTCTCCCCTACGGCGCGCTCTATCCTCAGTGAGTGTTCATCCCATTCAAGAATCTCCATTGTGCGTACACGCTTTCTTCATAAAGCCACTTCGCAAAAATAACACTAACTGCATTACCACTGACGCATTCCGATGCACGGCTGCAAATGTGATTCAAAATTGCAATCTTTAATACCTTACTGCATTAGACGGTGTTTGACCGTCTTTAAAGGCTTCATCATTTCACTCATCGTTATTATGATGTCTCATAGAAAATCTCTCAGAAACGCTTGGGAATATGATAAACCGTGATAATTCTTCCCACACATAATCTTCATTCTAGGTTCGAAGGATTCGAAGACGCACCTGCTGTTGACCAATGAGGATACTACCACTTAAACCTACTGTTGTGCATATTATTATCATCTCCCCCATCAACCCCTCCTTGGAATGGTCTTTACAACCCCCACCACCCCTTCCTTCCCACCACCTCTTAGTTCAATGAATGCGTCAGTGTCAATGCTCCCGTCTTTTTTCATGCGATGAAGGATCTTGAGCCGTGACTCCGTGTTATTGCCTTTTGATCATAGTTCAGACAGTGGGACAACGGGATTTCTCCACCCTATTTCGGCTAGTTACTTCCGCTGGACGGAAATCGAGTTCCCGCCACTGTATTTGTGGGGTAAGAGAGAATTCATCACCCCTTCATCTTCCTCCTTCTCCTACTTTTCATTCATATTTTGCTCCTCGTCCGAGAGCGACATGCACGCAAACAAAAGAGTGAAACATGACAATCGAGTCGAAACAGCCACTTCATAAGTAGTCAACAGGCCTTAGTCACCTAAAGAATCACCTTGTTTTCTCACCTTTTTAATGACGATGTCGACGGGGAGGTCGATGACGCCGACTTCCGATGATAGATACAGATGGTCGTCGGAAGTGAGATAGTAGCGGGCGGGTCGGAGCCCGTTCCTGTCGAGGATCGCCCCCACGTAACGACCATCGCAGAAGGCGAGCAGTGCTGAACGAGAAGAGGTCATTCCATTTCAAAATAGATTTGCAAAGGATAAGTTAGGAAATTGTGTTCAGGGGAACAATCTGATTTCATATTGTGGCATGTCACTATTCGCAGTATTATTGCTGTACGGTAGTCCTTGTACGTGCATGCCCTTTCCCAATCATAGTATGCACTGCAGGACGAGGTGCGTGAGAGCATCACCAGTCTGATTCCCATCCCCTTCCCACTTCCTCTCTCTGCAATTCGCTCGTCAGCGTCTCGGTTCCCATCCTCCGATACGCCGCCCCCTCTCTCCATCCACTTCGCACTCCGGAGTATCTCAGAAGGGGAGGGGGGGGGGACTCGCGCATTCCACAACAGGGTGGGCGTCTACCGTAGGCTGCTAATCGGGGAACCGAACGGAGTCTGCTCCCATTCTCGCCAATTAAATCGTGAATCAGACAATCACTTTGGTGGAATTGTATGCAGCATCGAAAACAATGGCGTGGAAAAACTTCAATTAGATCACTCCCGAACACTGAGAGGAGATTAGAAAGCAATTGGCGACGTGCGCAGGCAGCTAGGCTAGTGATTTCTGAACAACGCTCCATTTGGCGATGAAGCTGACTAATGAACGGCGCGACGACTCATTTTTCTGTATTTAAAGGTTTTCCCGTGCTTGTTTTTGACACCCTCATCTTCCCATTTGTCATCCCTCCGCCTCCTCACCGGGTCCATCCCATGGTTCCATCTGCATCGCCGACCATCGGTAGTAGGCTCGCTTCTCGGGTACCATATCATCGTCCTTCTCCCATGCCTCAGGCACCATCATCATCGCTGCCTGCAATAGGAAGTATTCTTCGAAGCTTCTCTCAATCTCCATAATTCATTCCCTTCGCTCTGCCTAATTCAGTCAACCGTCGTTCTCTCAGTTCATCAAAACCTCATTTCCATCACAATTCGACAGTCTTCTCTCAACTGTGAACAAAAAGGAGAATCCCCTCGGACTCTGAGCAATAAATAATGAGTGCGAGAAGGGTCGGGCGTGTCCAGTACCTCTTCAACCGCCTTCTCTCTCCACCCGTGAATACGCGGGCACAACAATTGCTTGTGCTTCATAGCCGCTTCATTATATTTCGCTTTCCTACTTACGGCGAAGTTCTCCCAATGAGAGAGAGAGACCAGGGGAGGGAGATGCGCGTGTCAGACAAATTCAGAGAGACAAGCGGAACGAAGAAACCGAATCCAATTCTATCCTTTCTCTCTCTCTCTCTCTCTTTCTCCATTTCTAGATCGTAACAAGGACCGTAACTGACGGCACCCAAGTAGAGAGTATCATCCACTCGCTCTTTGGAAGCCCCCCCCCCCCCCCGAGTAATTTGGGGGATGGAAGAAAAGTGGTAGAAAGAAAGAAAGCGATTCGAGAAGAGCCTGTTTTTTCCTGTTTTCTTTCCGTACTGGAAGCTACAACGGTCAAAAGAGTGGACTGCACATCTGTCGCGAGGTCGTGCGCAAACATAAAAATGACCTCTGGGAGAGTTCTCTGGCCGGCCTTCACGAGGAACTCGAGGACGTTGTCGAAGCAGCCCGAGTCAGTGTTGCCCTCTTCGACAACGGGATACAACTTGTCGAGGTCGTCCCCGTACTGACGAGACTTCATCACGCCCTCCCTACAATCGAGAGCATATTACCATATTACTGATGTATTAATATGTCACAATTCTCTCAGTCGAGGGAATCCATCTGCATGGGAAGAGCGGGCTAATCATCACCTGGCTCTCATCAGATTGACGTTGCCGCGAAGAGTGTTGATCTCTCCATTGTGGGCGAGCATCCTGAAACAAGGCCCATATTACATACCAATTCTCGAAATTACAATGTGTATGCATGTCTGAGAACCATCTCACAACAACCTGCTCTGTACATTGGAAATATTATGTATACCATTTTTTTTATGAGAACCGACCCTCGGTATTTGTGTGTCTCAAGGATTCGTTAGTATGTTGTCTTTAACCACGACATCTTCAGTTGGACTTTCTATAATATTATAATTCCTGTGCAAATTTCCGATGAGGAACTACTTCCGGCCGTATTCGTAGAAGTAGCTTCCCAAGTCCAAGAAGCTAATAGTCGTCCTATAGATATCCGGTTACGAATGGACCTGACTGGCTCTTCCTTTTCTGACCAACTATCGACTAATACAAGGGGAGAAGCCAGGATATGATTCATTCTATCAGAGAGAGGTGGTAATAGATTTATTCCCACCTTCGGGATACCTGCTTATTAGCAGGGAACGAGACCAAAACAAAAGGCGAACGTATTTTTTTCGTAGTATAAGTGGCCTTGTCATGAAGTGAGGGGGGGGGGGGTTGTTACGGAACTACGCAAGTAGGAAGTAAAAATGAAAGAAGATGGAAAATAAGATTGAAATTTATTTTGCTTCACATGTTATTCGCAAAAAAATGGAAGGAGCTGAGGTTGTGAAGATGGAAAAAGCAAATTAAAAAGTGATGTTCAGAATCTCACAATGGAAGGATTCACTCACCGATTCGGTTGTGCACGATTCCAGGAGGGGAAAGTATTGGTGGAGAAGCGAGAGTGAACGAGGGCTATGTGTGTCACGAACGACTCCTGCAACCAAGGGTTCATTGAAGGGATCTTGTTCCATATGATATAATTCAACGACAGTATGCTCAGGATCTCAGTATGGGCGGAATTCAATGGGGGGAATGAATGGGATCCAGGTCACTGGTCATCTTCCAGGTCCAAATCGACCTTTCCGTTCATCTTCGTACCTGATTCAGATCGTCGTAGTAGGCGAAGAGTTGACAGGGCGTGAACTGCCCCTTATATACGATCGTCGACGTCGAGAGCGAACAGACGTAGCACTCGACGCGTTGCTTCGACATGTTGGAGACAACCTGGGGAATACAGGTAAAGTACTCTTCGACGATAGGCACTCTCGTATACTGCATACTAGAAATGGACAGTGACAGTACCTGCTTGCGGAGAAGGTAGAGATTGCGCTCGAATCGGGCTGGGTCACTCTCAGCATAGTCGGCAGTCACGAACACCTTAACACTTCCTTAGGAGCACTTAGTATCACAAGGTTACCCGTAATGGGTACCCATATGTGAATAGACGGTACCTGTCTGATGAGCGGTTCCGTCTTCCTCGCCTCCTCTCCCAGACACGAAGGGTATGTCGTCAGCTTTCGCCAAGTGATGACGCGAAGCTTGCACGCGCGCGAGAGATCTCCGAACGCTTCCTGCAGGGAATGGGAGATACTACGGTAGATACGAGGCATACGGTACATGCTGCCCGATCTATGGATGCACTACCTAACCACAACGACCACCGTTACCAACTTGCTCTCTGCTCAGCATCTCACTCTCCGATGCCTGATAGGCCACATTAACATATTTCTAAAACGGAAAAGAATGCGATTACGATATTACGCGCATGATAAAATCAACTAATTTTCACTACGCCTAGTAGAAGCAATTGAAATTAATCGCTGAGCCAAAAGCTTCAACACGATATATTTGTATCGTAATTTTGCCCGAGAAAACTAAGTCTACCTCCACCATACCAACCTTGGCCTGCTTGTACGAATCCTCGTTGAGGAAGAGAATGCCCGTGGCGTAGGTACCGAATGGAGGCAGATCGATATCATTTGTCCTGATAAGATCGAAGATTTAGAACCCACGAAGTCAATAAATTATCTCATTAGATGCAGTAGAAAATCGAAAGTTATCTCTGTATTCGCGAGATGAATTTTTTTAGATCATGAAGGAGCACTGACGGGCTGCATCACCTATGGCGCTTGGGGAACGCTTTCAGAATTGCCAAAAATACAACAATAAACAAAATTCTAGAGCATGAACGAAAATATCCTATTAGAGCAGCAGAGCCCGACACCATAAAGCTTGCAGCAAATGCAGACATTGCTAGGAACACGTTCAAACAGAAACTAATGATACAGTTGTGCAACGAGCGCCATTTTCAGCAGAGAGATTAGCCATACGACATTTCCGAGCTTGATTAAGTAAGAAAATTCAAAATTAAACCCTAAATCAATAATTAAATCAATAAACAAAATTAAAGTAGAAAAAGTAGTGATCGCGATCACGAGTATGCCCCGATGAAATTCCTAAATAGAGGATAGAAAATTGCGCAGCAACCAGGTTTTCATTCCGGTTTTCTTCGGAAAAGAAATAACTAGCTTACGTCTTGACGTCCTTCCGATAGAATTCATCGGGGATGGCAACCAAGACTCCCGCTCCATCGCCTGATTCATCGCATCCACACGCTCCTCGATGAGCCATTCGCTCCAGCATCGTCCTTGCATCTCTCACGATCTGAACCAGATACCGTCATCTAGGTACTGACAGAATTGGCAGTAGACCCACAAGATCTAATATAGCCAGAGGATGCAAATGTGAATGGAGTAAGGGACGTACCTTGTGGGTTGCGGCTCCCTTGATGCTGGCGACGAATCCGACTCCGCAGGCATCCTTCTCCAGCTGGGATCTCCAGAGAGTCTCCCTCTCGGCACGTGCAAATTGCTCCTTGCTCAGTATCACCATCACTCACTGCAACGTCAATTGGATTACGGAAACAGAGAAGCGACGAACGGAGAATGACGCGAGAAATAACAGATTCCAATGGGGAATCGAGGAATTGGAGAAGAACGGTTTCAGCTCAGTAAATTTCGGTCTTTGGCTACATTTAGGGCACACATATGAAGGGATAAAGACAACATCAGCCTTCTTCTGCGAGGTAACTCTACCATTCCTACTGTTCTCAATGGTTCGGGTTTGGGGAATTGACGCTGAGTGTGGCCTACTCAGATCGAGGCGATTTTGTTCCTAGATGAAAGGATCAATTTGTAACAATAAGGCATAGATGAGAATGTGAAATTTCTAAAACAACCAAAAACCACAGGTGATAAAGGGACAATCATAATCTTAGGGCGCATCTTCTAGTCAATTGATTATCTAGTCATAGGATTTACAAAAAACGACCTCGCTGTTGAGGCTCGCCACAGGGCATGAGGGATCAGAGATGCTGCTTCCTAAGGTCGATTTTTGATCTACGTGAAAAACTATGCCGGGGGGAATTTCCACCATATGTTATGCAGTTTGCTGTACGGACACTACAGGGAGAATCTAAATTCTATCAGATTTCCTCTGCTAAATGTAGGGACGAAGCGTCAGGAAAACCCAGTGAAAAACGTCAGGGGCAGACAAACGAAATTGCATGGTTCTGGGAAAATCAGACTGAATACACTCATAAGAAAACGTAAAAGCAGATTAAGTAAGCAATTAATGAAACGCACGGGCATCAGAAACCGTAAGAAACGGAACTGAATTTCACTATCAAACGAGTGTCTAGAAGCAATGCTACACGAAATATACAAATACGACATAGTGAAAACAATGGCAGGCTTAGGAGCAATAAGTAGTTTTATCTACTACTGAATATGCGAATGCGCGAAACACAACGAAAGGCCTTATCGCGTGAAGGTATGCATTTGCCGGGAGGGATAGTAGAGGACTATTGGAGGAAGGGAATGGGAAGTGATTAAATAATAATACAAACAATGAGAAAACAATACAAATAAGTGGACTTGAACCCTACGGGGGAAATTCACAACCTAAGACCTCCACGTAATAAACCAGGATATATCCATCCTATGCGAACCCAATCCGTGCCAAGGGGCTTATGGCACTCGGGGGATTCACCATAGGATGTCTGAAGTCGGCTAAGGTTTATCTACCTACTTAGATGTGAGGGGAGAATATTGGGATGTGGTGTAACGGAGCACATGAAATAGAATAAATATGAGATTATTATCAGACAATTAATATTATAATAATAACGGGGAAACTTAGCTACCTACATCCTAGCAAGGCCGAGAGCCAACCTATCTCTCGTCTCTACCTCTCTCTGAATGAAGCTCGGCGTGGCGTGGCGTCGTCTCTCCTACAGAGTGGGCGAGCTTAGCCACAGGGGGGAAGGTGCAAAACAAAAGATCAACTCAAAACAAGATTGGAGATCAAATTACCATCATGTGGACATTGGAGATCAAGAGGTCAGCCTAGGGGAGGGACGAGATGGTCAGGAAAGGGAATGAGAGAACCCTCTCCAGATGGAAGCGGTTGAATGAGACATCACTACTGCCATCAATAGTAAATATTCTGGTGCGCATGATATATGTTTCGTAAGCAAAATGTCGAGATGAACACGATGATGATGTCAGTTTCTCTACAGGTTCTGTTCTGAACAAGTATATTCGCAAAAAAACAGGACTCAAATTATGAATGCAGATAGAGTGCACAGATAGATGCAGATAGACACTGAGATGGGAGGTGAATCATCCGATTTCTGAAATCAAACTATGTCCTCTCACATAAATAATTGCATTTCAAAGATCAAAAAGCCTGGTCAAAGTACGCGCAGTCGAGATGGAAATCACGAGTGGGATAAGTGGGTGGACTATGGAGGTAGCAGCTTATCAATGGTCTCTTATCGTGTCCGAGTACAGGGGAGTACCAGCTGGCCCCTCCTCACTGGCCAATGCACTTTAACCCATTGAAACTACCCGATTCAAGGAATGTCGAAGTGGGCGGAGCGAGGGGAAGAACACCCTTCGATCTTGGAAGTCATGACGTCACTTTAGTTGATGGTCATTCAATTTTGGCGCACAAACAACTCTGTGGTCGACGAAATCCGACCAGCTGTTTCACAATCCTTGATGGGATTTCTGTTGAAGTGGGTTTCTCAATGGGATGTCGAAGACAACGGAGGAAAGGGGGAAAGGGGGGGGGGACGACAAAGTACCACGGTAGTGGAGTATCGTAGTTTCTTCGTACGAAGCAGGGATGGGGTGAAAGATTGTGACACGGCAAACGAGAGGCATGTGCCCATGTGAACCACACGTGGTGGATGGACTCTGCGTGGAGTGAAAGTGGAAGAGAGGAGACAGGGGAAGGGCGAATGCGGCTGTCACAACAATGAGAAGAGGGGGAAGACCTGATCGAGAGAAGACTCACGTTAATCAGAAATATGAAAAACCGGAGAGTGGAATGAAAAACAAAAAAACGTTTTACTTTTTCGCGACTTCTTCTTCACTGAATGGCTCTTTTCAAATTCTACTGCTAGGAAGGCAAGTAATTGCGCGTTGACTGAGAGGAACTTCTCCAGAAATCAATGAATCGTGAAGCAAGGAAGGACCACGGACGATATTAAGGAATCTCTCATACGCATTCATGGCGGGAGGGCTTTTTCGTATTAGTTCATTAAGAGCAAGAGAGAAAGAGGGCCGGGAATTGAGAGAGCAGAGGAAGAGATGCAGTCATGGGCTCAAAAACGAATATTTGTTTTTGAAATGAATGAGAAAAATATCTTTCTAGACGTGAACCCTTCTCAAACTCTCGTTCACATCAGCATGAGGAGCGATCGGATTCGTGCAAGAATGAAAACCAAACAGACTTCGGGTAAAGTGAGAGGAAGAAGCAAAGAGAAGCAGAGGAGATGACGAATAGATGAGACAACTGCACCGTCGAATGGATGAACATCAAATTCTCAGGTGTTCAGTACATCTGCAACTGATGAAAAAACAGCAAATTCTTATCAAATGACCTATGGTTGATAAGAGCGAACAGTGATAGAGTTTGAGTGGATCCCTCTTGCTCATTCACTTTGTTATTCACAATCCGATCACAATGGCATTCTCTCATAGGAAGCGTTCATCGGGGATACGAATATAGAAGAGAAGTCGATGGACAAATAAGAGAATCTCAGTGCAAAAAGCGACCGTTGTTTGCAAGTAAACAATTTCAAAACAAAGAGAGCTCGCCGAAATGGAGAATGATTCATAATAAGATAATGAACGAACTTACATTTCAATTGCTGCAGTACAGGTTAGTAGATAATAACAAAGTAATTCGATCATTTAAGATTGTTAGATAATTCGAAAACGAGTCGCGATCTTCATTGCTTGCCTTCCTATTGTGAACACACAGTAAAAGCCTGAGAACAAGTCTATTTTTAGCAATTGTTTTCAACATCAATGCATTGATTCTGGCTTGGGGATTATTGGTGTAATGAGAAGTACTCGGTGAACACTCCCTCTGTTACACTCTGGACGGTCAAGAACAGCCGCGGCCACAGGAAAAGGAGTAGAAAGGAGGGAGGAAGGGCACTTACGACCAGGACCCAGCACGACTCAAACTGCTGAGAATACATTAGGAGAGCGAATTGAAGAATTGCCAGATTCAGAGATCGGAGAAAACGGAATTCTAATAAAAATTATCGTTAAATTTATAATCAAAGGGTTGAATTGAAGACAGGCACCTAAAAAAGGGAATTACCCGCTTCGGAGACCCATCGGGATAGAGAAAGAGAGAACGGAGAGACGAAGAGGAGAGAGAGAAAGAAGAAAGGGGAATGTTTTCCCACGTCCTACGAGATATTTGCAACAACAACTTCCTTGCCGTTGGAGATTTGGATAACACGTCTGGCGACTTTGCACTGTTTATTTTGAGGAATCCTACGTGACAAGTAAGGAAATGCCGAAGTGAAATAACGGAAGAAAAGCGAAAGAATCGGAAGGAACGCTGTAATCCCACTGAGATTGATGTCCTTCCCGACTGAAAGACAGGCTTACTCCTTCGATTGCTCGGTAAAGAAAGAGGAATAAAGAGGAGGCCTGGCAGCGAAAGGTCGAGAAGCGCCTCTCCCCTTCCCCTTCCCCTTCCCTCCCCCCTTCCCCCCTCTTTCCTCTCGGCCATCCATCTGAACACCCTCTGGTCAACTTGTAGAGACTCTCTATTGATTGTACGAAAAAAGGAAAGGAAGAAAGGGATGGAAAATCAAACGAAGCGGAGCAGACTAAACAACGACTAATGGAGATATCTACCAATATATCTTGATGAGAGATGAAAATATATCTCGCTGTGGTAGATTCTGTTCATTATTCCCTTGAATTCCCAATATAAAGGACAGAACAAATGCGCTAATTTATATTTTGGGAATCACCTCTGCTCTTATTGAGATCTCTCAGTCATTAATTCAAGCCTTTAGGCGGTCTTGAGAGGATGGGCAAAGTGAAGTAGAAGAGGAAGGAAAGAGCGTATGCAAATTGTGAGTTTGCTCCGACGGACTCTCTACCGTAGTTTTTCCTCTCTTGTTTTGAAGAGGCGCTCACGGCGCCTGATCACCCGCCATTCAATCGCTCATTTGAACCCCTGTGCGAACCAGTAAACAGCCGATCTTCCGTCTAGTATTTTCCAGCGTAGACATTGCATTCTTAGTTTTTTGTTCTCCTATACACTGAGCGAATTTCTCAGAGATGTGAGCTAAATGCACCTGCAGATTTCGTCAATTCTCACTCTTGTAATCGCCATTTATGTCCTCGTTTCGCCATCGTTGACAAATCCTCTGTAACAATATCATTTACCACGAGCAATACATCGATCAATACACTCGTTCAGATTCTTTCTGTCTGTCCCATTTCTTATATTGTGTATGAGAATATAAGTGAGTAAGTCTATCCAGTTCACACTCAGGTTGTCCATTCCTCGTCCAATCTCTTCTTTGGTTGTTTCTTCGTTCTCTTCGTCAGGATTCTTCCCTCTATCACTTCTTCTCCCTCAGCGACGGCTTCTCCCACAAGGGAAGACAAACGAACTCCCGCGCTCAAGGAATTCCGAGGCCAGTACTACACTTTACTTTTAAAAATTCTGCTGATGTTTGCTAATGAGACTAAAATTCTGAATGCAAAGCGAAAGACTTCACGAAAAATCGATATTTCCATGTAGACTAGTTTTGATACTTAGACCACGCAATGAAATTAGTGAAATTTTGCCTAATTTTAATTGCCATAAATGTCTGCTAATCGTTTGTGAATATTGGTAATATCATATTATGGTATTAGTAATATCACATGATCGATTTGAATGTCTTTCGTGCTAGTAATCTAGATGTCTTCAGTGAGTTCCTCTGACGATCTCCTCTTCCGTAGTCCGACTGCTGACTCTGCCTCGGAACTTCGTCGACACTCCGAAGTTGACAGGAGAAGACGCGGACGATCAGGTCTGTCTCCTTGGCAGGAAGAGTTTAAAATGGGTAAATCGATAGTGGCAATTATCAGCCTAAACTTCTTTTTGCACGGTCATGCAAAAAACGGTATCAATGTGGGGTGGGATCTTCGGTTATCGGCGCGAGGGAAACCAGTTCTCTGCAAAGATGGAAACAGTCAGTGTGTCTGCAAATGGATCTCTTTGCAGTGGAAGTGTCACTCTTTTCACCCGAGGAGAAAGGCGCCAAACGGAGTCGTCGTGCCATGTCCTCCATTGATATGAGCGATGGCGCCGACATTCCCAGTGATGAGGTACCCATTGAGATGATTGCGAAACCAGAAATAGAACGAATGAAGATTTCGAGCTGCACAATTTATGTAGATAAGCTAACGTATCTGAGGCATTTTGTACTTGTGCAATTGCCTTTGCAGAGACACTCGTAATATTTCTAGCGATGAGATACTTAAAAATAACTAAAATAGCTCAAGAAAATACGTCTAGATATGCGTTCTTATATTCTATTTGATCATTTAGGCGATATTCAGGATGTGGTTTTTTATTGCTAGTTTCCGAAACAATCGATTTCCTTCGGCGATATGATAGACTGGGCTAAAATAAACATAACATGATTAAATGCTCAATGTTTATCCGCATCTCTGCTACATTTTTTTCTATTCAATCACATGTTAATCTCAATCCCGAGTGTATCAACAAATATTCTCGCAACTTCGCTCTCACCGGGAATTCGCTAATTTCCTATATGGGCTTGTCATCATTGAAATTGCTGTATAATCCGCCTCTCCGAGGTGAGAGGAAATGGATTTTGAGTGTAGCAGTGGATTGGTATTCATCTGTCTGCATTTTCACTCTTCTTTAGACATATCTAGTGAGAGTGAGAATGGGATGACGATGATCATTGGTCAGTTTGTCCGTTGCGCGGCTACCATTCTCCTCCTCTCAAGGTGTTCGATGGCTCTCCCCAGTGCACTTCCCCATCCATCTGCTTCTCAATTGGAATTGGGGTCAATTACTACGAGTCCTCATCATTATTCCCGCCCATCTTCATTTTGGCCATCACGAGACCCGAATAGTCGAAATGCGCTTCCTGCTTGCTTTATTGTTGTCCCTCTGTCACGTGGACATCCCTCGATTCCTCCTTCCTCTCTCTTCCCTCCTGTCCTTACTACTCCTCCCTCAGACGAGTAGACAATGGATTGTAGGGAGAAAGTGAGAGAGCGTCTGAATATTTCAGTCACTTTTTGCTCCTTCTAGACCCTTTCCCCCCTCCGGACACTGCCTAAATTTCCTTTCTCTCGTGAGGTCTGCAATTGAATGGGAAGAGAGAGGATATCGAGTCATCAAGCAGCGCCCGCTTAGCATTTATGGAGAAAGGAGAAGGTGCTCGTGGTGATGTGAGTGTCCGCCCCTCCCACAAACCAATTTGCTCCCTTCCTCGATTCTCCCGTTCGTAAAGATAGCTGGCTGACTCAGCGCTTCCTTCTCTTCCGTGTAAAGTGACATCGATATACTTTCAATTCCACGTGGACTTAGACTCTATTCCATTCAGTCAACCTCATTATATTCCATTCCAATCTCTCACTTCAGTCCCTCTCCGTCTCGTTTTCCTCAACGTCGACGGCTCCTCCGATGTCATCTCACCACTCTGGCCTCTCTGCACAGGGTCGAATAGTCTCCACTGGTACGAACTAATTTAATACATACATTGCGAATGAGCTCATCCATAACATCATTCAATATGAGTAAACATTGTGACATTTTCGTGGAAAGATTCGACGATTTGGCTCAATAAGCTTTTGCTCCAAATGTCACAGTTGTTTATTGCATGCAGAACTCTAGTAACTATTTGGCATCAATTCATTATCTAAATTGAGTAATTTTCCCTCTTTTCAGCATCGGTGGAGGCTCTCTTCACGGGACTCGGCCGCGATATCGAATTGAACAGGAAATATCCCGAATTCTTCCGCCAGATCACGGTATGTTTTCAAGGCTGCATTTGAACAGCAATTGAGAATAGAGCATTTGACCATTTCTTTAATTTATGTGTTATTTACATATCTCTCGAGTTGATTTTATCCTTTTGAAATTGAAGTATTCTCATGCAGAAAAATGATCCGTTGAATATATCTCTTTGCACTGAGTGAATTCTAGGCGAAGAGGGACTCGATCGAGGCTCGATCCGATCGCCCTCTGCAAGAGAGTGACATCATCCCCCAGACGAGCGAAGGAAGACTACTAAGAGACGCCATCGAAATATGCAGAGACCTACGCAGATGCGAGGTGAGATACCCTAGCCACTTAAACTATTCTAATCAAATAAGTATAACGCTTTTTACATTCTGATACAACGATAAATACTACAATCTAATCCAGATCTTTTTAGAGAGTTCTCCGCGAGAAGGAAAGAGACTTCAATCTTCTGCAGTCACAGAATCGGGAGATCCGCGAGACTTATGTAAAGATATACGCCAAGGTATCTGATAAATTTAAAAAAAACTGAAAATTGAATAACCTGATTGCAGGCTGAGCAAGAGGAGGAATACATCTCGAACATTCTGCTGAAGCGAATCCAGAAACTCAAGAATGACAAGGTATCGTTTTGTGTCTCGTGCTGACATGCATAAATGACATGATATCAGGAAACGCTGGCTCAGAAGTACGAGCAAGAAGAGGAGTACCTCACCAATGATCTCATGAGGAGAATACAACAGGTTACATAACCATTTTGAAAGAAAATAAGTACCTTCCCATTCTATCGATGTGAGCACTCTCTGAATGTCACTTTAAAAAGAAATTGAACTTATCACTGTATGATTCATGGTGCTTGGACTGGTAATCATAGATAGCACGGGAAATCTTGTGGGCATATTTTGGATCCCCCCCGTTCATAAATCTGATGTAAAACCATTCTAGTGATCTCGTGGCAATCAATAATATCTCTCAGCTTCAATCGGAGCGTGATTCTCTGGAAGGGAAGATGAAGACGGAGCAGGGTCAGCTAATCGATAATCTCCTCTCGACAATTCGAAGGATGGAGACTGAGATGGGCAACTCGAGAAAGGTAATCACACTTGCGTAACGCTACAATTTATTTAAAATCCGAACGCATGCATGAATAGCACTACGAACGCAGAATTTGAGGGGTTTCAAAACTGCACCAGAGACGGAATGATGAAACCAGTCAAATTGAAGTGCGAAGTCTGCTAAAATATAAAAAAAAGATTTCCATTTGAGAACATGGATCGAATGAGGAAGGAGAAGATCGACCAAGAGAATCAACTGGAGAACGAGCAGGAACTACTCTTCAACACTCTTGGAAAGCAGATGGATCAACTGAACAACGAGAAGAGGCAAGAAAACGAATTACTTCGAAACTAAAATAGAAAATCACTCAAAAACAATAACGTTTTTTTTCTCTCCAGGAAGATGCAGGCGATGCTTTCGAAGGCGTACGAGATGGGATTCCTCGACTCGATGGCCACTGACGTCGTCGATTCCATCGACAAGGGAGTGCACGGAGGAATGTAAGAAACGTGCCCCAATGAACCCCGATTCGAACTTACTCTGTCAGTACCTTCACCGATGCTCCAATGCCGGAACGACCACCCTCCGTCTCGGGAATGACCCAACCAGGAGACGTCAGCCCCACCCCCAAGGTATCGTCGAGGATTCGAATGAGGGAGTAGTCGTGTATTCAGGTCTCCCGTCTCCACCACGAGGTCAATCGTCTTCGCACTCAACTCCGCTCCAAGGACTTGATCATCGCAGAACTGCAGACCAAACTGGAGAACAGTGAGTAATGAAGGAAACACGTTGAGAAAAGCCCGGACCTAGAAACATCAGTGCCGATTGTTTGAAAACTGTTGATGCTTGATATTTTCAGAGGATGCGCAGCTTCGAGAAGCGATGGCAAGCACTTCTGAGACCAAATTCGTGAGGTGAGAACCGATCATTCTCTGAAATAGATTAGATTAACTCAATTGCAGCGCCATCATGGAGGCGACTCAGAAGTACATGGCCGAGAAATCGTCCGATAGAGTATCCGAGATGGGGCCTCCCTCTGTACCTAGTGTTGTTTACTCAGAAGGAGCAGGTGAGTACAGTCAACTCTGGTTGTGCATGAAGGCCATGCTTAGTTTTGTTGAGAAGAATGCTTCAAGAAATAGCTAACTCATCAATTAATGAAAATTTGTGTTTACTATAGCAACATCATTGTGTTCCTTTCAGACATGGACGACAGTTCCTCTCGCGGTTCCTTCCACTCCGACATGGACATTCGTCCTTGATTCCAGATTTCTTCTATTCCATTCTGCCCAATGTTTACTGTTCCCCTCTGCATATTCCACCCATTTCCAGTCCTTTCTCTTTCAATCATCGCTCTGCTTGCGTAGCCTATCTTCTTTCTCGGTTGTGATGTCCATTTCTGTCCCATTCGTCTCCATGTTGTACTTGTGGTTCTCCTTTTCCCGCATAGTCACTAGTTTATCGGTATTGCAGCCCTCTTGGTGTCTTACTGTGCTCTCTTAGCCCTCATCGATAGTGCTTCCTAGCAGTTTCCCTCCTCCAATCTCATAATTGATCGGGCGCAGCTCCCATCCGCTGCTTTAGTCCCCAGTACCAAACCATTGATGACAAAGTAAGAATAGCAGTCATGTCTGTCTCGGTTATCCCCCCTTCACTTGAGTCCCCTCTGCTCTCCCCTCTCAGCATCAGAATCTTAGGCCCGCTTCCTTGCATGGGCTCTCCATCGGGATTATTTGTTGACAATCTTAGTATTACCCTACCCGCTATTTGTAGTCGCGTAATATCTCCAATGCAATTGACCCTTACCATAATGCGAAACCTATCTATTCGTTTCGTTCACCTAATCTCAATTCCTGGACAACAGAACGAGACAGGTACTTCGTTTCTCACAATGTTCATCGTTTCTTCGCTTCCTCTTATTCCGATAAAAACGTTTTTAACGGAACCATGGACGAACTGAGCAGGGTGCTAATCAAAGAACCTTCTCGAAGATATTATTGGGGGATAACTCGAGAGTGGACAGGGAGAGGGGAGAAATCGAGTTCAGGGTCACTTCCAAGATGGAGGAGGAGAGAGTAAAGGAGGACGCAGGGGTGAAAACGGGATATAGAGGCAGTGGATCAAGAGGAGAATTAGACAGTGTTGTTGTCTCTCCCCCACTCCTCCCCAGCAGCAACCACTGCGTCCCGATTTTGAGAATAGAATATTTCTAGTTTACTCAATAACGCAATTTTTTTATTTTCATAATATTAGTGCACTGATAGGCCCTCCCTAGAATCTCCCCGATAATATATATTTGTCTAGGAATGAGGGATTCCCTTTATATTAGTGATTACTGTATTCTCGATTGCAGAGAATGAGGGCAGGGCTGTGCCTGGAGGCACTCGCTCTTCTCGCCATCATCAGTCTCGTGGAGGCAGTCGACAGGGGGAAGTTCAAGTCGTGCACTCACTCCGGATTCTGCAAGTAAGACCATCCTCCAGACTCTCTTTCCGTCCAAGTGAAACCTTTACACTCTCTCATCGAGATCTTCCATGAAGATACCAAATTTTAACACTGCACTCTTCGAGTCACCAAACCGCTCGAACGGATTGTTTTTGGTAGTCTGGAAGGATTCCAAAAAGACATAGATGATGGACAGCCCAAATTTTTAATACAAAATAAATCGATATTTAAAAAAAATTATGATAATTGCAACATTTTATTTCGAGCTCCAACTCAGCTTTTCCTTCCATAAAGATCTAGAGAAAAGCAGCACTAGAGAACGTGCGTTGCGAAGAGATCGTTATGGTCGGGTAGAGAGGGTGAGGAAGGCGATCGGGAAACCTGTTCTTCTCTCCTTATTTCCACCATGATCCGTTCCAAGTGACACGTCAGCTTTTCGGTACTGCTACTACGTGTACCCCTAGAGAAGCAATAGGAATGAATATTTGACAAAGATGCAGCTCATGAAGTGATCATGTTTCTCTCAGGCGTCACCGTGCTCAGAAGGAGCCGACGGGGTACAAGGTCGTCGCTGACTCCATCTCCCTCAACGACACTGCAGTCACTGCAGTTCTTAAGAGCAAAGAGGCTGGCAACAAATTGAAGCTGAGTGTCGTGACTCTGGAAGACAGCACTGTGAGGTAGGGAAGGAGAATCTGGAGACCTCGAATGATCTCATTCAACAGAATCCACATCGACGATGAGAACGAGTCGCCGATCAAGCCGAGATTCCAACCCGTCGATGTATTCGATGAGGGACAACCGAAACAGCAGAAGTGAGCGAATGAAGGGGGGATGGATAATCAATGTCCAATGACAGGATCAAGAAACACGAACAGGACGAGAACTCGATCACTCTGATGACCAAGGATGGACACAAGGTAATGTTGCAAGCCTAGCATTAAAACTAAAAATTATTTCAATCAGCTGAATGGAAATGTGGATGAATGGATGATTCCAGATAGTTATCTTCATGATTCCCTTCCGAGTTGACATCTACTCACTAAATCGCATCGTCGCCTCGATCAACTCGAAAGAGCTCCTCAAGTTCGAGCACTACAGAAGAGGTTGGCAATAATTTCATGCTGCTTATTGAAATCATCACATTAGGACGTAAGCCTAAGAAGGACGGCGAAGGATTCTGGGAGGAGGACTTCGGAGAGTCGAGAGATCTCAAACCTTGGGGTAAGCCACGAAAAAACATTCATATTCAATGACGCAGTTGCAACAGGAGAGGTGAGAAGGGGTTTACATGTAAGTTCAGCTATCAATATGGATCAAGGTTGAGCACGATGAAAAAAGTGATGTGAATCAGACAATGAAAGTAAATATATATTGTATTACTATAACTTGCAGGATCTTCGAGTGTTGGTGTCGATATTGCACTTATTGGCTTCAAATTCGCCTTCGGAATTCCCGAGCACGCTGATGGATTCTCACTGAGGAGCACTGGGTAAGCACTACAACAGGAAATGCACCAGTTTCTTTTCATATTCCTTGCAGGATTATTTGAACGCATATTTCAATCAAATACTAAATAACGACACACTCGTGAAAATTCTTTCTTTGTTGCAGTGACTACGAGCCGTACCGTCTGTACAACCTGGACGTCTTCGAGTACGAGACCAGTTCACCCATGGCCCTCTACGGATCAGTACCCTTCGTACAAACTGTCGCCAAGGTTATTTTAATTAGAAAATTACCATCGTATGTTACGTGAGAAATTTATACGCGAAGCAATCTCAAATACTGATCATGAGTAGTCATCGAAGCATGCAATTTCAGGACCGTTCAATCGGATTCCTCTGGTTGAACCCCTCGGAGACGTGGGTCGACGTGGAAATGACCACCGCTGACAAGGCAAGACATCAGCCAGAGTAGGGCATACTCATAGAGTTTTTCCAGGGTTTCCACGGTTCGCTAATAGCCTCTGAGGATCGGCCTTCCTCTCGAATCCCTCAGGTACCTACTCTCAATATTTCTTCAATAAATGGAAATCACTGTAGGTGAATACCCGTTTCTTCTCTGAATCTGGCACGATCGACCTCTTCTTCTTCCTCGGCCAGAAACCCCACGATGTAGTGAGACAGCACTCGACCCTCACTGGAAGATACCCCCTCCCGCCTGTGAGTCTGATGGAAAAAAAAACTAATTTTTGAGCCCCTTCCAGCCACTGAAACACATTCTCATCCTTTTTAGATGTTCTCACTCGGATACCACCAGTGCAGATGGAACTACAAGAATGAGAAGGACCTCAGAAAGGTAACTGATTTTCTAGAAATATTCCCCCACAATGGAGAGTATTCAGGTGAACGACAAATTCGACGAGCACGAGATTCCTTTGGACGTCCTCTGGCTGGATATCGAGCACACTGATGAGAAGAAGTACTTCACTTGGGATAAGGAGGCATTCCCTGATCCGAAGGGAATGCTTGAGTACATCAGCAGCAAGGTAACACTATTTCCGTCAGTACCCAGAAAATATTCAAAATGCACAATGCTATTTGAAAATATTTCAGGGCCGAAAGCTGGTGAACATTGTCGATCCTCACATCAAGAAGGACAACAAGTACGACATTTACGTCGAGGCACAGAGGAACAAATACTTCGTCAAGGTAGGATTACGGTAATCATACTCTATATTGAAACTAATGGATGACAAAAATATTTGCAGGACTCGGACAACAAGGCGGACTACATCGGCAACTGCTGGCCGGGAGATTCGAAGTACGTCGACTTCGTGAATCCGAAGGCGCGCGAGTGGTGGGCCAGCCTCTTCTCACTGGACAATGTAAGTTCCTATAAATTAGCTATGTGATTAGGATATGATCATGATGGAACTTTCAGTACAAGGACACTACCACTGACGTCCACATTTGGAATGATATGAACGAGCCTTCCGTATTCTCTGGACCCGAAGTGAGATTTTAACGAGAGTTAGAAGTAAAGCGAATTTGAAATTTTCGAAAGTGACAAATTTAAATTCTTTCAGGTGACAATGCACAAGGATGCAGTGCATGCTGGAGGATTCGAGCATCGTGAAGTGCACAATATGTACGGATTCTATCAGGTAGTTCAATTTTCATAAACTCTCACTCTACTATATATTTCGTGCACCATGGGAATCGCGATTTCTTTTATCGGGAATTAAAGAAGGAGTGTCAGCAAAGTTGAACTTTTGAAGATGTCATAACCATGGCCTAGCTTTTCATAACCATGAGAGATTCTGAAAATTTCAAATTCATATCTTTATTTTGAACCGAGTTATCACTAGTTGGCAGAGTGCCATGGGCGCTTATAGTCCTTGATAGGGCAGGGACGTCCGGGAATTCAAATATCTCGAAGATTTGTCAAAAATATCTGCGTGGGAATCGAACCCGCAACCACCCGATCACAAGGCAGCTGCTCTACCACTGAGCTATGGACACGATGGTTGTCTTCCCTCTTAGCTCGCGCTATGATCTTTGGAGGGTTGGCTAGATCATTGCTATGACAGCGTCAAAAGTTCAACTTTGCTGACACTCCTTCTTTAAGGCATAGAACGCTCCAAAATTGCAGCACAGTGCAACCTTCGATGGTCTGAAGAAGCGAAACGAGAACAAGCTTCGTCCCTTCGTCCTCACTCGTTCCTTCTTCTCGGGATCACAGCGATCAGCTGCAGTCTGGACTGGAGACAACACTGCAGACTGGCAGCATCTCAAGGTTACCTCGGAAACTGTTCGATTCGATTGGAAACAACCATATGGAAATATGCACAATTAACGCGCCACTGACACTCATCCTTTCCAGGTGTCCGCTCCTATGCTTCTCTCTCTATCTATCTCCGGAATTCCTCATGTTGGAGCTGATGTTGGAGGATTCTTCAAGAACCCCGACCAGGAACTCCTCGCAAGATGGTTTGTGTAATTCTCGATTGAAAAGTTGTGTCTACGCATGCTTACTTACATCTCTTTAGCTCAATCGTTGTTTTGTAGGTACCAAGCCGGCGCTTTCCAACCCTTCTTCCGAGGACACTCTCACATGGAAACCAAGAGAAGAGAGCCGTATCTCTTCGAGAAGGTGCAATTCTAAATTCGACTAGCATTCACTAAGTAATTTTCAGAACACAACCGATGTCATCCGTGACGCCATCAGGAAGAGATACACCTTCTTGCCGTACTGGTCAGTATTGAAATGCGCTTGACTACTTATTTATCCTAGTATTTATGAAATTGAACACTTCATCTCAGGTACACTCTCTTCTATGAGCACACCAAGACTGGTCTCTCTCCTATGAGACCCCTCTGGATGGAATTCCCCGAGGATGAAACTTGCCACGATGAAGATAGGTAAGCCATGTCCATGCAATCCTCATAATCTACTATCGGAATATATTTACACTGAGTTGAACTTCAACACGATATTGCAGAGAGTGGTTGGTGGGCGCGAATCTGCTGGTTCGTCCTATCACCGAACCGGGACTCAAGCAGGTCTCGCTCTATCTGCCTGGAAGACGCGAGGTTTGTGGTATCATAGTACTTGAAATAGAGGCCACGAGTTTGATTCCGCTCGATCACCACGTCCTCATTGCAGATTTGGTACGAGTGGGATACTCACAAGGCTCGTCCTGCCCCTGGAGCAGTGCAGCAGCCAGCAGATCCATTCACCATCCCCATCTACCAGAGAGGAGGATCCATCATTCCCGTCAGAGTGAGTCCTTCCGATGAAAGATGGACGTGTTATAATGACATTACTTTCAGGAGAATATCAAGAGAGGATCCACTGAGAATTACAAGGAGGAGCCGCTGGCGCTGTACGTTGCGATCAACAGCAAGGGTGAGTAAAGATATTATTACAGTAGATTAGAAAACCGAGTCTTGTTAGATCACGAACAAGGACATTTGGACTCATTTCAGGAGACTTCGCCAACGGGACGATCTTCCTCGACGACGGGGAATCTTATGAGTACGAGAGTGGAAACTACGCTTACTGGGCCGTCACTTTCAAGGCGAGCGCTTTCACGATTTGACTCCTTTTCTTCTTATCATAGTTGTGCTGATGGCAGATGATGCAAAGTGGTTATTCGAGAAATGATGTGTGTCTTATAGAAAGAGCACGATTACCTGCACACGATCACGAACAAGATCATCGACTCGAAGGGCAAACTCGACTCTCCAATCATCTTCAACAAAATAGTCGTTCGTGGTGCTAAGTTCTACCCCAGAACGGCGCACATCTACCTAGACGGTAAGGCTGTACTTCCTAAGACTTTGCCCTTGACAAATAGCAACCAAAACAAGTTGTACTGTTCCAGATTTCACGCCCGACCCGTTGGAGTTCGAGTACGACAGGGACAATTTCCTCATTACTGTCAATGCCCCTGAAGGACTCGGATTCTTCACTTCTGACTTCCGAATTGACTTCCACTCTTAGACTAACGAAATTTGCTTCCCTTTCCTCTCCTCTCTCGGCTGTGATTGACCGGTACTGTTCACGAACAAATTTGATATTTGTTTAGTGATAATTGTGATTTGTAGGCAGTATCAGATCTATTAATCCACATAATTGTTGATTCTCACCGGTCTTTGCATTTCTAATAAATGGTCTCCGATTATTTGTTTTTCCGGAGATTATATGAGAGGAATCGCGAGAGAATTGACCATGCCGCGGCGGTAGGAAAAAAAGTTGTCCTATCCGGCAACCGTTTCAGCATAAGGTACTTCAAATGACGCTCTTTCAAACTGCGTCGTCAGAATTTTGATATCGGTCGTCATCTTCGAGAATCAGAAGGCCAAAGTTGGTACTCTCACTTTTCGAAAGTCAAATCGGGCTCACTTAAACAATCATAAATCCGTTTAAAATGAAGATAGAAGCTCGTTCTTTTTTTCCAAAGATAGCAAACATCATGCGCTACAACTTTTCTGTTGACGTCATCATTCCTTGCGCTCATCCTGGTGCGGGGCGGTCGGTGGTACCAAAAGTGGTGTAATTTTGGAAATCGGAAAAACTCTATGGGTTTTCATGCTTAAGTGGTAGTACTTATATATGTCTAACTTCTCGCCAAAAATGAAGGAAATCGGAGTAGGAACAATAAAAAAGGGCTCACTTTCGTGTAGTGACTGGAAAATGTGTTTCGGATAAGAGTACTTCCATATTTGCAAGTGCTCTCATTTAGGCTCAAAATCATCCAAAAACATCCCAAACAACATTACGAATTGTTCCCCTATCGATATAGCACTTTCCTTGGTCATAAATTACAGTATGACCTCAAAATCGAAAATCGATATGTTGACCCTCTTCAACCAATGGGATGGTTCCTTTTGCATTAAATCGATTCCATATGACGTTGTAACATCCCTCGAAACGCTAAAAAGAAAATGGTGATCTACAAATGCGACATTTCAAGCCATAATTCACAGGAAAGGCGCAAACCTGCAGTTCAGGTTAAAATAGACATTGTGACCTGAACCTATGCTAGAAATGTAGAACACGATGAGGTAAACATTTCATCTGAAGAAAGTGAGTCTCTAGCTGTTCGTTGAAGCGATCTACAGAGCCTAGAAGTTGGCCAGAAACGGTCTAGAATCCCTCGAGAGCGCGCGCTCTAACCGTCTGCCGCTCTCGCCTCCTGATCTCTCTCTCCCTCCCCTCTATTTAGCGCTCTCCCGGGCGCGTTTCCCGTCGTTTTCTGCTATCTTCTAGGCTCCGTATATCGCTTCAACGAACAGATAGCGACTCACTTTCTTCAGATGAATGTTTACATCATCGTGCTCTACATTTCTAGCCTAGGTTCACGTCACAATGCCTATTTTAACCTGAACTGCAGGTTTGCGCCTTTCCTGTGAATTATGGCTTGAAATATCGCATTTGTAGATCACCATTTTCTTTTTAGTGTTTCCAGGGATGTTACTACGTCATATGGAATCGATTTAATGCAAAAGGAACCATCCCATTGATTGAAGAGGGTCAACATATCTATTTTCGATTTTGAGGGTCAACATATCTATTTTCGATACTGTAATTTATGACCAAGGAAAGTGCTATATCTATAGGGGAAACAATTCGTAATGTTGTTTGGGATGTTTTTGGATGATTTTGAGCCTAAATGAGAGCACTTGCAAATATGGAAGTACTCTTATCCGAAACACATTTTCCAGTCACTACACGAAAGTGAGCCCTTTTTTGTTGTTCCTACTCCGATTTCCTTCATTTTTGGCGAGAAGTTAGGCATATATAAGTACTACAACTTAAGCATGAAAACCCAGATAGTTTTTCCGATTTCCAAAATTACATCACTTTTGGTACCCCCGACCGCCCCGCACCAGGATGAGCGCAAGGAATGATGACGTCAACAGAAAAGTTGTAGCGCATGATGTTTGCTATCTTTGGAAAAAAAGAACGAGCTTCTATCTTCATTTTAAACGGATTTATGATTGTTTAAGTGAGCCCGATTTGACTTTCGAAAAGTAAGAGTACCTACTTCGGCCTTCTGATTCTCGAAGATGACGACCGTTATCAAAATTCTGACGACGCAGTTTGAAAGAGCGTCATTTAATGTACCTTATGCTGAAACGGTTGCCGGATAGGACAACTTTTTTTCCTACCGCCGCTGTCCCCCCTCAAATGGTCGATTCTCTCACGATTCGCCTCATATGTATGTGATATTATTTTGAACTAACATTGACATCATGTCGCTATCTATGCAAGCTATACAGATTATATTATCATTTTCTAACCTAGGCAAGTACATTTCAAAACTACTATTCCGCGTAGATAGAGAGAGAGTAGTGGCAAATGGATGAAATTGTGATAACAAGGATTCAGCCAAGAGAAATGATGAAGGGAGTGCATATCACGAGATTCTTCACAAACGACTTTGAGTGACTTCATTACGATCAGATCCTTTCTGCACTACTTCCTTACTCGTTGTAGTAATTACTATTCAAATAACACAAATATTATTGTCGAAACTATCAAATCAATGTATTCCTCTTTCAGGAATTTACTTGAAGTTGTCATGAGCAGACAAGGAATGATGGGGATTGCGAGGAGAGGAGACATCAATAATAGTTAGTTTCCTTCGTATGGATTAAACACATCCATACGTCATAACGCGGATTAATTTCCATATTATTAAAATAATTGTTGGTGTACTCAAATTTCCGTCAAATTTTGCAAACAGTAATATGATTTTTTTTCAATATTTTCGGATGTGATTAAGCAGATATTGGATAACAATTAGCTCGCATTGTAGATGCTCGTGGAAATCGAGATGCTATCGAGGCTCGGGAGCGCCAGATTGACATCGTAGGCCACATTTAAGTTCAATTAAATTAGTTCTTTTTCATAATCATTCAAGTGTGCCAGATTTAGCAATGATTCTCAAGTTCCTCAATTCAATTGAATGCAGATTGTCGTCCTCGGTCTCTCCCTACTCCTTCTTCTTCTTAAGATCTTCGTCCCATCTCTTCTTCTCACTTTATTCCTTTTGATTTTGATTGCATACTTTTACCTAAAATACATAACGGCAAATACACCCTTCTAAGCATATGCTTATCTGTCTTATCATGGATTTCGCTCCTTTTTTTGCTAGAATGCAGTATGTGACTATCAATTCGTTTTCCTAACTCTCTTTCCCTTCTGCTTACGCTTAACTTTTCTCTCTACGACTCCGTTGCCTAACAAGCCTGAAACAACTAACAATTGTAAGACAGAAACAATGTTACAAGGCAAATCGCACCCTCGCTCCTCCTTTACTCTTACATAAGGAGTATTAGTTTCTGTGGTCCCTAGAGGAGAGATTTATCTAATAGCATTGAAGTTGATTAATTGGGAACCTGACTCACGGGGAACCTGGTTTACAGAGAACCTGGTTCACATGAAAGTTGATTAATTGGGAACCTGGTTCACGGTGAACCTGGTTTACAGAGAACCTGGTTCACAGGGAAATTGTTAATTGGGAACCTGGTTCACGGGGAACCTGGCTCACGGGGAACCTGGTTTACAGAGAACCTGGTTCACAGGGAACCTGGTTCACAGGGAAATTGGTTAATTGGGAACCTGGCTCACGGGGAAGTTGGTTCATTGGGAACCTGGTTCACTTGGATGTTGGTTCGATGATACGAGATAATTAGCAATCAGGGAGTTTAGATGTAACTGGGCGTTGAGATCTTCGGAAAGAAAGCTTGGATATGTTCCCGGAATTTGCGATCACTTTCTTAAGAACTTAGAACGAGATCATTAGTAGGCAGGATTTAGATGTAACTGGGCGCTGAGATCTTCGGAAAGAAAGCTTATATATGTTCCCGGAATTTGCGATCACGTTCTTAAGAACTTAGATCAAGATCATTAGTAAGCAATGGGTTTAGATGTGACTGGGCTCTGAGATCTTCAGAAAGAAAGCTTGGATATGTTCCCGGAATTTGCGATCACGTTCTTAAGAACTTAGAACGAGATGATTAGTAAGCAGGGGGTTTAGATGTAACTGGGCGCTGAGATCTGCGGAAAGAAAGCTTGGGTTTCGTCATTTATCCATCTCTCTTCGAAACTTATATCTTAAAAACTTAGTAAACAAAACCATACTCGTTAAATGTGACATCGGTAGTAGATCTTATCCTGTCCGTCTGTGTTACTTCCCATTGGAATCGTCAGAATACAGTCGCATTATTATTGACTTATACACAAATCAATTTGTGAATATGTCGACATACGCTCTCCCTCCGTTCTCCATCTAGCCCCTCCTCTACCTAGATGCCCCAATCTCTAACAGACACGTATGCATCGTTCCTTATCCGAAACATCGTATTACCAAGCTTATAAATTCCCTGTAGCTTATATAATGTTTATTCTATCATAACGCATGATAAAGAATTATGTATTATCTCTAAAATGGCTATTAGAACTAATTAGAAGCTTCAATTCTTGACATGTCTTACCAAGTGAATTATATTTCCTAATTCTGCTATCAACAAATATCATTATCAAATATCTTTCTGAATCTAACTTAAAAATGTACTTCAAATGCGGAAAAATATGGAAAAAAATGAAATCAGGTTCTGACAATATCTCCATTTTGCTGTTCTTCTTCGGGATACACAATTTGGAATACTGTGGCAGATGATCGATAAAGAAGAATTCGGGAGTATCCATCGTTGTTATTTTCAAATTCAAATCTCTCTCCCTTCGTTCACATGGAGCTTCAATCTGGCCACGTCAGATACATCATCACTCGTGTTGCCATATCACGTTGTCATTCCTCGAACATACTAGCAGTGATATCAGTGTATTCTCTGGTCAGATACATCACATGACGAAGTAGAGTGAAATGGGGATCAAAGGATTCAACGTCAGGAGAAATGATGCGAGAGGTGCACGGGAGAGTCATCAGATCCCTCTCCATAAACACACATTTCTGAGTGGCTTCGTAGTGATCAGATTCTCTTGCAGTACTGCGCCGTCTTACTCGTTGTAATTATTTATAGTCACATTTATGTTTGTAATCTCAATTTATTCGTTCCAGAAGGTTGCATAGCGGGCGAAGACTTGCATAAATTTAAAAATTCAGTGATATCAGCTCGTGCAATTATGAGCGACACACCCAATGGATCTCGTCATGACCTGGCCCGTAACAAGGGTATGCAATCTCTAATAGCTAAAAAAATATGTGCACTGAAACCAGTCTGATAACTGACTTTAAACACTATATTAAAGTTCATACTTAAAATAAGCAGACATTCGAATTCTTTAACACAATGCCTGTGATATTGATGATTGACACATGAACAATATCAGGTCGTGGGAGTGGCGACAATGGACGTCGTCGTCGTCGTGAGATTGACCAGGACATTGTCAATATAGAGGTAATCGAACAGTTTTTCACTTCGATTCTAACACTGCTTATTTTAATGATATAATTATCATCCAAATTATGTTATTTATTCTCAGATGTACATCACACAATTGTATATTGGAATCCTTATTTCATTTTGCACAATATGCATTCTCATCAAACGCATTATCGACAAGTACCGTGAATAACAGCACATGCTACTCGAATCAACACTCGAACTCAATCCTACACCCTTTTCGCGCCATTACTAATAGATTCACGACAATTTCATGTTTAATGGAATAGTATTCAATTCTAATCGTCGTACGCCCCCATTAGTAAATATAATCTTTCATCATGAATTTCATTCAACGAAATATTTCATCTTTTGTAAATTTCTATTTTCTGTAGTTCTCACGAATTCGAGAATAATTAACAGATAAGTTTTTCGATTCCTCCGAATAAACATTTTCAAAGAATTAAATGGTATTGATGTATCTAGTCTACTGAGCAATAAAAGGTTAAGATAGATAAAACAATTATCTATATTCACTTATATACTGCGAGAAGGAAATTCTCTCATTTCAGGCCCTAGACTGGTTTATTTGCGGCAAAAAATAATACAATTTCTGAATACTGGAACAGAACGAGAAAACAATGAAAAGTGATCTTGATGATTAATATATGGCCTTGAGCTGGGGACAGGTAACGTTCAAAATATAAAAAGTTAGCATCTGGGTATGGACCGAGGTGCGACTGTCATGACAATCTAGCCGGGATGGGGATAATAAGTATATCCATTAAGAAGAACCGCATTTAATTCATTTGTAAGAATCTTCATGTCTATTTCTCAGGCTATGAATGCTCGGGGCATATTACTATTTCTGCGAATTACAGATATCAGCGTAAGTTGAGAAACTAACCGCAGTTTCAAGAACATGGAATTGCGCTTTGACAAGTCATGTAGTAATCACAACGACTACTTTTGCAAGCAGATAATGGGAGATAACAGAAACAATATCGCTAGGCGATGGAGGGATGGGAAGAGTTCCCTTTCTATGCCGCAGTCGACATGAGGTGATTAACCATTGAGCAGCAACCACGATCTTCGATGTAGCACTTGGCACCGACGCAGCCTTGCCATTCAGGATTATCGATTGATCGATCGATGAAACGAGGTTCGATCACCACCTGCCAATGGAGAATCATTCAGTGTGCAAGAGATGTCCAACCGATTTGTTAGGAAATTTTGGGTAAATGTCATGGAATTGTTGCCGAATTTTATCATTTCGTTTGTTTTTTGGTCCCTTAAATCAAGAAAATCATCAGTGCATCTCCATGCATCATTCGAGGAATAATGATGGATGGGAGATCATATCGCTCTCCACTTTCTACACACTCTCTCACCTTTCCCATCGCCCTTTTCTCTTCATTACATGCATTGATAAGAGGGTTTTCTAGTAGCAAGGATGCAGGAGCCGATGCTGTTATCTATTGGAAATGAGTGAGATGAGAGACAGTGGATGATCGCTCATTATGGTCTCGAATCCAAACGAGTGAAAAGTGAAATGCGCAAAACTTAGTTTTTTTCGAGTATAATTATGAAAATTTTCATAGAGACTAATCAATCAATGCTCTCCCTTCTTCTATTGCTCTGGAATGCATATGTGTGTGTCTGCACAACATTGAAGGAAAGCGTTCTTGCTTTTGATATTCATTGTTTTCTGTCGGTTTGTGTTTTCTCGAGAGCTTTACTCCTTTTCATTCCTGTCCACATTGAAATGATTACCTTTTCAGCACCTCCTTTCTTCATGGCACTTCGAATAAACTTGGAGATATCGGAGTAGCGAGATGAAGCCATTTCACTCCATTTCTCTTCAGATTTATTCACCTGCAATTCGAATTTTCTTTCCACCACACTTGCAACGTAAATTGTATGTGCAACACCTTTCTTTACCTCGATATTGATATGAATGAGTGCTTCGAAGTTCTGATTTGGCCAGATCCGATAGACATGAATGTGAGTACAGTGAATTCCATCGAACTGCGAGTTAGCATTTAGAAATTTTATATGCTCGCTTGTAACATATGAAAGAAACTAATGAATAATTCTTGCAGAGTGATTCTTAATTTTCTCAACTATTGATTGAAACGGCATATTGAATAGCTTACATGAGTGGATATTTCATTAGTGAACTGATCCGTATCGAAGAACTGAGGCGTATCAGCAAACACGTACGGCTTCATTTCACGGACTGCCGTGTTTCCATAGATTATTGTCTACTAAACAACAACTGGAGAGGAACTCACACGCGGGGACGATCATCACAGCAGATATCAAGCAGAGGCCGATGGTCGTCAGAGGATCCAGCAGAGAGAGAATCGTCGACTCCTACACGGAATTCGCTTTATTTTGGTAGACCTCCAGATATCAAACTATCTACTGAATAAATCAGTTAGCCAATTATAATTGGGATACCGATTTGTCTCGATGCCATCCGACTCCGTAGAGAGTGAAGACTGCGACAGGCACGAGCAGATGGAGAAGCACCTAGAAGGAAGAAACTTGCTTGATCAATCATCACTCTAACGTTCAATTTTCGCAAATTACACTCTAGGGAGGCGACTTTTGGTTTGTACCCAGTAATTTTATACACAACTTCATTTTCAATTCCTTTCCTAACTCCAGAGAAACTGAAATTCAAATATTCGTAAGTGTCGCAATGCTCACCTGAAGCGGTCGATTGAGTGAGAATGGAGGCAATCGATTGGCACACAGCAGAATCCACTTCACGATGACGTCAGCGACGATCACGGGCAGAAAATTGGCTGAAATTTCTTAGATGAAGTGTGGTTGAGTTATCTTGTCAATCTCCTCATCGTATTCGATGTTTCTGAGTGTGGGGGGAGTAATTGGCTGACCGGGTACGATTGAGCTGTAGAATAGGTTGGTTCCTTCTGATTCTTCGTGCGAGTGTCCATCCTCTGCATGACTGTGACTGTGACCAGTGGAACTGATCGGCTGAATGAAGTTTAGACTCCTTCAAACGGGATTTTGTGGTGCAATGAGTGCAACAAGTTTCGATTCTTGGCTGATTCGTCGTAATAAAGATCATCAGCACAATCCCTATTTATCGTTATCAATTCACACTCTTGGCGTACGATCATTTTGTTTTTTGCAAGATTTGACAGCGGCTTTTTACTACATATCCCGCAAACCCCTTTCTTCTCATTTTATCATTGCACTCCGTAGAGAACTCTGATAAAATCAAAGATAACAGGTGCGAAATAGGGCGAGAGAGGTCTCCTAGAAGGATTAACTGCGGCAGAAGAATTCAAACCTCGATCTTTCTACATTCACAAATATCAAACTATGCAAAAGGAGTGTCCAAAACGGTAAAGTTAGTACCTCTGTCATCATTTCCAGAGCGTGGGAAGCATTTACGAAGAGAATGGCGCAGAAGGAGACGCAGCCACATATCCTGGAATGGAACTTTGAGAATACACATGATAGGAAAACTACAAACAGTTCAATAAGCATTCTTTCGCCCATATGGAACTAGCAGAACTTATTGATTAGGAAACCGGCTAATGCGATAGGTAAATTAGTAATTTGGACGAGTTCAAATGTTCCTTACGTATCTTAGACAGTGATCACATTCCTTGTGTTGGTGTACTTTTCCCGTCCACTAGTCAGTTTTCATCACGATAAGCCGTCTTTTTGCACAATTGTCGCTACTAATCCTTCTCGTAGACCCCTCTCCCTTCACTTTTCTCGACCGTTATCTCCACCTTTTTTAGAGTTCTCGCTCGGCCTCGGAGATAAAATGAGAAGAAAGGGGTCTAAATGATTTCGCGAGTTATCGAGAAAGCAAATGCTGTCATAAAACTTGGAACGTCGGCTTCGCAAAGCTGATACTCCTCTCACGAAGTATTGAAGTGGGGCTAAGAGTTTTTCCTAGTGGAAAGATTCTTCCAGTTTATTGGGTCTTTCATATTTACACTCAAACTTGGGGAATGTAACAGGCAACTGGCCTCTGGAATAGTGGAGCAGCAGTTTCCCCCCGTGTGTGTTCATGATGGAAGAGAGAGACGACGAGTAGAAGAGTATCCGCTAAGGGAAGATTGCACATCAAGATGTGGTATCGAAGAGCAAATGATGACTGAAATGATAATCTGTTCTTTGAGATGTTTCTACGTGAGAACATGATAAGATAATATTGGTATCAAGCATCTGGATTTTCAGTTTCCAATCTGTGAAAAAGCGCAGGTATATGTTAATTTATGCTTGATCACAAACATATGCGATGCATATCAATTCATAGTTTACTATAAAACTTTCGAACTAAAGCGGACAAACCTCAGCAATTAGAAGAGTAAATAACATCCAAAAGGGCCATTCTTGTGCTTTGATCAATTCGAGAATCTTCATTCCCCTCTGTGTGACTCGAAGAGAGCCGTCGTTGCTGAAATGATGGAAGAAAAGTGATGGAGTGCTGAGTAAGGATTGCATTCACGTCGATTGATACTCACTGAATCAACTGTGTACTCAAGAAGTGAATGGGGCGTGAGAACGTAAGAGGTTTTCCTATGGTGACTTAGGCACCGAAAAGAGCACGAACAAAGAAAATCGATTAATTGGCAGAAAAAAATGTAATTCAATGATTGAAATACATCTGGAACAGGGAAACGATAAGAAGGGAGATTCGAGTGACGGAAAGAGAAAGTAAAGGAAAAGGAGAGGAGCCATTCCAGGGCCGGAGAAAGGGAGAGTGAGAGGCGTAAGTTAGAAAGCGAAGAGAGAGGACACACTCGAATGACCGTATCTTACGGAGACACACCACGATCAGATTGATCTTGCCATTGGAGATCATGGGAGATGGGCGGAAATCTTTAATTTTATCCGATTGCAAAGACGTTCAATACGACTGTGCATGAACAACAAAACATAACGACCGCATGGAAAAGTAGAATGAGACGAGATTTCATAACCGGTTGTATGTACACCGATTCTCAATATCACATTCGAATCAGAGTGGGGAAGGAATGCATTGCAGTGAAGTGTGTGGCGACTACTGAATGTTTCAATTGAAAAAGGTTGGTCGTTTCTCCCCAGGGCTGTTCTCGACTTTCTCCGAGGGAGCAAGCCCGTTGGGATCGATCATGGGAGCCTGCTCATCTTTTGATATCGAAATCTGAAGTGTGAAGTCAGTAGGAATAATATGTTTCAATATCTGTAAATGGGACACATTAGATTACTTCGGAATCAAGTTTTCTGCTGAAAGTCCTCCTAATCGTCTTGAGGAAGGGACCCTCATCAAATGAGTCCATTCCACTGCCTAGATGAGCTCCCTGCCAGAGGATAGATTAGCAATATGTGATCTCCTCCATTCTCCTCACCTTCGTCTCGGGCATGGTCATCACTCCGAGTGCACACAATGCAGTGAGACAGGCGATCAAAACCGAAGCAGTGTTTGCTCCGAATCGATTCTGCGATGGGCTAATTGTCTACATCAAAAGTGCTTCTGCTTGCTACTGATGCGTAATATGACATAATTGGATGCAAAATTGTATCATGTATTGAGTGACTAAGCGTTCAACCGTCTCACCAGATATTCCAGATAAGGCGCCACGACTGATCCCGCATCTCCTAGGAAGCAGACTCCACCCGAGAAAGTGTTCCTGCGGCGTGATAGATAGTTTTTGGCTAACGCAGTTAAGCATACCTGATAACCGTGGGGATCATCTCGGACATGGCCAGTGGGAGTACACTCCATACGACGGAATTGAACATCTTGGCCAGCAGAGGGCACAGGATTGTCACCGTCCGCTTTCCGCTATCGTCCAGATATTCTGACGTTGTGATATTGTTTTGCAAGTAAGCTTTGGCAAACCAGGCAGGAAAACAGCGATGGACAAGCTAAGTGTTGTAAGCACGAACATCAAGCACGAGATGGGACGGCGATTCATCATTTTCTGACATTATGCAGCAGATAATTTATGCTACCAGCTTCTCTAAATGAGAAGATTAAACACACAAGCAAGACGACAGCGAGAATGGCAGAAGGGAATTCGATAATTCCGGATAGGAAGAATCCAGTCATCTTGTGCTCTGAGAGCTCAGTGGAGAAGAGAGAAAGCGCCCAGTATGTTAGGTTCATGACAATCCTGCAAGCAAAATGATGAATGAACTTTTGAGGGAGTGGTTACATGAGGAAAGACGAGAGAATGAAGTGGTAGAGGAGCTTGGGGGTCCTGAAATGGGCAAAGTCTATGAGATTCTAGTGGTTGGCATACTTGCAGATGAGCATGTACATGTTCTTGCTGTTCTCTCCCTGCTCGCTGTTGCGACTTCCATCCTCACTACTTGGCTGAGACGTTAGAACATTTTCGAAAAATCTTTCACAAATTCACCTCAGTGAGGCAGTCTTGTACGTTGATCTGCATCTTGTTGATTCGCGTCGCTCGTTGGATGTGACTGAAAGAGAAATGGAATGATGAAGCACGTGAGTGAGAAGAAAACTGAGGAACTAACAGGGTGATCTCCTCCTTCAGCCTATTGCTGACCTGCCAGTGGAGCGATTCCGGAAAATACCTGAAATGTATTATTCCTCTCCTTAAATATAATTGTTGATCTGAATTTATTAATAATTCAGCATTCAATCTCGATAAAGTTGGTGAGAAATCTCTTGTCTTTTGGCCTACTTGGAGTAGACCAGGAAGCCTACTTGAAGTAGACCAGGATGGCCATCAATCCAGGGAAGGTGCACGTGAAATAGATCCATCTCCAGCTGTTGATGTACATCCTCGCCACTCCAGCGAACATGTAGCCGAACACCCAGAAGAAGGCACCGACCTGAAGGCATTCTGGGTGAGAGAAGGTTCAGATTCATCTTGATCACACCCAATCCAATAGTGAGTGTAGCTTACAAATGGGGTGTATTCCCTCATCTTGGGAGCGACCACTTCCGACATCATCACATAGCCGATGTTGAGATTGCCCTGTATTGTACGTTCTTTGTCTTTTTTTCAGATTGGACTTCGCACTCCGAGTCCGAATCCGGCGATAAATCTGAATGCGAGGAAGAGAAAGTAGTGGGGAGAGAGGGCAGTCGCGCAGTTTACAGCCACTGATATCACGATGGAGAGGAGGAACGACTTACGACGACCTGAATTCGCACTTCTCTGAGGTCTTCTCGTGCTTCTCACCCAATCTGTCAGAGAGATACGAGAGGATCGTCGCCCCGAACATCGCCCCTGCAAGAGTTCGCATCGATTCTCCATTTATATCCCTATTAACGATTTAATATCTCCCAGTCTGGACTGATTCTGCATTGGCAGGTCGCTCATTCCTTATCAATAGATAGGAAGTGCGATCGATCGGAGGGTGCAATATGGGACTAACCGAAGAGGAATGAAGACGAGCCATGCTCACGCCAATCGGATCGATCACAGACCAGATCGAACTGGAAATTTGAAGATTTCGTTGAATTTAAATAAGATTTTACAAAAACTTCATAACGAAAATTTCTCCGCAGGGATTCTGCAAACTAGTTCGACTAAGCTCACGCACATCAGTGGTTAATGTGTAGTCCTTGCTGTGGTTGCTGTATTCGAAAGAAGTTGCCGTTCCGAGCAAATCAATACAAGTTTTATTCGTGCCACTTTCCAATTCTAAAATGGTGCACTTGTCCAGTACTTGATATTGCTGAAAAGTGAGATTTCCAATGTGAAGAGTTTGTAATTGGTCAAATAAATGAATGTTTTTCGTACCTTATTGAACGCTTCGTTTACTACACAAGAAAAATCGTGATTTTCTTCTGACAAGAAAGGCATGACCATCATAAGAGCTGAGTAGATCAACGATGGTGCAGAAACCATAACCAAATTGAGAAACTAGAATACATAATAATTGTAAAAATTAAGTAACGGGATTCGTGCACTACCTGATACCTTCCGAAGGTTCCGAACTTCTGCCATACTAGATCTGGATCGACGGTCAGGATGTCATTTGACTTCAACAGCTCAGGCTTCCAGTTCTTGAACGACTTCTTGTCCGGATGGACATGATCTCCCGATGTGTGGTCTACTCGCATCTTCAATGCAATGAAGACATCATTCTACTCCATCGTTCATCGATTATACAGAATCAACATTCGGCAAAGATTAGTAAAAAATATAAACTGATGATCGAGCGAACTGTGGAGATAATTCAAAATGGATAGGGCAAAATTGAAGTGTGGTAGGAGACTCTGGTCAGCCGCGTCTTCTCCTCTTTCCCCTGTGCAAACGATCCAAAAACACAAACAGAAGTGGCGGATCCTTATCTGAAAGCGAGATAGGAGCGCCGCAGACTATAGGTGAGAAAGTATATGACCGTTTGGCTGTGTATATCTGACCATAAGGACTACAATCTCCGGACAAGCATTTAAATGGAATGGGTTTCAGACATTCAACGAAAGGGAATGCGAATTGTGGAAGGATTTCTGGATTTACGAATGATATTGCCAATCCGGGTGTGATCCGTGCATTGCTCGAGGAGCTGGCGTACCTACATCATGAGAGCAATACCAACATGAATACAAGCGAGTGAGTCTATAGAATGATGGAGAAAGTTGATTGGAGATAAGAGTTAACACGAAGAGGAGACGAATTGAGAACAAGAGTGGGAAGAGATGAGAAGGTGCGCACAAGGGCATACACGCACGATTGAACTCGCACTAATGATGAATGAGGGTTGATATTGAAGGATCGAGAGAGGGAAGGGAGAAGCCAGAGCATGTCTAAAGAGGACGCATATTCTCATCTCGTGCGTTCGTAGATACTCAGTAATTCTAATGGACTCCACCCTCGAACCAAATTCGATTAGAGACTAGAATCTGAACATTTTGTAGTTCGCGAATCATGATGTACCAATCGGAAATTGTAGTGAGGGATGATGAGAGGAGTGTATATCACGCGTGTCGCGTAAGATTCGAATAAACCATGGTACATTGGAAAAGTCGAAATTGGGCCCTGAGCAGTTTTAAATAGCCCATATGGTCCCTCAACAGAAATCATCAAGTTTTGTTCCATATCTCCATCCTCGACGATGTAAGACGCCGTCAAAGTCGACGGCTTTCCAAATTTGCCATTTTTGGAGGCATGATGCTCTGCCTACAGGGCGTGTAGTAACACGAGAAAAAAATTTTCCGCACAAAATTTCATGGAGAATAAGCCTGTGCTATCTGTTCATCGATATGATCATTAGTATTTTCATAAATCGATTAAAATTATTGATTTTTACCGCAATTTCGTACCGAAGCTGTTTTTCAGCTCAATCGATAGAGCTCGAAAAGACGAATCGAATGGTATGCTGAATGCATATGCAATTCGCACTAAAGATGTCAAAATCGCGAAATTAGATTTTCACTTACCCCCATTCAGACATTGTGACCCTCTGGCACTTAGTCTGACCTTTTGATCTACCCTCGTATCTCGCCCAAACCGATTTGCATTTCGTTTTCAGAAAAATGAATCATTTTCTAAAAGTAATTGCAATCGAATTAACATTTTTGAAATAAATATGAGCCCTTTTGCCTAAGAATCGAGTGAGACCCGGCCCTGTCCCCTGGCCCTGTCCCCTGGCAGCTCACCCCTCCGCACTGTCCGAACGCACCCATCATCGCCGCATCAATAAATTGAGGGAGTGGATTCCCTCATGTTTATTGATGCGGAGTATTCAAATAATCAGGTTGTTTGCCGATCTAATTCGCCTACACGTCTCGCCTACCGCAATGTCACTTTGATCGGATGGCGTTATTTTCCATCATTCTTATTCTCTTCTCTTCCTGAGATGTGATTCGTTGCTCGTTTGCTGTTCAGATAGATCCCCCCAGATAATCTATCGCATGATAGATTGATATTTTTGAAATCAAAATTGCAATTGAATTGTTGGCCTCAGAGTTCCCACTGATTCCGTTATCAGATCGGATTAAGATAGTAGGGAGTTGATGACGCGAATTGAAGACATCGAGAGGCCATTCAGAGTGAGTGTGCATAGTGAAAAGAAGAGAGAGAGAGAGGAGGGGGAAGGGGGTTAGTGCTGTTGGGGAAAAGCCCAATAGGTGACACATTCAGCACTCGTTTTCACGTGTTGTTTATCATTATCCTCCGCCCATCTCACTTTCATTTCTACGCTCTTTCACACTGATTTGTTGCGTTTATCAGGTTCTCACTCTTTCTAATTTTACGAGAGCACGTTTATTTGCCTTCGTGCTTTTCGTCATCTGAATAAATGGAGCAGTGATCGACTCCTTCTCTTACTTCTCCCTACAAATTCTCATTTTTCTGTGCCCCTTATTTTTCGAATTCGAAAAAGGATGGCACTTCCCCAGCAACTATCATAAAAGTGTGGCCCTTTTAGATCACAATCGTGGTTCATCCCCTTGTTTTTGTCGTCGAGGTCGGGTCAGTTTCTTTCGCGCCGTTTGTTCGAGGACACTAGTTGATCGGGTAAAACACGATGGACGAGGATAAGATAACTTGTTCGTGGGAGGGGTGTCATCTCCTCGTCGGTCCATCTCTCCCTCTTACTTTCCTTTTGACAACTATTAGCTGCAGGACAATTTTACACTTTATTTCAAAGATTTTCTTCGGTTGTGTCCTCGTTAAGTATGCCCCCGCCTGAGTGTAGTGCCACGCAAGTAGAGAGAAAGGAATACTATTCTCCGGAACCACTTAAGCTCTTGTTTCATCTTCCTCCGCTTCTTTTTCTCGCACCTCTAGCTTCCTTCTCTCGAGTTGGAACGGTCGATAAGTAGGGGGGAGGGAAGGGTTCCCATTTAGAGAGCTGTCAATTGCCAGAAAAGAGATTGGAATTGCCATTCCTTCCAGCCGATTCTTCCCCGTGTGCCTCCTTTGTGCATTCTCGTCTATTATTCAAATTGAACACCTGGTCATGTGAGCAGTTTCATCACTACTCATGCCCGATATTTATAAGTTCGTGGTCCGATGAACGAGAGATGTAATAGTGCTGCTCGTTTTGCACGCTCATTCCCTGCAGGGAAAGAGGGAGAGACTGGCTGAGAAGAGAAGAGAGAGTGAGGCAAAAGAAGAGAGCGGAGGGAGAAAAGGCACAAAGGCAAGAAGTCAGGAGGGGCCAGGAGGGCCTTCTCCCGTCTCTGACTTGTTGCACATCACAAATTCTCCATTGCTTTGCGATTTGAATTTCACATTTATTTGCTGCTTTCACTTCCGTCATTTGAACAGGCATTGCTTTTTGAATAATCTGTTCCATTGCAGCGAATATGGACAACCATTATGCAGACGCGAAGGTCTACAAGCGTGAATCCGCTAAGAGGTTTGCTATTTTTGTCATTTATTTACAAATATTTCCGGTTCTGATCAAAAAGTGGGAAAATGTCATTTTCTTGTGGAAGTGATTTAGCTTTGTTATTTGAATCAGTTGTTGTAACTGTCACATTCCATTCTGCGTGATTTCGAAAAAATATTTTCGATTGCAAAAGTCATTAGTCATCACACAAGTAAGGTCAACATGTTGAATTTGATGCATTGGCGAACCATGGGCAGCAACTGATCTCATGCTCTCTAAGTTGCGCATAGTTCTAATGTAAGATGACAATGAGAATAGGCTGATGTGTAGTAAATGCATGCAATCGTCTCTTCGACCTCCCATCATGCATCCACCAGGAAGAAGGGAGGGGGATTGGGGGGGGGGGGGGGGTAACGGTCACCTTGTGACTGACATAGGGTCGTTTACAAGAACTCTTTCTTCCACTGACTAACGTTATAGCTATTTCCTCGTGTTCTTTCTCCCCTCTTTCTCCTCTCACTCGAGATGAGTTCCATTCCTCCTTTGAGATACAATAGCGGCCAGTTTGTCCTCTTTTTCCTTACGTTGTAGTCTCTCTGGTGTGATCTGTATTGCTAAACAAGGTCAAAATCATTTTTCACGATTCCTCGATGTTATTTCTTGGACAGAAGTCGTAATAATTTGGTACTTTCCCCTCTCTCGGTCTCTCTCCTTCCTTCTGTTCTTCCCTCCTTCTCTGTTCTCTCTCCGATCTCCTCCATCTCTCTCCACTTGCAGTCTGGGTGTGATGAAAGGGCGGAGCTGCTCCTTCCCCCACTTATTTCGGTGTGTCCTCCAATCACTCCAATACTCCATCCTGCCAATCTCTGAGTCCTTCTCGAGATGGCCCCGCAGACGAATTCAATCCAACCCACCAACAACAACAATCAACCCGATGCAGATGATATCTCCCATCACAAGCGAAGTTCCCAGCAGAGGTACGGTAGAATGAGTGGGGGGATGCGGTAGAGAATGCGCCTAGCTGTGTCGAAGGTGTGGTCTGTCGGTGCAGCAACCTTCTCGATAGTGTGAATCCTGATTAAATCTCTACTTCCTGCAAGAAGATAACCTTGGATAACACTTTTTTCGGACGCAGTGTACGGGAATTGTGACCCGTAGACGTCTTTCTTTCTTTGATACGTCGAGGGTCTGGCACTCATTAAAAGCGTGCTTATCTCTCCTTGGAAGCGTGAGAATTGCCAGAGATCATCAATCAAACTACGAATTAGCAGCAAACTCTTCTCCGTTCGCTTCTGCATAGTAAATAACTCCAGGGATGATTCACCATGGTAACATCCTCTCCCTCTCTCCATTCCTCTCACTCTTCAGATTCCCTCACTTTCCGCTTCATCAATTAAATGCGACCTCTCTCTCCCTCTGAATCCCTCGTCTTTCCCTCCCTTCCCTACTTAGATCTCAGCAGTTAGCTTCTCACGTCCACTAGAGAATGTCTTGTCCTTGCTGTCGCAGTTCCAATAGGCCGGATCCCTCTCCTTCCTCGTGAGTTCGCGCTACATACTATTTTAATAAGTTTAATATCGAAATGTCGATATTCTTCCCTGTTTCCTTCTCGAAAGCTTCTCCCTAGAGACTCTATTTTAGTTAGTGAGGCAGAAGAAAAGGCAGCGGGTCACGCGAAGCATGAAGACTAATAAAACCTTAATATTGGACGGAAACATTACCGGCAAAACATCTGTCAATCTCGAGACTAATCAAAGTGGAATTTGGCATCATTAGGGTAAAGAGGATGGATATTTCACGAGCTTAATAACAAAGGGACGATGTTTCAGAGTGTTCGTCAATCGATCTCTTCGTCTGGAGAAGATTCGATTCTTCGGATTCGATATGGACTACACCCTTGCAGGTCCATTCCAGACACTTCTTACCTGACAATCAAATAATTGATATCTTTCAGTCTACAAATCGCCCGAACTCGAGAAGCTCGGCTTCGATCTCACTGTAGACAGACTGATCTCGCAGGTGAGATCACTCGTGTAGATAAGTCAGAGAAAGCTTCATATCTCAGGGCTACCCAGAGGAGTTGCGCACCTTCGAATACGATCCGATCTTCCCCGTCAGAGGACTATGGTTCGACTACCAGTACGGAAATCTGCTCAAGGTAATCATCCTCTCTTTTTGCTTCCCATAATGCGCAACTTCCTTATCTTTACCTCAGTAATTGCTGCTATATTACTGTCAGAAGACCATAAATGTGAATCGGAAACTGGGATTTTTCGTTCTCGAAAAGAGGAGTTGAGACTCTCTCTCTCGTCTTATCAATCGCATGTTCTGTAGGATTAAGGAGAGACTCTTTCTAAAATTGATAACCGCCTCTACTAATCCAGAGATAACCTCCGACATAGGGACTATCTACAAATTCAATGCGAAATATCAAAATGCCGAGATATACACCTCTGGGTGGGAATTAATAGCGAAAATGATTCTGTCATACAAATTTAAAGTAGTACTTGATAGATCATGCTTGTGATGAATGTGTTTGGATGTCTCTGGACATATTCAATCACTCTTCTCATTTCAGGTCGATGGATTCGGCAATATCCTGGTAGGAATTCACGGAATCAAGTTCCTTAAGCCGTGAGTTCTCTCTCGATGTTGCGAAGGTTCCATGGCACTTTTTCTCATGAATACACTTCTTACGAAGTTTTTGCCATGATCGCATAGTATGGGCGCACTCTCGAATATTTCTTTTGACGAGCACTAATCGAATTATGAGAAGTCCTTGACAGTTCGCAACATTTCTTGCGTTCGTCCCACTTTTATAATCCTCTTCCAAACTAGAAAAGAGTACACACAACACAATAATGACTTTTTTTCGAAGTTTTTGTGCACAATAGACCGGAAATAATCTTTCTTGACATTCGGACGTTCCCTATACTTTTGACATGATAATCAGGGTCAAGTGAGGCAAAAATAATAGACAAGCTGGTCAAGCGTTGAAAAAAGAGGAAAAGGACAGACCCAATTATCCCATCGGATTACGGTATCCTTCTAGATAGGGAAAGAGGCTGACGACATACACAGTCATGCTTACGTGTTCGTTTGACCGTGAATGCTAATCGAGAAAGAAGGAATATGGACCATTGAAAGAAGAAGGGACATTATGTGAGGATGTAAAAAAATCTATATGGGGGCAACAAGACAGAGACACATACTTAAAATACCGTACTCCCAATCAATGGTAGCTGAATGGGACAAATGAATTATCGTTCCAAGTTGGGAAAGAAATTAATCACACTTTTACAGGTCTGAGATCGAGGAGATGTATCCTAACAAATTCGTGCAACTTACGTCCAGCCGAATCATGGTGCTGAATACTCTCTTCAATCTTCCCGAGACGCATCTCATCGCTCAACTCGTGCAGTACTTCGACACCCACGTAGAATTCACCCTGTCAGTGGACGAAGAGTCTATTTTGCAGACGCAACTGTGCACCTTGAGTAATACTGACTCCTCCAAAATAATTATTATAAGACAGAAAAAAATAGTTTAGATGAATTTGACATACTTGCAGTCTCCCCGACAAGACGGGTGTCCGTGGAGGCGACATCCTCATCTCCTACCGATCCATGTTCAAAGATGTCAGAAATGCTGTCGACTGGGTGCACATGGATTCCGAGGTAACCGAATTGGATCAATCGTTGACAATCGGCGTAATCTACATTCCCTAAGAATGCTTCACGCAATTATTTACAAATTTTGAAAACTCACAAATAGGGTTCTCGAGAGTACAATAATATTTCCAGAGCAAGATGAAGCCTTCGATTCTCGCCAACCTCGAGAAGTACGTCATCAAGGTGCGTCCTTGTGCCAGATTTCAATGTTATTACAACTAAGTAATTTCTGCTACATAGAAGTAGCACAGACCACTTTGCGTGGAAATACTCAACATCTTTTACTTCTTTTTTCAGGACGACAGGATCGTTCCAATGCTGAAAATGCTCCGATCAAACAATCGCAAGACTTTCCTTCTCACGAATTCTGACTTCACGTACACTAATGTGAGCAATCACGACAACTCATTCTGATGAATCAATGTCAATTGCAGGGCGTCATGAGCTACCTCATCGACAAGGACTGGGCCAACTTCTTCGATATCTCCATAGTCGATGCGTGCAAACCCAAATGGTTCGCAGAAGGAACCACTTTCAGAGAGGTCAGATATCACGAATACTTCGGCTTTTCTTCCTGATTAAATAAGTAGAAATGAGTTGATTTAATATATCATCGTTGAGTTCAGGTGAACGTGGAGACGGGTTCGTTCAAGCTGGGAATCCACGCTGGTCCTCTTCGACCGGGAGTCATCTACTCTGGTGGATCGTGCGATGCCTTCAGACAGATGGTGAAGGCGAGAGGAAAGGACGTCCTCTACGTGGGAGATCACATCTTCGGAGATGTACTCAGGTTGGAGACATATTACAATAATAAATGCTGAGATAGGGGGAATAAGCAACTGAATAACAATTGATCTGATCAGGTCGAAGAAGACTCGTGGATGGCGCACCTTCCTTATCGTTCCAGAGTTGGATCACGAACTGACAGTGTGGACTGACAGGTGAGCATCACTCCAGATCACGTCAACCACTTACATTTCAGGTCATAATTGATTCTGCACACTTTACAAATAATGCATGAAATTCTTATCCCTTCGATAGTGCTTAGAGTCGGTACAAAATATCCCTTCAAATTTAAAATGAAATACTTCTCTCTGCAGGAAGCCCCTCTTCGAGCAATTGGCGGTCCTGGACAACACTCTGGCCGAGGTGTACAAGAACCTCGACGGAACGTCCGTCGAACGACCGCACATCGAGAGTGTTATACAAGCCATTAGAGTACGTACACTCTACGGATTTATCACTTCAATCTGTTTTCATTAATCTTCGAGTAAAAAACATATTTGAACCTTCTCTTTTAGCAAAAATCGCACGAGATGGACCAGGAGTACGGTGTGCTCGGTTCCCTCTTCCGTGCCGGATCTCGCACTACTTTCTTCGCCTCGCAGGTCGAGCGGTGAGTTCGCTATTCACTTCCATTTTTCAATGTAATGAATTAATTTATAAATCTCTCAGATACGCTGATCTCTACGCCTCTTCGTGCTACAATCTCGTGCACTACCCCTCCTTCTACTTCTTCCGTGCTCCGATGCTCTTGATGCCGCACGAGTCGACCGTCGACCACGCATCCGTCCACAAGAGCGCACGCGCTGATATGCTGAGAAGACAGGACTCCGTCGGACAGCAAGGTCAGCCATCTTACATTTTCGATCACAGCTACTTGATGCCATTAGTGGTTTGGGCGAATAATGAGGTAACGAATTGCAGTTCGTGGGTGGACGAGGAAGAATCTGCAGACGGAGAACACTTTCTGCCACGAGGAAGAAGAGGAAGACCAAGGAAGCGAGGGAAAGGTAAACAGATGATGAGTGATTAGTGCGGACTTTGGACTTCACGAATAATTACCGTTAATCGTCTTCCATGCTAATCCACCCCATCTCAGGACGACCTTGACTCTGCCCGTGAGAAGTCTTCATCCGACGGTGAGACAGAGCCTCTCAGCCGCACGAACACCGACGTCGTCGTTGTCTCCCACGAGCAAGTGGACGATGAGTGAATCCATCGATCATTGTCTAGCTCTCTTCCTTATTTCCCCTGCCTCTACAACTTGCGTGTGCCTCCATACGTCGTCATCCCTCATTGTGACTTCACGTGCGCTTCGAGTACCGGCTCGGCTGGAGTCATATTTCCCTCATCTATGCGATGTTGTGCATTTACCCGTTTTCCCTGTTGGAGTCTCTCAGTTGGAACACTTTTTGTCTCACAGAGTATCCACATTCCTTACTGTTCTTACCAAGCTTGAGCATTCATATTTTAAGAGGTGAATTATTTTCAACCTAACAATAATTGTTTTGAGGTATTTAACAAATATGTTATTTCAATAAAGGCTTGAAAAAATGTATGCTCACCATTGTTTTATTCCAACGCATCGTAATAAAGATATTTTTTTGAAAATATTATGGATTTCGCTTATGCGGGCAGAGAAAAGACATATGAGCCAATAATTATTAGTTGTGATTTTTTTCCAGAATTCTTAGAAGTCAGAAAATATCTAGGAGAGCGTTGAATAAAGAGATGGGCTTTGAACGGGTATTATGATTCTGCAAAACTGTTGTTGTTTTATTAATCAGCAACTGGAAGAGTCCCCGATCATTCCCTATTTGCATCACATCATGATTCCTTCGGGTCGTAAATCGGAGACGTGAGAGAGACTCGATGAGCTTTTATGGCTTTCAGTGATAAGTGAAGTGAGCCTCTCCCCATCGGTGAGAGTCGGGAGGAGTCGAGATGAGAGATGGGGGAGAGGATGGAGAGTGGGGAGGATAAGGGATGAGGAGAGAGTGTGGGAAGGGTGGAGAGAGGGAGAGGGAGAGGCGGGTCTGGAAGTGATCTCTTTCCTCTCCCTCCCTTCTTCCCCCGTCCATCTTCTCGGAGGATCTCGTACGATGGCCCGAATCGCTGCCGTCTTTGCACTTATTGGTGCAGGTAAACAATTATCGATTCATTATTCGCTGTTTACCGTATCCTCTCAGCGGCACTCGTTAATGGTCAGTGCCAGAAGCATCCGGTGTGCGACCTCGATGAACTGAACAGATGCCAGACTTCCTTCAACAGGGACGTCGGAATTCCTCGTAAGTCCTATCATTATCATGCTGAGATGTTTCGAATTGTTGCCAAATTTGATTTATCGATTAGTCTATAAACGATGTAAAATGATTGCATTCAGAGGGACTCAACGTGAAGACGTACGATCAGCTGCAAGACGCAGTTGAATCACTCATCGGAACTCAGGGAATCGACGAACTCGGAAGGGTACGATATTCTGAATCATCATGACTAACATGCAATACCCGACGATCTAAAAAATAATAGTCCCACTAATCAGCCACGCATCAAACTGTACAAGTGACTATGTGAAGTGAAAGATTGAAATGAAAATGAGCATCGGAGTGCAATGAATCTCAACTTTGAGGTGTGCTACGCTCTTCGCCAGCTCAAGTTCTGCTTCACTGACATGACCAGCTACGACAACTGCATGTTCAACCCTCTCGGACTCGTCGGCGATCAGGACTGCCAGGCTACTGGAATCACCGAGAAGCAGGTGTGCAGGTTTTATGCTGAATAGTCTACATGAAATTGATGGTCCCCAACATGACAAAATGGTGTAAACAATAAGAAGGAATCACTTTGAGGCCCGTGGATACGTCCAATTCTACGCCTCGCTCGATTTTGCCTGCGGAGTTGGATTCTCTCGTGAGGAATTGAATTCGAGGAAGTGAAGAGACGTGCTCCTTCAGATTACTGGAACGCCGAAGTGACCCCCACGTCGACTGGATGCATGTCGAACGTCTTCGCGAACAAGCTGGATGATCTGAGAAAGTGCCAGGCCAACTTCGACAACGAACTCAGTGGAGACAACATGGACTCTTGCCCGTACGCTGAATTTATTTAATTTTTATCACCTCGACAAATATTTGAAGTGATTCATAACAAATTTTCGAATGCGTAAATCAGTCGAACTTACAAATTAACTTGTCCGATTGTAGGTATGTGTCTGAGGCATCGAAGTGCTACCAGCGTGTCTTCGGGAAGTGCAACGACCAGGGTCAATGGTTCGGATGCGAGTACGAACTTGTCGGACTCCAGGCCGCTTACGGAAACTGCGGACAAGACTTCTGCAAATGTGAGCTTCCCTGTATCTCGAAGTAGCTAATTGAATACCGTTGCAGTCTGGTACAACTAAGAAGTGCGTCGTCTCGCAGCTCCCCCTGTAATATTTCTCCTCCCTAATAACACGGAACCACCGTCATTCCATCTAGTTCTTGTTATTGACAGTCCCCCTCGCGCGATTTTATGTGTGAGCATCTAATATCGTCCATGTTTTGTTTCTGGGTCAACGGATAAAGTATTCTCATTAATAACCGTTTTGCCTACAAGATACGCCTGAGATCATCAGTCCCCGGGTGTTATTTACAATCGGCATGCCATCATTATTGATTAAGCAACGTGTATCTCCACTATTGCTGGGAAGTTTCATTCGTGTCGACTCACCCTGATAAGTCTCCGCAGAGGTCGTAAACGACGCAAACGACGCATTTCCACCCTGTGAATGATGAATGCAGGCATGATAAGGGAAGGGAGAGGCTCCAATTGAAGGAGTGCTGATGATCATGCAACGACCAAAATACGATTCAGTTAGAACGGTAGCATGAAGAAGAGAAAAATGAGAAACTATCATTGAATGTTTTCCTGGGTTTCTTTCACAAATTGGAGGGATTTCATCAGAACGAATCTGAATGGCATTGCTAATAGATAATGAAAGGTCTAAGAGCTGACACAATAATTTGTGACTTCGAAAGATCTGCATCAATCAATAATTATAATTGCCCTCTTCGTCTGTCTCCTCTCCCTCCTGCCTTATCTCTCCCTCTCCCTCTCCCTCTCCTACGTGTCATCTCTCCTCCCCTCGCTCTCCGATATCGTCTCCCTCTCCTTTCCATCTCAAGAGGGTGAAGGGATGGCTCTCTCCAACACCGTCCTGCTCCTTCTTGCAGCGACGGCTTCGGGTAAGTCCTTCTCCACTATCTCACCCCCTCCTCTTCCCTTGCAGTATCTCTGGCTGTAGACACCTGCACCTTCGATGAACTCCAGCAATGCCAAGACCAGTTCAATAGTGTACGAGATCTTTCATTTAATGCGCGGGATTTCTCGATGAAATATAGATTGAAGTGGGATTAATGCATCGGATTTGATTCATGCCCCTTCAGGCTCTGGGTATCAATGAGCCGCAGCCATGGCAAGATTCGAACTCGTACCGCACCAAGATCGAGACCATCTACGAGGAACCAGCCGGCCAATCGGGCGTGCGAAAGGTCTGCCGGTGGGTTACTGTACTGATTCTCTAGTTATCACAAATTGCCTTTTCAGATTCTTCCGTCAGTTCAAGCAGTGCCTCGGGTCTTGCTACCAGCAGACCGTCCAGGGTATCATTCACGCATTTTACGAGATACTGAATTTAATGACCTTTCGATCTTCATTCCTTTGCCAGTCAGACAGATCATGATAGAGACTGATCTTTGTTGTTTTAGTTCCTTTCCTGGTGAAGAACGTGGGCGTCGCTCAGACAGAAGCAACCACGTACATGGCCACATTCAACTCGATGCACTACCTCTGTGGAGCTGGATATGGAAGTGAACGGAAGATTACTTTTTTCGAATCCATCCATAGCATTAGCAGAAAATATTCAGGAGTTACATAGGCTTCTCTATGTTTCTTATAGAAAATAGTAATTGTGTTGAACTCTTGATATTGAGGCTGTTTCATTATTAGTTGACCATAAATAGAGAGTGGGCTATTATAACGTTATCATTCCGAGTGATCTCTTTTGCTTTCCGTGCTTTCCGGTAGTCATTAAACATGAATTGTTTGACTCACTGGCTCCATAATGATCACGATGACAAATGAGTGGTGCTGAGCTTTCAAATCTGAATATTTCCGAAATAGTTTAGGGAAAATAACAAGATGAAGTCACAAGCTAAATGTTATTAGTCTTTTGCACGAAATGACGGGCCGTATCACCATGTCTGGTTTTCATTTCCTAGTAGGTTCCTGGCCCGTATCCTAGTAAGAATGTGTAGCGGGATTCTGCAAGGAGCTACGAACCAATTTCTTTTAGGAATTGATAACAAGATCATAGTATGAAAATATAGCAGGGTCCTGTTATTAATATTAATGAGTATGCAAACTCAAAACGAGTGATTCCAACAATTTTCTTGCAGCTTACATCGCCAACCCCGCATGCTTCATCTCCACCTGGAAGAGCAACCGAGTCAATCTCGAGAACGTCCGCAATAACTTCGAGGCCCAAGCCTATCTGTTCCCCCAGCAGTCCTGCAGGTAGCATTCCCTCCCTCTTCCCTTCCCTCCTTCCTCTCTTCAGTCTGGCCAACAACGTGCTCACTCAATTCGAGCGTGCCTTCGCGAGTGGATGCGGAGCTGACTCCCGTGACACTCAGTTCTGGGGTTGCGAGTACGCCCGCACGGGCATCTTCACTGGATTCCCCCAGTGCTCCATCAGCTGCTCCCGTTAGTTATACCTTTAATATTTTTGTTGTTGGGATAATCACAATTGAAGAAACGTGAGATTGATGCAATATTCTTCCGATCTGACGTTGAAATCAGTAGAAACTTCCAATGATTAGAATGACGAACTCTCTCGATACTGCTTGTAGTCTATAGTTGAGCCTTATCGATGATGGTAAATTCGGGTGTGGTTCAGTTCAGCAAGGTAAATTTTTAGTGACTTGTTTGTCATCGGTTTGAGTCAGACGAACATTCCTAACTGGGAAGAAAAATGAATCATTTCATCCTTTGATATTCCAGTGCCCGTCGTCGGAAACTGAAGCAACTCAATTGGAGTGACGCCGTGTTGATAATATACCTCGCTAATAACAAATCAATCAATCGATATTGTTTCTTTAATTTGTGATACAGTTTACAAGTCTCTGGGTCATCTTTTTCTCTGTACTTTTTCTTGTTTTTAGCTCCTCTTTCTCGCCACTTTTTCATTACATGATAAAGTGGTGAGAGGGAAGGCTGAGTCGCATTCTCCTTTTTCCTCCGCCGAGGCCGTCGTAAAATTCTAGTGACGACTGTACAATTTGTCCATTTCATTCGTGATAAGGGACTGAAACTCATGAGATGAGCGGCAAGAGTCGAGGATTCCATCACAATTATCAATAATTAGACCTGAAAAAACATTGAAAACAAACAAGAAAAGGATGGGGAAAGGGCATGCCAACGAAGTTTACGATTTCATATGAATAACCAATGATTCATCGCACATAAAAACATTCACATGTCTCATACCTTCAGAATTCCCGTCAGTGCTTTTTTCTAGTCTACCCTCGTTGTTCAAAAGAAAGATCGAGGGAACATCTTTACTGCTGTTTCTGGGTGGTCGCTCTCAGGACTTCTGAAACCCCAGATAATCTGCAAATGCCATGAAGTCGAGGTTCCTCCTTGTACTGCACGGTCATAGCCAGGTTCTACTCCTTTTCATTAACGTGTTGTAATCTACCTTGCACTTATGGTAGCTAATTTTCCATTGTCTGAGAAAAAAAACAATAGCAGGCACTCAATACATCGTATTTGGCAATTTTTTCCAGTAGACTGTAATAATTGGATGCTTACTGTGAGGGATTATGGTGTCTGTTTTTGTTGTTGTGAGTACGCCAATGTCAATACCGCAACATCGAAAACTGTGAAAATGGAGTGTTGCGCATTATATTCGAAAGGAATGTCTCTCAAATGCATTCGATTTACCCGTTTTGCCGCACATTATTGATATTTCTGTGCACATCGCATGCCCAAATGGTTCACCTACAGTCAGATTGCAAAATGTCTCACGCAACGATTGCATTCACTGATCAGGTACATTTTTTACAAAGGGAGGGAAGTGTTCATTCTCTTGATTTGAACCTGTTTCTGAGCCAAATGAGGAGATATTGGGAAATATGAACAGTCGGGCAATAACCACTTCACTAGTCGTTATTGTCGAGCGTGAAAGACTCCTACAAATTAATCACACCAATCAATCCCTACAAAATCATCACTCGATTCCTACAGATTATTGTTGGGCGGAACTGTCTGAAACGCGGAAGATATCAGCTAATATAATTAAACTGATATTAACAGACGGGCGTGGTTCTACAAAGAATGGCCACATGAATACAGGGTGCGCCAAAAGTATGGGGACGCGGATTTAACCATGTATTATTCTGCAATAGCAACGAATATTCTTGAAATGATACATAACATTTATCGGTGACAGTAGGAACATAACAACAAGAGTTTACTCGATCTGACCTCCGTTGGCCTTGATGACGGCCTTGAGACGAGAGGGAACTGACTCGATGACGGATCGCAGGTAGTGGGTATCGATTTTCTCACATGCCTTCTGAAGGGACTTCTTGAGGCTATCCAAACTCGGGTGGCGAACAGAGCAGGCATCCCTCTCCAGTACCGACCACACGCTGAAGTCCAGGGGTCAAAGGTCCGGGCTGTTCGAGGGCCATTCATTGGAAGGAATGAAGTCGGACAGATGGGTGGTGCACCAGTTCTGGGTCAGTTTTTTTGCTGGAAGGTCCAGTGGCGCCCTTTAACACGGGTCTTCCGTAAGAATGCAGGAACGTCTGCCACCAGAAAAAAGTCATACGGCTTGTTTAATCTGTCAGAAATGTGCGAGAAAAGTTGCGTAAAAAGTTGCGTAAAAAGTTCGCGAACTTCTGATTCTCTCCATTTCGCATGCTCTCTCTCTTTCTCTAACCAGGTCGATGAAAAGTTCACGAACTTTTCGACGAACTATGTTCGAAAATCATACTTTTCTTTTGTTTTACTTATTTTTATAAACTATTTTTGCTTTTAACTTATGACTTCTTATAATGACAACCTTCCCTTAGCTGGAATAGCTTCAGAATACAGCGTAGTGAAAGTAAACAGGGTTGGAGTATTTTTTTCGAAAATGGGTCACCACTTTCCCCACCCTGTAATGTCAAGCTATTCCATCAGAGGGAAGGTTGTTCTTATAAGCAGTCATAAGTTGAAAGCAAAAATAATTGATAAAAATAAGTAAAACAAAAGAAAAGTACGAATTTCGAACATAGTTCGTCGAAAAGTTCGTGAACTTTTCAAGGAGCTGCGTGAAAAGTTAGAGAAAGGCGAGAGAGCACGCGTTCTTGAGAGAGGGAAAAGGAAGCAGTGATTGTTTACTTCCTTTTCCCTCTCTCAAGAATGCGTGCTCTCTCGCCTTTCTCTAACTTTTCACGCAGCTCCTTGAAAAGTTCGTTAAAAACCGGCATTAATTCGTTCGAAATTCGTACTTTTCTTTTGTTTTACTTATTTTTATCAATTATTTTTGCTCTTAACTTATGACTGCGTATAAGAACAACCTTCCCTCTGATGGAATAGCTTGACATTACAGGGTGGGGAAAGTGGTGACCCATTTTCGAAAAAAATACTCCAACCCTGTTTACTTTCACTACGTTGTATTCTGAAGCTATTCCAGCTAAGGGAAGGTTGTCATTATAAGAAATCATAAGTTAAAAGCAAAAATAGTTTATAAAAGTAAGTAAAACAAAAGAAAAGTATGATTTTCGAACACAGTTCGTCGAAAAGTTCGTGAACTTTTCATCGACCTGGTTAGAGAAAGAGAGAGAGCATGCGAAATGGAGAGAATCAGAAGTTCGCGAACTTTTTACGCAACTTTTTCTCGCACATTTCTGACAGATTAAACAGGCCGATAGTCACGGATTTCGATGAAACTTAGGTTATGGGTACTATTGGGGGTCCAACGAAGATATGTCCACTTGGTTTGGTCAATTTCGGACATTATCGATTTTTTGTGATCTACCATTTGGGAGATCATAAATCCGTCAATTTTGATCGTGCAGCCTACGGTTTTTTTCCATTTTACGCAGAATTTCGAGATCTACAAATTTTTCTTCACTCCCCTCAACCGAGAAGGCCGTATTCGGGGACTTTTGGCCAAAAAACCTGTTTTTGGACCATGTTTATCGATTTTTTTCTTCATTCCCCTTCGATATTATTTTTGCCTTCGATTCTACAAACAAAATTAGTAGGGGTCCATGTTGGCCATATTTCATATGACGAGGACTGTTATGTCGAAATAGTAAGTGGAGTCACGGACGATTTTTTCAAAATTTCAGTTTTTTGATCGTATTTCAGTTCAAAATTGTCCAATCAGACATTTCAAAAATGAAATCGATAGATCTCGACGAGTACAATAACTTCCACGAAGGTGGCCGAAACTCTATAATAACTGGTTTTCGAGATATTTTAGAAATACTCCCAGAAAAGCTGGAAATGTCAGGTTTTCGCCATGGATGACGATATATTAGAGTTAATAGTCGTAGTTCATGACATATTAAGAACAGTGTAATCATTCAATTCATTCAAAGAGTAAAAAACACCTTTTTATAATAGCTTGTGAATGTGTGTCTAAAAGGAAATAACTATCACTGATTGAATTCATCAAATTTTGGATCAGAGAAAATCGGAGTGGAAAAATCGTCGTGTAAATCTGTCTGTTCATGAATCCAGAAACAATTCTGTCGCTCTCAGAAATCACAGGGAGTTCATCCTCAATCCACGCTCCTTCCTCATCCATGTCCTTCTCCATATCCGGTATGATGGCTACCTTTTCGACACACATTCACAAGCTATTATAAAAGGTGTTTTTTACTCTTTGAATGAATTGAATGATTACACTGTACTTAATATGTCATGAACTACGACTATTAACTCTAATATGACGCCGGTTGCCTAAGAATCGAGCAAGGTCTGGCACATCGATTTTTCGAAAACTCGTGGAAAGGGGTTCTTGAGGGTGCTGATCATCATGGTCACCTTCATTTTGCATAAACTCAACAGGTTGGGCCAGGCTGCATGTAGGCTGCATCTACTTTTCTGTTAATATCTTAGCAACCGTATAACGAATCGACTTCAAACTTGCACAGTGGTAATATAAGATACCTTCGACTCCAACGGCTCTAAATTTGAATATTTAAATTTATGCAAAATATATAAAAATTCGTTTCTCGAATATGCATGAAAGTCCTGCGAAAAAAATTGCATGGGAAGATGCGCCTTGTTCAGGGGATCATTTTTCGTACGCTATGTATGTCGTCATGTGTCCGCGTTTTTCTGCTATTGATTTTTTTCTAGCCATTTCAACCCATTTATGGCCTCTGCACCGCGCACTTCGCTCGAAAAGTGAGGAATGATAATGCGTTTCACTCTCGCTCACATTGAGTTATTGAACATAGAGACGACAAATGGGTAAAAAGAATTAGAAAACAATTAATAGCTGAAAAACGCGGACACATGAGACCATACATATTGGGGTGTCCGGAAAGTTCGTATAATTTTTTGTTTTTATTTTTTATTCAATGCTTTACAATTCTCAGTGACCAATGTATGCCCCCTTCTTTCTCACTACCTCCCTCCAGCGATTGGGCAGGGTCTCGATTCCTCTCTTCCAGAATGCGGGTTTCTTCGAGACCGCCCAATTCACGAAAGCCCTCACAACATCATCTCCATTCTTGAACTTCTTTCCTTTGCAGAAGTCAGAGAGAGAGCGGAAGCAGTGGTAGTCGCATGGGGAGAGATCCGGGGAATACGGTGGATGGGGAATCCTCTCGATCTTCAGCTCGTCCATTTTCTTCTGGGTCATCTTCGCTCGATGTGAGCGAGCATTGTCCATCAGAAGAAGAATTTTGCCCTGGTTCAGGGGTCTGGGAGGGACTCTGATCGCGACATCTTCCAGTTGTTCAGAGAAGAGGTCGGCATTGATGCTGGTGCCAGGGGCGAGGATCTCCACGTAGATGGGAGCGAGCACTGAGAAGAAGAAGGAGAGGAGTTCCTTCTTTCCGTGCTCTTCCTTCTTCGGGACGGGCGTGGGCTTCTCATCTGCATCCACCCATTACAGTCTCCTCACAGGGTTATCGTACGTGATCCACTTCTCATCTGTAGCGATGATGGAATTGACCCATCGAAGATTGGATCTACGATGGAGTAATTCCCGACAGACTTGAACACGATTTTTCAGCTGTTCGGGGGGAGAGGTAATGGGGAATCACTTGTGGGAGTTTTGGCTTCTTCCCAGATCGATGGAGGATATCGGACACCGTTGATCTGGGAGTACCAGTATCCTTCTTCAACTCACGCACACTGGCCATGGGCTTGCGCTTCAGTGTGCGGAGAACGAGAGGCTGATCGAGGGAGGGAGGGCGTCCAGAGCGGGGTTGATCATCGAGACCAAACTCCCCTTTCTTGAAGCGGGAGAACCACTTATAGCAGAAGGATATGGAGGGGGCGTCAGCTCCTTCCGACTGGGCCAGGGCAGAGTGGGCCTCCTTCACGGATCGGCCAAGACGGTAGTAATGAAGTAAAACTGCTCGGAGGTAGAGATGGGAGTCCATCACAAGAATCAATGTAGCAACTAGGAGACTGATTAAATCCTCTCACTACTCAACATCAGAATGATGCAATACATTGTTGACAAACAGATTGCGCAATCACTGCATTTGATCGCGAACTGACTTTTTTCCGAAGCATTATACGAACTTTCCGGACACCCCAATAGCATACGAAAAATGATCCCCTGAACAAGGCGCATCTTCCCATGCAATTTTTTTCGCAGGACTTTCATGCATATTCGAGAAACGAATTTTTATATATTTTGCATAAATTTAAATATTCAAATTTAGAGCCGTTGGAGTCGAAGGTATCTTATATTACCACTGTGCAAGTTTGAAGTCGATTCGTTATACGGTTGCTAAGATATTAACAGAAATGTAGATGCAGCCTACATGCAGCCTGGCCCAACCTGTTGAGTTTATGCAAAATGAAGGTGACCATGATGATCAGCACCCTCAAGAACCCCTTTCCACGAGTTTTCGAAAAATCGATGTGCCAGACCTTGCTCGATTCTTAGGCAACCGGCGTCATATTAGAGTTAATAGTCGTAGTTCATGACATATTAAGTACAGTGTATTCATTCAATTCATTCAAAGAGTAAAAAACACCTTTTATAATAGCTTGTGAATGTGTGTCGAAAAGGTAGCCATCATACCGGATATGGAGAAGGACATGGATGAGGAAGGAGCGTGGATTGAGGATGAACTCCCTGTGATTTCTGAGAGCGACAGAATTGTTTCTGGATTCATGAACAGACAGATTTACACGACGATTTTTCCACTCCGATTTTCTCTGATCCAAAATTTGATGAATTCAATCAGTGATAGTTATTTCCTTTTAGATACACATTCACAAGCTATTATAAAAAGGTGTTTTTTACTCTTTGAATGAATTGAATGATTACATTGTTCTTAATATGTCATGAACTACGACTATTAACTCTAATATATCGTCATCCATGGCGAAAACCTGACATTTCCAGCTTTTCTGGGAGTATTTCTAAAATATCTCGAAAACCAGTTATTATAGAGTTTCGGCCACCTTCGTGGAAGTTATTGTACTCGTCGAGATCTATCGATTTCATTTTTGAAATGTCTGATTGGACAATTTTGAACTGAAATACGATCAAAAAACTGAAATTTTGAAAAAATCGTCCGTGACTCCACTTACTATTTCGACATAACAGTCCTCGTCATATGAAATATGGCCAACATGGACCCCTACTAATTTTGTTTGTAGAAACGAAGGCAAAAATAATATCGAAGGGGAATGAAGAAAAAAATCGATAAACATGGTCCAAAAACAGGTTTTTTGGCCAAAAGTCCCCGAATACGGCCTTCTCGGTTGAGGGGAGTGAAGAAAAATTTGTAGATCTCGAAATTCTGCGTAAAATGGAAAAAAAACCGTAGGCTGCACGATCAAAATTGACGGATTTATGATCTCCCAAATGGTAGATCACAAAAAATCGATAATGTCCGAAATTGACCAAACCAAGTGGACATATCTTCGTTGGACCCCCAATAGTACCCATAAACTAAGTTTCATTGAAATCCGTGACTATGACTTTTTTCTGGTGGCAAAAGGGGCTCGTTTTCCTGCATTCTTACAGAAGACCCGTGTTAAAGAGGGAGCGGGACCAGGGGAGAATGTTCTTCTCCAGGATCTCCTTGATGTAGTAGTTCGTGTTCACCTTCACACCGGGCTTGACGAAAACAAGAGGAGTCTTGCCAGTGGCCCAAACCATCACTGATTGCGGGTGGGAAACACGCGAAACAGTTCTTCCGAGGGCATTGGCCTGCTGACTGGAGTGAGCAATGATCCTCGTATTCTGGCTATTGTAGACTGCTTCCACCGTGAAAACTTTCTCATCAGAGTAGACGGTAGTGAGATGTTCGTCAGGTGCGATCCTGCCTAGGAGCTTCTTGCATCTCTTCAGTCTCTTCTTCTTGTGAAGTCCAACCTTGAAGCGCCTTGAAGAGCCTTGAGAGCCTTGAAGCGACGGATAGTCTTGTGAACCGTCTGACGGCTAACTTGGAGTTTCTTCGAGATTGCAGCTGGGGTCTCTCCGAGGGTGCACAGGTCAATAATTGTTTGCCGGAACTGGTGAGGTCGAACCATGACTAGGGGAAACTATTTGAAGTGCGCTTTGAACAGCTCGTATGTTATGCCAAAACGTGTTATATTGGGGTGTCCGGAAAGTTCGTATAATGCTTCGGAAAAAGTCAGTTCGCGATCAAATGCAGTGATTGCGCAATCTGTTTGTCAACAATGTATTGCATCATTCTGACGTTGAGTAGTGAGAGGATTTAATCAGTCTCCTAGTTGCTACATTGATTCTTGTGATGAACTCCCATCTCTACCTCCGAGCAGTTTTACTTCATTACTACCGTCTTGGCAGATCCGTGAAGGAGGCCCACTCTGCCCTGGCCCAGTCGGAAGGAGCTGACGCCCCCTCCATACCCTTCTGCTATAAGTGGTTCTCCCGCTTCAAGAAAGGGGGGTTTGGTCTCGATGATCAACCCCGCTCTGGGCGCCCTCCCACCCTCGATCAGCCTCTCGTTCTCCGCACACTGAAGCGCAAGCCCATGGCCAGTGTGCGTGAGTTGAAGAAGGATACTGGTACTCCCAGATCAACGGTGTCCGATATCCTCCATCGATCTGGGAAGAAGCCGAAACTCCCACAAGTGATTCCCCATGACCTCTCCCCCGAACAGCTGAAAAATCGTGTTCAAGTCTGTTGGGAATTACTCCATCGTAGATCCAATCTTCGATGGGTCAATTCCATCATCGCTACAGATGAGAAGTGGATCACTTACGATAACCCTGCGAGGAGACTGCAATGGGTGGATGCAGATGAGAAGCCCACGCCCGTCCCGAAGAAGGAAGAGCACGGAAAGAAGGAACTCCTCTGCTTCTTCTTCTCAGTGCTCGGTCCCATCTACTGGGAGATCCTCGCCCCTGGCACCAGCATCAATGCCGACCTCTTCTCTGAACAACTGGAAGATGTCGCGATCAGAGTCCCTCCCAGACTCCTGAACCAGGGCAAAATTCTTCTTCTGATGGACAATGCTCGCCCACATCGAGCGAAGATGACCCAGAAGAAAATGGACGAGCTGAAGATCGAGAGGATTCCCCATCCACCGTATTCCCCGGATCTCTCCCCATGCGACTACCACTGCTTCCGCTCTCTCTCTGACTTCTTCAAAGGAAAGAAGTTCAAGAATCGAGATGAAGTTGTGAGGGCTTTCGTGAACTGGGCGGTCTCGAAGAAACCCGCATTCTGGAAGAGAGGAATCGAGACCCTGCCCAATCGCTGGAGGGAGGTAGTGAGAAAGAAGGGGGCATACATTGGTCACTGAGAATTGTAAAGCATTGAATAAAAAATAAAAACAAAAAATTATACGAACTTTCCGGACACCCCAATAACATGTATTAACGTGTTGCCAGGTGTGATGAAATATTCAAGTTCAAACTTTGTCCCCATACTTTTGGCGCACCCTGTACATTCTTCGAGATCAACTCAGAGATTTCTGAGCTGAAGATTGCCGTCATTTGCAGCACAAGTACGGCTACTCGTGTTACAATTTCTTTTAAGAAATTTCTGGTATTCCCAAGGTCGGTTCTGTTGCTTCTTGTTCCAAATGTCAGCCATTGCTTCTAGAAATTAATTGGCGCATTACATTGAATTACTTCAGAAGCTATACGTCAGGGAGGAATGTGATACAAGTCGAAGAAAGCACTGCATGAGGTAGATATGAATATTCCTATCCAATGTACTACTTGAAAAAGGAGGCCGATGGGAGCCGATTGCTGATGTCGATGAAAGAGCAACTATCATCTCACCAAATTCAATGACGCTCATGAAGATACAACGACGTGGATCTAAATGTTGCAACTTTTGAGATCCACAAATAATTGTGTACTTTTCCAGTATTTCAATATTAATGCAAACTGAAAGTTTAGCCCCTACGAAGCAAACGCTTCTAGATAGAATCGAGCAGACAGAGTCGATGTGCAGAATGAAGCAAAGTCGAGAATCCACTGCAATCTTACGAAAGGTCTAATCACATTGACGCCTCCCTATCGGAGCTGTAAACTATTATTTCTAAAATATTGGTGAATCAGCACTATTTTGACAAATGTACTGTCCATCCCCGACCACAATTTCCATTTCCGACAGTCAGTGAAATGGCATTACACAACCACTGATAGACTGGATGTCCATCGATTGCGGGGTCTACTTTGCTTTCGTTGCGCACGCTGATGCCCATTCATGCCGCTAAGTAATTTCCTACTTTACGCATTAATTACCTGAATTCTAGAACAGCAAACGCAATGATTTGATAATCCGATGATAAGTTAACGATATCTTGTCATGCGCTGCTCAGCAAATTAGTGATGACTTCAATTATCCATAATTGGACAGATAATTCACTTATGTTTTTTCCTCTAATAATGACCTTTCCTTTTGCTAGTTAACGCACCAAGTGATAGAGTTCAAAATATGCAAAACATTTTCCAAAGGAGGAATCAGGGCAACCGCGCGCGGTAAGAGAAACTAGAGGGTCACTCTCTCTCTCACTCGCGCGCTCTCTCGCTCCTTCACTGAGCTATTTCCCTGATGTCCATGGCTGGCAATCAGCCAAGTTGCGACAACTCAGTTTAGCGTAGAGATAAAAACGTGAAATTTTAATAATCTCTTATCGTTAAGGAAAGCTGGGCAATGGTAATAAAAGAGTCGAATGTGTAGCTTTGTCTTTGCTCCTCCTTAGGATCCGATATTTGTAACAGAATTGGCAAGGTTGAGGGTTCACATACTAGGTAGTGAGTAAAATCAAGTAGATTATAATATTCCAAGAATTATTGTGTCTAACTCAAGAGACGCATAGTGACAGAGATGGTCACAAGCAATATCTACGAAATGTCAACATTATAGAAAGGTCGATCTCTAACACAGCTAAGAGCTATTTTCGTTTCTGAATAACGCATGAAATGTTCAGAGAAAGCGCCATTATCTAGCTCATAATACCACTGAAAACTATTCTAATCTCGTCAACACGAGGTGAAGAACAGTAAAAAATCATCATGAGAACGCTATCAGATTTCCGAGAAGAGAGAAAAAATAGAGACAGAGATTCACCGCATTGATATCATTCCATCTCATCTATCACTACTCTCAATGCTCGACGGGGAGGGTGAAACAAAGTTGAAGGAGTGAGACAACCTTGAACTGCAAGGTACCTAGAATGTGTTCTAAGGATACGCTCATTGATCGAAACTATTTTACCGTTTCTTTAATGAAGTATTTTCCGTGCACATTCAATGAGTTTTCAAGATTACTAGAAGATTATGTAAGAACAACATTTTCATTTGTCTTTAGAAATTTAAACTTTAACTGTACTCTTTCCTTCACATTTGTTCTCGTGTGTTGAGCCGATTTTCCGATTCTTTGAACGAAAATGTGTCTGGTTTCTTCTGATTACATGTCGGACGCAATGCAACACTTTTTTAGATTACATCTCTGCAACAAGACTGGAAAATTAAGAAGCAATATGAAGAATTAAAAAAAAGATTATGAAAGGGAGAGACTGTTTCAAAATATTTCCATGCTTTGTATCCTAGATTCGGTTTCTTTATCAATGAGATTGATTCAACAGCGGGAAAATGTATGCAAACAACGATATTAATCATTGCAAAATTGTATGTGCAGAAATTGAGAATGGCTATAAAACTGATTGCGCTAATGTGATCTACATTACTCGAAATTCTTGGATGTACAGTAAAGATAGACACGGGAGTTCATTGAGGTAGCCGACGCCCAAATTCGTATCCCGTCCTGTCTTGACTCAGCCAGTCGTTGCTCTAAAATGTATCGGGAATTTGAGGAGATACAATTCGAAAATAGGATGGGGGATGAATGACTCACCCAGATGTCATCTGCGAATCCTTGGGAGTTCCTTCCATTGGTCTCATGCGAGTAGGGCGGACTATGCTCCCATCTCGTTCGCTGCGATGAGTCATAGCTGCTGGTGGGAGAGTGCTGCATAGAGGGGAGGTTTCGATACGAGTGCTCCATTCTCCCGACAGCACTCTGCTCTACACCACACATCTGGGCGAGCAGCATCTTCATAGCGAACTCGTTGATTGTCGTGTCGAAGGTTGAATCTCGATGGTTTGCACATCCATTCCCTCCCCACTCTGAGAAGTGAGCAGGAGGGGCGACACTTGGATGACTAGAGAAGAAACCAGGGTTCACTCGCTCGAAGTCGTTGTGATCAGCATTACTCCATTTCAGTTGACGAGAAGGGACCAAGTCATCTTCCGTCAGTGGAGGCAGAGATGGGGTAATGGGTCGAGAAAGACCCGGAGGAGTCCCGAAAGGGAGACGATCCATGCCCGGAGGAGTCGATGAGTTCACATTCGAAGTCACGAGTCCAGGAGGACATCGTGAACACTGAAAGTACATGTTGCATGTCATGCGAATACGTCAGAGTCGTAGTCATCAAAATCAATCCGATTCCTCATAACACGAAACGAAAAGGGTGCGTTTCCACTGGCAACTCGAAGAAGTCTCGTTGTGCGTGAATTTTGGAGACAAATAGCATGAACATTCACACCTGCGAATGGGAAATTGAGTAGTGAGAAGGAGAGTACGGAGCTCGTTGAGAGAGGGAACTCGTGCCAATCTGGTGATGATTCAGTCATACACAATGAAGAGAGGGAGTCTTCCCCTTACGTGAGTGATGGGATGAGTGTGAGTCCTCGATCGGAGTTGCAGAGGACGATAGTTGGCGAGAAGATCACTGAAGCAGCCAACCCCCGGAAGCTGCAAGGGAATGGGATACAGATTGCAGAACAGTCAAGCGAAACTTTCTATCCAATTGCAACATAAAAGAAGACGAGAGAGGAAAGAAAAGTAGAACGAGATAGAAGAGAAGAGAGGTAACCTCTCGAGGTCCGTTCTGCTGTGTCATGGAGGAACGATTGCCTCGTGCGTTCTCTCTCGAGTCGGGGGCAAACTGTGAGAGGGGTGATTTTTCGAAAAAGAGTTTTCGAAAAATCGATGTGCCAGACCTTGCTCGATTCTTAGGCAACCGGCGTCATATTAGAGTTAATAGTCGTAGTTCATGACATATTAAGTACAGTGTATTCATTCAATTCATTCAAAGAGTAAAAAACACCTTTTATAATAGCTTGTGAATGTGTGTCGAAAAGGTAGCCATCATACCGGATATGGAGAAGGACATGGATGAGGAAGGAGCGTGGATTGAGGATGAACTCCCTGTGATTTCTGAGAGCGACAGAATTGTTTCTGGATTCATGAACAGACAGATTTACACGACGATTTTTCCACTCCGATTTTCTCTGATCCAAAATTTGATGAATTCAATCAGTGATAGTTATTTCCTTTTAGATACACATTCACAAGCTATTATAAAAAGGTGTTTTTTACTCTTTGAATGAATTGAATGATTACATTGTTCTTAATATGTCATGAACTACGACTATTAACTCTAATATATCGTCATCCATGGCGAAAACCTGACATTTCCAGCTTTTCTGGGAGTATTTCTAAAATATCTCGAAAACCAGTTATTATAGAGTTTCGGCCACCTTCGTGGAAGTTATTGTACTCGTCGAGATCTATCGATTTCATTTTTGAAATGTCTGATTGGACAATTTTGAACTGAAATACGATCAAAAAACTGAAATTTTGAAAAAATCGTCCGTGACTCCACTTACTATTTCGACATAACAGTCCTCGTCATATGAAATATGGCCAACATGGACCCCTACTAATTTTGTTTGTAGAAACGAAGGCAAAAATAATATCGAAGGGGAATGAAGAAAAAAATCGATAAACATGGTCCAAAAACAGGTTTTTTGGCCAAAAGTCCCCGAATACAGCCTTCTCGGTTGAGGGGAGTGAAGAAAAATTTGTAGATCTCGAAATTCTGCGTAAAATGGAAAAAAAACCGTAGGCTGCACGATCAAAATTGACGGATTTATGATCTCCCAAATGGTAGATCACAAAAAATCGATAATGTCCGAAATTGACCAAACCAAGTGGACATATCTTCGTTGGACCCCCAATAGTACCCATAAACTAAGTTTCATTGAAATCCGTGACTATGACTTTTTTCTGGTGGCAAAAGGGGCTCGTTTTCCTGCATTCTTACAGAAGACCCGTGTTAAAGAGGGAGCGGGACCAGGGGAGAATGTTCTTCTCCAGGATCTCCTTGATGTAGTAGTTCGTGTTCACCTTCACACCGGGCTTGACGAAAACAAGAGGAGTCTTGCCAGTGGCCCAAACCATCACTGATTGCGGGTGGGAAACACGCGAAACAGTTCTTCCGAGGGCATTGGCCTGCTGACTGGAGTGAGCAATGATCCTCGTATTCTGGCTATTGTAGACTGCTTCCACCGTGAAAACTTTCTCATCAGAGTAGACGGTAGTGAGATGTTCGTCAGGTGCGATCCTGCCTAGGAGCTTCTTGCATCTCTTCAGTCTCTTCTTCTTGTGAAGTCCAACCTTGAAGCGCCTTGAAGAGCCTTGAGAGCCTTGAAGCGACGGATAGTCTTGTGAACCGTCTGACGGCTAACTTGGAGTTTCTTCGAGATTGCAGCTGGGGTCTCTCCGAGGGTGCACAGGTCAATAATTGTTTGCCGGAACTGGTGAGGTCGAACCATGACTAGGGGAAACTATTTGAAGTGCGCTTTGAACAGCTCGTATGTTATGCCAAAACGTGTTATATTGGGGTGTCCGGAAAGTTCGTATAATGCTTCGGAAAAAGTCAGTTCGCGATCAAATGCAGTGATTGCGCAATCTGTTTGTCAACAATGTATTGCATCATTCTGACGTTGAGTAGTGAGAGGATTTAATCAGTCTCCTAGTTGCTACATTGATTCTTGTGATGAACTCCCATCTCTACCTCCGAGCAGTTTTACTTCATTACTACCGTCTTGGCAGATCCGTGAAGGAGGCCCACTCTGCCCTGGCCCAGTCGGAAGGAGCTGACGCCCCCTCCATACCCTTCTGCTATAAGTGGTTCTCCCGCTTCAAGAAAGGGGGGTTTGGTCTCGATGATCAACCCCGCTCTGGGCGCCCTCCCACCCTCGATCAGCCTCTCGTTCTCCGCACACTGAAGCGCAAGCCCATGGCCAGTGTGCGTGAGTTGAAGAAGGATACTGGTACTCCCAGATCAACGGTGTCCGATATCCTCCATCGATCTGGGAAGAAGCCGAAACTCCCACAAGTGATTCCCCATGACCTCTCCCCCGAACAGCTGAAAAATCGTGTTCAAGTCTGTTGGGAATTACTCCATCGTAGATCCAATCTTCGATGGGTCAATTCCATCATCGCTACAGATGAGAAGTGGATCACTTACGATAACCCTGCGAGGAGACTGCAATGGGTGGATGCAGATGAGAAGCCCACGCCCGTCCCGAAGAAGGAAGAGCACGGAAAGAAGGAACTCCTCTGCTTCTTCTTCTCAGTGCTCGGTCCCATCTACTGGGAGATCCTCGCCCCTGGCACCAGCATCAATGCCGACCTCTTCTCTGAACAACTGGAAGATGTCGCGATCAGAGTCCCTCCCAGACTCCTGAACCAGGGCAAAATTCTTCTTCTGATGGACAATGCTCGCCCACATCGAGCGAAGATGACCCAGAAGAAAATGGACGAGCTGAAGATCGAGAGGATTCCCCATCCACCGTATTCCCCGGATCTCTCCCCATGCGACTACCACTGCTTCCGCTCTCTCTCTGACTTCTTCAAAGGAAAGAAGTTCAAGAATCGAGATGAAGTTGTGAGGGCTTTCGTGAACTGGGCGGTCTCGAAGAAACCCGCATTCTGGAAGAGAGGAATCGAGACCCTGCCCAATCGCTGGAGGGAGGTAGTGAGAAAGAAGGGGGCATACATTGGTCACTGAGAATTGTAAAGCATTGAATAAAAAATAAAAACAAAAAATTATACGAACTTTCCGGACACCCCAATAACATGTATTAACGTGTTGCCAGGTGTGATGAAATATTCAAGTTCAAACTTTGTCCCCATACTTTTGGCGCACCCTGTACATTCTTCGAGATCAACTCAGAGATTTCTGAGCTGAAGATTGCCGTCATTTGCAGCACAAGTACGGCTACTCGTGTTACAATTTCTTTTAAGAAATTTCTGGTATTCCCAAGGTCGGTTCTGTTGCTTCTTGTTCCAAATGTCAGCCATTGCTTCTAGAAATTAATTGGCGCATTACATTGAATTACTTCAGAAGCTATACGTCAGGGAGGAATGTGATACAAGTCGAAGAAAGCACTGCATGAGGTAGATATGAATATTCCTATCCAATGTACTACTTGAAAAAGGAGGCCGATGGGAGCCGATTGCTGATGTCGATGAAAGAGCAACTATCATCTCACCAAATTCAATGACGCTCATGAAGATACAACGACGTGGATCTAAATGTTGCAACTTTTGAGATCCACAAATAATTGTGTACTTTTCCAGTATTTCAATATTAATGCAAACTGAAAGTTTAGCCCCTACGAAGCAAACGCTTCTAGATAGAATCGAGCAGACAGAGTCGATGTGCAGAATGAAGCAAAGTCGAGAATCCACTGCAATCTTACGAAAGGTCTAATCACATTGACGCCTCCCTATCGGAGCTGTAAACTATTATTTCTAAAATATTGGTGAATCAGCACTATTTTGACAAATGTACTGTCCATCCCCGACCACAATTTCCATTTCCGACAGTCAGTGAAATGGCATTACACAACCACTGATAGACTGGATGTCCATCGATTGCGGGGTCTACTTTGCTTTCGTTGCGCACGCTGATGCCCATTCATGCCGCTAAGTAATTTCCTACTTTACGCATTAATTACCTGAATTCTAGAACAGCAAACGCAATGATTTGATAATCCGATGATAAGTTAACGATATCTTGTCATGCGCTGCTCAGCAAATTAGTGATGACTTCAATTATCCATAATTGGACAGATAATTCACTTATGTTTTTTCCTCTAATAATGACCTTTCCTTTTGCTAGTTAACGCACCAAGTGATAGAGTTCAAAATATGCAAAACATTTTCCAAAGGAGGAATCAGGGCAACCGCGCGCGGTAAGAGAAACTAGAGGGTCACTCTCTCTCTCACTCGCGCGCTCTCTCGCTCCTTCACTGAGCTATTTCCCTGATGTCCATGGCTGGCAATCAGCCAAGTTGCGACAACTCAGTTTAGCGTAGAGATAAAAACGTGAAATTTTAATAATCTCTTATCGTTAAGGAAAGCTGGGCAATGGTAATAAAAGAGTCGAATGTGTAGCTTTGTCTTTGCTCCTCCTTAGGATCCGATATTTGTAACAGAATTGGCAAGGTTGAGGGTTCACATACTAGGTAGTGAGTAAAATCAAGTAGATTATAATATTCCAAGAATTATTGTGTCTAACTCAAGAGACGCATAGTGACAGAGATGGTCACAAGCAATATCTACGAAATGTCAACATTATAGAAAGGTCGATCTCTAACACAGCTAAGAGCTATTTTCGTTTCTGAATAACGCATGAAATGTTCAGAGAAAGCGCCATTATCTAGCTCATAATACCACTGAAAACTATTCTAATCTCGTCAACACGAGGTGAAGAACAGTAAAAAATCATCATGAGAACGCTATCAGATTTCCGAGAAGAGAGAAAAAATAGAGACAGAGATTCACCGCATTGATATCATTCCATCTCATCTATCACTACTCTCAATGCTCGACGGGGAGGGTGAAACAAAGTTGAAGGAGTGAGACAACCTTGAACTGCAAGGTACCTAGAATGTGTTCTAAGGATACGCTCATTGATCGAAACTATTTTACCGTTTCTTTAATGAAGTATTTTCCGTGCACATTCAATGAGTTTTCAAGATTACTAGAAGATTATGTAAGAACAACATTTTCATTTGTCTTTAGAAATTTAAACTTTAACTGTACTCTTTCCTTCACATTTGTTCTCGTGTGTTGAGCCGATTTTCCGATTCTTTGAACGAAAATGTGTCTGGTTTCTTCTGATTACATGTCGGACGCAATGCAACACTTTTTTAGATTACATCTCTGCAACAAGACTGGAAAATTAAGAAGCAATATGAAGAATTAAAAAAAAGATTATGAAAGGGAGAGACTGTTTCAAAATATTTCCATGCTTTGTATCCTAGATTCGGTTTCTTTATCAATGAGATTGATTCAACAGCGGGAAAATGTATGCAAACAACGATATTAATCATTGCAAAATTGTATGTGCAGAAATTGAGAATGGCTATAAAACTGATTGCGCTAATGTGATCTACATTACTCGAAATTCTTGGATGTACAGTAAAGATAGACACGGGAGTTCATTGAGGTAGCCGACGCCCAAATTCGTATCCCGTCCTGTCTTGACTCAGCCAGTCGTTGCTCTAAAATGTATCGGGAATTTGAGGAGATACAATTCGAAAATAGGATGGGGGATGAATGACTCACCCAGATGTCATCTGCGAATCCTTGGGAGTTCCTTCCATTGGTCTCATGCGAGTAGGGCGGACTATGCTCCCATCTCGTTCGCTGCGATGAGTCATAGCTGCTGGTGGGAGAGTGCTGCATAGAGGGGAGGTTTCGATACGAGTGCTCCATTCTCCCGACAGCACTCTGCTCTACACCACACATCTGGGCGAGCAGCATCTTCATAGCGAACTCGTTGATTGTCGTGTCGAAGGTTGAATCTCGATGGTTTGCACATCCATTCCCTCCCCACTCTGAGAAGTGAGCAGGAGGGGCGACACTTGGATGACTAGAGAAGAAACCAGGGTTCACTCGCTCGAAGTCGTTGTGATCAGCATTACTCCATTTCAGTTGACGAGAAGGGACCAAGTCATCTTCCGTCAGTGGAGGCAGAGATGGGGTAATGGGTCGAGAAAGACCCGGAGGAGTCCCGAAAGGGAGACGATCCATGCCCGGAGGAGTCGATGAGTTCACATTCGAAGTCACGAGTCCAGGAGGACATCGTGAACACTGAAAGTACATGTTGCATGTCATGCGAATACGTCAGAGTCGTAGTCATCAAAATCAATCCGATTCCTCATAACACGAAACGAAAAGGGTGCGTTTCCACTGGCAACTCGAAGAAGTCTCGTTGTGCGTGAATTTTGGAGACAAATAGCATGAACATTCACACCTGCGAATGGGAAATTGAGTAGTGAGAAGGAGAGTACGGAGCTCGTTGAGAGAGGGAACTCGTGCCAATCTGGTGATGATTCAGTCATACACAATGAAGAGAGGGAGTCTTCCCCTTACGTGAGTGATGGGATGAGTGTGAGTCCTCGATCGGAGTTGCAGAGGACGATAGTTGGCGAGAAGATCACTGAAGCAGCCAACCCCCGGAAGCTGCAAGGGAATGGGATACAGATTGCAGAACAGTCAAGCGAAACTTTCTATCCAATTGCAACATAAAAGAAGACGAGAGAGGAAAGAAAAGTAGAACGAGATAGAAGAGAAGAGAGGTAACCTCTCGAGGTCCGTTCTGCTGTGTCATGGAGGAACGATTGCCTCGTGCGTTCTCTCTCGAGTCGGGGGCAAACTGTGAGAGGGGTGATTTGAGCAGAGGAGAGAGAGAGCAACCATTGTTGCTATGAGAACGGCGCCGCGCTGTGGAACGAGCACAGAAACAGTATTATCATTGGAACAGTAAATAGGGGGTGATTCTGGGTGGGGCCGGTTCCGCTCTCCTCTCTGCTTCTCTAAACGGTACGCATCGTAGTGGCAGCTGACCCGATCTCTCCCTTGTAAGCAGTGCTCTGCTCTGCTTTCCTCTCTATATCTCTCATTCCTCTCCTATCCCTCTATTCAATTCTGCCACTACCCTATCCGTTTAGGCGATCATATTTCCGTACGAGCGAATTACGAACGGCGGACATGTATCATTTGAGATCATTGCAAAAAAACGACTGATTTCTCTCCAGGAAAATGGCTGAAAATCGTTAAAGAGAAGAACAAAGAATAAAAGAAACCGTAGGTGGAGGGAAAACATCAAGAGGAAGATCGGCTACAACGGCGAAATTGTATGCGATGGGAATTTCTGCAGCGCTCCTGAAACTACAAATAGCATTATAAGTGAGTTTAACTCACAAAACAGGGAAACACAGGCGTTTGAGCACCTCCAATTCGTAGTCTCTGCAATTATTTTCATCACTGTGAAAGCTCTGATGGAACAAACACCGAATTATCCATACAATCGGCATTTTATACCATCATTACTACATGATGCAGCAAAAAACCGTGGAGCTAAAATTGGAGCAAAAAATCACAGATTAGAAGCTAATATTCACGCGATAGTTGCATTACTCCGAGTGGAAGCCCATTCACTATCTCATTGTAACATTCCATTACTCGCCTTTTGAAATGCCCGTAGTTGGTACGCGGCGGATGTTCATCACGCATTTTAGAAGGAGAGACGATAGCTGAATTGAACTAAAATGATTACAGTGCTATGTGAACACTGGAGAATCATGTGAGAATAATGAAGGAAATATAAATGGGCAGAGTTTCAACTGGAATCGACGAAACGAGCAGAATATGCATAAAATATGGTGTGCGAAAGGTGCGGAAAGGTTTAAAAAATAGAAATATCCGGAAACATGAAGATAGCGAGTAGTAACTTGTTGCTCTTATGTACGTCTTCTCATACGTATCAAGTGTATCCCCTTCTTTCCATGTTCACCACAACATCGTTTGGGATTTAAGCTGGGGGATTTATCGTCACACGTATTAAAGCAGAGGACGTAACGAGGGGATATGGTCGAGGTTTCATCCGGGGATGTTTACTTGAAAGGCAGAGTACCGCCTCCCTCCATCTGCCCCACGAGTCTCCTGATGGGGGGTCTGGTCTGCAATTATCAGAGAGGTAATGTGCACCCCCATGCAACTCACCATTTCTTGCCGGATCTCGAATGAGAAAGTAGTACGTGCGGTAGATCAATCGCTTGACAAATCTAAAACCGGAAGTATGTGTCATTCCATATTGCAGGAACTTTTAAACCGTTTGTAGGATGGTGACGCGACAAAAGTCGTGATGGAATTGAGCACAGCGTGAGTATTCGAGAGGCAGAAGGTTGCTGCCGAGACATCTGAAAGGAATCTAGTGCTCCTCCGTCTCGTCTTGGCCTCCTACCTGAAGAGATGCTGAGGAGTGGAGAGAGAGCCTGCTCTGCGAAGGGGATTATCATCGAGATCGAGGGAATCACTATCTGCAGGGCAAGAGAGACTGTAGTACGACGTTGGTATCTGAAAGGGGATAGAGCAACTTAACATATTTAGATATTGGGAAATCTTTTATGCTCTCCTCGTTACAGGAAATGAGTGTATAACAGCCACAAATGCATCTCTTGCCTTCTGGTGGATGCACTCGTACTCGCACTGGGTGTTCGCAGCAGCATGAACATGTGAGTGAAGAGGAAGACACAGAGGAGACTGGGAGGAGTCACGAGTAACAACAACCCTGTTGTTGGAGTTTCCCCTCGCACTCATCACCTTTGTAAGCTCATTCTATTTCGCACCTTCCTTTCGAATAAACAAAACTGACAAGTTGTGCCAAATTTATAACACGTGTAGCACGAGTCAGTGGAGGAGTGCGGGAAAATTTTGAAATTTTTTGTCTCAGATTTGATCCATATTATGTTGGTATAATACCCTGGAGTGATGATTTTTAAAAATACATGTCATTAGTCCCAGAGCCGGCTTTTAGGAATTTTCCGGTTTTGCTTCCGGCCCTACTGTCTCTTTGCTCCCCGATGAGCTAGAAAGGTGGAATTGATCTCAAAATGCGCGGAAAATTATTTCCTGCAACTTTTATGTTGACAACTTTCTTGTGCAGAGAAAAATAAAGATGTCAGCAACGAAAAACTATTTTTTGACAAACAAAAAATATTTTTCTCCTTGAGCCGTTACTAGTTACAAAATGTTTTTGCCGATTATAGTAGTAGGAGTCAGTGTGTGTCCAAGAAAAATATGGACGAAGAGCTCAGCCTACCACCTTGTTGAAAAATTTGGCCATTTTTAGGTAAAATCATGCCATTTCGGAAAACCTCCAAATCCACTTTTTATCAAAACTCAACGAAAAGTATTTTTTTCATGTCGAAACAATAAAATACATAATGTTCTTACGAAATCTAGTCCCAAGAACACCGTAGGTACGATCGCGAAATAAAGTTAATTTAGCGATTTTCTGAAATAGCATGATTTTACCTAAAAATGGCAAAAATTTTCAACAAGGTGGTAGGCTGAGCTCTTCGCCCATATTTTTCTTGGACACACACTGACTCCTTCTACTATAATCAGCAAAAACATTTTGTAACTAGTAACGGCTTAAGGAGAAAAATATTTTTTTGTTTGTCAAAAAATGGTTTTTCGTTGCAGACATCTTTATTTCTCTCTGCACAAGAAAGTTGTCAACATAAAAGTTGCTGGAATTAATTTTCCGCGCATTTTGAGATCAATTCCACCTTTCTAGCTCATCGGGGAGCAAAGAGACAGTAGAGCCGGGAGCAAAACCAGAAAATTCCTAAAAGCCGGCTCTGGGACCAATGACCTGTATTTTTCAAAATCATCACTCCAGGGTATTATACCAACATAATATGAATCAAATCTGAGACAAAAAAATTTAAAATGTTCCCGACGAGTAAATTTTTCATTCACTGACTCGTGATACACGTGATAAATAATTCCAACCCACACGTGGAATTCTCAGTAGAATCAAGAGTGAATAGGTGCAAAGTTAGCATTCTTGCAACCTGGTTTTGTGGCATTTCCCCTATTCAGTCTCGACCTTCCCACCTAATTCCACCTGGTTTACAATGATAATCTGGAAATAATTGCAAGATCGAACCGGAGATTGAAATCCACACGTATTGATCGCGATCGAATGCGAATGCGGCGTACACTTGCTTCTCGTTCAGCCACTTCAGAGAAGTCGGGAGTTGCTGAAAAGGCATTATATTTTTCAAACGAATTAAAAATAGCAAGACTGACACTGGTTGAGTACTGGCTCCTCCTCATTCCATAGTTGACAAGAGGCAGCCAAAAGAGCATCCAAATGTTCATTGTGATCACCGCACAGAAGAACATCTTGCGAGAGATTCGAAGTTGCGAGCCGGGATGGAGCATACTCTGAATTGGAAGAAGTTACTTATTATAAAAATCCGAATTCTCACCTGATGCCTGAACATGACGCATATCACGTATGCACTGATGACCTCTATGGTGAGGATGAGATACACTATCTAAAGAGACATGAATAGAGGGGTTGTTCCGGTGACTACTCACCATTGCAATGACCATGTCCATACCGAATGGAACAAATCCTAGAGAGTAAAATATTCGTTCATTCGCAAGAGCGACGTAAATTCCCATTTCCAGATAGACATCAGCAACCATTGTTACTATCTGAAGGTGCATGATGTTTTCCTACACTTCGAAGACAAGGACCTGCAGAATGAGCATGTAGTGTCGATAGACTTTATTCCTCTTGTCTTTGTCGAAGAGGATGAGGAAAAATACGGCACAATTCAACATGGTGAAAAGTGGAGCTGCAAATCACGCAGTTATGGCATGAATGAAAAGGAGGAGACAAAACGTACCAGTGACATGGTTGTATCCCTCAATGAGTCGTTCAGCTTGAACACTGATTGAACCATTCACCATTTCCCCGTCCCAGAGACTTTAACTAATCCAAAATCTCTCCAAGTCAGCAACAGCCCGCATGCACCTGTCTACTAATGAATTCTACCATCATTTTCCACTCTTAAACCTTTTTCAGCTTACCGAGAGCGCAATGCGAATTTCCAACACCCTGATAATACACACACTAAATATTCTTTTAATCTAATCTTAGACCCCAGCATTGACTTGGAACGCTAATATCGATATCCCGTTCCTTGAAAGTACCTGTGAGCACATAGCCATTTATTCTTGAGAATTAGTGAATGGCAATTATTTGATTTTTTTCAATAATTAGCGAAAGAGAATATATTCATATATGATATTATCTTCCAATGCACATGACAACATTAGAGTGGATACATAAGACCAGTACAGCTTACTCGTAAGCAAATATTCAATAAACCAGGTAACAAATATAATAATCCTATAACAATCGAACAACTCAATCAATACATCTAAAATCTATGAAGTAGGTTCCTCTTTGGGTTCAATCTTGGGTTCAGTCGGCCTTGGGCGGGCCTGAACCACTTGGGATTGAGGACATTGAGGAATCACACGGAATGATTTGGTCCGGAAAGAAATGGGGTCATCGGACACAAATTGCAAAGGTCGTGAAATCATTGGTCGGACGGAGGGGGCGCCTTGCTGGGGGATTACGACTCTGCGAGGAACTTGGATGATGGGACGAGACTGCTGCACAGCTTGACAAGATTGCACGGGATTCGATGGTCTTGCTACCTCAGGAGGCTTCGCGATCAAATAGGAGGGGCGAGAAGGCTGAAAGAGTTGTGGGTGAGCGGTTCTAGTGATCATAGTTTCAGAGCGAAAGAGAAATGCATGATCGAAACCTGTGGAATCCTAGGTGCGATTGGAGAGAGAGCCGATCTGGGATCAATTTGTCTGCCTTGCAGTTGATCTGTTCCCTACAATTCAGTTTCTCATTATCCTACAGGAAAAATTTCCCTTTGTTTGTGAGAATTTCATTCGAAAATAGACGAACCTGTCTATTGATCGCGGCCTTGAACTGCTGTTGGCGGTATGCAGCACGCTCACCAGTGAGAGGCGACTTAGCTGTAATATAAATATCGATTGACGTTTGTTTTTATTATCTTCATCTTGAAAGCCTGCTCTTACCCATGAGATTGATCGGCCGAATAGGCAACATCAGCTTTCTTCTCGTCTCCCCGGCTTGTTTACGAGCAGATGCAGAATGAGCTTCCGATTTCTAATAGCGAGATGATTAATTAGGAAAGTATATTTTTCAGGCTCAATATTCCTAAGTGTCAAGAACTCACGATGGTGTATTTGGCTGCATTCAGTCCCAATTGTGTGGAGACCGGAGGTACTGAAAATATTCATATGGCGAGCGAGTTTTCAAAATTTTAAAAGTATTTTGAGTTGAAAATTCCATATCTGGTTAGGCAGTCATTGCTAATTTAGACTAGTGAGTATTTCTTACCTCCGAAAGGCCTCTGCTGGATCATCGGGCGATGGAGAGTCACTGGTCGGATAGAAGCACTCGAGGCTATTGTTGAAACCTACAATTCATCGTACACAATCAACTCATGGAAAGGGAAACATACTGTAGGCGCTCTCTTGGTATTCGTCGTTCTGATGTCGAAGACCACTGCCATATCGAAGCACATCGCTTCTCCGAGGACCTGGGGCAAATCGATATTTCAAGAAATAATTGCGATCAACTCACATTTTGGTTGTTCAAGTGTCTATGCAGTGCCTCGATATCAGTGAAAGGCTGCCCGCAACCTCCACAGACGAAGGGATCGATCTCCTTGTTCTTGTGCCCATCACGGTAGTGCTCCGCCAGAGTTCGCATTGATGAACACCACATCTACAAGAACTTGAGAATAGAACTTGAGAATATTAATTATAAAATGATTTCTCGTTTCATAATAATTTGACACAAGTATGCTCACATCACACAATGGGCATTTGGTTGGTCGATTGAAGGCGGCGAATGTGCCGTGTTCTCTTCTCTCCACGTCAATCAGAGCACGATAGGAAGGAACTGAAAAGGGATTCACATTTTCCAGTCCTTTTTTGTTCAGATTGGTCAATATTACATAATAGATTCAAATGAATAAACTCACTTTCCACTCTTTTTACATTGGCCCTTTTCTCAACTTCTCCCGTAGTGATCACGTAGATGCTCGATTCCAGTTCAGATGGAGCCCTCCCAGTGCATTTCTTCTGCAATGAGTTTGTTGATCTGCATGTCTTTCGAAGTTTGCTCAGAATATGAATTTTGATATTCTCACAGTGTGCCTTTTGTAAAGAACGTGCGTGTAGAAGCCAAAATCTCCACACTTCTGGCATTGGTATGGAGCGTCCTGGAAAGAAATGAATGCATCTCAAAATATTTTTCATCAGACTGGATAAATGCAGGAAAGCACTAAAGCTTACAGTGAAGTGTTTGACGGGATGCTCGTCTTTCCGATGGAGGAGAAGTCCTTCGTGCGACAATTTCTCTTTCCCGCACAAGCGACACTGACGCAACTGAAACAAGAAGACAACTGACTAGCCAATGCAAAGAGATTCGAAGGGTTTCTCATACTTGCTATTGTCCTCTTTATCTCATCTTTCTCCCTGCAATACTCACCTCATTTCCGATATCTTCAGGGAGAATGGGTAGCTTCCATTTGTGAGAGAGTGGTCTTCCTTTGTGTAGGAATGCATCCTCGCAGCGGGGAGCACAAGGAACACAGCGAGAGTCTTTCGCTCCGATGCTCATGGGCTGGCACGTCTGAAACAAGATTGGATTGTTGTACTGGGAATCTGGTTATAGATTTCATTAGCAAATGAAAATTACGTCAATCATAATTGAATAGCTCCAGGCTGCTTCCGGATCATATTAATCATATTTAACAAGATTTCAAAGCACAATTTCCACCTCGTAGTGTGCAGCATACATATCCCTGCACCAGAATCCAAATTGCTTGCAGATTTTACACTTGTACGGCGCGTTCTGCAAATTACTAAATCATTTCCTACAAGAACAACTGAATAAGCAATACTAACATCATAAAAATATTTGGGATGCTCCATCTTGACGTGCAGTTTGATCTGTGAGCACGGCCATTCTTCCGCACACTCAGGACAGGCCACTGTCAATGTATCATCATCGTCCCCAATCGGGATGGGATCCTCTGAAAATATATTTATGAATGGAAAAATGTAGCACTATTGATTTTCTACTTGCTTAATCACATTGCATCGTCTGATGTTTCACCAAACATGGTGATAAATAACTGACTCGGACACCACTCTCTGTTTTGAGAGATTTTGATGTTTGTGATTGGGAGTGCAGGTATTGGTACTGTGAAGGTATCGTCCAGCTGAAAAAATAACTCAAGTTATGTCGATGAACTAATTCCTTGAATGAAACTAGGTATGGAGGAACTAGGCAAAGAACATCTGATAATTATGGAGGCAATTTGCCATCCAGACTACCACTGCTGTTCTATAGAAACCGAAAGGAATCGTTGGATGAAAGTCAGATATTTGGTATAAAGTGGAGCTTACCTTCTCCCGCTCCATCAGTGAGAATTCGTAGTTGTGGAGGAAGAGATTACCAGTGCAGGGGACGCCGAACTGAAAAATTCAGAATTTGTGAACCAATCTATTGAAGTTTTCAGTTCTTCCTAGATAGAAAGTCTGTCTCTGAAATAATATAGCAATATTAAAACGTTCCGACAATATTAGTTGGCCTCCTAAGCCGCTAAATCTCTGAGCCTGCTTTTAGTACTTTAATTATTATACTCGTAAAAGTGTTTTTAATTTCAATTCTTGCGTTCAATCATCACCACATGGCTATAGGGTTTGAAGAAAACATGCGGCTGAAAATATTATAGGAAATAACTTTTTTTTCGTTCCGCTTGTTTGGTCGCGTACTCGGCATGGTGTAGGACATACATATCTAATCCAATATTAATTGAATGTAACTCACTTCTTCCCTCAATCGGAAGTGATTGAGAAGCACTCGAGGATCCTCGAATCCAACTTTGCACGCGCTACATCGGAATGGCTGCAAAAAGGTATTTTGGTTCATAAATGAAAAGGGAAAACTGAAGAGTCTATGTAAATATTGTAAAAATGTATCGCAAAATTTGAAACCGACCAGAAATTCGGAGGCCATCATGAAGTGCTTACGAAGCTTCACGATCGTGTCCCCGTGCTCCATCTTCAAATGCCATATTGTGCACAATTTTAATAGTCGATGGGGAACTCCATGTATATATTAGGTTGATTCAAAAGTTTCTCCCTTTTTTCAGAATTTTACATTTTTGATTCCCCTGACCTACAAAGTTGACCAATTCTCATAAGTTCTTTTGCAATAAATAAGTGCTTGAATGAGCTTTATAAAAAGCCGTATCACATTGCTCCCCATTTAGCTACGCCGATACAGCAGTCCGACAAATTTCGCAAAATTGATTATCAAACATAATTTTTATGCATACATAGTTATGTGAAGAAACGAGATAGAGATTAAACAAACATACTAGTGTAAAGCATCATTACTGGGCATGCTCGTGAATGCAATTCAGTATGCGTACACCGTCACGCCAAGTTCAGATGAGCGCCTGATTAGATATTAGTTCGAGATACATTTCTGCAGAAATTCTTTTCATATCCCCGAATGGTCAGTTGTTGACTCTGTAAGCCATAGTGTTGTGCACAATAAAGTACTCGCCAGTCTTAGTATTACCGTTAAACTTGAGATGAATACATCTACCTATTCGGGAACAGCATCATATTACACCAAAATTACGAAATTTGAACAACGAAATCAGCACTTTTTCTAATTCTCATCTTCCAAAGCCTCTTGAAGGTCGGATATTCTGTAATATTCTGGAAGAGCAACTCGAGTGGTATCACTCCTCAAATGGGCAGAATCGATTGTTAGCGCGTATTCAAATGGTAGGGCCCAGCAAAGTACACCTAAAAATCATCATATTTTGGGATTTTGACGTTTTCTTTATTTATTGCCGCAATACGCGTCCCAGAATCGATTCGGTCCGGCGAGTGTAATCTATCTATATGTCCAATACTTGTGTTAAATGGAAATTCCGGTCAGGCAACTATGGCTCGAGATAATTTTAAAAATAAAATAGGGAGAAACTTTTGAATCAACCTAATACTTTAATAAAGTGCTTACCCTCAAGTGGTTTCGGAGAACGTACACATTGGCTTGTCCTTTCTTGCAGAAGATACAAGTGATCGGATCAGTGAATGCTCTACCTCGAGCGTTCGCCAGACTGATCCTGCGACACGTCTGAAGTACCATTGAGTGTTGATTGACAGGAATATAGTAATGAAGTAGTGAGAGATTTTTCTATGAAATCTAATTATCTAAGTATACATAATTAATACCTACCTGTTCGTGTTCCTTGCATTCGTCCAGTGTCCTAAACCTCTTCTTCTTGCAATGTTTGCACACAAAAGGGAAGACGGCCGACTGAAATTGCGTCTTATCATGAAGGTTTTAAAACTTCCCAAATGGTTTCTCAATCTAATTTATGTCGAATCCAGCAAAGCAAGAAAACTAGAGGAATGATTTGTTACCTTCGAGCTATGAGGAGTATTGCTGTCGTTGTTGAAAGAACACGTGGCCTGCAAAATTATGATAATTTTGGTTTATGTAGGAATTGAAGCTGCTTCCGATACAGTAATTTGTAATTTATAGTACTTCAGGACAAATTTTCGGAGTTACTAACCGGATGTCCATAGAGTCTTCTTCTCTTCGCTGCTGGTTCAAATGAGTCCATTAGGAAGATCTACAAATTAATGCAAGATAAAAACTTTAAAGTTTGAGTACCACAATTGTTTAATTGGGAAATTTTAGATTATAAATGTCTCACCCCATTAGTGTGGGACTTAATGTGATCCATGAACCTGTCGTGTTCAGTGAATATCACAGGGCATTTATCACACATGAACCTTCCTGGCTCCACTGCAAAAACGAGCGTTATTATAGTTTTTTTCTTCAGGTATGATATTCCTGATCTCTTACTTTTGACTTTGCCGTTTCCAGCATAGGAAGTGGAGGGCTCTTCCTTCACTACTGCCTGCTCCTCAGAATGCTCATCCAATGGCTCCTCTTTCACTACAGCATTTCCAGATTCTGCAGCAGTCGCAGCAGGTGGTCTAGGCAAGGCATCGGGAATTGCATCGTTCGTCCCCGTGCTGCTGGATGGGACGTCAGTTTGTGGAGTTTCAACTGCAATTGAGACTTTCGGTTACTTAGATGTGGTATAAGGTTGACGAAAGCTTGTCTCAATATTTGTCTTCAATTTTCAACGGCGGATCGAAGCTTCATAGTATTTACTTACCAGGGATATGCGGCACTGAAGTCGAAGGAGCCTCATCTTCATCGAGTGGCTCTTCCTCAAATTATTCACTTCATTTCATTCACTTCTTTTCAGTTCATATCATTTAGTTAATTATAAGCAGACCTTAATTTCCTTTTTGATGCATGAATCGGGATTCTCTCCTGCTGATGCAGGCAACTCATCCTTGATTGGACTCTCGCTCGAATCTCCGCTGTTTTGGGAAGGAAAATTCGAACAAACGCCTGAATTCAAGTTTTTGCACTTTTTTCATGATCTCGTGGTGAAAATTATCAACGAACCATTTTTGTTTTTCGTTCCATTCGCCTTTCTTGCAATGCAGACCTCTCCATAGCACGGTGTCCGATTCTCAATCATCACTTTATACGATCATCCCGAATTTAGAAACTGCGAGGAAAGCCTACTTCCTACTCATTATACAATACACTGTAAAAAGCGTATATTGTCATCATAATCAAACGGACCAAGTCCAGTGACTCCAAATTTCAAGTCTACTGAATTATGAAGCTGCTCACCCTGATATTCTCTGTGTAGTGGGCTGACCATTGCTCCATCCTCTTGAATGACAATCCGCACTTCAATCCGGTGCACACGAATGGAGCGTATTCGTGTTTCTACAAGACCTACTCTTGTTGTAATACAATGCTAAATTTCTTGCGCACTTGTAAAGTTTTCTTTCATGAACAGAATGAATATAATTCTGAACAGCGATACTCACCACAGTTGGATTTTTAGAGATTGTATGCTCCAGTTTTCTCTCCAGATCTAATTGGTGCGTTGCATGTGCTTTCTGAAAAAAAGCAACATTGAGAAGAAAGAATTTGATTAAGTCTGAATTATCAGACCTCTTTTCTTATACTCAATGTTTCCTCATCAACAATTTGTATGTAATGGTGTAATGAATATTTGCTCACCCCGATGTGATTACTCATTTCGAAGGCCTCTTTGAAGCTTTTCGTGCAGTATGGACACCTCACTGGAAGCACGAATTCGTATCGATCTGCAAATGGATTTGATTTTCCGGATTATCCGTGAAATTCCTCTCGCTCACTTATAGAAATTTCGTTCTGTTCATCTCTGGAACTGCAGCTGGCATTTGGAGATTGGCGCACGATCAGTCGACCACCACATGGCTTCCGTGACTATAAGAAGTTCCCATTTTCACTATATTTGTATAAATGTAATATATGTTATATTTCTCAGATTTCGTTGCTCGCCTTCTCCATATTGACGAAGTGTTCGGCGATTCCAATAGCAGTGGGCCAACAGAGATTACACGAAGAGCAGGAGAAGGGAAAGGGGTCGTACATCTGAAATACAAATGATCCATCCGAAGGTCTCAAGACAGAATTGCATGAACAAACTAAATATATTCTGACTAAAACACTTTGTCACTTAATTTGTTTCGAACACCTCGTCGATGAAGATTACATGTGATGTGTATTCAAACAAGAAATCCTCACAGCCCAACCAATTATAAATGCAAACAATTCTATACTTTGCACTGACCGCGCGAATTGGATATCCATCTCTTTCCACTTGTGCTGGCCGACCAACGTCTTCTTTCAGCTGATGCAGCATCGTGGAATGGCATCTCTGCAAGAGTACGGTACCTTTGCGGCAACAACATCCATCTCATCGTGAAACTGTTCGTTGATGACTACTGGCATTGCTCTTTCAACAATCCACTAGCAATTTTGGAGGGCAGTGAATTCAGTCAACAGATAGTTTCATATTCGGAATCTATTCAAACTGACGTAGATGTGGGCGGAGAGAGAGTAGGCATCTGCGAGTTTCTTCATGCAGAAGGTGCAGTGAGCAGTGCGCATCAGAAGAGGATGCTGGTGAAGGAGACGACAACGCTGAGATTGGAATACCTTATATCTCCCGATAATCATAAAAGTTTCATCTTTTTTTTCAGCCTTTACATCTTTCACGAAGTGTATTCGAAATAGTAATCAGTGAAGAGCTTAGCTTAGCTTTGGGTTGAATGGCAAAATAATTTCGTTTTCTCACCACAACGTGTTCTTTCAATGCCTTCCAATCATTCAATCGTTCCTTGCACATCGGACAAGAACCCTGTGAAGACACTCTGATATTCAATTTTCAAGATTATTCATAAAACAATTATGCTTATGAACTTTCAGGACAGATCTGATTTACCTCAATTTCTTCATGGTTGATCCCGACTACTTGAAAGGTGATTCGCGGTTCAGGAAACACTGAGCTTTCAGTGAGGGTGAGAGGAGGTGGATGGGTGGAATCGGGAAACAACGAACATCCTGGCTGAAAATGTGAGCGATTATCACTATCCTATATTCTGAGACAGGGATAGTTCTTCAAAACCATACTAATACACTAAAACTAAATTCGGTAGTTGCAGAAAGAAGCAAAATACAACTTTGATTATCCACCAAACTCACGGATGTCATCTGGCCGCTGCGTACGAGCAGACGACGTCAATGAGTGCTTCCTGAAGCAGCTAAATTATGTATTTGATCAAAATTAAATTAATTACAGCATTGAAATATTCAAATGCAGAATCATTCATTGTGGAAAAGTGCGGGAGAATTCCGTTGTTTACGCCGTGCTTACCGTGTTTTAGCTCAAACGAACACTATTGAAAACTGCTTGAAATGTTGTGCACCCATGCAATTTAAAAACCAAAAAAACTATAATGAATTTTACATACACAATTTTAAACTGTAAATATCTACTTGTTGAACAAAAAAGATTTTCGAAAATATTGGTATTGCTACTGTCTAAGATATTAGCCCTTTTACGCAATGTAATGAAGGAGAGAGGGGTTGTGGAGATATAAATTCTAGTTTCTAAAATTGAAGCAACTATAGACTGGAATAAGAAAAAATATACGAAAAGGACGAAGAAGCACATTGGAAATAAATTGAAATTTAAACAATAGGAGACGTGTAAAAGCAACCGAAATCACAAAGTAATCTCGAAGAGAGAATGACGGAGGATCGCCAGAGGGGATCGGAGCCTTCCATCAATTTACAACCAGAACTATCCAGATCCAATGAAGGTGGTAAAAGGATATGACGACCAGTGCGAACAAATATTTGAATAATTCCGATCTACGGTCAGATTAGGCCATTTGTTCTGAAGACAAGGATCAATTACAAAACATGTATGAAGTACAAGAAAGTATGTACTTTTAGATAGGGCGGTCCATCCTTCTAGCCACACACCGCAGCATTGATCAATCATGGGACCGGGATAGAAAGCATTCAGAGGAATGTAAGGAAAGAGGAGGGAGAAATTTGCCAGTCTTGTTTGTTATCACTTTGTCTTCGAGAATCCTTTTACCAAAATATGATGTAGATTTATTCTGAAATTCTCGACGAATCTCTTCAACTTCGATCCAATAATTAATGCGATCTCGTTCATTTCGTAGCATTCACATTACTAACATTTCATTCACAGTACTTCCGCAACGCACCAATCACTGGAACTCCTGAGCAGTCACCACATCTGGCTCGCCCTTCTCCTCTGTCTCCTCCTTCCGTCCACTCTCACTTCTTCTTCCATAAACCATTCGGATGTATTATTAAAGTCTCTCGCTCGAGTCATAACTCAGCATCTCTCGTTCTTCATTGTAATCGTACATTATCTGATCGACTCGTTCTGCACATGCATCCCTTCCCTTCTAAATGCGATAAGCAAGAACATTTCGAGACCACATGTTCCTGTAGTTCTGCTCACCCCCAAAGCCATCTTCTCAATTCCCCTAAGAGGCGCTAGTTGAGAGTAGGATATCCGATCTCAAAGCAACCGCGTTCTCTGTTTAGGGCAGCAGCTGTCTCTTAGAGAACACTCGAACTCCCCTCCCTCACTTTCCTTTCCTGTCTGTAATGTCTCTATCACTTCTTGCTCACTTTTTTGCGACCATCTCTGCATTCTCAATCTTTGATAACCGATTGGCTCTGCACTATCTTTGACGTTATGTACACATGATTCGGCTACCATGAGGCTCATTCTCTCCAAACTACTAAAGTGATCATGGGGCACTCAAACTTATGGGCGAGATTCATATCGCGTATCTCTGATCGTTCTAATCAATTGACGATCACTCATTTTACCATCTCGCTCTTCTCGCAAGAGAGAGAGAGAGAGAGACTCTTCTCTCTCTTTCTTCATTCCCCAATTCTCTCTCTCTTTTCTCGCCGACTCATTCATTTTCATTGCACAACTCGATGATAGTACTCAACAATCTTACGATTTTCAATTTCAGTATCATTATTTCGTTGTAGACCGTGAAGATCGTCTCTCTGCTTCGTGCAGATGCTTGGAATGTCCATCGAATGATGCTCTCCTCCATTTCGATCTGCGCCTTTCTCCTTGTGACTGCCAGCAGTTACGAGTACGAGGATGGAGACTTCAACGGGGCTGTTATAGGTATGACTACCTCTTCTTTCACTTCACTTTCTGCCTTTCTTGTTCATCACGTGAACTTTTATGGAATTACCGTGGCCCCATTGCACTTCATTCGCGAATTCCTCAGTACTGTTCAAACGCGAGTTAGGAGAGAGAGGGAGAGAGAAGGGTGGGGAGGGAGGGGTTAGGCACATGCTGATTATCAACAACCGGTCGGCGGTGTCGTCGATTTCGATCGCATTTCTTTCGTTCCTCTCTCTCATCCTCTCCCTCAGTCTATCCATGGCTTAACTCCTCTTCTTCTCTACTCCCATTGATCTGTCTCTCATTTGCTGATTCGCGCACTCTTTTAGGCTGACCCTAACATTGAGAGAGGAGGAAGGGAGGTTTGGAAGCAACAGTAAATGGTCGAACGGGGAGCAATCAAAGACACATTGAGGAAGGAGTTTTGGGTTTGCCAGGTCGCATCGGCACGAAATTTGAAAGAGGTTGAGAACAAATGGCTTCCGGAGTACGATCAACGGAAGCGTAGACATATGGCGAAGAGGAAATGCGTAAACTGAAGCAATAGTTTGTTTAGGCTCGTTTTCTCACTTCCAAAGTTTACCAGTGAAAGCATTTTCTTCAGCCTTCATGATCGAGAGCGGGATATGAGATGAATATGTATGGAAAAGAGTTGAGGAACGGGGATAGCGAATCAATTAGGGCCAACTAATGAGTAAATCATTACACTAAGCTTCCGTGATTACAGACAAATACCAAGCCGGATTTGCTTAAGAAATGTATTAGAATAGGAAAACATTTATTCGCTAGTTCACTTATTTATGGAGTCTTACTCACCAGTCTTATGAAGCCTTGAAAATATAGTTTACAGCTCGTTTTCGCACATCTGGATTAGGAAAATCTGTTAGCCGGTCAGTCAAAGACGAATAAAAACTGCTGAGGGACACACCTGGCTGCCGTTCCATCGAGAATTTATGGGGTGCTACCAATGGGAGAGCGTTGATTTGTTTCCTTTATACTGCCCTACTAAAGATACAGAGACTTTCCAGATGCTAGGAAGGAGAAAAGATACGATTGAAGGTAGAACTATGTTTGATGAAATTCCCATTACAGAGGGCGCTCCTCGGTTCAAGTCAGCCGTCAAACTCGACCACACGATCTACCTCGGCGACCGAGTGAGACTGAGATGCGCCGCCATTGGACAGCCAAGGCCGAATGTATTCTGGTACAGGTACGAAAACATGAAGATTAATTTGGAAACTTGAGGGTGGATTATCTTTATTTATGATTCCCCGATTCACATGCACCCAACTTAGAGGATAGCCTCGGAATAGGTCACTGATCATATCAGGATCGACCCCGGTTACTGCGTTGCGCTGTGAAAGTCGAAAATGAAAAATGCATTATCGTGTACCTTAACATTCCTTACTATTTCATGCCCATTGATTAGAAAATTGCCTTTGTCGAAATGTGTAAGATAACATTGTAAATCCATATTTCAATTCACAGGAATCGCGAGCCTCTGACGGAGGAGAAGATGAAGGAGTTCAGTCGAATCGATGAAGATCACCATCATATGTACATCAACATCAAGCGAATCGAAGCACAGGATCAGGTATGCTCGCTTGTCGGGGTTATTTTTTTAAAATTTAGAACATCGAATTTCAAGGCAACGAGTATGATGCTAAAATCAATTCAGAGAATAGTGCAAAAAATGAGAATAATTGTGGATTCAATCGAAAAAAAGCTTTACAAGATGAACAACTATCCTACTTATTGACAAAGGCAGTCTTTCAGGGAGAGTGGAGTTGTCTCGTGGGAAATCGTCACGGCAACATCACACGCAATTTCAAGCTGGACATCATCGGTGAGTCCTTCTTCATCTTCCCGCATGAGTGTGATCCATCCTGCATCTCCTCCTCTTTCTCTCTCCCTGCATGGTGTGCCCTTCCATTGCAGATCTGTGTGACCAGTATCTGGCCCCCGAGATTCCAGCAGCGTACGTCCTCATGGAGTGTGTCTGCTTCTGGAAGTTCACCAACGAGATCCTTCGACGTGACATCAACTACACGATAGCTACGGAGCAAGTCTGTCGACCCTACGAGCATCGCATCAAGTACCACGCAAGGAAGCCATTCTCCGCCCTTCCCTGCCTCAATCCACCCTGTCCCATCGTGGCAGAGACCAGTGTCGAGTCTTCCGAAGAAGAGGCGACAACGATGGCCCGTCGAGTTCCTCCCTCAACGACGACCATTTCGCCTTTCCCCAGTTCGCCCAATCCTCCGATTGCCGAGGGTCATGTCGTTGCTTCGGTGCAGAGTGGAGCTCGTCGTCGTACGGCGACGTCATCTCGATCGACGACGACGGAGGAACTCCCCCAGGGCGACGACCCTGCTGCTGCGAGAAGAGCAGTCGAGAGAGCTGCTGATGTCGTGGATGCATCAGTGGACGTCGTGGAGAGAGTGGCTGCACTTCCAGAAGGAAGTCACGACGAGGTCGTCATGGAGGACTTCGTCCATGAACACTCGAGGACTGCAGAAGAGACTCACGCCTCCTCCCACAGGGAGAAAATACCGGAGACGACTACTCCGCCCATGCAGAAGCCTCGGAAGCATCCCAAGTCGACCGCACGATCGACTGCTCCTCCGATTGTGATTGATGAAGGTAATCAATCGATATTCTCACCTTGCAGATCCACTCAAGATGCTCAATATGATCGGGCAGCACGGGATGGATCTCGTGTCCATCACTCTCTCCAGACTATTCACTGGAGAGGGGAGGGCGAGAGTGCAGAGAGCAATGAGTGACTGGAGGAAGTTGAATGAGTCGAGCAGAAGAGATAGAGCTCTCACACTCATTCGAGAGACAAGAGCGGTCAAGGATGCAGAATGTATTCTTTTAATTAAGATTATTATGAATACAAATTACTAACATTCTTCATTATAGACGACATGGAGGACATGGACGATGAATCGTATGAGACGGAGGAGAATGGAAGGAGAAATCAGCCGAAGCCTAAGATCAAGCTAGACAAAGTGGCTAAGATCAAGCTGGGACCAGAGAGGGACAGAATAGTCGATGATCCATCCAAGAGAGGTGAGCCATTGCGATTCTTCAATATCTTCCGAAGTATCTCAAAAGTGATTTCGCAGTGCCTCCTTACTTCGTGGAGGAACTGGAGGACTTCAAGTCGATCGTCTCACCTGCTGGAAGGACGATCAAGATGTCTTGCAGAGCCGGAGGAGTTCCATCCCCAATGGTCAGAATCCGTAACGTTATTTAGTATGGGAGCTGGGAAGACTATTTTCTTGATCAACTTCTTCTCATTCCAGTACATCTGGTACAAGGACGAGAATCTGCTGTATGCGAGTTCAACTCGGACGACAGGCGCCGAGTACAAAATGCGAGGCCACTATCTGGAGATGGAAGATGTCACCGAGAGCGACCAGGGACTATATCGATGCGCCGTTAGTTCGCTTTCAAAAGTTTATAATCACGCTATTCCTCACTAGGTCGAGTACTAGTTTCGATAAATGGGAGTGCATAAAATTTTTTCAGGTGTTCAACTCTAAAGGCGAAATTCATCGTCGCTATAACATATCAGTCGTTGCGAGAATGAGAAGCCCGCCCATCATCGTCCCGAACATCCTCATGAACCAGACTGTGAATGTGAACGACACTGCCACATTCAAGTGCAAAGTGAGTTCCGATTTATTTTACCATTAATTTTAGAAACTAACTGAAAATTATATGATTGTAGTGCAACAGTAGAAAATAATTTTGTATTTCAATATTGTGATTACATTGAAGGTGATCTCTGACTTGATTCCTCACATCATGTGGCTGAAAATCGAGCAAACTACGGATGGAAACTATCACTATTACAATGAGACCGCGAAGCAACTCATGTTCAACTACACCGAAACCGAGAAAATGCCGGTGAGACATTTCATTGTCTATTTGAGCGCATTGAAAGTATAATTTACAATTAAGTGGGATAACGAAAAAGTTGTGGGCATGGATACAGAATGTCCAAGAACAAACCAGCATCAGACAATTGCCTTTCCCAAAACAATTTACAAAAATGAATCTGAAGTGTTCAGAACGCGCACATCACTACAATGGGTGAAGAGTCGACTCTCGAAATTCGAGATGTCCAGATGGCAGATCAGGGTCTCTACGCATGTGTCACGGGCAATTCGATGGGCAAGGTAATCAATAATCTCATGGTTTTCCTAATTCATCCATTGGCAGGTGATGGCAAACGCCTCGCTCACCGTAAACGAGTTCATGGCAGTGAACATTCTGACTGGAGTGGAGAAGCAGCCCTCCAACTGGGGATCTTACTGGCTGTCTGGTCTCTCCCTCTTCTTCTTCCTCGTCCTACTCGCCCTCATCATCGGTAGGCATAGAACGATTAGATCTGGTTTAAAATTCAATTCCAGCGGCGATTCTGATGCTCGTCCAGCAGAAACAACTGAAGAAGGCACCACAGAGAAGGAGACTGGTGAGACATGGGGGACCCTTTATAATTCGAGAAACTGAGAAATTCACCTACTCCAATTAGGAGCTTTTCCCATTGGCTTAGTGCTTCTTTAATGCGCGTTTTATTAATTTAAATTAAAAGCAAATATATAACTTTCAGATGATCGTTGCTCGCAAGAGAGACAAAGGTGACGACCCGAAGATGTACGTGGGAGATCTCCCTTCCTCATATGCTGTCCAGATCATCGAGAAGGACGCCAATGGACACGAGGTTCGTATTGCTTGGATTTCACTACTACAATAACCTTTTGTTATAACAACTCCAAAAATACCGACAATATTAATGATGATAAAGTGCGCGAGTTCCAGTTGAAAAAGCGTCCTCGACTCAACTCTGATATGACGAGCTTCGAAGATTTCGAAGTGGAGACAGATCTCGAATGGGAGGTCGACAGAGAAAGGTTATACAATGCAAACGTAAATGTGATTTGAATTATTTCCTTATCAGACTCAAACTCATCGAACAACTGGGCGAGGGTGCTTTCGGAGTCGTGTGGAAAGGGGTGTACAAGAAGAAGAGCGACAATGGAAACAGCCATGATGTAATATGTTTATTTAACTCTTCCCTTTTTTGCAATAGAAAGTAGCCTAATATCCTGCCGTTGCCCTTTTAATTCTTTTATTAGATGAGTCGGTATATTATCCTTTTCTCTTTGCAGATTCCAGTGGCAGTGAAGCGACTGAAGGACAACGCCCATCAGAAGGAACTCATCGATCTATTCTCTGAGGCGCAGATGTTCAAGATCATCGGGCGACACGAGAATGTACTTGGGTGAGCAACTCAAAGCAGTCACGGGGTAATGGGGAGAACTGCTAAGATGGAGGAAGTCTCATGCTTACGCACTTACTTTATACTGGAGAAAGAATGTTCATAGTTGAGAGAGTTTTTTAAATCAAGAAATTCCTTGCAGGTTGATCGGTTGTTGCACAGGAGCTGGCCCTCTGTTCGTAGTGCTCGAGTTGTGCGAACACGGAAATCTTCGGTAAGTAATAATATTTTTAACATCGCTCGTTGACAAGATTTTATCGATCTAGTCTGACTTCAAATTTAAATGCAGTGATTTCCTTCGTGCCCATCGTCCGAAGGAAGAAAAAGACGTGCCCTTCTTCTCTCCCAATGAAGATGCAGAGTATCTTCAGCCGAAGAAGAAGGTCTACGAAGTGAGCAGCTATACTTTCACTCAAATAGCATGCACTGAGAAGAAACAAGTGTTCATCTACAAGAGTGTTTTCAGTGCGTCATCAAGGACCTCACACAGCGTCACCTCGTCGAGTGGGCGTGGCAAGTCGCCAAGGGAATGAAGTACATGTCCAGTCTCAAGGTAGGAAGAATATCACCGAACACGCGCCGAATCATCGATTTCCAGATCATTCATCGCGATCTCGCAGCTAGAAATGTGCTCGTCACAGGCAATTTCATCATGAAGATCTCCGATTTTGGGTTGTCACGAGACGTGTACAGCGCCAATTATTACAGGTTAGTATTCGGATATGAACAGGATCTAATTAATCTATTCATAATAAATGTAATCTTGCAGGCGCAAGGGCAACGGTCGTCTGCCCATCAAGTGGATGGCCCTCGAGGCTCTCGACTCGCACGTCTACACCGTCGAGAGTGACGTGTAAGATGTCTTTCATTAGAATGTAGCACGACTATCTTCATCTTGCAGCTGGTCGTTCGGCATCCTCCTCTGGGAGATAATGACTCTCGGAGGAACTCCCTATCCAACCATTGCCATGCCACAACTGTACTCCTGCCTCAAGGTGCGCCTAGACATCTCTGTATGTGACGATGGTCCATTCCCGTTCAGGATGGTTATCGCATGGAGTCTCCTCACAACTGCCCTGATGAGATCTACAATCTCATGGTGTGCTGCTGGCAGGAGAAAATCGAGAATCGACCTTCGTTCGACACCATCGTCGATTACTTTGACTGGATGCTCACTGAGAGTCAGAGAGCTGAGCAGAGCACCGATGTGAGTTTTAGACGCCATGTACTTTCGAAATAATGCGTACCTGTGAATAACATTCGATGTTGTAGGATGGAGGCACAACGCACGAGACTACGATCGATTCGGAGACGGACAAGGGCGATTTCTCCGATTCCTCTGACGGAACGATGGAGACTGACGCGAATGGAACGCAGCGGAGAGTCAGCAGAAAGTCGAAGATGCGACCTCTCAGTGCGCCTGTTCTCCTGCCTTCTGAGGTACTGTTTATTATCAACGTGTCAAATGTGAAGTGGAAGAAGAGCTTAGTCGATGCATTGTAGCCTGCTCATGAGATCTGCGACGACTACGACGACAATTGTGATTGGGTGCCTGGTTCCCCCGCCCCTCCCATCCAATCCTACGTCCGTCCTCCCACCTCATGCATGAGGGCATCGAGCACACGATCACCCCCTCCCCTTCCCATCCCATTGAGAACAGCGACGATGAAGAGGGACGGAGAGAGGTGAACACTTATTAGAATAGTGCATCTAATCCAGCTTTCGAATCTCTCTCCTCATTACCAAGTGAATCAGAGAATTATGAAGAATGTTCTTTGCAGTGATGATCTCGAGGCTCTCATCGGGCATCGAGAGAAAGGCGATGGACCCGATTCAGCCATCGGATCTCCTTCAGGAATAGACAGCGCTAATGATTATCCCTCTTCTTATATCGGTAAATAAATCGATATTGTGATGCTCTCTGGAGATGAACATTCTATCACAAATGATTCTGAATATAGATTACAACGGCGGTTCCTCGATATATTCGTCTCCCAGTAGAGATTACATGAATGTCCAAGAGAGGACCTCCATCTTTCAACCCCGAAAGCCTGAGCCTTCGAGGTTCAACTTCAACAATGTCATACTCAAGTGAGCAAATCCAAACTTCATACACCAATTCATTTGAAATGAAATCTGTTATTTTCAACTGATTTATCGTCGTTCGAAGGTACGATCCTAACAACAAAGCGGCTACAATAAGTAGTGAAGGCTCTTCGAATTTGGCGTACGACGGATCTCCAATGACTGCTAGGACGAAAAATAGGCAAGTTTATTCTGATTATTTGATAATTAGTCACTGTCTTGGCCTGGTATTGTCCGTACTGCAATTAAATGGGTGACTCGTCACTACTCGCAATCCAATAAATGTGCTTACAGTACTTCTAGCTTCTCAATAATGTCCGAGTCCTCTGGGAGGGGTGGCAGTTCCGCAGCTTCCTCCGCTGAAGGACTCGGAGGAATCTCAGAGTTCTGCCAGGTTCATAAACCCGAATTGTCCACCTCCATTAAAAAAGGATGATCTTGATATTGGATATCTCAGGTCACAGCCTACGACAGACCTCCATTGAAGCGACAAGTGAGTAGTCTCGACGAGAAAGAAGCCTCCTCCTACTACTAGCCCTCCCTCATTGTTCCTCAATCTCAACTCGCGTCATACTCATTACTCTTTCCGTCAAACTCAGCTAGTACACTTCACCAAGTGCATAATATATTTTATTCGCAATTATGTTTGTTTTCTTTGTCTCAATACGTTTGTTCGTCTAGCCATTGCGAATGAACCAATCAGGATAAAATGAAATTTATTGGACTATGGAATGAAAAACTCGTCAGGGTAAAGCTCGGAATGTTAGAAGCCCGAGACTACGTTTATAGCTGATACAACCTGGAAACATATGAATGTAGCCTCAGATAAATGATGCAATCAATGGAAGTTAAATTGGACAGCAGGCATTTCAGTCGATAACATCAAGCCACAGTCGGTCAAATAGGCGGAGTTCGCCATTTCGAAGAACTTCGAACACCAGGAGACCACACCCACGAAGGTTCAACTGGAACGGAGAGGGTTATGATCGGACTAGTTCCTCTCTCGAACCTCCTTAGTCGATCGAGATACGAATTTAGCCTGCTCCCTCTCGAAAACCTCGAGTCGCCATAGTCCATGGCCACATCCCACCTGCAACCATCTTCTCATTATCTACCGTTCATAACTTGCAATTTGATCACGAAATGCATAGTGAAAAATGACCACTGAAGATTTTCGAACTAATTCGATTACGACAAACGCGGAATTTTGATTCGAGTTCAGCGCGGTTTCCTCAAAGAGAGAAAGAGTGCATACAGAGATCAAAGTAGGAGGTTTCTCCTTATGAAAATCAAAGTTGTACATTGGAAGGGGAGAATCGGGCGGGAAGTCCGGATGTCTGGATGGAGAGAGGAGCACTCTTCTCCCCATTCGGAGCGGAGATCTGATGAGATTCTTCTTTTTTTCTATCGATAATACTCTCTTACCTGCACGACAAAATCTCGATTGCAGAGTGTGATCATCTCGAACTCGATCTGACTGGCCTGCAAGGGTGTCACAACTGTAACTTCCTACATAGATTGATGGTCGGAGGTATTAAATCATATGACTTACCTGTTCAGGACAGAAGAGAGATTGTTTCGCATGTAGGGCCACGGCATAGTCCTGATTCTGTCTAAAATGAGCGTAAAGTACAATATGAAAAGAATTGAAAATGTGATCATGATAGACATTTTATTGGTCTGGCCTTCTTCTCTTTTCGAAGGAAGTCAGCCTCAGCAGCTCGGGAGGGACGACATTCTCCGTTGAAGGAATGGAAGGAATTGTTGAGACGGATTGGACCTGCGCTGTCAACATGTGTTAGTTTTAACCTTTGCACCTTTTACAAGTTACTTCATGTTGATTAGGAGATCAGGCTATGAAATATTTAGCAAATGAATAAATATTTAAAAAGACGGTTACTGAACATTTTCATTTTAGTTCATAGTTTATTAAAGATATTAAAGATTTGTACATGCGTGTTTTGCAATATCAAAAATAAGTTACATAACAGCTTACCTTCAGCATGGAAATATTTCCCGCAAAGTGATTGTCTTGAGTGGCCAATTCACAACGAACTGTTCCCTGAAATAGCTTCGATTGGGAAGTATATCAACTATTCATTAGAAAATTACCTTATCTCTGTCATCTCCAAGTAAATTGAAACAGACGGCCATTCTTACTAACGAGTGAGGGAGTATAGGGCAAATAGAGAGAGCGAAAGGAAGGAAGTGTATACTGGTTCCAACTGAGACTGTTCGTGCCAGGCTCCCTAACATAGGCGTGTGCCATGTTGTGCAGCTTGTTACTAATTTCAATGGAATTTGCCGTCTAGTTCTAATCTTTCGTATGATCTAATGTTTGAGAGTTTAACTGTTTCCATTGCAAGTAATACCAGTGGTTGATTGCGAGAAGTGAAGGTGGGATGTTGCTTCACTCGGAATGATCCGAATCGGGGAAGAGTGGAGGCATTTATGACAAGAGTGTCTTTTTTCTTTGATCGGATACGGTAGTCCGAAGGTTTAGGAACTGAAAAGACAGCTCTTTTGTTCTAAAATATGAACTAACACGTCAACAACTTTTTAGATAGGCATCGTATTACTTGACGTTGTTTCTAATTTAGACCATGGTATGATTTAGTTGAACTCACCAGCTAGCGGCACTTCGGAGGTTGAATCGTCGCAGATTTTATCGGACTTTTTTCGACCGATCATCGAAAGACGACGAACACTCCTCTGAAAATTATCGTGAATGAGTAAAGCAGTGCTTTCACCATTTTTTTTCTCCACAATCTACGATTGATGGTTAGTAATTGTTAGTAATTTATTGAAATGGAATCCTTCATCATGGGTACTCACTCTGACGGCGCAAGTGACCAGCAGGACGGTCTTATTCGTCTGGACGATCCTCTGCTCCTTATCGATGGCCATCACTGAATGAGCAGAGATCGGAGAGAATGGAAGATGAACTGGTCGATTGCGCGCAGAGAACTTTCTATCAGGTTGGTCATAGTTTTGCGCGATTTTTACTAAAGTGCATTCTGGCATCTACAATCGTTCGTTGTTGTCCAATCAACTTAGATCTTTTAGTGATAGATAGGGGCTTTTATACTCTCTTTAGAATACACTATCATAGATCTGTCCGATCAAGGAAAGGAATACGGCGATGCACCAAACTTCATGTGGTTGATCAACGACCTGACTTTTCAAAGGATTTGCTTTTCATTTAGGACGGAGATAGGACCCAGTTTTAACCACAGTAGTAAAGTATGATGGGAATATATCGTACTGGTGATGTTGAGACTGACCAGCCACAAAGAGCATATTAGAAATATGCGCGTAATCCGAATGTGGGTTTTAATGGCACTTGTCAAGATAAGTTTTGGAGTACTATATCTATGCCGACAGTTCAAGAGATTTCAATTATTCATGATTGTGAACTACCTTTCTAGTACAAGTCACAATTCCCTTTGGGGGATAATGGAGCTCTCCATTCACGAACACGGTTCTTCGGATTGCAGGTGCCCAATTTAGAACATCGAAATACACACTTCAGGCTTTTTTGTGCTAGAGATGTGGTTTGAAGGGCGGTACTTTCCTATTAAAATTAACGAACAACCCTTGCCCTATCACTCACTATTTAGGAATATTGTGGATGTCGCTACTTTTTCTAGGGTGAGCCGTGCTTGAAGACCCTCAATGTCAGGTTTTTTGACGTTTTCTTTGCAAAATAATTGAGATACAAATATCAATTTTTAGATGAGGAAAGAAAGTGTGCTCTTAAATATTGATATAATAGAGAACCATGTACGTAGTGATTACAGCGCCCATTGGTAGAGGTCACCCGCGTCAATCCTCGAAACAGGTGATTTGCTCGATAGAAATCTTATTTTTCTAAGTGCCCGTGTTTCATTGACCTCTACGAAGCCCATTTCCAATTCGGCAGATCTCTCTTTTTGAAACTAGGTAGTGTACGCCTAGTGCTTTTTAATAAACGTTGTGAGTCTCCATCTAAAAATTTATCTGCGAAATACAGCAACTTTAAATAAAATTTTATTTTTCTGAAAAATTCACAGTTACGCAGATCTTGATTTCTCGCATAGTAGAGATAATTGGAATATTTCAACTATATTTTTCTAAAGGTCGAACATGTCCCTATATAACATCATCAGGACAATACGTGGCGATTTGAGCAAAAGAAAATATACGAACTCAAACTTGGGGTCCGAAATCGCGCAAAACTTGACCAACCTAATACTTGGCAATTCTCGAAGAAGAGAAAGAGGGGGCAGTGTCCCTCCTCTCGATCTCTCCCATTACTCATTCCCCTCCCTCTCTTTCTCATTACTCCACACCTATCAATCTGGTGATCCATCATGTGCAATCTGTTGATCATATGAGGATTCTCCCCTCTCTCACTACGCGAAACATTTCCGGCGTCGATCGAAGGAGATGGACAGCGAACTTCCTCTTCTTCCTCTACTCGACCACTTCTTTCTCCTCTTAACGACTTTCCTTCGACCATACGAAGTCGAGATCAAGATAAGAATAGCAGGAGAAATACTCTTTTTAGGTTGGCGGTGCTATTTCGTTTCATCTACTTCCTTTCTCGCAACAAATGATTTTATCAAAGAGACCACTTAAGGGCTGAGGAAGTGAAAAATGAATTGATATGAGAAAAATAAACAGCGACACTGTTGCGGCAGTGGAAGAATTGCCCGTTAATGGCACTTTTAAAGAAGTACTATCAGCAAAGTTGAAATTTTGAAGTTGTCATAACCATGACCGACATTTGTACAACCATAAGAGATGCTGAAAGTTTCAAATAAGTATCTCTATTTTGAACCGAGTTATCATTAGTTGGCGGAATGCCAAGGAGGGCTTGAAGGGAAGGGACGTGCGGGAATTCAAATATCTAGAAGATTTTTCAAAAACTGGTGGGATTCGAACCCGCAACATTCAGATTGCGCGGCGACTGCTTTACCACTGAGCTATTCGATTGACCTTTGCCTATACTCTTAGCTCGCGCTATGATCGTTGGATAATTGTCTAGGTCATGGCTATGACAGTGTCAAAAATTTAACTTTGCTGACACTCCTTCTTTAAGTCGAACGGTTGAGATTCCCGTCGAGACTAAGACACGATGGAGAATCACGGGATACGGTAGGTTCAAAGAGAGGAGGGAATGGCACGATTTGGCGAGATATTTGTGAACAGATATTGAGTAGAGGCCACTAGAATCTATTTCACTAAGAGACAATTAATAACAACAAAGGGATCAGTTAAGTCTATTTTCATATATTGTTGACCAGCATGGGTACATTACACGCGAGGGAGGCCATGTCAATCTCCTCGTCCTGGTCGTATTCACGCTCGATTCTGAAGAAGTCAACGATGTCAGAAGTGTAGTAGTGACGATCGTAGTGGTTGACGTTCGCCAGTAGAATGTTGAGGGCCTGCAATATACATCTTCACGCAAAGACGATGTAGCTCATAGTGTCTTCCCGTTCTCGGCTAAATTATTTGGATGGTCCAAGTAATGAAGAACTAGATTTTAACGCTGCAGAGGCGACGCCCTGTCTCATCAATATACTAATCACATTACGAAACTGCCAGAAAGCATTACTGATTACTAACTAATGATCGGCTCTTAGTGAGATGGTATTGACGTTTCTGCACACGGCAGCGAAATCGGAAGAGAACAATTAATTTGGATCAGAGATCTCCTATGTTCACCGAAAAAAGGGAATCGTACACTCTGATCGTATCGATGGCATCCAGCCCATTCCTCGTATTGAGTGTGACCCTCGAAGAAGCAAGCGGGCATCGAGTTATGAGGAGCCATGCAATCCTTCTCCAGAGCACACAAAACGTACCTCAATGCATTGGAAAGTTATTTCGAAATATCAAAGGATAACTCACCATTTGACGATGTCATTGAGAACCTCATCTCGTCTCACGATATACGCCAGTCCTGCTTCGAACATTTTCGCTTTCTTCTTCCTAATCTCACCGTCGTTAGTAGGCAGATATTTGTACATGTCTGCAATTAGAATTTCTGCTCATTTAGGAGTAGACAGAACGTTGTACAAATTTTTTATCATCATTTGAGAAAAGCAAGAATGAGTGGAAAACATTTTCAATTACCTTTGTGAGTAGCTGCAAATATTCCATGTCCTGTGAAGCTGTGAAGGAGATAAGGGTACTGAAATTCAGGAAAATTTGCAAGTTGAAATTATGTTGTAAGTGTTGTTGAACATTCTGATCCTTCAGAAATCTTCGCAATCTCAAAATATCTACTTTTTTGCACTCCTCAACATTCCTTGCATGTACGGCCTCGTCGAATCCACTAGGAATATCGTCCATTTCCTCTCGTCGATCTCGATCCTCTACTGAAGGAACAGGACCACTGTAGAACTTCTGTCGGTCGCGGCATCTAAACATATAGCTCATTCGAGGAACGTAACTCAAACGTAACTGTACAATATCATGCTGTTAGTGTGATGGATCACCTGATCAGGTCGGCGACCCTGTCGAAGTGGCCGATCGTAGGGACAACCGAAGAGTCCCAGTACCAGAAGGAGTCGTGCTGCCGAAGAGCTTCCTGGAATCGAAAAGCTTCCTGGAATTGTCATAACCATGACCGACATTTGTACAACCATAAGAGATGCTGAAAGTTTCAAATGCGTATCTCTATTTTGAACCGAGTTATCATTAGTTGGCGGAATGCCAAGGAGGGCTTGAAGGGAAGGGACGTGCGGGAATTCAAATATCTAGAAGATTTTTCAAAAACTGGTGGGATTCGAACCCGCAACATTCAGATTACGCGGCGACTGCTTTACCACTGAGCTATTCGATTGACCTTTGCCTATACTCTTAGCTCGCGCTATGATCGTTGGATAATTGTCTAGGTCATGGCTATGACAGTGTCAAAAATTTAACTTTGCTGACACTCCTTCTTTAATTACAAAATATTATAACTATCATAGATACTACGAGACACGAAGACTTACCGCGATAATGATGGGCTTCCATCGGAATTCGTGCAGATTTCTCAAATGAGGTTCATAAGCTAGAAAATCAAGCTCTCGAACGTCGATGTTGCATATCTGAGTAGGTACTGTTGAAATTGCGGTACATCGAACAACTTTCGTGTTGGTGAGGTCTCAAACTCACTGAGTATAGGTCGAAGGTCTGTTGAGGAGTCATGCCCAAGTTGTAGACTATCACTCGAATGTCGGGATGGACCTTGCGAGATCGATCGATCTGAATGAAACAGAATAGGCTAGCCCTTCGGTTTCAACACTAGAAAACTGCCAATTATATTCAATGCATACCAAACGCGCAACGTGGTGGAAGAAATCAGCAGAGGCGGCAGTTACGATGACAGTGTATTCGAGAGTGTCGTCAACGACGAGAGTATCTCGACGATTCAGCAGATCTCAACGAAATTACGTCAAATTTCAACACGCATGTGCAAATATGTTCTCCAGTTTTCTAACTGAGAAACACTTTTTGGAAAAAATCCTTCGACTCACCGAGACCTTCAAGATACTTAACATGATCGCAGCTGAACTTCATTCCTCTGATTTCCGGGTTCTCCGGTAGACGATAGCACATCTCCACTCTGAGAATCGAGTTAGAAAGAAGGAAGTTAGAAGAGAGAGACGACTGTGTCCACGAGTGAAAGAGAATATGCTCACACAGTCCCATCACTGGTTCGACATTGACAATCAGTCAGAGTAGCGTTCTCTTCCTCCATTAATGAGGGCAGCTCGGCTAATGGATCAGAGACTGCAACTGTTCTTGGATAATTCGTTCTCATTAACATCGGTCTTTTGTTTGATAAAAAAGAATAATAATTGAGAATATTTATTCCGATTGATGCTCTTTATCAGCATGTAATTGCTCACCTTCGTATTGGAAGCGAAGATTGAATCTGGAGGCAGAGATGCTTCCGAATTGGAGAACGAAGAACCAGAGGCAAATCAGAAAAAAACTGACGAATACAACGCGCGAAAGAAGAATTATTAATCCGCCTTGGCGATTCTTCATTGCCTAGCTCAAAGTTGTATTCTGAACATTGATATGAATAAGAAAAAGAAACACCATCGACGAAAAGACTGGTGTTGATGCGCTCGACATGTTTTCGAAGTAAACGAGGAATTTAACGGGATTTCGTTTCTGGTCCAATACGATTCTTTGCAAAACGATCACGCTATAATCGAATTGGGAGACAGGTGGGGGTCCAGGCTGTCAGTGTTGGAATGGGGCCAGGTGATCTACCCAAGTGTGAGTGACAGCCTCCCATCGGGGGGTCTCCCAATGCAGTTGTTCCGAGGGAAAGAGTGGACCAATTGCTCGAACTCAGATCATAGAGAGGGATGAATTGAGAGAGTGAGACGAGAGGAGAAGCGTGTAGTATCACTACGAGATCAGTGGAGAATCCGAATGCACTTTGGCCCGTCTCCGATACCCTCTGAGTTCCCTTGCAAGGAAGACAATGTGACAAATCGTACAGATTGTGAGACAATGAGGGAAAGTGACGGGTCTCGCTCCCCCTCCCTCCTTCTCTATCTCCAAATGGCTCCCCAAATGAAGTTAGAGTAGAAGAGGACTCAGCCGACTAGAGGAGGGGAGATAAATTAAGAACCCTATTCCTGAGTGAGTGGAGAGAGAGTGTGTAAAAAGGAGAGAGCCCTCTGGGGAACAATAATCAACTGATTTCCGCCAGTGTCCTTCGTTAATGGCCACTTCTGTTATTCAAATGAGTGCAGTGGGAGAGTGAAGACGATAAGTGGACTTTCTGCGGGAAAGCCATTGTCTCGGGAAGCAATTTCTTCTCTCTATTGTTGCGTCCCTTCACGTCTGTCTTTCCCAATTTTTTTGATTCCGGAGAGTCTACTTACTAGGCAGTAGAGGACGTACATGTAAAAAAGTTCATTTTCAAATTCCAAACTTTTTAAACCCTTTTGTGAGGTATTTGGTAATCCATGGGAGCGGATAGGTCGTAACCGTATTGTTTATCGTCTTCGTAAGGGTACACGTATAAGGGTGATAGCAATTGCATACCTAAGCGGGAATTGAATGATTCTAAGGAATCTGCACGTGAACTAGTCATACTCTCTATTCTAGCGATCTCTAAACCATCGAGCCATCACATGAGGCATATTACGCGTCTTAGCAGGCACGTCGAGTACGGGCAGAAGTTGGCACGAATCACGACCAGTCAACACCTAAAATACTACCGTATCACACCCTATTTTAAGATAACGCTACAGTAATCCTGCACGTTCACATGCGAAAAAACAAACCTTGATATGAGCACATCCGGCGCCAGGATGCTCGAACTCTCCTTGGAAGTGCGTGAATCCAGCTCGAGTGCACTCAGTGAGCAGCTGGGATTGCCATTCAGGCGTTCGATTGAGGATACTGAGGGTGAACAACGATGGTTTCGCCATACTCATCCATTCCTGAAAGAGATATGGTTAGATGGAATGGGAGTATTGTTGAAGCAAAGACGTTGGCCTGGACTTTTTCACCCATGGGCCCAGGATTTCGAGGGACGCAGTTCTCACCTGGAATAGTCGTACTACACTCGATGACTCTGCATCAGTCAGTTCAACAGTCGTGCATTCGATGGCCAATTTGGAAGAGATGAGTCTAATCACTTCTTCGTTCATTTCCTTCTCTCCCTTGTCTGCGAAGGATTGCGTCCATTTGAAGGTGCGAAGGCGGTTCTGAAAGCATCTCCGTAGACACTAGTGCAGTCGACCCGTCGATGAAATCGATGTTTATAGCTAGCAGACTCCCCTCTCTCTTCTCTTCCCTGACAGATGTCAACGGGGTTTCCCCGCGCTGACCGCTTTCCCTTATCAGGAGGATTCGCAACGCTTTCACTTTTCATCGCTCTCCCTGGCCATAATCTGCGGAGTGCTGACCCCAGCATTTTCAGAGAGGAGAAAAAGATGCACATGCACGCAACGTTGATGAAATTAGAGGGTACGATCAGTGATCTGGGACTGCTTGGAAAGGGAGAAGAAGGAGGGAGCGAAGTCTCACCGATATGGAGATCGTATCGGATGGAATGGAGACAGGGAACAGAGAATCCCGCACGAAAACATGCTGAATAGACGTGCATGTGAAGAGAACGATGCTCAGAGAACGATCAGAAAGACTAACTGTGCAGAGGGGAACGATCACTTTGAAGAGTTTGAGGAGATCGACCTTCGATGAATTAGGCAGAATTACATTGGTGATACGCAGTTCCGAGACGGAGTTGAAGGCGCCTAAAGAGAGACTGCTAAGAGGAAGTGCACAGAAAGGACGAACTCGACATCTCCGTGGCCAGATTGATGAACTGAATGGCGGTTTCGGATCCGGTTCTTTCCGTTAATCCCTCGATCTCGATGACGTCAATGTCGACGAGGTCGAAGGTGTGCATGTTGAAGGAGGACAAGGCCTATAATGTGGAATTGTCACGAGTTAACGTCTTTCTGACTGAAGGGCGTCGCATTTCTGGTTCTGTTTGTTAATTTCTGTTTCTCTTTGTCGGAATCACCGTTATCTTCTTCAAAAGCGGGAAGTGACTCTATCCCTCCCCCTCGTGGCGGTCATGTGAAGCCACTGATTCAATGATTGTCACATTCCCGACTAGTCTCTACCGTGCCAGGCACCGCTGCCCCTTCCTCCTTGAGACAGACCGATTTCAATCGTCATTATCCGTATCAGACACGAAAGAAGAAGCCGTACTAGGGTGAAAGGTCAAACCATTCGAATCGAAATCGAAAGTTTATTTTTTTTCAAATGAAAGTGTAACCTCGGTGTCTCCTCCGTTTCTCCATCTTCTCTGCATTCGAATCCTCACTTCGTCCCCCTCTTCACTGTGGTAGATGACGAGTGAGTATCGGGGCCTAGCCCGAGTGTTCCGAACTCGCGTTGCCATTCGACTCAACTGAACACGAACAGTCTAATCGGTCATCTTTAAAAAAAATAGTAAAAAATAGAGCTGACCCTCCTGTCGACGAGTCTGGCCCGGTTGAGATCATTGGTGGAGACGTTCCCGAGAATGTTGAGTAGAAGTTCGCTTGGCAAGTCGCTCATCGTGATATCCTAGAAGGGGAAGCGTGGTTGGCGTCGGGAGAGACTGCGATAGACTCGTGCACTCAACGCCCATTTATAGGCTGATGACCCGCCCATGATAAGTTCTGCCCCGATTCCTGTGCACAGGACAAAGTATGTTCTGCCTAGAATTTGGTTTCGCATGCATGCCTATGGTAATGCTGCTGCAGCAGTGTTCGGAACGATGAGCTGAAAGTTGGGTTGGGTGAGGGGTAAGTTTACCTGTGAGGACCGTCTCGGGCTCTCTTCGAGAAATCGACTGAGCACTGCGCCCATCCTCCTAGTTGATAACTGCAAGGATGAAGGGGGTTGTCCTATTAGAGGGGCGACTCAAATCTGCTTACTAAGAATTCAGTAGTGGTGCTGAGCGAGCAAAACACGTCTTCCCTCCTCTCATATTCTTATCTGCTATTATTTGGTCCATCGTACGTGAATGCCTTCTCCCTCTCCGTCAAAGCTATCCCTTTCCATTGTACAGAATACGTAATGATGATGCACAAACAACGATTATTTTGGCGGCGAAAAAGTGAAAGTGCCGTTTCTGATGTGCTTATCAGCGATGAATGAGAAAGTGAGAGTGGAGGTGAGCTGAAGATGCTTTCATCAAATAACGCCATTTATGGTCAGATATTTTATATTTATACGAACAAGATTAAATTCGAAATTCTGTTTTTTATATTCCAAACATTAGCGACACAATTAACAATGATAAATCAATAATATACAAATAAGTGCGTAGTCGGAAAACATATTTGCATTCGGATTGATGGAGGTTTTTATCCCCAGAAGTTTCCCTCTGAGCTCCACACTCCGACCTTATCCTGGAGAGAAGGAGCCAGATCATCGTTGAAGATGAACTTGATGTAGCCATTGCCGAAAAACTTAGCAGTCACGTTTTGAACCTGCAATTTTCAAAGGTGAGAGTCAACAAAAAGGAAAAAATCGAGCTCGAAAGATCATTAGAGCTTTCAAAATGCTATTCACCTCGTCCCATTCGTGTGTCTCGTCGTTGAGTTTGAAGCTCTGGATCATCCACTTCTGAGTATCACAATCGTCTCCTTTCACCTTTAAAGGAAGATGATATCACTTGCAAGGATGCACCAACTAACATTGATCTTCTTGCTCTGATCTTTCTTGTTGAAGATGATGTTGTCCGCCTTCACTTTCAGGGAAGGAACGAACAAATCAACCCGGAACTGAAAGCGATGATTGCAATCGATCGTCGTTGACAGAAACAATTGTTTTTTCTTAACATGTCAAAGAGGGATTCGACGCACCTTCTTATCGGTTTTAGAGTTCAACTTCACGTCGATGTCGCACGGAATTGCCTCGAATGAGAGACCGAAGACAGCAACGACAAGAACGAGAAGAGGACGCATCTGACAGCAAAGAACGTAGGCGATTGGTTAGCAGGAAAAGGTAAAGTCGATAACTATTCGAATACATCTTCCTTGATTAGCGCAAGGAAGAACTTACTCCTCCCTCTTTCCACTTTCTTTTATCTTTTTGCTGGTGGTGACACACTGATCTCATTTATTCCTCCCTGAACGTGAGCAATCCAAAATGAGGAAGGATTAAGGATTATGCCCCTGATGATGGAATTTTACATTAGATTATAGATGAAAATGCGTACGTCTGCTCAAAGACGAGCAAGGAAACCAAGTTCAAAGGGGAACTGGTTCACTCAAGCAACGAAAAAGTTCAATAAATTATTTATTGTCTAGAAGCAAATATAATTATGAAAATTTAGCTCAACACAAAACTTATCTTGCCTTAACGTACGAATTACGGTCATAATTTAACACGATTCAGATGCTACGCACTCCGATATCGGAATTTCACAGTGACAGACTTCCGAGTTGCCTTCAGAATCACTGGAGCAGAAGAGGAGACCGCCGTAAATCGACGATCACCATTCACTGGACAGCAGAATCTGAACATAATGCTACCATCACCATCAGAATCTTCTGTTTCACCGGTATCCAATGGCGAGTCGATCCTTGTCCACTCTGAACTCGACTCTGTCTTCGTAGCATCCGTAGTTGCAGTGGCCATCCACACTCACAAGCTCGAATTGGACGCCATTCCCGTAGAGTGCCTGAATGCTTGTGCTATGGATTCCGTGAGATAAATAAGACCTCGAAATGGAAGATGCAGTCTTGGTTCTTGGTAATCGTTTTCTCGAAAGTCTGCCACTCATCGGTCGCATAAACTGACTCCCCGCATCCCGATGGACCGTACGAGGGAAGCTCGCAGTAATTGCCTGTGAATACAGGAGCACACCTGGAATGACTTTGCTAATCTCATGACAACCGTAAACGGCTGGTCACTTGCACTGTCCGCATCTTCTCGGGTCGGGATATCCTCCATTGTCACAGTCGATGGGAGGGCAACTATCTGCAATTGCACCAAGAGGAGATAGTTTGATAATCACATGGACTCACCTTGACATGAGTACAGTTGGTTCACCAGTGCGACATCCAAAAAGCTCGGCTCTTCCCGATTCCCCATCGTCATGAAGTAGTTGGCATCTTTTGCAGAGATTGTAGGCGATTTCGGACTCTTGGAAAACCTAAAAGTAGTTACAGATCACCATTAGATGCATCCACTCACGAGTTCGGTCCGTAGTGCATGACACTTCCATGATCATAGGGGAGATCAAACGTGTTCGTTGATCGAGCCTGCCATTGTTTTCTCTTTCAAATCTCAGCAGAAGTGCGTGTACCTTGGCGAAGTTTCCTTCCCATTTATTCCTGATTCTCGACCACATGATGGACACGAAATCGTCTCTGTCGGGTCGAGATTGCTGATGGAAGACTCCGAGTGCGTGACCCATCTCGTGTGCTACGATGCCGAACTGAAGAGAAATCATTTTTCGATATAGTTTTGCACTATCTCACCAAGTCGCATCCATTCCCAATGGATATCCATTGTTCCTTCTGTCTCTTGTCTTTTCCCACTGCACTCCAGCATCCCTCATCGTGGCCGACGAACAAGATGTAATTCTGATTGCTTCTCATTACATTGCATCCACTTGGCAATCTCACTTTCTCGCTTGTTTTGGGCCGGAAGTTGATGCAAGTCTCTCTGTTCCAGAAAGAGATCGCTTGTTGGATCACTGTCCGTTTTGTGGCACCTGTTTATATTTCTATGTGAACGTTCTACCTGATAGATTGAAAGTGCCCGATTAAAACTCGTGCCCTATGATAGATCAGTGTATTTCAGTGTCAAACGGGTCGCTTTCACTTAGTCGATTATCGAGTGCATAGGGGACGCCGTCCTTCCACAGCGAGTTCTCTGCTCGAATGGCCTGTCGACGGGGTCGAGCACGAAGGGAGACGATGGCCTCGTGCGTCAGACGGATGTCGCCCTCGAAGAGGAGGTCACTGAAGATGAGAACGATTGTGATGAGTTCTAGAGGATCTCAATGTGGTGGAAAAGTTCTAGTAGACACCTGTAGTTGTAGTTGAGTTCAGTGAGTCTATCGACAGGGTCTACCACTGGGAATACTTCTTCCCCGTCCTGCAAGATACGTTGTGATCAGATCCCGATTTCACACTTACAAATTGTATTTCCTTGTCGAATTCCTGTTCGACTTCGTGCCTCAACGAAGCGAGGAAAGCTGCAGTCTCTCGATTGGGACGAACGAGGTCTCGAAGCTGCAAAAAGTTAGTTATCGAACAATCTGAATCTTTGAAACGGTTTCTTTCAGAACTTGTTGATCGGTATATCTGAACGTGAAGAAGTTACCGTTAAGGCCGACGTTGTGATGATGCAGCACGCGAGAACTGCGAGAACATAACAGCCCATGGGGATAGGGAATGGCCAACCTGCTGTGAACTCCCCTGCTGCCGTCCCTCCTCTTCACACAAGAACAACGGATGAGATGGATAGACAGAACAGGAGTTCCCAAGGCAAACCAACACTGCACTAGAGAGACTAGGAAAAGATCGTGTTGAAGTGTGATGATAATTTCTCTGAGATCAGTTAGGTTATTCTGCTCAATCGAAGGGCAACGATTCGATAGTATTCACATCCGCATATCGACTTCATATTGGAGATGCATTTATAGACTTCAACGATAGCTTTCCTTTTCGTGCTTGTCCTTATCTCGAACTGACATGCAATCTTTTCGAAGCACATATTATTCCACACTACAGCATTTTCTTCTTCACACTGTGTCCCATTGATCGCAGTGAGCATTCGAAATTTTTTACTAATAAGCTCCAATATTCGTTTGTTAATGACTCTTCATCACTTCTGAGTAGCTTGATTCCAGTGGGATTACTTTTCCATCTGCACCTCTCTTCTCTCTCACTTCCCAGTGGCATTTCATCGTCCATTCTTCACTTTGACCTTTTCCCTCCCTCCAAACGCGTCTCCTCTCACCACGCACATTCTCATTTCCCCTCCCTCTCACTGATCTCTTTCTCTCTCATTCCGTCTGTTTCCTCTTGGTCTCGACGCGATTTCCCTTTGTGAGAGTGATACTCGGGTCAATAATCAGTTTGCGATTCGTTGAGACAAAGCACACTACCGCAGAATGGTCATTCAAAAAATAAATGTTTATTTTTGGAATTTAATAATATTATAAACTTAGATGGAATGAAGAATGGATGAGTGTTGATGAAGGGAATTATGGCTTATTCATCGTCTGAATCTGACAGTGGAACATCGGAGAGCAGCGAACTATCGGTTGGTTACTCCGCCACTACATTCAAACAGTTGATATACTTTTTATAAGGAAATAAGCAGTGATTTATCATACGAGTACAAGTGTCAAAAATCACTGTTGGGGGAGGTAATTGTGACACAAGATTGATCGACGATCCATATTATGAAAGGCTTGAAGGAGTTTATTCATTCATAGCAAACTTCTTTCAGTTTCTGAGAAGCAGTAGTGAAGAGAATCTGCCGACTGAGCTAAGGGAGCGTAACAAAAGTGGAAAATATCCGAAGAAGAAGTTGCTCAAACCCGAACAACAGTCCCGGTTACTGGTTAAGAAGTATGTGCCTTCTATATACTATGTTCTATTGATCAAATTGGACAAACCCTTATCATTATAGTTAAAAGTGCAAAAAATATCACTTGAATAAGCTAAAAGATAGCAGAAACAATAGCTTGTGAAGCTTTTCATCAGTTCACATGTTTATCATATCACAGATATGATTCTAATCGCGAACAGACATTCAATGAGTGGTTGCAGAGATCCGGTTGGACTCTTCCCCGATCGAGAGAAATCTACTCTTGCATTCAAACGAGAAAGAAGACTCAATATTCACTATGGTGAGTGAAATGCTTCATTTTTGATTATACATGTTCAACGGATAGAATAATGGTGTGATCTTTCAAATATAACGACGGGGTCGGGCGTAGATGGAAAATGCATTACTATTGTTGCCTCATCCCAGTGACTCCATTTTCAGAACTCGATCGCCAACTTAATCGAGGGGCAGTAGTGAGCATCCATGGAAAAGATCCCGTCAACCCGCACTTCGAGGATAAATGGGAGAGGGTGAGACCATGCAGCTTCTCCTTCAATCATGTCTTTTTCAAAAATTAACGAATATGTTCAAGCATGATGTTTTCAGACGGTGAGAGATCTGGAAATCGCGGTGATCGGAGATGCGCGAAGAGGATTCGCCATCAGGAAAAAGGCTAAGGAACTCCAGGCGAGTTCGATTATACAATTCCACGAGCTTTTATTTTATTATCACAGACTGAAAATGAAACATACGAAACTAATGATCTTTCAGTGGGTTCCTGATCATGAGCTGCTTACTCCTCCGACAGAAGAACCGACGTCGTACAGCATCTACGAGGATGGATACCAGAATCCGAAAGTGCACATCCCTCTGCGAATCGAGGAAGACGCTGAGCCAAGCAGGAGGAATTCATAGTGAGTAGAAAAATCAAAGAACAGTAGGGCATACTCGTGATCAATCCTTTCTTGCAGCTCTCCGATCATTCGTCCTTGTGTACACGCTCTCGAAGGAGGAATCGTGCACTTCTTCGATTCGAGGAGTCTAAGAACCTATCGGTACGTTCAACCATTCTCGATTTTCATAACAGTGCTTGAAAATGTTTTTGAATTGTAGGCTGTTCGACAAACAAGAGTTCGATCTGATAGCGTCGCTGAGATTTGATGAGATGCGTCCCGAGGTTGGATGATTTACACCTTGTTTTCGTTCATTTGAAATGTTCTGGGGATTGGGGGGCGGACAAAAGAGCAACGGATCACCGTTCGCTGGAGAGTCGAAGTAGGAACTTGGGAGTTGTTGCATTGTTACTAGTATACGCACCACTACACCATTATGTTTAGATCCTCTACCTAGGCGATCATGAGTTTCACTCCCCGCCTATGTATAGGGGTTCATGGTCTAAAATTGAGAATTTTGATGGAAATTCAAAGTTAGATAAACTACAAATACCGTAACCATCCAATATTACAGTGCCCCAGTAACCACTGTATCCGAGTATCATGGGCATCTATTGGTTTCGGCATTGGGGGTTTATCTAACCATGAATTTCCACCCAAATTAGCAATTTTAGACCATAAACCCCTATACATAGGTGGGGAGTGAAACTCATGATCGCCTAGGTAGAGAATCTAAACATAATGGTGTAGTGGGGCGCATACTAGTAACAATGCAACAACTCCCAAGTTCCTACTTAGACTCTCCAGCGAACGGTGATCCGTTGCTCTTTTGTCCGCCCCCCCCTGGGGATTGGTTTGATATAAGAAGCACTCGAAAAAGAGAAATACCACGTATGAAAGCGATGAAATTGTAGGAGCAGCTGACGTGTCTCTCCTTCGTCTCCACTCGTCATTCGATCGCCCTCGGATTCGCTGATGGAAATGCCGCCATTTGCAGGCTGGAGATCGATAACTCGACGCAGAAAGGGTGAGCGATTAGATAACTTCCAAGAGTATCGTTCATGATAATTGTATTAGAAATTTCAACATGCATTGCAACACGCATTCAGTCGTGGTCGTCACAACTTCGTGTACGTGATGGCACCGGCCGAGGCGAATCTCGTGATCACCCAGATAGAGCAGCACCCATGCACGCCACGATTCGTCGCCCTCTCCTACTATGAGTACGTTTTATTTGAAAAAAGAAATGGAACTTTGAGCTTGCGAATGATTTAATTTCTGCAGTGCTCCTCGAATGAGCTACATCGTGCGAGTGATAGACCATGATCGAGTGCTGGATAAGGACGGATCGATTCTGCCAGCAGAGGATAAGGAAACCCAGTTCTTCAGTCAATACCCTGAGGAGGAAGGCACGAATGCTACACTTTCATTTCGTTAGTCAATTATTTTCTCAGATGCATTTGGCGCTCGACAAGGTCCCTTTCGAACGGTCGATGGAAAGAAGTCAATCCCGATGAAGGATCCGAGACAACACGCTCGAGTTCTATCCATTCGAACTGCTGAGAGAATCACAGATCTCATGTGGTTCAAGTGAGTGGTTGAATTACAACACAAAAAAATCAAGAAAACAATAAATACGATTTCAAAACAGCTCATTTCAGCGACCGAAGGAGCCTTCTTATGTTGTTCACTGAACGAACGATGAGGTTACTAGACATATCAAAGGAGGGAAAGGAGAAGGTGAGTGCAGATGTTAAACTTCTTTATCATTGGTTAAGAAATCGTATGATTCTTACAAATTGTAGGTGGTCAAGTCGTGCACCCTTGCTCATCCCGTCACTCGTCCCATTGTCCATCCCGGAATCCCCACTCTCTTCTGTGCACTCGATCGTCATCGCGTCGTCCTCTACGATCGACGATGTCTTAAGGCGCCTGTATCGATTGTGAATGTACCCAATAAGGTATGAAGTATATTCTTGAAAAAGCGCTCGAAAGGTGTCATTGTGACAGGTTAGGATGATGAAGAAAAAAAGTCTTAGTGTCCTTCTCAGAAAAATTTCATTGTCTCTAATCGTTATTCAATCTGCTAATATTGCAGGCTCTAGGCAGAGGAGTGCCAAGTCTGGCAGCGTGGTGTTCCTCCGACATGAACAAGTTATTCGTCCACTATCGCTCGTCGCAAAGAGCAGCAGTCGTGCAGTTCAATCGATATCCTGACTGCAGTCAACTTACGGTTAGCATTTGATTGATAAAGAAAAATTCTGTAACGTCGAAGGTTCACATTTTGATGCTATGATAAGTATTAGCTTAACATATTCCAAAAGAAGAGTCAGTTTTAAAGTGGTGCAATATCAGGATGGAGCTTCCGACGAGAGCGAGATCGGACCAGTCTTCAACAGACTCGTCAAATGCAGCGAGGAGGCTGGCAGAGAAGAATTCAGATGGCCGTATAAGGTTTACGATGATTTGTAAGTGAATTCAGATGACCGTATAAGGTTTACGATGATTTGTAACCCCGTTTGTCATCTAGATATGACATCGTATTATCATGCTTATAAGTTGCCTGTAACATTTACTCCTAATCATCTTATCATATCGCATGATAAAGAATTATTATTATTAAGTGACTTTTGATGTCTGTGTCATGATTGATCTTTGTCTTAATCGTGAAAGTTTTGCAGTCCGATCTCAGTGGGGGATCACTTGGCGGCAGAAGAGGACGTCGAGGGGAGTCTGATGGAAGCTGTTCCCTTCCCAGCTGAATGGAAAGACCCGCAAGGACCACTTGTCTGGAGGTGAGTTGGAAAGAGTGCTATTCAAGTGATAGTGAATTCGTAGACGTACTAGCACTAAACTTTTCAAGCAATCCGAATGTTAGGTGAACATGCATTTCTTTATTTAGACCGGAGTTCGAGGTGCATCCAATTCCTGTCGGCGGATCATCAAGTTCGATGAGAAAAGTGAGTCTTTGTAGAGATACAAACAAAAAATAATAATTCGGACGAAAATTGCATCAATACAGGCGATCTCTAACCCTGACCTTACGAGTGCTGACGATCATGGAAACTTCGTTCATCCGTTCAAGCGATACGTGAAGGCTTCCAGGTGTTTTGAACTGGTTCTACAGTAATGAGCTTATGTGTGTAATTGTAGACAAGGGGATTCGGTGTTGAACGAGTGCGTGGAATGGAGGATATGGGAGCAGTTGCATTCGATGACGAAGAGAAGATCGAAGAGTGAAGAGAGACCAAAGCAATCTGCCCTGCGGAAATATCGATATGCAGAAGAGGAAGATCTCGTTAGGAAATTTCCGTGAGTGGCCTAACTATAATATGCATTTACTATTTCTCTGTTTTCAGAGTGGTCAAAACTACACCGTACCTTCCCCATCTCGAGAAGAATGAAGTCGTATATCCAGTGTACACGAGTGAATTCGTAGACGTGCCTGCACTAGAGACCATTCTTAAGTTGTAAGGTGTTTAGAGTGGACAATGTCTTTATGAGTGTATCTCAGGTCGAGGCGAAGTACGAAGCAGATCGAATACTTCAATGGTCGTCCTCCTCATAAGATTACCGTGAAGAGAGAGAACATCGACTACGAGAATATCAACACTGCCCCGCCTCCTGGACCTGTCGTCCCCTTACTCAAGGTGAGAAATGTTCATTATAAGAACACTTTTTTTAAAATTTGGCGTGTTAAATTTCCAGCACGATAAACGATTCGACATTCCCCTCAACCACACTCGGATTCCGATCTGCCATGGTGGACTTTATTATGGCATCCAGGGAAGACCACTCAGGCAGATGAGATGTGAGTGGGATATTTCCTTTAAATGTAAACTGAATGTCTCAATAATATAAATGGGGGGGGGGGTGACAACTGCACAACGGACATTTGCACAACAATTCGTGGTTCCGTTTCGATTTGACGTAGCAACTTGGGAGTTGTTTCATTGTAATCAGTATATGCTCCCCTACATTTAAATATATGAATCTTGTTACCAGGCGAATATGAGTTTCACTCCATATCTATGAATAGGGGTTCATGGTCCAAAATTGAGAATTTGTGTAGAAAATAATGGTTAGAAAATCAGCAAATGCCTTAACCAATCTACATTCCAGTGCCCCAGAACTTAAGTAGTAACACTAAACTAGTAACTCTAAACTAGTAACATGCAGATCGATTAGTTACGGTATTTGCTGATTTTCTAACCATGATTTTCCACTCAAATTCTCAATTTCGGACCATGAACCCCTATACATAGTTATGGAGTGAAACTCCAGTTCAAATGGTAACAAGATTCATATATGCAAATGTAGGGGAGCACATACTTATTACAATGAAACAACTCCCAAGTTGCTACGTCAAATCAAAACGGAACGGCGAATTGTTGTGCAAATGTCCGTTGTGCAGTTGTCACCCCCCCATATAAATAAATTCAGCGTCGATCGACCACGCCAAACTCTACGATACTCATGAAGGGACGAGAGAAGCTGAAATGAGTTACTCGAAGAAGAAACGATTGATAAAAGAGAGGTAAGATACCCATCATAGGAAATGATATAATTTAATTCTTCGAAGAATTTTTTGGTATGTTCGAGATATCACAAAATATCATTGAAGGCGACGCGACGATATCGTTAGATTGTTGGTGGACGAAGAAGAAAATCTCATGAGTGCGAACGACAGTCGATGGATGAATGTATGTAGATCAAAGCTTGTTCAATTTAAAACACATGTGAAAACAACAACTAATCGATTCAGCTGCACAACTCTGCGAAGGGAGGATGCGATCCGAGTGAACCCAAATACGATCCATTCGTGCAGAGATTGAGGAAGGGGAGAATACACGACAGCGACGACAGTGATGTTACTATTTAGATATTTTTCAATACTTTGACAAAAATTTGAAGGCGCACAGTTCATAGATAGATTCAGAATTCCTCATCGATCGACCCTCACGACGATTGCTTTCGACGTTCGAACGAAGTGCGAGATATCACGAAGAACGACTTCCCCTTCGTCGATGATCGTTCTCTCTTCGATGTGAATGCAAAGCAGAATCGCCCAACTACCGCTGCATGGAATACTCATATTATCGAGGTAAGGAAGGAGATTCCCGATCCAAAATTGTTTAAGCGTGTAAATAATTTCACAAAAAGGGTAAATTGTAGCTGCGAGTGGACGATCCTCAGTCCTTCTGTCTCTTCTCTTTCTCGAAGGAGATTATCGTGCAGGGAGCACCGAGAGATACTCAACAAGCACCCAATTCAGTCATCATCAAGGCAAGTTCAATCGATGTCTTATGAGTAAAAGTTCTTTAAGTAGGTTACAAAATTTGACAAAATACAAAACATTCAATTACAGGTTGCGATCGACGAGTTCGAGCCACAGGAGAAGCAGAATCGTCTCAGTTTCCCTCAAGTCGCAGATATGTCTGCGTACCTCCGTTCCCTGCTCGGAATCAACTCCCTCCAGAGTGTCAAACTAGTCAAGATCTCGGGTTTTGGAGAGTTCGTCGGAGAGGATATCCCTCAAGGTGCGCAAACTGCTATCGGTTGATAAGGTACTTGAAATGTGCAATTCCGAAGTATAATCTTCAGGATACATTGACACGCTGAAGCATCTCCGCCAGCATCTGGAGGATTCAGATGGCAATCGATTCGCACTCGATTATATCGAAAGGTTGTTCGCCGACAATCACATCGCTGACCACGATCGAGGATTCCCCAAACGGTGTGCTTATTGATTTATCCCTTAAGAAGCTTGATGTTTACGACAATAATATTTTTCAGCTTCGAAGTTCCCAACCCGGTGTACTCCGATACGACAGACGAAGACGATCCGAAGAAGAAGAAAAAGAAAATAGTTGGTATTATCAGTGTGCTCAAAAAGTACATTGTATCATTTCAACACTTACTCAATATTATAAATATATTTTTATTGAACAATAGTAACGCTCATTTTTAATAGGTCTTCGCTTCTCACGACGATCGACCGAAGATGGAACAACTCAAGGAGAAATTGTACAAAAAGAAAAGAGCCAAGTTTTTGAGGAAACGAAGGTGAATTTTTGCATATTAGGGTGTCCCATAATTTCGTATAATTTTTTTTCAATGGGACGTAAAAACCGCCGTACTGATTGAACATCCAAAAGGCCAACACTATTGAATAGAGTAACCACTACCCAATCATACAAGCCATGCAATTTGAATCAGCTGCTCTCCCCAGTTTTTAAGAATCGTTTATATAAGGGATACTGCAATAACCAAATTAGGCGTTTTCCTCAATATTTGTTTATTTTTGTACGACTTCTACTTAATTAAATTATCTTAGTTTCAGCGCAGTTTTATCGATCATTGATTGATTGACATATACACAAAATTTGAAAGGAATCGTCTTGCTGTTGTATCAGCAACTATGAAAAAATCAAAATATTCTAATTCATAATTTCCTCTCTTTCGATGTAAATTCACCATTAAATTAATAATTGCCATTATTTTTCCCTCCAATCTCGCCAAATGTCTTATGCTCAAAGCAATATGGAGTACCACTAAATATCTCCAATTACCACACATTCAAATTAGGCTTCCATTTGTTCACAGAAAGACAGAACCGTTGTTGTTCCATGTTAGTATGATCGTTAATGAATGCCAGCACTCATAAAATATAACTCAGTGACATAAGATAAGCACACTGATAGAATTATGGGAACATGTATTTTCAAAATAGTTCGTTAGATTCATAAAACCATCGACTTCCTGCGCGGGAAAAAAAGTTGAATCGAAAACGTGATTTTTGGTTACTGCAGTATACGTCACTGGATCTTTTCTTAAAAACCGGAGAGAGCAGCTGATGAAAATTCCATGGCGTGTGTGTTTGTGTAATGGTTACTCTATTCAATAGTATTGGCTTTTTGTATGATCAACCAGTACATCGGTTTTTACCTTCGCTCGAAAAAAATTATACGAAATTATGGGACACCCTAATAACTGTTTGGTATTTTTGTTTGATTATTTCAATCTCATGCCTTTCTGGTTGGGACAAGAGTAAGGATAACCATTATTTTGCAGGGCGTGCGAGGAGTTGAAGTTGGACTACGACTCGATCTTCCCTCAACAGGAAGTGCAGAGACAGAAGAGTCTCACTGAATTATACGAGAAGGGAGATCCGAAGAGGTCGATCATCGAAGAACCCGTCCCTCCTCAGATATACGAACAGTACTCAGGATCATCAGATAGTAACGAGGAGGCGCATGTGAGTAAGATGAGAGATATTCGAGTTGGGGATCTCCACTCATTCACAGAGAAATTTAAAAAAAAAACGAGTTTTTTCAAGGGAGGGACAGTGAAGACTGTGGAATTCTGAAATTTTGAAAAAGAATAAAAAGTTGATGATATTGTTCAGTACCTTCCTCAAGTGTCTGTGAGGCAACCAGCGAAGAAAGAGTACGATTTCGAGGAGGAAGAGCAGATCATCGCAAGGGAAACGAAGGAAATCGAAATGTGAGGAGTACTTCCGACTAAATGAGTTGTATTAATTACGAATTTGATTATGAATTCGTTACAGAATCCAGAAGTTTCGGCGAGAAGGAAAAATTCCTCCTTTCGAGTTTCACTACGATGAAGATGGAAATATGATGCATCCGAAACCGGCGACGTTGGAGCAGGAGTACAACCTCAATGTAATATTCCGAGTAGAAAATAGCTAGTGATTGATCGGCTACGACTATAAGACAAATCCTGATTAATTCAACTCAGATTCAAAACACGCGGACGCTCCTTCGAAGGATGGTAGAAAGAGATGCAAGGATACACGAACTCAAGAGAAGACGCGAGATTCAACTTGATAGATTGGTAAGGGATTCGAAAACTGAGTTACCTTTATTATCTGTACATTTTCAGTTACTAATAATGTATTTTAGAGGAAAATGATAAATAATGCTTTGCAGCCGGAGGAGGTGGCAGAAGACACGTACGACCAGATGATGTCTGATCTGAAGGTTCTCTTCGATGAACTGGAAGATAGCGAGTGCAATCTCACCATGCATGGAAACTACTTCAAAAATGTCAGTCCGACGTCCTTAAAAGATTGACATATTTAAAATGTGCCCTTTTGCAGAGATGGCAACTCAGACGGCGAATTGTGTACGGCCAAGGATGGAGGAGGAATCGGAAACTTCAGTGCCAGTTTCTGAATCAATCTCTCAAGTGGGTATTACGATTAACTTAAAAGTAAATTATGCTCAATCGCCAAATAATTTTGTTCAGTCTCTGTGATGACATCTGTCGCATTCGTCAACGAATTCGAGAACAGGTTGACGAGGAAAAACGACGGACGAAATTGCTGAGAAAGTCACAGAAAGAAGCGAGAAAACTGTTGAGAGAGATTAGCAGAAGAGATGTATCGGTAAGTGGAGGGGATCAAACGTAAAGATTGCATTTTATCCAGGGCGACTACATGAGAGCCATCCAAGAAGTGCAATTCCGTAGGCATTCTCAGCTCAGGGACTTCGATCTCTACGATTTCCTCGAAGCTTTCGAGGAGGTTACCCTCAAAATGTGTGGCGTGAGTTCACAATTCTTCTTTTTCTTATAAAACTATCTCTTCACGAAACAAAATAAGAGTACTTGCAGCGCCAGTACTCGTCCCATCATGAGCTAATTAGAAAGATGACTCATCTTCGGAAGGATCGATACGAGAGAATGGATCCACGATACAACAACGACGTCCGTCCGTGCTTCACCGATGAGAGCGATAGCGATTTCGGGCAATTGAGACTGTGAGTTCATTAGTAGTATTCGACGTGTTCCTTGGAAGTGCACAGATAATGAGTCAACAGAAGAGTTGCTTTGGTTAACCTCCCTTTGCAGTTCCTCGGTCTCTGCTGATTCCTCTTCTCTTTCTGATCAAACCCTCTCTGTCTCCGAAATTCGAACCAAGAAAAGGGTGAAAAGACGACGGAAAACGAAGAGTCCTCCATCTGATTCCGAAGACGACGAGCCTATCATTTCGTCCTCGGAAGGAGAACCAACTGTGAGTTCACTTATCTTTTGACAACTGAAAATTGATCATTCCTTGCAGGCCGAGTGCGAAATTTTGAACAACCACCCCGCAAATTTGCTACCAACCAATGAGAAACTGTTCTACGAGGATGAGGCCGTATGATTTCAACGAATTATTGCTTTCACAAACTTCTTCTCAAATTTATATGGCATCATTGTAACAACGTAGTTACTAGCAGAGTGCACTAACGCAAACAATGCTATTTTCCAGGCGACTCTTCCAATCTCGAAGCTTATCCACAACCGTGTAGACCCTCTGAAGCAGCTGGCCTCGTTTAGCAAGAAAGACATCAAACCTCCTCCTCGTCTCAACCTCGATCGAAAGAAGAGAATCAAGAATAGGAAGCAAAGGAATAAGAGAGACAAGAGAATGAAGATTGAAGAGCAAGAACTGCTGAAGAAGAGAAGAAAGGAGAAGGAAAAAGTATACAATCACCTGTTTCATTGGGAAAAAATGGATTGCAGAAAACAATGGACGAAATAGTGGATATGATGGGAAGGATCTACGTGACTCCTGCTCCGGAGCGAGAGAAAGAGTGGAATCGACGAAGAGATTCACTGACGAGGGACATGAAATACTTCAATCCGAACTCTGGCAGATCTACACCTCATCGATCTATCGTATGTTTCCATATGTAAAAAAGGACTATAAATCGACGAACAGATTAAAACATTAGACAGAAGCTCGGCAAATGAAAAATCATATGATACAGACAATAATCGTAATTTGCAGACTCGGAAGCTTCTGGACAAGCTTCGAATCGGTGGAGGTCCACGCCAAATACGAGTGTATGCCAATGGAAGCATCTATCCTCCATCGAAGGTACGGAAAACATGAATAAATCATAACAGGAAGCATATGAACTTGACCACTATTACCATGAGAGAGCAATAGCCTAAAAGTGAGTATGGTATGTGAAGATGGTATGTGAAGAAGAGCTCATTACATTAAATTTTAATATTTTTCAATGAAATGTTTCAGCAACAATCGAAGATACTCGAGAAGTTCGACTCGTCAAATCCCTTCGCTCGTTATCCTGCTCCTGATCCCCATGGACCTCGACCCCGACCAACTTTCATGGATGATACCAACTTGATCGAGGCACGAGAATTATATCGATTTTTTCAATATATTTTGCAACGACAAAGATGCTTGTGCATTATACATTATATTTTTATTTCGAGGAATTTTAATTACATTAACGCATTCTCCAATTCAGATGGCCGTTGCTGTTGATCAATCACACGATAGAACAATTTTCCCTCCAGACGAGTTTGGGTTTCCACTGCGAGTGGGTAAGTAATGGTATCCAAAAGAGCGATGCGACTTTCGTTTGCAGGGGAAAGAATTCCGAACAACGTGGAATGGATATTCCCCAGATATTGGGAGATGCGCGTGTCGAGAAGGGAAAAGCAGAAGAGAAAGAGAAATAAACGATGGGTGAGAATCACTTCGAATCTCCATCCAATGATATTATTATGGCAGCTGAACAGAGTGCAAGACGACATCTCCAAGTATTTCTCGAGGGAAAAACACCTTAGCGACTATCGAAACGACGATGAACTATCGAACAGTGAGAACATATCGGCCCTTGATTGTCATAGTAGTACAATCTTTTCCGAATCAAATCTGTATTTTTTAATTGGTTAATTTTAGCTACGTGCTCAACGATACTGGACACTTCAATCAGTGATATTCCTGAGTTGACGGCCGATGAATTGCTGATGGCCAAGTTCATTTGCATTGCGAATCCAGGATTGCAGAGGGCAGTGAGCAATATCGAGTTGTCCAAGAGGTAGATACTTATGAAGATTGGTAGTGAACGTGGAGTATGATGCGCTATGAAAATTCTAAAAATATTGAAGTAAAGAGCTGTGGGATCTAAATTTGATATTCAGAGACGAAGAGAACGATCTTCCCCTGAGACCTCGATCGTGCATAGGAAGAATCACTGAAGACATGGAACCTCTCGATGCTGTGGAGGTACAGCAGTTCACTACTAAATAATCACAATCACCGACAACCAAGTAAAGAGTACGATTGCAGGCCGAGTTTGCGGGCAGTCAAGAGCTGCCTCCACCACCCGGATTGATAATTGACGAGCAAGGTCGCCACGTCTGGCACAACAACTATCGATCCTTCGAAGAGGTCAGCGATAAACGACAAAAATGGGAATGAAAGCAATAAAATGTTGTAATAGAATTGTTTCAGGCTGAGAAGCATCCTCGGAATCTGCACGAAGACTTCTCCGATACTCGTCCGATGTCGTTCCTTCTGAGTCCATTGCACTCCTCGGAGGAGGAGGAAGAGGTCTTCGACGATGAAGTCACTCCCATTCCTCCCCGAGACGACGATAAGACTCCGACTGAATTCTCGATGGCAACCCTCTCTCACGTGCACACGAATACTCCAGAAGCAGAGACACTCAATCCAGATTCAATCGATAAGAAAGATCGAGTGACTAAGGAGGAAATGGCTTCCACTTCGGGGATCGGGAACTCTGATTCGTTGGTGGTACCAAAGTCTCCGATGAGGTTGGCTCCTCACGCCTTTCGGGTATTCGCTGAGAATAGAAGAAGAAAATCGAGAGAAGGAGAAGAACGTGATGATGAGACTGAGAAAAGAATTAATGCGGTAAGATTTTCTAACGGAATTAATGATATTAATTGTCTGGTTCTAGCGCTTCGATTACCTGATGGAGAAGCTTTTCTTCGAGGAGCTAGGAGTGGTACCAGAACAACTTCGAGAGAGTATCACCCCTCAACCGGTAAGAGAGAATGATGTGCTTCACTTTTCCAGTACGTCGAAAATTATGGGAAATTTTAAGATCACTAAAGCCAGTTTCGTTTCCAGATTGAACTTCCGGATTCGTTTCCTGCTGCGTGGCTCACTATAAATAAGCCAAGGAAGTTCAAGAGAGTTATAATGAGGAACTACGTTCATCCTTTGCCGACGACTCCTGAGGTCGAAATCGAGGAAGATCTGACTCAGTCCAGCAAATCGTCGTTCAGACCCTTCAGCTTTTTCAATCGAATCATGTCCACCAAGAAACCGGTGAGTTCGTTCATACTTTTGGATAGTACAATAATACAAAAATGATTGTGATATTGTGTATCTAAGCACGAATATCGTTCAGGAACCTGTTTACTCCATCAGAGAGGAGATAGTTGTTGAGAGGGAAATTCGAGAACGACCTGGAACGCCCATCGTCGACATTAACGTATGGTTTTGGATTTAAAAGGAGTGATTAGTGTGAAATAAATCAAGGAGTCGCATCGTTTCTTTGAAGGCCATTGACTCGGACGTCTCTCAAGAAGAGTACGAAGATGAGGATGAGGGAAGACCAGTGCATCCAATCACGAGACATCGTCAGCACGAGGATGGAGATGCAACGGATATCGAGGACGATCTAGAAGATGAACAGTATAAGGATCAGGTGAGGAAGTTGCTTGCCTGCCTTTTCACCTTTATGTCTTACAAACACCTATTTTGTACAGGAAGACAAGGAGATAATGGAGTGCTTCAAATCGGAGTCAGAGGAACTTCCTCTCGGAGATTCCCCTCGCATCGACAGCTGTCAGGAGCAGAGAGAGGAGGTATATTTATCATTGAAAAACAGAAATTAGTGAAATCTATGTGAATTCCAGAGTATCGAATTCAATGCAATCGATGCAGCAGCAATGGTTCCCGTGGCTCCTACGATTCGGGCAAATCATATAAGGTAGTGTTTCTTTGATATAATATTTCAGAGGATCAGCTGTCCAATTATATAAAGGAAAGACTATGCGTCGATGCGATGCATCATTGTAATCGAAGTCAATTCAGTTCCTTGCCCTCGGAGGTGACGTTCGAAGGCGCGAGTCAAGCGGATGATTTGAGCAGTGATGAAGAGGCTGACACGGAGGTACCAAATTTTCACGCAAAGTATCATCGAAGTCCTTTCTTCGCAGGTGATGAATGTGTTCGGTCGCAATCTGGTTCCTCCCGTGCGTAGTGATTCTCTCGTCGGAACTGAACCGATCTATCTCCCTCCTCCTCCCGTCGAAGAGAAACCTCTCTTTGTAGACAACTCAGATGAGGAAGGAGAAGACGAGGTCAGAGCGGCAATTGACAGCAACCAATCGTGTGACCACCAACTGAATATTTTCAGATAACATTGGCAGAGGAGGCAATCAATTCACTCCTTACTCCTCAACCAACTCTCCCTGTGAGTTATTTTTCTGAGAGTCTAAATGGTGTTCTGAACTGAAATTGCCGATCGAAATTCCTCCTCCGATTGCTCGTCCAGAGAGACTACTCGATCTCATGCCATCCAATCTCATCTTCGAAGGTGACTTGCCCAGAAAATGTAAAATTAAGCCAAACAGTTCGGCGATGGCGTGAAATTCAGGTGTGGACTACTGGGGTCTAACAGACGAACAGATGGAGGAGGCTCTGGAGGAAGTCATCAGTGAACGGGAACGAGTTAGAGAAGAAATGATGCGACCGCCTCCCAAAGTAGTTGATTGTTTCGACATTAATCTCCAAATTTGCAGATCCAATATGATTTTTTTAAAAATCTTTTGCAGAAGCGTCACAAGTATCAGCTGGTGCACGAAGAGAACGAAGGCGGTGCACTGAAGGAGGTCGTCGCCTTCGAGTTCTCCTCCTCGGATTCTGATTCCTACGATGGCGACAGCTGGTCGAAGTCGATCTCACCCGAGAAGAGTCTCTCCGAGCCTCCTATTCATCCTAGCATTGGAGTGAGAGTTTCGAAATTACTCATTCATGTCTTCCTCTGTCAAAAACAAGTCCTAAAACGATCTCTTAGATGTCAAAGAACATCGTCTACACTTCTGGAGAGCTGGAGATCGCCCCTCCGACTCCTCCTCTCCAGAAGAAAGAGATGGACATTCCATCCAAAGATAGGAAACGACTCCAGAATAAGATTCGATGGTGGAGAGAGAAGATCATCGATAAAGTTGTCGAGGTTAGTGCGACATCTTCAATTGCTGAATTGTACGAAATTGCCAATCATCTTCCGAAAATATTCAGGACGAAGCATGGAATACGCTGCTCGAGTACATCAAGTGCGAGTTCCACCATAACAGCTACGGACGAAAGCCAGTGGTCTACGTACCACATGTAAGATCGCTCAAAAATATTAACGTAGAAATATTGTTCACTGCCTTCAAGGTTATTTCAAAAATTAAAATATTTTGTAGCTCAATCTCATTCGAGGGATGCCTCGTCATATTCTCAAGTCATACATCGATCAGATGAGAGTGAGGTGAGAAAGAGCATGATCTTTCCCTGGAATGAAAATATTGAAATAATAAAAAAATGCCCCAAAATATTGAAATAATAATGATTGTTTTGAAGGAGATGGGAGGAGAACGACCTGATCGATACATTGGAAGAGCAGAATCATCTCTTTCGACTCAAGGCTTCCGAGGGAGCTGATGTTGATGCATCGAAGAACAAGAAGCCAAGAAGAAGAAGAGAGGTAGGAACTAGAGATTGCATAATGATAATACCGAAAATATGTTGCGTGATTATTAGAATGCAGAAAGGTTCTAATAATCATTGTATACCTTGTATAATACCTTGGTTAACCGCCAAAATGTCGTATATAAAAATGTTTGCAGACAACAGAATCGAGGAAGTTCTCAATCAAATTCGCCGACCCAATGTCTACTGTGAGCTGTTTCCAACTTCCTTAGCTTTCCAGCATCCCGTGCTGAAACATTCGATTACAGTACCCCTATCGTCTCCACCAGCCGATTCGATTTGCTCCTAAGAAGAAGAGCATTCTGAAGATTCGACCCCCTTCTCCGGAGCCGCCAGTCACTCTGCATGTGGTTCGTTTATTCATCGTTATTCCTTAATAATTCAATATTTTTAATAACAATATAATCGGTAATTCTTAGGAACCATTGGTGGAGGTTCCCGTGAAGAAGTCCATGTCGTCGTCCCAGTTCGTATTCAAGAAGACAGTCAAGAAGATTGAACCTCCCCATCCCGATGACACCAAGTTCCCCACTGAGCAGAAGTACTCACTCGAGAACGCCACCAAGTTCCGATTCGATGCACACAATGTAAGAACTATTTTCTGAGAGAATGGAAGATTGTAAATCAGTGAAACAACGGTCATTTAGCACCTGCTTCGACCTGGCACTGAGCGGCACCAGACTCGATTCATTTATAAGTGCAGAGGCATTCCGGGAATTGTGCACATTGCGCTGAACGAGTTGACCGTGAGGAAAGAGTTCATCAAGGACACTGCTCTGCTGGGAGGATTCTACGTACGTTCTGCTTCGACCCTTTACTGCCTACATCGGTACAAACTGTCGTAATATTCAAATGGACTATTAAATTGGATGATCTCAATTGTTCGATCTTCTCATCTTCAGTTCATGCGATCAAAGGAGCGCATCGCAGTCCTGCGAGCTGTCGGATTGTGCGATTACAAGTCGGATCAAATCGCTGAACTACTAGAGGCTCGGAGGTATTTACTTTTTCAGACAGTCATGAAGAACATATCTCTTCAGAATGAATCACGAGAATCCATTTGCGCTCGCGCTGATGTCGCTCGTTATGGGACAGGGAACGTATACTATCAATGTCAGTTTACAATTTTATACCGATTTCTTATAGCTTCCGCTATCTATAACAGAGCCCTTCCAGTTCCTTGCGCGTGTTCATCGTGATGGATGGTACGACCACCGAATCGAAGATCGACGAGTTCGTGCAGAGGCAGATGGAATAATTCGATACTGTGTTCTATTCTGCGAATGGAGAGCAGAAAGCCAACGGTAGAATGTTTCTGCAAATAATTTTATACTGTACATCACAGGCTACCTGAGCAAGAGGGGAATGAACTCCGAAGAGGTCTCCTCCAGAAGTATCTGACGTACAAGCAACTCGAAGGTAAATCAATAGGAAGATGATGTATTTAAGAGTTAGGGATCAATTTATTTGTGACTGATAGCTCCGCCTAACCATCGAACAAATCTAGTCCTAGTAGCATGAGACGATGTGAGCATTGCAGATGCGTGTATCTTCACTCGTTGTATCATGGCCTTCCTTCTGACTCTCGCTTACTCCGAGACGAGGCATTTCGTAGATGACGTCGTCTACTGCAAGGTATGCATCTTACTTACCTTTAAATGAGTCATCTCAGTAACGTAACTAATTTTGCAGCAAGTCCCGATGATGTTCCGTGTTGCGTTCGCTACTCTTTTCTGTGAAACCACTCGAAACTGGCAGCAGACCCTCCTCGAACTACTCAAGGTTAAATTGAACATTATTACGTTCAAATATGCAATTATCGATTCATCGTGTTTAGGAGTTGCCTCCGCACGATATTCAACGATTCGCTTTCACTGGTGTTGGACGACATCCGGATTCGATCAATGCAATTCTAGAGTGAGTGATGTGATGTAGGCACGTAAGTTTCAACAGAATCAATGGAGATTATTTGATTCTTCTAATTTCTAATCATTCAGATTCGCCAAACACACTAGTGACGTCCAGTTTGCATCTTTTCTCCTGATTGTTGGCGAATGCTTCGATGTGCAGCCTTTCGTAAAGAGCCCAAAGGTTCCTCCGAATCCATTTCTCATCCTTGAATGCTATCGTTCAGTACTACGAGAAGCGCGGAAATGGACTACTGAATCCCCGACGTGAGATCTACAAGTACTGGTTCGCACTCAACAACGAGATGGAATGCTCGGATGACAGAGATCGAAGGCTCAAGGTCTACCCTGAACTGGTGAGTGCACTGAAATATCATAAGATTCAAGTGAATATACTTGCAGATCAAATGCCAATCTGCACTGCTCGGGTACACTCTGAAGCATGACATCTACAACGTGATGAAGGAGAAGGCTCGACCATCCATGGAACAAGCCTTCCCAATAGGATTTCTCTATCCTCAGACAGACATGTAAGTTTTGAAGATTAGTTTTGAAAACTGAAAGAATGTGACTAGAATCATCCCAATTCCAGGCGAATTCTGGACCAGCAGGCTTACGAAATCATGCGCCACTACGCTTATGTTCTTCAGGTGGTTAAACTATTTTCCAACCAAACTCAACGCCTGTTTTAGCTCACTCACAACTGGATTGCGGCAGCGCAAGTGATGTACGTAATGAGGCAGAGTGAGACTGTCGGCGTCAAGGCAAGATTCGAAACTGAGGTATCGTACGATTGCATACATTGAGTCTGAGAAGTTGGAACACAAAAAATATTGACATTCAGGTAGAAATCGCGTGCAGTTTCTGCTGCACGACTCTCTCCTATGGAAGGAAGAAGGCTAGATTGATTAAGAAGGAAGAGAAGAAGAAGCTGGAGGATGCGAGAGAGGTAGGCCACTTTCCATGATTTCTCTTCCCATTACGTTTGCGAACTGAAATGACAGGAACAATCCTTGCAGAGACACATGGAAGCACAGCGGAAGAGAATGGAGCAGGGATTGGCACCCCAGCCATTCACTGGAGGACCAAAGAAGGGGCCCGTGAAAGATATCCCTGACGACGTGGTCAGTGGTTTCACTTCTTCGATGTATCCATGAAGGGATAAGAGGGGGGGATTAATTTACTAGCAAAGTCCTCCAATCAATTAATCCTCGTTCTTCAGGACACTAAAATCCGTGCGATCGCTTGTCTGGCGTGTCGCAAGCCCCTTCCTCGCTGTGCCATATGTTTCAATCACATGTTCAACCCTGTCGCCAACGAGGAAGGACTGAGGGGAGAACAAGTCGGATTCGGATTCGCTGCCTGCAGGGTTTGCGTTTTTAAAATTAGAGGACATTGAGATCTAATTGTAAGTGAGAAGCAAGACAATGTTAGAGATGACGAATTCGCTCAATTCAGCGTTGTCACCATGGTGGTCATCCCGATCATCTGGATATCTGGTTCCGCGAGAACTACCGTTGCCCCGTTGCACTGTGCAACTGCGAGTGCGACTACGACAACTATTGGGATACACTGACACTGCACGAGTCACTCGACTACAAACTGCTAGGAGCACCCCAGGTAAAGAGATTGGTGACTACTTGTTGTGTACTTTGCGCCAATGTTTACCAGAATACGGATTTCAAAAGCTTAATGTGGGAATCGCAATGGGAAGAAATTTTATGCGATGCGTTGACACCGATAAACGTACTCATCCTGATGCGCTTTTCAGCTGACTCTGGGAGTTCACCAAGGAGCAGATCCAGTGACTCCTTCTTCTCCTCGACGATCGGATGACGAGGATGAAGAGGAGGAGGAAGAGGATGAAATAGATGAAGAAGAAAAGGAACTCGGAGATGCCAAGAAACGATTCTGTTATGGGAGAATCTCCGTTGACTAATCTCCCTCCATGTACATATTGTTGTAGATATAGGTAGGCAGATAATTGTTAATCATAGTATTTTCCGAAGGAATACTGGTCAATTCTCAACATCTCGATTTAAATTTTCTGCTCAAGTTCAAAGATGTACATAGTCTAGGTAACTGAATATTTCGTCACTTTTTGCAACTTCTGCCCCGGTTGTATTTTTGTTGTATCTTGTTTTGATATACATATTCCAATCACATTCTTGCATCGGTCACTCGATGGTCTCTGCGTGGTTGCGCGAGTCCGCATGGACATTGTTTGCGTGTGACCTCGGGGAAGCCTAATCACTCTCCAAACAGCAGTAGCCTCAGATGGGTCTCTCCTCTATGTACGATCTCGCGAGCCGAATCGTCTTCTGAGAGAGGGAAGGGTCAACAGTGAGAGAGGGGAAGAGAGTAGAGGAGCGTAGATTAGTAGCCCCGCTTGGCCTTGTATTTCTTTCACACTTCTCATTATACGATTCGCTCTCTGCTCTCCCTTCCTCTCTCTGGTCATTCTCTTTGCGAGTTCACGGTGCCACTCGACTGTTGCCATTCCTGTTCCCTTCCTCCTAACTACCACACTTCTCATTCAAGTACCTTTCGCTCTCATTACTTCTGATATTCATTAATCACGAGATTGCACAATTCCAATGGAAATGCGATTGCTGACTTGGGAGTGCTATCTCGAAGCGAAATCACCTGGTACACTCATATGACCTCCATTCGTGTTATGGTTTCTCCATTTCACCTTTCGTTTCTCTTGTAATTCCACCTCTCTTTCCTCTAATTTCCTGTCTCTCCTTCTCTCCATTGGAAATACAGTCGACCTCGATGTTATCGGTCATATTGACTGAAGAGATGAGGAGAGGGATCACTCGTTCACCTTTACATCCAATCAATTCCTATCGTTCTTTAATGAGCCATGTCTTGCTTGTTGGTGTCGCACACTTAGTATCGTATTTTTCTTCGTCCTGTGAAAGAATGTAAATACCGTATTCTTTATGTACGTCAAAGAACAGAATCCTTCTATCTAGAGACTATTTTGCTTACATTAATTCATGGTTAGTGCGATTCTCCTTTTGGATAATTCGTCGTATTGGGGCCTCTTTAGCCAGGACCACGTAGGCTCCTTAGGCAACCGCTCAACTTGCCTCTCTCCTTTATTGCATGCTGAATCGTTCTCGGTCTCATTCCTATCAGAGATCCTTCTTGCGCAATTGAGGATTTCGTGGGCGCAATACAGCAGAAGAAGAAGGGGGAGGGGGAGAACCATCTCTGAATGACTCACCCCTTATCCCTCTTATCGGCACTCGGCTCATCTCTTGATTCCCTTCCCATCCTCACTCGATCCGAGATCAGATTGAGATAACCCAACGCGAGGAATGGAACGGCCGACGCAGAATGGGTTCCTCACCATCTTTTTGTATCCATTTTTCGTCTCTTCGTCTTAATTCTTCTTAGGTTCGTCAAATTTCCCATCATCAATCGTGACTGATGATGGGACATTTGCCACCTGTGATTGTTTCTCTCTCTCATCGTTCTCACTAGAACAATCGTCTCACTTAGGTGGGAGAGTAGGCCACTCGACAAGACTCTGCCAGTAATGGCAAGGCCGAGCAGTGTTAGATCGTCATTCATTCCTCTCCCCTATTGAACCAGATCTCTCCCTGTTGGGGGCGCCCTTGTCATCTGTTGATTGCTTCCTATCGCCTCTCCTTTGCCATACTCATCTCATTTCGCATGTCGCATCCTTTCGTATTTTCAAATTGCCGCCCCTCTTTTCTGATGTTGAGTAGAAATATATCAGTGCATTTTTTTGCGATATTTGAATAATTGCACTTCTTCTAGTGGAAATGTATTAAAAGGTTAGCTGCAGACATAATTTCCATTCAATTAAAACGATAAGTGGACTGGAGTACAGAACTATATGTAGTTCATAGTGGGATGATATTCAATAGCTTTGTATAAAACTTGAACCGCATAACTGCTATTCCGTTCGATAGAACTGCATAATTCATCATGACTGAACCGTTTGGTGACAATATGACTATTAGCAAGCTCGGAGTGCTCGATGAATGCCCTCAATCTCGCCCTCCATTCAGTCGCCTCAAATCCAGATCTGGTTGCGTCCTTCTCTTCAGGTCGAAAGCGTAATCATCCATAATGATTGAATGTGTTGGCGCGATGGGACTTAGCACACTCCCTCAATCCCCTCTAGTCCCTCTCATCCAATCAGGGGGACAATCTCTATCTCATCGTTTCATCAATAATGGGGCAGTTGAGTGATGAAGCACTGATCGTATCTGTGGGAAAGCGAGAGGGAGGCAGTCCTAATGGGCTCTCACTCCCATAATTCCCGAGTAGTCAGTCATAGTCTTCACTCCATAAACTGGAGAACCACTGTTTGCATTTCTCGCGCATCGTAAATGGCTGAGGGGAATCGCCAGTGTATCTCACTCCTCTCGCAGAGCCCATTACGCACAATCTCGAGAGATCGATACTTGTCGAATCGGACAAACACTCGCCCTCCTATCGCCGATCTTGTCGATATGCCCATGAATCTCCAGCCTATCTTGATGACCGAGTACTCCAAATGCCCATCCTCGCCCTCTCTCCTTCCTCACACTTGTTATTCTTTCTCGCCCATCTTCAACATTTACTGCTGTTTGAACGTACTTCTCCTGCTGATTCATTCGGTCTGACTGGCGTCTCAAGATGACTCAAACGCGCACCCTTATTTTCCCAAGATCGGCTGACCTTTTCATGCGGGCCGTTCCCTCCAGCTAGTGAAATTCCCATTCACACACTTCCCTCTCTCACATTTTCTTCTCTCCCCGCGCGTTCTCTTCATCTATAGAGGGCATCTATCGAAGGATTGGGAACGGATCAATCCGAAGCTGCTAGGGAAGCCCTGAACTATAGCGATGAGGTCCATGCATACTCCCACGAGATTCACCGCTTTCTCACTACTTTCCCACTGCCCCGCTCTCTTTCCCTCTAGCTCCGCCCTTGTCCATATGAGTACCTGTGAGGGGGGATCGGGGGAAGGAACGTGTGTACTCCCTTTCCTTCTGTCTCCCCCCTCTCTCTGCCTTGTTTGTTCTCTCGCTCTCGCTGGTGGCCTCTTCTACCTATGAGTAGAGTGTCCCTCCTTCCCTTTATAGTATGAGTGCCCACCATCTCATCTTTCCCCATCTCACTCAATCATCAACCCATATTCTATGCCTTCCTCCGTCAAAATGTCTCAATTAAAGTGCATTTGCAGGATGGGTCACTTACGGTTACTTTTTTTGGCCCTATCACTACCCTCTCTCATCCATGGCAAGTGCAAATTTTTTTCTCATCAACCCACTCTTTTTCGGCAGATCCACAGTGTAGTGCATTAGGCAAGGTTGGAGAAAGTGTTCGGCTGTCAGAGCGAGAGAGTATGGGGAATGAAGATAGTCTTTCTACTGCTCATGATCTGGTTTGCAGCACAACTCCTGCAGCAAATGACGCAAGTGAAGATCACCGAGCAGCCCTTTCTCGTATCGAATGCACAGCATCTCAATCAAATTGTGTGGACGATGATTGGAAACACGATCAAGGTTCGATCTCTGCCCAGCTGGTGGCAGTTATCATCCACTCGAGACTATGATGTTCCCGTTCTCACATCGCTCATTTAACAATCGTCCATTGAGTCATCAGGAGTAGTCTTGACCTTCAGAAGGGATCTTCCCATTGCAGGAGTCCATCTACTGTGTATCGGAGGCGCCCGTCTCTCAACTCCGCTTCGTCTGTCTCGATTGTGAGCAGAAGAACATCACTGACATGGTTCCTGCCCTCAACTCAGCCCAGGACCTCACACGATCCGCCGGATTTCCGGTGAGGAACCCCTCTCTCTCTCCCTCTTTGCTCGTCGCCCATCTAATCGATCGATGCATACTGGTTCACATCCGTTCGTCTCACATTCATTGACTCTTCCTCTTCTCCTTCCTTTCTCTCGCTCCACTGATTCCCATACACATTCGATGGCCATTCGTGAGTAGCACTAAGGACATCTCCCATGAATATTTCTGGAGATAATCCATTCACATTCACTCATTACCTCCCGTTATCTCGCTCGCTACCTTGACCAAGAAGTGTTCCTCTCTCTCCCTACCTCAGGGTCGAATGGGTCTCTTGTCTTAGACGGGGAAGGAAGGGTTCCCTCTCTCGGTCAATCTCCCATGTCCTCTTGACCTCTTGTGGAAGGGGCTAGGCATGCCAGATAAGCCGTCCCTTCGAGAATGAATAGAGAGAACGTACCGACGGGGTCGATAGTAATTATTCGGGATGGAGAGTGAGAGCATGATTACAGGGCGACTGAGTGTCGGGTGGTCTCAATTACCGGTCCATCGGGGTCACTCTCGGGTTTACTTCTCACCCTTGGCCATCTTTAGAATTGACGGAGAATTAAGATCGAAACGAGCCAACCTCTATGCATTAGATCAAATTTCACAAGTGCGAGTACTCCTGTGACACCGCAATACTTTGACAGAAATTGCTGATTCATCCGCTACTCTTTCCCGTACTCCTTTCATCTATAGACCGTTGCACAGGACCGGATCAAGGAAGGGGAGCATTACCGAGGGAAGAAGAAAGAGGGGAAGAAGAAGGGGAAAATAAGAAAGGCCACGGATGCGTCCTAAGAGAGTCACAAACCATTAACAGAGAGGGGAAGAAGGAAAAAGGGCCTTGTTTGTGAGTAATCGATATTTATTGAATCCCCTTGCAGACTGTTGTTCTCAAACTGTCGACGGTGAATGCCAACTGGACTGGGGCGACGGTCGTCTGCCAGGCAGCCCTCAATGGAGGAACTGTCGACTCCGCCCCTGCCACTGTCGACGTCCGATTCCTTCGACAACCTCACGTCGTCGACTCATCCGGACAAGGCCCCGTACTCATCCAGAGCCAAGGATATAGGTACGACAGTTGCATCATCGCCCCCCCCCCTCTTCTCGCTCCTTTGAATAGCAAGTGCGAGATTGCGCAACCGAACAGATATTATTGTACTCCTCTCTTCCTAAGCGATGTGCTCCATTATATTAGATGAATGGCCGGCATTTAGAGGTCGTTCATTAGACTAAGAAAGGAACAAAGGATGCCACTCAGAACCGTGCAAAGCATCTATAGATGTCACATTACTTTGACAAACTACTCATTTTACAAATAATGAGAAGTTTTTGGTGTAAAGTAGAACGAATGCGGCCTTTGTAGATTCTACGTCGAATGCCAGCGAGGTGCCGATGGATTCTGCAGTCAATCTGGACGAAGAAAGACACTGAGATGCAACGTCCAGTCACATCCCCCTGCGACTACCTTCCGATGGCTGAAGAACGGAGTCGCCACCAGGTACAATCTGCCTCTTCTTTTCTCTCTATGAAGATGACCTGGATGGCGAATACGCATTTTGTATACTCCTCATCTTACGAGCTTTTCATTTCTTCCCATTACATTCGTTTCATAAGTGTTCCTTCAGTGGGAACGGAGCCGAGATCACGATCGGTACTGAGATTATCGGCCATTCTCTGCAATGCTCTGCCAACAATGGGCTCTACTCGGACATCGAGACTCCCACCTCACACGCCGTCCAGATCGACCCCTACTGTGAGTTACCACTTAATGAGATGAAGAGAATCGTTGGCTGTATGATCTGAGCACTGTTCAATTCACACCTGTATTTCAGCAACGGCTCGCATCGTGCAGGACAACTTCCAGACCGTGCAGCAGCTAGCGCCATTCCAGGTATTCTAGAGTTTCCTAATCCAAAGGCATGGAATTAATCAATTTTTAACAATTCTCTGTTCATTTCAGTACAATCTGCACTTGGCGCTATTTTTGAGACCGAACCTATTCGAAAAATATGACCTAAATTCTGTTGTAGGCCGGCAACCGCATCGAGATGAACAACGACGTGAATCTGCAGTGTGTGGTGGAGGGAAATCCACGTCCTGTCGTGTACTGGAAACTGAGGAGAAACAATGGACAGGTAAAGACATCAGATTAAACCGGATGAACGGGTTGTAAAGAAGTGATTGCAAAAGGAATTTGACTGTCGAAATCTGAAATGTTGTTTTGAGGTTGTGGATGCGCCGTGCCCTCAGGGATACGATGGAGTGTACACTGAAGTTCCCGTTAACACACTCGCGGGTCTGCAGAGCAGTGTCACCGTCAGTTACCTATTAGACGACTATTGTGAATGTTGACTGCTTATTATTCAATGCAATTCGAATACGGTTTGTTAATTCAGCGACTGAAGTCAACATGCACCATGCGTGTCTCCAACTACTCCTTCTCTGGACAGTACTGGTGCTCTGCTTGCTCTGTCGTCTCTCAGGTTCATATCACTCACTATTTTCAGCCTCTTTTCCGAGAAAAGCAAGCCTGGAATCCTTTATTCTTCTCCTTCATACAATCTCGTACAGGGTCAGCCCGAGTGCTCTCCTGGTCTGGACACCCCTGGCAGTTCCGTGCTGAACATGCAAGTGCAAGGTCCTCCCATGCAGTCCGACGCCCCCATCACCATCGAGCAGGTACTATTGGGGTGTCCGGAAAGTTCGTATAATTTTTTGTTTTTATTTTTTATTCAATGCTTTACAATTCTCAGTGACCAATGTATGCCCCCTTCTTTCTCACTACCTCCCTCCAGCGATTGGGCAGGGTCTCGATTCCTCTCTTCCAGAATGCGGGTTTCTTAGAGACTGCCCAGTTCACGAAAGCCCTCACAACTTCATCTCGATTCTTGAACTTCTTTCCTTTGCAGAAGTCAGAGAGAGAGCGGAAGCAGTGGTAGTCGCATGGGGAGAGATCCGGGGAATACGGTGGATGGGGAATCCTCTCGATCTTCAGCTCGTCCATTTTCTTCTGAGTCATCTTCGCTCGATGTGGGCGAGCATTGTCCATCAGAAGAAGAATTTTGCCCTGGTTCAGGAGTCTGGGAGGGACTCTGATCGCGACATCTTCCAGTTGTTCAGAGAAGAGGTCGGCATTGATGCTGGTGCCAGGGGCGAGGATCTCCCAGTAGATGGGACCGAGCACTGAGAAGAAGAAGCTGAGGAGTTCCTTCTTTCCGTGCTCTTCCTTCTTCGGGACGGGCGTGGGCTTCTCATCTGCATCCACCCATTGCAGTCTCCTCACAGGGTTATCGTACGTGATCCACTTCTCATCTGTAGCGATGATGGAATTGACCCATCGAAGATTGGATCTACGATGGAGTAATTCCCGACAGACTTGAACACGATTTTTCAGCTGTTCGGGGGAGAGGTCATGGGGAATCACTTGTGGGAGTTTCGGCTTCTTCCCAGATCGATGGAGGATATCCGACACCGTTGATCTGGGAGTACCAGTATCCTTCTTCAACTCACGCACACTGGCCATGTGCTTGCGCTTCAGTGTGCGGAGAACGAGAGGCTGATCGAGGGAGGGAGGGCGTCCAGAGCGGGGTTGATCATCGAGACCAAACTCCCCTTTCTTGAAGCGGGAGAACCACTTATAGCAGAAGGGTATGGAGGGGACGTCAGCTCCTTCCGACTGGGCCAGGGCAGAGTGGGCCTCCTTCACGGATCGGCCAAGACGGTAGTAATGAAGTAAAACTGCTCGGAGGTAGAGATGGATGGGAGTCCATCACAAGAATCAATGTAGCAACTAGGAGACTGATTAAATCCTCTCACTACTCAACGTCAGAATGATGCAATACATTGTTGACAAACAGATTGCGCAAGCACTGCATTTGATCGCGAACTGACTTTTTTCCGAAGCATTATACGAACTTTCCGGACACCCCAATACTTCGAATATTAACCATTCTTCAAATTATCGGAATTTTCAGATGCCAAACAACAACAACGCGATCATATCCGTCCACTACTGCGCCGAGCCAGCACCTCGCCCTCCGAGAGAAATCGTCTTCAATATCGATCAGAACGACATCCAGGTAACGTCATTCATTCACTTGTACTGTTTGAATTTCATGTGCAAGTATTGAAGGCTAAGCACGTTATTGCTCCAAAAAATTAAATTCTTCATTCAGGTCGGTCAGCGATGGGAGAACTTCCGGTTCGAGAACAACGTGCAGAACAACACTGTCGCCAACTGCTTCCTTGCCAGACTTCAGGTACAGGAATAGAATTATTTCCTTTTCGAAATCATGCATCACTCACACAATCTTTATAGAAAATGATTATAATTTTGAATATTATCAGATCGCGCCAGTTCGCGAGGAGGATCAATACCGCACCATCTACCTCAAGGTCCAGAATCAATTCGGAGCCAAGCAGTGCGTTTATAATTGATTTTTTGGACCTAAAAGAACGACAGAAAAACTCCAACGGAATTGATATTTTTTTGTTCTTCAAAACAGGAAGTCGGTGATTGCAGGATCCCAGTGTCGCTTGACTCCCTCCTTGGTGGTGGTTCTGCCCTCTCATCTCGTCTCTCTGGCTTGTGGATCGTCCTCATCGTCCTCGTCGCTCTTCTCCTCGCCTGTTGCTGTGCAACTGCCATCTGCAGGAAGATGCACCTTCTGTGCTTCAATGGTCAGTCACATCCATCTCTTACTCTGATATCCCCAATTTCATTTGCTTCCAACTTCAATACAGTTACAACTTTACCAACTTATTAAATAATTAATGTTTCTTCAGGCATGAAGAAAGATCACGAGGATTACGGAGATGCCAAGAGCGCAATGGGAAAGTGAGTGTTTTCAACTATAATTATCTTTCTGCACACTTTACCATTATTCACTTAACAATTCCTTTCTTCAGTGTGAACGTCCGTTCGACTCTCTACGACAACGATCTTCCCCCTCGTATCTATCATCAGCATCAAGTTCTTCCCTCATCGAGCGAGGTAACCCGCTCGACTCCTCCTCTGCCTCCTCCTCCTGCCTCCATAACCACCTCCTCTTCCCCTGACTATGGAGTGTATCTATCCCGTGAAGCAGTAGTCTAACTCATTCTCCCCTTCCATAATACCTTCCTGCCCAGTAATTTGTTCGGGTCGCACGTTTCTTCTGTCCACATATCCTCAGCTTGCCCCTCTATTCTCGTTTCTCCCCTTCCAGAGTGCTTATGAGGCTGCTCTCTATGATGCCTACGACTCTCGAATGTCCACCGTGTAATCGCCTTCTAACTATTGCCCACACTCACAGCTATTTCTGTTCCATGTGAGCTCCTTCTTCTATCATTTCGGGTGGATTGCACCTCGTCGCTTCTCTGCTCTGCACCTTCACTGCTTTCCATTCCAGAAGGCGTCATCTCAGAGGTCTCCCTCAGTCCAGGAGGGTCTCAATTACGCTGAGATGCGGCTAGCGAATCGTCAGCCAGTGGGCGCCCCTTCGATGCGAGTAGATGCTCCTCCCCAGTCCATGCTTAGTTCAGGTCCCTCCACTGTCCTCTCTGCTCGCACCTCGCAAACTCACCACACTGTCGTCAATAGCATAGTATAGGTTGCCCCCCTCACTTCCACTGCTGCCTCCTTCAGATTCAGTATCACATGACCCCTCGTTCTCTTAGACCGCCCTATTATTGATCTTTGATCTTTGTGCCTGCCGCTCTTTCACACGCTATTCCACTCTTTATTCTCATCATAATTTGTACTTTCTCCATAAATTTCGGGTACTTTAACCACTCTGGAACACTAGTTCTGTTATCTTCCGTATCATCCCTCGACTCCCCTTGACTCACTAATTATATTTCGTTCTGAAACCGGAAAGTTTCATTGTGATATCATTTGTATGTTGTGATGAGGGCTTTGTGTCATAGATCCTCAACCCTCTCATCCCTTGCTCCATTCCCGAAAAATTTGGATTTGAATTTTTCAAAATTCTGAAAATTAATAAAGATCGTTGAATACATAATTTCGAGTGTCCTTTACAATGCATAGTAATAAGCAACGTTTATATGAATGTCAGATTAATCGTAATTGCTTACCTAGAGCAATGGTAATTCAAAAACGTGCCAGAACAGAAATAAAGGGAAAGATAAAATCTTATCTACTACAGTGATTTCAAAATCAATTTTTGATACCAAGATTTTCTATGTTCTAGGGATTCAGCTAGCTACTTTCTCCACGTTGATGTGTCACAGTTCGTTCTCGATCTCTCTGTGTCATCTTTCTTTCCTGTTCCTTTGTCGCATTTCATCCACACATTGTTTGCCTGCTGACGTCAATACTTTGAGGCGATTCGTAGCTTAGTCGACAGCCATTTAAAGTCACCCTTTATCTACGTGAAAAAATGCATTGTTGCAGACATTCTTCTAGTTCAGATTCCAAACTAAGGAACAAATGTATTGAAGAGGCGACTTTGGGATAGTATGTAGTAAATGTTCCATTAGATGCAGATGTGCCTTTATCGTTCCATAAATTTCCGTTTTCATGCACTCTTGTCTCCAAAACAGCCACATTCACTAGTATTGTTTGTTTTACCGGAACTGTACTTCGCTCTACTGTTTACCTCGTCACTGGACATCGAATGGTCGTATTCTCATACCCGAATAACTTCTCTTTCTCTGTCCCACCGAAATGGCGTGGTGCCTTTTTGCTTTCAGTGTTTATAGTGAAGAAAATCGGATTATGAGAATTGCACGGGAAGCATGGGCTAAGATTAGAAAATAGATTTATGATGTGCGGAGAACGGAAACGACTGCCTGGCATGATCAATAGGAGGCACACACCCAATTTTCAAAGCCGCCAAATAGGAGACAGCTGAATCTCTTAAGAAAAACGCTTCGTTATTTGTTTTCTGTTTGGCGTTTGCGCTGTTGTTGCCTCCATGAGGTGCCGAAGCCTCTCCCCTCTATGTGTGGGAAGATATTGGAGACGGTAGAGCAAAACACCCGCAACAATGCGATTGTCATGTTGCCGGGAAGCCATGGATTATTTCAGTCAATTCTTTAACATCGTTTCATTTAAGTATTTCGATGTTCGTTTATCTCGAGACACGGCTGTACAGTATACTTGTAATACAGGGGAGATGAATAGACGGCAGTCATCATGTGAGGTAATGTTCGGTGAGGAGAAGACTCGTAGGGAAACAATGATTAAAGGAGTTTACTGATGGCAATGATGGGATGGAGGAGTGCAACCGGGGGATGGATGGATGACTACTCTCGACCTTCACTGCTCCTCTCTCTGCTCTCCCTCTCGATCTCCCTCTGGAAGAACTCGTCGTTCTCTGGAAACAATTCACGTCCTTCATCATCTGATTGTAGTCTGGAGCATCATGAGAGCTGAGAGCAATAGAGAGAGCAATGCTGAAAGAACCTCCAAGTTATGGTACTAAGAAGCACTCAAATGGGTGCACCCCCGAATTTTAGCCGTTTTAATGAGTCCACTTCAGTTTCTGAATTTAGCGTCTTCTAATTGGCATACGTGCTAACCTCTCAGTCCATCCCTCCTTCTCTCTCCTTCTCCACTCTTCTTCATCTTCCTTGAGGACTGCCTTCTCCTCTCCATAAATGCATCTTTCCAGTCTCTGGAGTGACTCCTGCGCGTCACTCAGCTGCATCACACTGCAATCATTCACTTTTTATTGCAATCCATTCTTTATTTCTCTCAATCCCTTGTCCATGCTGTTTATGATGTGTATAATGCATTCTCGAGCTTTCTCCTTCCATGCTTCGATTCCATTCTCTAGGATTCATTCTCTTGTTCTATTTTCCCATCCCATTCTCGCGGCGTTCAATGGATGAAGATTGCGTTTGTGCATTTTCATTCTATTTCCCTTCAATTTCCCGCAATAGAACCTCCCTACTTCTTGGCAAACGAAAAGAGAGTAAAGATGAGTATACACGGGAAGGTCGAGCCACTGACGTCGGGAGTATAAGAGGCGAGCGAAGAGCAAGTGTAAGTAGAGCGAGAGAGTGGGGAGGGAATAAGAGAGGGAGGGGGGGGGGGAGACGGCGCAGAGAGAGGAGAGAGGCGAGAGAAGCGGGCTCCTCTCCCACACTCTGTCTGTATTCGGCTGTCGGCCCCGACCCATTCCACATTCTTTCCAATATCTTTTCTCGTTTTGGCCCGCGGTAACTCGTTCTCATCCGATCTCCGACTACTTTGAGGGAATGAATCTGGGAGAGTCCATTGACGGGGAGATCTTCGTGCCCTCTTTCACCAATGAGGAAGTGTGCGTTGCCGATGGACGATTCACTTTCAAGTATGACTCATTTACTGATTCTCAAATAATTGTGATCTTCAGAGACTCGGAGGAGGATTTCATCGGTCTGGGGGGATTCGGCCTTGTTTTTAGGGGGAAGGATGAACGGGACGGCAAAGAGGTCAGTTTTTTGCTGTCGGAATCGATGAGTCTGTCTGACCGCTCTCTGAGAAACACGAAAATATGTGTACCGCCAGAGTAGAGAACACAGTTGTTTACCACAGGACTAAGAAAAACTAGAAAATAAGAGGAAAACGAAGACAGTGATTCCTTTGAAAACCTGAACAAAATAGAAACCGAAGAATAAGATCTCTGTTTGAGAACTCATGTATTATGAGGTAGTTATTACCAGAGATTCTTCATCAGCCAAAGATGAAAATAATTAAATCAACTGCGTTACCAAACTAACTGTATATTCCTATGATTCGCATAAACCGTGTTTTCTGAGTCCCTTTCCTGAGACTATTGGTTTCAGGTGGCCATAAAGCGAGTTCTCAAGCAGCATATCAAATATAGCGAAATCGACGTCATTCGTTCCCTTCATTCGTCGTTTTTGGTAAGAAAAAGAGAGTAAGTGCTCAGCTGAACTTTACTTTCACAGATCGGCCTGATAGACGTGTGCAACCTCGATGACAACTATTCGTGCATCATCATGGTAACCAAGATATTGATAATTTTGAATTGATTATAATCAGCTAATCTGCTCCTACTCACTCTTTCTTCCCAGGAACTATGCGACACCGACCTTGACTATCACATTAGGAAGAACGCCAAAGGTCGAAAGCTCACCCACGCAAATCTCAGGTATTTCTGGTACGGTATTTGAGTAATTGAAGCTGTATGCATTGCAGGTTGTTGATAGACAATCTCGCTCGTGGATACAAAGCTCTTAATGATCTCAGAATTGTGCATAGAGATATAAAGCCGCAGGTTGGGAAAGGATAAATGAAAAATTTTCCAACTTTCATTTAGAATATTCTACTGCAATATGCTTCTTCGTGCTCCTATCAATTCTCGGCCGCTAAAATTACAGATTTCGGTAGGTGTCACGTTTTTATGCATTTCGACGTTTGCACCGTTTAGGCATTTGTCGTTCACTCGAAAACGGGGAAATGAGCAACGTTGCTGGCTCGCTCTTCTACATGGCTCCTGAAGTGAGCTGCACTCTTTTGCGATTTTTGTTGAATTTGAAAGTTGAGGTGGGGGCGAATCTTCTGAAGACGTGCCAATACGATGCAGAGGTGGATATGTGGAGCATCGGGTGTCTAATCTATCAATGCGTCGTCGGAGAGGTGATTAATGGACTTATTCGCAGTAAAGAAATCTATCGGCTCCCTCTTTCTCCCCCGCCTATTTTTAAGACGCATTCACAAGTAGACCATTCCTTCTTGTCTGGGGATTCTCTATGGTTGTCTCATTTGTGAGGAAGGGTTCGCTAACCCAATTGGATAGTCCGGGAGAGAGAGATGCATTGAGTGTGGAGAGGGACATAGACGTTCTCGAGACACTGAATATTGATGAGCTGACTAAATGCTCGTTTTCCTCGAAAAGAAGACATGAAGAACGACAAATATTCAGCTCCCGTTCGACGAGGGTTCACTCTGCAAGTTGTTCCTCCATACTGCGTGTGCCAACTACGATGCCTACGATCAGCCGGATCTCCCTGAAGGAACTGACGAGAATGTGAGTGAGACCGAGACAAC